>OX451738.1:1213074271-1214472965 GCA_948472305.1 Vicia faba | reverse complement strand
TATATATATATATCGAACTCTAGCATGATCGAAGTACATGCTGTAGTCGAAGAAAGGGTCTAGCATGTATTTGTCGAAGATGCTTGTTAAATTAGGTTTTAGTGTTTAAACCCTAATTTGTTAAGTTAGCTTGTTTCTTAAGTTAGCTTGTATAATGGGCCTTGTGGAAAAAGCCCATTAGTTAGTATGTTAGGTTTTATTATAAATAGCATACTAGTCTCTCATCATTGCATCACAGCAAATCCTAATTTAAGGGTGAGAGGGTTATTTGTTATTCTTGTAAACTTGTAATCTTGTTTTCTAAGAGAAAGTAAAGAATAGCAGTTATAACCAATTCTTGTGTTCTTTTTCTTCCTTGTTCTTTATTCTTCCCTTATTCTATACTTTGTTATTGGCATTGAATTCACAACAAATTGG
Organism: Vicia faba; assembly: GCA_948472305.1. Classification (NCBI taxonomy): domain Eukaryota; kingdom Viridiplantae; phylum Streptophyta; class Magnoliopsida; order Fabales; family Fabaceae; genus Vicia; species Vicia faba. Next base: position 1,214,472,548 of record OX451738.1, on the reverse strand, counting down.
TGCGGTGAGCGTGGAGAAGATGCCTTCAACAAAATATGAGATTGAAAAGTTCACCGGAGTGAATGATTTCGGTCTATGGCGCTTGAAGATGAAAGCCCTACTGGTTCAGCAGGGTTGTTTGGAAGCGTTGAAGGGAGCGACGGCGATGGACGCTGCATTAACAGAAAGAGAGAAGACGGCCATGATCGAGAAAGCACACAGCGCAATTTTGTTGAGCCTTGGTGATAAGGTTCTTCGACAGGTATCAAAGGAGACGACGGCATCAGGGTTATGGGTGAAACTTGAAAGTTTGTATATGACCAAATCTCTGGTAAATCGACTCTACCTGAAGCAAGCTTTGTATTCATTCAAGATGATTGAAGACAAAGTGTTGGCTGAGCAGTTGGATATGTTCAACAAGCTGATTCTTGATCTTGAAAATATTGATGTAAAGATTGATTATGAAGATCAAGCGCTGTTATTATTATGCGCTTTGCCCAGATCACATGCTCACTTCAAAGAAACCCTCTTGTATGGAAGAGAGTCCCTGACCTTTGAAGAAGTTCAATCAGCTTTGTACTCTAAGGACTTGAACAAACGTAAGGAGCATAAACCTTCGACGGTTGGTGAAGGTTTGGCTGTTAAAGGAAAATTCGACAAGAGGAAAGGTAAAAATCAGTCAAAGTCTTATAGTGGTGATGCATCTGGTATTAGATGCTATCACTGTAAGAAAGTAGGTCACACAAGAAAGGTGTGCCCTGAACGCCTGAAAGATCATGGAGGTAAGGATAATGGAAATGCAGCTATTGTCCAAGATGATTTCGAATCATCTGATGTTCTTGTGGTTTCAAGCAACAACTCGTCGAAGGAGTGGATTATGGATTCTGGATGCACTTGGCACATGACTCCAAACAAAGACTTGTTTGAGGAATTATGTGATCAAGATGGTGGATCTGTATTGCTGGGAAACAACAAAGCTTGCAAGATTGCAGGCGTTGGATCTGTGAGATTCAAGCTCCATGATGAGTCAATAAGATTGTTGACTGAAGTCAGGTATGTACCTGATTTGAAGAGAAATTTGATTTCTCTTGGTGAATTCGACAAGAAAGGATATGTGTTTCAAGGAGAGAAAAGTATCCTGAGAGTCATGAAAGGGTCGAAGGAAGTCTTGAGAGGCGTGAAGAAACAAGGCTTGTATACCCTTGAGGCTGAAGTTGTAAGTGGTTCGACAAATGTTGCATCCACGAAACCATTGTCGAAGACAGAAATTTGGCACATGAGATTGGAGATTGGGCCATGTCAGTGAAAGGGGTCTGGTCGAATTAGGGAAACAAAATCTGCTTGGTGGAGATAAAGTCGAAAAGCTGAAGTTTTGTGAACCCTGTGTACTTGGAAAGTCCTGTAGAATGAAGTTCAACAAAGGCAAACAAAGAACACATGGATCCCTTGATTACATCCATGCTGATCTTTGGGGGCCTGCAAGGTGTCCATCACATTCAGGAGCAAAGTATTTTCTATCCATAGTAGATGACTATTCCAGAAAGTTATGGGTATTCATCCAGAAGACTAAGGATGAAACTTTTGAGACTTTCAAAAGTTGGAAGACTCTTGTCGAAAATCAAACTGGCAGAAAGGTAAAGAGGTTGAGAACCGACAATGGCCTTGAGTTTTGCAATGAGGCGTTCGACAGTTTTTGTGTTGCCTCTGGTATTGCAAGGCACAGAACTACCGCAGGCACTCCACAACAAAATGGTTTGGCTGAAAGGTTTAATCGAACTATTTTGGAGAGAGTTAGATGCATGTTGACTAGTGCGGGATTAAAGAAGGTGTTTTGGGCTGAGGCTGTTTCGACAGCAGCATATCTGATAAACAGATGTCCTTCGACAGCGTTAGATATGAAGACACCTGAAGAAGTTTGGTCGGGACATCCACCAGATCTCGACAAACTAAGAGTATTTGGCTGTGTAGCCTATGCTCACATTAGGCAAGACAAGGTCGAACCTAGAGCTCTGAAATGCATGTTTATGGGATACCCTGAAGGAGTGAAAGCTTATAGGCTATGGTGCCTAGAGCCAGGTCACAGGAGGTGTATCACCAGTCGAGATGTAGTTTTCAATGAAACTGAAATGGTTTTCAAGAAAACTGATGATGTTGACGAAGAGCTGGAACAGGTAGAGATTCCTGTTGAGGTGGAGCATGTTGATGCTGAAATGTGTATCCCAGATGAAGTCGAAGAAGAAACAGAAGATTCTGATGATGTTGAGGAAACTGTTGATGACTACCTATTGTCGAGAGATAGGCAAAGAAGAGTCATAAAACCACCTCAGAGACTTGGATATGCAGATCTTGTAGCTTATGCCTTAATCTCTGCAAGTGAAGTTCTAGACGAAGAACCTAGAGATTATAAGGAAGCTATAAGGAGTCGAATGAAGACTGAATGGCTAAAGGCCATGCATGATGAGATGAAATCTCTTCATGATAATCACACTTGGGAACTAATCGAGAAACCTGTTGGGGCAAGGTTAGTCAGCTGTAAGTGGATTTTCAAAGTTAAGGAAGGAATTGAAGGAGTAATGTCGAAGAGGTACAAGGCAAGATTAGTCGCAAGGGGTTTCACTCAGAAAGAAGGTGTCGACTTCAATGATGTATTTTCCCCTGTTGTGAAGCACAGATCCATTTGAATGTTGCTTGCCATGGTGGCTCAGTTCGACCTTGAACTGGAACAAATGGATGTGAAGACTGCGTTCTTGTATGGTGACTTAGATGAAACGATCCTGATGAGGCAACCTGAAGGGTATGTCGAAAAGGGGAAAGAAGATTATGTGTGCAAACTGAAGAAATCTTTATATGGACTTAAACAATCTCCTCGACAGTGGAATAAGAGATTCGACAAGTTCATGGAACACATAGGTTTCATTAGAAGTCAGTTCGACCACTGTGTTTACTCCAGATTTCGACCTGAAAATTCATTTGTTATTTTGTTGCTTTATGTTGATGATATTCTGATAGCAAGCAACAATGTCGAAGATGTAATGAGGGTGAAGGCTGAACTCAATAAGGAGTTCGACATGAAGGATCTGGGAGCTGCATCTAGGATTCTTGGAATTGACATTCGAAGAGATAGAAAGCAGTCGAAATTATGCTTATCTCAAGAGGCATACCTACGAAAGATTCTTGACAAGTTTGGTATGTCGAATTCAAAGCCTGTTGTGACTCCAACAAACCCTCAATTCAAGCTGAGCATTGATCAATGTCCCAGTACTGATGTCGAAAGAACCTATATGAACAGCATCCCATATGCTAATATAGTTGGTTCTTTGATGTATGCTATGGTCTGTACTAGACCCGACATAGCATATGCAGTAAGTCTTGTAAGCAGGTACATGGCGAATCCTGGAAAGGCTCACTGGCAAGCGTTAAAGTGGATTCTAAGGTACATAATTGGGTCTCTGAACAGAGTCTTAATTTATGGTGGAGCCTTGGGTGAAGATAGTAAAGTAGTTGTCGAAGGCTATGTTGACTCTGATTATGCAGGCTGTATGGATTCCAGAAAATCTATTTCTGGATACGTTTTCACTATGTTTGGTACAGCAATTAGTTGGAAAGCAACTCTTCAGAAGGTTGTTGCCTTATCAACTACTGAAGCAGAATATATTGCCCTAACTGAAGCTGTGAAAGAAGCATTGTGGCTTGAAGGTTTTGCAAAGGAACTGAAACTTCAAGGTCAAGGTATCACTGTTAAATGTGATAGTCAAAGTGCAATACACCTGTCAAAGAACTCAGCCTATCATGAGCGAACCAAGCACATAGATGTGAGGCTGCATTTCGTCAGAGGGGTAATCGAGCGTGGAGAAGTCCAAGTGCTGAAGGTCTCGACAGAACACAATGCCGCTGATATGATCACCAAAACATTGCCAAGTTGCAAGTTTTTCCACTGTATGCAGTTGATAAAGCTGCATGAAGAAAGCTAGTTAGTGTCTCTTGATGCTGTAGAGTTAGGTCCAAGGTGGAGATTTGTGGGATTTTGGATCGAACTCTAGCATGATCGAAGTACATGCTGTAGTCGAAGAAAGGGTCTAGCATGTATTTGTCGAAGATGCTTGTTAAATTAGGTTTTAGTGTTTAAACCCTAATTTGTTAAGTTAGCTTGTTTCTTAAGTTAGCTTGTATAATGGGCCTTGTGGAAAAAGCCCATTAGTTAGTATGTTAGGTTTTATTATAAATAGCATACTAGTCTCTCATCATTGCATCACAGCAAATCCTAATTTAGGGTGAGAGGGTTATTTGTTATTCTTGTAAACTTGTAATCTTGTTTTCTAAGAGAAAGTAAAGAATAGCAGTTATAACCAATTCTTGTGTTCTTTTTCTTCCTTGTTCTTTATTCTTCCCTTATTCTATACTTTGTTATTGGCATTGAATTCACAACATTATATATATATATATATATATATATATATAATATATATATATATATATATATATATATATATATATATATATATATATATATATATATATATATATATATATATATATATATATATTCTTAAAACAAATTAGGATTTCCACCCTTAATAAAAATAATGTTTTATTTTATTATTTTTAATGTATTAAATATTTTATTTTTACATATATAAAAATAATACAAAAACAATTTTTACATTTTTATAATATATTGCATATTTATTTAATTGTCCATTTAAATATTTGCTTATTTATTATTTGAACAAAGAATTCAATTTGGTTGTAATAATCTTAGGGTTTTTAATTTCTTGCAAATAATCCCCTATTCAAATTTGTATCCCCCTCACCATATCAATGTTGTAATAGCTTAGATTACTTTTACGCATTTATTGATTTCAAATATGCCATAATAGAGATTAGGGTTTGTATGCAATATCCAAAATCAAAACAAATATCTAGACCTAATACAAGACATAAAAGCATGTAAATTGACAATACAATGCACACATGCACCCCTAGGGTTTCACTCACTTGTTGCCTTTAAAATGGTCATGGTATACATGTTGAGTATCTTGGCAAAACAAAAACAAAACAAAAAGATCATAGTCCCTTGATGACGCTATCTTGGTTGCCTATATAAAATGATCTAGTCCCTCAAACAAAATTGCTAAAGATACTTAGCATTATTGCTATCATGGTCAATACGATGACCCGCGCCTGTCCCGTTTAACATCCAAACACAAGGTTGTTTACCAAATGCAATGGTAAAACAACATTGTCAAAGGGTTAAAAATGTGTAGGAAAGATCTTTGAGTAGATAGGGTAGACAACTCTTAGTTACTTGATCAAAATTTGCAAAACATCCTTGCTATTTTCAAACACACATCAAAACACAATTTCAAAACATTTCCCAAAACAAACTTTCAAACATTGAAACATTTTTCAAAAGACAAAACACCTTTGTATACATTCAAACAAGAATCATTACGAAGGTTGCCACAACAAAGGTGTCTTTTCAAAACATTTTCAAAACCACACACAAAGCACCATTTCGAACAATTGAAAAGCAAAAGAAAGTGATCTAAACAAGTAACTAAGAGCCCATGGATAACCATGGATGAAAAGGATGCTAGCACCTTCCCTTTTCATAATCTACCCCCCGAACCCAAGAAAATATCTCAAAGGTTTTTCCTGTGCTTTTTGACCTTTCCTTTGGATAAATAAAAAGTCGGTGGAGACTCTTGCTAAATCGAAACATTTGCAAACACAAACGCAAAACCTCAAGTCAGTTCTACCACCGCATCATAGTTGGCCAGTCTTCCCGACCAGTCTTTCAAGCTCCAGTTTTCACGGAACCTCAGCCAATCGTTCATACTGCTTCTCGTCAACCTGTTGCATAAGCTGCTTTTGGGAACCCTCTCTTTGAGTACCATGCTGCCAGTCCTCGAAGTGTGAGTCAGGGAGACTTTGGTGAGTTTGAAGAGTTCAAAGAACAATATCAGACTTTAGATAAGAGACTTAGAGCTATGGAAGGAATTGATTTCTTCAGTGTTTATGCTAAAAACATGTGCCTAGTTTCTGATCTGGTTATGCCTGCAAAGTTCAAGACTCCCGAGTTTGAGAAATATAAGGGGCATACTTGTCCAAGAAGCCACTTGGTGATGTACTTTCGAAATATGTCTGCTTACACCAAGAATGACAAGCTAGTTATCCATTGCTTTCAAGATAGTCTGAGTGGAGCTTCATTGAAATGGTATATGGGACTTGAGAAAGGTCGTATCCAATGCTTCCAAGATCTTGTTGATGCTTTCATAAATAAATACAAGTACAACCTTGACATGGCACCTGATCGTCGCCAACTGCAAAATATGTCTCAGAATGAGAAAGAATCTTTCAAGGAGTATGCTTAACGATGGAGAGAACTGGCATCTCAAGTTGAACCACCTCTGGAAGAGAAAGAATTAACTGGTTTATTCATAGATACTTTGTCCCTTTTCTTTTGGGAGAAGATGATTGGTAGTTTGTCCTCCAGCTTCACAGACCTGGTGACTATCGGCCAAAGAATAGAAGAAGGAATCAAGAACGGTAAAGTGTCTAAAGCTGCTGAATCTTCTAATGGTGCAAAGAAATACCTTGGGAACTTTCAGAAGAAGAAAGAGGTAGAAGCCAATGTTGTCTCGACTGAGAGAAGAGGATCTTTCTGTAGGCCTCAATACACTGATCAACCACAAGTAGCAGCTTTTACTCCCGCGGTTAATTCTCAACTAGTTCGGGTTCCTCAACAACAGAATATTATGCAGAATCAGAATCAGAATAGGGCTCAGTTTGATCCCATCCCTATGACATACACTGAATTGTATCCTGCAATGGTGCAGAAGGGATTGATTATAACTAGGCCTCTGATTCCTTGAAATCCTCTTCCATCCGAGTTCAGGTCTGACCTTCATTGTGAATTTCATCAGGGAGCTGCCAGTCATGATTTAGAGAGCTACTATGCATTGAAAATCAGATTGCAAGAATTGGTGAAAGCAAATATTCTTACTTTCAAAGAGGTAGGTCCTAATGTTGTCAACAATCCTTTTCCAAAACAAAGTGGCTGAAGACTGAGTTGGGGTACCCTCAAGTCACTTCCTAAAACCATTGTTTCAGACATGACAACTCATCCTTGTTACTGATTAGTCACTAGGCCATCTTTCTTTTTGTTTGCATTTTTCCCTTGTTTATGTTAAAATTGTTGCTTTCAAATTCTGTTTATACTTTCATGTTAAGTTTAATGAAATGAGTATTGCAATGTTTTGATTCAAATCATTTTCATTTACTGCTTTCAAATATATTTCTCTTGTTTACTCCCTTTATCAAGCTTTTGTTTATGCAAAGATTTGAGGGGGGGTGATGAAAATGAAATACCCATAATTGTTGCTGGTATGCTTTCGAATAGAACTTTGCTGAGGATATACATGCATTGTTTCAACTCCCAAACACTGGAGAAATAAGGAAGTTAATCCCTCGTTTACCCTTTTGAGCCTAGAAGTTGTAGTTTCTTTCTATACGAAAAAAGACACAATCTTAACCCGAGGATGGATAGCTCTCAGTTAATTTGGTTTTGCATTCAATTACAAGAGAAATCGTGCAAGACATCTTTCATCAAAGGTCGCGATCAAGCTTTCCTTTGCACACATCAAGAAAATTCAAAGATGCTCCCAAACAAAAATGACAAATATGGTTCCCCGTAATCATTGAGAAAGACAGTCATTATCTTTCCAAAAATAAAAATGAAATTAAAAATAAAAATAAAAATAAAAATCCCGCTAAGTCAAAACCTCTGAAGGAGACTTAGGCAAAAAACAGGGGCATCCCGCTGACTGTTCCAAATGAAACAGTTTAGGAAAAAACTAGGGCATCCCGCTGATTGTAATCTCAAATGAAACAGTTTAGGCAAAAGTTGGGAATAATAAATTCAATCAGAAGAGGTCTTCAAATCCTCAAAATTCTCCACCAGAGTTGACAAAAGTCCTCAAAACAACAGAATGTTATAAGAAGAAATGACTGTCATTCTCATGAATTCCTTAGCTTCTGAATCATCTTCATTTCTACCATCAGTGCAATTCCAAAATCTCTTGGAACCTGAATGCATAGTCTGAATTAACTGAACGTAGGACTGGAGAACATCATGAAGATTGGGTTGGGTACAAATAAACTTTGAGCCTTTATCCTTTATTTCTTAAACCGTGAACCCGACCACGTTATAACCCTTAAAATACCTAATTGAAGTCAGGTTTCTTTTGAAAGTATACTATAGCTAGGTTGCGTAAAATAACTCCTAAGATCTTTTGCAAATCATTTGTTTTGGTATCATACATTTGCTTTCCCTTTCACTTTAAAAGTATAAACCACTGTGTTTTAACCAGTGATGCATTTTCTATACACCAATAACATCATTTCAAAAATGATTTTGGATTCAAAACTTTTGCATGATTTTTGCATTAAAATTACCATGTTTGAATAAACAATTTTGCTTGCAAACAAGCTTTCCTCGGCAAGGAGCTTCAAACAGTTGAGAAACTTTAACAGTGGCCCTATAAGGGGCAAGTATCTTCCAGATCTAGTTGTGAATCAGTTTAAGATTTGAAGCTCAATGCGAGTTTTCTCAAAATTGGTTAGCCAGAAGATGATTTTCAAGACTCATACTGGGGAATTCCTTCCCAACAATCATTTCAAAAGCTGAAGCCATGATCAGTTTATCTCCAATAGTCATTTCAGAGCTGAAGCCGTGATCAGCTCATTAGCAGCAACTTTCGACTGAAGCCATGATCAGTTTGTCTTCAACAGTCGGCTAATCTGGGATAAATCCCTAATCAACTCTCATGTCCTTCCTCATAAGATCTTCAGTTCAATACAGTTTACAAGTGTAACAAATTTGGGTTCAAGACATTTTATTTCCTATCAAATTTGGCAGAGTTCTCTGTGTTGAGGAATCAAACTTCCAATCTTACATCTACAAAAGAGTCAAACTCCATTGTCATAAATGTCGAAATTACATGCATAGATCATTCACATATCATGCATAACAAAATTCATATATAATGCACAACAAGAGTGTTTCATCCTCATTTGCATTTCCCGAGGTCTTGTTGCAGTTGACATGTCACCTTGAGATCAAAGTCCAACTTACTTGGCACCTACCAAAACAGATGTCAGTTCAGCTATCTTTCTTTCGTCCAATACTAATCTTGTATATGTTGTTTCTTCTGTTTCCGTCCAAAGCCAATATTGGATGCTGCCATCTTTTCTTTCAATCAAAACCCGTATTGAATGTCAAGATCTCTTTTTCCATCCAAAGCCAGTATTGGATGTTGTTACCTTTTTCTTCATTCAAAGCCAGTATTGAATGACAATATCTCTTTTTCCATCCAAAGCCAGTATTGGATGTTGTTACCTTCTCCTTCATTCAACGCCAATATTGAATGTCCAGATCTCTTTTTCCGTCCAAAGCCAGTATTGGATGTTGTTTCCTTTTCTACCGACCAAAGCGAGTATTGGACGCCTTGGGCTTTTCTTTCATTCAAAGCCAGTATTGAATGTCAGGATCTTTTTTTCCATCCAAAGCCATTATTGGATGTTGTGATCTTTTTCTCTCGTCTAAAGCCATTATTAGACGTTGAGTTTTCCCTTCATTCAAGGCCATTATTGAATGTCAGAATCTTTTGTTGTCATTTAAAGCCAATATTGGATGTCGTGTTTCTTTTCTGTCTAACATCTTTCCTGGACGACTCTGATGTAGCTTCAGATTTGGTCTCATCCCACAGCTAATGTTCTTCTAGATGGTTCTGATTGTCTTTTCCAGAGTGTTTCTCGCCTTATTCAATGCCATTCTTGGGTGTCGCTGCTTGCCTTCTCGAGTTTTATCTCTTTTTTCCAAGTATTGATGGTTACTCTTTGTCACACTGACAGATATCCAGATGTATCTTGTTGTTTCCCTGACGTGTCTTTCCACTTCATTTCATATGAACTACCATAAATTTCCGGTTTCAAGTCTTTCCATATTCCCACAGAGTCTGTCCCATCGCATACATCATTCAACAAAAATATATATGTCAAAAAAGAGTCCATACATTCACTCATAACACGTGTTATCATCTCATCGCATCAGGGACGAAATTCAGGTTTGTTTGTATTTAATTACTTTCTGCCTATCTGGCAAAAAGATACTTAAATAGGGGCAGCTGTTGTACCCTAAATTTTGCCCCTAACTTTTTCAGTCGCACTTTCATATCATATTTTTTCATTTGGTCGCAATCATTAATAAATAGCTTCATTCATCACATTTGCATCATTTAATCGTGTTTAAGTTGACCAAAAGTCAATTTAAATCGACATTTGCATCATTCTGCAGTTATAAAATATCTGACATTTCACTTCATGCATTTTTATATGTTTACTCTTTTCTTGCATTGCTCCAAGTTTTTTATATGTCGATAATAAAAATATTCCGGTTTTACAGACAGGCTGTTAAAAGCGATTCGACACTATACGAAAATTAGCAAGAATAATATTTCAAGTCTTAACTTTTTACCAATCATTTTATGAATTTGTGTCTCGCGTAGATCATGACGGTATGCTCGCTTTATTTTTTCGGTACAGTTTGAAGTTTCATTTTTAACCGTAAACGTCTGTTTAGCCTGATATTTTAATTATGATTTTATTTTGATTTTGACTTTTTGAATATTTTTTCTTTAATCTTTGTGACACGTAGTTTATTTTAATGTGTTCATTTTATTTTCTTGGTTAAATTTTCATTTGTTTTTTATCATTTTCAGTCATTTTGGGTCTTTATTTTTTATTCAAAAAAAATTCAAAAAAAATCATTTTAAATTGAATTAATTTAAATACTTTCAGTTTTTTATTTAATTTTTATCATTTAAGGGCGTTTTTTTCATAAAAAAATATTTATTACACTTTGCTTTTTTCTTATTGGTTGATAGCAATAGTTGTGGATTAATACATATTGAATTTATTTTAAACAGATGAGATTAAATTTTGAAATCAATTTTTAATTTTCATTTTCCTATATACTAGCTTCTTTATCTCTTTGTAATATAACAAACCACAAAACCAAAACAATATAGTAACCTCTCTACTTCCTTTCTCTTCACATAGTTAACAAGCCATTTTTTCTTTATTCAAAAAACAAACTAGCAGTAACCAAGCCTCCTTCTTTTCTTTCTTTCTAGCATACACTTATCTCTCCCTCACCTTCTCACGCAAAAAACACACATAGTAACCTCCTTCACCTGTAACTTCCAGTACCATCAATTCCGCGCTATAACCCACATCACCGAACCATATACCCTTATTCCTCTCCACGCCGCATCACCACTGATTTCGGCCAAACCCTTTTGAAACCCGTGCTTCCATTTTCAACAACAACAGTAGACCACCCTCATTCAATCGTTGCATCACCTTCAAGATTCACAAACAGAAACGTCGTGCCGACATTAGCAACTCGATTCAGTTCAATTTTTGCCATTTCCGATTCAACAACTTTGACAACAACACTGAATCAACAACAACACGTCACTGTCAAAGGTAATTTGGTATCGATTCTATTCAGATTTCATTTTCTCGCTTTGGTTGATATCCAATTCAAATTTTCGAATTTGTTTCTTTGGTGTTGTTGTTTGATAGTTAAAGCTTATGCAAAATATACTTGCATTAAATCTGGTGCAGTGTTGTTTATATTGATTGAACCATGTTGATTATACACTTCATATGTTTCATCAAAAGCCAAAGTGCTAAATTGTTGTGTGGAATTCTTTTATGTTAAGTTGCTGCCTATGCTAGTGTTTTGGTTTTGATTTGAATTAGTAAGTCTTTTGCTGTAAAATAATTGTGACAAAATCTAGTGAAAATGGCCTAACTGCATTGTGAACATTATGCCTTCTAAATTCATAGCGTATAGTTTTGGATATTAGATTGGATAGTTTTAGAATGATGTTGTTCGTGTTTGATACGGTTCTATTAAGTTTGCAAAGTTTGTTTTCGTAATAAAGATTGTATGAAAATTCCGGTTAGTTCTTGTAAATATTGTGATAAAGGATTTATTACCGTTATGCTATCCGGATTTACATCTTGCTAAAACTTTGATTCAAAACTTAAGAGCTTAATGTAATTTTGGCATGAGTTGATTAATTTCGAATTGTCGGTGTTGATGCTATTTTGTTGTTTAAATCATTTTAAAAGTGGTTTTGGTGATGTTTCAAGTTGTATTCAATTCACAAAATTTGTTGGTTAATATCGGTGTTTGTACATAAGCTTGGAAATTGATTTTTTTTTCATGAGATTTTATGTTGTCCAACTTTTGATTTGTATATTTAAGTTTGATTTTTCATGAATCGGAACTGAATTGAATTACAGTATAAATTCTTGATTTTTATCTGTGTAAATATTCATTTGTTCATGTGCATTCATGCAATTTAATTTCATTTCAATTTCATACTTTGTGATTACTAACATAGATTTTAATCTTGTTGCAATTTCGCTTCATTTTATTTTTATACCGCTTATGCTACTAACACGTTTGTTACTGTGAAGGTTTTCAAAAAAAATTGTTTTGAGTATTAATTCCCGCATAGCGCGTCCACAATTCCTACACTTCTTCCTTTTACCTTTTTATTGTATTTTACTATTCTGATTTAATATTTGGTACTGTAAATATATACTTGTACATAATATTTTGACTGTATATTTTATTCACTTCATTTGTAAATTAATTCAGGTTATGTAAATATTATTTTCATCGCATTGCGATTTTATTTTTTAATTCCAACTAATTTCTGAAAATTGTACGAACGTACATAAGTTTTCCCGTGCTGTTAGTTTTGTCTCTATATTTCATGTGATGCAGGGAATCTTATACCGTGAATTTTATTCAATATCTTGAGCCTTATTCGATACAATGAGCTTTATCCATGCTTTCTTCATCCGTGATTTATTTTCACGTGTTGCGATTCATTACGCTTTATTCGCTGCTGGGAGTATTATCTTACATCTGGTTTTTTGGTGCTGTCAACTTGTGATTTATTTTCACCTGAGGTTTGGTATACTCTTAGTTTTTTTTCTATATGTGGCTTTAAACCCAAAGGGATGGGAATACAATATTGACTTCATCATGTTAAGTACTGGTTTCTTATTCGGTCGGATTCTCTTTACCGTATCTTTTACCCTCCTGTACATAGGACACCCTTTTCTCTCATTCTTTAATTTTCAAAATCTTCTCATCTTTTTCAAACTCTTCTTTGTTTATAAAATTGAGTGTCTTCTTTTAAAACTTCTTTTCTTTAAACAAACTTCAATTCACTTAATCATACTTTGACATCTTTCAAAATTAACAAAAATATGTCTTATTTTAAAACTTCTTTTAAACACTTCTTTTCTATTTCTTTTTCATTTCTGACTTTATTTTATTTTTTCTAAACTTTAAAAATTACTAAAAATATTTTATTTAATTTTCACATTTTATTTTATTATTTTAGACATAGAAATAATTATTAAATAGTATATACTTTTATTTTCTTTAACAAAAAACTTGTAAATAATATAAAAAAAAACATTATATTTTATTTTTAGTATTTATATATACTTAAATAATATTTTCTCACATTATTTTTATTTTTTGACATTTGTATATATTTTATTTATTTTATTGTACATAAATAAATAATACATAATATATATATATATATATATATATATATATATATATATATATATATATATATATATATATATATATATATATATATATATATATATATATATATATATATATATATATATATATATATATATATATATATATATATATATATATATATATTCTTAAAACAAATTAGGGTTTCCACCCTTAATAAAAATAATGTTTTATTTTATTATTTTTAATGCATTAAATATTTTATTTTTACATATATAAAAATAATACAAAAACATTTTTTACATATTTATAATATATTGCATATTTATTTAATTGTCCATTTAAATATTTGCTTATTTATTATTTGAACAAAGAATTCAATTTGGTTGTAATAATCTTAGGGTTTTTAATTTCTTGCAAATAATCCCCTATTCAAATTTGTATCCCCCTCCCCATATCAATGTTGTAATAGCTTAGATTACTTTTACGCATTTATTGCTTTCAAATATGTCATGATAGAGATTAGGGTTTGTATGCAATATCCAAAATCAAAACAAATATCTAGACCTAATACAAGACATAAAAGCATGTAAATTGACAATACAATGCACACATGCACCCCTAGGATTTCACTCACTTGTTGCCTTTAAAATGGTCATGGTATACATGTTGAGTATCTTGGCAAAACAAAAACAAAACAAAAAGATCATAGTCCCTCGATGACGCTATCTTGGTTGCCTATATAAAATGATCTAGTCCCTCAAACAAAATTGCTAAAGATACTTAGCATTATTGCTATCATGGTCAATATGATGACCCGCGCCTGTCCCGTTTAACATCCAAACACAAGGTTGTTTACCAAATGCAATGGTAAAACAACACTGTCAAAGGGTTAAAAATGTGTAGGAAAGATCTTTGAGTAGATAGGGTAGATAACTCTTAGTTACTTGATCAAAATTTGCAAAACATCCTTGTTATTTTCAAACACACATCAAAACACAATTTCAAAACATTTCCCAAAACAAACTTTCAAATATTGAAACATTTTTCAAAAGACAAAACACCTTTGTATACATTCAAACAAGAATCATTACGAAGGTTGCCACAACAAAGGCGTCTTTTCAAAACATTTTCAAAACCACACACAAAGCACCATTTCGAACAATTGAAAAGCAAAAGCAAGTGATCTAAACAAGTAACTAAGAGCCCATGGATAACCATGGATGAAAAGGATGCTAGCACCTTCCCTTTTCATAATCTACCCCCCGAACCCAAGAAAATATCTCAAAGGTTTTTCATGTGCTTTTTGACCTTTCCTTTGGATAAATAAAAAGTCGGTGGCGACTCTTGCTAAACCGAAACATTTGCGAACACAAACGCAAAACCTCAAGTCAGTTCTCCCACCGCATCATAGTTGGCCAGTCTTCCCGACCAGTCTTTCAAGCTCCAGTTTTCACGGAACCTCAGCCAATCGTTCATACTGCTTCTCGTCAACATGCTGCATAATCTGCTTTTGGGAACCCTCTCTTTGAGTACCATGCTGCCAGTCCTCGAAGTGTGAGTCAGGGAGGCTTTGGTGAGTTTGAAGAGTTCAAAGAACAATATCAGACTTTAGATAAGAGACTTAGAGCTATGGAAGGAATTGATTTCTTTAGTGTTGATGCTAAAAACATGTGCCTAGTTTCTGATCTGGTTATGCCTGCAAAGTTCTAGACTCCCGAGTTTGAGAAATATAAGGGGCATACTTGTCCAAGAAGCCACTTGGTGATGTACTTTCGAAATATGTCTGCTTACACCAAGAATGACAAGCTACTTATCCATTGCTTTCAAGATAGTCAGAGTGGAGCTTCATTGAAATGGTATATGGGACTTGAGAAAGGTCGTATCCAATGCTTCCAAGATCTTGTTGATGCTTTCATAAATAAATACAAGTACAACCTTGACATGGCACCTGATCGTCGCCAACTGCAAAATATGTCTCAGAATGAGAAAGAATCTTTCAAGGAGTATGCTTAACGATGGAGAGAACTGGCATCTCAAGTTGAACCACCTCTGGCAGAGAAATAATTAACTGGTTTATTCATAGATACTTTGTCCCTTTTATTTTGGGAGAAGATGATTGGTAGTTTGTCCTCCAGCTTCACAGACCTGGTGACTATCGGCCAAAGAATAGAAGAAGGAATCAAGAACGGTAAAGTGTCTAAAGCTGCTGAATCTTCTAATGGTGCAAAGAAATACCTTGGGAACTTTCAGAAGAAGAAAGAGGTAGAAGCCAATGTTGTCTCGACTGAGAGAAGAGGATCTTTCTGTAGGCCTCAATACACTAATCAACCACAAGTAGAAGCTTTTACTCCCGCGGTTAATGCTCAACTAGGTCGGGTTCCTCAACAACAGAATATTATGCAGAATCAGAATCAGAATAGGGCTCAGTTTGATCCCATCCCTATGACATACACTGAATTGTATCCTGCAATGGTGCAGAAGGGATTGATTATAACTAGGCCTCTAATTCCTTGAAATCCTCTTCCATCCGGGTTCAGGTCTGACCTTCATTGTGAATTTCATCAGGGAGCTGCCGGTCATGATTTAGAGAGCTACTATGCATTAAAAATCAGATTGCAAGAATTGGTGAAAGCAAATATTCTTACTTTCAAAGAGGTAGGTCCTAATGTTGTCAACAATCCTTTTCCAAAACAAAGTGGCTGAAGACTGAGTCGGGGTACCCTCAAGTCACTTCCTAAAACCAGTGTTTCAGACAGGACAACTCATCCTTGTTACTGATTAGTCACTAGGCCATCTTTCTTTCTGTTTGCATTTTTCCCTTGTTTATGTTAAAATTGTTGCTTTCAAATTCTGTTTATACTTTCATGTTAAGTTTAATGAAATGAGCATTGCAATGTTTTGATTCAAATCATTTTCATTTACTGATTTCAAATATATTTCTCTTGTTTACTCCCTTTATCAAGCTTTTGTTTATGCAAAGATTTGAGGGGGGGTGATGAAAATGAAATACCCATAATTGTTGCTGGTATGCTTTCGAATAAAACTTTGCTGAGGATATACATGCATTGTTTCAACTCCCAAACACTGGAGAAATAAGGAAGTTAATCCCTCGTTTACCCTTTTGAGCCTAGAAGTTGTAGTTTCTTTCTATACGAAAAAAGACACAATCTTAACCCGGGGATGGATAGCTCTCAGTTAATTTGGTTGTGCATTCAATTACAAGAGAAATCGTGCAAGACATCTTTCATCAAAGGTCGCGATCAAGCTTTCCTTTGCACACATCAAGAAAATTCAAAGATGCTCCCAAACAAAAATGACAAATATGGTTCCCCATAATCATTGAGAAAGACAGTCATTATCTTTCCAAAAATAAAAATGAAATTAAAAATAAAAATAAAAATAAAAATCCCGCTAAGTCAAAACCTCTGAAGGAGACTTAGGCAAAAAACAGGGGCATCCCGCTGACTGTTCCAAATGAAACAGTTTAGGAAAAAACTAGGGCATCCCGCTGACTGTAATCTCAAATGAAACAGTTTAGGCAAAAGTTGGGAATAATAAATTCAATCAGAAGAGGTCTTCAAATCCTCAAAATTCTCCACCATAGTTGACAAAAGTCCTCAAAACAACAGAATATTATAAGAAGAAATGACTGTCATTCTCAAGAATTCCTTAGCTTCTGAATCATCTTCATTTCTACCATCAGTGCAATTCCAAAATCTCTTGGAACCTGAATGCATAGTCTGAATTAACTGAACGTAGGACTGGAGAACATCATGAAGATTGGGTTGGGTACAAATAAACTTTGAGCCTTTATCCTTTATTTCTTAAACCGTGAACCCGACCACGTTACAACCCTTAAAATACCTAATTGAAGTCAGGTTTCTTTTGAAAGTATACTATAGCTAGGTTGCGTAAACTAACTCCTAAGATCTTTTGCAAATCATTTGTTTTGGTATCATACATTTGCTTTCCCTTTCACTTTAAAAGTATAAACCACTGTGTTTTAACCAGTGATGCATTTTCTATACACCAATAACATCATTTCAAAAATGATTTTGGATTCAAAACTTTTGCATGATTTTTGCATTAAAATTACCATGTTTGAATAAACAATTTTGCTTGCAAACAAGCTTTCCTCGGCAAGTAGCTTCAAACAGTTGAGAAACTTTAACAGTGGCCCTATAAGGGGCAAGTATCTTCCAGATCTAGTTGTGAATCAGTTTAAGATTTGAAGCTCAATGCGAGTTTTCTCAAAATTGGTTAGCCAGAAGATGATTTTCAAGACTCATACTGGGGCATTCCTTCCCAACAACCATTTCAAAAGCTGAAGCCATGATCAGTTTATCTCCAATAGTCATTTCAGAGCTGAAGCCGTGATCAGCTCATTAGCAGCAACTTTCGACTGAAGCCATGATCAATTTGTCTTCAACAGTCGGCTAATCTGGGATAAATCCCTAATCAACTCTCATGTCCTTCCTCATAAGATCTTCAGTTCAATACAGTTTACAAGTGTAACAAATTTGGGTTTAAGACATTTTATTTCCTATCAAATTTGGCAGAGTTCTCTGTGTTGAGGAATCAAACTTCCAATCTTACATCTACAAAAGAGTCAAACTCCATTGTCATAAATGTCGGAATTACATGCATAGATCATTCACATATCATGCATAACAAAATTCATATATAATGCACAACAAGAGTGTTTCATCCTCATTTTCATTTCCCGAGGTCTTGTTGCAGTTGACATGTCACCTTGAGATCAAAGTCCAACTTACTTGGCACCTACCAAAACAGATGTCAGTTCAGCTATCTTTCTTTCGTCCAATACTAATCTTGTATATGTTATTTCTTCTGTTGCTGTCCAAAGCCAATATTGGATGCTACCATCTTTTCTTTCATTCAAAGCCCGTATTGAATGTCAAGATCTCTTTTTCCATCCAAAGCTAGTATTGGATGTTGTTACCTTTTTCTTCATTCAAAGCCAGTATTGAATGACAATATCTCTTTTTCCATCCAAAGCCAGTATTGGATGTTGTTACCTTCTCCTTCATTCAAAGCCAATATTGAATGTCCAAATCTCTTTTTCCGTCCAAAGCCAGTATTGGATGTTGTTTCCTTTTCTGCCGTCCAAAGCCAGTATTGGACGCCTTGGGCTTTTCTTTCATTCAAAGCCAGTATTGAATGTCAGGATCTTTTTTTCCATCCAAAGCCATTATTGGATGTTGTGATATTTTTATCTCGTCTAAAGCCATTATTAGACGTTGAGTTTTCCCTTCATTCAAGGCCATTATTGTATGTCAGAATCTTTTGTTGTCATTTAAAGCCAATATTGGATGTCGTGTTTCTTTTCCGTCTAACATCTTTCCTGGACGACTCTGATGTAGCTTCAGATTTGGTCTCATCCCACATCTAATGTTCTTCTAGATGGTTCTGATTGTCTTTTCCAGAGCGTTTCTCGCCTTATTCAATGCCATTCTTGGGTGTCGCTGCTTGCCTTCTCGAGTTTTATCTCTTTTTTCCAAGTATTGATGGTTACTCTTTGTCACACTGACAGATATCCAAATGTATCTTGTTGTTTCCCTGACGTGTCTTTCCACTTCATTTCATATGAACTACCATAAATTTCCAGTTTCAAGTCTTTCCATATTCCCACAGAGTCTGTCCCATCGCATACATCATTCAACAAAAATATATATGTCAAAAAAGAGTCCATACATTCACTCATAACACGTGTTATCATCTCATCGCATCAGGGACAAAATTCAGGTTTGTTTGTATTTAATTACTTTCTGCCTATCTGGCAAAAAGATACTTAAATAGGGGCAGCTATTGTACCCTAAGTTTCGCCCCTAACTTTTTCAGTCGCACTTTCATATCATATTTTTTCATTTGGTCGCAATCATTAATAAATAGCTTCATTCATCACATTTGCATCATTTAATCGTGTTTAAGTTGACCAAAAGTCAATTTAAATCGACATCTGCATCATTCTGCAGTTGTAAAATATCTGACATTTCACTTCATGCATTTTTATCTGTTTACTCTTTTCTTGCATTGCTCCAAGTTTTTTATATGTCGATAATAAAAATATTCCGGTTTTACAGATAGACTGTTAAAAGAGATTCGACACTACGAAAATTAGCAAGAAAAATATTTCAAATTTTCACTTGTTACCGATCATTTTATGAATCTGCATCTCGCGGAGATTATGACGGTATGCTCGCTTTATTTTTTCGGTACAGTTTGAAGTCTCATTTTTAACCGTAATCGTCTATTTAGCTTGATATTTTAATTATCATTTTATTTCGATTTTGACACTTTGAATATTTTTTCTTTAATCTTTGTGACATGTAGTTTATTTTAATGTGTTCATTTTATTTTTTTGGATAAATTTTCGTTTGTTTTTAATCATTTTCAGTCATTTCGGGTCTTTATTTTTTATTCAGAAAAAATTCAAAAAAATCATTTTAAGTTGAATTAATTTAAATACTTTCAGTTTTTTATTTCATTTTTATCATTTAAGGGCTTTTTGTCATAAAAAAATATTAATTACACTTTGCTTTTTTCTTATTGGTTGATAGCAATAGTTGTGGATTAATACAAATTGAATTTATTTTGAACAGATGAGATTAAATTTTGAAATCAATATTTCATTTTCATTTTCCTATATAATAGCTTCTTTAACTCTTTGTAATATAACAAACCACAAAACCAAAACAATACAATAACCTCTCTACTTCCTTTCTCTTCACATGATTAACAAGCCATTTTTTTCTTTATTCAAAAAACAAACTAGCAGTAACCAAGCCTCCTTCTTTTCTTCATGCTAGCATACACTTATCTCTCCCTCACCTTCTCACGCAAAAAACACACATAGTAACCTCCTTCACCTCTAACTTCCAGTACCATCAATTTTGCGCTATAACCCACATCACCGAACCATATACCCTTGTTCCTCTCCACGCTGCATCACCACTGATTCTGGCCAAACCCTTTTGCAACTCGGGCTTTCGTTGTCAACAACAACAGCAGACCTCCTTCCTTCAATTGTTACATCACCTTCAACGTTCATAAACAGAGTCGCCGTGCCGACATTAGCAATACAATTCAGTTCAATTTTTGCCATTTCCGACTTAACAACTTCGATAACAACACTGAATCAACAACAACGCGTCACTGTCAAAGGTAATTTGGTATCGATTCTATTCGTATTTCACTTTCTTTCTTTGGTTGATATCCAATTCGAATTTTCGAATTTGTTTCTTTGGTGTTGTTATTTGATAGTTAAAGCTTATGCAAAATATACTTGCATTAAATCTGGTGCAGTGTTGTTTATATTGATTGAACCATGTTGATTATGAACTTCATATGTTTGATCAAAAGCCAAAGTGCTAAGTTGCTGTGTGGAATGCTTTTATGTTAAGTTGCTTCCTATTCTAGTGTTTTGGTTTTGATTTGAATTAGTAAGTGTTTTGCTGTAAAATAATTGTGACAAAATCTAGTGAAAATGGCCTAACTGCGTTGTGAACATTATGCCGTCTAAATTCATAGCGTATAATTCTAGAAACTAGATTGGATAGTGTTACAATGATGTTGTTCATGTTTGATACGATTATATTGAGTTTGCAAAGTTTGTTTTCGTAATAAAGAATGTATGAAAATTGCGGTTTGTTCTTGTAAAGATTGTGATGAAGGATTTATTACCGTTATGCTGTCCATATTTACATCTTGCTAAAACTTTGATTCACAACTTATTTTCATCACTTTTTGAGCTTAATGTAATTTTGGCATGAGTTGATTAATTTCGAATTGTCGGTGTTGATGTTGTTTTGTTGTTTAAATCATTTTAAAAGTGGTTTTGGTGATGTTTCAAGTTGTATTCAATTCACAAAATTTGTTGGTTAATATTGGTGTTTGTACATAAGCTTGGAAATTGATTTTTTTTTCATGAAATTTTATGTTGTCTAACTTTTGATTTGTATATTTAAGTTTGATTTTTCATGAATCGGAATTGAATTGAATTACAGAATAAATTCTTGATTTTTATCTGTGTAAATATTCATTTGTTCATGTGCATTCATGCAATTTCATTTCAATTTCATACTTTGTGATTACTAACATAGATTTTAATTTTGTTCCAATTTCACTTCATTTTATTTTTATACCGCTTATGCTACTAACACGTTTGTTACTGTGAAGGCTTCCAAAAAAAATCATTTCAAGTATTAATTCCCGCATAGCGCGTCCACTATTCCTACACTTCTCCCTTTTACCTTTTTATTGTATTTTACTATTCTGATTTAATATTTGGTACTATAAATATATACTTGTACATAATATTTTGACTGTATATTTTATTCACTTCATTTGTAAATTAATTTAGGTTATGTAAATATTATTTTCATCGCATTGCGATTTTATTTTTTAATTCCAACTAACTTCTGAAAATTGTACGGATGCACATAAGTTTTCCTGTGCTGTTAGTTTTGTCTGTATATTTCATGTGATGGAGGGAATCTTATACTGTGAGCTTTATTCAATATCTTTAGCCTTATCCGATACCATGAGCTTTATCCATGCTTTCTTCATCTGTGATTTATTTTCACGTGTTGTGATTCATTGCGCTTTATTCGCTGCTGGGAGTATTATCTTACATCTGGTTTTTTGATGCTGTCAACTTGTGATTTATTTTCACCTGAGGTTTGGTATACTCTTAGCTTTTTTTTTCTGTCTGTGGCTTTAAACCCAAAGGGATGAGAATACAGTATTGACTTCATCATGTCAAGTACTGGTTTCTTATTCAGTCGGATTCTCTTTACCGTATCTTTTACCCTCATGTACATAGGACACCCTTTTCTCCCATTCTTTAATTTTCAAAACCTTCTAATCTTTTTCAAACTCTTCTTTGTTTATAAAATCTAGTGCCTTTTCTTTTAAAACTTCTTTTCTTTAAACAAACTTCAATTCACTTAATCATACTTTGACATCTTTCAAAATTAACAAAAACACTTCAACTCATTCAAACACTTCAAGATGAGACATGATTCATTGATAGTCGAGCAACATTCTCCTATCCCCATGGTTATAAAGGTGTCGACTTTTCCACTTGAGTACTAGAGGTGTTCTCAAACCCTCACTCTTGGTGATGCAGGGTCCATCTTTCTCACACCTTGTGGGCGTTAGTCGAGATTTCTCTCCTAACAATGACAACTTGTCTCCTTGTTTAAAAAACAATCAACAGACAAGTCTTTTCCAGCCGAACTACAATGCTCTGAATTTCTCATTGCACGAGGGAGTACGTAGGCACTAAGTCTTACGACTCAAGGCGAGCAATAAAAAAAAATAAAAAAACATTTCATTTTCTTTTGTTTGCAAATAAACATTTATTCTTTCACTTTACAAGTAAACCTTTACATAACACTCCTTTTAAAAGAAACCAAACAAAGTGGATCCTACAGAGTACCGTAGATTCCTAGGGTGCTAATACCTCCCCTTTGCATAACCGACCCCCGTACCTCGATCTCTGATCTTTTTGGGTTTTGTTCGCTTTTTTCCCATTTCCCTTTGGAAATAATAAAGTGCGGTGGTGACTTCATTGTGTTGAGATAAGTCAATTGATGGCTTAATCTCAAATCTTTACCGCTACATTTCTATTTCATATCATCACTGTCGCAATTGAGTTTAGAAAGTGGCGACAGAACTGAACCAAGGTAGAGATAGCATCCAATTGTACATCCATTTTTTTTAACTCAAGAGTATCCCCATAACGGTGAGTAAACATCTTCAAAGCTCTTTCAGACAGTTTCCTTTTGATAATCTTGTTCTTCGTCATATATGGCTTGACGACTGTTGTACCCCAAAATTTTCCCTCTCATGTTTTCCCAGGTTTTCTCTTATATGGGTGATTACAAACACTTGCTTAAAGAAAATAAGAATTTTGAAGATAAATAAGGTGTCTATGATTGGCATTTAAACAAGGTGTCTTTGATTGGCATTGGAGCAAGGTGTCTTCGATTGGCATTGAAACAAGGTATTTTCAATTGGTCTTGGGACAAGGTGTCTTCGATTGACATCTGAGCATGTTATCCTTTGATTGGCATCTGGACAAGGAGATTCGATCGAATGTACAAAATCCTTCGACACAAGCTTGGTTCACAAGACTTCGACTGAGCATGGGATGTTTCATACCGGATTCGATTGACAAGGAAATGGCTTTCCCTATGCGTGACTTCAGCATATAAGGCCAAGACTCCTTCAGATTTTCCTTTAATCCACTAGGCAAAAATCTTCCTTCGACCCACAAGGAAAATACCTCCTTCATGCCTGATTCGATTCACTAGGAAATGGCCTCTTTTATGCTTACTTTGGCCCCCCACACGCTAGCATCCACAAGGCATTGGCTTCCTTTGTGCCATCTTCGACTGGGCAATGGTCCCCTTTGAAACATTTTCGTTTCCATATCTAAAATCCTTAACACACAGTTCTTCACCTTTTGAAACCTAGTAAGGCCTATTCGAAGGACACATAAGTGATGCCTTCGAAGGACATGCACTTGGTCCAGTCGAAAGACATACAATGGTTGGAAACAATTTTTGCTTGCTGGCCAAAGTCTTGCATACTGCCAGGCCCAAGCCTCATTCACAAGCACATTCATGACAAAGGAAGCTTCGAATGTCCAAAATGAGGTCTTTCGATTGGGCTAGTTGAGTAGTGTCAGAGTCAATTGAAGGACAACTCAACTCTAGGCCAATCGAAGAGCAAGGATAAAGTGTACTTTGAAGGCATGTTAACAAAGTGCCCTTCGATTGGCATATCAGAACAAGAGGTCTTTGGATAAGCATATCAACAAAATCAAGCAATCAATGCAGAAGTTGACTGATCGAAGAAACTCTAATAAAGAAGTTTCTGAACACTTCAAATCAAAACCTAGGGCCAATCGAAGGGAAAGGAATATGGGGAATTCGAAAGAGCCAGGGGGAAACATGTCCAGGTTCACTAAAGATTTCAAAAAGGCAAGAATTATCCAAATTTGGCCAACTTTCAATGTGCTGGATTCTTGTCTCGTGGCCTTCAACGCCTAGTTAATGGATGTCCCTTACCATTTCCATGCACATCACATTCCTATGAATACATACTATTTCCACAAGCCAAAGGAGGGAATACCACATACATACACACACAAATTGGAGACATAAGCCCAGGAACAACACACATATATTGCCTTACACGCACACGCTGGCTCATAAGCCACACCAAAGTTATCAAAAATCTCCTGAGTAATCCAAATCAAAGGAATCTTCAACAACACTCCACTCATTCCTTAAAGTTTGCAGAAGGCATGCCCAAGCACCTGGCAAGCCATTTCCATCTAAAGCAAAGCATTTCATTGATCAAGCATGAGCTGACCAACACACACAAGATTGAAGGACCTGGGTTCGACACCCAGGTCCTGCATCTTTATTTTTCCAATGTTTGTCTTGCAGATATGGATCGAAAAGCAGCTTTCCCCCTGGACCGAAAGACAATCACCATTCATTGGATCAAAAACTGCCTCTTCATTGGATCGAAAGACAATCACCATTCATTGGATCGAAAACCGCCTCTTCATTGGATCGAAAGCTACCTTTTCCTATGGATCGAAAGACTTGTTTTATTGCATTTCTATTTTTTGTGTTACTTACTCCTTTCTTAATTTATTTATTTTTAAATTAACAATAAACAAAATCACAAAAAAAACATTAGGTTAGTGTTTTATTAACAAAATTAATTTTGTTAATTAATTAATAAATTATTTTAACCTTTTTAAATTAAAATCAAGTATACTTAGGCTTTGCTTTCTTTTATAGATAAAAACAAACAAAAAGATTTCCTTTTCCTTAGGATTTTTAGACGTTCCTTTCTTCAATTCGCGCGCATTTATTTATTTTCACATTTTTCATATTATTGTAACTACTCATGGGTTGTAATAGAACCATTAGGTTATTTAATGCTTTTATCTCTTCATTCTTGGACATGTAATTAATCCCCAAAGCTATGTAATAGCGTAGGATTTACGTTTCCGCACTTTACATTCCTGTACATATATTAAATGTTAGATGTATGGTATTAGGATTGTATGACAAGATTAATAATCAAACGTTAGCAAACCTAACAAATAAGACAAAAATAACTGAATACAATCCACTTGCACATATAAACCTCTAGGGTACTCCCACTTAGGTTGCCTTCGGAAAATAAAAATAGTCATGTCCCTCGAAAGTAGGGACGCTTTAGCAAATACCCTCAAATCAAAATATCATAGTCCCTTGATGACCCTACAGTGTTGCCTTTCGATAAATGATGTAGTCCCTTAAACAAAACTGCAAAAGTGTCTCTATATGTTGCTTTTATGACTGTACGTCCCTACGAATGTCCCTCAAACATCCAACGATAGGTCTACCTACTCACTAATAGTAGGATAGCGCTATCTAAAGGATAGGAGGAAAAGAACAAACCTTTCGAGTATAAGTAGATAGTTCTTAGATGCTTGTTCAAAAACAAACTTTCACACTTACACCAAAACATTTCAAAAACACTTTCAAAAAACGCTTTATCAACACTCTTGAGGACTTATACAAGAGTTATCATAAAGCAAATCGCCGCACTAAGGCATTTTTAAAAACTTTTCAAAAACACACAAAAGCACAAGGTATTTTCAAAATGAGCAAAAATCTAAGAGCCCGTAGAAAACTAAGGATGGAAAGGGTGCTAACACCTTCCCTTTTCATAATCTACCCCCTTACTCAGAAAACTCTCAAAAAGGTCTTTTTTTGTTCTTTTCATCCTTTCCTTTGTTGGATAAAAGAAAAGTCAGTGGTGACTCTTGCTTACCACAACATTTGCGAACACAAACACAAACCCAGTTTAAACAATCGGTTCTGCCACCGTATCATAGAACTGGAGACTCTGCTGGGGAAGTATATAAAAGTTGGGTTACCTTAGAGCTTAGTTCATTTTGAATTGGTTTCATTGTGTATTTTGTATGCTTTACATTTGAGGGTTTGTTTGGGTTGTTACTAAAAGATCCTACACCTGGATCTGGGGCACCTTTTTGGGTAAGTAGCAATAAATCATGGAGGTTGTACGATGTAGACCGATATGGACGAAGTGATAGCTACGTTAGCGTGATACTCTGGCTTGTACTAATGTTCCTTGAGTCAGTCAAGGATAATATTAGGCTTCCTTATAGTGTTATTAAGCGGTAACTGACATTTAGAACCTTTAATTGACTCATCCTAAGCCATTAGAAAGTAGCGAGATGGTCGGCTTTGGTTCTGACTGAAGATTGGTTGATACTCGATGCTACACTCATTGAGATTGAAATTTTGGGATATTCTGGCCGCAATACTTAAGTGCTTGAGCTAGAACAATGCCTAAAAGAAAGGTCAGTGATATGATACTCCTTAGAACCAGGTTACTATTACTAGGACAGGTTGAGCCAATTGAAACTTCAAGAGGGTACTTACCTACAAACTCCATCCAAGCCTGAACCTAAGGCTATTTGTGTGACTTGCTTGCTTTCATTATCTAACAACTTGCATTGCTTCCAGGGTTTTATTTGTATTCATTATCGAACAATGTGAGTTCCTTGCAAGACTTGTTTGTAGTGATTATCCAATAACCTGGACTTCTTGCAGGATTCACTTGTCTTCATCACCTTGCACTTTTGCTTGGTGAATAACATACATATCATAACATCATACCACAAAATTTCCTTAACCAATTCAAGGATCTTAAGGGCCTGGGATGCAGGTTATGATGAACCAGATGTCTAGAAAGGGGCAAGGGGATTTATTTTCCTCTAGACAATGTCGTCAAAAGACCAAAACACAATAACTTGAGTCAGGGGCTATGACCCACTTGATATGGTGAGCTTGTTTATCATAGAAGGACATTCAAAATTATGAAAGTTCTTCAACCAAAGCCGCAGTTGGATTCTAACACTTTCCTGTGTTTACCCGACGAGAGCCTTGAAAACATTGCATCCACACATCATGCATGTTATTACATAACATGTCTTCTAGTACAAATTTCTCATGTTATAGATGTTTATTTCAGCAAGGGAAATGGATCTCAAATAGAACAACAAAGATCTCCAAACTCAGGATTCTCAACTCAAGGAAATGTTCCTAAACCTATCCAAGGGGAAAGAAGAGTTGAAAGCACTCCTCAACGGGAATTTGGCCAAGAAACATCCTGACAACAACAAGGATGATCAGCTGGAACAACTGCAAGTTGAGATGGAAAGGATGAGAATCTAGATGAGTAATCAAATGTCTCTTATCCAAAGTTTAGCTCGGGAACAAGAAGAGTTGAGGTTTCTCATCAGCAAGCTCCATCAAGATGGATGCAACCGTATGAAGAAAGCAGTCGAGGCTGAGGATCAGGTCATTAATCAGCCTCTGATGAGACAAGAAGTTGACTGGGTGGAGAGTAGATCTCTCCAAATTTCTACTATGTCACGAACCCAACCGCCACCTCGCCAACAACGACAGGGTAATCGGCATAAGCGGGATGCATTCACTAGGAAATACACCAAACTCAACATACCAATGTCGTAAGTCTTACAACACATGTTGAAGTTAAATTTGGTCACATTGAAGGATCCTCCTCCAAAGCCCAAAATGTATTCTCCTAACTACAATCCTGATGCAGTATGTGCCTATTACTATAACAGCCCGAGGCATGATACTAATAACTGTTGGACGTTGAAATATAAAATTCAAGACCTGGTCGATGAAGGAGAGCTGGAGTTCACACAAGATGGCCAGACTGAATTCTTTTGCCATCCCCCAAAGGCACATCATCTAAAGTGACAAGTCCAAGACAAAGAGGCTTTTTATTCATAATGAATTTTCAATTTGTAATTTCTTTTGATTATTCAAACATTTTTTTCATATCAAACTTTGTTATTTCATCAATGCATTTCATATGTTTGTCTTGAATCAATTCATTCATATTCACTATATTCAAACTATGTTTTTACTTCCCTTTTATGATATTCAACTCTCGATTAAAAGCTCTAAGCCTTTAGAGGGAGGATGACGAAAATAATACCATGATCTCTATAATACGCTTTTGAACAGACCCCACTGACGATGTACAAGCGTTGTTTCAAATCCTAAATAGTGGAGTTATAAGGAAGATAATCCCTAGTCAAACCCTTTGAACCTAAGAAGTATGAGTTTTTCTTTTCACACAAATTAAAACCCTTAATCATAACATGGGGCAGGGTAATTCTCTCAGTTAATTTAGACATGCATTCAGTCGCAAGCTCTACCTTCATACACGACAAATGGTGTAGAAGGTGCTCTACAAAAGATGGTGATGGTTCCACATAATCATCAAGATAGGCAGTCATTATCTCTCAAAGTAAAAACCTGTTAAGTCAAAACCTATGAAGGGGACTTAAGAGAAAACTGGGGCATCCCATTGACTGTAAACACATAAGAAATAGTTCAGGCAAAAGTAGGGATAATAAAATCAAAAAAGAGGTCCTATAAATCCTCAACAAAAAAGGGTTACTAAAGTGACTGCCTTCTCAAACAAACATTCAATTTATGAACCATCACCAAGTAACAGAGCAAAGATTCCAGACACAATTGGGATCTAAGTGCACAATTAGCTGAGCCTAGGATTGAAGAACATCACAAAGAACGGGTTGGGTACAAATAAAGTTTGAGCCTTTACCCTTTGTTTCTTAAACCATGAACCAGGCCACGTTACAACCCTTAAAAGTCCTAACTGAAGCATGGGTTAGTTCGAAAGCATACTGTTACAAAAGGTATCCTGACTCCTGCAAGGTTTGCAATTAAATCCCGAGTTGATATCACACTCCTATAAAATTTGTTTGTTTTACTAAAAAAATGAATTTTCGAACTTCAAGACAGACATAAGCTTTGCATTTTTAAAATACCATCGCTTGCATATGCCTATTTGTTCAACAGCAGAGAAAGTCACAGACGAATATTCAATGAATGAAAATCCTCTCGATAAACAGAATCACCTCAGATGGAAAAAAAATTCCAGTAACAGGCCTTCCATACTCAGGGAACATGACATGGTGCCTAACACATCTGGGGGCAGTCGATTCAAGACTCAAGGAATCTCTCAAAAGTTCCGAATAGCCAGGGGCAGATCTCCATCTGAATCAGTTGGGGCATTGGACATGAGTTCCAGCAAAGGATCACGTACAGTCAAGCAAACATTTTCTGGAAGTGTTACAACACTTACTACTATGGACAGTGACAATTCTCCACACCCTGTGAAGCGGACATAGTTAGAAAATACTACGCATGAAAAAGACCCGCTAGGTTGACTGGCCTAGGAAAAAATAAGGGCATCCCGGCAAACCAAAAGAGTTCGAGAAAAAATTAGGGATATATAAATAAAAATTGTACACCCAGAAATTCGAAAACCTGAAAAGGCGGCTTAGACAAAAAATGGTATCTCGGTGGACTGAAAATCTAAAAGGGCAGTCCAAGAAAAAGTTAGGGATTAAAGCGTACGACTATGTCCCGTTACCTCATCGCTTGCATGTCAATGGAAGAGTTATCATTCTGATTATCATTTACTAAAGACTCTAGGAGTGGAGATAATGTTCAAATTATCCAGAAATCCCTACAGAGCAATCTCCATGGAACTATCTCTACAGAGCTATCTTCACAAGCTCACCCTCAACAGAGATATATTCTCCAGCAAGTCTAATATGCAAGTCAAACAGAAACTAAGGCAACTTCCAGCAATTCATCTCCATACCTCTGATGGATATCTTAATAGGAGCATCTTCCCTAAGAGGTCCCCCGATAAATGAGGAAGTCTAATTATTTCCCTAGCAAATAGCGGAAACTTCCTTAGCATGGCCTATGAATTTCTAATCAGGATTTATTTCCTCAACACAGTCTACAAAATCAAATTCCCCAACATAGTTCATTTCTCCATTACTGCAAATTCCCCAATGGAATTCTCTATCTCCAACATGGTTCATTCAAATTTATCATCCCCAGAAAACTGCTACCCATATCTGAAACCTGGTCAGATAGCACATCGGAATAATTGTCAATCTCTTCACCCCCTATCAGGGTATACAAAAATTAATTCCTTCAATAAAAAGAATGAAAAACAACCGACTCTCAAGCAGAAGCGGAAGATCCCAAACGAAGTTCATTTCTCCAATACTGCAAACTCCCTAACGAAGTTCTCTATCTCCAACAGGGTTCATTTAAAGTTATCATCCCCATAAAACTGCTACCCATATCTGAAACCTGGTCAGATAGCACATCAGAAGAATTTTCCATCTCTTCATCCCCTGTCAGAGTATACAAAAATTAATTCCTTCAACAAAAAGAATGACAAACGACCAACTCTCCTCAAGCAGAAGTCGAAGATCCCCAGTGGAGTATCCTCAAACAGAAAGAGGGAATCCCTAGAAAAATTATTCCCAGCGGAAATTTAAGAATCACTTTCTTCATCTCCAGCAGTAGTCCGGGTTTCAGCTTCCCAATACTCCCTTGTAGTAGTCAGGGATTTATTTTCCCAGACAAAGATACACTTCAATAACATTTCACGTTCATACATCATAGCACGTGCATACGAAACACATATAGCACAAACTCATTTATTTTGAGAACATCATTACACAATGCATTTCATACCTCATGACATTGCATACAAATAACTCTTTACCTTTTCAGGAAAGATCAATCAACAGATAATTATCATCAACAATTTTCAACAGGTCGAAGATTAGTTCTTGAAACAAGACATAACAACTATCTACACGACCAGCTGAAGAAATCTTACACGAGTTCCTTCTAATTTATAGATGCAGCTTCACACGAGCTCATCACGAAGAAATCTTACACGGGTTCCTTCTAATTTCCAGATGCAGCTTCACATGGGCTCATCCTGAAGTGGCCCTACCCAAGCTCCTTCTCATGAATTTCCAGATGAAGTTTCACACGGACTCATCCCGAAGCAATCTTACACGGGTTCCTTCTAATACATTTCCAGATGTAGCTTCACGGGCTCATCCTGAAGTAGCCCTACCCAGGATCCTTCTCATGAATTTCCAGATGAAGTTTCACATGGCCTCATCCTGAAGCAGTCATACACAGGCTCCTTCTCATATATCTCCAGATGCAGTTTTAAACGGACTCATCTCGAATCAGCCCTACCCAGGCTCCTTCTAATAAATTTCCAGATGCAGTTTCACACAGACTCATCCTGAAGTAGCCCTACACAAGCTCCTTCTCATATATCTCTAGATGCAGTTTCACACGGACTCATCCCGAAGCAGCCCTACACAGGTTCCTTCTCATATATCTCCAGATGAAGTTTCACACAAAATCATCTTGAAGCATCCCTACACATGCTCCTTCTAAATATTTCCAAATGTATCTTCACATGGCCTCATCCTGAAGCAACCTCACACAGGTTCCCTCTAAAATTTCTAGATGAAGCTTCACATGGGCTCATCTTGATGCAGCTTCACACAGACTCATCCTGAAGCAATCTTACACGGGTTTCTTTTCATGATCTCCAGATGCAGTCTAACACGAACTGATCCCGAAGCAATCTTACACAAGTACCTTCTCATCATCCAGATGCAGTCTAACACGGACTTAACCTAAAGCAGCCCCACACAGACTCCTTCTCATATATCTCCGGATGTAGACTAACACAGACTCATCCTGAAACAACCCTACACAGGCTCTTTCTAATACATTTTCAGGTAACGGTTAATTCCATTATCCACAGCAAGTTACTGTGAATCCTGGATTTCAACCAGAAAGCAGCAAACTGTTATCTCTCCAGTATAGAGATAAATCATCAGTAGAGTCTTGGATAACTGAAGCTCCTAGAATCTATTCTTCACAGAGCTTTCCTCAAGCAGGAGAACAACAGA
Organism: Vicia faba; assembly: GCA_948472305.1. Taxonomy (NCBI): domain Eukaryota; kingdom Viridiplantae; phylum Streptophyta; class Magnoliopsida; order Fabales; family Fabaceae; genus Vicia; species Vicia faba. The sequence goes on along the minus strand of OX451738.1, from coordinate 1,214,439,966 downwards.
AACCCACATTCCCCATCGGAGTCCTCCTCAGACAGCAGGAGCAAGAATTCCCCATAAAGGGACCATTTATGAAATCAGCATCTACTTTGGATGGCATCTTTAAGCCCATCTCCGACGACTCTCAGTCATCTTCTCCAAATGGCATATGTAAGCCCCTTCCTTCCATCATCAACCATCAGTGTTACTTCATGCGAGTGCAAATTTCTGGGCACTCTAATGTTCAATCAACTTCCACCTTCAGATTACAAAAGGCAGACAATCCAATCTAAATCCTTAGGTTTAAGAATATTGAACAGGGGAAGAATCCTTCAACATACAAGGTAAAGACTCCTTCAGATTTTCCTTCAATCCACTAGGCAAAAATCTTCCATCGACCCACAAGGCAAATACCTCCTTCATTCCTGGTTCGATTCATTAGGCAATGGCCTTTTTTACGCTTGCTTTGGCCTTCCTCACGCTATCATCCACAAGGAATTGACTTGCTTTGTGCCAGCTTCGACTGGGCAATGGTCCCCTTTGAAACAATTTCGTTTCCTCATCTAAAATACTGAACACACAGTTCTTCACCTTTTGACAACTAGTAAGGCCTATTTGAAGGACACACAAGTGATGCCTTTGAAGGACATGCACTTGGTCCATTTGAAAGACATACAATGGTTGGAGACAATTTTTGCTTGCTGGCCAAAGTCTTGCATACGGCCAGGCCCAAGCCTCATGCACAAGCACATTCATGACAAAGGAAGCTTTGAATTGCCAGAATGAGGTCTTTCGATTGGGCTAGTTGAGTAGCGCCAAAGTCAATCGAAGGACAGGGAAACTCTGGGCCAATTAAAGAGCAAGAATAAAGTGTACTTTGAAGGCATGTTCACAAAGTGTCCTTAGGTTGGCATATCAGAACAAGACGTCTTTGGATAAGCATATCAACAAAATCAAGCAATCAATGCAAAAGTTGATTGATCAAAGAAGCTCTAATAAAGAAGTTTTTGAACACTTCGAATCAAAACTCATGGCCAATCGAAGCGCAAGGTATGTGTGGAATTCGAAAGAGCCAGGGGAAACATGTCCAGGTTCACTCAAGATTTCAAAAAGGCAAGAGTTATCCAAATATGGCCAACTTTCAATGTGCTGGATTCTTGTCTCATGGCCTTCAAAGCCTAGTTAATGGTTGTCCCTTACCATTTCCATGCACATCACATCCCTATAAATACAAACTATTTCCACAAGCCAAAGGTGGGAATACCATATACATACACACACACATTGGAGACATACGCCCAGGAACCACACACATATATTGCCTTACACGCACATGCTGCCTCATAAGCCACACCAAAGTTATCAAAAATCTCCTGAGTAATCCAAATTGAAGGAATCTTCAACAACACTCCACTCACTCCTTGAAGTTTGCAGGAGGAATGCCCAAGCACCTGGCAAGCCATTTCCACCTAAAGCAAAGAATTCCATTGATCAAGCCTGAGCAGACCAACACGCACAGGATCGAAGGACCTGGGTTCAACACCCAGGTCCTGTATCTTTATTTTTCTAATGTCTGTCTTGAAGACATGGATCGAAAAGCATCTTGCCCCCCTTGATTGAAAGACAATCACCATTCATTGGATCTAAAACTGCCTCTTCATTGGATCGAAAGACAATCACCATTCATTGGATCAAAAACTGCCTCTTCATTAGATCGAAAGCTACCTTTTCCTCTGGATCGAAAGACTTGTTTTCTTGCATTCGGAAAATAAAACAGTCATGTCTCTTGAAAGTAGGGATGCTTTAGCAAAGACCCTCAAATCAAAAGATCATAGTCCCCTGATGACCCTACAATGTTTCCTTTCGGTAAATGATCTAGTCCCTTAAACAAAATTGCTAAAGTGTTTCTATATGTTGTTTTATGACTGTACATCCCTACGAATTTCCCTCAAACATCCAACAATAGGGCTACCTACTCACTAATAGTAGGATAGCACTGTCTAAAGGATAGGAGGAAAATAATAAACCTTTTGAGTATAAGTAGATAGTTCTTAGATGCTTTCTCAAAAATAAACTTTCACACTTACACCAAAACATTTCAAAAACACTTTCAAAAAATTCTTTATCAACACTCTTGGGGACTGATACAAGAGTTATCATAAAGAAAATCGCCGCACTAAGGCATTTTCAAAAACTTTTCAAAAACACACAAAAGCACAACGTATTTTAAAAATGAGCTAAGCATCTAAGAGCCCGTAGAAAAATACAGATGGAAAGGGTGCTAACAACTTCCCTTTCCATAATCTACCCCCTTACTTAGAAAACTCTCGAAAAGGTCTTTTTCTGTTCTTTTCACCCTTTCCTTTGTTGGATAAAAGAAAAGTCGGTGGTGACTATTGCTTACCGCAACATTTACGAACACAAATGCAAAACCAGTATAAACAATCGGTTTTGCCACCGTATCACAACGACATTAACACATACAAGTTGTTTCCCTCTGGCATCCATTTTTAAGATACTCACCAAAAACCTTTGATTATTTTTTTAATCATGTGAATAAGAAAACAAAAAATTTAAAATAATGAACATTTGAAATGCAAGATGTATGAATGCATGATGACATAATCATAGTGACAGGATTTATGAAAGGTATCCTTAGTTGGTAGGTTCCTAGTTTTGGCCTACAAATATTCTACCCTCCCCATAAGGTGGTTTCCTTAAGAGTATCATGGATAACACTAGAGGGAAAGGCACAAGGGCCTCCCTTAAGAGGAGCCTCTTTGTAGACCGAAACTTTTGTCTCTAAGGTCACAAAAGGTCTCACCATGAGATTTTGATTTAAGGGTTATGCAAAAGTCATAGGTTTTGTTCCAAAGTCCTACCCCCAAGAGGATACCTCTTGGTACATATTTCTTTTTTGGAATTCCACCGACTCTAGGAGAAGTAGTCACAAAAACTCATAGGGATGATGTATCCCCTTGGCCAATAGACGAACCTTCTTTCTAAGGGTTTTTTTAAAATATTTTTTTGAAATAATAAAATCCCACCATAAATAAATAAAATATGACGATAAAAAATATAAAGAAAAATAAATAAACCAAAAGAATAAATAAATATAAAGAAATAATAAAATAGAAAAACCTTTTAAAAACCCTAAATCCAAAAGAGAGGCTTCTAAACCCTAGGATTGAATCCCCAGCAGAGTCACCAACTATAATAACCGGCTAAAAATTATAGAGTCGCCACTATTAATTTTAATCCTAAGGAAGAGAATATAACAGATAACCCTAATTTTGATCAGAGATTCTATGTTGTTGACTCGTTTTAAACAAATGGAAGGTATTAGGCACCCCTCATCTGCCTTGTCCACAAGGATACCAGGTTTAGGTTTAAAGTTTAGGAATAGGGTTTTAGCTTTTTATTAGGGGAACTCACCATGATTTTAAGTCGTATGCCTATGTATCCTCTTATGCGGAATCATAGTCCCAATTCGTAGTTCATAGTTGTTTGGTTAGTTTTTTTTATGGATTATGGAAATATCTTGAATTCTCCATGAACTAAGCCTGGGTGTGTGAATAGCAGAATTTATAGACGAAGTTCGCAGTCGATAAAAGAAGTTTCCATAATCCTTTTTTTTTGAAAATATATAAGTTTGAGTTAGGTTAGTAAGAAAAAGTTAGAATTTGATTGGTTAGATATTTTTGAATATATGATGCAATTTTGAATGAAAAATATTTGATGAAAATATATAAAAGAGTTAGTGTTTTAAAAAGAGATTTTAACTACCTATTTTATACGTTATTAAAAATATGTTAAATATTTTTATAAAAAATAAACATTACAAATATTTACTAATTATGTAAAAATAATTTAATGCAAAATATGATGTGTATAATAAAAATTGAAAATTTGAAAAAAAGTAAATTAAAAGATATTAAATGAATTATTGAAAATTAATTAATTAAAGTTATGGGGGTTGTAAAACTTAAGTCTGAGGGTGTACTAGAAATATATTCAGGCCCAAAAAAAATCTGAGCCCAAATAGCAGGGGGTGCAAATTACAGTTGGGTAGTAAAATACCGAGGGTATGGATATCAGGGCCTTAAATCCAGATATTGGATTTAAGCCCAATTGCATGGGGGGTACGAACTTCAGTTGAATAATAGCAAAATAAATTGGCTGGGGTGTGATTAGGAAGGGCCATGCCCAAAATAGAATTTGTTTGAGGCCCAGAACATGGCTGGGTCTGTGTTTACCGTGGTTATTGGTAAACAACCGCTGATCCTCCAAATGGTTACTTATTTGGTTACTCGCAGGATCGATCAGATTGATCCTAAGACATGGTTGATTTTGAGGTTTTGATTAAGTTGGATAATGGTTAAATGACAAGAAAATAAAGAGGCTTTAAGTAAATTGCATGAAGAAATGGGCTTGATAGAATAAATGAAGGCTTGAAATAAAGGGCTTCGACAGGAAAAGTAAAGAAGAAAGCAAGTAAAGTTTCTGGAAAATAAATGACTTTGATTAATAAAAGTGGTGTTTCACACATACATTCTCAACAATTCTTTCTCACACGCTGGGTACTCGAATCTATATGAGTGACTTTGTATATAATTGTGAACACACGCGAAAAACTGCGTGACCTACTACTATTTATACTAAAACATCCCTAGTAACCGTCGGGCAGTTACACTGCTTCGAGATGACTCCACTTGGCACGTTCTCAGCGTTCGACGCTCCAGATCTTTGCACGTTGCACTTGGTAACCGCTGGAAACCGTTTTCCCTCCAAACGCTTGAATTTCAAACCGTTCCACTCTGAACCATCGAACACCTTCGTCGAGAAGCATCTTCGACGAGAAACACCTTCGACGTCGAAGGCAACCAACTTCTCCCTTGGAAGAAATCCTCTAAGTACATTGCCACCTTTCGATGGGCATTTCGACAGACCCAGCTGGTCGAAAACATCCCTCAGCTTTAATGGCTGATATTAATAAAACAAGGGTGTCGAATTTAGGAGCCAACAAATTGCCCCCCAAGAATGCCTTATTTCGACTCTGAAAGAAAAAGGCATTCTTTGAAATGCCATTCGACACCTGTCTTTTCATTCTTAGTCACAAATTAAATTGTGCACCTTTTTTGTCTTCTACCAACCACTGACAATCCCAAGGAAAAGCCATCATGTCATCCGTACCTAAGACGTCACTTCAGTACGGCGTGCAGTGTGCCAAACGTCTTTTCACAAATTGTCATCATGACAATTCCCAAAAACGAGGGCGCACGCTGCACCCTTTCATTTCTGCAGAACGGCTACAACAACAGGGAGACGCCACGTGTCCCACTACCTTCTGCAACATTAAATGGCATTAAATGTCCTCGAATTTGGGGATTTCCCCAACTACTATAAATAGCGCTAAGTACCCATTGTGGGACTTTTTCACGCTACCTTGCCTTCAGATATTCCTCATTGCATACAAACTCTTGCCTCCTTTGCAAACCACCTGTTTTTCGCTTCATCTTCAACCTTAGTATCAACAATGGCATCTGGTTCTTCCAACGCTCCTAGCGCCAACACTCCCTCTGGAAATGTCAAACCCAAGATTTTCTCCACTGCTCCCGTAGTGACTCCCACGGGCCAACGAAGGGTCCCTGAGCCTTTGGACATTGCTGTACGTGATGCTTATTCACGCCACCTCATGATTCCGGTTGGATATTCCAACCAAATCTTTGCCATGTCTGGCCCACTATACCCAAGCATTGCTGAAGCCATGAAGATTAAAAGATACTTTCCGGTACTTGAAAAACTCAAACCGGTTGGATGCTCCAAGAAAGATGCAGAAGATAATGAAGATCATGCTAAGGAGAAAATCGACCTTCGTTTTTTCAACAGAGGTGTTAGGGCTTTCAGGTCTAGCCCTAGCCTTACTCCTGACTATAGTGCTTGGCTGGAAAAAATGGAGAAACGCCAGGCTTCGATCTGGAAAGACATGGGGATATTCGACCTGGTTATGTTGTCGAAGACAGGTCTTAACTATTCCCCAGAAATGTTGATAGCTTCCTTACTCTTATGGGATTACACCCATTTCACCTTCCATCTTCCCTGTGGAATGTTGACTCCCACGCTCTTCGACGTGGCCGCCATCACTGGCCTTCGACCCACTGGGGACTACTTCGACCCAGAGGAAATGTCGGAGGATCAGATTGGATTCTCTGCCACAAAACCAACCTACACCACCTTTATCAATCACTACCACGATAAGTCGACGGACGCTGTGTCGGACGTAGAACATATTGCGTTTCTAGCCCTATGGCTGTCACGCTTTGTGTTTTGCACCAAGTCTTTACAGGTGACCAAGAAGATGGTCACTCTCGCCACTCAACTCCACCATGGCCAAAATATCTGTTTGGCAGAATTGATTTTGGCGAATCTGTACGAGTCAATTAGCAACGGAGCGACTCTTCTAAAGATCATCGAGAACAGAGCCAGTCTGCTGCTTACTGGACCTTTTTGGCTGCTTCAGCTGTGGCTCAATGACACCTTCGAGTCTTTCTTGCCTCAGAAGACTCAAATAAATGAGCAGGCTCCAGAAATAGAAAATAGGTGCATCGAAGGCACCAGATTGGCTCTGTTGACTCCAACGGAAGATGGGCTGGAGCTTCAACAAACTTTTACAAACTTCGTCTTGATGTTTGCTAAAAGGAAAGAGTTTGCTTTGACCATGGCTCCATTTGCTCGACGAAAGGTTGGCCCAGAGTGGTTCACGAGGCCACATCCTAAGGCGTCAAGTGGTCCTCAGGTCGAAGAGCATACAACAGTGTGGGAGGCATTTCTCACGCCAAGAATAATGCCCCTACGATTCAAGAGCTCCAAGACTCACTTGAGTCTAATCGCGTATCAACCAAACTTGGTGTCTCGCCAGTTTGGTATTATCCAAACACTACCTTCTCCAATTTTTCCCAGGGAGAAGTCTATGTTATACTTCTGCAACGACTACACTGAAGACGCTGCCACTAAGCATATCGGCATATATGCTAGTCGAACAGTTCTTTCGTTGTTTGACTATCAGCTTAACTTTCTCTGCTCACCATCCTTCGAGGAGTGGTGGAAAAGTTACTACACTGAGGATTTTTTCGACGAGAAGGACTTCGTGGACGAACTTCAGAAGTCTTTTGTCCTTGTCTTGGACAAAATAAATAAATGTAAGTTCATCATTCCAAATTACTTTGTCTTTCCCTTTCGACTGGTAGCCTGTTAATTATTTTGTCTGCTTTCAGTTGTTCGAAAGCCTGCAGCCAAGAAGGCTGCAGAAGGCCATCAGGGAGGAGGCCCCTTAACAAAACCTCCACCACCGGCGAAAACTATAGCGCCGGCGAAGACCACAACAAACCAACAGGGGGAAGGCCCTTCGAAAAAGCCTTCTGCATCGGTAACCAGACTTTTATCATTTTCTTCTGGCTTTAACATTCTGACTTTCGATGCAGCTTCTAAGTCGAACTCCAATTGGTTTTTTAGGCACCTTCACCCAAGAAACGGCCAGCACTGACAGTCGAATCTGGGAGTGATGAAGAAGATGATTCTCCCCCTGCTCCTCTTAAAAGACGAAAGCTGAAGAAGGATGTTCCTCTTCCTGAGGCTCGAACAATCAGAATAAAGGTTGCTGGGAGAAAGCCCAGGCCACCTCCAGTAATCATTGAAGAGCCAACAGAGGAGGAACTAAATGTTCTTCTCAATAAACCTGTCGAAAGCGACATTTCCAGCCCTGGGGCTGAAGCTCCTTTGCAGGTAATCTCTTTGATCCCTTTGTAACTCAGGTGTCGATACCCACGTTCGATTATGTCTCTTTTGAACTTAGAAGATTCTTCTTCTTCTCTTTTCAGGACACCACTGAAAGCTCAGCGCCAAGGACTTCTGAAACATTGGATTCTGCTGAACTCAGCAGGCCACAAGAAAAAGACTTGGCGAACGATGAAGCCAATACTGAAATAAATGAAGCCAATGTTGAGACAGCAGAACAACCAACAGAAGATCCACAAACAGAAGAGCAACAACCAAAAGAGATTTAGGTGGTTGATCTGTCGGAAGAAAATCGTGACGAAGGGGACCGCGGTGACGCTGGCGAAGAGGATCAAGGTGACGCTGGCGAAGGGGACCATGATGACGTTGGTACTGCCGCAGTCCGAGTCGAAGAGAGTCAAGTCGAGGCAAATGCTACTCAACAGCCTCAACCCCAAGACAACGTTGTTGCAAAGGTTGTCACCTCAACAAAGCATAGGTCGAAAGAAGACTTAGAACTCCTGAAGCAAACTGATCCTGTTGGCTATCTGAATGCCATCATCGAGAGCAAGGGAAGTTCGTCTGATGTTAGTCAGGAGGCTCCTACTCTGTCGGGGAAGTCCACTGAAACTTCTCCTCTCGATGAGGCTTTGACGAAGGTTAAGGCTCAGTTCTTCAAGAAGGATTTGATGAAAGCTTTGGAGGGGGACCCTACTGCTCCATCATATTTGGGGGCTGTTTTGAATGCCGTAGACTTGCTAGCTGTGCCTCCGGAAGTTTCAGGCTTTATCATGGAGTTACACTCCATTATTGATCAAGTCTCAGCAGATTATCGGCGACAAAGGGGCTTTAATAGCCAGCTTGAAGTGTTATATGGCAAAAGCTCTTCTGCATGGACTGTTGTAGCAGAGACAACTTCTCGAATTGCGGAGTTGTCGAAGCAAAAAGCATCTAAACAAGAAGAAGTTGATGCCATCGATCGAGAGAATGCTTCCATCAAGGCGCAAATCGAAGAACTAGAGGCTAAGATGAATGCCAATACTAAGCGCAAGGAGGAACTTCTCTCGACTGTTCCAGACATCGAAAGTCAAGCTGAAATCACACAAGGCCTAGAATTTGCTGAGAAAGCTCAAGCCTTCGACGATCAAATTGCCAAGCTTGCGCAGGCGAATGCCTTGTGTAACAAAAGATTGGAGTTGCAGCAAGCTAAATACCTTCGACTCAAGGACTCCATCCCCTTCTGATCGATTCAGCCCTTTAACCATATATTGTAATATGTATTCGACAATATTGCCATTTTGGCTAATTTATAAAAAATTTCCATTTTGGCTTATTTATGGTTAATTTAATCGTTACTTGTTATTTATTTTTATTTCTTGGAGTATAGGTTTATACTTTTTCAAATATTTACCATTTACTCTCAAGAGCCTTTTATCTTCACCTAGCTCTTCGACTTCATAAGCTCCACCAGAAAAAGTCTGGATAACTCTGAATGGTCCTTCCCATTTGGGTGACCATTTTCCAATGCTTCGATCCCTTCGATCCATGGGAAGAATCACCTTCCAGACTAGTTCTCCAGGCGAAAATGCCTTAGGTTTCACCTTTTTATTATAAGAGTCTTCTACTCTTTTCTTCTGAAGCCTGAGTAGGTCAAGAGCGCGCAATCTTTCTTCGTCTAACTCCACTAGTTCGTCTAACATCATATCCCAATAAATTTCAGAGGGAATATCATAATGTCTCTGAACCCTTGCAGATTGGAGACAAATTTCTGCTGGCAACACTGCGTCATGGCCAAAAGTTAGCCTATATGGCGTTGTACCTATGGCTTCTTTTGGGGACGTTCGACAGGCCCACAAAATCTGGTCTAACGTCTTATGCCAATTCTTGGGCTTCTTCCCAACATGCTTTTTTATCAAGCCAATCACTACTTTGTTCGCTGCTTCGACTTGACCATTTGCCTGTGCATAATAAGGTGTTGATGTTAGGAGTTTAAAGCCCGTTTCCTGAGCGAATTCCTGCATCTTTCGACCGGTGAAAACTGATCCTTGATCAGTTGTTATAGTCTCAGGGATTCCATATCTAAAGATAATGTTCTTTTGAATAAATTCAATGACATTTTCTTGGTCCACATTGACTAAAGGGATAGCTTCGATCCACTTAGTAAAATAATCAATGCCTACCAATATATACTTCTGACTCTTTGATGATGCTGGTCAAATCTCTCCAATGAGGTCCAACGCCCATCCTCTAAAGGGCCAAGGTTTCACTATCGAGTGAAGTTCGCTTGCTGGTACATGTTGGATGCCTGTATGGACTTGACATTCTTGGCAACCTTTAGCGAACTCGACACAATATTTCAACATGGTGGGCCAGTATAGTCCTTGTCGAAACAACAACCATTTCATCTTATGGCCTACTTGGTGAGCCCCACATGCTCCAGCGTGCGTAGTCGAAAGGGCTATGTATGCCTCAGTTTCACTTAAGCATTTTAGCAATACCCCTTCAGGCGTCTTTTTAAATAACTCATTACCCATGAGTACGTAACTCAACGCCCTGTACTTTGTTTTTCGTTCTGTCGAAGCTATTGGATTTTGAAGATAATCCACAATGGGCTTCCTCCAATCTTGCTCTGACAAATTATCTATGAACGAAATTTCGAAGTTACTTTGATCAGCATATCCTAGTCTTGTCGATTCCAAGTCTGTTGGTGATAGACAAGTTGCTTTTATCTTTTCTCGAACTTCGATTGCTCTTTGTAATCTCGTTTTTGAAATCTTGTACCCAGATGCAATTTGTGCCAAGTCGTTGGCTATTTGATTTTCCAATCTGGGTATGTGTCGAATATTGACCATTTCAAATTTTTCCAATAAACGATTTGCTATCACAAAGTACATAATGAGATTTTCTCTTATGCATTTATATTCTTTTGTGACTTGCTTAATGACTAACTCTGAGTCTCCCATTATTTCGACTCGGGTTGCCCCCAATTCCAACAATATCTCAAGGCCAGTAATTAGAGCTTCATACTCAGCCTCATTGTTCGAACAAGAACCTGATATCTTGTACTTGAATGTTGTTGGAATTTTTTCTGGAGAAATGATCAAGACTCCTACTCCTGTTCCATATTTATGGCTGGAACCATCGAAGTAGAATTTCCAGGGTTCTATCTCCACATAATTAACATCCTCAACTTGAATTGAGTGGTCGACTATAAAGTCTGCAACCACTTGTCCTTTCACTGCCTTAAGAGGCATAAAGGTCAAGGAGTATTCAGTTAATGCTAGTGCCCACTTGCCAATTCGACTGTGCAAGATGGGTTTCGACAACATGTACTTGAAAACATCAAAATGAGACGAAACATACACATCAACTGGTTTTATATATTGCTTGAGTTTTGTACAAGAGAAATACAGACATAGACACAATTTTTCAACTTCGCTATATCTAGTTTCTGCATCGTTCAAAACTCTACTAAGATAATAAATGGGTCTTTCGACTCCATTCTCATCTTCTTGGGCTAACATGCTTCCCAAAGTTTTGTCGGATGCAGCTATGTACAATCTCATACTCCTATTGCTACAAGGAGGCACCAAAATAGGTGGCTTGGTGAGGTACCCTTTGATTTTGTCGAAGGCTTCTTGTTGCTCTTGCCCCCATTCGAATCCCTCTTTATTCAGTCGAAGTAAGGGTGAAAAGGCTTGAGCTTTCCCACTTAGGTTAGATATAAATCTCCTTAAGAAATTTATCTTGCCTAACAGAGATTGCAGTTCCTTCTTATTCGATGGCGCTTTCGCTTCCAGAATAGCCTTCGTCTTGTTCTGGTTGATTTCGATTCCTTTCTTGTAGACAACGAAGCCCAAGAAATCTCCAACTTTCACACAGAATGCACACTTCAAAGGGTTCATCTTCAGACCATATTCTCTCATTCTTTCGAATGATTGTCGAAGGTGGTCAATATGATTCTTCCTGGAAACAGATTTTATAACAATGTCATCAATATATATACTTGCATAAAAGTGTTAATAAAATCATGGAAGATAGAATTCATTGCTCGCTGGTATGTTGCCCCAGCGTTCTTTAGGCCAAAAGGCATCACTACCCATTCGTAAGTGCCTAGAGCCCCAGGGCATCGAAAAGCTGTTTTCGACACATCTTCTTCAGCAATGAATATTTGATTATATCCTGAATAAACATCGAGCATACTCAGGTATTCATAGCCAGCGGCAGAATCGACTAGCATTTCCGCCACAGGCATAGGATATTCATCTTTGGGTGTAGCAGCATTCAAATCTCTGAAATCTATGCACACCCTCAATGTGCCATTTTTCTTAATTACTGGCACAATGTTTGCAATCCATTCGACATACCTCGTAACGCGTATGAATTTGCACTTCAGCAGTCTTTCGACTTCCATTTTGATCTTCGACAGTATTTCTGGAGCGAAGCGTCTTGGACTTTGCTTGATTGGCTTCTTCCCAGGTTTGATTGGCAACTGAAGTTCTACCAATCCTCTGTTGAGACCAGGAATTTCGTCGTAATCCCATGCAAAACAGTCCTTGAACACTTTCAACAATTGGATTACTTCCAACCTAAGTTCTGGGTCAATTTTTGCGCTGATGTAAGTTGGCTTTTTCTCTGACCCTTCGCCTAAGTTGATCTCTTCTAAAGGATCTTGCGCTAACATTTTGATGTTGTTCGCCAAGGGGTCCTTTTCGAAGCCCAAAGGCTTATCGTCATAGATGGCGTCGAGCCTCTGTTCCTACATTCCTTCTGGCATGATATCAGGAGGTTCTGGATCGAAATCCTTCCCCGGACCTGCAGCAGATAACTGTTGATCATTGGCATGTGTGGCCATGTACTTTACTTCGGCTTCGAGAGCCGTTATCATCTTTGTTTCGGCTACGTAAGCCGAAATCCGCTTCAATGATTGTGACTCAGTCATTATCACTGAATTCACTTCCCCAACCAGTTGGTTGGATATCAGTTAACCCACTGAAGTTTATGTGGGACAAGTCTTCTCTGTCCCATTGAAAACCATGCTCAGGGTGCAGGTATAGGGAACAAAAAGTATTTGGCGTTGGCGCCAAGTCGAAGTCAGGTGTTGGACATGACCCTATGTGAGCCAAATTCTTGTCGAAATCTGCCAGCCCCAGGTGATTCACTTTGCCCAGGTAATAGCTTTGATCTGCCTCTATGTTTTCGACCATGCCATCTGGACGCCATAGCAGCAACCTCTGGTGCATTGATGATGGCACAGCTCCAACACCATGAATCCATTCACGGTCCAACAAAAGATTATAGTTAGGTTTGGCCGATATGACCATAAACATTGTTGGTCGAAGGATAGATCCTACCTTGATATCCAGTTGGATCACTCCCATAGTGGTCCCTATGCCGCCCTCATAGTTCGACAGGACCATGTTGTGAGGCTTGATGTCCTCATCCCTTTTGCCTATTTTCCTTAGCATAAAGTGAGGAATAATGTTGATGGTTGCCCCACAATCCACCAAGATTTTATTCACTGTAGTTTCTTCGAGTTTAGCCCTTATAAATAAAGGCTTGAGGTGATTTTTCATCGCCTCTGTAGGTGGTTCGAAGAACCCATTTTATTCCTCAGTAGTGCCATTGTCCATGACGAAATAGCACACTGGCCTATGTTTGGCCATTTCTTGCTCCACTTCCCAATCACTTGTTTCGACCTCCACCTGTCGGTTGAACTCTCTGGGCAGCATTGAGACTATATTCACCATGATGTCCAAAGTATCATCAGACTCAGAACCATCTTCATCGTCAATTTCACCTTGATTAGGCCAAACTAGCTTGTTGGTTACTGGCTCTCTTTCCAGAGGTTTCCTTTGCTTCCTTAGAGGAACATTTGAACTGGTTTCCGCCTTTGGTTCATTAGCAACCTCCCTCTCAGCTTTTCGTCGCCTCTGGTATCTCCTCCATTGAGATCGAGACATGGGATTTTTCCCTTTGTAGTTGCTTGACACCTGTGTAACTTTAGGGGCAGCAACTTGAGGCTCTTTCTTTTGTGTTAAAGATGAACCCCTTGGCACATCGAAAGAGTGCCATCTCTCCTCGCTTGGCCTCTTTCGACCAGATGTTTTGTACCATGTATCTACTGGCACATTAGTTGGAGGCCTGAAAGTCAATGGCCTCTTTTCTTGGTTTGAACCTCTTTGGGAGGCTCTTCTGGGATCATGTCGAAGATCAACATTTTCCATTCTCTTGTTTGCTGCTCTTACGCCTTGAATATGTTCGGCAGCTTTTTTGTCAAAGATCGAACTGCATCTTGGACACAATATCACTTCTGACTTCTTTTTCTGGCACCTTTGCAGGAAATCTGCCAGATTTTCATTCTCCCGAGGGAAAGCAGTCTTGTTAGCTTGTTCGTGCCTGATGGCCTCCTCTGATGCTTTTGGTTCAGAGACTTCGACCATGTTGACATTCATGGTATCTTTGTTGGCAAGAGTCAACTGCTTCATTTGAATCTCCAAATCCTCTGTCTGGCCTTGAACTGGGGCCAAGTGAGAACTGGGTTTTGGTCCAGATTTTTGGGCTCCAACTGTCTCCAGCTTTGGGCTTTCGACTGCTTTCTGAACCGCTTCAATTGTCTTTCTGGATAAATTCCCAGAAAAACTGCCAAAGATTGGCATGTTGACATGGTCCTTTGAGACTTCGACCATTGTGATTCCTGGCCTCTTCGACTGGCTTCTGGATGCCCCGATCACGTTCACCTCTGAAGGTTCAACATAGTGGGCTTCAGCCTGCAACGGATTAGAGTCCACAGCCATGGGGGTCTTGTCAGCAAACTTCAACCTCCCTTCTTCGATAGCGTCTTGCACAAGATTCCTGAAAAGAAAACATTGAGACGTTTTATGGCCCAGAAAATTATGATATTTACAAAAGCCTCTCTTCTTTCTTTGATCAAGAGGAGGCACTTTTACCCCTGGGGGTATTATAATTTGGCCATCTTTTACAAGCAAGTCAAAGATCTCATCACATTTTGTAATATCAAAACTATAAGTCTTTTTGGGGAACCTATCGTTGGTCCTTTCTGGACCAATGGGATTTTTCCCACTTGAGGGGACTAATAGTTTGCAAGAGTATGGTGGCCCTTGTTTTAGTTCCGCTAAATCGACTTCTCCTTCTTCGACAGTTATAGTATCGTCGAAGGATTCTGGATCTTCGTCATCCATCTCAACATACGCTATCCTCTCTCTCTTATGAGTTTTCGTTGCCTTTGCTTTTTCAGCTTTGAGGCGTTCTACCTGTCGAACTCTATCGGCCAGTTGGGCCATGTCTCTCAGGTATTGAGTGTCTAACTTCTTCCTAATGGAATAATCTAAACCGCCTGCGGCTATTTCGACTAACTCATGTTCCGGCACTTGTGTAAAACATCTTGCCTTGAGCAACCTAAACCTATTTAGATATTCGTCTATAGGTTCAGTGAAACGTCTCTTTACACTGGCCAATTCTTTCAGGCTTATCTTGGTTTGCCCCATGTAGAATTGCTCGTGGAACAATCTTTCCAACTGGGTCCAATGATGGATCGAATTGGGGGGGAGAGTTGTAAACCAAGTAAAAGCGTTCTTTGTTAAAGAACTTGGGAAGTACTTAATCCTTAGGTTTTCGTTGTTCGAAATATCTCCTGCTTCGATCAAGTATCTCGCCACATGTTCGACAGTAGATTCTATCATGTCCCCAGAGAACTTAGTGAATTTAGGGACTTTACATCTAGGAGGTAAGTCTGTTTGTAGCACGTATTCTGACAGCGGGGATGTAAAGTTGGTCCTTCGAAAGCCCATGTTCATCCCATTTTGAGTCATGATCCTTTCGATCATGGTCGCCAGATTATTTTCCAAACCCATGTTTTGGTATTGGATATGCTGAACTACTTCGTCAGCATTTTGGTTTCTGTTAACTAACCTTACCTCTGGGGTTATTACCCTAGGTTCCTCGACAGGTTGCTCCAATCGTGCCCTAAGGTTTTCTTCGACAGGCTGTTGGACTTGGTTGATAGTGGTTTCTTCCTCTAAGAATACACCCTGGTTTCCCCTTATTTGCGCCCTTTGGGGCTGTCGAATAGGTTGGGGTACTCCAAAGAAATCAGCCAAACGCGTCATTTGCGCTGTCATCTGCTGATTCGATTGAGTAGTGTTTTGTATTAGAGGGTTCAGCACTGTACTTAAAGTTTGTGCTAACATTTGAACCATATCATGGTTGCTTTCGTCCATTTGTTGCCTCAAGACTGCTGTCGAGGCATTTGTAAGGCCATGTGCTACTTGGGACGTTCCTCCTAAGAGTTGGGTCCTATTTCTATTCGCCATACCTACTCCAGAACCTTGGAGTGGCGAAGAGGCACTCACTAAAGGGTCTGAAAAAGTGGACGCAGCGTTCGTCAGGCTAGCCAAGTCAGAAGTTGGCATGCCATAGAGTGGTTCTCGATTATGACCGCCTGTCATAAATCCTGGGGGAACATAAGGCCTTGTGCCTAAATTTCCCCTTGGTGGGGGGGTTCCCAAAGGCACTCTGGGGCCTGTGAACGGAGGTAATGGCCCCGTTGTTGTGACCGTTACTGCTGGTGTTGAACCAGCGGTTATCGCTTCACTTACGGTCGGGATAACCGTTGCTCCCACATTCGTTTGTGGGATTTCGTTATTGTTTGGCGGATTCGCCATCTCTTCTCTTCTTCTGGCAGTATTGGTATCGTTAGTGTATATTCTACCACTTCTCAATAACATACAACACTCCTCGAAAAAGATGAGATTATGTTTAAAAGGGTTAAACTTCAACAATCAACACACAGTCCCACCGGGTGTGCCAATTTGTTTACCGTGGTTATTGGTAAACAACCGCTGATCCTCCAAATGGTTACTTATTTGGTTACTCGCAGGATCGATCAGATTGGTCCTAAGACATGGTTGATTTTGAGGTTTTGATTAAGTTGGATAATGGTTAAATGACAAGAAAACAAAGAGGCTTTAAGTAAATTGCATGAAGAAATGGGCTTGATAGAATAAATGAAGGCTTGAAATAAAGGGCTTCGACAGGAAAAGTAAAGAAGAAAGCAAGTAAAGTTTCTGGAAAATAAATGACTTTGATTAATAAAAGTGGTGTTTCACACATACATTCTCAACAATTCTTTCTCACACGCTGGGTACTCGAATCTATATGAGTGACTTTGTATATAATTGTGAACACACGCGAAAAACTGCGTGACCT
Organism: Vicia faba; assembly: GCA_948472305.1. Classification (NCBI taxonomy): domain Eukaryota; kingdom Viridiplantae; phylum Streptophyta; class Magnoliopsida; order Fabales; family Fabaceae; genus Vicia; species Vicia faba. The sequence continues at coordinate 1,214,422,989 of OX451738.1, read as the reverse complement.
ACTACTATTTATACTAAAACATCCCTAGTAACCGTCGGGCAGTTACACTGCTTCGAGATGACTCCACTTGGCACGTTCTCAGCGTTCGACGCTCCAGATCTTTGCACGTTGCACTTGGTAACCGCTGGAAACCGTTTTCCCTCCAAACGCTTGAATTTCAAACCGTTCCACTCTGAACCATCGAACACCTTCATCGAGAAGCATCTTCGACGAGAAACACCTTCGACGTCGAAGGAAACCAACTTCTCCCTTGGAAGAAATCCTCTAAGTACATTGCCACCTTTCGATGGGCATTTCGACAGACCCAGCTGGTCGAAAACATCCCTCAGCTTTAATGGCTGATATTAATAAAACAAGGGTGTCAAATTTAGGAGCCAACAGTCTGCTTGTAATTGGTGCAAGGGAGTCCATGGTATTGAGGTGGTCTCGCAATCTGGAGAGTCTGGTTAAGATTAGAGGACGGAGATTGAGGGCGCATGGTATGGAAGATGCATGGGAACCAAGAGTGGGTTTTTAAAAACAGATATCTGGGCTTGAGGCCCATTTTCTTCTCTTTTTTCTCTCTCTACACCAAATAACCAAAACTCTTCTTATGAATCTATAGAGAGATGCTCTTACCTCTCTCTAGAAACGCGATTCATTAGAAATCACCCCGCTCTAGACGCTGCCGGTCGGAAATCGCTTCCGCCGGTGGCTTCTCCAGGGCACCACCACCTTCATCCAAAAACCACCGTGAGGAACCCAGGACCTTGAAGATCTTTATCCAACCTAAGAACCCTAACCCTATATTCATTCAAACTCTACGAACCCCAAGAACCCTAGGGTTCTGAGATAAACTCTAACCCTTATTCAAACCTAGAAACACAAACCTTTAGAACCCTAGGGCGAGACCCTTAGAACCCTAACCCTAAGATTTTTCCAGAAAACCCCAAAATTAAACACAAATTGCATAGATTCAATAATTAATCCTAAGCTAAGTGAACCATATTACCTCTTCTGTAGTGATTTTTTTTATTAGTCCTTTTCAGATTTTCTAATTCTCCCTTCTAATCTCTTTTTCCTTGTTTTATAGGTGTGTGGAATGATGGCGCGACGTCAGTGATGGCTTGAAGACGACAGCGGTGTAGCTCAGATCTAGGGTTTTAGAAATTAAAACCCATATCCCTATTTTCCTTCTCCTCGATCTCTTCTTCTATTTGCCCAAATTTCTTCTCCCATTCTTTAGAAAATTAGGGCTATTTATAGTTTTAGGAAGCAGATAAATTAGGAAAATTATATTGATTTGTAGTTACAAATAGTAATTGATAGAATTAGATCTTAGATTAGAGTTAATTTAGGTTTAAATCTGTATTTTATTGATTGTAATCTGTATAATATTTGATACGATTTTTGTTTAATTGATATGATTTGATTTTGTTTACGTAATTGATTTGTAATGTTATTTCTAGAGATTTGATTCGCGAAGGTTTGACTTGTTCCTGATTTAGATTCACGCGTTTATGGAAATTTGGGAATGGGTTGGGATGAAGATGAAGAACGACCGCGTATGAATTAGGGTTGTGAAACCCTAATTTATATTTTGACTCAGTCAACAACAACAAAAAATAATAATAAATTATAATAATCATAAAATAATGGTTTTAATAATAAAAATATTAATAATAATGTTTTTATTAAAAGTTTATTATAAATGATTACAATAAAATAATAAGATGACAATAACCTTATTAAAATGAATGTTGACTTTAGTCAACATTAAAAAGTGGGCTTTAAAAAACCTCTTACTGGGCCGTGTAAACTATCTTGGACCTTTCTACCAAAACCACATCCCTCCTTTGTTATCCTAAAAATAAAAGTATATGGGCCAAGAGAACTAAACAGACCCTTATGATCTAGGAAACCCACAATCCTTTAATGGTTTCAAACCTCCCTTATTTGTATATAAAACAAAAAAGCCTAATGGGCCATTGTTGTACCCCAATTTTCCCCCCTAAGATTCCCTCATCATACCATATTATTTCAATCACAACAAGATCACATTAGGGCTTTTGGTTCTCCTCCCTATCTTTAGCCTTGCTCTTCTGAGGAATTACCAAGCACCTTAACTTGTTTTATTTTATGATCATGGATATTTTTCTTTGATTTTATCTCTAATTAATAAAATGTAATATTGGTTTGTCTTACTTGTTAATAATGTAGGTAAAGGCAATGAGATTTAGCAAGTTGCTTCATGGGTTCATGAGTTTATTTCCATGCCCTAGTCAATAGCTTGAGAAATTCAAAGCTCAACATTGAAGTTGTTTTGGAAGAATTGGTATGAAAGTTGTTTTGGTGGCCATGAGTCCTCATCATAATCCTCAACAATTTCTATTTATAAAGGAATAATATTGGCATAAAATTTTTGTTCAAACTTGGCAAAGTTCCTCAAAGCATTCTCTTGATCTAGAGGTTAGGGTTTTGGACTTCAAAGGAGCATATCTTTCTCATCTTTTGGTATTTTTGAGTGATTCCAAAATCATCCTTCTCTTCAAAGATTTACCAATAAATCACTTCAAAAGTTCCAAGGAGTTTTCATGTGGAAGGAACTTGATGAAGAGGAAAGATTACAAGTCATCCAGATGAATCTCCATTTTTCCATATGTGACTTCAAATGATCATAACTTGGTCAATTTTTATCACCTTGAGCCCATTCTTTTTTCATGATGATCCTAAGGATGTGTGCTTCATGCCTTCTTTTATATGTAAAGTGAAAAAGTGGATGGAAGTTGCCTTAAGAATGAAAAAGATTATAGGTCATTTCTTGACTTTTGGCCAACTTCAACAAGTCATAACTTGCTCAATTCTTGGAGATTTTGAGTGGTTCAATTTGCAAAATGTCATTCAGGAGGTCTACTTCATTCCATCAGTTTTGGTCAAAAGAAAATTCTAAGTGGAAGGCCATGTTTGGATGCAAAAGATTATAAGTCATTTTTAAAGAAAAATTTGAAATATTTCTAAGTATGGAAAGTCAACTATTTTTCTTCAACTTTGACTCCATGTAACTTTCAGCTCAAGCATCCATTTGATTCCATTCTTTTTCCATTGCAAAGCTTGTTGCCTCGTCTTTCCAAAGCATCGATAATTTTGCCCTAAGACCCCTTGAGGTGGAAATGCCATTGGATTGAACTTGGTGACTTGGAGGTTCGTGAGGGCTGGAGGTTGAAGATGACCAACGTGTCATATTCTAACCAATGAAAGCGTGACATTTGTTATTTTCAAATTCTGATTTTATTAATGATTCTGTACATTATTCATTAAAGACCATGATATGCACATCGCGCCCGATCCCTTGGATTTGATTACTAACACATTTTGACTCTCATCCAATGGTCCACATATTTTTTCTTTTATTTTCTTTTTCTGATTTTTATATTTTAATTGTTTTAAATTTCAAAAAATCATAGAAAATTCATTTTTAGTCCAAAAAATCTGGAAAAATTATGAAAAATATTTTTGATTATTCTCTTTCTGATTTTTATTTTTTCACAATTTAATTTTGTGTTTTGGTATTTTTTATGAATTTTACACTTATTTGATTTGTTTAAAATGTTTAAAAATACCTTTACACATTTTTAAATTCTGAAAAAATTATGGAATGATTCAATGATATTGTGACAAATATTGGTGACCCTACTTTATTTTTGTTCCTAACTTTACTATTTTTTGCTATTTTTGTTTATTTTACCCATTTATTTTAATTCTTAAAAATAGTTTCTGACTTTTAAAAATTCCAAAATTTTTTATAAAATTACTTGGCCTATTTTCTGATTTTTCTATGGTCTTATTTTTCATTTCTTGATTAATTTGAATATAATTGACATTTTCCTCATTATTTTCCTTTTTTTAAACATTTTTTAAACCCTTTAATGTATATATTAAATATATTATTATTTTGTGATTATTTTCTGGCTTTCTTGGGTTGATTTTTTTTATCATGACTTTATTAACATCATTGGATCCATGGTGTTGAGTTTAACTCCACAAAAAATGGATGAATAATTTTAATAATAGTTTGATTAAATTTATAATCCAAAAGTGGTTTATTCATCTTTTACCCTAACCCTCTTCATCTCATCCCCTTCTCATTGCACTAAATGTTGTTGGAGCATGACCTATATGTCATGTCTCAAAATAAATGGTGCATAGATTGCTATTGACCGACCTCAAAATAGGTGCGACTTCTATATAAGTCCACTTACGATTGCTTAACATAGCGCTAAATTTTGTCTCGATTCGAATAAATGATCATTCGTGGTCCAAACTTATGATTGCAAGCCCAAGTATGTTAATTTGATCTCTTTGATCCAATAACCTTGAGATTTATTATGTGGAGGCTTTGGTTCTACCAATCCTCTAATGGATCTACAACACCTTTGGTCAACGCGGATCACTTAAACATCGTTGATCATTAAATGGTACTTATGAGAATTCCAAATCGATGATATACTTGACAAAAAGCAAATGCAACTTGTTATGTGGAGGCTTTGGTTCTACCAATCCTCTAATGAGTTCCAAATGCAAGTTTCAAGATGGTCATCCAAATAACTACTAATTATTAACTTGTTTTATTTTATGCTTTTATTCTTTTATGCTTTATGCACTATTTATCTTTTAGCATTTTCATTTCATGCCATTTTCATCTTTGCTCATTTGAGCATTTATTTTCTTGTCCTTTTTATTTTGCTCACTTAAGATTTTCTTTTTCTTTTCTTAAGATACTTCATAATCAACTTAAACCCTAAAAAACTCTTAATGGTACTTGGACTATTTGGTTACTATCCTTGGTATTATGGAGCAATGGACTTTTTCTCTGACTTAGGATTAGAAACCTTGGCCTATGTTGAAGACCTTGTGACCTTAATTCATATTTTGTCTGGAGATCTTGAGGTTTACCTCAAGACATTGGGTTGCTTGTTTGTTTTTGTGTGCAGGTTTTTGTGATTACATCCTTTGTTTGTAATCTGGAATTCACCCGTATACAGTCGTTACTCTGCCCAATTTTTGTGAAGACTTAATACATTTGAAGAGGTCTAGTATCTTTGCTTGCTTGGTTTTAATCCAAAGAATGAGAATTCTATCTTGACTCATAATGTCAAGTTTTGCCTTCTTGTTGGTTAGATTATTCTTCTCCTTAGCTTTTACCTTATGCTTTAGGATAGTCTCTTCTTCTCCTCCCATTTTCTTTAATTTCAAAAATCTTCTTCCTCCTTTTGAAAACTCTTCTTATTTCTAAATCTTGAACCACTTTCATAATAAACTTGAACTTATGTCCATGCATTTTTAAAATATTTTCATAAATAAACTTCAATCAATTTAATAATACCTTGACATTTTTTTGTGAGAAGACTAAAAGTCAATTAATCTCATTTCAAACCATTTTGCCACTTTGGCTTTTTATCCTTTAAACTTTTCTTAAAAGTTTAGACTCTTGTCAATCCTTGTAGTGATGCAAACAACTATACTTCTACAATATGTAGTGAAGAGATATATTTTCCACTTGGGTGTTGAGTGAGGCATTGTTGATTTTAAAATCCAAGCCATATCCTCCACTTTGAGATGATGCAAATTCTACTTCCTCATGATTGTGGGTAGTAAGTATGTTTTCCACACGGACAATGACGATGATGTCTTATCTCTTAAAATCAACCAACACACTTGTGTTTCAAATTTTTAAAATAGGAACTACGTGTACCCTGATCCCCTATTGCATGAAAGGTGGTACGTAGGCACTAAAGGTTCACAACCGCAGCGGGTGCAAAAATCATAAAAACATTTCTTTTCTCGCCTCCACGATCCATTTTATATACAACACATTTTTATAGCCAAAATATGCAGATTTTACAAAGAGGTTCCTACGAAGTACCGTAGATGTTTAGGGTGCTAATACCTTCCCTTTGCATAACCAACCCCCTTACCTTGAATCTTTCCCCCTCTTTTGGGTTATTCGCTCTTTTCCCATTCCTTTGGAAACAATAAAGCGCGGTGGCGATTTTTTACTTTGATTTGTATAAGGTCTAGTCAATCCAATGGCTTAGTCTTGAATATTTCTACCGCTACAGCCATCAGAGTTTTGATGGTCCATTAAGGCAATAAACCTCTCTTGATATATTAAATGAGATTTTAATGGGCCACAAGATTACTAATGATGCAATAGCCTTTTGTTAAGACACCCCTATATTTATTTAATCGGGCCTCTAAAACAACTTAATGAGTCGTCATATTTTGATGGTCCATACACCCTCTTATCAATATTTAAACCCCTCATTTATAACAAATTAGTAATTAAAGACTACAAAATAAAACGACCATTTGATTTTGAATGCGGAAAATTTGGTGTATGACAATATGTCTGTGCAATGGTGATGATAATTAAAATGTGGTGAATTATGTGATGTATGCTTTTATAATTAAGATTAAGTGATGGTCTTAATTGCATATGATTATTAAGATTGCACATGTGTCATTTTTTTTCAAGAGGAAATGTTTGCTAGTTTCGTGGAAACTAGTGACTTGTCCCAAATCTAGGGGATTGGTTTGAAGCTTGGGGGACGAGCTTTTTGGTGGTTATTTGTCTGAGGGATAGACACGGTTTAAACGTAAAAACTGTTAAAGATAACAATTGGTACCACATGCATATTGAATCAAGTTGCATTCGAGACACATGTGTCGATGCGAAATGTTGAATTGGTGTGAAATATATGATATTGATGTGAATGTTACATTTGTGGTATTTGTGATTGATTATCTATCAAATCATGAATTTTTTAGCTATATTGTATATGTAAACATGTGAATTGGATGAGATAATATGTATACATGATTTTATGAAGTATGATGAATTCAATTGATAAATGTATATTATGCATTATATATTATTATATATTTCTATAATGATATGGATTCTCACCCTTATACTGAAATGATGTTTTATACGACATTGCTCAGGTACCGAAGATAGTGGTGCTTCTTATGAGGATTAGTTGGAAGAGTTAGTTCTTTGTTTATCCGTATTTTAAGTAGGGACTCATGCTCTTGTTATATAACACGGGGAAACGTTTGAACTCATGTTGTTTTAAGATATGTTCGATCTACTCTCTTTTATTTATGTTGTATTGAGATTATGTGATGAGTGGCCTTTAGTGCCTAATGTTTTAATACATTATTTCTATCTATAAGATTCAATTATTGGTATTGTTTTGAAAAGAGAATTATTCCGCTGCGATATACATATGCGTTAGTATATGGAACATGATTTTAAATGCGTGTTATGAGAATGACCTGTGTATTTATGTTGGTTTTGAAGTACTGTGACGCCCTCTTTTGATATGCATAATATTTTACTCTGATTATGGCATATATTTGTGTGGAATTTAGGGGGTGTTACATTAGTGGTATTAGAGCATGGTCGGTCCATTCGACTAGGTTTTCTAATGTTCTTTGTTCCTTAGTACACGACATGTGTGTGAGACACTGTCGATACTTGCTTGTTTTTATAACTACTTGGTTGCAGGAGTGAGTTTACAACAAGTGGGAGAGAAGCTTTTCTTCCTTGATATGTTTATGGTGTGAAGAGTTGGACCATGGTGCTTTAGGTGACTTTGAGCATAAGAGAAACGCTATTATAGTTTGGTTACGATAGTTTATGCTCCATTATGGTTGTCGGCTACCTATTGACAAATTGAGGAACTGATCACCCTTAATCTCTTGTTGATAGTAGACGGGATCATATTGAATGGGACAGGCTTATCTTTCCAGCTTGATAGTATGTAAAGTGAGTGAGTATATGCAGGATGGTGTTGTGTTGTTGTCTTTGATGGGAACATTGGATATTAGTGGAAAACGAACGATTGGTGAATTATAAATAGTTCGTGATTTTCCAAAGGTACTTCCTGAAGATGTAAGTGATTTTCTATCAGAGCATGAGGTGGAGTTTACAATCAACTTAGTTCTTGGAACTAGTCCGATATCGATGGCTCCATATCGGATGTCAGCATTTGAATTGAAATATTTGAAGAGTCAACTTGAGGATTTGCTTGAGAAGAAATTCATTTGTCCCAGTGTGTCACCGTGGGGTGCACTCGTTTTGTTGGTTAAGAAGAAAGAAGGTACTATGAGTTTATGTGTGGATTATAGAAATTTGAACAAGGTGATTGTCAAGGATAAGTATCCACTTCAGAGGATTGATGATTTGATGGATCAGTTGGTTGGTGCAAGTATGTTTAGTAAGATAGATTTGAGGCATATGTATCATTAGATTTGTGTGAAGGCTGAAGATATTCAGAAGACTGATTTTAGAACAAGGTATGGTCATTATGAGTATTCTGTGATGCCGTTCGGTGTGGCCAATGCACATGGTGTATTTATGGAATACATGAATAGGATTTTCCATCAGTATTTGGATAAGTTTGTTGTTGTTTTCGTTGATGATATTTTGATCTATTCAAAGAGTGAAGAGGGCCATGTTGAGCACCTAAAGATTGTGTTATCTGTGTTAAAAGAGAAGCAATTGTATGCTAAATTTTCTAAGTGTGAGTTTTGGTTGAAGGAAGTGAGTTTCCTTGGTCATGTGATATCGAAAGGTGGTATTGTTGTTGATCTGTGAAGATTAAGGTTGTGTCTTAATGGGAAGTTATGAGATTTGTTTTTGAGATTAAGAGTTTTCTTGGTTTAGCAGGTTATTATCGGAATTCATTGAAGGATTTTCCAACTTAGCTTTGTTGTTAATGCAATTGACTAGGAAGGGTCAAGATTTTATTTGGACTGCACAATGTAAAGTTGGTTTTCAAGAGCTTAAGAGAAGGTTGATAATCGCTCCTATTTTGATTTTGCCTAATATGGAAGAACCATTTGTTATGCATTATGATGCTTCATTGATCGGTTTAAGAGGTGCGTTGATGCAGAATTGACAAGTTGTAGCTTACGTTTCAAGGCAACTTAAAGTGCATGAAAGGAATTATCTGACTCATGACTTAGAGTTGGCTGTTGTTGTGTTTGTATTAATGATTTGGAGGCATTATTTGTTTGGGTCATGATTTGACGTGTTTAATGATCACAAGAGTTTGAATGATCAGAAAGAGTTGAATATGAGGAAGATAAGATGGTTGGAGTTCTTGAAGGATTATTATTTTGGTTTGAATTACCATCCGGGTAAAGCGAATGTTGTGGCTTATGCATTAAGTAGGAAGTCTTTGTATATGTCGATGTTGATGGTGCGAGAGTTGGAATTACTTGAGAAATTTCAACATATGAGTTTGGTTTCTGAAGAGACTTCTTCTGGATTTAAGCTTGGTATGTTGAAGCTTACTAGTGGCATTCTTGACGAGATTTGAGAAAGTCAGAAATCTGATTTGAGTTTGGTGGATCGATTGATGTTGATCAATCAAGATCGAGGTGGCGATTTTCGGATTGATGAGAACGGTATCATGAGATGTCGTGATAGAGTTTGTATTTTGAATATAGCTGATTTGAAGAAGAGGATTCTTAAGGAAGATGTTATATCCTAATTTTTTCTCCTAACTCTATCATCTACAAGCATCACAAACATTGTTCTAGGCAAAATTCCTCAAGATACAAATTTATCTTCATAAAAAATTCCTCAAATAACAAGTGCGTTATTAGAATTTATCCTGTGTACTTAAGATTTCATCATGATTTCAATTGAGGGGATCTTGAGCTAGATTTTTACTTCTCTCCACATCTTAATCCTTCTCCACAAATATGCACTCAAGATCCAGAAAGTTACAGGGTTTCTCCTATGAAGGTGCTTTGACATTAGTGTTGGTTATTCAACATGGTTCATTAAGACTAGTTTCTCCTTAAGGCCACCAAGGATCGTCGTTCTTTCTTTATTGCAAGTTCATCAATCACGTAAAGTTTCCCTTAATTACTTGCTCTACGAGTAATTTCTTTTCAAGAAGTCTAGAAGATTGAATCATGGTTCTCTTCTTGTGGTGAGACTTGCCAAATAATTAAGTGTGGCTTTGGGGTTTTCAGCAAGATATTTGATTGATTAAAGAGCGAGTATACAACATTCTAGGAGTTTGAATTTACTTTATGATCAAGACCTTGTTATCTTTTTAATTTCTTGATTGTTTGCAAGTTGACTTGAGTTTGAAAATGGAAGTAGAGAATGGATTCATTATTGTGAAGGATTTCCTTTAAGATCAATGGATACATCAATCCCGTACAAGAGTTTCAAAGTCTAAATGATTCATGATTCAAGCAATCATGTTTCATTGAGTTCAAGGCCTTATCCAAAGTTCAAATTTCTACCAAAATTATTCAAGAGGTACTCATGCTTCAAAAGGAAATTCAAGATTGTCAAGAGTTCATATTCATAGTATCATGTTCATTAAGAGTCATCAAGATCAATTTCATTCAATAGTACAACAAATAAAGTGGCTAAGTTTTACAAGTATGTCTATGGTCCTAAAGTCATCCATGTTTGCTCATGGGAGTTATGACAAGTTCCATGCCTTTCAATGCCAAACACCTTTCTTGTTAATCAAATGCCTACACCAAATCTCATGTTTGAGCCAAGATTTTACACTGGAGTTCAAATTTTCCTATGCTTGCGGAGCTTGATACGAAACCAATGCAAATTGCCATATATCCATATTGCTTTAAATATGTCAGAAGGTTTGGTTTCCTTGTGCTTCAAACAAGCTTTGCCAAGGCATCAATCCAACTGTCCTAGAACAGTTCAAAGCAGTTCTTATCATGCCATAAGCCACGCACAATTCAAGCTAAAATTGATTCATAAAACAGCCCCTGCACTGCATCACTTTAAACCAATTACGACACAAAATAATTAAAGGATAAATACTCAGCAGAGGGAACATTTGAAATGAAGAAAACATAACAAGTATCCTGACTACAAAGAGACTCGATGAATTAACGGTCACTAAATCTCAAGTTGACAGAATAAAATAGAGGGAATAGAAAATCAGGAAGTTAAAAAACTGAATTCCAGCTCAGCATCAAACAAAGATAATAGAATTTCAGAAATTGAGATTAAAGATACAAGCTCATGTATAATCCAAATGGCACCATTCAAATTCACTAACTAACTGAAACTAATTTGGAACCGATTTACAACTAACTTTCCCAATCCTAACTAACAACTAAAAAAATTTATAACAGAAATTTTCTGTGATTTTTCTAATTTCCCTTTCTCATTAGTTTTCTTTCCATAATTTTTGCTAATCAAAATTAATAATAAAAACAATAAAATTTGTTAATTGCTTTTTAGGAATATAATAGAATTTTTCTAGGATTTATTTTTCTTAGAATTTTGGTTACAATTTTCTATTATTGTTTATGTTCGGTAATTATTTTGTTGCCAAGATTTTGTGATTCATTTTTGCTTGTCGAGATTTGATTCTTATGCAAGTTTACTGTGTGATATGCGGATATGTTTGAGTTTTCGATTGTGATTTATTTTCACATCGATGATGCCTCGACACTTATTGCGAGCGTTTGATCTCTGACTTTGTGTATGTTGATGCTAGCTCGCGCGAAGTATTTCGAGTTTCTTTGTTTTCATTGTGCTTTTTGCGGACATTATTGTTCATTTGGTATTATATTACTTCCAATTTATCTTTCTGCATTTTATTGCTTTCTGGATATTATGATAAGTAGGATAATAAAGAGTGTGCGCTTGAAATCGTTGTCTAAAGACTTGTAGTAGGAATTCCGCACTTATTTGCTAATTGAACTTGTTGATTGCTTGTTTTCTTTCCATCCTTGTATATTCCATGTTCTCTCAGGATTGCTCAATTAGGGATAGCTTTCGAGCTAGACATTAAGATAGTTATCCATGTATGTCAACTCAAGTAGGTGTTCCCTTTGAATCCTTGACATAGGACCATCGTTGTATGATAAAACTAGGTTAGAGATAGGTTAGTCTCCCTTAGTTGTTTTTTCTTTCCTTTTTGCATCCTTGTATTAAAACTAAAACTCTTTTCTTTGGAAAACTCATAAAACACTCTAATTGCTTTAAACCCTTTTTCAAGGTAAAAAATACTAACCAATGCAAATTAGTTTTGTCTTAGGACTTTTTTCTTTTAAAACATTTTCGATAAGGGTATGTTGTTTCAAGTTTGAGCTACCAGGAAATGTCAAGTGTGCGAGTGGTCGAGTATGAGTATCTTTATGAGCTGCAACACCAAGCACGAGTTGTAACTCTAACCGCAAGGATGCGAATATGGCATTATCCATAAAAAAACATTGCAACCCATCAAAACTATTAAGTCGAACTACGACAATTGATTCCTTAAAAGGGATACGTAGGCATCTGGTCACGAGGCTCTGCCGAGAAATTTTTTGTAAATATTTCCTTCTTTTTCCTGTGTTTTCTTTGCATGCATTCCCTATTTGTATTTTTCTTTTAGCTCTTAAGAATTATATTGAACACACCATTTGATTATAACAACAAGAGTGAGAATTTTTTTTTGCAATAACCGGGTATTAAAAAAAAATTCACAAATAACCACGTTTCGAAAAAAATTATGCAAATAACCATGTTTCAGATGACTCCCCAAAGGAGGAGCCATCTCACTTGGCGCCTCCACCTAGGGTTTTGCCCTAGGCTCCATCTCACTTGGCGCCTCCACCTAGGGTTTTGCCCTAGGCTCCATCTCACTTGGCGCCTCCTCTCTCTTTTAGCCAAATGAGATGGCGCATGCACTTTAAAAGTGAGAGGAGGCGCCATCTCACTTGGCTCCTAGGGAAAAATGTTGTTTTTATAAATAATTCGTTCGTTTCTCCGTCATTTCTCACACTTTCTCGCACTGTTTTCTTATTTTTTACTCTGTTATTTGCGTCATGACATCGCCCATGATTTTTACCAGAGATGGTTACGTTATCTTCTCCGCCACGAAACCTGCGATGAAAATGAAATTCTGGCACATTCACTCCATGGAGCGTCTGAAACGGGAGTTGATGCGATGGCTAGATGAAGAGATTGTGGAGGGGGAAAATATTCGAAGGATCTAGCGAAGACGAACAACAACCTCACATGCGACATGAAGAACTAATGTATGGTTGGAGGAAGTCAAAACAGACAGCCACGTAATGTTGATGATGCATGGCTCAGATGAAATTGTTTTTACAGTTGTAATTTTGTAGACGGAATATCGTGTTTTTTTTATTGTACGCGCAATATTTATTGTATAAAATACTGTTAATGAAAAACTCTAATGTTTACAACGTAATTAAGGAAAGATTTTATGTATTACAATTTTTATGTGGTCGAGGCAGACGCCCGATTCGGACAATTCTTGCGATTGTGTCCGACCTGACGGTATAAACCACACTTTCTTTCCAGCTTGTCAAGTTTGTCCATTTCGGTTGTGATGCACTTACTTTTGGGACGACCCTTCTTGTTCATTCGCATTTGGTCATTATGCCACACTATTTCGCCGTCGTATGCAGACCAATAATCTGGTTTTGCTACCAAAGGAAAGCTGTTGTTGTAAACGTTGAGCAACGTTTAAGATTTGTAAATGTGTGACAGAAGTTGTAGCGCGTCTTGATGGGTATAAGCACAAGCGGAAATGACATGAGAGCAAGGCATACGAAAGGCTTGAAACTTGCCACAATCGCACCAACGAGAAGGTAGTATGATCCTATATTCTTGTCTTGGCAGGCCTTCGTTGTGGTCGATTGTTTCTTTCACAATGAAGTTGTGGCTGTGTCGGTTAAACCGTATAACCATATGAGTGTTGGCTTTGGAACTTTTTGCCTTAATGTACTTAATGCAGCTTTCACTCCATAGTTGTCCAGATGGCAACACGACATTCCATATTTCACCTCTTTTGGCAAACAACGAAGCCATCCTAAAATACGTAGATTTTACCAATGCAGTGATCGGGAGGTTTCGTATGCCTTTGAATACCCCATTCATCGATTCAATAATATTCGTTGTCATGTGTCCCCATCTTTGGCCATTGTCATATGACCTAGTCCATTTTTCCACAGGAATATTGTCGATCCACCTACCGGCTTCTGGATTTGACAAACGGATCTCGTTGCAGTAATATTTGAGCGTGGGTTGTGTCAATGCATATCCCGTATTCATAACCGCTTTCCTTAGTGTTTTTTCCTTGATCTCCCTCGTGAAATTCTGGACGATATGCCTAACGCAATAGACATGCGTAGAATGAGGGTCATGCCAACCGTTTGCAGGATTATTATAGGCAATTTCAATGGAGGCATGTATGTCTGAGATCAAACAGAGATCTGGTTGAGGAGCCACGTGTGTTTGCAGGTTTTTCAGAAAAAAGCTCCAAGCACCACCGGTCTCCCCCTCGACTAGGGCAAAGGCAATTGGGAAAATGTTGTTTCCATCTTGTGCAACTGCCATCAGTACCGTGCCATTGTATTTCCCATACAACCAAGTCCCATCAATTTGTATAATTGGTTTGCATGATGCAAACCCTGTGATGCAAGATTGAAATTCCCAAAACACTCGACTGAATATTCTGTTTCCGTTTAGTTGACTACCATCTTGGGCGTATGCTGGCACTGTTTCCAGAACATAAATAGTACCCGGAGAATAAGTCTTGAGTGCATTCAGGTAGCGAGGAAGTTCTTGGTATGAATCCTCCCAGTTTCCGTACACCTTTTCAATCGCCTTAGTCTTTGCTAACAACGCCTTACGGTAAGACGGAGTATAGTTAAAAACTGTGGTGATGTGGGAGATGATGGTTTTCACCTTCAAAGATGGGTCGTTGCTGACCAGTGGTAGGATTTCTTGACAAATGAGATCGTAATTAAGTTTTCGGTGGTACTGTGATTGGATAGAACTTACACAAGTGTGGGTAGTCATGGAACCTATGACCCAGTAATCACCTCTTAATCTGTATGATGCAGTGAGCTTAAACATACAATCAGGGTGGACACACTTGATCTTGTACCTTTCTGGGTTGACACGGTCCACCTTAAAATCGACCGAGTTGAGCATGTGGAATTTTTTTATAGCCCTGATGCATTCCTATCTGTTACGAAACTTGTCCTTCTCTTTTATGTTTTCATCCGACTGCATATACGGATTGAAAAATAAATCAGTAGACGGTTCATCTCCGCCCATGTTGAAGTTTGTCATGTGCGGAGGTGGTTTGTAGATCTCGTTTGCAGGAATACTAGGTATGCCATCATCGTCGGAATCATCATTCACCATTTCATCAAACTCTAACTTGTCATCTTCTTCTTCTTCATCAACTGCATCTACCTCTGCTTGTTCGTTCTCCAAAGGATCAACCACTTGTGTCACCTGAGGCTCTCGCAGCATAATGTACAACTCAATAGAGTCGTACCCAGAATACACATGGATGGAAAACATATTCTGAAGATCCTCGTCATCTTGAACCTCAACCTTATAAAATATTATTTGGTTGTTTCCAAAAAAACTGGATTCTGATAAAATATCTGTGTCACTGGGCCTCGTCCAAGTTTAGCCTCCAATCATTTTTTGAAGTACGAGAAATTGGCTTTCCCGTTTAAAAGAAATCGGATGTTGTCTGTGTCTCTAAACAAAAACCCAGAGGTGGAACAAATGTATGTCTCACCGTTGAAATGTGCATTGATGACATATTGGGGTGCAGAGGCCATTGCATAGGGTTGTTTGAAGGTTTGAAGGTTTGAAGGTTGGAATGTTTGAAGTTTATGAGTTATTCGAAGGTTTATATGTTTGATTGTTTGAAGGTTTGAAGGTTTGATTGTATAAATGTTTTAAGGTTGGAAGGTTTGAAGGTTGGAATGTTTGAAGTTTATGAGTTATTCGAAGGTTTGTATGTTTGATTGTTTGAAGGTTTGAAGGTTTGATTGTATGAAGGTTTGAAGATTGGAAGGTTTGACAGATTAAGTGAAGCAGTATTTTGATAAATGTAAGACTAAATAGGTCATACAGAATTTGAATTAAGTAAGGATGTAACCTCCAAGGCTGCCACCTAGCCTGCGCCTACTCTGCACCTACACTGTAACATGTAAGTCTCCTCCCATCACCTCCAATAGTGTTACATGCATTCAGGCATGGTATCCCCAAGGCTATCACCTAGCCCGCGCCTACTCTTCATTCCATGACACCTCTTATCGCCAATGGGGATGGCGACAACTTTAATTTTCGTACTCTTTCACCAAGTCCAATGGCGCCTCCCTTAATGTCCAATCGTGTTACATGCATGCAGATATGTAACCTCCAAGGCTGCCACCTAGCCTGCGCCTGCTCTGCACCTACATTGTAATATGTAAGTCTCCTCCTATCATCTCCAATAGTGTTACATGCATTCAGGCATGGCATCCCCAAGGCTGTCACCTAGCCTGCGCCTACTCTGCAACCCATGACATCTCTTATTCGCCAATGGGGATGGCGACACCTTTCATTTTTTTACTCTTTCGCCAAGTCAAACGGTGTCTCCCTTAATGTCCAATCATGTTACATGCATGCAGAGATGTAATCTCCAAGGCTGCCACCTAGCTTGCGCCTACTCTGCACCTACACTGTAACATATAAGTCTCCTCCCATCACCTCCAATAGTGTTACATGCATTCAGGCATGGCATCCCCAAGGATGTCACCTAGCCTGCGCCTACTCTGCAACCCATGACACCTCTTATTCTCCAATGGGGATGGCGACACCTTTCATTTTTGTACTCTTTCGCCAAGTCCAATGGCGCCTCCCTTAATGTCCAATCGTGTTACATGCATGTAGAGATGTAACCTCTAAGGCTGCCACCTAGCTGCGCCTACTCTGCACCTACACTGTAACATGTAAGTCTCCTCCCATCACCTCCAATAGTGTTACATGCATTCAGGCATGGCATCCCCAAGGCTGTCAACTAGCCTGCGCCTACTCTGCAACCCACGACACCTCTTATTCGCCAATGGGGATGGCGACACCTTTCATTTTTGTACTCTTTCGCCAAGTCCAATGGCGCCTCCCTTAATGTCCAATCGTGTTACATGCATGCAGAGATGCCTTCTCCAAGGCTGCCACCTAGCTGCTCCTACTCTACAAGAGTGACACTTATCATGCATGCATGCACCAGCTACCACCTCACTTCCTCTATGAAATTTTTTTGCCTATAAATACAGAGCATAACATACTTCTCTCACAACCACAATCGTCTAACTCTCTGCTACAAAGTCTTTCATAATCTCTTACACTTTCTAAGTTTTTCATAATCTCAGTCATTTTCAACAATGGCTCTTCTCACAATGGGCGATTCTCATAGAGGCACAAGGGACAACATTGCCGCATTTGTAAGTTTCTATTTTGGTTATACATTTTTTATACTTCAGGTAATGCTTTGTTCATCTTACTTTATCTTACACCTTTTACATTATTAACACGGGATACCAAAAGATTCAGAATCTGGTCTCACAACTACCTGGCCCCGACCCATTTATCGTACCATATCTGGAATACGCTGGTTTCAGACATGTTATAAAGATCTCCAACTGCACAATTGATTCAAAGTTCATTCTTGCAATGTTGGAAAGGTGGAGACTAGAGACCCATACATTTCACCTACCAATAGGTGAATGTACCGTCACGCTAGAGGATGTGTACATGTTACTGGGTCTCCCTGTCGACGGTAAGGCCGTTAATGGGTCTGTTCAACAATCCAATTCTCAGTGTGAAGAATTGTTGGGCAGGGATATGGTTGAAGGTGGTGGTGCGAGAGGTCAGGGTATACTACTCACTGAGCTTAAAAATCATTATGCAAGTTTGGAATTAAACGAAAATTCCTCCGAGCAAGACAGGGTGATAAAAGCTAGAACTTATCTAATGATACTATTTGGAACATTTTTATTTCTCGAAAGTACGAGAAATAGCGTAAATTTTATGTATTTACATTTACTTAGAGATTTTGAAAAAACAAGAAAGTATAGTTGGGGTTCTGCAGTTTTAACCCACCTATACAGTTCCTTGTGCAAAAATGCAGTCAAGGAAAAATGTACATTTTATGGCTGCACTTTTTTACTTCAAGCCTGGGGTTGGTGGAGAATGGAGTCCTTAAACCCCGTCAACAACAACACATTCATTTTCTCGTACGCAACAAAGTAAGTAATCAAGTTATATCATTTATTACTATTCATCTCTTCACCAAATATATGCTAAAAATAAAATGTTTTTCATTTCCTTTAGGTATTGCGTGAGGGGTATGGATTACGACAAGAATCCAAGATTCAATGTCGCACTATACCACAATCTGTTGGATCACCTAGGCCCGAATGATGTACGTCGTACCTTTCAACTTTTCTTCATTTAAATTATTTATATATTACTTTTTCATTAACCTGATTTAATTTTTTTTTGCAGTTTGTCTGGAGACCATATTTGGGTTTGGGCCATAAACCAAACCCCGAGGATGCAGCAATTTGGAGCGCCAAGACTGCAATCATACGGTTCAATGTTGTGGAGATGCACCACAACGACCGTGTGAAGATGCAGCTCGGAATGCATCAAGAGATACCAAGTGATCCGACTTGTTTGTCCTCGTGGCATCTCAAAAGGGTCGAGGCCCAGTGGGGTCTTACCAACTGGAAAGACTTTGCTCCAGAATGGTGTAAGATGTGGCAGAGGCGTCACTGACATGTCTTGCAATTCCCATTTTTCCTCAATCATGGTAATATGCGACACACGAATCAGTATTTATCTTGGTACAGGTCGATTAGTAACCCTGAAATACACGTGTCTCATCCAAGGTATTTGGTTGACCCACGAACACAATGGGCACAACCCTCGTTTCCCCAACAACAAACCCAACACACATCAACCTCCCACCAACCCCCCAGACGAAACAAAACCATAAACACCCAACCACAGTCCCCACCACAACACAATTACAACCAAATGCCCCACAACCAACCACAATCACCACCTCAGTACCAATACCCCCATATGCCTCACACCCAACCACAATTCCCATCACAATACCAACACACTCGCATACCTCACACACAATTTCAGTCTTCTGTATATCCTAATATGGGCCCCTCAACATCCAGCCTTAGCCCTGATCTGGGAATGTCGGAAGATTACGAACCAAACGACCCAACTTACCATCAACCACAATATCACCAAACCATCCAACATCCTCAATACCAAACACCCCAAGATCCATTTCCTTTCTATCCGTCGTACTTAGACGATCAATGCTACAAATCCACCATGGAACCCCACCCACCGCCAACACGACCAAACTTTGAGGGTATGGGTAACCGACTGTACCAAAGCGGATCTTCTAGATATGGAGATATGACTGATTTTATGGATCCGAAATGCCTTGACTTCGCTGGGCCATCGACCCTACCACAGCAGGAAACGCGACGACACCCAGCACGGGAAATGCGAGGATGGGGATGCGGAACCGGGGGTCATTACCGGGTTCTAGGGGACCACTGATTTATCTGTTTTTTTATCTGTTTTTTATGTAAGTTATAGGTGTAATAATTTTTTTAAAATAAAAAGTCAATTTTGTTGATCCTGTATCGAATACGCAACGCACCAGATTGAAGAAAAAAACGCGAAATTTGCCCTAGAAATGCACTAAGGCGCCATCTCACTTGGCTTAGGGCAAGCCCTAAGCTCCTAGGCGCCAAGTGAGATGGCGCCTCCCCTTAAATAATGGGTGTAGGCGCCAAGTGAGATGGCTCCTCCTTTGGGGGGTCATCTGAAACATGGTTATTTGCGTAATTTTTTCCGAAACGTGGTTATTTGCGAATTTTTTTTAATACATGGTTATTCCAAAAAAAATTCAAGAGTGGATCCTGTAGAGTACTACGGACGTGAGGGGTGCTAATACCTTCCCCTTGCGTAATCGACTCCCGTACCGGATCTCTCGGGCGCAAGACCTTGATTTATCCCTTCATATTTTTCTTTGATGATTTTCCTTTCCCTTTATGTGGGATAAGTAAATATTCGGTGGCGACTTCATTGATTTTACTACTACAGAAAATTGGCGACTTCACTGGGGATAAAAATTTGACCAATTGCTAGTCCATCCCATGAGTCATTCCTAGATCACGTTTTTATTTTCTTTGGGTGTTTATCTTTATGCTTTATAGCTTATTCATTTGTATATATATTTGAGAGTATGTATGCATTACATTTTATCACTTTCTGTGATCGGTGGAAATAGAACTGACTGTTTAAAGCTGGTTTCGCGAAATGTCGCGGAAGCAAGAGTCGCCACTGTCTTTTATTTTCTCCAACAGGGAAAGGACAAAAGCACAGCAAAATTCCTTATTGAGAATGTCTCTCGGTTCGGGAGGTAGATTTATAGAAAGGGAAGGTGTTAGCACCCTTTCTATCCGTGGTTATCCACGGGCTCTTAGGTACTTGCTCTTATGTTTTCAAAAGATGTTTGCTTTTCAAAATGTGAGTGGGTTTGAAAAAGTTTCATTGAAAGATTTCTGAGTGACTCTTGTATCTGTCCTCAAGAGTGTTTGAAAAATTTGTTTTGAAAGCTTTTGAAAGTGTCAGTGTGAAAAGATTATTTTGTTTGTTTTTTAGAGAGCAAGTACCCATGAGTCATCCACCTACCCTAAGGAATTAGGCTGTGTAAAAGTCCTTAAGGTAGTGCCATCCCACCATTGAGAGGTAGGTAGCACCACCGTTGGAGGTGTTCGGGTCAATTCGATTTTAGGGACAGTGTGGTCACCGAAGCAATAGTAGGACACCTTAGAAGCAACCTAATGTCCTAGATCCTTTTTAATCCGAGGCAACCGTTTCGAGGCAATTGGATCTTAGACATAAGGGCGACTGCTAAAACACCCTATACTTGACGACCACTTTCGAAGGCAACGAGTGAGGCGTACCCTAGAAGTGACAGGTGCATTGTATGTTATTTTCAGTTTATATTAATCTTGGATTAGGAAATTGTGAGCTAAGAGTTGTTTTTAATTACCATACATTCTTTCATGCAATTTAGCAGTTAGGAGTACGGAAAATAAAATACGGAAAGGTAAAAGCTACACTATTACAAGGCGCGGGTCTATACATCGCCAAAAAACAAACACCCATTTTTGATAAAGTGCGGAAAGTAAAAAAAAACAATAAACCTAATTACTATTACATCCTTGGAAGCAGTTACATAATGATCAAAATAGAAAAAATAACGCGCGAAAGAATTAAATTGGAACGTCCGAGGGTTTTGGACCCTTTTGAGAAATTAAGAGTTTTTTGGTCCTTTGCTTGAAATTAAATTAAAATTAAACCTAATTATTTAATTAATTATTTACAAGAAAGATATTTTTTTGTGTTTTTGTATTTAATGAAATAAAGAAAATAAAAATCAAGAGAAAACCCTAATTCTAAGTTTTTTTTACTTATTAAGAAAATGTTAAAGTTAACCTAATTTAAGCTAATCAATTAATTTACATTTATTTGTACAAAAATAATAATTAATAAATAGTAATAATGATGATTAAAAAAAAAGTCAAAACCTAATTCTATGCAATTTTTATTTATTAAGAAAAAGGATTAAAATTAAAACCTAAATTAAACTAAGTTAGTTATTAGTATTTATTTACAAAAATAGGTTAATGGTGAAATTAATAAATAATTAAAACATATTTACAATTTGATTTTCTGATTTTTATTATGGAAAAATTAATTTGTGGTGAATTAATAATAATTATCATAACAATTAAAAGAATTTAAAAAAAGAAAAGAAAAGAAAATAAATATGCAAACCAAGGGGGTATGTTGGCCCAAAGTGGAGGTTTGTGTGAGAGAATTCTGGCCCATTAGAAGACCAAGCCTCGTTGACTTTCAGGAATCATGTGCATGCTGTTTGACTGGGGAGTATCATGTTCCTCATCTCTTGGCCACTGGATGGAAGTTGAGAGACACCTGGCTAGCTGAGGCGTGAGGCTTAGGGTGGACCACTGGATGATTGCTGCACAAGATTGTGTTAGAAAAAATATTATGAATTATATGGGGGGACCTGGGAACTGAACCCATGTCCCAGTACTTGCAAGCCACGTTTCCAACCAACTGAGCCATGATGCGCGTTTGTAATATGGATGGACAATAAATATTATATAAAAAAAAACAGTCTCAATGGTATAAAACAAAATAATGCGCGCCAGATTTGAATCCTCCAATCATGAGATGCCACACCCTTCGTCTTCTTCTTTCTTCTGCAAAATATAAAACAAGATAGCGGGGGTTTTAAACCCCCACAAAGCAAAAGTGCCCAGAATAGCGAATAGCCCTATGGAAGATATAAATTGAGCGCGAGGGTTTCAATGATTTCGTCTTGGCCTGACGAATTTGTCCATACAGGTTTTGAGTTCTAATTTTACCTTAATAAGAAAACCCTAATTTAAAAGCTTGGAAACCCTAAAACGTGTTAATGGCAAATCATGATTCAGAGCATTATAATGCAATTAGATTATTCCATTAGCTTCAGAATGTTCCTAAAAACACAAACCAATCAAGAAAAATGGTTAAAAATGCATGAATGATGATATGTAATTCTGGAAAATAATGCAAACCGTAGGGCTTGTTCTTGCGCGTTCTTTGAGCTTTAGGACTCGTTCTTGATTGCAATGCGTTCAGGAAACTCCCAGCAAGGTGTTGGAAATACGAAAAGGGTCTGAATTTGCTTGGAGTATTGATTTCAGTTTTCCAATATTTCTTGAATTTTTGAAAATTGGTTATGGTTTTCTATGGCAGCTTTTTCGTCTCTAGCTTTAGGGTTTGCTTCAGCACATATATGTGAATGGAATTAGGTTAAAAATAAGCCCAAAAGTCCATGGCATTATGACTTGAATTTGTGATTGCCAATCATATCTTTTTTCAATCTTTTCTTTCATGAAACCTTGCCAATCATGGATATTTTGATGCCTTTGAGATGCACACGAGTTGCCAGCTTGCCCTTGCCTTATTTGTCTCACAAAAAGATCTAAAAAAGCATATCTTTGAATTTTCCTACAATTAAAACCAATTAAATGAATTAATATTAATATAAATTCAATTAATTAATTAAAAATAAGAAAATAAATCAACTTAAGTTCAATGGGTCGTGCATAGGCCTTGTGTAATGATTCAAGAAATAATTTGAGGCCCATTAGCAAAAATGAAATGTTTTAGGCAAAGTTGACTTTTGAAAGTTCCCAAAAATTTCCCAACTTCTCCAATGCATATCTTGCTCAATTTGGATGCTATGAACATGTTCTTGGACATTTTGGAAAGGTCTTGAAGTCCTCTAACCAATGCCTTTTGTCCCATGTCATTTTGATTTACCAATCTCAAGTTATGGTCTTTGACTTAAAGTGCCTTTTTGTTGACTTTTGAAAATGACCTATAATGTTGAAATTGATAACTTTTTGTGAGAGCATTTATTGGACTTCGAGTGTGAAGATGAGTTGTAGGAAATGTCATCCCCTTCAAAATGAGCATTGGATGGGATTTTTCTGATGAACCATGAAAAAGTTATGCCCTGGTCAAATTGCAGTTGACTTTTCAACTGTCCAAAAATAGAAACTTTTGTCATCTTGAGACTTTTTGAGCCATGCTTGAGGAATCATGATCAAGACTTGATCAAATGATTATTGTGGCTTCAAAATAAGATGTTGACCAAAATTTTTGACTTTTGACTGTCAAATGACCATTTTGCCCCTACAGTTGACTGTGAAGCAATTAGGGTTTTTGACTATGCAACTTGGTGCTGTGAGTCTTGAAATTTGACATATGGATGCTTGACAATGTATATAGGCATATGGGACTTGATTGGACCCTTGAAAACCTCAATTTCTTTGCAAGAACCAAAACCCTAATTTTGACTGTGTTAGGAGGCAATTGGATTGTGCCACCCTTGAGAGATTTTGAATCATTTGGAGATTGATCTTGGCAAATTTTGAAGAACATGGGAGGGAAAATTTTGGGGTACAACAGTTGCCCCTGTTCAATCTTCTTACACCTGAGGATGTAGATTGGCTGGCGTGCCTTTCGTAATCCGAGGGTGGAAGATGATTGAACACTAGAGTGCCCAGAAATTTGCACTCGCATAGTAGAATATCAGCAGTGTGATGTAGGGAATGGGCTTACAGATGCCATTTGGAGACTGTCGGTATGTGGATGGGCTTATAGATGCCATCTGGAGCTGTAACAGAATCTTGTCGGGAATGGGCTTATAGATGCCATTTGGAGATTGTTGGTATGTGGATGGGCTTATGGATGCCATCTAGGCGTCGATCGCGTAAGAGATTCCTTAGCGAGAACTTGCGTAACTGAGAAAGAAAAATAATTACCTGGCCTGTTATAGGGGTTGATCTTCAATCTCTTTATGTAGATATGCCCTGGCTGGATACAGGTATCGAATCTCTAAACTCTTCATGTAGATATTCCCTGGCTGGATACAGGTATCGAGTCTACAATCAGTTAATCACAGATGTGCCCTGGCTAGATACAGGAATCGAATATGGAATTAGTCGTCAAAAGATATACCCTGGCTGGATACAGGAATCGAATCTTCAAACTCTTCAGACGTGCCCTGGCTGGATACAGGAATCGAGTCCGGAATTAGTCGTCAACAGATATTCCCTGGCTGGATACAGGAATCGAATCTTCAAACTCTTCAGACGTGCCCTGGCTGGATACAGGAATCGAGTCCGGAACTAGTCGTCAACAAATATGCCCTTGCTGGATACAGGAATCGAATCTTCAAACTCTTCAGACGTGCCCTGGCTGGATACAGGAATCGAGTTCGGAATTAGTCGTCAACAGATATGCCCTGGCTGGATACAGGAATCGAATCTTCAAACTCTTCAGACGTGCCCTGGCTGGATACAGGAATCGAGTTCGGAATTAGTCGTCAACAGATATGCCCTGGCTGGATACAGAAATCGAATCCTCAAACTCTTCAAACGTGCCCTGGCTGGATACAGGAATCGAGTCTGGAATTAGTCGTCAACAGATATGCCCTGGCTAGATACAGGAATCGAATCTTCAAACTCTTCAGACGTGCCCTGGCTGGATACAGGAATCGAGTCCGGAATTAGTCATCAATAGATATGCCCTGGCTGGATATAGGAATCGAATCTTCAAACTCTTCAGACGTGCCCTGGCTGGATACAGGAATCGAGTCCGGAATTAGTCGTCAACAGATATGCCCTGGCTGGATACAGGAATCGAATCTTCAAACTCTTCAGACGTGCCCTGGCTGGATACAGGAATCGAGTCCAGAATTAGTCGTCAACAGATATGCCCTGGCTGGATACACGAATCGAATCTTCAAACTCTTCAGACGTGCCCTGGCTGGATACAGGAATCGAGTCCGGAATTAGTTATCAACAGATATGCCCTGGCTGGATACATGAATCGAATCTTCAAACTCTTCAGACATGCCCTGGCTGGATACAGGGATCGAGTCCGGAATTAGTCGTCAACAGATATGCCCTGGCTGGATACAGGAATCAAATCTTCAAACTCTTCAGACGTGCCCTGGCTGGATACAGGAATCGAGTCCGGAATTTCTTTATGTAGATATGCCCTGGCTGGATACAGGTGTCGAATCCATAAGTAATCGCTCACAGATATGCCCTGGCTAGATACAGGTATCGAATCTGGAATTGCGACAGTTGATAGTAATCATCTTTGTATTGACCTTTGTCCTGAAAAGACAAAATGTTAGTTGTATGCAATGTCGTGATGTATGAAATGCATGGTGTCATGATATTCTCAAAATAAATGAGATTGTGTGTTATGATGCGTATATGCATGCGTCGTGGTGTATGATAACGTGAAATGTCTATGAATGTATTTTCATCTAGGAAAATAAATCCTTGACGGATGCCGGGAAGTCAAATCATGGGCTGATGTTGAAGAGTAGGGTTCTTCGTTTCTGCTGTGGATGACGGTTGTAAGAATAATCCTGTAGGAGGAGATGATTCTGTTGAGGAATAAACTTTGCTGGAGAGATTACTCTGCGGGGAATTACTCTATGGGGCGAGATATTTTGCTGAGAATTTGATGAGAACTCTGCTGGGGATTCCATTGATGAGCTCTATTGGAATTGATGAACTCCGCTGGGGGATAGAAAGAATTTCGTCGGGGACGATCTTTTCGTTGTTAATTAGCTGAGGATAACCCCAGTTATAGGCTCTAGTGGGGAATAACCTTTGAACATGATCGGGGAGAGATACGTTGGTACTCTGCAGGGGACAAGCTTCCAGAATCTACTCGGGATAAGCTTCCAAATCCTACCGGGGAGATTGATTCAACTCTCCTGGGGAAACTTTTGAACTGTACTGGGGAATGGTTCCACTGGGGTGTCTGGTATTCCGCCGGGGAACAACCTTATATTAAGACTACCGGGGATGCTTGCTGAGGAACATCTGCATACTCCGCTGGGGAATGTTGAGATCTTCTGGGGGTACCCAACTTCCTTAAGGCTGATAGTAGACTATTCTGCTTGGGGAGAGTATCGCTGACTTGCTGGAGATACTATGCCTTTTCAGGGCTGATGGGAGACCCACTCTGTTCGGGGAGAGTATTGCTGAATCTTGTCTTACTCTACGGGGAGTGAAGGTATCCTGGTTATGTTCTTCAGCCGAATACATGCCTTGGTATCTGGAGGATAGAGTAGCTTGACCATTTAGACAATTCTTACTGCCCCAGTTTCTGCGGGAGAAGGTACCTGTGGAGGTCTTGATGACTGCCGATTGACAAACTTTCTTCTGGTAGGCAAGTGACGAGACGCCGGAACATAGTCGTACGCTTTTGATCCCTAACTTTTGCCTGGACTGCCCTTTCGGGTTTTCAGTCCACCAGGATACCCTTTTTTGCCCAAGCCGCCTTTTCAGGTTTTCGACTTGCCGGGTGTACATATTTTTTTTCATTTCATCCCTTATTTTGCCTGAACCCTTTTGGTTCTCCAGGAAGCCCTTATTTTTGCCTAAGTGTGTCAACCTAGCAGGTCTTAGATTGTGCGTAGTATTTTTCGACTATGTCCATGCTCTCAGAGCGTAGGGAGTTGTCACTATCGGTAGTGTCGTGTTGCCATGCTACCAGAAGATCTTCGTTTGATCGTCCAATGCCCCAAGTGATCCATATGGATATTTTCCCCAAGCTGGTTGGCCTTTTGAGAGATTCTCCGAATCTTGACTTAACTGCCCCAGATTATGGACAATGATCATGCCATGCCCCTTGATTGGGAGTGCTTTTGTCCATCAGATATTCTTCGTGCGAATTTCTATGCTGTTCAAACAAATAGTCATATGAAAGCAATGTTATATTAAAAATGCAAAGCTTATGTCTGTCTTGAATTTTTTTTGAAAATACAGTTTTTTAAGCAAATTTTGTAAAATGTGATGTCAACTCAAGATTTTACGGCGAGCCTTAAGGAGTCAGGATACCTTTGTAACAGTATGCTTTCGAACTAACCCATGCTTCAGCTAGGACTTTTAAGGGTTATAACGTGGCCTGGTTCACGGTTTAAGAAAAAAAGGATAAAGGCTCAAAATTTATTTGTACCCACCCGTTCTTCGTGATGTTCTTTGATCCTAAACTCAGCTAATCGTGCCTTAGATCTTGTTTGAATCCTTGTCCTGATATTCCAATGATGGTTCGGATATTGACAGTTTATTTTGGATATGAAGTCATTTCTTTTTTTGGTTGAGGGTTTGTAGGACCTCTTTCTTTTTTGATTTTGTTATCCCTATTTTTTTCCTGAAATGTTTCTTTTGTGATTACAGTCAGTGGGATGCCCCATATTTGTAAGTCTCCTTGTTGGGCTTTAGTTTTTTTTGTTAATGACTTCCTGTCTTTACGATTGTTCGGAACCATCACTGTCTTTTGCTTTGTAAAGACTTCTTTGGTGCTATTCACTGTGCACCTGGATCAACTGAGAGAACTACCCTGCCCCAGGTTATAATTAAGGGTTTTAATTTTTGTGAAAAGAAAAACTCCTACTTCTTTGGCTCGAAGGGGTTGACGAGGGATTATCTTCCTTATAACTCCAGTCTTTAGGAATTGAAACAATGCCTGTACCTCATCAGCGAGGTCCGTTCAAAAGCATACTGTAAAGATCGTGGTATCGTTTTCGTCATCCTCCCTCAAGAGGCTTAGAATTATTAACCGAGCGTTGATCATCACAAAAAAATATGAAAGCAATTTGAATATAGTGAAAATAACTGGATTAATTCAAAACAGACATATGCAGTGCATTAATAAAAGAGTCTGCTATGACATTAATTGTTTGTATAAGCAAAGAAAAATACAACTCGGAAATTCAAATAAACAAAAGCCTTCAGTGATTTGGCAAAGGAGCAGTGATTATGTTTGGAGTCTCTAGTGCTTCAAACTGGACTTCCTTGGCATCGATCATGTCTTGGACCTTGTTCTTCAGAGCCCAACAGTTGTCCGTAGTATGCCCCGGGCTATCAGAATGGTATGCACACCTTTCATTGGGATGATAGTTCGGAGCAGAAGTGTTTGGATTCCAGAGAGGAGCCCTTAAGGTAATCAGCCCTGCCTTCCACAATTACTGTAGCGCTTGATCCAGTGTCATGTTGATCTTAGTGAACTATCGTTTGGGTGCGACCTCCTTACGTTGCTGCCCCTGTCTTTGCTGAGCAGGCATAGGATTAGAGATATGAGTTGCCCCTACTTGTTGATCATGACGGCTCTTTTTACCATGCACAGCATTGGACTCCTTTTTCCCATGGTAAGGCTTTTTATGAGTATCAGAAGGTGTTGCTTCTTGAATCTTCCCAGCCTTGATACCAGCTTCAATTGTTTCCCCAATCAAGATCAAATCTGTAAACCCAGCAGAAGAATTCCCAATCAGGTGGTTGAAGAAAGGTCCAGACAGGGTCCCTAAGAACATGTCCACAAGCTCACGGTCAGTTAGAGGTAATCGCACCCTTCCAGCAAGGTCTCTCCACTTTTGCGCATATTCCTTGAATCCTTCACCCGTCCCTAGTGACATACCCTAGAGTTGGGTACGCGTGGGAGCGAGGTCGGAATTATACTGATACTGCTTATAGAACGCAGTAGCCAAGTCCTCCCAGTTACGAATACTGGCTCCATCCAGCTGATAGAACCATTCGAGTTGAGTCCCTGAAAGACTTTCTTGGAAGAAATGGATCCATAAATTCCTGTCTGCAATATACGGTTGGATCTTCCTTGCGTATGAACGGAGGTGCAGCTTAGGACAGGAAGCTCCGTCGTACTTTGCAAAGGCAGGTGCTTTGAATTTATGAGGGATCACCACCCCAGAGGATAGACCTAGATCTTCGAAGTCTAGGCCGGGCACTTTCTGTATCTCCATAGCACTTAACCGGTCTTCCAGCTGTTTGTACTTATCCTTAGCAGGAGGGTATTGTTCATCATTGAAATTCGTCTCGTTGTCGGAGACCACGGGACTAGGAACCTCTCTCCCTTGTGGGCTGTCTTTCCCAGCAGATGGGGTAGTCAGCTCAGCCTCATTTTGTGATCCATTCCCAGATCTGCGTCTAGGGTTGAACAAAACAGTCCTCTTCTTCTTCTTCTTCTGAATCCGAGTCTTCAAGTTCTGTTGACCCTGGGCTAGGCTCATTACCAACTCCTGGAACTGGGCATTCTGGGCCTGGAGGGCCTGGATAGCTTGTTCAGCGGAAGGTTCAGGATTCATGATGATTGCTGAAATAAACAGCGAAGAGGGTAAGTGACCTGTCAAAGGAGTACCTGTAATGCAATGATATGTATGTATGCATGCAATGTTTTCAAGGATCTCGCGGGGTAAACAGAGAAACTTGTTAGAAGTTGAATTTTGTAGCTTGATTAAAGGAACTTCATGTTGTTGAGAGTCCTTCTTCAAGAGTCAAGGCTCACCATATCGAGTGGGTTATAGCCCCTGACTCAAGTTGTCATGTTTTGATCTCCAAACAAACTTGGCTAGAGGAAAATAAATCCCCTTTGCTCCTTTCTAGACTTTTGGTTCGTTATGACCTGCACCACAAACCCTTGAGATCCTTGAAATGGGTTAGTCCTTATGCAGGATGTATGCAATGGTATGATGGTATGATGTTATGCTATGCGTGGAGTGATGTAAGTGAACCCCGTTACGAGTCCCGATTAAGGACTATAAACAAAACCTGCAAGGAACCCGTGTCGTCAGATAACAAGAATATGCAAGTAGTCAAGTTTAAAGGCACACAAATCACACAAGACAACCCTTAGAGTTTAGGCCAGCATGAAGTTTAGGTACTACCCTCTTAAAGTTGGTGGGCTCAAAACCTGTCCTATCAAAAGTAACCGGGTTCTAAGGAGCTCAATATCATTGGGTTATTTTCTATGTTCATTGTTTTGATTTAGCCACTGAACTGGCAATCAAAATATTCCAAGAAAACGACCCTCAATGAGTGTAGTATCGAGTATCAACCAACTTCGGACTGCACCAAAGTCGGTCATCTCACTACCCTAAAGAGGCCAGGATGGTCAAGTAAGGTTCCTAAGGTCAGTTGATGCTTCACGACACCACGCGGCGGCCCCGTACTCTCCTTGACTTGACTCAAGGGTTACCGGTACTCACCAAAGTGCCACATCAACGTAGCAACTGCTTCAACCGTGTCGGTATACCCCGCACAGTTCCCTCACAGTTTGTTGCTACCTAAAAGGTATCCCCCAGATCCGGGTTAGGATCTATAGAACTCCCAAAACAGGCCCACAATATTAAAGCAATCAAAACAGGCAATTGAAAACATAAGTATAATCTATCCTAAGGTACACCTCACTTTAAGTAGAATCCCCAGCAGAGTCGCCAGTTCTGTGATCGGTGGAAATAGAACTGACTGTTTAAAGCTGGTTTCGCGAAATGTCGCGGAAGCAAGAGTCGCCACCGTCTTTTATTTTCTCCAACAGGGAAAGGACAAAATCACAGCAAAATTCCTTATTGAGAATGTCTCTCGGTTCGGGAGGTAGATTTATAGAAAGGGAAGGTGTTAGCACCCTTTCTATCTGTGGTTATCCACGGGCTCTTAGGTACTTGCTCTTATGTTTTCAAAAGATGTTTGCTTTTCAAAACGTGAGTGGGTTTGAAAAAGTTTCATTGAAAGATTTCTGAGTGACTCTTGTATCTGTCCTCAAGAGTGTTTGAAAAATTTGTTTTGAAAGCTTTTGAAAGTGTCAGTGTGAAAAGATTGTTTTGTTTGTTTTTTAGAGAGCAAGTAACCATGAGTCATCCACCTACCCCAAGGAATTAGGCTGTGTAAAAGTCCTTAAGGTAGTGCCATCCCACCATTGAGAGGTAGGTAGCACCACTGTTGGAGGTGTTCGGGTCAATTCCATTTTAGGGACAGTGTGGTCACCGAAGCAATAGTAGGACACCTTAGAAGCAACCCTAATGTCCTAGATCCTTTTTAATCTGAGGCAACCGTTTCGAGGCAACTGGATCTTAGACATAAGGGCGACCGCTAAATCACCCTATACTTGACGACCACTTTCGAAGGCAACGAGTGAGGCGTACCCTAGAAGTGACAGGTGCATTGTGTGTTGTTTTCAGTTTATATTAATCTTGGATTAGGAAATTGTGAGCTACGAGTTTTTTTTAATTACCATACATTCTTTCATGCAATTTAGCAGTTAGGAGTGCAGAAAATAAAATACGGAAAGGTAAAAGCTACACTATTACAAGGCGCGGGTCTATACATCGCCAAAAAACAAAGACCTATTTTTGATAAAGTGCGGAAAGTAAAAAAAAACAATAAACCTAATTACTATTACATCCTTGGAAGCAGTTACATAATGATCAAAATAGAAAAAATAACGCGCGAAAGAATTAAATTGAAACGTCCGAGGGTTTTGGACCCTTTTGAGAAATTAAGAGTTTTTTGGTCCTTTGCTTGAAATTAAATTAAAATTAAACCTAATTATTTAATTAATCATTTACAAAAAAGATATTTTTTGTGTTTTTGTATTTAATGAAATAAAGAAAATAAAAATCAAGAGAAAACCCTAATTCTAAGTTTATTTTAGTTATTAAGAAAATGTTAAAGTTAACCTAATTTAAACTAATCAATTAATTTACATTTATATGTACAAAAATAATAATTAATAAATAGTAATAATGATGATTAAAAAAAAAGTCAAAACCTAATTCTATGCAATTTTTATTTATTAAGAAAAAGGATTAAAATTAAAACCTAAATTAAACTAAGTTAGTTATTAGTATTTATTTACAAAAATAGGTTAATGGTGAAATTAATAAATAATAAAAACATATTTACAATTTGATTTTCTGATTTTTATTATGGAAAAATTAATTTGTGGTTAATTAATAATAATTATTATAACAATTAAAAGAATTTAAAAAAATAAAAGAAAAGAAAATAAATATGCAAACCAAGGGGGTATGTTGGCCCAAAGTGGAGGTTTGTGTGAGAGAATTCTGGCCCATTAGAAGACCAAGCCTCGTTGACTTTCAGGAATCATGTGCATGCTATTTGACTGGGGAGTATCATGTTCCTCGTCTCTTGGCCACTGGATGGAAGTTGAGAGACACCTGGCTAGCTGAGCCGTGAGGCTTAGGGTGGACCACTGGATGATTGCTGCATAAGATTGTGTTAGAAAAAATATTATGAATTATATGGGGGGACCTGGGAATCGAACCCAGGTCCCAGTAATTGCAAGCCACGTTTCCAACCAACTGAGCCATGATGCGCGTTTGTAATATGGATGGACAATAAATATTATATAAAAAAAACAGTCTCAATGGTATAAAACAAAATAATGCGCGCCAGATTTGAATCCTCCAATCATGAGATGCCACGCCCTTCGTCTTCTTCTTTCTTATGCAAAATATAAAACAAGATATTGGGGGTTTTAAACCCCCACAAAGCAAAAGTGCCAAGAATAGCGAATAGCCCTATGGATGATATAAATTGAGCGCGAGGGTTTCGATGATTTCGTCTTGGCCTGACGAATTTGTCCATACAGGTTTTGAGGTCTAATTTTACCTTAATAAGAAAGCCCTAATTTAAAAGCTTGGAAACCCTAAAACGTGTTAATGGCAAATCATGATTCAGAGCGTTATAATGCAATTAGATTATTCCATTAGCTTCAGAATGTTCCTAACAACACAAACCAATCAAGAAAAATGGTTAAAAACGCATGAATGATGATATGTAATTCTGGAAAATAATGCAAACCATAGGGCTTGTTCTTGCGCGTTCTTTGAGCTTTAGGACTCGTTCTTGATTGCAATGCGTTCAGGAAACTCCCAGCAAGGTGTTGGAAATACGAAAAGGGTCTGAATTTGCTTGGAGTATTGATTTCAGTTTTCCAATATTTCTTGAATTTTTGCAAATTGGTTATGGTTTTCTATGGCAGCTTTTTCGTCTCTAGCTTTAGGGTTTGCTTCAGCACATTTATGTGAATGGAATTAGGTTAAAAATAAGCCCAAAAGTCCATGGCATTATGACTTGAATGTGTGATTGCCAATCATATCTTTTTTCAATCTTTTCTTTCATAAAACCTTGCCAATCATGGATATTTTGATGCCTTTGAGATGCACACGAGTTTCCAGCTTGCCCTAGCCTTATTTGTCTCACAAAAAGATCTAAAAAGCATATCTTTGATTTTTCCTACAATTAAAACCAATTAAATGAATTAATATTAATATAAATTCAATTAATTAATTAAAAATAAGAAAATAAATCAACTTAAGTTCAATGGGTCGTGCATAGGCATTGGGTAATGATTCAAGAAAGAATTTGAGGCCCATTAGCAAAAATGAAATGATTTAGGCAAAGTTGACTTTTGAAAGTTCCCAAAAATTTCCCAACTTCTCCAATGCATATCTTGCTCAATTTTGATGCTATGAACATGTTCTTGGACATTTTGGAAAGGTCTTGAAGTCCTATAACCAATGCCTTGGTCCCATGTCATTTTGATTTACCAATCTCAAGTTATGGTCTTTGACTTAAAGTGCCTTTTTGTTGACTTTTGAAAATGACCTATAATATTGAAATTGATAACTTTTTGTGAGAGCATTTCTTGGACTTGGAGTGTGAAGATGAGTTGTAGGAAATGTCATCCCCTTCAAAATGAGCATTGGATGGGATTTTTCTGATGAACCATGAAAAAGTTATGCCCTGGTCAAATTGCAGTTGACTTTTCAACTGTCCAAAAATAGAAACTTTTGTCATCTTGAGACTTTTTGAGCCATGCTTGAGGAATCATGATCAAGACTTGATCAAATGATGATTGTGGCTTCAAAATAAGATGTTGACCAAAAATTTTGACTTTTGACTGTCAAATGACCATTTTGCCCCTACAGTTGACTATGAAGCAATTAGGGTTTTTGACTGTGCAACTTGGTGCTGTGAGTCTTGAAACTTGACATATGGATGCTTGACAATGTATATAGGCATATGGGACTTGATTGGACCCTTGAAAACCTCAATTTCTTTGCAAGAACCAAAACCCTAATTTTGACTGTGTTAGGAGGCAATTGGACTGTGCCACCCTTGAGAGATTTTGAATCATTTGGAGATTGATCTTGGCAAATTTTGAAGAATATGGGATGGCAAATTTTGGGGTACAACACTTTCCATATACTGGTTATTTCTGCCATGCATGATTATGTGTTTATTGATGGGTGGGTGTTACTATTGAGGTAAAAGGCCTAGTACCCAGGCCAGAGTGCACTATCTAGGAAACCTAGGAATAAATTAGAATGTAACGACTATTAGATGAAGGTCTTACTAGCACAGTCATGTCATCTACGCTCGGATGAGGTTCAAATGAGGTGTTATCATCATCCACGTCTGTGGCTTGATGATAGTGCTTTCAGGCGAACCCCTGATTTTGAGTTACCATTAACCATACCTTGACCTAGTCTTTACCTGTGAGTAAGGAGGGAATAATATTTACAGGTATAAATGGTGACTATATGTTCTGTTGGTGACTTTGGTTCTTTGGCATTCTAAATTAGTTCGGACCTTTGATCTTATTACATGTGATTGTGGTTCTGTTATAGTTCAGAAGCTATCCAGTATTGTGGAAGCTTTGATCCCACATGTTTGCATACATAACATGTTAATGTAATTATTAGCATACATGTTACTTCATTTCCAAGCATCATTTCTTTGATTCCAATTGTTAAGACGCTAAAAATGAACATTGTTAAGAAAAATGCCATGGCTTAATAATAGGAATCAAAATGTATAAACTCTTGGAAACAAGAACATGGCATTTGTATTGCATGTCATGCATAATTTTTCATTTATTTTTTATTTCATGAGTTTCCCAAAAGTCTTACTCAAGGTCCTTTGGTCTTCAGAAATAAGTTGTCTCATCAATACAACACTCGTGCTAAGAAAATATGGAAAAACATTAAGCAAGAGATCCTCGAAATCCACAAAGAGGTAACTACTTTGAAGGATGGTATGGAGTATCTAACGGCTTTGATTGAAATTTTGTTGCCGCCCAAATAAATCCTGCTAGAAAAGAGAAAGAAATCACTAAGGTCTTCTTGAAAACCCTTGGTTCATTTTACTATGAAAGGATGACGGCATGTGCACCAAGTGATTTCACTGAGATGGTAAGTATGGTTGTCCGTATAGAGGAAGCCATCAGGGAAGGACGATTGTCAGAAGATGAAGGTTCTAGTGGTATAAAGAAGCCATCATATGGGTTTTTTAGAAATAAATAAGGAGATACAAATGATGTTGTTCAATAAAGAAGGGTTAGACCTCCGAGAAGACGTCACCAGCATCAACAACAGGTTTCTTCAGTAACTCTGGTTGTCATTTTAGATCTAACTACTATTGTATATCAGAGAGCACCTCAACAAGGTAATCAAGGGCAACATCTAAAGTGAGAAGCTTTAGATCCTACTCCAACGAGTTATGCATAGTTGTTGACAACCTTGATTCAGAAGAACCGGGCGCAAACTAGGCCTCCTCCATCTATACCTCCAACTTTGCCATGGTATTATAAAGTTGATCAAACTTGTGCTTTTCACTAAGGCGCCCCTGGGCATGACATTAAGAACTGTTTTGCATTGAAGATAGAAGTACAAAAGTTGATAACAAGTGGTATCTTATCCTTCAAAGATGTTAACACACTGCTCAAGAATGTATGAACTTTGGTGAGCTTGATTGAAAGACCAAGTTAACCCATAACATAAATATAAATGAACACAATCATTTTTATCCTGGTTCATTGATTACTAAGCTACTCCACTCCACCCCTCAAGGTGATTTTCCTTCAACAAGGACTTAATCCACTATAACCAAACTGATTACAAATAACCTACAATGAGTCAGATCAACCTTATTAGCACCCCTAATAAATCCTTCAATCCTTATTACAAATCCACACAAGACGCAGCAGGAGTCTTCTTGAGATTATACTTTCACTCAGTCTCTCAAGGAATCAATCAACAATAGTTGAATACTTTCAGTGTATTACAAATTGCTTCTTTTAAGCAAATTACATAAACGTTTTAGTATAAAGAAAAACACCTAAGTGTTTTACAGCAAGATACGAGCAACAACCCCTTGCCTATTTACAAAACTATACACCGAAGATTTTCTCTAAAGAGCTACTGATCACTTTGGTGTAGTTTTGCCTGAGCTTGATTTAATTTGATATATTTTGTATAATGTTTATTCTTACTTTTCTTTAGCTTCCAAGTCTTCCTTTTATAGCTTGTAAAAGAGATCCGTTGAAAGGGTAGAAAGGTTATCATAAATCTATATGTTTGTTCTCAATGGTCATAATGAGATTGGTTACAATATAGTATAAAAAGAATTGTCCTTAGCCACCCTAGAGGGTATAGGTCACAACTACTTTATATACCTTTTGTACACCATCAAACATTAACCATTTTGAACTTTTTCTTATCTTCAGAGGCTTCAGATAATTTGAATGTTGAACATTGAAGCTTGATGTAGAAGATTCACTCTTAAGTCTTAGAACCTAAGTCTTAGAGTCTTCAGAACTTGTCTTATCAGAACCTTGTCTTCAGAGTCTTCAACACTTGGTTGTAAGAACTTGCTTTTCTTCAAATTATCAGAACTTTTTTAGCAGAACCTCGTCTTCATAATCTTCAGAGCTTGTAGCACACATAAGAAAATATTTAGAAGGCTTTTAATGCTTAACCACCAAGTCACGATCAGAACCTCTTGTACTAACGTTCCTAAGGCACATTGCAGAAGATGTATTCCAGAATCTTGACTTTAAATGTAACATGTAACCACATTTTTCCCCAGTTGTGTATGTTCAGAACCTGATGACGTTACACGTATTGATACCAGAGTCAAAACATTATAGCAACGACTACACACTAGAACAAAATCATTAGAGTATAAAATTGTTCTCCATGATATCATGCAATGTTATCATCAAAATCTGAAGGCCATATGTAGAAACACTTCTTGTTCTTACGATCTCCCTTTTTTTTATGATGACAAAACCATGTATTTTGATGTAACAATTTATACAGGATAATCACCGTAACCTACAAATTCAGAGTTAAGCTCACAACTCACCCTGAATCTCTTAATCCAAAAATTTCATTTAAACTTGTTCAGAGTTTCCCCTGATCCCAAGACTCACAAAATAAATTTTGAGTATTCAAAACATAGATAGAGAGGTAACACTTCCCTGCAGCAGCTCATCAGAGTCTGGCTAGAGCACCTGGTCTTCATCTTAGAACCTGGTTACTGTGAGCACTTGATGAAGAATCAAAACTTGATTTTGAGCCTGATTAAATAATGCCATGCATCATGTGTAGCAACTGGTTTTTTAATCAGAGTCACCACCCTTAATTTTTATCCTAAAGGAAGGGAGTATAAAGGAATAACCCTAAAAGAAATTCAGAGATTCTAAGTTTGGACTCGGTTCTAGACGAGGGGGAGGTGTTAGGCACCCCTTATCTACCTTATTCGCAAGGATACTAGGTTTAGAAGTGCGATTTTTAGGAAATAAGGGTTTTAATTATTTATTTGGGAAAAGGGTTTGAATTTTAGTTAGGGGGACTCGCCACGATATTTGATTGTATACGTATCCTCCTAGGTGGAATCAGAGTCCCATTTCGTAGTTCGCAGTTTTGTTTGTGTTTTTTATGGATTGCGAAATATATTTGAATTTCCCGCATACGTAGTCTAGGAGTGTGAATAGTGGAGTTTGTTTAGACCAAATGCGTAGTTTATTTAAATATATTCGCAATCCCTTTTGAAAATTGATTGCTGGATTAATTTGATTTGAAAAGTGATTTGGCATTTGTTGAATATTTTTTATGTATTTGATTGGTCGAGTATGGTAAGATACAAAGTGGTTGGAGTCTGATATAGCCTCCTCATCACGTGGCCAGATATTTGTTACGTATCTCCCGTTGGTGAATTGCGTGGTTTTAAAATTTGATTTTTGAATAATTGATTGATAGACGATGAGTCGATCAATCGCTCATTTGAGGACATGATGGATGAAAAATCTACCAATCCCAAAATGTTTAATTAATTTAATTATGAAAATTATTTGAATTACGTTTAAATTGATTTATTTATACACGAGATAGACATTAGTTATTTTATTCGAGAAATTAAATATATTTACAATTCTAATTAACCTATTAGACTAACTAATTTTTACATATATTTTTTTTGAATCATCTTTGTAATTAACGATTTATGTACAAATTAATGTTTACCTAAAAAAATAGTTTCGGGTATTTCATATTTATATTATTTTTGTATTTTTGTGTAATTTTTGTACATTAAAGAATATTAAAAGCTTATTTTTTGTGTTTTTTGTATTTGTTAATTAAAACTTGACTATAAAACTAACATACTTTTTTATTATTATTATTATTATTATTATTATTATTATTATTATTATTAAATAGAGAAATATCGAATTATAATATTTTAGACAAACTAAAAGAAATGCATTACTTGCATAGAAGTGCAAGAGTAATTACATACACAAAAGCATCACAAATAGAGAAATATAATATTGTTAAATCAAAACTTAAGAAGGTGTAGAAAACAAATGATACTAAGTAATGATATACCATGAAACCTTTAAAATTATGCATACATTATCCAAACATTATTACATGTGCAAGTGGGTGTATTTTGACTTTTCCAGAATTTTATTCTCCAATCCATAAGTGACACATGGAAGAACTTAAAAAAAAAAAAAGAACAATATACAATTTCCAACGACAGTACCGTTAGCTTTAGAATAACAATTTTCTTTAATACTTATTCCATTCTTCTTCACATTGATAAACCAAAAACCCACAAATTCACTTATACATCAGAATATCCACCATGAACAATTCAATAGGAGTGCAAAATAAAGAAAAGAAAGAAAAAATTTACTAACTTGTTGGATCTGACGAAAGGCTTGTCGGTGTTTTGTATTGAGGACGCGACTGAACTTCGTCGATATTTGTGCATGATGTGGTTGATCGCTGAGAGCGTCTGTGAGTCGACGGTTGAGACGAGGCTGAAGCGGTTGATTCTGATTTGACGGGAACTTTCGTTCTTCTGCTTTTATTTTCCTGTTACAAAAAACTCAGACTCTTTCAATGTTAAGCCAATTTTATTTTAAATTTCTGTTGTTATTGATATCTAAAGGTTTTGTGTTGTGATACATTATGCTTATGACTTTGTTACAAGTTGTGTTTGAAAACAATGCATGGAGGATTGTTTGGAAATATGGTTTTTGTGAGAACAATTGTTGTGTGGAATTGTTTAGAATGGTTTGAAATTGTTAGAAAGAAAACAATAAATATATATTTGGTAAAAAGGGAAAAGAAAAATAGTAAAAGTTATTAGTATAAATTATTAGAGTTCATGTATAAGTATAAGTGATTTTGGTTTGTTTTGTTAAAAAAAATTAAGCAGGTATACTTATATTTTGGTTTACTAAAAAAAGTTCGTTACAGGAAGACGAAGAATGAAATAAGGGTTTATAATATAATACTATAGTAAGAACAATCAGAATAAAATATAATGATAAGAAAAAATAAATTGAAAATAAAAAGGAGGCCTCATATTTAATCATTGGGCATAATAACAAAATAACACCAAAAGTGTTGAAAAGAAATTTTAAAAGAAAGTGTGTGGAATTATGAGAAAGTGTGGATGTGTTGAAATTATGAATGATCGACAAACTAAGATTTTATTTATGGATAAAAGAAACCATCTAAATTAGAAATAAGAAACACCTATTTAAAATGGAAAGAAAATTAGTGACGAAAAATAGAAAGAAAAAAAAAGAAAATGTTGAAAGTGTGGCACAAGAGATTTGAACCCATGACCTCATTCTTGCAAGCTTCATTCTTTACCAATTGTTCTATGTTACTTATTTACAAATAAACTTAACTGAAAATATATGAAGGGTGTGCAAATATTTGCTATTTTAAAAAACAAATAATTTTAAAATGAATCATTATATTTTTAAATAGGTTTGAAAGAAAATATTTATAAAAATTTAATAGTATTATAAAAAAAAATTTTAAAATATTTTTGACTGGACTTGAGAGTGAACATCTATAAAAATCAAATAATATTATAAAAACAATGTTTTAAAATATTTTTTATTGTAGAAATAAAAGGGAGGGCAAATTTGTGGTATGACATCATGTATCAAGACTTATGTTCCTTGATTCTGATATCACAACCAAAACACTATACTTCTAGAGAAGTTTACTACTTATGAAGTATTAACATTTGACATGATATATTCCAATGTATCACACATTCAGACAATTCACAACTTCTGAA
Organism: Vicia faba; assembly: GCA_948472305.1. Taxonomy (NCBI): domain Eukaryota; kingdom Viridiplantae; phylum Streptophyta; class Magnoliopsida; order Fabales; family Fabaceae; genus Vicia; species Vicia faba. The sequence goes on along the minus strand of OX451738.1, from coordinate 1,214,382,210 downwards.
TAGAGCATACGTTGCAGAAGCATACATATTAGAACACTGCTTCTAAGTGACATCACTGTATGAGAGCATGCATTAATATGTTGACTTGTCTTCCTTTGAGGAGAGCACAACTTCTGAAGCTTTAAGTCTGAATTCCATACTTTCAGAAAATTAACAACTTCTGAACACTATGATATCAAGCAAGATTACCTTACTTTCAGTAAGTTTATAACTTTTGAATTGTGTTTGGTACATCTGTTTGAATATCCATATATTCACAAAGTATACAACTTCTTATATATGAAATCAGAGTTGATTTCATCCATAAGGTTCTCAACCTTAGAATCAGGATCTTCGTAATCAACTTGTCTTAGAATACTCAGTGAACTTGTTCAAAGTTCCTGGATTGAAACATCAAACAAACAGTTAGTAGAAACAACATTGTATAGGTTTGAGTTAAATATTATGAGCTTAAATATTATAAAAATTATTTTAACTTCTCCCACTTTGTCAGAAATAAAAAAAAGGTGATAAAGTGACAGAAAAATGAAATTGAATTGCTGTTGCAGAAGCTGCAGGATCATTTGAGATCTTCTAAGCATAATACTGATCAATTAAATATTGCTTAAAATCAGACATTCTTCTTTAGAATTGATTCTCCTTATTAAAAGAAGTGATGAAAATGTGATTTAATCGCTTTAAAACATTTAAAGTATCACGAAGAAATATATCTAGGAATGTAAGCAAAATATTTTAGAGATAGATATGCATCAAGAATATCTCATGCTAATACATTCTTTTATAAATAACTGGTGATAGGATAAGTTGTTTAGTACAATGATTTGACACACAAGACATGACCCGGGGAAGACATATTTATTTTGAGTACAAAGACACTAGCTTAGACTTCAAAGACTTCACAACACTCATTAAACAGAGTGTTTCTTCTTGTGAACCGAGCCTTTCGAACAATTTTGATTGTTCCAGCTAATTCAAATAGTTCAGATAGGACACACCCATAGGGTATGAAGATTTATGAGAATCTCTGGAATCCAAGATTGATTCCTTTAGATGATTAAAAATGATAGCAAGCAGATTAACATGGATATTATTGAGAATGCAGAAGAGTAGGTGCTTATCCCTTGGAAACATATCATCCAGGTCTTCACCTCTAGGATAAAGGTTTTTTTGTAGGAAACGAAACTAGATTATAGTAAGAGGTTTCAGGTTGTCTAGATTTTTGGGTTCATACCCACAAGAGGTGTCATGAATGGTTTGGAAAAGATCAACTTCCATGAATTCAAAACGGCATGATCGATGGAGTTAGGCTTAGGCGTGCATCCAATTGCTTTAGAAATAGAGGAGAAAGTAATGATAAAAGGACTACCATAAATACTTGATTTAATGTAACTGCTATCACTGCTAGTGGATGCATAAAGCCAGATTTTTTTTTACTATATTAGGATAGATGAGCATAGCAGCATATTCTGACCAACCCTGAATTTCAAAACACATGTTGATGAGACCGTCATCAGAAACACTATTAGGCCGTTTCTCATGAATCACCTCCAGAAGGTTTTCATCTCCATGAAACGTCTCGATGGCCATTTGACACAAGATTTTTAGGAGAAACTGAAGGAATGAAACGAGAACAATGACTAAAACTTTGAAGACATACTAAGAAGATTAAATTACTTCAGAGTAATTAACCTCGAGACATGCAAAATATTTAATGCTTGATCTGGAAGGAAAGAGAATAGACCATGTCACAACTTCCAAGGAAAAGGTTATGGATAATAGGACACATACTAGGGTAGGACGAGCAACGAAAGTATATGACATTGACATTTGAATATCTTATCCTATATTTTCAGTCACATGAGATAAAAGTAAAACAAGAGATATTTTTCATCTATTCTTAAGACATTCAATTGCTCCAAAATTAGTTTTTAAACATGGGAAAACACATCTTTCTTGATTTAAATATTTCCTGTCTAGATGACTTCTAACTAGTAAAAGTATCTATAAGTACTTTGTCAAAAAATATATAAATATTGACCTGATGTAGTTGTATATGACAAGATCACCTTCCTCAACGAGATGTAGAGCTGATTTGAATCTTCTTGAATTGTCAGCTTCAATTTATTTTCCTCAAGAGATGCATCAGAAGATGTATATTATATGATGGACATCAATCCTATGTATATCCTTTCACAATAGTCTTTGCAGAATCCTCTTCATAAGATTTTATAATTAGAAGCTTCTGATTGATCATTTTTCTGATCTTCCTACTTCTTGAACTTTAGCACCGACTCTTATTACTTCCAAATTCTCAAAATTAATCTTCATACCTGCAAACTTATCAACTAACTTTGACTTTTCAGAGTCAAGATTATCATTAAATATAATCATGAGTTGATTTCTAAATAGAGTGTTTCAAGGTTATATATTATGTAGCCTTTTGAGCATTCAGAACATCCTAACATGATACAACTTTGAGATTTTTAATCAACCTTGATCATATTTCCTTTAGTTTTTAGGATAAAGCAAGATCATCCAAACAGATGAAAATATGAAATGTTGGGTTTCTTGTTCTTCCACAATTTATAAGAAGTCGTCCCACGAATAGGTATGTGAAGACATTATTCAGAAAGTGACTCATCCTTGTGATTTAGAAACTTCACTCATGTCCATCTACTGTATTCATAACTAATCCATACTTCTTTTCATTGATTAAATTAGTTTTTACTGGTTCAAACAAATCAATGTGCAGAAGTTCCAATGGTATGGAGAAAGAAACAATATTCTTTTCTTCGAAAGAAGTTTTTGAAAACTTGTCTTTCTGACATGCTTTACAACGAGCAAATGAAGTAAAATTCAGTTTGGGTAGGCTTTTCACAGGATTAAACTTGTTCAACTGAGGGAATTTTTTTCAAGCTGACATAACCTAAACATCAGTGCCACGTCCACTGATTCTTGTTAACAGACATGATACATTTTGTATAAGGTCAGAAAGTGTGATTTTATAGATGTTGTTTTCTTTTCCTTTCATTGAACATGATAGAGTTATCTTTGACAAGCATCTACTGTTCCATAGTCTATAATCTTTCCTTTTTGAACATTTCCGAACTCCATGACGTTCCTAGGCTTAAGTTTCAGGCTTTGTAACATATGACTTTTTCCCATCATGAGTTGCAAGCAGCCAAAGTCCCGGTACCAAGACATGTGTTTCAATTTCACTGCTAAGAATGTTTACAACATAGATTATCTTATCTTTTGGTACCCATAATTTCATGGGTTCCTTTTTGTTAGTTCTACCATAGTTGTGAACAACTTTGGTTTCGGCTGTGGAATAATCATATTTATATGTGTTAAAACTATTTGGTTTAGCCAATTGAGGTTCATCAGATTTAGAATAAGATTTCTCTTTATATTTTCCATCTTCTTTTAGCATAAACCCAGCAGGCACAAAATGAGAGTGTAAGTTAGTTGGTATGTTTTCCTTATTAGATTTAGATTTTTCATGAGGATCATAACTAATACCATTTACTCCATTTCTACTTACACCATAGATCCTAGAAAGCTAGTGTGCTTCTCCCTATGCTCTTCGCTAGAAATTTCTGGAAAACTTTGTTATATTTCTTAATGATATCATCAGAACTTTCAAAGGCTTCTGGAATAGTTCTCGTGCCTTTAATGGAAATTTTTTCATCTTTTAATAAAAAAATTTCTTCATTTAAAACAAAAATTTCTTCCTTCAGCTTACTGATTTCAACAGATACAAATACATGGGGTTTTTTGAGATCCTTGAACTAGATCTTCAGTAACTAATGTTTTTCCATAATTTCAACTAAGGAACATGTTAATTCAGAATGAGTAAGATCAGAAAATACCTCTTTGAAAAATATTTCTTATGTTTCTGAATCATCTTTATCTTTTGGGGGGATTGCTTCACTTGATGCTCCAGCATGAGCCATCAGCGCCTGTAGCGTTAGAAATGTTGAGACTAAGCCATTGGATTGACTTAACTCACACAAATCAAAATAAAAATCGCCACTGTGCTTTATTGTTTTCAAAGGAATGGGAAAAGAGAGTATAACCAAAAAAGAGGGGGAGAGAGTCTAGGTAAGAGGGTTGGTTATGCAAAGGTAAGGTATTAGCACCCTAAACATCTATGGTACTCCACAAGAACCTCTTTGTAAATCTGTATGTTTTGGCTATAAAATGTTGTATATATAAAATAGATTGTGGAGATTAGAAAAGAAGTATTTTTTTATATATGATTTTTGCACACGTCGCGGTTACGAACCTTTAGTGCCTACGTACCTCCTTCCGTGCAATAGAGGATCAGGGTACACGTAGTTCACCATTAAAAAATTTAAAACACAAGTGTGTTGATTAATTTTAAGAGATAAGACGTCATTGTCATTGTCCGAGTGGAAAACATACTTAATACCCATAATTATGAGAAAGGAGCATTTGCATCATCTCAAAGTGGAGGATATATCTTGGATTTTAAAATCAACAAAGTTTCACTCAACACCCAAGTGGAAAATATCTCACTTCACTACATATTGTAGAAGTATAGTTGTTTGCATCACTACAAGGATTGACAAGAGTCTAATATTTTTGGGAAAATTTTAAAGATAAAATCCAAAAATGGCCAATATAGTTTCAATGAGATTGATTGACTTTTAGTCTTCTCACAAAAATGTTGAAGTATTATTAAGTTGATTATAGTTTGATTAAGAAAATGATTTTTGAAAATGCATGGACATTAGTCCAAGTTTATTATGAAAGTGGTTCGAGTTTTAAAACAAGAAGAGTTTTCAAAGTGAGGGAGAAGATTTTTGAAATTAAAGAAGATGAGAGGAGATGAATGAGATATCCTAGAGCATAAGGTAAAAGCTACAGAAAATAACCGTCTAACCAACAAGAAGCCAACACTTGACACAATGAGTCAGTGTAGAATTTCATCCTTTGGAATTGAAACCAAATAAACTATCACAATAACCTCTTAAGAAAACCAAGCTCCATTTGCATTAAGTCTCAACAAAAATTGGGCAGAGTAACAGTTGTATACAGATGAATTCCAGATCACGAACAAAGCATGTAATCACAATAACCTGCATACAAATCAAACAAACAACCCAATGTCTTGGGGTAAACCCCAAGAACTGTAGACAAAATAACAGTTGAAGCCACAAGGTCTCCAACATAGGTCAAGGTCCCTAATCCTAAGTCCAATAAGTCCATGTCTCCAAAGTGCCAAGGATAGTAACCAAGTAGTCCAAGTAACACTAAAGTTTTTTAGGGTTCAAGTTTATTATTAAGTATATTCAAAAAGAAATGAAAAACTCAAGTGAGAAAAATAAAAATGACATAAAAGATAAATGCTCAAATGATCAAAGAAGAAAATAGAATGAAATGTAAATGCTAAAGTAAATAGTGCATAAAGTAAAAAGCATAAGGTAAATGCATAAAGTAAAGTCAATTGCTAAAAAATAGTAGTTAGTTGAATGACCATCTTGAATCTTACATTTGGAACTCATTAGAGGAATGGTAGAACCAAAGCCTCTCAACAACAAGTTGCATTTTCTTTTTGTCAAGTATATCATCCATTTAAGAATTCTCAAGGAAACATTAAATGATAAATGATGTTTAAGTGATCCACTTTGACCAAAATTGATGAAGATTCATTAGAGGATTGGTAGAACCAAAGCCTCCTAATAATGAATCTAAAGGTTATTGGATCAAAGGGTTCAAATTAATATCCTTGGGCTTACAAACATGGGTTGGGCCACGAATGATCATTTCTCAAATCGGGACAAAATTTAGCACTATGTTAAGCAATGGTAAGTGGACTTATGTAGAAGTCGCACCTATTTTGAGGCCGGTCAATAGCAATCTATGTACCATATGTTTTGAGACATGATATGAGAATCATGCTCCAATAACATTTAGTACAATAAGAATGGGATAAGATGAAGAGGGATAGGGAAATATTCAAAAATTAAAAAAATTAATCAAACTATCATTAAAATCATTCATCCATTTTGGTGGAGTTAAACTCAACACCCAAGATCCAATGATGTTAATGAAGTATATGATCAAATTTCAAAATAGTCAGAATATGTAGAAAAATAAAATAATATTTAAAATAAAAGAAAAAGGTTTTTTAAATGATTTTAAAAATGAAAATAAGAGGGAAAAATAGCAATTATATTCAAATTAATCAAGAATAATTAAGTGAGACTATAGAAAAATAAAAAATGAACTCAAATATTTTTATAAAATTTTTGGTAATTTTTTAAAGTCAGAAACTATTTTTAAAACTAATTTAAATTGCTCAAATAAAGGAAAAAAGATAAAAAATAGTAAAAATTAAGATAAAATTCCACAAAAAAAAATTCAGAGGATCAGAAATAATGAAAATGATTTTTATAGAAAAATTTCAGAATTTAAAAATGTCAAAAAGTATTTTTAAAACAATTAAAATAAATAAAAAAAGCAAAAATCATGAAAAATTATCAAACATTGAAATAAAAATATGAAAAAATATTCACAAAGTCAGAAATAATTCAAGGTATTTTTGTATATTTTTTATAATTTTTGATAAAAAAATGAAAGAGTTATGAATTTTTGAAACTAAAATGAAATTAACAAATAAATTTAAAAAATAAAACAAATCAGAAAAACCACGGGCGTTGGATCATTCTTCACTAATACACGTTGGCACATCCAACAAATCAGAGTTCTGGGAGCATCACAAACGCAAGGCTGAGCGCGCGCATGAATCACAATAAAATCCAACCAATAGAATTAAAACAACTGGGCTGATGTCATTGGTTGAAGAACAACACGTACGTCGTCTTCAACCTCCAGCCTCCTGCAAATAGGGAAAATCTTAAGTCATTGAATCTGTAAATTTAGGCGCTCATAGTGGTACCAATACACCCGTTTCTTCAAGATGATCACAACCATATTATAATACGGTGGGAGAACTGACTTGAGGGTTTTGCGTTTGATCGCAAATATTGCCGTTAGCAAGAGTCGCCACCAACTTTTCTTTTATCCAAAAGGAAAGGTGGAAAAGCACAGGAAAGACCTTTGATATTGTTTTTTGAGTTCGGGGGGTAGATTATGAAAAGGGAAGGTATTAGCACCCTTTTCATCCATGGTTTTCCATGGGATCTTAGTTACTTGCTAGATCACTTGCTTTTGTTTGAACTTATGCTTTGTGTGGTTTTTTAAAAGTATTTTGTCAAGAGGCCATTGTTTAGGTAAGCTTTGTAATGATTCTCGTTCGTAAGAATGTATACAAAGGTGTTGATCTTTTGAAAATGTTTTCAAGTTTTGTAAGATGTTTTGAAAGTGTAGGTGCTTGTTTTGAAAATAGCAAGGATGTTTGTTTGAAATTGAGCAAGTAATTAGGAGCATTCTACCTACTCAAATGTCTTTCTTGTTCATTTTCTTTCCTTTGACATTGTTATCTTACCACTGATTTGGTAAGTATCCCTATCTTTGGATGTAAATAGGACGGGCGTGGGTCATCGTATAACCATGATTAGAAATGTTATAAAGTATCTTAGCATTCTTTTTGAGGGACTAAGATCATTTGAAAGGAAACTTAGATAGCGTCATCGAGGGACTATGATCTTGTATTTGCTTGTTTTTGCTAAGATACCTTACATGCGTAATATGGCCATTTTGTATAAGGCAACCAAGTGGAATAACCCTAGGGGTGTTTGTGTGCAAGTGTATTGTTTTCATGCTTGTTTTTGTCTTGAATTAGGGTTTTCTAAGTATTGGTTTTTGTCTTTCCATACAAATCCTAATTACTAGCATGTTATAAAAAAGCGATAAATTGCAAAATTTTAAGTTACTACGCTATTACAACATATGTGGGGGATTGCAAGAATTTAAAGCCTAATTAGTCTATTACAACCATATTTAATTGATATCAATGTACAAGGAAATAAATATATACAAAGTACAAAATGAATAAATGTACAAAAAATGCAAAATGTAAAGAAAATGTATCTTTGTTTGATTTTCATGAAAAAAGGGATTTTGTCTTAACCTAATTAAATAAAGAAAATAATTAATTAATTTTGAATTTTGTGACGAAAAGATTTTAAGTAAAACCTTAGTTCTATTAATTAATAAAAATAAAATAAGTTTAAGAAAAGTATTTTTGGTATTTTTTATCTTAAAAATATTTATAGCATTATAAAATAATTTTAGTCTTCTTTATATCAATAATAATATATTTAAATTAGTATGAAAGAAAATAACTAATAACCTAATTTTAATTATATTACAAGATAATAAATACGAAAATAAAGAAAGTATAGTTAATAGAAATATTTTTTTGTGACAAAAATAAAATAAACTAAGTCAAAATATAAATCTATCATTTTTTTTTTGTATTTTTTATGATATTTAATATTTAGAAAAAAAAAATTTAAGAAAATAAATGAAATAATAAAAAATAAAATAAAATATATTGGGCTAGGGGCGTATAAAGGAAACAGAGGGTTAGCTAGCAAAAATAAAAAAAATAAGCCAGGCCCAAAGAGGCCCATCGCCCTGCAAACAAAAAAAGACAGAATTGTAAAACATGTAAAAAATGAAAAAGGGTACCACTGGGCTCGAACCCAGGTCCCAAAGGTTACAGGCGCACGCTTCTACCACTGGGGTGGCTATACATTCGTTAACATAAACAAAATAATAAATATACAAGGAAAAACGCGCCCTGAAGACTTCATCTTCAACCTCCATCCAGACCAACTGTAACTTGCTCGTTTCTCATCAAAAATGAATACTGTAAACATGAAACTCGTAGCAAATTTTCTCACGATTCTAGAAATGTAAAGTATTAAAACTATAGATCAAAGATAAGAATTAATTTTAATGGTCCTAATCTGAACCCTAAAAATTTCATAAATTTCAGTTTCAAAATTCTCTAAGCTCAAGCAAAATTAATAGAAACTATGGACATGGTTAGCTTCAGGGCAATGATATCTACATGTTTTGTTCACAAATAAACTATTGATGATGCCTGTATGAAGAGTTCCAAGTTGAGAAAACTTACCTCAAAACTGGAAATCGTGTTTTGAGTTTGAGCTTGTTTCAAGTGATGGTGATGATCAGGTTAGCTTCCTTGAGGTCCTAGGAAGCTAATGCAATGGTTTGCTTGAGTTGAGAGTGGATGAAATGACTTGGACAAGTCAATGTGCAATGCTCTGTTTTTGGTTATGGAGGATATGGTAAATGATGTTACAGTACTAAAACAGGGACAAGGATAGGTTACACTTGATGTAAGGAAGCTTTAGAAACTAAAAGGCCAAGAAACACATGAGGGAAATGTGAGTTTGATGTTCAAGGTCAGAAACTGTGCAACAATGGAGTTTTTGGGAAATTTCTGATTTAAGAGAGTTTTGGTGTATTTCAGGGTGCTTAAGATCTTCCTCTAGCTCACAAATAGTGACTCTATTTATAAGCAACAAGTTTGGACACCTCTTGTTGATCAGAATTCAAAATCACAAGTTTATGCATATCATGTGATTTTTGAGAAATTCAAGTTTCAAAGCCTTGTGTACTTGCTAAGATAGAGTGGTTATGCTTTAAACAAGCTTTCTTATGACTTTGTGGATGGAGTGTGATCAGAGGGAACAAATTAGAGGCTCAAGAATGAACTTTATACAAAAAGCTTTCTTTACAAGAATGACAATGTTAACTTTGTGCCATTAATGGAAATACAACTTGGATAATAGCTCAATTGCTTGGATCAAAGCCCTAACATCTGTGTAAACATTTAATTATGCAGTGACAAACAAGTTTGAGGCATGCAAAGCAAAGATTATGCAGCCTAGCATGGATTTGGTTCATGTGTTCATAAAAAATGACTTGTAATTCAAATGATAAAACCCTAACTTCATCTCTTCGATTCACCCTACTCAAGAATGATCTCAAGGATTTCTTGGACATTTTGGAAAGCTTTTAATATGCTATACAACCCATATTTGAATTTATTATGAAGATTCCCCTTGGAAATATATGAAAAAGTGTCATGAAGTTAGGTCAAAATCCTGGCCAAATTAGGGAAAAATTTCACTAAGTGTTTAGTTTCATGACCACATGTTCATAAAATTATAACTTGAGATTGAAGAATTTTAGGAAGGAGTTGTGTAAAGAAAAGTTGTAGATTTCATGGAGATCTACAACTTTCATGTTGGAATTTTCCCTTGAATCATCTTGCATCATGGTGAAAATTTTGTTCAAAGTTATGAAAAAACATGAAATTTCCAACACTTTGAAAAAATTCTAAGTTTAGAAATTTTGACTTTTCAAAATGAAATCTTGACTTTTTGACTTCTTGATGAATAAGTTTTATATTTTGACATGTTTTGATGAATTATGATCTTTGGCACTTGAATTTGACTAAAAAGTCAAAGTTTGACTTTTCAGTATACAATTGACTTTTGATTAGTTGACTGAAAAATTCATATGTCAATCCAACAGACTTGCAGTGTTTTGAACCATGTCATTAGGTTAAAATGATGCAATTGGACTCTTGAGATAATTCCTTAAACCAATTGACCATTTGCTAGGTCAAAAATTCGAAATTTCCCTTTCTCAGTCAAAACCCTAATTTTGACCATTTTGCCCTTTTAATGATCTAATCAAATTTCTTAAGGAATTGTAATCCAAACTTGATCAAATGATACGTATGAGTTTATAATGTTTATATGGATAAAAAATTATGAAGTTTGACTGTAAATTGGCCACAATTGACTTATTTCCCAATACAACTGATATTTAGGTCAACTGCTCAATTGACTGAGCCAAAATGTGATCCAAGGCTTGAAAATTGACATGAGTGATCTTGGGGGTCCATAATGATCCATGAAAGTCATATGAGGCATTGAAAATTCAAATGTCCTTGTGCAAACTCAAACCCTAATTTTGGTCATCAGTGCATAAGGAGGTGTCTTGAGCTGATCAAACCCTAGTGCAGTCTTGAGCCCAAGGGGATATTTGTGAGCAAATTCTATATAAGTGAGAGGGAAAATTTTGGGTTATAACAACTTCCCCTGTTCAATCTTCTTAAGCATGAAGAGTTAGACTGACTAGTTTTTCCATTCGTGACTCGAAGGTGGAAGATGATTGGACATTAGAGTGCCCACAAATTTGCACTCGGCGATGTAATGGTAGAGGGAATGGGCTTAAAGATGCCATTCAGAGAGGTGATGGAAATTTGTTGGAGATGGGCTTGTAGATGCCATCCAAAGTGATTGCTGAATTGTAATTTGTAAGCTGAAAAAATGAGTTTTAGAATGGCATCCATATCTGGAGCGCATCTGTACCGCATCTGGAGGCTCATTTTGAATGAGTATTAGAATGACGTCCGTGTCTAGAGCGTATCTGTACTGTATCTGGAAGTTGAGAACTGAATGAGTATCAGAATGGCATCCGTGTCTGGAGCGTATTTGAACTGTATCTGAGAAGTTGAATCTGAATGAGTATCAGAATGGCATCCATGTCTGGAGCGTATCCAAACTGTATCTGAAGAGTGGACTCTGAATGAGTATCAGAATGGAATACGTGTCTGGAGCGTATCTGAACTGTATCTGAAAGTTGAATCTGAATGAGTATCAGGATGACATCCGTGTCTAGAGCGTATCTGAATTGTATCTGAAAGCTGAATCTAAATGAGTATCAGGATGGCATCCATGTCTAGAGCGTATCTGAACTGTATCTGAAGAGTTTGAACATTGTTAATGGTAGCTATTGATTAATCTTATCCTGAAAAAGGTAAAATGTTAGCTAATATGCAATGTTATGTTGTATGAAATGCATAGTATAATGCATTCATGTCGTTAATATTTATGATATATGGGTGTGATGTATGCTTATGTGAGCTAATCTGCCACACTGCTGTTGGATTGGGGAAAATAAATTCATGACTGCTGCTGAGGATATGGAGTATAAGTCTTCATGTTGTGAAGTCTAAGTGTTGATGAATTTCTGCTTGGAGAAAAAAACTCTGTTGTAAAGGAAATGTCGTGTACTGCTTGAAAAATTATGTCTGAGGAATTCAGAGAAATTTGACGACTTCTACAGGGGAGTGATAACTGGAAGTTTTATTCCGCTATGGATTAAACTACACACTGTGCGGGATTTTATGGAAATAACTTAGAGATATTTCCCTATCTCTTAAAGCCATCAGTGATTGTCTTTCTATTTTTTTTTTAATTTATAAATAGTAATTATGTTCAAATGCATATGTTCAAAAATGAATCATTGGACATTTTTGTAAATAAAACACAAGAGTAAAGAAAAAACAGATAGTTTTGCACTTTCAAAGGGATATCTTTGTATTGACTTTGAGTAAGTATTTTTGTATAATGAGAAAAATATTCTAGTAAGAGAATACTGTCATAAAAAATAAAAATTTTGATACAAAGAAAAGATAGCTATGTGCAATAATCCCATGGGGGTCCCATTCTGCTATAGCCTTCGTATCTCCAAGCATCTTGTCTATTTATTGCCTCGTCTGAAGATGATTGAATTTATCAGAACCTCTGAGTTTGTTAGTTGAAGCCAAAGGTTGTCCGTAAGGTGATCCAACGGGACATAGTCATACGCTTGAATTCCCTAACTTTTGCCTGGACCGCACTTTCGGGTTTTCAGTCCACCGGGAAACCCTTTTTTGCCCAAGTCGCCCTTTCGGGTTTTCAAATTTCCGGGTGTACAGATTTTTGTTTTATCCCTAATTTTTTCCTAAACCTTTTTGGTTCGTCGGGATGCCCTTGTTTTCCCTAGGTGTGTCAACCTAGCGGGTCTCTTATGCGTAGTATCTTTTGACTATGTCTACGTTTGCAGGGTGCGGTAGGTCGTCACCATTCATGGTGGTCAAGATCATTCCGCCACCAGAGAATATGTTTTTGATTACAAATGGTCCTTCATATGTAGGAGTCCATTTTCCCCTTGGATCACCTCGCAACAATATGATACGTTTGATCACTAAATCCCCGACTTGATAAACTTGTCGTCTGACCTTTTTGTTGAAAGCCTTGATCATCCGTTTTTGATGCATTTGACCATGGCAGACAACAGTAAGCCTTTTCTCATCGATCAATTTTAGTTGATCAAGTCAAGTCTGGATCCAATCGTCTTTATTCAACCCTGCATCCGTCATAATTATCAGAGATGGGATCTGAACCTCAATAGGCAAGACAACCTCCATACCGTATACCAGAGAATAAGGTGTTTCTCTGGTTGATGTGCGTGCTGTAGTGCGATACCCGTGGAGAGCGAATGGTAACATCTCATGCCAGTCTTTGTATGTGACTGTCATTTTCTGTATGATCTTTTTAATGTTCTTATTCGCGGCTTCGACAACACCATTCATCTTCGGCCGGTAAGGGGAAGAATTGTGATGATGGATCTTGAATTGCTTGCACAAGACGGTGATCATAATATTGTTCAAGTTTGTACCATTGTCTGTAATGATCCTCTCTGGGATACCGTAACGGCAAATGAAATTTTGCTTGATGAACTGGGCGATAATATTCTTGGTAACAGAAGCGAAAGAAGCTGTCTCCACCCACTTTGTAAAATAGTCAATGGCCAATAAGATGAAGCGGTGCCCATTGGAGGTTGTTGGCTTGATTTCCCCAATCATATCAATCCCCCACATAGCAAAGGGCCAAGGGGCCGTCAAAAAATTCAAAGGAACTGGAGGTATGTGCACCTTATCAACGTAGATCTGACACTTATGGCAGGTTCGAGAGTGTTGATAGCAATCTGCTTCCATGGTAGACCAGTAATAGCATGCTCGTAGGATTTTATTTGCAATCGTATGCCCACTGCAATGGGTGCCAAAAGTGCCTTCATGTAACTCAGCCATGATCCTTTCAGCTTCAACCTTGTCTACACACCGAAGTAACACAGAGTCATGGTTGTGTTTGTAAAGAATGCCATTACTAAGGAAGAATTTAGCAGAGAATCTCCTTAAGAACTTCTTATCGTTTACTAAAGCTCCTTCTGGATATTCCTGAGTTTCGAGATACCTCTTGACTTCGTGAAACCAAGGCTGGTCCACTACTTCTTCAGTATTAATCTCGTGACAGTGTGCTGGTTCATCCCTTCGTTCAATGGTGATCTGGGGAGCCTCGTTATCCCATTTAAGTTTAAACATAGATGACATTGTGGCTAGTGCGTCTGGTAGCTGATTTTCTTCTCACGGGAAATGCTCGAAAGTAATCTTCTCAAAATGTGGGAGCAATGTCAAAACATGTTCTTTGTAAGGGATAAGGTTAGGGTGTTTGGTGTCCCACTCCCCTTTGATCTGGCTGATAACCAAAGATGAACCTCCAAATACATTCAAAGATTTGATCCCCAAGTCTATGGAAGCTTTGAGACCAAAGATGCACGCTTTGTATTCCGCCATGTTATTTGTATAATTGAAGCAGAGTCTTGCCATAAAGGGAGTATGACATCCTTCAGGATATATGAGTACAACACCAATACCATTGCCGAGTGTGTTAGATTCCCCATTAAAAACCAAGGTCCACCGGGATCCTTGTTCAGGTCTGTCATATGGCCTGAATTCTTCACAATTGTTTACCATCATGATGTCTTCGTCTAGAAATTCGAACTTCATGGACTGGTAGTCTTCCACAGCTTGGTGAGAAAGGTGATCAGCTAGTACACTTCCCTTTATTGCCTTCTGGGTAGTATACTGTATGTCATATTCCGTCAGGATCATATGCCATCTCGCTATTCTCTCAGAGAGAGCAGGTTTCTCAAAGATGTATTTTATTGGATCCATTTTAGATATCAACAAGGTAATATGGGTCAGCATATACTGTCTTAGCCGACGAGCAGTCCATGCCAGAGCGCATCAAGTTTTCTCGAGCAGTGAATATCTTGTTTCACAGTCGGTAAACTTTTTTCTCAGGTAATAAATAGTGTGCTCTTTTCGGCCAGACTCGTCATGCTGCCCCAGCACACACCCTATTGAATTTTCCAAAACAGTCAGATACATGATTAATGGTCTTCACTCGACTGGTGGCATCAAAACAGGAGTCTCTTGAAGGTACTCTTTGATCTTGTCAAAAGCAGTTTGGCATTTATCATTCCATTTGACTACTTGATCTTTCTTCAGTAGTTTGAAGATTGGTTCACAAGTAGCTGTCAAGTGAGAAATGAATCTAGAAATGTAGTACAAACGTCCCAAGAATCCTCTGACTTCCTTCTCAGTACGAGGAGCATGCATCTCTTGTATCACTTTCACCTTCACAGGATCTACTTCAATACCCTTATTGCTGACGACAAAGCCTAGGAGCTTACCGGACCTTACTCCAAATGTGCATTTATTTGGGTTCAACCTCAACTTGTACTTCTTTAGCCTCTCAAACAGCTTCTGTAAATGATCAAGATGCTCTTCTTCTGTTTGAAATCTAGCTATCATGTCGTCCACATAGACCTCTATTTCGTGATGTATCATGTGGTGAAATAGGGCTACCATGGCACGCTGATAGGTTTCCCCAACATTCTTCAGTCGGAATAGCATCACCTTGTAGCAGAATATGCCCCATTGTGTGACAAAGGTTGTCTTCTCCATGTCCTCAGGCGCCACTTTGATTTGGTTGTAGCCTGAGAAAATGTCCATGAAGGAAAACACCTTATGTTATGCCGCATTTTCAACTAAAATATCAATGTGGGGAAGTGGGAAATCATCCTTAGGGCTTTCCCTTTTCAAATCTCTATATTCCACACACATTCGTACCTTGCCATCCTTTTTGGGCATGAGAAAAACATTGGAAACCCATTGCGGATAAGAGGTGACGGCCAAGAATCCAGCATTGAATTGTTTCATGACTTCTACTTTAATCTTCTCCAACATATCTGGTCGCATACGATGGACCTTTTATTTTACTGGTGGGCAATCCTCTTTCGTAGGTAGCGATGTACCACAATATCTGCATCAAGTCTTGGCATGTCTTCGTACGACCAGGCAAAGACCTCAACATATTCGTGTAGCAACTGAATCAGACGCTCCTTGATACTGGGTTCTAGATTGGCACCCACCTTTACTTCTCTTTTGTCTTCTTCGGTACCTAGATTGATGGTGTCCATCGGTTCCTCATGGGGCTGAATGGTTCTCTCTTCTTGTAGTAGTAACCTGGTAAGTTCCCCTGGTACTTCACAATCTTCCCCACCTTCGTCTTCGGCTTGGTAGATTAGATTTTCAGAGTCACAAAAAGCCATAGCAGAATCGTTACCCACGGGATCCCGAATGGATGTAGACATGCATTGTGAGTGTGAGTGTGTGTAAGAGTATAGCTATCTTTGAAAGAAATGAAAATGTAAAAAGAAAAACAATGAGCACAAAGTTTGTATGCAAAAACGTCCATGATTCATTGATGTCATATGGAAATGAGATAATAACCCTTACAAATGGACCATTGTGCCTCGGGTAAGACACAAGGTTTTAAGAGTCTGAATTATTTTAATATTACAGATCCAACAAACTATAAAGACAAATTACTGTAGGATAAAAGTGATCGGGACAATATCTCTAGCCTCCCAGTTGTTGAGCCCTCCACTGACAGTTGGGAAAATCCAATCCTCCAGGTTGTAGCTGTCTTCATCATCTTCCACCGCATTGACTTCGCAGTTGCTGATCTTCAAGGGTGGTCCTCCAGCACGAGCGTGACGTACAACCTTCTGAGAACTTGAAGTGAAACCCAGGCCAAACTTGTCGGATTTGTATGGGATATCTGGGAGTTGTCCCCAAATAGTGCACCCACCTTCTTCTATAACTGCCTTGGCATCCTTCAAAGATGACATTCTGAGTGGAGGCCTTGTGATCTTGGGAACTTGAGACACAACCTTGGTCACCGCCACATCTTGCGGGACTTCATCAAAGTGCTGGAATGGAGTTTCAATAAATTCACCATCTAAGTCCATATATATGAAGAAATTGAGATGGATGATCATATACTCTTCTTCTCCATGAACAGTGATGATTTTCCCTTGAATGGGATATTTCAGCATTTGGTGCAGCATAGAGGTGACAGCGCCAGCATTGTGAATCCATGGCCGGCCTAGCAATCCGGAATATGAAGGGCAGATATCCATTACATAAAAAGTTGAATCAAATGTTTGGGTTCCAACCTTTATGGGGATATCCACTTCCCCATGCACCATCCTTTTTGAGCCGTCAAAGGCTCTCACTACTATGTTGCTTAGTTTCAATGTCAATCCTTCGTAGTCAAGCCTATCAAGAGCCTTTTTAGGCAACACATTCAAAGACGATCTAGTGTCCACCAAAACATGAGCCAAGGTTGTGCCCCTGCATTCCACTGAGACATGCAATGCCTCATTGTGTTTCCTTCCTCTTGGCGTTAAATCAGCATCCGAGAAACCTAGACCATTATCTGTAGTCAAGCTGGATATGCAATCTTGGAATTGATTGGCAAATGTTTCTTGGGGTACATGAGCAGTTTTCAGGAATTTTACCAAGGCTTTTGCATGCGCCTCGGAACATAGTAGTAAAGCCAACATGGAAATTTCAGATGAAGTTTGCCCCAGTTGCTCAACTACATTGTAGTCGCTTCTTTTTATGATCTTTAGAATCTCCTCCATCTCTTTCCGGGAGGTCTCAGGGATAGCCAATGATTGTGCCTTCGTCCAGACATGCCCAATCAGAATACTTTTACTTCGAGTCTCGGTTGACTCGGCAACAGGAATGTCAGTAGGAGTGATAATAGGGGTTGTATCAGTTTTGTCAGTTCGAGTGTTAGCATAGATGATTGTGTGACTGGAAATAACCTTTGGAGGAGCAACAACAACAAGAATGATTACGGGTCCAGAAACTGCTTTTGGAGGAGAAATTTCTAGAGAAAATATCCTTCTGCTTCGGGTAATCTTGCTAGTCCCTGTAATATTATTGATATGAGAGTCAATCTTCTCAGAACTTGAATCTTCGGCAGCTGGCCAATCTTGCTGGATACCGTGGTAGTAGACATCCCCTCCATAATTCCATGGTATGGTTTTATCTGACAAATACGGGACTGGTCCAGGCATTGTAATTATCAAAGGGGATACTTTAGGAATTGATGTAATTCTAACTGGTCTTTTGGTGGAGACCCTGGAAGAATTATCAGAAATGGTCACAATGGAAACATCATTATAAGAAACAGGTGGAACAAAATTCTTTTAGAACAAAATCTCCTTGTTATCTATTAGGCACTAAACGCCTGCTTTCAACAAAGGACAACTGGTTGGTAAGGACAAACAGAAATGACAGCTTTCATCACAGCCCGGGAAAACACTGGCATTCAATAAGTTCTTTTTGATAGTTAGGAGTGGGGTCATAAGTTCATCAACTTAAGTAACAAACATATCTTCCTCAATGGCGTTGGTAGTATGGCCATGTTTGGGCATAGGGGCAGAAATGACATTGGGCTTTTCTGGTGCATCGAATTCAATTTCTTTGGCTTCAAGGAGATCTTGTACTTTGTTCTTTAGAGCCTAACCATTGTTAGTGTCGTGGCTGAGACTCTCAGAATGGTATGTGAAACAACCGGCTGAAAATCATCAAACAATGAAGTCGCCATCGAACGTCTTTTATCCCACATGTATGGAAAGGTAAACATCGAGAAAACCTGAGAAGGGAGAAGTCACGGTCTTGTGACTGAGAGATCAGGTAAGGGAGTCTGTTACGCGAGGGGAAGGTATTAACACCCCACACGCCCGTAGTACTCTATGGTATCCACTCTTGTTGTCTATCTTATGTGTGTGTTTAATCTATGCTTACTGTCTACTATACTACTGAAGGGAGAATGCGCGCAAAAGAAATGAGAAAAGAATGTAGGGAAAATAAAATTGTGCTCGCTTGGGCGCTACCCCAAAGCCTACGTATCTGTTTTGAGGAATCAGAGCTACCATAGTTTGGCTCTTATGTTTTTGTTTGTTTCTGTTTTTTATGGACGAAGTTAATTCCGCCTTCTGCCACAGCTCGACCTCTAGAGACTTATGCGTTGGCACAGAAGTAAATTAAACATTTCCTTACCTGAAAAAGGTTATAGAGAAAGGTGCTCGAACGCACAAAATGGTTTGAGTTGGTTTTGTGTTTTATTACCTTGAGAAAGGGTTTAAGTATGATTAGAATGTTTTATGATATGCTAAGAAAAGAAGTTTTAGTTTTAGAATGCAAGGATGCAAAAGAGGGAAGAAAAGAGTCTACGGGAGACTAGCCTCTTTCTAACCTAGTGTTATCATACAATGGTATTCATATGTCAAGGATGAAAGGGGAAGTTTCTACCTACTGTTACCATGCATGGTTTACAACCTAAGGTCTAACTTGCGTTCGAACAGAGCAAGCACATCCTAAGGGAACATGGTATGTACAAGGATAAAGCGAATAAGTTAATAAGCTCAAGAGAGCACACCTGGTTAGAATCAGTTTTTGTTCAGAAATTCTGTTATGATTCGATTAGAGGCTTATGAAAGTTAGTTGTGGGATCCGCTGAGAGTTTTGTTATTCTTTTTTGCAGTTAGAATTTTAGTTATGGATTTCAGTTAGAGGTTTTGTTTAATTCTGTTAGCAGTTAGGAAAATGGTTAGAGCTGTTAGTTCAATTATGGAATTGGTTAGAAAATTGTTAGAGGTTAGTTATATGGTTTTTGTTTTTGAGATAACAGTTAGGGAGTTGAGTTGGAGGTTGAGTAGTTAGAGATGTTTAGAGATCTGTTATGAATTAGAAAGTCAGTTGTTTGTTTGAATTCTGTTTGAGTGATTTGGAATATTCTCATATTTTCTGTTAGAAAGTTTTTGGATGTTGAACTATTTTTGTTCATGATTGTTTTTGCAGGTTTTCTTTTTGGAATCTCTTCTCTCTGCTTCTATTATGCTGCTGCTAGAAGTTTCTGTCAGTTTTTTTCCTGTAATTGGTTAGGGGTAGTTCTATTATGGTTGTTGGACATAGTTAGTTGGAACTCTGTTTTCTGTTTTGCATTTATCTGTTTTTTCTCTTGGCTGGAAGTTAGTTATAGTGGTTATTATGTAAGAGAAGGAAGCTAGGGATTCCAGATACTGTTAGAAATTGTTTGAAAAGTTTGTTAGGAAACTTCTGTTATGACATATTTGCTTGAAATTCAATTAGCTGGGTTATGGACAGTTGGGGTTCGGTTTTGAAAACGGTTAGGAGGTTTAGAAATTGTTAAAGGGTTGTTTGGATGGTTTTGATTTAATGATTGTTTCTGTATTGATTTACGCAGGTAGGCTGATTTACATAGGTAGGCAGGAGGTACAACAAGGTAGCATATTTGTGGTGGCATAAGTGTACTGTTTTAGAGTAAATCAAATTGGATAGCAAGACAACGAGGCATAACAACATAGGCAAGTTTTGGTTATGTTTGGATGCAGTCCCCGTAGCATGGTTCATATTTTTGTGAATGGAAAACCTTACATGGTTTTGTATTGTTTGCTTTGTGAAGGTCAAAATGTGAAGGCGTAGCATGATATTTGAATGTAAGACGGTTGACGAAGCAAGGAGTTTAAACACGAAGGCTAGTGAAGATGAAAGCAAAGCTTTGGCCATGGAGTTGATGAAGGTGAAAGCGAAAACATGGTTGAAGCTTAAAGTTATGTGAAGATTGTAACATAGAACCTTTGGCCATAAAGAATGGAGCGTGAATATTAGATAAAGGTTGAAGATGGAATCACTAGGCTTAGGATGAGCATTAAGGTTTAGGAATGGTTCTCTCATATTATTTGTGATGTAAAGGTCATGTAACATAGAAATGTTTAGCTGTAACTGTCTTTATGGAATGAACACGGTTTGAATATCATTGATGAACCTTGTTTAAATTGTCCTGATGCTTGAGTGAAATCAAATAGATAATGATATGTTTGAACACAGCATGATAACGCTTAGGTGAATTGAACTTGAATTTTTATGAATGATTTGGATCCTGAATGAGTTCGAAATTGATGGTGAAAGGTATAGAATTCTTGGAATATGGACTTGAATAATGCTTTGCAATTTGAATTTTACACTTTACTTGTTGCTTGTATTTCAAGAAAACCACATGACTGAACCTTCCAAATTTAGCATGAACCAAATCCAAACTTATGTCCTTGAATAGGTTGAATTCATGGAATCACTTGAATGAATGAATTAACACATCCAAATTCCATGGATAAGAACCTTAATCCTTTTGAGATGTACCTTGGTGACTGAATGATACCGAGATATTGATAAGAAACCAAGCTTTAACTCAAAATATATTTATCTAAATCCCTGATGAAACCCTAGCATTCATAATCTTAACGCACTTAGTTCTTGAAGTAACTTCGATACAAACGACTGTATCCCTTGATGAACTTGGGGGAAGATACCCTTATAGCCTGATAAGAAATAAGTCCACAACAACCACGAATCAAAATCCTATCTCCAACCATGAATATTGAAGAAGCAACTTGAATATCTTGAATGAAGATAAGGGCCTCAAAGCCATACAGGAACCCTAATTTTCAAGATCCTTGATCACATGCCAAAAATTTATTGATTAACGATGCATGATACGTCGAATGACCTAATGTAGTATATGCAGATGAAATGAAGAGCACAAGATGCATAAGCCAGATAAAAGTAAAAGGGGGTAGGACAAATTTTGGGTATTACAGTATGCACAACGAGCATTAGGATGATAGTGAGGAGAGGTTGTGTTAGGGTTCTTTGGAGCTTATTTAAAAGTCACAAGATTGGATCTTAACAGATGTGGTAATACTTAAGATAACGTCATATTAATTCGGGTTAATTGTCTGACTGGTCTTTCCATTCTTGGCTGATTGTTTCTTTGCTGATCTGGCGCATGTTTAGGAATCATGAAAGCCTCCACCATTGAATGTTGTTCAGCCCTATCTTGATTTCTCTGAGGATACATAACAACCACTTCTTTCTTTCCGATGAATGGCTTCCTTACAGCAGCAGAGGATGCATCTTTTTGGATCTTTCCATTCTTTATCCCGGCTTCTACCCTTTCTCTGGTCAATATCAATTCAGTAAAACCTACTGATGAACTCCCTATTAAGTAATTGTAGAAGGGACCAGACAAGGTACCCAAAAACATGTCTACCAACTCTCTTTCATATAGGGGAGGTTGAACTCTTCCGGCCAAGTCTCTCCATTTTTACGCATAGTCCTTGAAGCCTTCATTTGAAACCATGGCCATACTCTGGAGTTAAGTACGGGTGGGTGCAAGATCAGCATTGTATTGGTATCGTTTTTAAAAGGCTGTAGCAAGATCTTCCCAGTTATGAACATTCGCTCTTTCTAGTTGATAAAACCAATCAAGTTGAGTTCCAGACAGACTGTCTTGGAAGAAATGTACCCATAAATCTTTGTCAGCGGTATGGGGCTAGATTTTCCTCACATAGGACAGGAGATGCATTTTGGGGAATGAGACTCCATCATATTTAGCGAACACAGGTGCTTTGAACTTTGGAGGGATGACAATTCCCAATACTAAGCCCAACTCCTCAAAGTCCAATCCAAGCACTTTTTGGATTTGCATTGCACTCAACCGCTCTTCTAGATGCTTATACTTGTCGTCAGCTGAAGGGTATTGTTCTTCAAAATAGTCTTCTTTGTCCTCTTCCTCTTATGAATCATACTGAACAATTGTTTCCTTTCCCTTCCCATCTTGATTGTCTTTCTCACCGGATGTCGTTGCAAAGTCTAGGGTCCTTCATGTCTGCCCGTGGAATCTTCTTCCCATGTTTAGAACTTTGGTTATCTTCTCCGTCTTCTTTTTCTTCTCTAAAACTAGCAAGGTCTTCAACTCTTCTTGTCCTTTGGCTAGAGTTAGGAACAACTATTGAAACTGTGCATTCTGAGCTTGGAGGTATTTCACCGTTTGCTCGAGATCCATCTTACTGAAATAAATAGTAGAAAGATGAGGAGACTTTTTTCAAGAAACCTTCTTATGTTATGATGAATGATAAATGCGTACGCAATGATTTCAAGGATTTTAAAATTCAAATTTGTTTTAGACAAAAAGGAAACACATGTTATATTAATGAGTTAAAGCTTGAGTACAATAATGCCTCCTTGGGCAAAACAACTACAAAAACTCTAAGATAAAAAGGTAGTACGCATCCTCTTTGACGCAATGTAGGCATTCATATTCTGCTCCTCATGAAGTAGTCTAGTGAGTTCCAAAACCTTCTTCTCGCTTGCATAGAATTGGGCTTCGAAAGTATCTCTCTCCCCCTTGAGTTGTATCCAATCACTTTGTAGGTCTTCAAGAGAAGTGGGCATTTCAGGATGTAGGATAGTGTATGGAACATATCCTTCCATGACAGGCTCAATGATTACCGGGAGAATGGAGGGATAAGGCATCATCAGACTTTGAGCACGAGTTCATACCCATTTGAGGTAAGGCTCAAGAGGGATGGAATTTTTGTGCCCCAAAGTCTTGCTATCTACCTTGTTCAACATCCTCCATGCTCGGATAAATCTCTGGCGAAGACCTTGATCGTTGTTCTCGTAGTCAAATACCAAACCTTGAATCAACATCTCGTGCGGGCCAGCCCTTCGGGCGTAACCAAACTGTCTTAAGTCTAAGCAGGGGTTGTAGGTGATACCTCCCCTAATTCCAAGTAAAGGGACATTAGGAAATTCTCCATAACGGTCGACAATAGTAACATTCTCTATGGATCGGGAGCACCAATGAATGTATAAATGTTTGAGCGTCATCAACCTTTGTGACCACCTTGAACCTTGCTCGTTCTTCAATACAGATTGGGGAAGATGCGAAATAAACCAATTTGCCAAGAGAGGAGTGCAACACATAGGAACACCTCTTTTCCTCATTGTGCGAGTGTGAAAAGAGTGTAGGATATCCCCTAGCAATGTAGGTACCGAGTTGCGGGATATGAAGATTTTGACGGCGTTCACATCTACGAGTTGATCAGGATTTGGAAACAAAACCATCCCATAGATTAGGAGAGCCACAATTTCCTCAAAAGCTTGCAGGTCCAAAGAATTCCAACAGTTTTGGGCTTTCTCAAACAAGAACTTTACTAGGAAACCTTTGACACCACTCCTTGTTTCCCAATGAGTTGTGACATCAGATGAGTGGAAGTGTAGAGCTTGAACAATCTCTTCTGGCCTTGGGTCTCTTTCTGTACCTTTGAAAGGAAGTTGGTTGATAATGGGAATCCTCAAGAGTCGGGAGAATTCATCCAAAGTAGGCACAAGTTTATAGTCGGGAAATGTGAAGCAATGGTGTAAAGGATCAAAGAACTGAAAGAGTACCTTCATCATGTCCTCATCTGTGTTGGAGGTGACCAAGTTGAGTAGGCGGCCATGTCTCTCAGTGAATGGAGAGTTTTCAGGAATCCTTGAGGCTAGCTCCTTAAGTTGTGGAGGGATCCTTACAAGGTTGACTTAAATAGTTTTCCTGTAAAGAGAATCCATATCCTACAAAACAAGAACAAAGATGAACCCCAAAATCCTTGAAATGGTTAGTGAATGTGTATGATGTTATGATTTCATGATGTTACGTACCAGTATGTATATACAAACAAAGAAAACAAGTCCTTAGGTCTAGGCTTGCATGGAGTCTCATAGGAAAGTACCCTCTTGAAGTTTAGTTGGCTCAAACTTGTCCTAGTAATAGTAACCGGGTTCTAAGGAGCTCAATATCATTGGTTTGTTTCCTTGGTCGTTTCAGCACAAGCCTCTTTAATGGCGACCAAAATATCCCAAGAAACCAAACCTCAATGAGTGTAGTATCGAGTATCTACCAACTTTGAACTGCACCAAAGCCGGTCATCTCACTACATCCTAAAGGCCAAGTTGGTCAAGTAAAGGTTCTAGGAGTTCATTAGTGCTTTATGACATCACTCAACGGCCCCTTATTCTCTTTGATTAACTCAAAGGCTACCGTTACCCACAAATATGTCGCACTAACGTAGCTATTAGTTAGACTATGTCGGTATACCCCACACAGTTTCCATAATGTATTGCTACTTACCTATAATGTATCCCAAATCCGGGTAGAGGATTCAAACCCAAACAAATAACCATAATTTAAAGCATACAAGTCAAACAATGAAAGCAAATAAATGTGATCTAGCCCTAAGGTAATCCCAATTTTAGAATTGTCCCCAGTAGAGTCGCCAGTTCTGTAATACAGTGAGAGAAATGACTTAGGGGTTTTACGTTTGATGGCAAATGTTGCGGTTAGCAAGAGTCGCTACCGACTTTTCTTTTATCCAAAAGCAAAGGTGAAAAAGCATAGGAAAGACCTTTAAGATTTTTTTTTGAGTTAGGGGGGGTAGATAATGAAAAGGGAAGGTATTAGCACCCTTTTCATCCATGGTTTTCCATGGGATCTTAGTTACTTGCTAGATCACTTACTTTTGTTTGAAGTTGTGCTTTGTGTGGTTTTTTTGAAAGTATTTTGTAAAGAAGCCATTGTTTAGGCAACCTTTGTAATGATTCTCGTTCGTAAGAATGTATACAAAGATGTTGATCTTTTGAAAATGTTTTCAAGTTTTGTAAGATGTTTTGAAAGTATAGGTGCTTGTTTTGAAAATAGTAAGGATGTTTGTTTGAAATTGAGCAAGTAATTAGGAGCATTCTACCTACTCAAATGTCTTTCTTGTTCATTTTCTTTCCTTTGACATTGTTATCTTATCATTGATTTGGTAAGTAACCCTATCTTTGGATGTAAACGGGTCGGGAGTGGGTCATCGTATAACCATGATTAGCAATGTTGTAAAGTATCTTAGCATTCTTTTTGAGGGACTAAGATCATTTGAAATGCAACTTAGAAAGCGTCATCGAGGGACTATGATCTTGTATTTGCTTGTTTTTGCTAAGATACCTTACATGCGTAATATGGCCAATTTGTATAAGGCAACCAAGTAGAATAACCCTAGGGGTGCTTGTGTGCAAGTGTATTGTTTTCATGCTTGTTTTTGTCTTGAATTAGGGTTTTCTAAGTATTGGTTTTAGTCTTTCCATACAAACCCTAATTACTAGCATGTTATAAAAAAGCGATAAATTGGGAAATTTAAAGTTACTACGCTATTACAACATTTGTGGGGAGGGATGTAAAACATGAATGGGGATTGCAAGAATTTAAAGCCTAATTAGTCTATTACAACCATATTGAATTGATATCAATGTACAAGGAAATAAATAAATACAAAGTACAAAATGAATAAATGTAAAAAAAATGCTAAATGTAAAGAAAATGTATCTTTGTTTGATTTTCATGAAAAAAGGGATTTTTTCTTAACCTAATTAAATAAAGAAAATAATTAATTAAATTTGAATTTTGTTAAGAAAAGATTTTAAGTAAAACCCTAGTTCTATTAATTAATCAAAAGAAAATAAGTTTAAGAAAAGTATTTTTGGTATTTTTTTCTTAAAAATATTTATAGCATTATAAAATATTTTTAGTCTTCTTTATATAAAAAATAATATATTTAAATTAGTATGAAATAAAATAACTAATAACCCAATTTTAATTATATTTACAAGATGATAAATAAGAAAATAAAGAAAGTATAGTTAACAAAAATATTTTTTTGTGAGAAAAATAAAATAAACTAAGTCAAAATATAAATCTATCATTTTTTTATTTTTTATTATTTTTAATATTTATAAAAAAATATTTAAGAAAATAAATGAAATAATAAAAAATAAAATAAAATAAATTGGGCCAGGGGCATATAAAGGAAACTGGGGGTTAGCTAGCAAAAATAAAAAAATTACCCAGGCCCAAAGAGGCCCAGCGCCCTGTAAACAAAAAAAGTCAGAATTGTAAAACATGTAAAAAAATACGAAAGGGTACCACTGGGGCTCGAACGCAGGTCTCAAAGGTTACAGGCACGCGCTTCTACCACTAGGGTGGCTATACATCCGTTAACATAAACAAAATAATAAATATACAAGGTAAAATGCGCCCTGAAGACTTCATCTTCAACCTCCAGCCAGACCAACTGTAACTTGCTCATTTCTCATCAAAAATGAAAACTATAAACATGAAACTTGTAGCAAATTTTCTCACGATTACAGAAATGTTAAGTATTAAAACTATAGATCAAAGATAAGCATGAATTTTAATGGCCCTAATCTGAACCCTAAAAATTTCAGAAATTCAATTTTAAAATTCTCTAAGCTCAAGCAAAATTAATAGAAACTATGGACATGGTTAGCTTCAGGGAAATGATATCTACATGTTTTGTTCACATATAAACTATTGATGATGCCTGTATGAAGTGTTCCAAGGTGATAAAACTTACCTCAAAACTGGAAATCGTGTTTTGAGTTTGAGCTTGTTTCAAGTGATGGTGATGACCAGGTTAGCTTCCTTGAGGTCCTAGGAAGCTAATGCAATGGATTGCTTAAGTTGAGAGTGGCTGAAATGACTTGGAGAAGTCAATGTGCAATGCTCTATTTTTGGTTATGGAGGATATGGTAAATAATGTTTTAGTATGATACAGGTACATGGATAGGTTACACTTGATGTAAGGAAGCTTTAGAAACTAAAAGGCCAAGAAACGCATGATGGAAATGTGAGTTTGATGTTCAAGGTCAGAAACTGTACAACAATGGAGTTTTTGGGAAATTTCTGATTTGAGAGAGTTTTGTTGTATTTCAGGGTGCTTAAGCTCGTCCTCTAGCTCACAAATAGTGACTATTTATAATCAACAAGTTTGGAGACCTCTTGTTGATCAGAATTCAAAATCACAAGTTTATGCATAACATGTGATTTTTGAGAAATTCAAGTTTCAAAGCCTTGTGTACTTGCTAAGATAGAATGGTTACGCTTTAAACAAGCTTGCTTATGACTTTGTGGATGGAGTGTGATTAGAGGGAACGAGTTAGAGGCTCAAGAATGAACTTTATGCAAAAAGCTTTCTTTACAAGAATGACAATGTTAACTTTGTGCCATTAATGGAAATACAACTTGGATAATAGCTCAATTGCTTGGATCAAAGCCCTAACATCTGTGTAAACATTTAATTATGGAGTGACAAATAAGTTTGAGGCCTGCAAAGCAAAGATTATGTAGCCTAGCATGGATTTGGTTCATGTGTTCATCAAAAATGACTTGTAATTCAAATGATAAAACCCTAACTTCATCTCTTCGATTCACCCTACTCAAGAATGATCTCAAGGATTTCCTGGACATTTTGGAAAGCTTTTAATATGATATACAACCCATATTTGAATTTATTTTGAAGATTCCCCTTGGAAGTATATGAAAAAGTGTCATGAAGTTAGGTCAAAATCCTGGCCAAATTTGGGCAAAATTTCACTAAGTGTTTAGTTTCATGACCACATGTTCATAAAATTATAACTTCAGATCCAAGAATTTTTGGAAGGAGTTGTGTAAAGAAAAGTTGTAGATTTCATGGAGATCTACAACTTTCATGTTGGAAGTTTCCCTTTAATCATCTTGCATCATGGTGAAAACTTTGTTCAAAGTTATGAAAAAACATGAAATTTCCAACACTTAGAAAAATTTCTAAGTTTAGAAATTTTGACTTTTCAAAATGAAATCTTGACTTTTTGATTTATTTATGAATAAGTTTCATATTTTGACATGTTTTGATGAATTATGATCATTGTCACTTGAATTTGACCAAAAAGTCAAAGTTTGACTTTTCAGTATACAATTGAATTTTGATCAGGTGACTGAAAAATTCATATGTCAATCCAATGGACTTGCAGTTATTTGAACCATGTAATTAGGTAAAAATGATGCAATTGGACTATTGAGATCATGCCTTAAACCAATTGACCATTTGCTAGGTCAAAAATCAGAAATTTCCCTTTCTCAGACAAAACCCTAATTTTGACCATTTTGCCATTTTAATGATCTGATCAAATTTCTTGAGGAATTGTGGTCCAAACTTGATCAAATGATACTTATGAGTTTATAATGATGATATGGATAAAAATTATGTAGTTTGACTGTAAATTGGCCACAATTAACTTTTTTCCCAATACAACTGATTTTTAGGTTAACTGCTCAATTGACTTAGCCAAAATGTGATCCAAGGCTTGAAACATGACACGAGTGATCTTGGGGGTCCATAATGATCCATGAAAGTCATATGAGGCATTGAAAATTCAAATGTCCTTGTGCAAACTCAAACCCTAATTTTGGTCATCAGTGCATAAGGAGGTGTCTTAAGCTGATCAAACCCTAGTGCAGTCTTGAGCCTAAGGGGATATTTGTAAGCAAATTCTTGATAAGTGAGAGGGCAAATTTTGGGGTACAACACATATCCTCACGCAAAATTTATATAAAACACAACGTAGTCGATTTGGAAAAAACTAGGGATGTTTAAAAATGTCAAAATCGAAAATCAGAAGTATCAAATGCAATGTTTCTCCAAAATTGAGTTAATAGCAAGCATCAACGAACATCATATACCATTACAGTAATTTTAGTTAGAATATTTGGTGCCTTAAACTACCTGAACGAAGTCAGATGAAGTTTCTCTATAAATGGACTTGGCTAGCATGATTTCGGACGCGTCAAGGCTTGATTCTTCTTCTGTTAGCTTCAGTGAAGTTCAAGGATGAAGTATCAAGGAAGAAATTGAATTGAAAACTTGTAGAAATAAGAATTCAAAATCTCTGAAAAGGGTGTTATGGAGAGAGTTAGACAGAGTGATTTTGGCTCTTCAAGCTTGAAGAAATGAATGAGGGATGATCCTCTATTTATAGGGAAGTGAATGGATTGTTCAAGCGTGTGAAATGATGAAGTTTGGAGGGAATTCATGTTAATCTGTATCATGGGAAAAGTGTGACCCATTTTTGATCAAAGCTCATCCAATCCTTGCGTTTTATAATGCTAAATACTTTTGGAAAGTTTCTAAACACGACTAGAAGCAAAAACGTGTGGAAATTTTGTGATTAGAAGCCAAAACAAAGATTTCAAATTCTGACTTTTGGAGAAAGTTCAGTTTCAAGTTACCAAATTCAAATCAATGGCATTCTCAACTCAAGGAGTCTTAGGACATGATTCTTGAAGCTTTAGAAAGATGAGGTTACAATATTTTCATTATTCAAAGAATGGGATCAAATGGATGCTTGAGCTTAGAGTTGTAATGAGTCAAAGTTGACAAAAAGAAGTTGAATTTCTATACTTAGAAAAATTCTAAGTTTTTCTTCAAAAATGACTTGTAATCTCTTGCCTTCAAACCGGGCCTTCCACTTGAAATTTGCTCTTGATCACAAAGTATAGCATGAAGTAGACCTCTTGAATGGAATTTTAATACTAGAACCATTAAAAATCTCCAAAAATTAAGGAAGTTATGACTTGTTGAAATTGGAAAAAATTCATAAAATGACCTATAATCTTTTGCATCCTTAGAGCATCTTCCATCCATTTTGACATTTTGCACTTAAAATAAAGGTTGAAGTTCACATCTCTAATATCAATTTGGAAAATGAATGGGCTCAAGGTGATAAAGGTTGACCAAGTTATGATCTTTTAAAATCACCCAATGGAATTTGAGGGTTCATATAGAGGGCTTGTAATCTTTCTTCATCATTAAGTTTCTTCCATACAAAATTTCCTTTAAACTTTTTAAGTGATTTGTTAATAACCCTTTAAAGAGAAGAATGTTTTTGGAATAACTCAAAAATACCAAAAGATGAGCAAGATATACCCCTTTGAAATTCAAAACCCTAGCTCCTAGAGCAACAAAATGCTTTGGGAAGCCTTTGCAATTTTGATCAACTTTCTTGCATAAATACTTTTACCATGTAAATAGAATTTGTTGAGAATGATAAGGAGAAACCATAGCAACAATCACCACTTCCAAATCTTGAGAATTGAAGGAAATATGCACTTGTGATCAATGGAAACAAAGACTTGTCCAACTATGTCAAACTTCTTTAATCAACCCCTGTACCTTTGAACTATTTTTGACAACTTGAGGCATGACGAATCATAATAGACTTTGTCATGATGTTATTTCAAAATATCTTCAATAGTGACGCTTGAACCTCAATGAAGCTTTGTTGAAAAAGGTACATAAATGAACTCATGAACCTATAGATCAACTTGATGGAATGTATTGTGCTTTCACCTAGAACGTCATCAATTAGGGCAAACATTCCTTGTATCTGTTAGTTAAAAGTTAATAACTACAAAACATAGATGATCACAAAATACAAGTCAAGGTGCTTGGTGATTCCCCTTGAGAAAAACTTAAAGATAAGGAGAAGAGTCAAACCCTAGTGTGACCTTGTTATGATTGAATTGATATGATGTGATAGAGGGATCTTAGGGGCGAAAATTGGGGTACAACATCTGCCCTTATTTAAGTGTCTTCTATCCGGAGATGCAAAGGTTAAAATTCTTCGTGTAGACGCGATTGAAGATACTTAAATATAAAACAAGCCCTATTTTTAGCCCTAAGATGCCATGCAGTACTCATGATTATGGATGCGAATGAAAAAATACAAAAGGGACACAAGAACCCACTAGGATATAGTAAATAAAAATAGGCTCAAAAGGAAAACTCGACCAGGAAAATGAATCACTGGTGAGAAAAAGATCAGACTCTTTTGGGGTAAAGCCCAAAGAGGAGATAAAGCATGCTTAATACAAAAATTTAGGAGAGAATGTGAAGGATAAAAGTGACTGACTGATGACTGCAAACTATCCACTGATTGAGGCGATAGAAAAAATAAGGTAACATTGACCCATCGGGGAAATAAGTGGTAAGATAATACCAATAAATTTCAATATTAAGGTAATCAGTCAGTACTCATGACTGAAAATAGATGAACTTCTTCAGAGCAATAGAATCTCAATGACGAACTACCTTCCATAAAGACAAGGCTACCATTCATTGGAAAAAGATCTCAACAAAGAACTACCTTCCATAAAGACAAGGCTACCATTCATTGGAGTAACGAATCTCAGCAACGAACTACCTTCCATAATGACAAGGCTACCATTCATTGGAAAAAGATCTCAACAACGAACTACCTTCCATAAAGATAAGGATACCATTTTTTGGAGTAATAAATCTCAGCAACGAACTACCTTCCATAATGACAAGGTTACCATTCATCGGAAAAAAAAAAGAATCTCAACAACAAACTACCTTTCATAAAGACAAGGCTACCATTCATTGGAGTAACAAATCTCAGCAACGAACTACCTTCCATAAAGACAAGGCTACCATTCATTGGAAAAATATCTCAACAATGAACTACCTTCCATAAAGACAAAGCTACCATTCATTAGAGTAACAAATCTCAGCAACAAACTACTTTTCATAATGACAAGGCTACCATTCATTGGAGTAACAAATCTCAGTAACGAACTACCTTCCATGAAGACAAGGCTACCATTCATTGGAAAAAGATCTCAACAATAACTACCTTCAATAACGACAAGGCTACCATTCATTGGAGTAAAAAATCTCAGCAACGAACTACCTTCCATAAAGATAAGGCTACCATTCATTGGAGTAACAAATATGAATCTTCTTGCTCAAATAAAGAGACCTGTCACTTGATGCTACAAGAGAGAATTGCAATAATGATTTCTCGGGGAAAGAAACATCGCTTCCTGGGGAAATGCCAATATATTCCTGCTGAGGAGATAAAGTATTGACGTGAAAAATAAATGCACATTCTCACATAAGGGGTCAAAGCTTGTAGAAATCAAAAATATAATGTTGTTGCTGGGGACCCCAAATTCAAACCAGAAATAAACCGGAATAAAGAAGTTAACCAAAATAATGCCTCATGAGAAATAAACTCAAAAGGGAAGCACCTTCTATCCAGACAAAAAGCTGAAATAAAAGTTAAAAGAAAAATTCTTCCACGAGGGATAGCTCAGTGGGGGGAATTGAAAGGATATACACTTTCTGCTTAAGGTTGATACTCTATTTGAGAAAGGATAACACAACTCTACAAAACAGGGTAATATGCCAACAATAGAAAATGCAAATGAGCAATGAATGTCTAAATTCAGCTATGCATGATGTATGTATGAATTTATGAATGTCATCATGTATATGTTGACAAAACCGAAACATGAAACTGAGGATAACCAGATAAAACCAATTGGGTATACTTAATACTCGGCTAAATTAGATCCAGGATGAAAATTCCATGAGAAAGTAAGCACCAACTGAGGAAACAAATTCCTATTCCACGGCTTAACTTCACTGGGAAAGAACAAAATCAAAACAGCAAATCAACAATATTATGATAACATCCTCCTCCAGGCTTCACCAAGGAATACCACACAGGTTCTAACGGGGAGGGTGTTGTACCCCAATTTTCCCCCCTAAGATCCCTTCATCATACCATGTTGAGTCAATCACCAGAAGATTACATTAGGGCTTTTGGTTTTCCTCCATATCTTTAGATTTTCTCTTTGGATAATCACCAAGCACTTTGACTTGTTTTTCTTGTATGACCATTCATGTTTTGTTTTGACTTTCATTTTAATTAATAAAATCAAATTTGGTTTGTCTTATTTGTTAATAATGTAGGTAAAGGCAATGTGGCTTAGCAAGTTGATCCATGGGTTCATGAGTTTATTTCTATGCCCTAGTCAATAAATTTTGAGAAATCCAAACCTCGCCATTGAAGTTGTTTCGGAAGAAATGGCATGGCAAGGTTTATTTTGGTTCACTACATTTAAAAGTTATCAAAATTGATTCAAAAGTACAAGGGGTTGATGGAAGAAGTTGTCATGATTGGACAAGGTCTTGTTCCCATTGGTCACACATGCATATTTCTCTCAATTACCAAGATATGGAAGAGGTTTTTGTGACTATGAGTTCTCATTTTCATCCTCAATAACTTCTATTTACAAAGCATTTGTGTTGGTACAAGAAGTTTGTTCAAAATTATCAAAGTTCCTCAAGGCATTTTCTTGATCTAGGAGCTAGGGTTTTGAACTTTAAGGAAGCATATCTTGCTCATCTTTTGGTATTTTTGAGTGATTCCAATTACATCTTTCTCTTCAAATGGTTATCAAAAAATCACTTCAAAAGTTTCAAGGAGTTTTCATGTGGAAGAAGCTTGATGATGAAGAAATATTACAAGTCCTCCAAATGAACCCCCAATTTCTCATGTGTGACTTCAAATGATCATAACTTGGTCAATTTTTCTCACCTTTAGCCCACTCTTTTTCCATAATGATCTTGAAGATGTGAAATTTATGCCTTCTTTTATGTGAAAAGTTAGAAAATGGATGGAAGATTCCCTAAGGATACAAAAGATTATAGGTCATTTCATGATTTTTCCAACTTCAACAAATCAGAACTCTCTCAATTTTTGGATATTTTGAATGGTTAAAGTTTCAAAATGTCATTCAACGGGTCTATTTCGTGCCATCGTTTTTTGTCAAGAGCAATTTCCAAGTGGAAGGCCATGTTTGGATGCAAAACATTATAGGTCATATTTGAAGAAAAATTTGAAATATTTCTAAGTATGGAAAGTCAACCCTTTTTCTCCAACTTTAACTCAATGCAACTTCTTGCTTAAACATCCATTCGATCTCATTCCTTTCACATTGAAAAGTTTGTAACTTCATCTTTCAAATGCTTTAAGAATCACATCACAAGGTGCCTTACATTGTTGGCACCATGGTTATGAAAATGGCATCATGAAATGGAAATTCCAAGTTCAGTCAGATTTGAAAATTAGTTTAAATCCAATTACAAGCATGTTTAAAGATCAATTTTGTGTCTAATCATGTTTAGGAACTTGCCATAACAAGAAAGGACCCTTAAACCATCCAATTTGTTGCGTTTTGAGCCATGTGAAGTCACACTTTTCACATTTAGCAGGTCCACACGATTTCACTCATTTTGCCTCCAATTCACACGCTCGAGCCTTGCTTCATAATCAGCTATAAATAAGGATCATTCCTCACTCTTTTTCCAAGCTTTTGATATCCAATTGACCCCTGTTCAAATCTCACACGAACTTTGAATTTGAAATTCTGATTCTTAGATTCTCACCTTAAAACACCAAAAGCTCCATTCAGTTAGCTTCATTAGACTTCTCTGAAGCTAACCATACAGTTACTTTCAAGAATTATGACCAATATTGATCTGTGAAAGTTCAGTTTCAGAGCAATTTCTCACTACTTCGTTGAGGTAGATTTATTTCCCAAATTGATTCAAATAAAAGACTAACCCACTCCTTGTGTTCTTCTGATCCTCATGCTCTTTATAGTTTGCAATTTCATTGAGAATTGAGCAAGATATCCCAGATTTCCGTGCGCGTTATTTTTTCTGGTTTTTTTCAAACACAGACTTGCATAATTTATATAAATTTGGCGCGATGGTATCATTAGAATCGTCTTGAAGAGACGAATCTAATGGTACCGATCTGGTTTACTAATTTTACAGTTTGGAAGATTCAATTTGGGGATGGCTGGAGGTTAAAGACGATGACATGTCCGTCTTCAACCGATGACATGAAGCCACATTATTTTTTTGAAATGGATACAATATCCTTGCCTTAAAATGCGCTTGCCTCAGGAACCCTTGGATCCGATTACTTTTGTGAGTCTTACTCCATCCAACGCGCCATATTTTAAGTTGTTTTATTTTAAAAATGTTGGATCCGGTGTGATATTTAGTAACAACCATGATATGCACAGCGCGTCAGATCCCTTGGATCTAATTACTAACGCGTTTTGACTCTCATCTATTGGTCCACATCTTTTTGGTTTTTATTTTCTTTTCTGATTTTTATATTTAATTGTTTTAAATTTAAAAAAATCATAGAAAATTCATTTATAGTGCAAAAAATCTGAAAAAATTATGAAAATTATTTTTGATTATTCTCTTTCTGATTTTTATTATTTCACAATTTAATTTTGTATTTTGGTATTTTTTATAAATTTTCACTTTATTTGAATTGTTTTAAATGTTTAAAAATACTTTTATACATTTTTAAATTCTGAAAAAATTATGGAATGATCCAATGACATTGTGACAAATATTGGTGACTTCATTTTATTTTTGTTTCTGACTTTGTTATTTTTTTAATCATTTTTGGTTTATTTTACTCATTTCTTTTGATTTTAAAAATAGTTTCTGACTTTAAAAAATTACCAAAATTTTTATAAGAATATTCGATTCCTTTTCTGATTTTTCTCTGGTGTTACTTTTTATTTCTTGATTAATTTGAACATAGTTGATATTTTTATCCCTTATTTCTATTTTAAAACCCTTTAAATGTATATATATTAAATTCAATATTATTTTGTGATTATTTTCTGGTTGATCTTGGGTTAAATTTTTTATCACAGTCTTTATTAACCTCATTGGATACATGGTGTTGAGTCTAACTCCATAAAAATGGATGAATGATTTTAATAATAGTTTGATTAAAATTTAATTCAAATGTGGTTTGTATATTCTTCCCCACCCCTCTTCATCTCATCCCTTTCTTATTGTACTAAGTGTTATTGGAGCATGATCTCTATATCATGTCTCAAAACAAATGGTGCATAGATTGCTATTGATCGGCTTCAAAATAGGTGCGACTTCTATATAAGTCCACTTACGATTGCTTAACATAGCGCTAAATTTTGTCCTGATTCGAATAAATGATCATTTGTGGCCCAAACCTATGTTTGCAAGCCCAAGTATGTTAATTTGATCTCTTTGATCCAATAACCTTGAGATTCATTGTGTGGAGGCTTTGGTTCTACCAATCCTCTAATGGATCTACAACACTTTTGGTCAACGCGGATCACTTAAACACCGTCGATCATTAAATGGAACTTTTGAGGATTCCAAATGGGTGATATACTTGAAAAAAAGCAAATGCAACTTGTTGTGTGAAGGCTTTGGTTCTACCAATCCTCTAATGAGTTCCAAATGCAAGTTTCAAGATGATCATCCAACTAACCACTAATCACTAATAATTGACTTTATCTTTTGTTTTTACTTGATGCCCTTTTATTTTTTATGCTTTATGCACCATTTACTTTTAGCATTTACATTTCATGCTATCTTCATCTTTGCTCACTTGAGCCTTTTCTTTTCTCTTCTAAGACACCTAATAATCAACATAAACCATAAAAAACTTTAATGGTACTTGGACTATTTGGTTACTATCCTTGGCATTATGGAGTATTGGACTTCTTGGACTTAGGATTAGAAATATTGGCCTATGTTGGAGACCTTGTGACCTTAATTGATATTTTGTCTGGAGTTCTTGAGGTTTACCTCAAGACATTGGGTTGTTTGTTTGTTTTGTGTGCATGTTATTGTGATTACATTCTTTATTTGTAATCTGGAATTCACTCGTATGCATCCGTTACTCTGCCCAATTTTTTGTGAAGACTTAATAGCCTTGAAGTTTGGTTCTCACAAGAGGTCTAGTATCTTTGCTTGCTTGGTTTCAATCCAAAGAATGGAAATTCTATCTTGGCTCATAATGTCAAGTATTATCTTTTTGTCGATTAGATGGTTCTTATCCCTAGCTTTTACTTTATGCCTTTAGGATAGTCTCTTCTTCTTCTCCCATCTTCTTTAATTTTAAAAATCTTCTTCCTCCTTTTGAAAACTCTTCTTGTTTTTAACTTGAACCACTTTCATAATGAACTTGGACTTATGTCCATACATTTTCAAGACATTTTCATAAATAAACTTCAATCAACTTAACAATACCTTGGCATTTTTTTGTGAGAAGACTAAAAGTCAATCAATCTCATTTCAAACCATTTTGCCACTTTGGATCTTTTATTTTAAAAACTTTTCTCAAAAAGATTAAACTCTTGTCAATCCTTATAGTTATGCAAACAACTATACTTCTACAATATGTAGTAAAGAGGGATATTTTCCACTTGGGTGTTGAGTGAGGCATTGTTGATTTTAAAATCCAAGCCATATCCTCCACTTTGAGATGATGCAAATTCTCCTTTCTCATGATTGTGGGTAGTAAGTATGTTTTCCACACGGACAATGACAATGATGTCTTATCTTATAAAATTAACCAATATATTTGTGTTTTAAAATTTTTAGAGAGGAACTACGTGTACCCTGATCCCCTATTGCACGGAAGGTGGTACATAGGCACTAAAGGTTCGCAACCACGACGGGTGCAAAAATCATAAAAAAATATATTTCTTTTCTTACCTCCACCATCTATTTTTATACAACATTTTTATAGCCAAAATATACAGATTTTACAAAGAGGTTTCTGTCGAGTACCGTAGATGTTTAGGGTGCTAATACCTTCCCTTTGAATAACAAACCCCCTTACCTTGAATCTTT
Organism: Vicia faba; assembly: GCA_948472305.1. Lineage (NCBI taxonomy): Eukaryota > Viridiplantae > Streptophyta > Magnoliopsida > Fabales > Fabaceae > Vicia > Vicia faba. Next base: position 1,214,343,888 of record OX451738.1, on the reverse strand, counting down.
CCCACTCTTTTTTGGGTTATTCGCTCTTTTCCCATTCCTTTGGAAACAATAAAGAGCGGTGGCGATTTTTATTTTAATCTATATAAGTCTAGTAAATCCAATGCTTTAGTCTTAAACATTTCTACCGATATAGAGGGAAACATATTGTCGAGGGGAAAACGAGATACATTCTTCAATACTGAGAGCAAGGATCGCACCAACTTCTCTAGAGAGAAATTATGAAACTTCTACGAGGATAGCCTTATCCATGGATTTAAGAAGTCAAACATTATAGCTAGAAATCAGACTTATGGGGATTTTAAATCAAACCCAGTACTTGGCGAGAGAAAACCCAAAAAGTTGAAAACCATTTCAATATTTCTTAGAAAATACATTGCCTTTGGCTGGTTTCCTTACTGAGGAAAATGGGATCACAAACCCAACACCTCACCATACATCCATTGGTATCATTTCCAATTATCTGAGGAACACAAGAAAGTCATACTCATACCAGCAAAAGTGACCCGGGAGAGCCTTCCTGGGGAATTCATACTTCCAAAATTTCAGAGTTTGTCCATCCTTGGAGTCACTATTTTTTGTTCTCCTTGAGTCACACAATCTAAAGCAAGAAGTAATTTGTAAATTCTTTTCAAAAATAATTTTTTTATTTAATTTATTTGTTTTGAAAATTACTATCAATAATAAATGAAGTGTTTGTAAGAAGAATAAAATAAGAATTGTGAAGATTTGGATAAAAGCTCAAACTTTATTAATAGAATGGTAGTATGCAAATGGCTAGACTCCATAGATGATTACAAAGTTAGGAAAATGGTTATATATTGGAAAAGATATATTGAAATACAATGACCATTATTCTCCCTAACAACTTTGAATTCCTGAGCAGCGACTTCAGCTGAAGAGTGGTGAGGATCCAAGAAGATTGTTGCTTCAATGATCAAGTCTTGTCTGATGTAGTTACTTGCCAAGGAATATCTAACTTTTTCCTAGGTTTCCCTTACGGGATTTCAACCTAGTGAGAAGAATTTATTCTATTTATGTCTCTAATTTTTGCCTAGACCGCCCTTGCAGGTTTTCAGCCTACCGAGACGCTCCTTTTTTTTTGCCTAAGCCGCCCTTTCAGGTTTTCAACTTAGCGATCTGTTCTTTTTTTTCTTTAGGAGAAGTATTTCTTGACTGCATCAGCATTCATGGGACATGGGAACTCCTCGCCATCCATAGTTTCAAGAATCAATGCACCGCCAGATAATACTTTCTTGACAATATATGGGCCTTCAAAATTGGGAGTCCACTTTCCCCTAGAATCAACATTAAAAGACATGATCTTCCTAAGCACAAGGTCACCTTCTCTAAGTTCACGAGGTTTGACCTTCGTATCAAAAGTTTTCTTCATTCTCTTCTGGTATAACTGACCATGACACAAGGCCATTATTCTCTTCTCTTCAATTAAATTCAACTGGTCAAACTTGTTCTGGACTCATTCAACCTTTGACAACTTGGTTTCCATTATCACGCGTAACGAGGGAATCTCAACCTCAATGGGGAGAACTGCTTCCATGCCATACACAAGAGAGAACGAGGTTGCCCCTGTTGAAGTGCGGATAAATTTTCAATACCCATGTAGAGAAAAAGGGAGAATCTCATGCCAATATTTATAAGTAACAACCATTTTCTGGATGATCTTATCGATGTTCTTATTAACAGTTTCAACAGACCCATTCATCTTTGGCCTATAGGGAGATGAGTTATGGTGGACAATCTTGAATTCTTCACAGAGTTTCATCATCATCTTGTTATTCATATTTGATCCTTTGTCGGTGATAATCCTACTTGGCACACCATACCGACATATGAGATTATTCTTGATAAATCTCACTACCACATGCTTAGTGACATTAGCATATGAAGCTGCTTCCACCCATTTGGTGAAGTAGTCAATTTCCACTAAAATGAAACGATGTCTATTCGATGCCTTTTTGTTCAATCATGTCAATACCCCATATAGAGAAAGGCCATGGGGAAGAAATAACATTGAGAAGTGTTGGAGGCACATGAATTTTGTCAGCATAAATCTGGCACTTATGGCATTTCTTTGCAAATTTGTAACATTCAGATTCCATTGTCAGCCAATAATAACCTTCCCTAAGCATCTTCTTTGTCGTCGAATGTCCATTGGCATGAGTACCAAAGGAACTTTCATGGACTTCATGCATCAATATGTATGCTTCGTGTCTATCCACGCATCTGAGCAAGACCATGTCATAATTTCTTTTGTATAGCACATCTTCATTGAGGAAAAAGCAGCATGCCAACTTTCTCAATGTTTTTCTATCTTTATTTGATGCACCAACCGAGTATTCATGAGTTTGGAGAAAATGCTTGATATCAAAATATTAAGGTTTTTCATCTGTTACTCCCTCTGTTGTAAACCCTTGAGCTAGTCTACCCAAAAGTCATACTGTGATACGAGGCACATCATTACAAGTATTCACTTGGTAGATAGAAGCTAGAGTTGCCAAAGCATCTGCCATCTAATTTTCATCTCTCGGAATATTATGGAATTATACTTTGTTAAAGAAGGGTAATAATCTTCTAACATAGTCTTTGTAAGGGATCAAGCCAGGGTGACGAGTATCCCATTCTCCTTTTATCTGGTTAACTACCAAAGATAAATCACCATACACATCTAGTACTTTGATTCTGAGATCAATGGCCTCCTCAATACCCATGATACAAGCCTCATACTACACCATATTATTAGTACAATCAAATGTCAGTCTTGCGGTAAAAGGAATGTGTGATCCATGAGGAGTGATAATCACAGTGCCAATTCCTTTTCTATAAGCATTCACAACTCATCAGATACCATACCCCAACGAGATTCAGAATCTGGACCTTCCTCAGGGAAAGTTTCATCGAAATATTTCGCTTTTAAGAACATCACATCCTCATCAGGGAAATCAAACTTGATAGATTGACAATCATCTACCGATTGGTGAGCAAGATAATCCGCTAGAACACTTCTTTTTATGGCCTTTTGAGTGTGGTACTCAATATCATATTCAGACAATAACATCTGCCAACGGGAAATTCTCCCAGTAAGAGCAGGCTTTTCAAAAATATACTTAATTGGAACCATTTTGGAAATCAACCAAGTAGTTTGATTCAACATGTATTATCGCAACCGCTTTGCCGCCCAAGCTAGAGCACAACACGTCTTTTCCAGCATAGAATACTGCGACTCACAGTCAGTAAATTTTTATTGAGATAGTAGATGGCATATTCCTTCTTTCACGTTTCATCTTGGTGTCCCAAAATACAACCCATAGAATCATCTAACATTGTCAGATACAAGATCAATGGTCTTCCTTCAATGGGAGGGAGCAAGATAGGAGGTTCAAGAAGATATTCTTTGATACTTTCAAATTCCCTTTGGAAATCATCTGTCCACAGACCACCCTGATCTTTCTTTAGCAACTTAAAGATCTGTTCACACATTGTGGTCATGTGGGAAATGAATCTAGAAATGTAATTCAACCTCCCAAGGCAACCTCTGACTTGCTTTTCAGTCCTTGGCGCAGGAATTTCTTGAATCTCTTTGACTTTATCAGGGTCAACTTCAATTCCTTTCTGGCTAACAACGAAACCCAATAGCTTCCCTAATTGGACGCCGAAGGTGCATTTGTTTGGATTCAAGCGGAGACGATATTTCCTCAAATGCTGAAACAACTTCAACAAAGCTTCCACACGTCCTTCTTAGGTTAGTGACTTGGCAATCATTTCATCAACATAAAACTCAATTTACTTGTGCATTAGATCATGGAATAGGGTTTTCATAGCCCTCTGGTACGTTTCACCAACGTTCTTCAACCCGAAGGGCATCACTCTATAGCAGAATGTTCCCCAGGGTGTGATAAACGTTGTTTTCTCCATGTCCTCAAGAGCCATTATTATTTGATTGTATCCGGAAAATCTGTCCATGAACGAGAATACTTTGAATTTTGTTGTACTATCAACCAACATATCAATATGTGGCAATGGAAAATCATCTTTCGGATTAGATTTATTTAGATCTCTGTAATCTAGGCACATAAGAACTTTCCCTTCTTTCTTTGGTACTGGGACAATATTGGCAATCCATTGAGGGTACATTGTTATCACAAGAACACCAGTATTAATCTGCTTTAAAACCTCTTCTTTAATTTTTACTGCCATATCAAGGTGAGTTCTTCTTAACTTTTGCTTGACCGGCGGACACTCTAGCTTTAAAGGCAAACGATTCTCCACAATATCAGTATCTAGACCCGGAATATCTTGGTAAGACCAAGAAAAGACGTGCACATACTCTTCCAACAGTTCGTTTAACCTGTTCTTCACATCAAGATGCAACAACGCTCCAAATTTGACTTCCTTTGGTTCTTTCTCTGAACCCAAATCAATGGTCTCATATGGCTCTTTATACTGCTGAACGGCACTTTCCTCGCGGTCGAGCAACCATGAAACCTCTTCTAAAATCTCATCATATTCTTCTTCTTCGGCCTCACACACAAGATGTTCAAAGTTGGGAGAGGGTGCAGGGTCATTGTATTCAACGGGTTTATTAGTTAATCTGCACATGTAATTTATGATTGCTTATAGAAATTGACACATATGTAAAGTGATTATGCCGATTTATTTACAGTTATTATTTATTCCAAAAAGGGTTTTTTTTTTCTTCTAATTATCGTTTTCCAATAAAAACAGAAAATAAAGACACAATTTGGGAATCAAAGATATCTTTTATTTATGATTTTAATGAGCAAAGCAAACAGATAAGCCTGTATAATATTAACTTTCATCTTGGGCAGAGTGAAAGCTTTTTGCAAAGATAAACAAAAACAAATTACTTTGGGATATAGATGCAAGTGGGAACATTAATAGTGACCCAGCTTTGGACTCTGACTCCATGCGTCACATAATTCGGCATTTCATGTTCTTCTTCATTCTCCACAATAGCATTAACTCCAGAAACAGTTGGATGGAGGTAGCCTCCACTGCGAAAAATATCCTAATAGTTGCTCATAGTAGACTTTGATTTCAAGCTCTCAACTTTGCCATTCCTTGTAGAGAATCCAAAACCAGCCATGTTCTTGTTCACCAGAGGATCAACAATATGTCTGCATACTTTACTTGGACAATTTTTCACAACCCGCTGAGCATCTTTGAATGAAGTTATAGAATTCTCATTCTCTCTTATGTTATCAACGGACAAATCTTAGAACTGCGTCCCAACAAAATTTTCGTATGCTTTACAACACTGAAAGATGATAGATGAGAAATCATCAATGCTTGCTCTCCATTTATAATAACAACCTTGCATTCGCGCACAAACTTCAGCTTTCGGTGAATATTTGAAGTGATAGCCCCTGATTCATATATCCATGGCCTTCCTAGAAGACAGCTGTATGCGGGCACAATATCCATGATTTTGAAAGTAATCTAAAATAAGTGTGGGCCTATGTGAATAGGCATATTCACTTCCTCAATAACAGACTTCCTTTATCCATCGAAAGATTTTACAATAATACCACTTGGGCGCATGAGAGCCCCTTGATATTTCAACTTCATCAACATGCTCTTTGGTATAACATTTAAGGCAGGCCCATTATCAATCAACATATTTGACAATGAATCATTTTTACAGTTCATGGATATATGGAGAGCCAAATTGTGATTCCTCCCTTCGTCAGGAAATTCATCATCGCAAAAGCTTAGGTTATTAAAAAATGTAATATTTCCTACCACACTACTGAATTGATCTAACGACATATCATATTCCATGAAGGCTTGGTCCAACACCTGCATTAAAGATTCTCCATGCGCAGAAAAATTCATCAACAATGCTAGGATATATATTTTTGAAGGAGTTTGCAATAGCTGATCTACAATTCTGTAGTCGCTCATTTTGATAATCTTTAAAATATTATCCACATCTTTCTCCAGGGTGGCCCCACTAGACTCCCCTATAACTTTCTTATTCTCAAAACTCTCCACAACTTTCTTACCATCATTATCATTTCCCCGAACAACCGGTGCGAATACACGACCAGTGCGGGTTACTCTACTTGTCTCAACAATATTCTCAATACTAGACAAAGGCTAGATGGGAACTTCCACACCATCCTCTAAAATAGTAGCATTGTACTTGTACGGTACAACTTTGTCTGATTTGTAAGGAATAGGACCCGACACACAAATCACCAATGGAGAAACAACTGGCTTGCTATAGTATTCAATCTCAATAGGGGGAGAATCGTTGAAACAAGGCACAATTATATTCATTCCTTTTTCAGAAAAATAGGACATCAAAGAATCATCGTCGGAGAACATATCTTCATCTGAGGAAAAAAATTCATCCGCAGAGGCATATTCATCGTCTGATTCACCCTTAACCAAGCAAACTTTAATTTCATTAACCTCATGGTAATCATCTCTTTGGCTTGAAACCTTAATAGTTCCATTATCCAGTAACAACTGGATACCTTTTCTTACAATGGAACATCCTCGGGAATCCCTGCAGCAAACTTGGCAAGATCCATAGTGGTGTTCTACCTGACCATCCATGTGGCAAAAAGTAGCATGCAATTGCACGAGATCATCATTCATATGTTCCACATCAAAGATCCGGAACTCTCCAGGACACCCAAAGACCATATTTACTTCCTCCTCATATTATGCCCTAAGCTTGATTATATGGATGAGGCCCTCTTCCATCATCTCTTGCAAGTCATCCTTTATCTTATCGCAACCTTGTATATCAGTGCTACAAATACCACAACCAGCATGGTTATGCGTATAGTAACTAAACTCATAAAGGTATGCATGCATATTTACCAAGAGTCCTATAACCAAGTTAATATCATAAATGCGGAAGTCCCCTAGACAACCAGCAACTATGTTAACAACATTCGTTCCTCCATGCTTTGGCAGAGAATTATCTTTTACATTAGGACTGGCATCCTTGAAGGACAAAAGGCCAGATCTAACATCTTATGTACCTCGGATTTCAAAGGATAACAATTTTCCATATTATGCCCTGGTGCTCCCTGATGAAAAGCACACGTTTGATCTGCCTTATAATACCAAGGTAAAGGTGATGGTATAGTGGGGGGTGGCCTGGTCTGAACCATCTTTTTCTGGATTAAAGTTGAGAGTAATTATGCATAGCTCATGGGGATAGAGTCAAAAGGCTCTCTCCTTTGATTCTTCCCTTAATTTCCTTGAGGGGGTAGTGTTTGATAAGTGACTGTAGTCGGAGCTGCATTTACAACTAGAGTCACCGAGGCAACCTGTTGATGGCGCTGATGATTTCTTCTAGGAGGGTTAACCCTTCTCTCTTGAATAAAAACATTTATCTCTTCTTATTTATTTTTAGCAAATCCATATGATGGTTTCTTCACACTATCTAAATTTTCACCTTTTGTCAGACGACCTTCTCTTACAGCTTCTTTTAAATGGACGCCCATTCCCACCATTTTCGTAAAATCACTGGGTGCACTCGCCACCATTCAGTCATAATAGAATGCACCTAGTGTCTTCAGAAAAATATTTTTCATCTCTTTTTCTTCCATTGAAGGAATAACTCGGGCGACTACTTCACGTCATCTTTGTGCATATTCTTTAAATGACTCCTTGTCCTTCTAGACCATGGCCCTGAGTTGATCCCGGTCAGGCGTCATATCCATATTGTATTTGTACTGTTTAATAAACGCTTCTCCCAAGTCGTTGAAAGAATGAATATTGGCACTGTCCGGGCTCATGTACCATTTCAAGGCTGCATCGGTCAAATTGTCTTGAAAGAAATGAATTAACAGGCGCTGATCATCTGTATGAGTAGACACTCTCCTCACATACATCACTAAGTGAGCACGGGGGAAATTTTTTCCCTTGTACTTTTTGAACTTCGGCACATTGAACTTTGCATGTATTTTCATATTTAGAACTAAACACATATCATTAACATTATGCCCAAACAATTCTTTTCATCTGAGGGCCTTCAAATCTTTCTGCATCTTATCAAACTAGTCCTGAAAATCGTCCATTCGATCATAGAAACCCAAACTTTCACTTGGTGGAGGAATAAGGTGATACACTTTATCATTAGCAAAGGGGACCAAATTCACTGAGGGAAGTGCAGCATAGTGAATCTCATTTCTAGCAGGAGGGGTGATACGCACCACATGGGGTGCGGGAGCAGCAGTCTGAGAAAGTGGAGCAACTTGAGCATCCTTATTATAACCTTATGGCATAAATTTATATGGAATTCCCCAAGGTTACCTCGGAGGCATACAATTCTAAACAACAACAACTGGAGTAGCAGAAATAGGAACAGCGGGAGCTTCAGTAGTAACCACTGTTTGTTGAGGCTGAGCAATTAGTGGCTGATTCTTAGCAGCCACCAAATATTCCATCAGAGTATCAAGATTATCCATAACGGCCTTCAGATCAGAAACTTCCTCGCGCAAATCATGATTCCCTTGTTCTAGATTATCCATCTTCCTTCTGAAATTAGCTCGAGTATTATACTGACGAGACATCTTGCTGAATGAAGTAAAGAAGCTCAGTAAGACACTTGAATATGTACAAAAAATGCAAGAAGTATATATAATATGACGCATGATATGCAATGCACATGATTTATTTTATTATTAATATTTTAAGGAACTCAAAGATTTATAGACAATTTGCAAATATCAAAGTACTAACACATTAAAAATGCTGAAAAATCTCATTATAATAACTTCAAAACGTGTTACAACTTTTAGATCAAGTTTCAATAATCCCAAGTACAAGATGAAAATAAAGTCTAAAAACCTATAAAATTAAAGCTTATGGAGATCACTCTACATGATGCGCTTCCCTGTGAGCCAGACAATATGAGCCTTCAACCTCTGGTTTTCTTCCACATACCTCGTGGCGACCTCCTTGCAATCATCAGAGTCGAGAAGTGAGCCACTAAGGTATGACTGAGTCTTAGAGGAAAGTAAATCCTCTTGCCTCCCCATTGTCTTTACAGTAGGACTCTCAAGAATCTCGATCAAATCATCTTTCTCCTTTAGGTCTGCTTAGTAGGACACCTCTAAAGTCTGGCACTTATTCTTCCAAGCTTCATTTTCTTGTTGCATCCTGACTAAGGCATGCTAGAGCTCTTCCACATCATCCAATATGGGAGGAGTGGTCTTCACAAACATATCAAGCATTGGTGTTTCACAGGAATACGAAATCTTTAACTGGATAGCTTTTGCTCGTACCCACTGAAGACAAGGCTCCAAATAAGCGGCCCCTCTAGGTCCCAAGTCTTTCCTACCCTTCTTGTGAATATGACGCCAAGCCTTCGCAATCTCCTCTCAATCTTCCTTATGGTCTTCTTCCTCTTTTAGTAAGAAACCACTCAAATGAATACTATTTGGCTTTTCCCTCGCTGGATATCCAAGCTGTCGTCGTGCAAGAATAGGGTTGTATTTAATTCCTCCCTTTGTACCAAGAAGAGTTACATTGGGAAAACTCCCACAACTATCAACAATCTCTACATCATGGTAAGAATGATGGTACCAAATAATATCTGAATGAGTGAGTGTCATGATCTTTGGAGCCCAATGAGGGTCCCTCCTGATATCCCAAAAAGCATCAGACATAGGAAAGTGAGGAATAAACCACTGATACAACAAAGGCATGTAGCAAATGATCATCCCTCAATGGTAAGAATCTCGAAGATGAATAGAGTAATAAGAATCACCCAATAATGTAGGGACTGGGTTCCCAATCATAAAGACTCTAATGGCATTGATATCCACAAATTTATATACGTTGGGAAATAAGAATAACCCATAATCAAATAGGGCAAATATGGCCTTGAAAGCAATCGTACTCTTCATCCTAGCAAAGTAGCGAGCTTTCTCTAATAAGAACTGAGCTGGTAATCCTATAATCCCTCCTTTGGTAGTCCTGTGGGATTCAACCTTAGACTTTCCCAAATGGATCAAAGTAGTAATCTCATGGGAATTTGGCTCCCCTCTAAACCAGTAAAAGGAACACGATCGGTAATAGGTAAACCCAGCAGATAAGAATACTCCTCTAATGTAAGCATCAACTGATAATCAGGAAAAGTAAAGCATCAATACATCGGATCATAGAACTGGACCAAAGTAGAGAGAATTCCCTCCTTTATCCTGAGCTTCATAAGAGAATTGATGGACCCATACTTCCTCCAAAAATCTGTAGAACTCTCGATCTCGGGAATCAGACTCGTCAACTCATCTATCTTGGGATCTTTGAAACTGTATTTCCCAATCTTTCTCTTTCCGGAATCCATGGTCAAAAAGTACCTGATATATTCACAAAGAGTCAAATTTTAAGTCCCTTGAAACAAAATGTCTTTAGAATATGCTCATGGGTGCATGAATGCATGATGCAACAATCACACACAAGATCACAAACATAAAGTTCATAGGTTCAATGTCACGAGCATGAGGTCGAAGGTACTATCCATAAGGTATGATCTAAGAGATTATCACCTTCCAAACAAGGTTCTACGAGGTTCCCAGAGTCTACATTCTTCCTTCGGATATTACCAACTTCTCGATTAACTCGGTAATTAGTAATATATTCAAAAAAAACTCGTCTGAGCATAGTATCGTGTGACAATTACTTCCAGATTACTCCATCATAGTTTATGAACTACACCTAAAGGCCAACATGTGTTAGGGGTTCTAGGGTCCTCAGTTTCAGGAGGCTCCCAGGTCGAAAGTGGCACGTCTTCCCAATTACTCGGTAAACGACACTACAGTCAAAGGTGCCTCCACTAAGTGGGGGATCTCATGTCTCCTTTTTTGGGATTACTCCCTCAAAGTTAACATGACTATACCTCCCGTCCTATCTTAAGTTTGCCTAAGTCCGGGTATAGGACTTATGAGAAATCACCAAGTACCCTGAAAACCAGGAAAATCCAGACAAACATATATACAACACATAAGATATAACACATAATAGCACATATACAAATATGAAAAAAGATAGGCTCAACCCACTTAGGGATGGACAAGTAAGAGGTCAATCTTTCCCTAGTGAATTCGCCATTTTTTCTATAGCGGTACAAATTTTTGAGACTAAGCCATTCAATTGACTTAACTCGCACAGATCAAAATAAAAATCGCCACCGCGCTTTATTGTTTCCAAAGGAATGGGAAAATAGCGAATAACCCAAAAAGATGGGGAGAGAGTCTAGGAAAGGGGGTTGGTTATGCAAAAGGAAGGTATTATCACCCTAAACATCTACGGTATTCTACAGGAACCTCTTTGTAAATCTGTATGTTTTGTCTATAAAATGTTGTATATATAAAATAGATTGTGGAGATGAGAAAAGAAGTATTTTTTTTATATGTGATTTTTTTCACCTGCCGCAGTTGCAAACCTTTAGTGCCTACGTACCACCTTCCGTGCAATAGGGGATCAGGGTACACATAGTTAACCTTTAAAAAATTAAAACACAAGTGTGTTGATTAATTTTAAGAGATAACACGTCATTGTCATTGTCCGAGTGGAAAACATACTCACTACCCACAATTATGAGAAAGGAGAATTTGCATCATCTCAAAGTGGAGGATATAGCTTGAATTTTAAAATCAACAAAGCTTCACTCAACACCCAAGTGGAAAATATCTCACTTCACTACATATTGTAGAAGTATAGTTGTTTGCATCACTACAAGGATTGACAAGAGTCTAATCTTTTCGAGAAAATTTTAAAGATAAAAGCTAAAAATGGCAAAAAATAGTTTGAATGAGATTGATTTACTTTTAGTCTTCTCACAAAAATGTCAAAGTATTATTAATTTGATTAAAGTTTGATTAAGAAAATGATTTTTGAAAATGCATGGACATCAGTCCAAGTTTATTATGAAAGTGGTTCAAGTTTTAAAACAAGAAGAGTTTTCAAAAGGAGAGAGAAGATTTTTGAAATTAAATAAAATGGGAGGAGATGAAGGGGCTATCCTAGAGCATAAGGTAAAAGCTACGAAAAAGAACCGTCTAACCAACAAGAAGCCAACACTTGACACAATGAGTTAATGTAGAATTCCATCCTTTGGATTTGAAACAAAACAAAAAATCACAATAACCTCTTAAGAAAATCAAGCTCCATTTGCATTAAGTCTTCACAAAAATTGGGCAGAGTAACAGTTGTATACAAATGAATTCTAGATCACGGATAAAGCATGTAATCATAATAACTTGCACATAAATCAAACAAATAACCCAATGTCTTGGGGGTAAACCCCAAGAACTCCAGACAAAATAACAGTTGAAGTCACAAGGTCTCAAACATTGGTCAAGGTTCCTAATCCTAAGTCCAAGAAGTCCATGTCTCCAAAGTGCCAAGGATAGTAACCAAGTAGTCTAAGTAAAACTAAATATTTTTAGGGTTTAAGTTGATTATTAAGTATCTTCAAAAAGAAATGAAAAGCTCAAGTGAGAAAAATAAAAATGACATAAAAGATAAATACTCAAATGAGCAAAGATGAAAATAGCATGAAATGTAAATGCTAAAGTAAATGGTGCATAAAGTAAAAAGCATAAGGTAAAAGCATAAAGTAAAGTCAATTGTTAAAAATTAGTAGTTAGTTGAATGACCATCTTGAATCTTGAATTTGGAACTCATTAGAGGATTGGTAGAACCAAAGACTCTCAACAACAAGTTGCATTTTCTTTTTGTCAAGTATATCACCCATTTAAGAATTCTCAAGGCAACATTAAATGATCAATGATGTTTAAGTTATCCACTTTGACCAAAATTGATGAAGATTCATTAGAGGATTGGTAGAACCAAAGCCTCCTAACAATGAATCTCAAGGTTATTGGATCAAAGGGTTCAAATTAACATCCTTGGCCTTACAAACATGGGTTTGGGCCACGAACGATCATTTCTCAAACCGGGACAAAATTTAGCGCTATGTTAAGCAATCGTAAATGGACTTATATAAAAGTCACACCTATTTTGAGACCGGTCAATAACAATCTATGTACCATATGTTTTGAGACATGATATGGGAATCATGCTCCAATAATATTTATTACAATAAGAATGAGATAAGAGGAAGAGGGATAGGGAAATATTTAAAAATTAAAAAAAAATTAATCAAACTATCATTAAAATCATTCATCCATTTTGGTGGAGTTAAACTCAACACCTAAGATCCAATGACGTTAATAAAATCCATGATCAAAATTCAAAATAGTCAGAATATGTACAAAAATAAAATAATATTTAAAATAAAAGAAAAAGGTTTTTTAAATTATTTTAAAAATGAAAATAAGAGGGAAAAATAGCAATTATATTCAAATTAATCAAGAAAAATTAAGTGAGACCATAGAAAAATTAGAAATAAACTCAAATATTTTTATATAATTTTTGGTAATTTTTTAAAGTCAAAAAATATTTTTAAAACTAATTTAAATTTCTCAAATAAAGGAAAAAAGATAAAAAATAGTAAAAACTAAGATAAAATTCCACAAAAAAAAATTAGAGGGTCAAAAACAATGAAAATGATTTTTATAAAAAAAATTCAGAATTTTAAAATGTCAGAAAGTATTTTTTAAACAATTAAAATAAAGAAAGCAAAGCAAAAATTATGAAAAATATCAAACATTAAAATAAAAATATGAAAAAATATTCACAAAGTTAGAAATAATTCAAGGTATTTTTGTTTTTTTTTTATTTTTGGAAAAAAATGAAAGAGTAATGAATTTTTGAAATTAAAATGAAATTAACAAATAAATTTGTAAAAATAAAACAAATCAGAAAAACCACGCGCGATTGATCATTCCTCACTAATACACACTGGCACATCCAACAGATCAGAGATGAGGGAGCATCATGGACCCAAGGCTGAGCGCGCGTATGAATCACAATAAAATTTAGCTAATAGAATTAAAGCAATTGGGTTGATGTCATTGGTTGAAGAACGACACATAGGTCGTCTTCAACCTCCAGCCTCCTACAAATAGAGCAAATCCAAGTCATTGAATCTATAAATTTAGGCACTTATAGTGGTACCAATAGACGCGTCTCTTTAAGATGATCACAACCATATCCTTGCACCAAATTTATATAAAACACAGTGTAGTCGATTTCAAAAAAACCAGGGATGTTTAAAAATGTCAAAATCGGAAATCAGAAGTATCAAATGCATTGTTTCTCAAAAATTGAGTTAATAGCAAGCATCAATGAACATCAAAGACCATTCCAGTAATTTTAGTTAGAAGATTTGGTGCCTTAAACTATCTGAACAAAGTCAGATGAAGTTGCTCTATAAATGGACTTGGCTAACATGATTCCATGCACTTTAAGGCTTGATTCTTCTTCCATTAGATTCAGGAAAGTTCAAGGATGAAGGATCGAGGAAGAAATTGAATTGAAAAATGGTAGAAATAAGAATTAGAAATCTCATAAAAGGGTGTTATGGAGAGATTTTGACAAAGTGATTTTGGCTCTTCAAGCTTGAAGAAATGAATGAGGGATGATCCTCTATTTATAGGGAAGTGAATGGAATGTTCAAGTGTGTGAAATGGTGAAGTTTGGAGGGAATTCGCGTGAATCTGCATCATAGGAAAAGTGTGACTCATTTTTGATCAAAACTCATCCAATCCTTACATTTTATGATGTTAAATGCTTTTGGAAATTTACTAAACACGATTAGAAGCAAAAACGTGTGGGAATTTTGTGATTAGAAGCCAAAACAAAGATTTCAAATTCTGACTTTTGGAGAAACTTCAGTTTCAAGTTACCAAATTCAAATCAATGGCATTCTCAACTCAAGGAGTCTTAGGACGTGATTCTTGAAGCTTTAGAAAGATGAGGTTACAAGCTTTTCATTATGCAAAGAATAGGATAAAATGGATGCTTGAGATGAAAGTTGTAATGAGTCAAAGTTGAGAAAAAGAGGTTGACTTTCTATACTTAGAAAACTTATAAGTTTTTCTTCAAAAATGACTTGTAATCTCTTGCATCCAAATATGGCCTTCCACTTGAAATTTTCTCTTGATAAAAATATGGCATCAAGTAGACCTCTTGAATTGCATTTTGAGACTTGAACCATTAAAAATCTCCAAAAATTGAGGAAGTTATGACTTGTTGAAATAGGAAAAAATTCATAAAATGACCTATAATCTTTTGCATCCTTAGGGCATCTTTCATCCATTTTCCCATTCTACACTTAAAATAAAGGTTGAAGTTAAAATCTCTAAGATCAACGTGTAAAAAGAATGGGCTTAAGGTGATAAAAATTAACCAAGTTATGATCTCTTAAAATCACCTCATGTAATTTGAGGGTTCATCTGGAGGGCTTGTAATCTTTCTTCATCATTAAGTTTCTTCCACACAAAATTTCCTTGAAAATTTTGAAGTGATTTGTTAATAACCCTTTAAAGAGAAGCATGTTTTTGGAATCACTCAAAAATACCAAAAGATGAGCAAGATATACCCTTTTGAAATTCAAAACCCTATCTCCTAGAGCAACAAAATGCTTTGGGAAGCCTTTGCAATTTTAATCAACTTTCTTGCATAAATACTTTTGTCATGTAAATAGAAGTTGTTTAGAATGATAAAGAGAAACCATAGAAACCAACACCACTTCCAAATCTTGACAATTGAAGGAGATATGCACTTGTGATCAATGGAAACAAAGACTTGTCCAACTATGTCAAATTTCTTTAATCAACCCTTA
Source organism: Vicia faba (assembly GCA_948472305.1). Lineage (NCBI taxonomy): Eukaryota > Viridiplantae > Streptophyta > Magnoliopsida > Fabales > Fabaceae > Vicia > Vicia faba. The sequence continues at coordinate 1,214,328,134 of OX451738.1, read as the reverse complement.
TACCTTTGAACTATTTTTGACAACTTAAGGCATGATGAATCATAATAGACTTTGTGATGATGTTATTTCAAAATATCTTCAATAGTGAAGCTTGAACCTCAATGAAGCTTTGTTGAAGAAGGCACAAAAATGAACTCATGAACCTATAGATCAACTTAATGGAATGTATTGTGCTTTCACCTATAATATTATCAATTAGGGAAACATTCCTTGTATCTGTTAGTTAAATGTTAATCACTATAAAACATAGATGATCACAAAATACAAGCCAAGGTGCTTGGTGATTCCCCATGAGCAAAACTTAAAGATAAGGAGAACAACCAAACCCTAGTGTGATCTTGTTGTGATTGCATTGATGTGATGTTATAGAGGGATCTTAGGGGTAAAAATTGGGGTGAAACAGCGCCAAGTTAGCTTGATCTCCTTCTGAGTCATAGTCAAAATAATCCGAATCATCCCATGTTGCCATTAGCACCATTTTTTTTCCTTTGAGAGATTTCTTCTTTGGTCTATCCTTTAGAAGCTTAGAACAATCATTTTTGTAGTGTCCTGGCTTATTGCATTCATAGAAAATAACTTCGTTGCCATTGGACTTCCTTTGATCAGACGTTGATTTGAAGCGACCTTCAGTCCTTCTTGAAATTTTGAATCTGTTGCCTTTACTTATCTTCTAGAGACGGTTAACCCTTATGGACAGTAGAGACAACTCATCTTCTTTATCATCAAGATTTTCTTCTGAATCCTCTATCTCTTCTTCTTGAAGAGCTTTGGACTTCTCATATTTATTGATGGCCTTGAGCGTAATAGATTTTGTCTTCTTCTGTGGTTCATCTTTTTCTAGCTAAATCTCAGGACTTCTTAAATAATTTATCAGTTTTACATTGTAGCTTTTTAGTTTGAATTTGAAGCAACATTAGTTGGTGTGGGTTCAACCATTGTGTTTCTTCAAAGAAAAACTCGTCTGGATCTTTATCAGACACGGTTAAGCATTTGATAACTATCAATATAAGAACCAGAGCTCTGATGTCAATTGAAGGTGTGAGAAAGACAATAAAATGGGTTTGAATTGGGTTTGACCAAAAATAATTTTGAATATTCTGCGATGATGAAAGACCAAGTTAACCTAGAACATAAAAATAAATGAACACAATTATTTTTATCCTAGTTCACTGTTAACTAAGCTATTCCAGTCCAATCCTCAAGGTGATTTTCCTTCAACATGGCCTTAATCCACTATAACCATACTTATTATAGATAACCTATAATAAGTTGGATCAACCTTATTGGCACCTCTAATAAGTCTGTTGATTCTTATTGCAAATCCACTCAAGCCGCAGTACGAGCAACAAATCCTTACCTATTTACAAAACAATACACAAAATATTTTCTCTAAAGAGTTGTACAATGCTTTGGTGTAGTTTTTCTTGAGCTTGATTTAATCCGATATATTTTGGTAATGTTTATTCTTAATTTTCTTAAGCTTCCAAGTCTTCCTTTTAAAGCTTGTAAAAGAGATCCATTTAAAGGGTAGAAAGGTAATACAAAATCCAGCAGTTCTTTCTCAATGATCAGAATGAGAGTAGTTACAATATAGTACAAAAAGAACTATCCTTATGCCACCCTAAAGGGTAGAGGTCACTGACTACTTTATGTACCTTTTGTACATCATCACACGTTAACCATTTTGAACTTCTTCTTATCTTCAGAGGCTTCAGTTACTTTGAATGTTGAACGTTGAAGCTTGATGTAGAAGATTCACTCTTAAGTCTTAGAACCTAAATCTTGGAGTCTTCAGAACTTTTCCTATCATAACCTTATATTTAGAGTCTTCGGTACTTGGTTATAAGAACCTGATTTTCTTCAGATCATAAGAACTTGTTCAGCAGAACCCCGTCTTCATAATCTTCAGAACTTGTAACACATAGAAGCAAAGCTTTAGAAGGCCGCCAAAGCTTAACCACCAAGTAACAATCAAAACCTCTTGTACTAAAGTTCCTAATACACGCTGTAGAATATATATTCTAGAATATTGACTTTAACTATAGCACGTAACCACACATTTTCTTCCAGTAGTGTATGTTCAGAACCTGATGACATCACACGCCTTGATACCAGAGTCAAAACATTATAGCAGCAACTACACACTAGAACGAAACCATTAGAGTATATAATTATTCTACATGATATCATATAATGTTATCATCAAAATATTAAGGCCAGATGTAGAAACACTTCTTGTTCTTACAACATTGTTTCGGATAGGGATACAAGATTTACTTTGATATTTTGTGAAGGTTTGCAAAATGCGTTGGGTACGAAGTTGTGTTTGAGTTCTGCTTATCATCTGTAAACAGATGGTCAGACTGAGAGGATGATTCAGCCGCTTGAGGATCTTTTGAGAGCTTATTTATTGGAACAAGGATATGTTTGGGATATCTACTTGACTTTGATTGAGTTTACTTATAACAATAGTTTCCATTCAAGTATTGGGATGGCTCCGTTTGAGGCTTTGTATGGTAGAAGGTTTTGGTCGCCTTTGTGTTGGCATGAATTGGGAGAGAGTGCTATGGTTGGACTTGAGATAGTTCAGTAGATTACTGATAAGATTAAGATGATTCAAAAGATGATGAAGGCTTCTTAGAGTCGTCAGAAGAGTTATCATGATAAGAGGAGGAAATCACTTGAGTTTGAGAAAGGGGATCATGTATTTCTTCGAGTTACTCTAGTAACAGGTGTTGGTCTAGCGTTGATGTCGCGTAAGTTGACGCTGCGTTTTATTTGTCCTTATCAGATTTCAGAGAAGGTAGGTGAAGTGGCTTATCAGATTACTTTTACATTGTTGCTTGTTAATCTCCATGATGTATTTCATGTGACTCAGTTGAGGAGATACATTGCAGATCAATCTCATGTGGTCCAATTAGACGATGTACAAGTAAGAGATAACATGATTGTGGAGACATCACTATGCGAATAGAGGATCAGGATTTGAAGCATCTTCGTGGTAAAGAGATTTTCTTGGAGAAGGTAGCTTGGGAAGGACCGACATATTTAAATGTGACTTGGGAACTCGAGAGTCAGATGAGGGAGTCTTATTCTAAGTTATTTGTTTGAGGTAATTTTTGAGAACACAAATCTTTTAAGTGAGGGAGAGTTATAACAAACCCGATTTATATTTACTAGTTATTTTATTAGTTATTAATTATTATATGATACAGTAATTATTAATTATGATTTGGTGAATATATGTGTTATATGTGTATTGGGTTATTGAGTGTGATAATAACGTTATTAATTAATTGGGACTTATGTGTTACATTAGTGTGAATGGATGAGATAAGCCCATTAATGAAACATAGGTTTTGATAAAATAAGGAAAATAGAGTTAGTAAGAGAGAAGTTGTCAAAACAAGAGAAGAGAAGAAGAAGAAAAGAGGAGAAAAGAGAGAAAAGAGAAGAGGAAGAGGGAAGAACCATAGAAGGATCTACATCTAAGGTAAGGGTGGGTTTTCATTTTATTATGGGATTATATGATGTATGTAATGGGTAGCTACATGATTTAGGTATTTTGTTCTTCCATTTCTAGATTTTAACATGTTAGGATTTTGAGTGGAATCCATGAAAAATTGATGTTTGAATCATGTTTGGATGTTCTAAAAAGAAACTACATGTAAGGTGTGTATCTTAATACCATAAATCATAGAAAATTGGGTGAGAAAATGGATTTTTGGAGTTAAAACTTGGCCTGGTGTAATGTTGTCTTCGCAAAATTCGTTTTGTAGAATTTGCAGAGCGCGCTTAACACATATTTCCGTGCTTAACGTGAAAGCTACTGACTTGAGGGCGCTTAGCGCTAAACAGTGCGCTTAGCGCAACCTGCATCATGAAATTTTATAATTTTGTTAAATTGATTAGGGATCTTGTATGCTTATGATTCATAAGGAATTTACAAGATTTTTAATGATGTATTCGATGTATATTGGGTAGGTTTTGGATGACTTTTTGATAAAAACATAACACTTGATTTTGTGTATATGTATGTTGTGACTTGATGATGAATGAGAATAACATGTTTTGGCATTATTTTGTATGTGTTATTGTGGTGCGTTGAGTTTATTAATGCTATGAGAATGCATTGTATGTGATTGATAACATGAGATATGTATATTTGTGCAATGGTGATGATAATTCATATGTGATGAATTATCTGATGTATGCTTGTATAATTAAGATTGAGTGATGGTCCTAATTGCATATGATTGTTGAGATTGCACATGCATCATTTGTTTTCGAGAGGTAATTTTTGCCAGTTTCATGGAAACTAGTGACTTCTCCCAAACCTAGGGCATTGGTTTGAAGCTTAAGGGACGAACTTTTTGGTGGTTATCTGTCTGAGGGATGGACACAGTTTAAACGTAAAAACTATTAAGGATAACAATTGGTACCACATTTATTTTGCATAAAGTTTCATTTGAGTTACATATGTCAATTTGAAATGTTGAATTGGTGCAAAATATGTGATATTGACGTGAATGTTACATTTGTGGTATTTGTGATTGATTATCTATCGAATCATGAACTGTTGAGTTATGTTGTATATGTAAACATGTGAGTTGGATGGGATAATGTGTATATATGATTATGTGAAGTGTGATGAATTCAATTGATGAATGTATGTTATGCATTAGTTATTACTACCTTCATTCCTTTTTATAAGAGATATGTCACTTTTTAGGTTCAATGAATCTGAAAGATGAATTGTCTCTTATAAAAAGAAACAAAGATAATATTATATATTTCAATAATGATATGAATTCTAACCCTTCTGTTGAAATGATGTTTTATACGACATCGCTCAGATACCGAAGATAATGGTGCTTCTTGCAAGGATTAGTCGGAGGAGTCAGTTCTTTGTTTATCCATATTTTAGATAGGGAGTCATACTTTGGTTATGTAACACGGAGAAACGTTTGAAGTCATGTTATTTTAAGAGATGTTTGATATATTCTCTTTTATTTATGTTGTAGTGAGAATATGTGATGAGTGGCCTTTAGTGCCTAATGTTTAAATACACTATTCCTATTTATGAGATTCAATTATTGGTATTGTTTTGAAAAGAGAATCATTCCATTGCGATATGTAAAAACCCGAATTCTAGATTAATTATTATTTAATTAGTTTAATGTGAATATATGAGTCATTGTGAAGTATTTGATATATATATATATATATATATATATATATATATATATATATATATATATATATATATATATATATATATATATATATATATATATATATATATATATATATATATATATATATATATGATGTTTTAGTGTTTTTATGCGAGTTCTCATGATGATTTGTGATGTTTCGATGAATATGAAGTATAGTATGATGTCGAGATGAATAAGATGTTTAAAATGATGATTTTTATGGTGTAGGATGGATAATAAGAGATGTTTAGAATTTAAATAATTAGTTGAAATTATTTAGATTTAATAGTAATTATTTAGATTTGTTTGGATTAAATAAATAAGATAGTGGTGTAGAGAAAATAAGGGCAAGATGGTCATTTGGGAAGAATAAGTGAGTGCAATAGTGAAAGACCATATTAGTGGTCCAAGGGTTAAGTTTAGTATAAGGAAGGTTTATGATTTCGAATGATCATTCTGTGCGAATGTAAGAATTGGAATAACGTTGTGGAGAAAGAAAGATAGGGCACAAAGAGGCAAAGAGAAATTGTAGAACATGAAGAGGAATTAAAAGCTAGAAATAATCTTAAGGTAAGGAGAGTTTTATCTTTATTATTATCATTGATTTAAGGTTTAGATGATTTTAGGTTTGTGTTAGGTTTTAGTTGTGATGAATATGAGATGATTTGATGAAATAAATGGTGTTTGTAGCCTTGGATTGTAAATAATTATACCCATTATGTAGAATACATTGGATTGCTGATGATTGATGAAAACCCTGTGATTAAATGATGTTTTACGACCTATAATATGCAGAAATCTCAAGATTGAGACTGGTTTTTATGTAGGAAATCGCAACAGGAAAACCCTGTTCGTGCAGGATTATCGGGCGATAGAGTATCGTCGTTGGGCAATGAAGGCGTCGCTTGGCCGTCGCCAGGCAAAAATAGAAGCGATGAAGTGAAGAAAAGAAGAAAGTTACTGGATTTTATTGCTCCAAGCATCATCGGTCGATGCAAGACGCGAAAAAGTGTGTCACCAGGCGATGAAAGTGGTGCCGTCGGGCGATGGTGTCCAAAATTGAATGGTTGAGTTGGAATTTCTTAAAAGAGCCGTAACTTGACTTTTAGAACTCGGTTTGAGGTGTTGTTCAAAGTGTTGGATAACTAATGCGATGAACTTTAGTTAGATGGAATAATATTAGAAATAAGAATTATTTTCTAAATACCTAATCTAAGATGAAGTTGGGCTCCCGTGTTGGATTATGATGATGCTTCGTTTATTATGATGATATGATGATGTTATGATGATGCGTTGTTTATTATAATGTTATGAAGATGCCTTGTTTATTATCATGATATGATGATGTTAGGATGTTTCTTTGTTTACTATGAAGATATAATGATATTGTGATGAATTCATGAATGATGATGTGTTTTGACTAGCCGCGGTCCTATTTATTATGTTGTTGCACATCATGCATTCATGGACCAGTGTAGGACTTCGGTCCAATGATGTTGTTAGGACTTCGGTCCAGTGAAGATGATAGGACAATGGTCCAGTGAAGGCATTAATCCCATAGTGTGGATTGAGTGCAAAATTGTAAAGTGCTCTGGTTCCAAGTGGGAATAGATCCTATTGGTGGGGATCTTTGGAGAAAACGCTGACTAAGTCATCAGTGAAGTTTTAGTACCACATGCATGAGTCTATGATGTTGCATTACATTATAAATCACATTGCATAATGATGTGATTAAATGATGCTTGTTGATAAATGGTGTTTTGATGCTATGTGGTTATGTATTGATGATGTTGTCAAGGTGTTAGTATAACATGAGGTTCTGAGGATGTGTGATGTCTTGTCTACGTGCATGTCTACTATATTTATTCCTTATGTCTTTTATAATTATTATGATTTACTCACCCTTTCTTCCTAAAAATGTTGCCTCTATATGTGGGTATCTTGCAGGTGATCAGAATTAGTGCAGGGAAGCTTAGAGGATAGCTTCGGACTGTGTTATTTTATTTTCATTGAATAAATGGAGTATTGATCTGATATGTAACATCGGGGTTGAGATCAATTGGTTGTGAACCATGCATTATTTTGTTATCTTGAGATTTTGTATTACTTTCATGACTTTTTCCATGTTTCAGATTATGATGTTATAAACATGAGGTGTGACGATTTTATTAACATTGAACTACCTTTCATGGTAATGAGATTATTTTATGAAGGAGTTTAAAACTCATTAATTCTGCTGTGAAGTTCGAAATGAATCAGTTGTGATACTAGAGATTATATTTTAGTGCACTCTTTGCAAACCGTGTTACAGAGAAGGATTATTTATGAAATGATGTTTATATGATGATGTGACATCATTGTTGTTGTTTTACGTTTATTTATTTATTAAAAATATTCGTGAAAATCGTATGGTTTTAAAAGGGTGCTACATTAGTGGTATAAGAGAAGGTCGATATGTTCGGACAGGTTATTAAGTCTGTAGTGTATGATAGTTGAATAATGTTGAGATAGTTTCTAACCATTGTGACTATTATTGGCATGAACAGATAAATGAATGGAAGAAACGATGTTTCAATTGTTGCTTCTTTAAAGGCTATGGCTCAAGATATGCAACATCAGCCTAATGCTGGTGGGAATGATGAATCCTGTGTTTTAGAGACGTTTTAGAGGAATCATCCGTATCTTGTCAAAGGTAAACACGATCCTAATGGAGCGCAAACTTAGCTTAATGAGTTGATAGGATCTTTTGAGTCATGGATTACATAGAAGCGCAAGGGTACAATTCAATATGCATCAACTAGAAGAGGAAGTCGATGATTGGTGGATTGGTACCTGTCAGAGACTGACAACGGTGGGTGAAGCTATTACTTGGGCTATGTTAAGTAGGGAGTTTCTGAGGAAGTACTTTCCCAAGCATGTGCGCGCGAAGAAGGAGATTGAGTTTCTAGAGTTGAAACATGGGGTCTTGACTATGATTGAGTATGCTTCGAGGTTTGTGGATTTGGCCAAGTATTATCCATATTATAGTGAAACAACTACTGAATTCTCGAGGTGTATTAAGTTTGAGAATAGTTTGCATCCGGAAATCAAATGAGCAATCAGGTATCAGTAGATCCGTGTATTTTCAGAGTTGGTGGACATTTGTAGAATCTATAAAGAAGACAACAAAGCTCATTCAACTCACTACAAGAGTTTGAACAAGAAAAGAGGAAAGTAGTATCAAGATCGTAAGAAGCCTTATGATGCCCCAATTGATAAAGGGAAACATAAGGCTTATGATAGGAAGAAGATATGTGGGGGAGGAGCTCCCGCTTCAGTCAAATGTTATAGGTGTGGTGAACAAGGTCAATAATCTAATGAGTGTGAGAATAAGGTGCTGAGGTTCTACAAGTGTGGTAAGTCAGGTCATCATGCTCCTGAATGTAAGAACGATGGTCCGACTTGTTTCAATTGTGGAGAGTAGGGTCATATCAGTACCCAGAGTCAGAAACCAAGGAAGAATGCTACTACTCAAACCAATGGTAGTGTGTTCGCGCTGAGAGGATCAGAGGTATATAATAAGGAAAACTTGATTTGAGGTACTTATTTTATTAATGATATTGAATTGGTTTCTATTATTGATACCTATGCTACACATTCATTTATTTCGTGTGAATGTGCTAATATGTTGGGATTGAAGTTGTCTAATATGAATGATAGTATGGTAATAGACACTCTTGCTAGTGGTTCTGTTACTACTACTTATGTTTGTTCGAGATATCCTTTGACCATTTATGGCAAGAGTTTTGTGATGAATTTGGTGTGTCTTCCCCTACACGAAATTGATGTTATCCTTGGAATGAACTGGTTGGAGTTCAACTATGTTCACATCAACTGTTATAACAAGACTTAGGTTTCCTAAGTTCGGTGATAATGGAGAATTGATGTTATTGTCTGATAAGCAAGTTAATTAACTTATGGAAGACAAAGCTTTGATGTTTGCAATGTTTGTGTCTCTGCAAGTTGATCGAGAAGCTATGAGCGTTGAATCACCTGTATTCTATGAATTTCTTGGAGTGTTTCCAGATGACATCATTGATTTGCCTCCAGAATGTGAAGTGGAGTTTTCTATAGATGTGGTGCCAAGTATAAGTCAAATTTCAATGACTCCTTATATAATGTCAGCTCTAGAGCTGAGCAAGTTGAAGAAATAACTAGAAGAGATGCTTGAGAAGAAGTTCGTGAGACCGAGTGTTTCACCTTGGAGTGCACCTGTGTTATTGGTCAAGATGAAAGATAGAAGTATGAGAATGCGTGTATATTTAAAAAATTTGAATAATATGACTATTAAAAATAAGTATCCACTTTCGAGGATCGATGATTTGATGGATCAATGGGTGGGTGCTTATGTTTCTAGCAAGAGTGATTTAAGGTCAGGTTATCATCAAATTCGTGTAAAACCAGATGATATTTAGAAGATGGCTTTTCGAACTAGGTATGGTCATTATGAGTACACTGGGATGTTGTTTGGTGTATCTAATATGCCAGGTGTTTTCTTAGAGTATATGAATCATACTTTTCATTCATATTTGTATAAGTTTGTTGTGGTGTTCATTAATGATATTCTGATTTATTCCAAATCCAAAGAAGAGCATGCGAAGCATTTGAGAATTATGTTGCAAGTGTTGAAAGAGAAGAAGTTGTATGCAAAGCTGTCAAAGTGTGAGTTTTGGTTGAAGGAAGTGAGTTTCCTTGGTCATGTGATTTTTAGTGGTGTAGTTGTCATGGATCCTTCTAAAATTGATGCAATGTTGGAATGGGAGACTCCGGAGTCCGCGACTGAGATTCAAAGTTTTCTTGGTTTAGCAAGTTATTACCGAAGGTTTATTGAAGAATTTTCTAAGTTGGATTTTCCATTAACTCAGTTAACTCGAAAGGGTCAAGCTTATGTGTGGGATGTTGCATGCGAAGAAAGCTTTGCAGAATTAAAGAAGAGGTTGACGGCCACTCCGATATTGATTTTGCCTAACCCAAGTGATGCTTTTTGGTGTATTGTGATGCATTGAAGATGGGTCTGGTGGTGTGCTAATGGAAAATGGACAAGTTGTTGCTTATGCTTCTAGGAAATTGAAGATTCATGAAAGGAATTATCCTACACATGACTTAGAGCTAGCAATTGTGGTGTTTGTGTTGAAGATTTGGAGACATTATATTTTTTGTTCTAAATCCGAAGTGTTTAGTGATCATAAAACTTTGAAGTACTTGTTTGATCATAAGGAGTTAAATATGAGACAGAGAACGTGGCTTGAATTCTTAAAATATTATGACTTCAAATTGAGTTACCATCCTGGTAAAGCAAACATAGTTGCTGATGCATTGAGTAGGAAGTCACTGCATATGTTGATGCTTATGGTTCATGAGTTAGATATGATCGAACAATTTAGAGATATGAGCTTGGTGTGTGAAGATACTCCTAATAGTGTAAAGTTATAAATGTTGAAACGAACTAGTGGCATAATAGAAGAAATCCGTGAAGGTTAGAAGTTTGATTTGAGGTTAGTCGACCAATTGACTTTGATTAGCCAATGTAAAGGAGATAAGTTCATAATTGACGAGAATGGTGTGAAGAGGTTTGGCGATAGAGTGTGTGTTCAAGATGTTCTAGAGATTGAATAGAGTATTCTTGAGAAAGGACATAAAAGTGGATTAAGTATTCATCCCGGTGCTACAAAGATGTATCAGGACTTGAAGAAATTATTCTGGTGGCCTGGTATGAAAAAGGAAGTTTCCAAATTTGTTTATGCTTTCTTGACTTGTCAGAAATCAAAGATTGAGCATCGGAAGCTAATGGGTCTTATGCAACCGTTGAGTATTACAGAATGGAAGTGTGACAGTGTTTCCATGGATTTTGTGTTAGGTTTGCTGAAGACTACTAAAGGAAATGATTCAATTTGGATGCTTGTGTATAGGTTGACTAAGTCGACTCATTTCTTACCAATGAAGATCAATCATTCGATAGAGAAGCTAGCTGAGATGTATATTAGTGGGATCATGAAATTGCATGGGATACCTTCGAGTATCGTGTTATATAGGGATCCAAGGTTTATGTCAAAATTTTGGATAGGTTTGCAAAATGCTTTTGGTACTAAGTTGAGGTTGAGTTCCCCATATCATCCTCAGGAGGATTGTCAGACAAAAAGAACTATTTAGTCTTTGGAGGATTTGTTGAGGGCTTGTGTGATAGAATAAGGAGGATCTTGGGATAGTCACTTGCCATTTATTGAGTTTACTTATAATAACAGTTTCCATTCTAGTATTGCGATGGCACCGTATGAAGCGTTGTATGGTAGGAGGTATAGAACTCCATGTGTTGGTATGAGTCGGGAGAGAGTGTTGTACTCGGACCTGAGGTTATAGAAGAGACATCTGAAAGGATTAAGATGATCCAAGAGAAGATGGAAGCTTCTGAGAATCGTTAGAAGAGTTATGATGATAAGAGGAGGAAGGATCTCAATTTTCAAAAAGATGATAATGTATTTTTGAGAGTTACTCCGGTAACCGATGTTGATAGAGCTTTGAAGTAGAGAAAACTTACACCACATTTTGTTGGTATGTATCAAATATCAGAGAAGATAGGTGAGGTGGCTTATCAGGTTACTTTGTCGCTTTCACTCGCAAATCTACATGACGTGTTTCATGTATCTCAGTTGATAAAGTATATTCCAGACCCATCGCATGTGATTCAAATGGATGATGTACATGTGAGAGATAACCTGACTGTTGAGACATTACCATTGCAAATAGAAGGTTGAGAAGTGAAGAAATTAAGGGGCAAGGACATTGCCTTAATGAAGGTATTATGGGGTGGACCAACTGGTGAAAGTTGGACTTGGGAATGCGAGGGTCAAATGAGAGAGTCTTATCCAAACTTGTTTTCGCTAGGTAATTTTTTAGGGCGAAATTTTTTTAAAGTGGGGGAGAGTTATAATAGCCTAAATTCTAGATTAATTATTATTTAATTAGTTTAGCGCGAATATATGACTCATTGCGAAGTATTTGATATATGATGTTTTGATGTTTTTATGCAAGTCCTCGTGATGATTTATGATGTTTCGATGAATATAAAGTATAATATGATGTCAAGATGAATACGATGTTTAAAATGATGATTTGTATGGTGTAGGATAAATAATAAGAGATATTTAGAATTTAAATAATTAGTTGGAATTATTTAGATTTAATAGTAATTATTTAGAATTGTATGGATTAAATAAATAAGATAGTGGTGTAGAGAAAATAAGGACAAGGTTGTCATTTGGGAAGAATAAGTGAGGGTAATAGTGGAATACCATATTAGGAGTCCAAGGGGTAAGTTTGGTATAAGTAAGATTTGACAGTTGGAATGATCTTTCTGTGCGATCGTAAGAATTAGAAGAATGTTATGGAGAAAGAAAGTTGGGGCACGGAGAGGCAAAGAGAAATTGTAGAACATGAACGAGAAGCGGAAGCTAGCAATAATCTTAAGGTAAGGGGAGTTTTATCTTGATTATTATAATTGATTTAAGCTTTAGATAATTGTAGGTTTGTGTTATGTTTTGGTTGTGATGAATATGAGATAATTTGATGAAATAGATGGTGTTTTGTAGCCTTGGATTGTAAATAATTATACCCATAATGTAGAATACATTGGATTGTTGATGATTGATGAAAAACCTATTATTGGATGATGTTTTAGGACCTATAATGTGTAAAAATCGCAAGATATAGACTGGTGTTAATGCAGGAAATCGCAACAGGAAAACCATGTTCGGCAGGATCATCGGGCGATAGAGTATCGTCGTCGAGCGATGATGGCGTCTGTTGTACCCCAAAATTTTCCCTCCCATTTTCTTCAAGATTTGCTAAGAGCATGCTTCAAAATCTCCCAAGGGTTGCACAGTCCAATGGCCTCCTAACAGTCAAAAATTAGGGTTTTGGTTCTGACAAAGAAATTGAAGTTTCCAAGGGTCCAAACAAGTCCCACATGCCTACAAACATTGTCAAGCATCCAAGTGCCAAATTTCAAGACTCACAACACAAAATTGCGCAGTTAAAAACCCTAATTGCTTCACAGTCAACTGTAGGGGGCAAAATGGTCATTTGACAGTCAAAAGTCAAAAATTTTGGTCAACATATTATTTTGAAGCCACAAACATCATTTGATCAATTCTTGATCATGATTCTCAAAGCATGGCTCAAAAAGTCTCAAGATGCAAAAGTTTCTATTTTTGGACAACTGAAAAAGTCAACTGCAAATTGACCAAGGCATAACTTCCACATGGTTTATCAGAAAAATTCCATCCAAAGCTCATTTCGAAGAGAATGACATTGCCTACAACTCATCTTCACACTTCAAGTCCAAGAAATTCTCTCACAAAAAGTTACCAATCTCAACATTATAGGTCATTTTAAAAAGTCAACAAAAAGGCACTTTAAGTCAAAGACCATAACTTGAGATTGGTAAATCAAAATGACATGGGAAAAAAGACATTGGTTAGAGGACTTCAAGACCTTTCCAAAATGTCCAAGAACATGATCAAAGCTTAAAAATTGAGCAAGATATGCCTTGTGGAAGTTGGGAAAGTTTTGAGAATTTTGAAAAGTCAACTTTACTTCAAATGCCTCAAAAATGCTAATGGGCCTCAATTTCTTCCATGAATCATTATCCAAAGGCTATGCACGACCCATTGACCTAAAAGGGAGTTATTTTCTTATTTTTATTCAATTAATTGAATTTTTAATCCTATTAATTTTTTTAATTAAAATTAAATATGAGAAAAATACTAAATCATGCCTTTCAAATCTTTTTATGCAGCATTTTCATCCATCATGACCAAAATATTTCGTGCACATGCTCAAGAGACCAAATCTTCCAAAATAGGCAAGTTTCCATGGCAAAAAAGATGGGAAAAGATTTGACAAAATCAAATATTCAAAAGCATTAAAACAATGGATTTTGGGCTGACTTCTAACCTAATTCTATTCACACATATATGCACAACTGAAACCTAGGCCAAAGAACAGGAGAGCTGCGCCCAAGAACAAAGAACACATTGCAACTTTTGACAAAAAATTTGAAAACTGAAAACCTAATTGCAATGTGTTTCAAGGTCTAAAAAGCATCCCAATCCACTCCTGACACTACCAGGAAGCTATTCCAATCAAAACCACGCCTCCATCCTCAAGGAATCGGTATAACAGAATCAAACTTTTCTTGAAATTTTCCTTAATCGTGCTTTGATTTCTAGGCATTATTCATACATTTTTATTGTTGATTTATACTAACATAAGTGTTCTGAAGCTAATGGCATGCTTTGATTGAACTAATAAGCCCTGTACAAGAATCCACCATGAAAGCTTTTTAGGGTTTCAAAGCTCCAGATTTGGGGTTTTACGCTTGAGGAAAAATTGGCCAACCAAAATAGTACCATTGGATTCAGGACATTCCAACGAAGCCAAATCACCCATCGCGCCCTTTTTATGCTTGCTTAAATCCTAATCGCTATTTTTCAGGTTGAAGCTTAGTGGGGGTTTAAAACCCCCACTATTTAGTGTTATTTACAGGCAAAACGAAGAAGAAAGTGGACGTGGCTGGACATGACTGGGCAATTTGAATCTTGGCGCGTGATTTTGTTTTCCACCAATAATGCTTGCTTTTCGCTTATGTTAATCACATTCCATAATACTAACAAATATACACGCTGGCTCAGTTGGCTTGTGCGTTGTCCTACAGGCATTGGGACCTGGGTTCGATTCCCAGGTCCCCTTATATATTTCATAATTTTGCCATTCACATGTTTCCATGCAGCGCCTCACCTAAAGTCCACCATACATGTCCACGCTGATGCTTGCCACCTATGCATAAGGATCAATCCAAAGGCCAAGATGTGGAGACTATCATGCATGCTCAGTCAACCACAAGCACGTGATCATTGGAAAGTTAAAAAAAAGGCCATATTTCTTGGGCCAAATTTCTCAAACACACCTCCAAAACTGGGTTCACACACCCCATGGTTTGCATTTTTTCTTCTTTCCTTTCAATTTTTTCTTTTTTATTTGTTTTAATTATTTTAGTTAATTCACAAAATAATTTTCATAATACAAAAAATCAGAAATCATAAAAATAAAAATATGTTTTATTTAACATTTAAGTCATTAATATTTTTGTACATAAATTCTTAATAATCAATTTAGTTTAATTTAGGGTTTTAACTTTAATTTCTTTTCTAAATAACTAAAAAATGTAGAAATTAGGTTTTAGCATTTTTTATTCTTTTTCTTAATAAAATAATTTCCTCTTCTTATTATTATTATTAACTATTAATTATTTTGTAAATAAATATGTCATTAATTAATTAGTGTAAATTAGGTTAAAACTTAAACTTTTTTTCTTTAATAATTAAAAACAATTTAGAACTAGGGTTTTATTTAATTTCTAATTTTAATTAATTCTCTTTATTTCCATTAAATACAAAAAAAACATAAAAAATAACTTCCTTTCTTCGTTAAATAATTAATTTACTTCCAATTTCAATTTAATTTCTTTAAAGGGTCCAACGCCCTCGCATATTCGATTCTAATTTCTTTTCGCGCGTTTGTCCTTATTTTTGTTTCAAATATTATGTAACTGTCCAAGCTTTGTAATAGTAATTAGGAACTATTTACTTTCCGCATTTTTATTCAAATCGGGTCTTTGTTAATTTGGCGATGTATAGACCCGCGCCTTGTAATAGCGTAGGACCTTTATTTTCCGTATTTTAATTTCTGCACCTTTAAACTGCTAATCACATGAAAGAATGAATGGCCCAAATAAAATCAAAGCATAGCTCACCCAATGCATGATCAAGATAAAACATAAACTGAAAATGACACACAATCCACACACCACTCTTAGGGTACGCCTCACTGTTGCCTTGCCCCTCGAAACGTGGTCGTCGAGTATAGGACGTTTTAGTAAGTCCTTATGTCCATGAACATGGCATAAGGGTAGCTTCTAAGGTGTCCTACTGTTGCTCTGGTGACCACACTGTCCCTTAACGAATTGACCCGAACACCTCCAACGGTGGTGCTACCTACCTCTCAATGGTGGGATGACACTACCTTAAGGACATTTACACAGCCTAATTCCTTAGGGTAGGTGGATGACTCGTAGATACTTGCTCTAATTCAAAACAAATGAAAAACTTCTTTTCACACCGACACCTTTCAAAAAGCTTTCAAAAACAACTTTTCAAACACTCTTGAGGACTGATACAAGAGTCGATCTGAAACTTTAAACGAAACTTTTTCAAACACACTCACACTTGAAAAGCAAACAAACATTTTGAAAACACAAATGAGCAAGTACCTAAGAGCCCATGGATAACCATGGATAGAAAGGGTGCTAACACCTTCCATTTCTATAATCTACCTCCCGAACCGAGAAACTATCTCATAAGGAATTTTTCTGTGCTTTTGTCCTTTCCATGTTGGAGAAAATAAAAGACGATGGCGACTCTTGCTTCCGCGACATTTCGCGAACCAGCGTTAAACAATCAGTTCTAAATCCACCGATCACAGCGTCGCTTGGCTGTCACCGAGCGAAAATAGAAGCGACAAAGGAAAGAAAAGAAGAAATTTACTGGAGTGCATCACTCCAGGAACCTTTTGGCGATGCAAGACACGAAAGGTGTGTCTCCAGGCTGTTGTACCCCAATTTCCCCCCCTAAGATCCATTCACTATACCATATTGATTCAATCACAACAAGATCACATTAGGGCTTTTGGTTCTCCTTCCTATCTTTAGCTTTGCTATTTGAGGAATCACCAAGCACCTTGACTTGTTTTTCTTGTGTAATCATTCATGTTTTTGTTTTGACTTTCCTTTTAATTAATAAAATGAAATGTTGGTTTGTCTTACTTGTCAACAATGCAGGTAAATGCAATGGGGCTTAGCAAGCTGATCCATGGGTTCATGAGTTTATTTCCATGACCTAGTAAATGAAGCTTGAGAAGTTCAAACCTCACCATTGAAGTTGTTTTGGAAGGGATGGCATGGCAAGGTTATTTTGGTTCACTACATTTCCAAGTTATCAAGATTTGATCTAAAAAGTACAGGGGGTTGATTGAAAAATAGTCATGGTTGGACAAGGTCATGTTCCCATTGGTCACAAGTGCATATTTCTCTCAATTATCAAGATATGGAAGTGGTTGTGGTTGTTATGAGTTCTCATTATCATCCTTAACAACTTATATTTACAAAGCATTTGTTTTGGTACAAGAAGTTTGTTCAAAATTGTCAAAGTTCCTCAAAGCATTTTCTTGATCTACGAGTTAGGGTTTCGAACTTCAAAGAAGAATATCTTGCTCATCTTTTAGTATTTTTGAGTGATTCCAAAGACATCATTATCTTAAAAGGGTTATCAACAAATCACTTCAAAAGTTCCAAGGAGTTTTCATGTGGAAGAAACTTGATGAAGAAGAAAGATTACAAATCCTTCAGATGAATCACCAATTTTCCATGCGTGACTTCAAATGATCATAACTTGGTCAATTTTTATCACCTTGATCCCATTATTTTTCCATAATGATCTTGAAGATGTGAACTTTATGCCTTAATTTATGTGAAAAGTTATAAAATGGATGGAAATTTCCTTAAGGATACAAAAGATTATAGGTCATTTCATGATTTTTTGCCCACTTCAACAATTCATAACTCTATCAATTTTTGGAGATTTTGAATGGTTCAAGTTCCAAAATGTCATTCAAGAGATATAATTCATGCCATCTTTTTTTGGTCAAGATAAAATTCAAAGTAGAAGGCTATGTTTGGATGCAAGACATTATAGGTCACTTTTGAAGAAGAATTTGAAATATTTCTAAGTATGGAAAGTCAACCCTTTTTCTCCAACTTTGACTCAACACAACTTTCAGCTCAAGCAACCATTTGCTTCCATTCTTTTTCCATTTCAAAGCTTGTAACCTCATATTTCTAAATCATAAAGAATCATGCCTTAAGACCGGTTGAGCTGAGAATGCCATTGGATTGAACTTGGTAACTTGGAACTGAAGTTTTCCCATAAGTCAGAATTTGAAGTCTTTGTTTTGGATTCTAATCACAAGTTTTCCATGCGTTTATGCCTCTAAACATTTTTAATGAAGTTCCAGAATTGATTAGCACAACAAAACGCGCGTTTTGGTTGAGTTTTGATCAAATTGGAAGTCACACTTTTCTTGTTTGCAACTTCACACGATTTTCCTCCAAACTTCATCATTTCACACGCTTGGACATTCCATTTGATTCCCTATAATTAGAGGGTCATCCCTAACTCATTTCCTCAAGCTTAGATAGCCAGAATCACCCTTTCAAACTTGTTCCTTAACTCAAAATTAGCAACTTCGAAATCCATTCTCAAGCCTTTTTCAATCAAATTTTTTCATCAACTCACCTTCCTTGATCTTCCCTGAAGCTAACCATATAATTACATTCAAGAATCGTTCCCTATATTGCTCCATAGATGTCCAGTTTCAGAGCTCTGCAACTCAACTTCAATAGGTAGATTCCTTCATCAATTCTTCAAAACTTTGATATCATTGTGATGCTCTCATTTCCCTGGTTCTAGTCGCAACACTTACTTCTTACTGGAAACAAGTTTTTACCATGAAATTTCAAATCCATTTTCAAAACTTTCTTTCTAAATTGCTTGAGCTACAGTTTATATAAATTTGGCGCGAGGGTGTGGTTGTCTTCGCCTTGAAGAGGCGAAGCGAATGGCATAGGTCTGAGCTTCTGATTTTACAGTTTGAGAGACCTGAAGTTCACGTTGGTTGGAGGTTGAAGATGACCAACGTTTCATCTTCCAACCAATGATGGCACGCCACTTGTTATTTTTGAATTCTGATTTAATAATTGATTCAGTGATTTATTCACTAATGACCATGATATGCACAACGCGCCAGATCCGTTGGATTTGATTACTAACGCGTTTTGACTCTCATCCAATGGTGCACATATTTTTTACTTTTATTTTCTTTTCTGATTTTTATATTTAATTATTTTAAACTTCAAAAAATCATAGAAAATTCATTTTTAGTCCAAAAAAATCTGAAAAATTATGAAAAATATTTTTGATTATTTTCTTTCTGATTTTTGTTTTTTCAAAATTTAATTTTGTGAATTTGTATTTTTTATAAATTTACACTTTATTGGAATTGTTTTAAATGTTTAAAAATACTTTTATGCATTTTTAAATTCTGAAAAAATTATGGAATGATCCAATGATATTGTGACAAATATTGGTGACTTTATTTTATTTGTGTTTCTGACTTTGCTATTTTTTTATCATTTTTGGTTTATTTTACCCCTTTCTTTTAATTTTAAAAATAGTTTCTGACTTAAAAAAATTTCCAAAAAAATTATAAAATTATTTTAGTTCATTTCTGATTTTTCTATGATCTTACTTTTATTTCTTGATTAATTTGGACATAGTTGATATTTTTCTCATTTTCTTCTATTTTTAAACATTATTTTTAAACCCTTTTGTATATATTAAAATGTAATATTATTTTGTGATCATTTTCTGGCTGATCTTGGATTAAATTTTTGATCATGAACTTTATTAACATCATTGGATCCATGGTGTTGAGTCTAACTCCATAAAAATGAATGAATGATTTTAATAATAGTTTTGAATAAATTTAATCCAAAAGTGGTTTGTATATTCTCTCCCATCCCTCTTCATCTCATCCCCTTCTTATTGCACTAAATGTTATTGGAGCATGTTCTCTATATCATTTATCAAAACAAATGGTGCATAGATTGCTATTGACCGGCCTCAAAATAGGTGCGACTTCTATATAATTCCACTTATGATTGCTTAACATAGCGCTAAATTTTGTCCCGATTCGAATAAATGATCATTCGTGGCCCAAACTTATGTTTACAAGCCCAAGTATGTTAGTTTCATCTCTTTGATCCAATAACCTTGAGATTCATTGTGTGAAGGCTTTGGTTCTACCAATCCTCTAATGGATATACAATACCTTTGGTCAATGCGGATCACTTAAACATCGTTGATCATTAAATGATACTCATAAGGATTCTAAATGGATGATATACTTGACAAAAAGAAAATGCAACTTGTTGTGTGGAGGCTTTGGTTCTACCAATCCTCTAATGAGTTTCAAATGCAAGTTTCAAGATGATCATCCAACTAACCACTAATCACTAATTGATTTTATTTTGTGTTTTTTATTTTATGTTCTTTACTTTATGCACCATTTACTTTTAGCATTTACATTTCATGCTATTTTTCATCTTTGCTCACTTGAGTCCCTTTATATTCTTGCCATTTTTTTTATTTTGCTCACTTGAGTTTTCTTTTCTTTTAAAGACACCTAATAATCAACATAAACCTTAAAAATATTTAATGATACTTGGACTATTTGGTTACTACCCTTGGCATTATGGAGCATTAGACTTTTTGGACTTAGGATTAGAAACCTTGGCCTATGATTGGAGACCTTGTGATCTTATCTGATTATTTTGTCTGGTGCTCTTGAGGTTTACCTCAAGACATTGGGTTGTTTGTTAGTTTTGTGTGCAGGTTATTGTGATTACACCCTTTGTTTGTAATCTGGAATTCACCCTTATACAGCCGTTATTCTGCCCAATTTTTGTGAAGACTTAATACACTTGAAGTTTGGTTCTCTCAAGAGGTCTAGTACTTTTGCTTGATTGGTTTCAATCCAAAGAATGAGAATTCTATTTTGGCTCATAATGTCAAGTATTGGCTTCTTGTTGGACAGATGGTTCTTATCCCTAGCTTTTACCTTATGCTTTAGGATAGCTTCTGCTTCTCCTCCCATCTTCTTTAATTTCAAAAATATTCTCCCCCCTTTTGAAAATTCTTCTTATTTTAAACTTGAATTACTTTTATAATAAACTTGGACTTAGGTCCATGCATTTTTAAACATTTTCATAAATAAACTCCAATAAACTTAACAATACTTGACATTTTTTTGAGAAGACTAAAAGTCAATCAATCTCATTTCAAACCATTTTGCCACTTTGGCTTTTATCTTTAAACTTTTCTCAAAAGATTGAACTCTTGTCAATCCTTATAGTGATGCAAACAACTATACTTCTACAATAAGTAGTAAAGAGAGATATTTTCCACTTGGGTGTTGAGTGAGGCATTGTTGATTTTAAAATCCAAGCCATATCCTCCACTTTGAGATGATGAAAATTCTCCTTTCTCATGATTGTGGGTAGTAGGTATTATTTTGACACTGACAATGACGATGACGTTTTATCTCATAAAATTGACCAACACATTTGTGTTTTAAAATTTTTAAAAGAGGAACTACGTGTACCCTGATCCTCTATTGCACGAAAAGGTGGTACGTAGGCACTAAAGGTTCGCAACCACGGCGGGTGCAAAAATAATAAATATATTTCTTTTCTCACCTCCACCATCTATTATATTCAACATATTTGATAGCCAAAATATACATATTTTTCAAAGAGGTTCATGTGGAGTACCATAGATGTTTAGGGTGCTAATACCTTCCCTTTGCATAAACAACCCCCTTACCTTGAATCTTTCCCCCTCTTTTTGGGTTATTCACTCTTTTCCCATTCCTTTGGAAACAATAAAGCGCGATGGCGATTTTTATTTTGATTTGTATAAGTCTAGTCAATCCAATGGCTTAGTCTTGAACATTTATACCGCTATAGAAAAAATGGCGACTTCACTGGGGAAAGATTGACCTTTTGCAGGTCCATCCCTAAGTGGGTTGAGCCTATCTTTGTTTGTATCTGTATATGTGTTATTATTGTTTTTGTGTTATATGTTGTATATATGTTTGTCTGGATTTTCTTGGTTTTCAGGGTGCTTGGTGATTACTTATAAGTCTTATACCCGAACTTAGGAAAAATTTAAGATAGGACGGGCGGTATATTCATGTTAACTTTGAGGGAGTAATCCAAAAAAAGGAGGCATGATATCCCCCACTCAGTGGAGGCCCCTTTGATTGTAGTGCCGTTTACCGAGTAATCGGGAAGACGTACTGCTTTCGACCTGGGAGCTTGCTGAAACTGAGGACCATAGAATACCTAACCCATCTTGGCCTTTTAGGTGTAGTGCGTAAGCTATAACGGAGTAATCCGGAAATAGTTGTCACGCGATACTATGCTCGGACGAGTTTCTCTTGAGAATATTACTAATTACCGAATTAATCAGGGAGTTGGTAATATCCAAAGGAAGGATGTAGACTCTGGGAACCTCTAGAACCTTGTTCATTAGGTGATAACTTTTATACCAATACCTTATGGGTAGTACCTTCGACCTCATGCTCGTGACGTTGAACCTATGAACCCTATATGTGTGATCTTGTGTGTGATTGTTGCATCATGCATCCATGCACTCATAAGCATCATTTGGAGAAATCTTATTTCAAGGGATTTAAAAGTTGACCATTTGTGAATATCTCAAGTGTTGCACCCTAAAATTTACCCTCTTGATTTAGGCTTAGTTTCATCATAAATATCATATTGCATTGCATTCTTACATTGTGATGGGATCAAAGTACTTTGGTTATCAAGTCTTCCTCAAGCTTTGAAGTTTGATTGCATTGACAAGTTGCTCAAGTAGAATCTTATCATCCAACCCTCTGGATCTTTCAAACTAAAAAGTTATTGCATATCTCAAGATGTTTTATCCATCTCTTTGGATCATCAGAGGATTGAAGTTTGTGTTTGATTATAAGAGGAATCACTCTTTTGATTCACCAGTCAAATTAGGGTTTTGTTTGATCAAGGCTATTGATCAAGGTACAAGTCTTGATTTGAAATCTACAACATCTCATTGGTATTTTAAAAGTCTTTGTACATGAAATTGGTCAAGATGCCCAGAGGATTTGAAATTTTGGAGATAATTCATCAGTCTCCTAAGGTGTTAACCAAAACTAGGGTTTGGGATTTCATCAAGATTTCTTGAGAATTTTGAAGTGAAACTTTTTACATGGCCTCTATATATTTGTAAGATCATATGTTTCAAGTCTTGATCTTCAATTTTGAAGGGAAGTGGATCAATTGATTCAAAGGGGCAAAATGGTCCTTTTGGTCAAAATCAGTCAAAGTCAAGGTTGACCAAGTGAACTTTTGGCCAACCATAAATTCAAGGGTATAATTTTCATATTTCAAGTCCATTTCTATCATTGGATCAAAGAGGTTGAGGTTTGGGTTGAAACTTGTTCATGAAGAAACCCTAAAAGTTTCTAGTTTTGGAAAATAAGGACTTAATTTTAAAAATTCATATTTTATTCACCTTTGATCAAAAAAATGAAAATGAAACATGCTTGGAAAGATAAGAGTATGATATTTCATCTCCTTTTGGTCTCATGTCCAAATTGGCAAGGAATCAAGAATTATGGTCTTTGGAAGTCACAAAATTATAGTTCATTTTCCAAATTTAGTGAATTTCAAGCTCAATTTTGAAAAACTTAATGGATTCAAATGCAAAAACTCAAACCTAAAGGATTGTATATATTTTCAATACCTTTCCAAATTGTACTCATTTGTGTCCAAATGCAAAAATATGAGCAAGTTATGGACCTTGGAATTTGGAGGCATTTCATTGAATTTATGCATACCATGCAAATTGCAAATTCTTGATAACTTGATTTGTGGCCATTTGTTTCACTTAAAACTTGGCCCATGACTAATTTGAAATTTTCTAAGGCCCATCATGCCAAAGTTTGAGCTGCACATGGGCAAATGCAAAGGAAACTCGTGATTTTGCAAAAAGTGGCATGAAAATGCCTAATCACCAACACTTGGTTAATACAAGGATTTGAGCCTTAATCTCTTGATTAACTTCTTCCCGAGATAAAATGGATTTAAATGCACGTAAAAGGGAAGAAAACGCACGAGGGATTTGAGGGCTCCATGTGCACACTTCATTTTGGAAAAAAGAGGAATTCATTCTTTCTAACGGTTTTCAGTGTGAAAAACCTATCCTACCCTCCTCTTCATGCTCTATATATTGAGAGGCAAGCTTCATTGAACAGGATTCATGCTTCATTTCATCCCTGAGCTCAAAAACTCCATAGCTACTTGTTCTGCAATTTTCTTCGATTCTTTCAATTCACTTGTGCATTTTGAGTGTTTCTTCTTGCATTCTCTTCTCCAAGTGATAAGGATTGTAGATCGAAGCTTGGTTTGCAACTGGAGTGAAGGAGACAGTAGATTAGTTTTTGCCTCAAAGTTTAGAATTCTTAACTTTGGATCTTGATTTCTAGCCGTGCATTGTGTGATTTGAGTTCATAATCATGTTGTTTGAAGTTCATTAAGTGTTTCTGTAGCTTCAAAACTTTTGGTTTGATGAGATGTGCATGTATGATACATCTGAAATTTTCTGCTCAGTCAGTTTTTGTCATTTTCACGCGACCCGTTATTGATCTATGGTTAATTATTTGATGTGATTCGAATTGCATGGTGAAGTGTGATATGTTAGCTTTAATTTGCACAAAATTTCATGAAAATGGTGTAGAATTAAGCATGTTATGTTGATTGGAACATGAGGTGATGGGCCTGATCTTGCGTGCGTTTTTTCCCTAGCCAGAGGTTGAAGATGATTGCGTGGCCTCATGTGGTAGGCTGACTTGTTTTTTTAATTCATTTAAATTTTGTTTCATAACTTGATTTTTATGATTTTATTTCTTGCTCAAAACTGGTTGAAAAATTATGAAAAAATTCAGGAAAAATAAAATAATATTCCTGGCCTTGTGCATTTTTTTAATAATTTTTGAAAATGTTTTGATTGGTTTAAAGTTTTGTGTTATTATTTAATTATTTGTTTAATGTTTATTTATTGTTTTAATATTTCTTTGATCTAAAAAATTACACAAAAATTATCTTTGACTCATAAAATAATGTAGAAATTGATTCTAATTTTTGTTTAGCATTTTTTCTATTTTTTGTTAGAAATTTAATTTGAGAAGTTTATTTGAAATATTTGTTTCATAATTTTTGTTTTAAATATTTTTCTTAATCAAAAAATCCTCAAAAAAATCATATAAGTTTGTTTTTAATCATAGAGTCTGAATATATATTTATTTTGACCTTCTTGTGACTTTTGGCTAGGGTTCACATTTTTGCCATTAAATAATAGTTTAATTGTTAATTATTTTGTTTGATTTTTATTTTAATATTTCCCTTAAATAAAAAATTCCATAAAAATTCAGGGATGTGTATTTTTAATTCTAATATTTGAATATAATTTTTGTTGGATAATTTTATGATTTTTTAATAGATTTTATTTTGAAATGTGAATATTTGTGTAATTGATTAATTGTTTGAATTTGATTTCATTTTTGACTTTTCTTTAATTCAAAAAATATGAAAAAAATGTATTCTTACATTTAGGGTTTACTTTTGGCTTGCATGATCTTTGTTTGAATTGTTTGAATTTTGATCTTATCTAATTAATATTTAAGATTAAAATTCAAACAATTAGGGTTTTGTAGCTTACATTGCAAGTTTCATTTTCAAAACTATCATGCCCTGGATTTCCAATGGAATTTAAGTCTTGATTAGGGTTCATGGGTGTATTGAGGATATGAAAACCATTTTTCTTGAATTATTTGAATTGGTTTGATATTCTTCCACAAATTATTTTGAAAGCTTGTCTAGTTTGGTAGTTTGGCCAACTAGTTTTGGACTTTGGGCCTCATTTGATCCCCTCCTCAATCATTCATGAACTTAAGACTTGCTTTCTGACTTCTACACACTTCAAAGATGCTAAGAAAGATTTTGTGTGAATTATTGATCCTTGTTTCTATTTTTGATGTATTTTTGAAGTGAAGGTACGCAATTAATGTTGCATATCTTGTTGCAATTTTTTTGATGGCCAGTGAACTTGAGTGAGGCCTATAATTGGGAACCTAATGATCATGTTGGTTCTGATTATCCACATAAACTCAAGTCATTTCATTAAATGCCCCATATTTGAATGATTGAACCTTTTGATGCATTGTGTGGGATTTCTCTTCTATTATGCTTGTGAGCTGTGATGAATTAATTGTGCATCATTGAATTGTGTTTGCTACTGACCTTCATGGTCTTTGATTGTATTCTACTCAAGCTCCCATGATCTTTGATTGGTATTCAATTGCCAACTCAACATGGTGATAGAAAGAAGCAACATTCCTCTAATTCTTTGGACCAAATTATGCATATGCTTGTTTCCTTTTGTCTATCATGACTAATGTTTGATAGTTGCTATCATGTTTTCTCATTTCATTATGGTGTCATCATCCATCCCTTATGTGAATCATCATTCTATTTATGGGAATACTAACTTGGATGTTGAATGTGCGAGGTACTTTGAGAAATGTTATCCATTTTTGCCTTGAGGCTACTGTGTTCCACTTTATTTGTGGAACAAAATTTATTATACTGGCATTGCTCTTGTGCTTGGCATGTTTGATAGTTTATGCAGGATATATGTATATGTGATTATGAATGCAGGATATTTAATTGTTGATCGATAAGCCACTCAATTTAGAAATTGAGATAACAACTTTGCTCTCAGTGCATGTTCCCTATAGGATGTTTATTGTTTTTCTTCTTTAATTGTTGATCGATGAGTCACTCAATTTAGAAATTGAGATCACGACTTCACTCTCAGTGCATGTTCCCTATAGGATGTTTATTGTTTTTCTTCTTTAATTGTTGATCGATGAGTCACTCAATTTAGAAATTGAGATCACGACTTCGCTCTCATTGCATGTTCCCTATAGGATAGTTTTACTAAGCTTCCTTTAGCATGTTAATTAAGGTAGGAATTCATGTATGCTAACATAAGATAGGAATTTCCTTTATCTTCAACCTTAGGGTCAATCTTTGTATGATAACACTAGGGATAGTGCTAGGCTAGTTTCCCTTAGTTGTTTTCCCTTCCTTTGCATTTTGCATTTTAAAACAATTTTTTTTCTTGGTAAATCATAAAACACTTCTAATAAACTCAAACCCTTCTTAAAGGTAAAAGATACAAATCAATCTTATTTGTTTGTACGCCTCTTGTCTTTGTTTTTGAACATTTTAGCCGATGTTTCGCCATCGCACATGTTTGTTATCCTACTTTGATTCTCAATATCATTGTTAGGTGGGATGTTTTGTCATATGTTTTATTGATGCTTTGCCATCTCTGCCATGATACTTTACTACCTTTTAGCTGATGTTTTGCAATGGCACACTTGTTTGAAGCTGATGTTTCGCCATCGCACATGTTTGTTATCCTACTTTGTTTCTCAATATCATTGTTAGGTGTGATGTTTTGTCATCTGTTTTATTGATGTTTTGCCATCTTTGCCATGATACCTTGTTATCTTATAGACGATGTTTCGCCATCGCATACTTGTTTGAAGCCGATGTTTCGCCATCGCATATGTTTGTTATCCTACTTTGATTCTCAATATCATTGTTAGGTGTGATGTTTTGTCACCCATTTTATTTATGTCTAGCCGTCTTTGCCATGATTCTTTGTTATCTTTTAAACTATGTTTCTCCATCACATATTTGTTTGAAGTCGGTGTTTCTCCATCGCACATGTTGGTTATCCTACTTTGACTCTCAATGTCATTTGTCAGGTGTGATGTTTTATCATTTGATGTCTCGCCATCTTCAACATGTTACCGTGTTATTATTTAGTTGATGTTTTACCATCTCATTTATTTGTTGTTTCATTTGATGTTTTTCCATCTTGACTGTTTTGTCGTCTTAACTAAAAAACACAAACCAATCAAAATATGTAATCCGAACTACGGCTACTCTGATTCCTTAAAATGGATACATAGGCATTGGGGTAGGGCCCGATCGAGCATAACTTTTATTTTCCCTACATTGTTTTCTTCTTTTCTTCCGCATGCATTCCCCTTTTTATCTTTAAGCCATAGACATAGGTTTTGACCACAACCATTAGATTAGACAACAAGAGTGGATACCATAGAGTACTATGGGCGTGTGGGGTGCTAATACCTTCCCCTCACGTAACAGACTCCCTTATCCGATCTCTCGGTCGAAAGACCGTGATTTCTCCCTTTTCAGGTTTTCTCGATGTTTACCTTTCCCTTTCGGAGGGATAAAAGACGTTCGATGGAGACTTCATTGATGTTTCATTACATCCAGATGATAGGTCCGGCCGAGTTATTTCAGTTGGCGACTTCACTGGGGACATATTGACCTCTTGCTGGTCCATCCCGGAGTCGATCCTAGCTTTTGTTTGTTTTCTTTTTGGGTGTTTATTTTACCGCTTTGCATATTTATCTGGTTGCATTGCATCCTATGTGCGCTTTACTTTCTGCATACTAGATTTGGCTGGACTGTTTGGATTCTGGATTTCTTGGTGGGTGGGTAGTTCCATGAGGTAAAATGCCTCGTACCCAGGCTATGAGTGAATTCCATAGGAACTAGGAATAGAGTGGCCATGGCAGCTATGAGGCGGATGCTTCGTAGACCTGACCATGAGACCCATGACTTCAGAGGTAGTTCGGATAGGTGTTATCGTATGATGATACCGACATTCGAGCTCTCGTACTCTGCTTTGGCTTTTAATCTTACCTTGACCTAGACTACACCCGTGAGAGGGGCGGGAAAACTTTTCTCACAGGTACTGTTGGTGACTTTGTGTTGCAAAGGTGACTCAGGTTCCCATGATAGTTTTGAAGCTTTGGGATTTTCTTTTGATCTTGAGTGGTGTTGTTCTGTAATGGTCCAGCCTTGATCCAGTGTGAAACTTTGATCCTGTCATGTTGTATCCTAGCATATTTATTTCTAAAAAAATGTGTATAAAAAATAACTAGCATGTGCATGTCATCTTCCAGGGACATTCAATAGTCTTCTTTCCATCAGAAATGGTTGGCCTTCCGTCAGATGA
The DNA here is from genome assembly GCA_948472305.1 of Vicia faba. Lineage (NCBI taxonomy): Eukaryota > Viridiplantae > Streptophyta > Magnoliopsida > Fabales > Fabaceae > Vicia > Vicia faba. Next base: position 1,214,298,979 of record OX451738.1, on the reverse strand, counting down.
GTTTGATTCAGTTCGTGTTAAAGAGCCCAACAGGCATACATTCGCTTATCAAATTCCTACTATTGATGTGTCCGAATTGAAGAGGTTGAGTTCTTATTTGAAGGGTGATGTTCTGAATAATTTCAACAAAAATTATGGCAATTTCTCACTAATCCTTAACACTCCAGTTGACCCAATGGCTTTGATCACCCTCTTCCAGTTCTATGACAAGGAATTACAATGTTTTACTTTTCAATATTATCAACTGGTACCCACACTTGAAGAGTACGTGTACCTACTTAATATCAAGTTGTTCGATGAAGTTCCCTTTGTCCAAGTGCCGGAGAAGCCAAAGTTCGAAGTTATTGCTGAAATTCTTCATTTGAGTTGGAAAGAGGTGAAAGACAATTGGAAATCAAGTGAGGATACTACAGGGTTTTAATTGGATTTCTTAGTGAAGAAAGTTGAAGACTGGGCAAAGAAGGGAATTGGAGTGATTTCAGCTCTCTGTTCGCTCTCATGATATACGGGATCGTTCTCTTCCCTCGAAAGAGAAGTTTTGTGGATTTGATGGCTATTTGTGTTTTTAGAAATAAAAACCCGGTACCGACACTCTTGGCAGGCACTCTTTACACCATTCATTTTAGGCATGGAAAAGGAGGTAATGTAAGTTTATGTCATTCGATGTTGTATCAATGGTTTAAGTTGCACCTACCGGTAAGTGGCCCTTTCGTGGATACCAGGCATTCTCTCTGATTGTCATCAAGACTTGTCAACCTTACTTCATTTAATATCCGGTGGAATTATGACATGAGGGAAGTACGAAGTATTATCACCAGCTGCGGAGAATTCCCTAATGTTCCCCTCATAGGAACTAAGGGGTGTATCAACTATAATCTCTTGCTTGCTTATCGTCAATTGAGATATGCAATGGATGGACCGCCAAAGGTTGAAGAGGTGTCTGAATCAGTGTATTTTGTTAGAGGAAGTGATCATGTGATGTTGAAAAGAGTGACAAGTGCTTGGAAGGGAATTCACAAGAAGGATAGAACTACTTTGGGCAAGAAGGTTCCTATTGCTAGGGTTCCTTACTTGGAATGGATTAAAGCCAGGGTTAAGATTTTACGCTTACCATTTGCAAGATCGGCTCCTATATGTGAGAAACCTCTTACTGTTCTGAGTAACACGGTGCCTACCGAGGTATTCACCTAGGTTCATGTTGAGAACATTCAACTTCGTGCAAAAGACCGTGAGGCAGAGATGAAACTCTATTGGGTAGATCAAGAAAGGGCCGACTTAGCTCGCAAACTAAAAAAAGCTCAAGGGGAAACTCCTGATGCAACCAGTTTTAGGAAGAGGTCTCATGCTGAAATGGAAGAAGAGTTGAGTAAGACCTAGCAAGAGCACCAGAAGCTTCAAGCATCTAAGAATAGTTATAGGAAGAAGATTCAAAACTTGGAGAAACAGCTCAAAGACAAAGATGCTCAGATTAAGAAGGAAGTAGCCCAGATGCGTATCGCATAGGATCGGTTTCAAGAAAGTAAAGTAGTCGCATCACAACTTTTGAAGGAGAAAGCCAGCCTTGAAGAGTATTGTCAACACCTTGAAGCGTGTCTTGTTCCAGAGATTTAGTTTTTGTGCTTACCTTTGGTGTATTTGGTCACCCCTAGAATTGTTGGAAGAGACCATTGTTTGTTTTTATTATTCAGTTTTTGCTAAGTTTAATTTGAAAACATATTTTGTTGTATATCGCTACACTCTTAAATGTCCGAAGTCATTTGAATAAAATTTCTTTTATTTGTAAATAATTGAAGTGTTTGTCTTTTTGTCCTTTTTTTCCTTTGATTGTATGTTTGATCTTTGGTTGCGCGTCGTGATTGATGAATAAAAGGACTCTTGAATATCGGGAAATGACAAACATATCATGCATATCATGCATTTCATAACATTACAGGTTATCTCAAGACGGTATTCTTATTCTTCTGCTTTTCTTATTCAAAATTCAAGACGACTACTCATCGGTATTCCATCAGAAATAATTTTCCAAGACAGATGGAACAAGTTCAAGATGAACTCGCTGAAATGAGGGCCCAGATGGCTACTCAAATGACCCAGTTCATGGAGGTCATCACCAATGTGAATCGCCGACATGAGGAGTTGGCTGCCATTGTCAACAACCAGCGCCGCTATCCAGGGGATGTTGGAAATCAAGGGCTCTATCAGGACATTTATGTAGGATTGGGGGATATGCAAGATCAGCCTGTTGGAAATTTTCATGGGATGCCTGGAAACCCTTTTGTGTGTAACGTAGGGCAGTTTCCCCCGTCTCCGGGACCTCGTCTTGTGGGGAACAAAAGAGATAATTAGGGTGGTGTAAGGGGCTATCAGGAGAAAGATTATGACTTTAACCAGGATGAAGATCAGTTTTCTGTTCGGCGTTCAGAGCCGGAAGTTCAAGTTGAGGATATGAAGTATCGGTTGTTGGAAGAACGTTTGAAGGCTGTGGAAGGGCTAGCAGTCCTTGGTATGGATGCTAATGATATCGGGTTGGTGTCTGGGGTGAAATTTCCTCCAAAGTTCAAGCCTCCTACATTTGAAAATTACAACGGAACGTCATGTCCTGTTACCCATGCAACTGCTTATTTCCGAAAGATGTCGGTGTATACTGAGGATCAGGGGATTTTGATTCACTTTTTCCAGGGTATCCTATCTGGGGAATCCCTGGAGTGGTACATGAAGTTGAAGAAAACCCATATTCGTTGCTGGAATGATCTTTCTCAGGATTTTGTCAAACATTATCAGTACAATATGGATATGGAGCCTAATCGCACTTAGTTACAGAATTTGTCACAGGGACCAAGAGAATCTTTAAAGGAATACACTCAAAAGTGGCGTGAGTTGGCTGCGAGGGTTCAACCTCCACTCATGGAGAGAGAAATCATTGATATGTTAATGAGTACCCTGCAAGGGCCATTCTATGAGCACATGATAGGAAGTACTTTGGCCGGATTTGCAGACTTGGTTATGGCTGGTGAAAGAATTGAGATAAGTTTGAAATTAGGGAAATTCAGGTTGGAGGTTCTAGTGGCTCATCAGGGGGCAGTAAGAAACCATTCAACACTTACCCAAAGAAAAGGGAAGGTGACTCAAGCGTGGTTTACTCTCATAGAGGAAGAAGAGAGGATCATCAGCACCAACAAATCAATGTTGTTTCTATTCCTATTAATGCTCCTCCACAGTAGAGACCGAATATAGTGCCTCAACAACAAAGACAGCAAGATGCTCCCCGTCATTATAATAATCAACAGCAGAGGCAGCTGAGAAAATTCGATCCCTTGCCGGCATCTCTTACTGAAGCACTCCACCATTTGCTCGATTTGAAGTTGATCAGTTTGAGAAATATGCCACCACCACCCGCAAGACTTCCTCCTAACTATGATGCTAACGCAAGATGTGAATTCCAATCAGGCGGAGTTGGTCATTCTACTGATAATTGCTTTGCGTTGAAGTGCAAGATACAAGACTTGTTGGATGCTAAGGCAATTGAGTTTACTCCAGTGACTGGTCCGAATGTTACTCAGAACCCAATGCCTAGGAATGGAGGGGATGTTGTTAATATGATTGATGATAATGGTGAAGTGTTGAATTTAATCATGAATGTGGAACAATTAACTACTCCATTATGGTATGTTAAGAGGTATTTGCTTGACAATTCTATCTTCCTGGGTTGTACTTCAGAGTGTGCCAAGTGTAGAGAGAAACTGAAGGGTTGTGATGATTTAAAAGCCGGTATCCAGTGGATGATAAAGGAGGGTTCCCTGCAGTTTGATAGAAAACCGAGCTACCGTAAGGTTATCGAAGAAGATGTTGCTGTAGTATCTATTCCTTACACCCCTGTGCGCATTCCTGCCCCATCTAGGGCACCTCCTTTGATGATTACGGTACCTGGTCCCATGCCATATACCAGTGAGAAGGCCATACCATGGCATTATGGTGCTGATGTTTATTACCATGGGGTGAAGCAGGAAGTAAGTACTCATTTTTCTGAGGAAGAACGTGCTAAAGGTAATGAAGAGGAGGTTCATAATTTTTCTGGTGTGGGTCGAATGACTAGAAGCGGGAGAGTATTTGGTCCTTCCAATGTGCAATATGTGGCAGATGCTTCTGCAAGAGAAAAAGGAAAACAACAGGAAATAATTGGTAATCCAAGGGTTACGCCAGCCAATGTGACTCAACCAATTCCGATACCAGAAACTTCTTCAGTTCCCGATGAGGTTGAAGAGTTAATGCAAATTATCAGAAAGAGTGATTATAGCATAATTGATCACCTGAGCCATACTCCTTCTAAGATGTCTATCTTGTCTCTGTTGATTTATTCAGAACCTCACAAAAATGCTTTGATGAAGTTGTTAAAAAATGCGTTTGTGCCACATGAGATAACAGTCAATCAGTTTGAGAATGTTTGTGCTAACATATCTGCTGGGAACAGTCTGGGCTTCACATATTTTGATATGCCTTCAAAAGGGCGAGACCATAACAAAGCGTTGCATATTTCAATGGAGTGCAAGGGCACTACTTTATCCCGAGTTTTGGTGGATACAGGGTCATCTTTAAATGTATTGCCTAAGTCAGCATTAATGGAGATTGATTATTCTGGACTAGAGCTGCGTCCTAGTGATTTGATGGTGAAGGCGTTTGATGGGTCTCGAAGGTCAGTGTTTAGGGAGGTGGAGTTACCAATCATGGTTGGTCCTCGTACCTTCACGGCTACATTTTTTGTGATGGATATACAGCCAGCGTATTGTTGTTTGTTGGGGCGGCCGTGGATTCATAGAGCAGGGGAAGTCACTTCTACTCTTCATCAGAAACTCAAGTATCCTGCAGAGGGAAAGGTGATAACTATGTGCGGTGAGGAAAAGTACATCGTGAGTCATTTGACATCATTCCGCTATGTTGAAGTTGAAGGCGAGATACATGAAACTCCGTTTCAGGCCTTTGAGACGGTTCATGCTGTCAATGTTCCTCCTCCAGAGCAGAAAAGAAAACTTGAAATTGTTATGTCTTCTCTCAAGGATGCGAGAGCTGTGGTGGAAAATGGTGGACATTACCCCAAAATTTGATAAATTTGGTCTTGGTTTTATCCCAGGTCAGCAGATTGCAACTCCCAGAGCATCTAGTTTATCCAATCTTGTGAAGTTTTCCCGTCCTTGTGCGGCTCAATAAGGACACGTCAATGCAGTTGGCGACGATAGGGTTGATGGCTACAATATCGAAGATTGGATTCGTCCGAGTATTCCAGGCCAGACACTCAACAACTGGACTTCTGTGGATGTTATCCAAGTTTCAAGCATTAAGGAGTAATTTTATTGTTTTCTTTTATTATCATATCATAATTCCTACGCTCTGCCCAAGGGGTAGTGAATCATTTGTGTAGGGCCACCATGTTTATTTTCAAAAGTTTATCATGAAATAAAGGACGTTTTTGCATTCAAAATTTTTCTCCATTCTTTTTTATTTTTATTTGAATGGCAATGCTTCTCTTTTCACACACCTGTCACTAAAAAACTCCAAAATGTCATTCATGCAGATGCACTTCCACCACCGATCATATTGATAACGACTCTGCTATGGCTCATTATGACTTTGATACTCCTATTTATCAAGCTGAAGAAGAAGCATATGAGGATTGTGATCTTCCTGAGGAATTAGCAAGATTATTAAAACAAGAGGAGAAGGTTATCCAGCCGAATCAGGATTTGATTGAGGTGGTGAATATTGGCACAGAAGAGGTAAGAAGAGAAGTCAGGATAGGGGCAGATCTCGAGGAAAGTATAAAGGTCAGATTGATTGAGCTACTCCGTGAGTATTCTAATATCTTCGCTTGGTCTTTTGAGGATATGCCTGGGTTGGATACAAACATAGTGGTGCATCGATTACCGCTCAAAGAAGTTTATTCCCCTGTCAAGAAAAAGCTCCGAAGAACTCATCCTGAGATGTCCAAGAAGATCAAGGAGGAGGTCCAGAAGCAGTTGGACGCGAATTTCTTAAAGGTCATCAATTATCCGCCATGGATTGCAAATATTTTGCCTGTGCCCAAGAAGGATGGTAAGGTCAGGATGTGCGTGGACTATAGGGATTTGAACAGGGTCAGCTCTAAAGATGATTTCCCTCTTCCGCATATTGATGTATTGGTCGATAATACTGCTCATTCCAAAGTGTTTTCGTTCATGGATGGTTTTTCGGGTTACAATCAAATTAGGATGGCTCCGGAGGATATGGAGAAGACAACATTTATCACGCCTTGGGGAACTTTCTGTTATAAAGTGATGTCGTTCGGTTTGAAAAATGCTGGGGCAACATATCAGCGTGCCATGATCACTCTCTTTCATGATTTGATTCACAAAGAGATTGAGGTATATGTGGATGGTATGATTGCTAAGTCTGACACGAAAGAGGAACATCTTGTTCATCTGGAAAAGTTGTTTGAGAGGCTGAGGCAGTTCTTGCTAAGGTTAAATCCGAATAAGTGCACCTTCGGGGTGAGATCCGGCAAGCTGTGGGGTTTTATTATAAGTGAAAAAGGTATCAAGGTGGACCCGGCCAAGGTGAAAGCGATACAGGAAATGCCCGAACCAAAGACATAGAAGGAAGTACGTGGTTTCTTGGGAAGGTTAAACTACATTTCTAGATTTATTTCTCATCTCACAGCCACCTGTGAACCTTTGTTCAAATTGTTGAAGAAAAGTCAAACAGTGAAATGGAATGAGGATTGTCAGAATGCCTTTGACAAAATAAAGGAGTATTTGTCGGAACCTCCGATACTCATGCCGCCAGTTGAAGGAAGGCCACTAATCATGTATCTAACTGTGTTGGAGAGCTAAATGGGTTGTGTCCTCGGTCAACACGACGAGACAGGGAAGAAAGAGCAGGCTATTTACTACTTGAGTAAGAAGTTTACAGAATGCGAGTCAAGGTACTCATTGTTGGAAAAGACTTATTGTGCACTTGCCTGGGCCGCCAAACGTTTGAGGCAGTACATGTTAACTCACACCACCTACTTGATATCCAAAATGGATCCAATCAAGTACATTTTTGAGAAGCTATCTCTTACAGGCAGGGTAGCCCGTTGGCATATGATACTCACCGAATATGATATCCAATACACTACTCAAAAAGCAATTAAGGGTAGTGTACTGGCCGATCATCTTGCTCATCAGCCCTTGAACGATTACAAACCGATGAAGTTTGATTTTCCAGATGAGGAAATTGTGTATATTCGAGATTGTAATATGCCAGACCCAAACGAAGGACCCTAGCCGGGATCACGTTAAACACTTGTTTTTGATGGTGCCTCTAATGCCATGGGCAACAGCGTCAGAGCTATTATCACTTCCCCTGAGGGATACCACGTTCCTTTAATGTCTCGTATATGTTTCGATTGCACTAACAACATGGCCGAATATGAAGCTTGCATTTATGGCATTGAAGCGGCGATCGACCTGCGCATCAACTTTTTGAATGTTTACGGGGATTCCAATCTTGTTATCAGCCAGATTAATGGAGATTGGTAGACTCGCCATCAGAACCTAATTCCCTATCGTAAGCATGTTATAAATCTGATTCCGTACTTCGAAGAGATCATGTTTGAGCACATTCCCAGAGAAGAAAACAATCTAGCTGATGCACTGGCAACTTTGTCCTCCATGTTCAAGGTTAAATGGGCTAATGAGGCACCTTCCATTACCATCAAAAGTTTGAGTGAGCCATCTTTCTGTTTTGAGGCTAGTTTGGAAGCAGATGGTAATCCTTGGTTTTATGATGTTAAACGATATCTTGAAACACAAGAGTACCCTGAAGAGGCATCCGTCACAGACAAGAAGTTCTTGAGAATATTTTCAGCCAATTTCTTACTCAGTGGTGGTGTGTTGTATAGAAGGCATCATGACGGTTTACTGCTCAGATGTGTTGACAAGAAAGAAGCAGCTAGAATCATTGAGGAGATACATGAAGGCGATTTCGGGACCCATTCCAACGGGCATACCATGGCTAAAAAGATCTTGCGAGTAGGTTATTATCGGTCCACCATGGAGACTGACTGTTACAATCATGCACGGGTTTGCCACAAATGTCAAGTCTATGCTGATAAGGTGCATGTGCTGCCAGTACCTTTGAATGTCTTGACTTCCCCTTGGCCATTTGCAATGTGGGGAATTGATATGATTGGAAAAATTGAACCGACTTCATCCAACGGGAACGGTTTCATTCTGGTTGCCATCGATTATTTTACAAAATGGGTTGAAGTTACATCCTATGCCAATGTCACCAAGCAGGTGATAACTCAATTCATTAAGCACAACATTATCTGTCGCTACAGAGTGCCTGAAAAGATCATTACCGATAATGGGTATAATTTGAACAACAAAATGATGAAGGAGCTTTGTGAGTCCTTCAAAATCAAGCATCATAACTCTTCCCCATACCGACCATAGATAAACGATGTTGTCGAAGCGGCCAATAAGAATATCAAGAAAATCATGCAGAAGATGTTGGTAACCTATAAAGATTGGCATGAGATGTTTCCTTTCTACTTGCATGGTTATCGCACTACGGTGCGTACTTCGACTGGGGAACCCCCATTTTCATTGGTTTACAGCATGGAAGCAGTATTGTCGGTAGAAGTCGAGATTCCTTCTCTTAGGATCATGAGGGATGTCGAGCTGGATGGAAGTGAATGGGTACAGAATCGCCGGGATCAGTTGGAACTTATTGACGAGAAGAGGTTGACGGCTGTATGTCATGGTCAGGTATATCAGCAAAGGATGAGGAAAGCTTTTGATAAAAGGGTACGGCCTCAGTGTTACAAGCCAGGCGACCTTGTGCTAAAAAGGATAATTCTTCCCCAGGGAGATCCTAGGGGAAAGTGGGTTCCGACTTATAAAGGTCCTTTCATGGTCAGAAAAGTTTTCTCTGGAGGAGCGATGATGCTCACGACTATGGATGGAGAGTACTTCCCTCTCCATGTGAATGCTGACGTAGTTAAAAAATACTTTGCATAAAAAAAAACCGCTAAACTGAAAACCCGAAAGGGCGGTTTAGGAAAAAAGAGGGTGTTCTTGTGAATCGAAAACCCGAAAGGGAGATTCAGGAAAAAGTTAGGGACTTAAAGAAAATGACTACGCTCGACATGGGATCCTTTTCTTCTTTCCTTCGTTCCTTCACCTGGCATAAGCTCGAAGCTAATCCAAGAATGATCTGTTTGAAAGCAGGAAGATGAATGCGTGAGAGTCATAAGAGTCATAGCAGAGTCGGGACTTGATGGATATTCACATTCACATTTCCATTTGTAAACACTTGTTTGCTTTGATTTTGTAATTTATTTTGCTTCCAATTGTAAATTCCTTTTTCACAGGCTGATTTCTCAAAATCGATATAATATCTTCTTTCAAGTATACGCGTACTTTTCTTTTCTCCCTTTTTACTATTTTGTTTGCAAAAACGTCCAATATTTTTGATAATCATGTGCATATAAACTTCGTGGGCCTTACACGGAAATGGTAATCTAAGTGATGATTGGTTGATCGCTTGAAATACGGATAACAAACACAACTACTACTGTGCATGGGGCATGTTTGTTTCTCTGTTTGGTGGGATCCTCTTTCACTTTACTGGTGGATGCCTTGCCATTTTGTTTCACCGCTCGGTGCTATTGGTAAAGGTCATGGGTCAGGGTAATATCAAGATTACGGCAGGTCGGCGAGATCGGCGAACCTAGTTAGAAACATTTCTTCCCCATAATGGATTTTATTACGTTTCTTTGCCGCACTTTCATGTGTTATCTTGATTGATGTTTTAGCATTGTCTGCATATAGGATTTTGTTTATGGCCGAATGTCAGTCTTGATGCGTTGAATATTTTTGCCTTGAAAAAAATTGTTTCATTTTACTTAACCCATCTAGTATCACTCTTTAATCGATTTTTCGGGCATTTTGATACCAGCTGTGCCAATTCTTTTGCTTAGCCAAGAGTTTAGGAAAGGGGTTTAGCTAAAAATGATGGCTGTAGTGGTATGCTTTTGAGTAGAACCCCGGTGATGATGTACAGGCATTGTTTCAATCCCTAAACGCCGAAGATATAAGGGAGTTAGACCCTCGTTAACCCCTCTGAGCCTTCGAAGTAGGAGTTTCTTTTCCGTTTAAAAAAACCTTATTTTTTTTAACCAGGGGCAGGGTAGATGTTTAGTTAATTTGACCAAGCATTCAAATTTCAGAAGGAATGTCCTGGCTGAGGATCACCACATTTTATCTTTTGCATCATGAGATCAGGAAAAATGTCTAAACCACTATGTTCATTTCCTCACAAAGTCCTGAGGTCGAGATCGAATCAATACAATAATGGCTATCCCTCGCCGACCAAAGAATGAGGCATTTGTTTTCTTCAAGAAAAAAAGAAGAAGAAAAAAAGAGAGAAAGAAAGAAAAAGTTCAAAAAAAAACCTAAAGTCACATTGACTTGTTCGAAGTGGAAGGTATGAATAAGAAAGAAACAAAAAAGCCCCGCTAAGTCGAAACTTGAAAACAAGTCGCTTAGGCAAAAGTTAGGGCGTCCCGCTGGACTCCCAAGATTGAAATTCAAAAAATTTGTCCAGGAAAAAGTTAGGGAAAAGAAAGCCTAAAAGGCCAAAAAAAGATTATTCAATAAAATTTTCATCAAAAGAAGAGGAACAATAATATCAAAAACAAAAGCAGCAAAAGTTAAGTGACAATAATGTTGGAGAATTTGTCATGATCACTCAACCATTATAAATCCTTTTGAGAGATGAATGCTTGTGATAAGTCGGATGAACTTAGGACATGAGAATATCACGAAGGGGGTGGGCACCAAATAACTTGAGCCTTGAAAAACATGTTTTCAAAGAACCTCGAACCCAGCCATGTTACAACCTCTAAAAGTCCTAACTGAAACAAGGTTTTAACTCGAAAGCATACTACAACAGGATAACATTTCCTAAACTCCCAAATATGTGTTGCATATCCATGTTGGTATCTTACCACCCGCATCTTGACTCGTTTCCTTAAAAAAGAGGGGGAAGAAAAGTTTTGAATTTTTTTTTGCACTCTAGCCAGTGATTCATTCACAACAGAGATGCGACACTTTGTTAAGGTGTTCCACTTTAAGGCTTAAATAATCATCGCATCAGGTCTGTCATTCCCAAAATAAACATCTTTCTGCATGCAAAACATTTGTTTGACATCAAAAAAGAGTTTACACGTTGAACACCTGTAAAGAGCTTAATGATTGTCAAGAAGGGAATATTTGACTTTCTTCTGTTAGACAGAGCCCATGTATGAATAGGACTTTACCTATCCCCATTGAAGTTTCGTTTCCGCAACGAAGTTTTGTTGCCCCAGGAATCTTCTTCTAAAGGCATTATTCTGAGATTCCGGATTTGAGGATGTTGCATATCCCCAACAGAGATCCCTCGCCATGACATCTCATTTCCCATCTAATCTGCTGACTGGGGCATCCTTATGTTAAGATCTTTCCTTATCCCCAGTGAGGTCGATACTATGTGACTATCTGCATGATCCATCCAATGGTTGCATTCCAAGAAATCTCTCTCTAGCAAAAAAATCTCCAGTAGAGTTCTTTATCCCCGGTGAAGTCCCGACTCCTCAACAGAGCTTTGTTCCCCCAGCAAATGTTTTCACCCCTCATGTCGGGTTTGTTGTCTTAGTATCATCCTCAACATGGCCACGCGCTGTCTTTTCCGGAGATTACAGTCTCGCCCTAATCTTTTCCCTTAATGTCTAATCTTCTCCAGAAGCTACAGTGTCGATCTGATCTTCCCTAGGAGTTTGCAATTTATTTTTGCAGCTCCTCTCAAGGATTGTGGCCCGTTTCTACTGGTTGCTCAGTTGCTATCCACCGCGAAGCTTCATCTCTTCGAGGTTCCCTCTCTAGCGGTTCCTCATATTTTCTCCTCTCCTTTGGATTTTCCAATTTATTTTTGCAAGTCATGTCAGATCCTGACTTCTTGGTTATTGGCTTCTCAATTGTTCGTTCCCTAATGGGACTTTTAAACATGCATCATTACATTGCATATACCAAAACGCGTAGCATTTCCATTATATGGAGCATTGTGCTATATAAAAAGAATTCAAACATGCATCGAAACATAAGCCATTTTTGTTTCAGTTGTCCCCAGTGGATTTGCTAATACTTCGGTTTAAATCCCCATCGAGGTCTTCGTTTTCATTGTCTTAGTTTTCCCCCCATACCAATATCCCTTTTGATGTCAATCATTTGTTTGTTTAAGTGTCTACTCTTGACTATAGTTCAGTTTCGCCCTGGTGCAGTCTTCTCGGGTTTAGTCTTCACTACCCTCTCCGGTTCATTCCAATGTCTATTGATGCACCTTTCGAATACCAGTTTTATCCTGATATTCGCTTTCAGCAGGTTTTTAGGTGTACGCCTTAATCTCCTTGCTTTGGGTTGAGCTCAGAGTTTCGTGTCCTCACCTTGTGCATGAAATCCAGTTTCTTCCTGGTACTCATCTAGTTTAGTTTTGCCTAACTAGTTATTGGGTCGAGTTTCGTCTCTTTTTTGCTTTCATACCTTGGACCCTTTGATGGTGTTCGTTTACCGAGTGCAGTGTTCGTACTGCATCCCTGGTTTGAAATCAGTCTCTTTTGTTCCTTGGATTCTTCTATCAGTTTTCGTCACTATTTATCCATTGATCTGAGACCAGCAGGTGCTCTGAGAAACATGCACTCTCATCACTTTGCTATGGGTCGAGTTTCTCCTCGTTACCCGTGCGTGAAATCCAGTTTCGTCTTGGTACTCATCTAGTTTAGTTTCGTCTAACTTGTTATTGAGTCAAGTTTTGTCTCACTTTTGTTCCTCATTTCTGGGATTCTTTCAGTTCCTTCATACTGTCTATCTTAGTTGAGATTAGCAAGTGCTCCTAGAATCACACACTCTAGCCACTTTGCTTTGGGCCGAGCTCAGAGTTTCGCCTCCTCACCCGCGTACGTTTTCTTTTCCAGAGCTTAGTTTCGCCTATACTTTGTGGTTTGAGTTTTATCTCACCTTTTTTTAAGTCCAGTTTTGCCCTGGCACATCTGTCCGAAAGTTTAGTTGCGTCTACTCTTCTTTGTTTTCGTTATGTTCTAACCTGCGTTACAACTTCACTCTGACGCATGCCTTTGGGGCTTTCTACTTCTTTTTCTCTCTTCTTCAATAGTGTAAATTTTCGGGTTCTTTTGTATTCAATCATCTTCAACTCTGAACGTTCAAAAGTTGTTACTTTTCTCACCTATCATGTTGAAGATATTTGAATAGGGGCAGCTGTTGCACCCCAAAATTTACCCTTTTGATTTAGGATTATGTTTCATCATAAATATCATATTGCATTGCATTCTTACATTGTGATGGAAACAAAGTACTTTGGTTATTAAGTATTCCTCAAGCTTTGAAGGTTGATTGCATTGACAAGTTGCTCAAGTAGAATCTTATCATCTAAACCTCTGGATCTTTCAAACTAAAAAGTTATTGCATATCTCAAGATGTTTTATCCATCTCTTTGGATCATCAGAGGATTGAAGTTTGTGTTTGATTATAAGAGGAATCACTCTTTTGATTCACCAGTCAAATTAGGGTTTTGTTTGATCAAGGCTATTGATCAAGATAGAAGTCTTGATTTGAAATCTACAACATCTTATTGGTATTTTAAAAGTCTTTGTACATGAAATTGGTCAAGATGCCCAGAGGATTTGAAATTTTGGAGATAATTCATCAGTCTCCTAAGGTGTTAACCAAAACTAGGGTTTGGGATTTCATCAAGATTTCTTGAGAATTTTGAAGTGAAACTTTGTACATGGCCTCTATATATTTGTAAGATCATATGTTTGAAGTCTTGATCATCAATTTTGAAGGGAAGTGGATCAATTGATTCAAAGGGGCAAAATGGTCCTTTTGGTCAAAATCAGTCAAAGTCAAGGTTGACCAAGTGAACTTTTGGCCAACCATAAATTCAAGGGTATAATTTTCATATTTCAAGTCCATTTTTATCATTGGATCAAAGAGATTGAGGTTTGGGTTGAAACTTGTTCATGAAGAAACCCTAAAAGTTTCTAGTTTTGGAAAATAAGGACTTAATTTCAAAAATTCATATTTTATTCACCTTTGATAAAATAAATGCAAATGAAACATGCTTGGAAAGATAAGAGGATGATCTTTCATCTCCTTTTTGTCTCATGTCCAAATTAGCAAGGAATCAAGAATTATGGTCTTTGGAAGTCACAAAATTATAGGTCATTTTCCAAATTTAGTGAATTTCAAGCTCAATTTTGAGAAACTTACTGGATTCAATTGCAAACACTCAAAACTAAGGGATTTTATATCTTTTCAATACCTTTCCAAATTATACTCATTTTTGTCCAAATGCAAAAATATGAGCAAGTTATGGACCTTGGAATTTGGAGGCATTTCATTGAATTCATGCATACCATGCAAATTGCAAATTCTTGATAACTTGATTTGTGGCCATTTGTTTCACTTCAAACTTGTCCCATGACTAATTTGCAATGTGCTAAGGCCCATCATGCGAAATTTTGAGTTGCACATGGGCAAATGCAAAGGCAACTCGTGATTTTGCAAAAAGTGGCATGAAAATGCTTAATCACCAACACTTGGTTAATACAAGGATTTGAGCCTTAATCTCTTGATTAACTTATTCCGGAGATAAAATGGATTGAAATGCATGTAAAAGGGAAGAAAACGCACGAGGGATTTGAGGGCTCCATGTGCACACTTCATTTTAGCAAAAAGAGGAATTCATTCTTTCTAACGGTTTTCAGTGTGAAAAACCTATCCTACCCTCCTCTTCATGCTCTATATATTGAGAGACAAGTTTCATTGAACAGGATTCATGCTTCATTTCATCCCTGAGCTCAAAAACTCCATAGCTACTTGTTCTACAATTTTCTTCGATTCTCTCAATTCACTTGCGCATTTTGAGTGTTTCTTCTTGCATTCTCTTCTCCAAGTGATAAGGATTGTAGATCGAGGCTTGGTTTGCAACTGGAGTGAAAGAGATAGTAGATTCGTTTTTGCCTCAAAGGTTAGAATTCTTAACTTTGGATCTTGATTTCTAGTCGTGCATTGTGTGATTTGAGTTCATAATCATGTTGTTTGAAGTTCATTAAGTGTTTCTGTAGCTTCAGAGCTTTTGGTTTGATGAGATGTGCATGTATGATACATCTGAAATTTTCTGCTCAGTGAGTTTTTATCATTTTCACGTAATCCGTTCTTGATCTATGGTTAATTATTTGATGTGATTCGAATTGCATGGTGAAGTGTGACATGTTAGCTTTAATTTGCACAAAATTTCATGAAAAATGGTGTAGAATTAAGCATGTTATGTTGATTGGAACAAGAGGTGACGAACCTGATCTTGCACGCGTTTTTTCCCTAGCCAGAGGTTGAAGATGATTGCGTGGCCTCCTCTGGTTGACTGACTTGTTTTTTTAATTCATTTGAATTTTGTTTCATAACTAGATTTTTATGATTTTCTTTCTTGCTCAAAAATGGTTGAAAAATTACGAAAAAATTCAGGAAAACTAAAAATAATATTCCTGGTCTTGTGCTTTTTTTAATAATTTTTGAAAATGTTTTGATTGGTTTAAAAATTTGTGTCATTATTTAATTATTTGTTTAATGTTTATTTTTTGTTTTAATATTTCTTTGATCTAAAAAATTCCACAAAAATTATCTTTGACTCATAAAATAACGTAGAAATTGATTTTGATATTTGTTTAGCATTTTTTCTATTTTTGACTCAAAAAAATCATATAAGTTTGTTTTTAATCATAGAGTCAGAATATAATTTTATTTTGACATTTTTGTAACTTTTGGCTAGGGTTCACATTTTTGCCATTAAATAATATTTTAATTGTTAATTTTTTTGTTTGATTTTTATTTTAATATTTCCTTAATTCAAAAATTCCACAAAAAATCAGGGACATGTGTTTTTAATTCTAATAATTGAATATAATTTTGGTTGGATATTTTTCTGATTTTTGATTAGATTTTACTTTGAAATGTGAATATTTGTCTAATTGATTAATTGTTTGAATTTGATTTCATTTTTGACTTTTCTTTAATTAAAAAAAATATGAAAAATATGTACTATGATATATAGGGTTTCCTTGTGGCTTGCATGATCTTGGTTGAATTGTTTGAATTTTGATCTTACCTAATTAATATTTAAGATTAAAATTCAAACAATTAGGGTTTTGTAACTTACATTGCAAGTTTCATTTTCAAAACTATCATGCCTAGGATTTCCAATGGAATTTAAGTCTTGATTAGGGTTTATGGGTGTATTGAGGATATGAAAACCATTTTTCTTGAATTATTTGAATTGGTTTGATATTTTTCCACAAATTATTTTGAAAGCTTGTCTAGTTTGGTAGTTTGGCCAACTAGTTTTGGACTTTGGGCCTCATTTGATCCCCTCCTCAATCATTCATGAACTTAAGACTTGCTTTCTGACTTCTACACAATTCAAAGATGCTAAGAAATTTTTTGTGTGAATTATTGATCCTTGTTTCTATTTTTGATGTATTTTTGAAGTGAAGGTACCCAATTAATGTTGCATATCTTGTTGCAATTTGTTTGATGGCCAATGAACTTGAGTGAGGCCTATAATTGGGCACCTAATGATCATGTTGGTTCTGATTATCCACATAAACTCAAGTCATTTAATTAAATGCCCCATGTTTGAATGATTGAACCTTTTGATGCATTGTGTGGGATTTCTCTTCTATTATGCTTGTGAGCTGTGATGAATTAATTGTGCATGATTGAATTATGTTTGCTATAGACCTTCATGGTCTTTGATTGTATTCTACTCAAGCTCCCATGATCCTTGATTGGTATTCAATTGCTAACTCAACATGGTGATAGAAAGGAGCAACATTCCTCTAATTCTTTGGACCAAATTGTGCATATGCATGTTTCCTTTTGTCTATCATGACTAATGTTTGATAGTTGCTATCATGTTTTCTCATTTCACTATGGTTTCATCATCCATCCCTTATGTGAATCATCATTCTATTTATGGGAATACTTGAAGAAGTGAAAAACACAAGAAGGGGGGTTGAATTGTAAAACATGAAATCAAATGCAGACAACACGTTATTTTTATCCTGGTTCGTTTGATCTCAAACTACTCCAGTCCACCCGTCAAGGTGATTTCGCCTCTCTCCAATGAGGTCTTAATCCACTATATTCAACTGAATACAACAACTGCTTTAACAACTGTCAAAGCCTTCTTGAGTCTAACCACGGACCAGTTTATCTCAAGGTAATTCTCTTACAGATAAATGAACAAATGTGTGTTTGATGTTTTCTAGGAAAAACTATATATCACAACTGTGATAATACACAATATTAAGCTTGGATAATACTAGATTGCTAGAGCTATAGAGTAAGCGCTTGAGAACTTTAGAAAACTGGATGAGTGAGAACGTGAAGATGATTGGCTTATGCGTATGTGCGTATTAGAGAATTATCCATTTCTTTTCTCACAGATTTGTTTATATAGCCTTGGAATAGATACATTGCTGTCCATAACTTCATTTCAATGCTCATAACGTTCTTTCCTTTTTGAGAATATCTTTGTCTTGGAATAAAGCCGTTGGTAATTAATCTGTCTTGAATGCATAGTAACGTTGACACTTTAGAGTGTTCTGCTAATGCTAATCAGAGTGTTCTTGGCTTTAGCTTATTCTGGCGTTTCTGAGTGTTGATGACATGGTTAGGATCTTGATCAGAGTCAGAGTATGTTAAGCACAAATTCTGTTCATCAGGCTTCAGCGTAGCACATGTATTGATCTTCTGATGTTGACATATCTTCTGATGCTGATGTTGATACTGATATTCTGATGCTGATTCCATCAGAGTTTCTGTAAATACACAACATAACTTTAAGTAGCACATATGTCTTATATAAATCTCATAATTCATTTAATCTTGTATTTTGTTATCATCAAAACTCTAACTGAGGGTTGTAGAATCAAACTATGTTCTAACAATCTCCCCCTTTTTGATGATGACAAAAACCAGATTTTTTCAATTGAAATAAAAGAATATAAGGTATCAGAGATTAAGGATAGAGAGGAAACGGTATCAGAGATAATCAATTAACGAATAGAAGGTATCAGAGATAAGAAGATAAGGAATAAAAAGTATCAGAGTAATGAAGAGAAAAACTCCCCCTGAGTTGATTACTTCCCTTTAATTCCTTGAGACCTTGAGCATCAGAACTTTATTGAACTTTCTTTGAGCATCAGAGTTTTACTTTATCAGAGTTCATCAGATTCTTGTACCTGTAAGCTTTTCAGAACAAAGAAATTCAAATATATAAGAATGTTAGAATGTTTGAGACTTTTGTCTCAGTAATCCGTTATTGAAAAATATCATTCTTTCTCCCCCTTTTTGTCAGTTATCAAAAAGCACAAATAATCAGAGTTAAAATGATCAGAACAAAAAAATGTTTGTATTAAAACAGAAGCAATGATAGGTTCGAACAAGTAGAAATATTACAGACAAACATGTAAAGAAAACAAGGAAAACACAAGAAAATTCTAAGAAGAAGGAGGAAGTCGTGTGAACAGAGCTTCCAACATGCTCTTGATTTGATTGCTGGTTTCCTATTGCTGAGATACCATGTTTGCTATAGAATCAATCTTGATATCTTGCTTGTCCATCCTTTCATTCATCAGCATATCAGATCTCTTCAAATCCTCCAGATTCTGCCTGTCAAGAGAGGAAGCTTGAGGATCTTCAGATACAGGCTGCTTCTCAGAGCTTTCCGTAGTTTCTTCTGCTTGACCCAAGTCTTCAGCTTGAATTATCTGTTCTTCTGTAGGTTGAACTTTAGATGCTGGACGCTTTTCAGACCAAGGCGCAATGTCCAAATGGAGAGCTTTTTCCTTCAGCAGCTTGCTGAGAACTGGACCTTCCATTTCCTTCAGTAGATTGCTGAAGTTCTATTGAGCCTGTCCATAGCTCTGGTCTTGCAATTTGAAGGTTTCAGCGCAAACCCATCTTCTGAATTTTGTCCAGAGGAAGTCTGATACAGCAGGATCAACCACTTTCAGACTTGTTTATTTCAAAGAAGTGATCCACTTCTGTATATCTGTTTCAAAGTTCAACATGCTGGAATCAACATCTGGATGTTTCGGTTTAGGGATGGTTGTTTTCTGGTTTATTGCAGCAAGGCGTTCAAAGACTGTTAGATTAATGACTGTCTTGCTGTGGTTTTCTGTATTGGCTTTTGGTGAGGGAGTGGGAGAGTCAGAAATGACGATTGGACTTGATGGGGTATTTGGTGGAGTTGTTTCTGGTGAAGAGGGAAGTTGAGACATATTCACAGTGGTACCACAAGGAAATTGAATGGCCTAAGGTTGTGGTTCAGGGGAGTCAGAGGTTTGACCCTCAGAGTTTTGAGTCTCAGGTTGTGGAGTTTGTTCATGTTGAGGAGAGGGTGGATTAATATCTAGTTGAGGAGAGGAAGGTTGTGGGATTTCTGGTATTGGAGAGAGTGGAGTTTCTGGTATTGGTGAGAGGGGAGTTTCAGGTTGTGGCGAAATGGGAATTTCTGTGTTTGGATTTGGATTTTCTGTTTGGGGAGCGGAAGTGTGTTGGTCTATATCAGAAAGAACTTGTGCAAGTTCTGGTTCTGGTATGTTGCAGTATTTGGATTTTGTGGTTTGGAGTGGGATCTTCTGAGGGTTAATGACTCAGAAGGGTCAAAGTCAACATCAAAATCATCAAAGGTTTGAGGTGTTTGGATTTCAGATGGAGTTGGAATTGGAGTAAGAATAGATGTGGAAACAACAGTTGAATCTAAAACAGTTACAGAAACAGGATTACCTCTTTTCTTCGGAGTCTGCTGAGATGATCCTTTTGTAGCAGCTTTTCTCTTCTTTGTCTTCTTTAGAACAACCTCTGGAGCCTTCTGTTGAAGATCTTGAATATTTAGATTTGGTGTTGTACCATCAGCTTTACAAGCATCCAAATATCTCAAAATGATTTGAGGCTTAGAGTCAATCTCTGAGAACATAGGGAAGTCGTCCAGAGGGACTCTTCTGCTGGAGATTTCAGCAAAAGGAGTGATGCTGGGCTCCTTCTTAATGTTCTCTATTAGCTTTATTTTCTTCAGATTTTTGTCATTCAGCTGCTTGCCAACAGAAGGTTCCAGGGTGCTGATTTCTTGTGCCTCTGTCAAATGTTCAATCAGCCTATTCTCAGCCAGAATATCTGATATCAGTCTTCCCAAGGGTATCCAATCCCTTTTAGTACGTTCATCTTATCTTGTTTCCTTGACACTTGTTCTGAGATGGTTGAACAGAAGATGAGCTAGATTAATCTTGACCTTCTGAGAAATAAAATAGATCAGAAACTGATGATCTATGTTTATGTAATCAGGAGAGCTGGTAGGCTTCCTGTGGTTGAAACAGCCCAGGATGATCTTTGCCTAAATTCTGTGCTTGTCTTTTAAGTCCCTTATCTTGCTGGAGGGAAGCCCCAGCGTGAAAATTTCCCTTGCAATCACATCAGCATCTGCACACCTTTCTGCAATATCTATACAGCGAATACCACCTCCATTGTACCCTATTAAACGAGCAATCAGGTCTTCAGTAATCACAATCTTCTTCCCCATGATGTAGGATGTAACTTGGTGATTTGAAGAAGAAGCGTGAATCTAAAATTCCTTTACCAAAATAGGAAATGTTGGACCCACCAGCCTGTCAAAGTACTTTTCCCAACCTTGAACTTGAATCTCTTCTGATAAATCAAAACCATTCTCCTTGAGACTGTTGAAATCCACTATTATTTCAGACAGAACTTCAAGGTTCTTGATTGGAGTGAGAAGCATTCTGAGAGGAACTTCATATTGTTCAGATGATGCATCTTTCTGGGAACCTGATGAAGGATTGCTGGAAGAAGCCATGTTCACACGAGGTTTTTTGAAAGAGATTGAAAGGTTTTTCTTGAGAAAGTAAGAACACAGAAAACAAAAATGTTGATAGAAAATGAAGGTGACGGTAAAAGTGTGTGAGTGGTGTGAAGTGTTTAAATAGATTTCTAAAAAGTTTTTGAAAACCTAAACGTTTAAGAGAGAGAAATAAATCATGATTATTAGCATTTAATGATAACTGATTTTAGGGGATTTAGAAAGATACTTAAACGGTTACCCATGACATGTGTCTCAATGCATCCAATCAGCGCTTTGCCTTTTCAGAAACGTGAACGCGTGTTCAGCCTCAGGAGACAGCTGATGACTGGATGACACTTGTTTGCTTGAGTGAACAACACTTTTATCCTTGAACTGAAGCGTTCAGATCTTCATGGATAGATTCTGATACAATCTGTATTTCTAATATTCTGAAAGAGGATTGATCAGAAGTTCATAGAGAAATAAACACAATTCTGAAGGTTAATATGTAAAATTAAAACAGTTTTATTCTGGACAGAGCTTCATGCTGAGATGTTTCAGAATGAAGTTGAACCTATCTTCAGAAAGTGGTTTTGCAAACTTGCCTTTCTGACATGCTTCACATAGAGCATCTGAATTGAACTTCAGGTTAGGAAGTCCTCTGACCAGATTGAGTTTGTTAATCTGAGATATTCTTCTCATACTAACATGCCCCAATCTTCTGTGCCAGATCCATTGCTCGTTGTTAACAGACAGAAGACAGTTTACATTCTGACTTTTCAGTTCATAAAGTTTTATTTTATAAATGTTATTTCTCCTCTTTCCATTAAATAGGATAGTCCCATCTTTCTGACTAACAGCTTTGCATGAATTTTGATTAAAGATTATATCATAACCGTTATCACTTAATTGACTTATGGATAACAGGTTATGCATTAATCCATCTACTAATAAAACATTACTTATAGAGGGAAGATTTCTATTAGCTACTGTTCCAGAGCCAATGATCTTTCCCCTCTGATTGCTTCCAAAGCCTATGTGGCCTCCAGGCTTAAGTTCCAGGCTTTCGAACATATGCCTTCTTCCGGTCATGTGTCGTGAGCAGCCAGAGTCCAGGTACCATGACTGCTGTTTCTGCTTTACTGCTAAAGATATCTGCAACATGTATTATTTTATCCTTAGGTACCCATATTTTCTTGGGTCCTGATTTGTTAGTTTTACCAAAACTCTGGTTGAATTTTGGTTTGACAGAATAATTACTACTAGTATATTTGATGTCGTGTGTGTGCCCATAAACAAAGTGAGAATCAAGTGAAGTGCATTTTATCACTAAATCCATGGCATTCCTTGGTGTAGGTACCTTACCTTGGTATCCTATTCCTTTTCTGCCATTTCTGCTAACTCCATAGATCATTGAAGCCATTTTGCTTCTATCTATGTTTTTAGCTAGAAACTTCTGAAAGTTGTGATCATACTCCTTGATGATCTCATCAGCACTACTGGGAGTTTAAAGAGTTGTTTCCTTCTGAGAGTTTTGTAATAGATTTTCTAATTTTGAAACTTTATCTTTTAACTCAAAATTCTCCAATTTGAGACTCTCAGTTTTATCAGAGTCAGAAGCGAGATCCCTTTTCAGGTTTTTGAATTTGACTTTGATATGCTGATATCTTTCCAGAATTTCATTAAGGGTTTCAGCTAGTTCAGCCTTAGTAAAGTTAATAGCAAAGTCAGGAAATACCTCTTCTGTGTCTGATTCAGAGTCTGATTCAGGAGCTTCACTGTCTTCTGTTATGTTTGCCATGAAGGCTATGTTTTCTCTCTCATCATCTGATTCTGAGTCAGCTTCAGATGAGTCAGAGTCATCCCATGTAGCCATGAGACTTTTCTTCTTTTCCTTGCCAAACTTCTTTTTGGGCTTTTCCTTCTGAAGCTTTGGGAAGTCACTCTTGTAGTGTCCTTGCTCGTTACATTCATAGCAGATGATGTCTTTGTTGTTTGGCTTTCTGCTTCCTGAAGAGCCTTCAGATCTTCTGTATCCAGAGGAGGGTTCTGACCTTCTGTATCTATAGGAGGATTCATTCTGATTCTCTGATCTTCTTAGATTCCTAAACTTTCTTTGCCTCTGCTTCCACAATTGGTTCACCCTTTTGGAGAGGAGAGACAGTTCATCTTCTTCTGATGAGGACCCATCAGAGGTTTCTTCTACAGCCTGCAAAACTTTGGAGTCATATTTTCTGTTATATTTTAAAGCTAATGGCTTACCTTGCTTTTGAGGTTCATCAGCTTCTAGCTCTATCTCGTGACTTCTGAGGGAGCTGACCAGTTCCTCCAGAGAGATTTTGTTGATATCCTTAGCTAGTTTAGCGCTGTGACCATTGGCCTCCACTGTTTTGGCAAGCTTCTGATGATCTTCTTAACATGATCAACAGTAGAATACCCTTTGTCCAGAACTTTGAGACCAGCAACCAGAATTTGAAATCTTGAGAACATCGTTTCAATTGATTCACTTTCTTCCATCTTGAATGCCTCATACTTCTGAATGAGCGCAAGAGCTTTAGTTTCTTTAACTTGAATGTTGCCTTCATGCGTCATTTTAAGAGAGTCAAACATATTCTTTGCAGTGTCTCTGTTTGATATCTTTTCATATTCAGAGTAAGAGATGGCGCAGAGAAGAATTGTTCTTGCTTTGTGATGATTTCTGAAATCACACTTTTGTTGATCAGACATTGCTTTCCTGCAATCTTCTGACCACTTGCATTCACTGGGTGTGTGTATCCATCAGTCACCATATCCCACAGATCAGCATCGTGGGCCAGAAAGAAGCTTTCAATTCTGTCTTTCCAGTAATCAAAGTTCTCTCCATCAAAGACTGGAGGTTTGCCACTGAATCTGTCTCTTTCTTCATTGTTGTCATTGCTGATGTTTTGATGTGGTCCTGCCATAGTGTTTTTCTAACGCTGGATCTTGTACTGACACGGTTAAGTGTTATAAGCTCAGAACCAGGTGCTCTGATGCCAATTGAAGAAGTGAAAAACACAAGAAGGGGGGTTGAATTGTAAAACTTGAAATCAAATGCAGACAACACGTTATTTTTATCCTGGTTCGTTTGATCTCAAACTACTCCAGTCCACCCGTCAAGGTGATTTCGCCTCTCTCCAACTAGGTCTTAATCCACTATATTCAACTGAATACAACAACTGCTTTAACAACTGTTAAAGCCTTCTTGAGTCTAACCACAGACCGGTTTATCTCAAGGTAATTCTCTTACAGATAAATGAACAAATGTGTGTTTGATGTTTTCTAGGAAAAACTATATATCACAACTATGATAATACACAATATTAAGCTTGGATAATACTAGATTGCTAGAGCTATAGAGTAAGCGCTTGAGAACTTTAGCAAACTGGATGAGTGAGAACGTGAAGATGATTGGCTTATGCGTATATGCGTATTAGAGAATTAGCCATTTCTTTTCTCACAAATTTGTTTATATAGCCTTTGAATAGATACGTTGTTGTCCATAAATTCATTTCAATGCTCATAACGTTCTTTCCTTTTTGAGAAGATCTTTGTCTTGGAATAAAGCCGTTGGTAATTAATCTGTCTTGAATGCATAGTAACGTTGACACTTCAGAGTGTTCTGCTAATGCTAATCAGAGTGTTCTTGGCTTTAGCTTATTCTGGCGTTTCTGAGTGCTGATGACATGGTTAGGATCTTGATCAGAGTCAGAGTATGTTAAGCGCAGATTCTGTTCATCAGGCTTTAGCGTAACACATGTATTGATCTTCTGATGCTGACATATCTTCTGATGCTGATGTTGATACTGATATTCTGATGCTGATTCCATCAGAGTTTCTGTAAATACACAACATAACTTTAAGTAGCACATATGTCTTATATAAATCTCATAATTCATTTAATCTTGTATTTTGTTATCATCAAAACTCTAACTGAGGGTTGTAGAATCAAACTATGTTCTAACAATACTAACTTGGTTGTTGAATATGCGAGGTACTTTGAGAAAAGTTTTCCATTTTTGGCTTGAGGCTACTATGTTCCACTTTATTTGTGGAACACAACTTATTATACTTGCGTTGCTCTTGTGCTTGGCATGTTTGATAGTTTATGCAGGATATATGTATATATGATTATGAATGCCATACATTTCCCATGGGATCTGTTCATATTTGAAAATCTCAATACTTACATCCTGATGGCGTAATTTCTGACTTGATTTGTCTACTGATGCCAGCTTGCTTGAAGTTCTCTAGGTTTCTTTTATTCTTGCTCAGTTGCTACGGATAGTTACCCATTTGGTATTGCACTATTTCCTTTCTTCTATTTTTATAGTTCTATGTTGCATGATGGGACCTCTGCTACTGATATATGTCAGGAGGCCCTCTGTTTTTTTTGTCTGATACATGTGTTGTGTTTGTTTCTTTAATTGTTGATCGATGAGTCACTCACTTTAGAAATTGAGATCACGACTTCGCTCTCAGTGCATGTTCCCTATAGGATGTTTATTGTTTTTCTTCTTTAATTGTTGATCTATGAGTCACTCAATTTAGAAATTGAGATCACGACTTCGCTCTCAGTGCATGTTCCCTATAGGATGTTTATTGTTTTTCTTCTTTAATTATTGATCGATGAGTCACTCAATTTAGAAATTGAGATCACGACTTCGCTCTCATTGCATGTTCCCTATAGGATAGTTTTGCTAAGCTTCCTTTAGCATGTTAATTAAGGTAGGAATCCATGTATGCTAACATAAGATAGGAATTTCCTTTATCCTCAACCTTAGGGTCAATCTTTGTATGATAACACTAGGGATAGTGTTAGGCTAGTTTCCCTTAGTTGTTTTCCCTTCCTTTGCATTTTTCATTTTAAAACAATTTGTTTTCTTGGCAAATCCTAAAACACTTCTAATAAACTCAAACCCTTCTTCAAGGTAAAAGATACAAATCAATCTTATTTGTTTGTACACCTCTTGGCTTTGTTTTGATCCTTTTAGTCGATGTTTCGCCATCGCACATGTTTGTTATCCTACTTTGATTCTCAATATCATTGTTAGGTGTGATGTTTTGTCATCTGTTTTATTGATGCTTTGCCATCTCTGCCATGATACTTTACTACCTTTTAGCCAATGTTTTTCCATCGCACACTTGTTTGAAGCCGATGTTTCGCCATCGCACATGTTTGTTATCCTACTTTGATTCTCAATATCATTGTTAGGTATGATGTTTTGTCATCTATTTTATTGATGTTTTGCCATCTTTGCCATGATACCTTGTTATCTTATAGACGATGTTTCACCATCGCATACCTGTTTGAAGCCGATGTTTCGCCATCGCACATGTTTGTTATCCTACTTTGATTCTCAATATCATTGTTAGGTGTGATGTTTTGTCACCCGTTTTATTGATGTCTCTCCATTTTGCCATGATGCTTTGTTATCTTTTAAACGATGTTTCGCCATCACATATTTGTTTGAAGCTGGTGTTTCTCCATCGCACATGTTGGTTATCCTACTTTGAATCTCAATGTCATTTGTCAGGTGTGATGTTTTATCATTTGATGTCTCGCCATCTTCGACATGATACCGTGTTATTATTTATTCGATGTTTTACCATCTCATTTATTTGTTGTTTCATTTGATGTTTTGCCATCTTGACTATTTTTGTTGTCTTAACTAAAAAACACAAACCAACCAAAATATGTAAGCCGAACTACGACTGCTCTGATTCCTTAAAAGGGATATGTAGACATTGGGGTAGGGGTCGATCGAGCATAACTTTTATTTTCCCTACATTGTTTTCTTCCTTTCTTCCGCATGCATTCCCCTTTTTATCTTTAAGCCATATACATAGGTTTTGACCACACCCATTAGATTAGACAACAAGAGTGGATACTGTAGAGTACTACAGGCGTGTGGGGTGCTAATACCTTCCCCTTGCATAACAGACTCCCTTACTCGATCTCTCGGTCGAAAGACCGTGATTTCTCCCTTTTCAGGTTTTCTCGATGTTTACCTTTCCCTTTCGGCGGGATAAAAGACGTTCGATGGCGACTTCATTGATGTTTCATTACATCCAGATGACAGGTCCGGCCGGGTTGTTTCATCGGGTAATTTTTAACCATGGATTCTGGAAAGAGAAAGATCGGGAAGTATAATTTCAAGGATCCCAAGATAGATGAGTTGATCAGTCTAATTCCCGAGATTGAGTGTTATGTAGACTTTCGGAATAAGTATGGATCCATTATTCCTCTCATGAAGCTGAAGATGGAGGAGGGAATTCTCTCGACCTTGGTCTAGTTCTATGATCTGATGTAACATTGCTTTACTTTTCCCGAATATCAGTTGATGCCTACACTGGAGGAGTATTCTTATCTGTTGGATTTACCTGTTACCAATCGTGTTCCTTTTACTGGTTTTGAGGGTGAGCCAAAACCACATGAGATTGCTGCTTTGATTCATCTGTGGAATTCTGAGGTGGAAGCCCATATGACTACTAAAGGAGGGATCAGAGATTACCAACTCAGTTCTTATTGGAGAAAGCTCGTTACTTTGCCAGGATGAAGAGTACAGTCGCTTTTGAGGCCATCTTTTCTCTACTTGCTTACGGGTTGTTCTTATTTCCTAATGTGTACAAGTTTGTTAACATTAATGCTATCAGGATCTTCATGATTGGAAACCCAGTTCCTACCTTATTGGGTGATTCTTATTACTCTATTCATCTTCAGAATTCTTATCATGGGGGGATGATTATCTGTTTCACGCCTCTGTTATACCGGTGGTTCATCTCTCATATGCCTCAGTCTGATGCTTTTTGGGATGTCAAGAAAGAACCCCGTTGGGCTCCTAAGATCATGGCACTTACTCACTCGGATATTGATTGGTATCATCGAGCTTACCAGGATATAGAGATTATTGACAGTTGTGGTAGTTTCCCTAATATACCTCTTCTTGGTACAAAGGGAGGAATTAACTATAACCCTATTCTTGCACGACGACAGTTTGGCTATCCGATGAGGGATAAACCAAATAGTATTCATTTGAGTAGTTTCTTTCTGAAGGAGGGAGAAGACCATAGGGAAGCTAGGGAGCAGATTGCGAAGGCCTGATGTCACATTCATAAGAAGAGTAGGAAGGATTTGGGACCTAGGGGTGTTGTTTCTTTGGAGCCATATCTTCAGTGGGTCCGAATGAGAGTTATTAAGTTGAAGATGTCATATTCCCGGGAAACACCTATGCCTGATCTGTTTGTAAAGACCGCTCTTCCCTTATTAGATGATCTAGAAGAGCTGCCACTCGGTTTGGTTAGGATGCAACATGAAAAGGACGCTTGGAAGAATAAGTTCCAAACTTTAGAGATTTCCTATAGAGCAGACTTGAAGGAGAAAGACGACTTGATTGAGATCCTTGAGAGTCGAGCGATAGAGTCTATGGAGAGGCAAGGGGATTTATTTTCTCCTAAGCCTCAATCAGATGTTGATCACTCACTTCCCAATTCAGGTGATTGGAAGGAGGTTGCCATCAGACCATGTTGAAGAAAACCAGAGGTTGAAGGCTCAGATTGCCAGGCTCACAGGGAAGCGCCAACGTATAGAGTGATCTCCATTAGTTTTACTTCTCAGGGTTTTAGATTTTTATTTCATCTTGTATTTGGGATCATTGAAACTTGTAATCCATTTTGGAATTGTTATAATAAAATT
Organism: Vicia faba; assembly: GCA_948472305.1. Lineage (NCBI taxonomy): Eukaryota > Viridiplantae > Streptophyta > Magnoliopsida > Fabales > Fabaceae > Vicia > Vicia faba. Next base: position 1,214,270,280 of record OX451738.1, on the reverse strand, counting down.
TTTCAGTATTACAAATGCGTTATTACTTTGATATTTGCAATATGTCCATAAATTTTAAATCCCTTGAAATATTAAATAAAATCATGTGCATTGCATATCATGCATTATATTGTACATATTTCTTGCATTCGTTATGCATATCTAGGTGTCTTACCAAACTTCTTTACTCCGTTCAGTAAGCTGACTCACCACTACAACACTCGGGCTAATCTCAGAAAGAAGATGGACAACCTAGAACAAGAGAATTGTGAGCTGCGCGAGGAGGTTTCTGCTTTGAAGGCCGGCATGGCCAATCTTACTATTTTGATGGAAGCTCTGGTGGCTGCTCAGAATCAGCCATCGAGTGTCCAACCTCAACCAACAAGGGCAACTACTGAAGCTCTGACTGTTCCCGTATCTGCTACTCCAGCTGTTGTTCAAAATCTCATGCCTCAAGGTTATCCATGGGGAATGCCAGAGAAAATTACACCTGAAGGTTTCAATCTTGGTCCTCAAGATACTCCGATTGTTCAGACTATTGTTACTCTGACACCTACTATGGTGTATAATGCTCCTGCTCCGCCTCCGTCGGTGAATATGTTTCCATTTGTTAATGATGACGTATGTCGTCCTTTCCCTCCACCGAGTGAAGACTTGGGTCTTTATGACAGAATGAATGATTTTCAAGAGCAGTTTTATAAGATGCAAAGAGAGATGAAGGCCCTCAGGGGAAAGGAGCTATTTGGGTAGAATGTGAATGAGCTATGCTTGGTCCCGAATATTAAGATACCTGCTAAGTTTAAGGTCCCAGAGTTTGAGAAGTACAAGGGCAACACTTTCCCTCGTGCACATCTTGTGATGTACGTGAGGAGAATGTCTACCCATACTGATGATCAGCGTCTGCTGATTCACTTTTTCAGGATAGTTTAACTGGTGCTGCGCTAAAGTGGTATATGAGTTTGGACATTGCCAATATCCATACTTTCAATGATTTGGGTGAAGCATTCATTAAGCAATACAAGTACAACATGGACATGGCGCCTGACCGTGATTAACTCATGGCCATGGTTTAGAAAGACGGGGAATCATTTAAAGAGTATGCATAGAGATGGCGTGAGGTAGTCGCCCAAGTGATTCCTCCCATGGAAGAGAAGGAGATAACTAAGATTTTCTTGAAAACGCTGGGTGCTTTCTACTACGAAAGGATGGTGGCAAGTGCGCCAAATGATTTTACTGAAATTGTAGGAATGGTTATCCGCTTAGAAGAGGTTGTAAGAGAGGGTCGTTTAACAAAGAGTGAATGTTCTGGAAGTGCGAAGAAACCATCTTATGGGTTTACCAAGAAGAAGGAAGGGGGTACAAATGTTGTTTTGCAAGAGAGGAGGGTTAATACACCTAGAAGGAATTATCAGCGTCATCAGCAGGTCGCCTCAGTTACTCCAGTTGTGGGTGCAACTCCAACTACTATTGCTTATCAAAGACCATCCCAGCAGGGGAATCAAGGGTATAATCAGAGAAGGGAGAGTTATGACCATATTACTATGAGTTATACAGAGTTACTACTGGAATTATGTCATAAGAAGTTGGTTCAGAACCGACTACCTCCCGTCGTACCATCACCATTGCCTTGGTATTACAAAGCATACCAAACATGTGGTTTTCATCAGGGAGCACCAGGGCATAATGTTGAGAATTGTTATCCTTTGAAGACTGAGGTGCAGAAGTTGGTGAAGTCTGGTGTTCTATCTTTCAAATACGTGAGTCCTAATGTGAAAGACAATCCTCTACCCAAGCATGAGGGAGTAAATGCTGTGAATATGGTGGTCGGTTGTCCAGGCGACTTCCGGATTTTTGATATTAATCTTGTTAGAGGAGATTTGGTGAAAATGCATGCAGACCTTTGTTAATTTAGCTACTATACGCATGACCATGCCGGTTGTGCTATTTGTAGTACAGATATACAGGGTTGCGATAAGATAAAGGCTGATTTACAAGAGATGATGAATGAGGGCCTAATCCACATAATCACGCCTAGGGCAGATTATGAAGAGGAGGTGAATATGGTTTTTGGATGTCCTGGAGAATTCATAATTTTTGATGTAGAGTATATGAATGAAGACCTTGTGCAATTGCATGCTACCTTTTCCCATATGGCTGGCCAGGTGGAACACCAATATGGATCTTGTCGAGTCTGCTGTCGAGATTCCCGAGGATGTTCAATCGTAAAGAAGGGTGTTCATTTATTGTTAGACAATGGAATCATCAAGGTTACAAGTCAAAGCGGTGATTACCATGAAGTTGATATGGTTGAGGTTTGTTTGATGGTAGAAGAGTCGGATGAAGAGTATGTCTCCGCAGATGAGTATTTCTCCTCAGATGAGGATTTGTTTTCCATAAATGACTCAATAATGACTGATTGTGTTGAAGAAGGGGTAAACGTCATTGTACCTTGTTTTGGGGCACCCGCCCATCTTGAAGTTGAGTATTATAGCAAGCCAGTTGTTACCCCATTGGTGATTAGTTTACCGGGTCCTATCCCATACAAGTCAGATAAGGTCATGCCTTACAAATACAACACTACAATCTTAGAGGATGGAGTGAAAGTTCCCATCCAGCCAATGCCTGATCTTGGGAATATTGCTGAAAATAGCAGGGTGACCCGCAAAGGTCGTGTGTTTGCACCAGTTGTTCGAAGAGATGTTAGTGATGGAAAGAAAATTGTTGAGAATGTTGAACCCAAGAAGGCTACGGGTGAGATTAGTGGAGCTGCGTTAGAGAAATAAGTGGATGATATTTTAAAGATAATCAAGATGAGCGACTACAGAATTGTAGATCAGCTACTGCAGACTCCTTCAAAAATATCTATCTTAGCTTTTTTGATGAACTCTTCTGCTCACAGAGAATCCTTGATGAGGGTATTGGACCAAGCTTTTATGGAAAGTGATATGCCAATAGACCAATTAAACAGTGTAATAGGGAACATTGCATCATGTAATAACTTGAGTTTCTGCAATGATGAATTATCAGATGAAGGAAGGAATCACAACTTGGCCCTCCAAATCTCTATGAACTGCAAGAATGATTCACTATCCAATGTGTTGATTGATAATGGATCTGCGTTGAATGTTATACCGAGGAGTATGCTTATGAATTTGAAATATCAAGGAACACCTATGCGCCTGAGTTGTATCATTGTGAAAGCGTTCGATGGATCAAGGAAATCTGTTATTGGTGAAGTGGACTTGCTTATTCATATAGGACCACATTTGTTTCAGATTACTTTCCAGGTCATGGACATTGTTCCCGCTTATAGCTGTTTGTTGGGACGGACGTGGATTCATGAGGCAGGGGCTGTCACTTCAACTTTACACCAGAAATTGAAGTTTGTTCGTGAAGGAAAAGTAGTGATCATAAATGGGGAACAAGAATTATTGATATCTCATTTGTCCTCTTTCATCGTTTTGGAGGAGGATGAAGTTGCTGTTGGAACCCAGTTCCAAGCCTTATCCATTGACAATATAAGAGGAAATGAGAATTCCATGGTTTCACTTAAGGATGCGCAACAGGCTGTACGTAAGGGTCATAGTGAAGTGTGGGGATAGATTGTGGATCCACCTATGAACAAGAACAAAGCTGGCTTGGGGTTCTCTTTGAAGAATGAAAAAGGTAAGGGCATGAAGACGAAGTCTGCTGCAAGAAAGTATCAAGACATCTTCTGTAGCGAGGGTTATCTTCATCCAACTATTTCCAGGATCAATGCCATTGTGGAAGATGAAGCAGAACAGGAAAGGCCGAACTATGTGACGCACAAAGTTAGGGTCCAGAACTGGATCACCATTGATGTTCCTTCTTGCATATATGTTTCAAAGTAATTTGTTTTGTTAATCTTTTTGAAAAGCTTTCACTCTGCCCAAGGTGAAAGTATTAATATTGTATGGGCTTATCTGTTGGCTTTGATTTTTAAAATCAATAATAAAAATTGTCTTTGTTTCCAAAAATTGTGTTTTTATTTGTTGTTTTTTTCTTGGAAAATGGTAATCAGAAAAAACCTTTCAAAATAAATAATAACTGAAATTCAATCTGCATGATCACTTGTTATATGTGTCAGTTTCTAAAGGCAATCATAAATCATATGTGAAGATTAATTAAAAACCCGTTGAATACAATGACCCTACACCCTCTCCGAAATTTAAATGTCTTGTGTATGGGGATGAAGAAGAAGATTATGAAGATATTCCAGAAGAGGTCTCACGGTTGCTTGAGCACGAGGAAAATACCATTCATCCATATAAAGAGCCATTGGAAGTGATTAATTTGGGTTCAAAAGAAGATCCGAAGGAAGTCAAGATTGGAGCATTGTTGCATCCTGATGTGAAGAGCAGGTTGATTAAGATGTTTAAAGAGTATGTGGATATTTTTGCTTGGTCTTATCAAGATATGCCTGGTCTAGATACATATATTGTAGAGCACTGTTTGACGTTGAAGCCAGAGTATCCACCAATTAAACAAAAGTTGAGAAGAACTCACCCAAATATGGAAGTGAAAATCAAAGACGAGGTTCTAAAGCAGATTAGTGCTGGTTTTCTTGTGACGTCATTGTATCCTCAATGGATTCCAAATATTGTCCTAGTACCGAAAAAAGACGGAAAAGTCCGCATGTGCGTAGATTACAGAGATCTAAATAAAGCTAATCCAAAAGATGATTTTCCATTGCCACACATTGATATGTTAGTCGATAGCACAACAAAATTCAAAGTATTCTCGTTCATGGACGGATTTTCTGGGTATAATCAAATAAAAATGGCTCCGGAGGACATGGAAAAAACAAATTTTATCACACTGAGGAACATTCTGTTATAGAGTGATGCCCTTCGGGTTGAAGAACGTTGGTGCAACGTGCCAGAGGGCTATGACAACCCTATTCCATGATTTGATGCACAAGGAAATCGAAGTATATGTTGATGATATGATTGCCAAATCCCATAATGAAGAAGGGCATGTAGAAGATTTGTTGAAGTTGTTTCAGCATTTGAGGAAGTATCATCTCTGCTTGAATCCAAATAAATGCACCTTCGGTGTTCGATCATGGAAATTATTGGGTTTCATTGTTAGCCAGAAAGGAATTGAAGTTGACCCTGATAAAGTCAAAGCAATTCAAGAGATGTCATTTCCAAGAACTGAAAAGCAAGTCAGAGGTTTCCTCGTGCGTTTGAATTATATTTCCAGATTCATTTCCCACATGACTGCAACATGTGAACAGATCTTTAAGTTGTTAAAGAAAGATCAAGGTTGTGTGTGGACAGATGACTGCCAAAGGGCATTTGAAAGTATTAAAGAATATCTGCTTGAACCTCCTATCTTGCTCCCTCCTGTCGAAGGAAGACCATTGATTATGTATCTGACAGTGTTAGATAATTCCATGAGTTGTATTTTGGGACAACATGATGAAACAGGGAAGAAAGAGTTCGCCATTTATTTCCTCAGTAAAAAGTTCACTGATTATGAGTCGCGGTATTCCATGCTGGAAAAGACATGTTGTGCTTTGGCCTGGGTGCAAAGTGTTTGTGGCAGTATATGTTGAATCACACTACTTGTTTGATCTCCAAAATGGATCCAATCAAGTACACTTTTGAAAAGCCTGCTCTTACTGGGAGAATTTCCCGCTGGCAGATGTTGATATCTTAATATGATATCGAATACCGCACTCAAAAAGCTATTAAAAGCAGTGTGTTGGCAGCTTATCTTGCCCATCAACCAGTGGAGGATCATCGGTCTGTAGAGTATGAATTCCCTGATGAGGATGTGATGTTCCTGAAAGTGAAAGATTGTGGTGAACCGTTGCCTGAGGAAGGTCCTGACCCTGAATCTCGTTGGAGTATGATATTTGATAGAGTTGTGAATGCTTATGGTAAAGGAATTGGTGATGTGATTATCACTCCACATGGATCTCACATTCCTTTTACCGCAAGGTTAACGGTTGATTGTACTAATAATATGGAAGAATATGAGGCTTGTATCATGGGTCTCGAAGAAGCTATTAATCTCAGAATTAAAAATCTAGATGTGTATGGTGATTCAGCTTTGGTAATAAATCAGATTAAAGGAGAATGGGATACTCGTCAGCCCGGCTTGATCCCTTACAAAGATTATGCTAGAAGATTATTACCCTTCTTTAATAAAGTTGAATTCCATCACATTCCTAGAGATGAAAATTAGATGGTGGATGCTCTGGCAACTCTGGATTGTATGTACCAAGTGAATACTTAGAATGACATACCTCTAATTATGGTTCAGCAACTGGATAGGCCCGCTCATGTGTTTACAACAAAGGAGGTAGAAGATGAAAAACCTTGGAATCATGATATCCAGCATTTTCTTCAGACTCAGGAATACCCGATTGGTACTTCAAAGAAACATAAACAGACACTGAGAAGATTGGCTGGCAATTTCTTCCTCAGTGAAAATGTGTTGTATAAAATAAATTATGACATGGTCTTGCTCAGATGCGTGTCATAAATGTCAGGTTTATGTAGATAAGGTCCATGTGCCTCCGACACTTCTCAATGTGATCTCTTCCCCATGGCCTTTCTCTATGTGGGGTATTGACATGATTGGGATGATAGAACCCAAAGCTTCGAACGGACACCGTTTTATCTTGGTAGAAATTTATTACTTCACCAAGTGGATGGAAGTTACTTCATATGCTAATGTTACTAAGTAGGTGGTTGTGCGCTTCATCAAGAATAATATTATATGTCGGTATGGTGTGCCGAGCAGAATTATCACCAACAATGGCTCGAATCTAAACAATAAAATGATGACAGAACTGTGCGAAGAATTGAAGATTGTCCATCATAATTCATCTCCATACAGGCCAAAGATGAATGAGGCTGTTGAAGCTGCTAATAAGAATATCAAGAAGATTATCCAGAAAATGGTCGTTACTTATAAGGATTGACATGAAATGCTCCCTTTTGCTTTGCATGGATATCGAACATATGTCCGCACTTCAACAGGAGCAACCCCGTTCTTCCTGGTGTATGGAATGGAATCTGTACTCCCAGTCGAGGTTGAGATTCCCTCTTTGCGTGTGATAATGGAAACTAAGTTGTCAGAGGCTGAATGGGTCTAGAACCGGTTTGACCAATTGAATTTGATCGAAGAGAAGAGAATGACAGCTTTGTGTCATGGACATGTATATCAGACAAGGATGAAGAAGGCTTTTGATAAGAAGGTCAAACCTCGTGAATTTAGAGAAGGTGACCTCGTGCTTAGAAAGATCATGTCTTTCAACACTGATTTTAGGGGCAAGTGGACTCCCAACTTTGAAGGCCCATATGTTGTCAAGAAAGCCTTCTCTGGCGGTGCATTAATTCTTGAAACTATGGATGGCGAGGAGTTCCCACGTCCCATGAATGCTGATGCAGTCAAGAAATACTTCGCCTAAAGAAATAAAAGAACAACTCGCTAAGTTGAAAACCCGAAAGGGCGGCTTAGGAAAAAAAAGCGTCTCGGTAGGCCAAAAACCCGAAAGGGCGGTGTGATACGGTGGGAGAACTGACTTGGGATGTTTTGCGTTTTCTCGTAAATGTTGCAGTTAGCAAGAGTCACCACCAACTTTTATTTTATCCAAATGGAAAGGTGAAAAAGCACAGGAAAGACCTTTGAGATGTTTTCTTGAGTTCGGGGGGTAGATTATGAAAAGGGAAGGTATTAGCACCGTTTTTATCCATGTTTTTCCATGGTCTCTTAGTTACTTGCTAGATCACTTGCTTTTGTTTGAAAAATGTGTTTTGTGTGGTTTTTGAAAGTATTTTGAAAAGGCGCCATCATTTAGGCAAACTTTGTAATGATCCTCGTTCGTAGGAATGTATACAAAGTGTTGTTCTTTTGAAAATGTTTTTCATGTTTGAGAGATGTTTTTGAAAGTGTTGGTGTTTATTTTGAAGATAGCAAGGATGTTTTGGTTTTGAAGTTGAGCAAGTAACTAGGAACATTCTACCTACTCAAAAGTCTTTCATGTTCATTTCCTTTTTCCTTTGACATTGTTATCTTACCATTGATTTGGTAGATAACCCTATCTTTGGATGTAAAAGGGACGGGTGTGGGTCATCGTATAACCATGATTAGCAATGTTGCAAGGCATCTTAGCATCTTTCTCTAGGGACTAAGATCATTTTGAAAGGCAACTTTTGATAGCGTCATCGAGGGACTATGATATTATTCTTTTGCTTGTTTTTGCTAAGATACTTCACATGCGTAACATAGCCATTTTGTAAGGCAACCAAATGGATTTTATCCTAGGGGTGCTTGTGTTCAAGTGTGTTTATTTTCATGCTTGATTTATCTTTGATTGGGGTTTTCTAATTGATTTGTTTTAGTCTTTTCATTCAAAACCCTAATTACTAGCTGTGATACGGTGGCAGAACCGACTAGTTTTACTGGTTTGCATTTTGTGTTTTTTTATTCGCAAAATATCGTGGTAAGCAAGAGTCGCCACCGACTTTTATATCATCCAACCGGAAAGAAAAAAAGCACAGAAAAAAATCCTTTTTTCGAGATATTCTGAATACGGGGGGTAGATTATAGAAAGGGAAGGTGTTATCACCCTTTCTATCTATGGTTTTCCATGGGCTCTTAGGTACTTGCTCATCTTTTTAAATTGCTTGTGTGTGTGCTTTGTTTTAAAAATTTTGTTTTACTTCGTTTTAACCCTTGCTTCTGTTTTCAAGAGTTTTACGAAGTGTTTTTGAAAACTTTGTTTGAAAAATGTTTGGTGTGAAAAAGTTTGATTTGAACAAGTACCTACTAGCATCTACCTACTCGAAAAAAAGATCGTTTCTATTCTTATTTCCTTTAGACAGTGCTATCCTACTATTGAGAAATAGGTAGCACCGTTGTTGGAATTTGTAAGGGTCAATTCGAAAGGGACGTAATGATCATTGAAGGCAACATGTAAGGATACCTTAACATTTCGAAGGGACTGTCATCATATATTTATAGGCAACATCAAGGGACAAGATCATATACCGTAGGCAACTCGAGGGACAATAATGGACCATGATCTTTTATGATGAATTTAACTGGGGGTCTTTGCTAAGGGTATCCCTACGTTCGAGGGACATGACCATTATTTTTTGAGGCAACCAATTGAGGTATACCCTAAGGGTGCATATGTGCAAGGTGTGTTATGTTCAGTTATTTTAGTCTTGTGTTAAGTTTGCTAATGTTTGATTATTCTTGCCATACAATCCTATTAGTCATACATCTAGCAGTTAATAATTGCAGTAATTTTAAAAATGCGGAAATATAAAATCTAGCTATTACAAGGCTTCGGGGAGGGGGATTATGTACATATCCAAAACTGGAGAAAAAATAAATAAAAGGGGTAAAGGTCCTATTAATCATCTATTACATCCCAATATACAGTTACAATAATAAAATGAAGTGCGAAAGAATAATAACGCGCAAATTTGAAAAGACGTCTAAAAATCCTTTAAAAAAAATCTTTTTGTTGTTTTTTGTTTTAATTTATAAAAATGGTTTAAGTTAAAAAATAATTGATCTAGATCTATATTTAAAAAAAAGATAATTATTAAAGAAACATTAAATTTAAATAAAAGAAATTAATTCTATGTTTTTTGGTATTTTTGTTACGAAAAGGAAAATGAATTAAAATGAAATTAAACCTAAGTTCTATTAATTTTAATTTAAAAAAAAAAGTTAAAGTGTTTACTTAATTAATTTACCAAAATTAAAATTTAATTAAGAAAAAAAATCCTAAATCTATTTTTATGTTTTTTTATATTTGTTTATTGATAAAAATAAAAAAAGTGATTAAAATAAATAAATGAAATGAATAAAACAAGAAAATAAAGATGGGCCTAGTAGCAAAAGTAAACAGGAGGTGCAATCATCAGAAATCCCTAGGCCCGAATCTTCGAAAGCTTCATGCTCTAACTATGGTGTTTTTTTATTCTTGCGTGGAACCTATGATTCAACCATCCATAATTGTTCTATATAAACTCAAACAAACGTTAGCATACCATAAAATGTGATTAAAATTAGAGATTCGAAGTTTAAAATTTTACCAAACCGGTGTTGTCAAATGGGGGCGTGCTAGGCGTGTGATGGATTGATCTTGGGCCTTATAAGACTCCTGAGGACTTCAAGAGGATGGTTTGAGGCTTGATGTCAATTGAGAGAGACAGGAACCTCGAGATATGACTTGCACCAATTCTTTGATTTCTTGAGAGCTTTTTGAAGAGCTTTTAGAGAGTTTTTTGAAGAGCTTTTTGAGAGCTTTTAGAGAGGAATTTTCGTGTCTTTCAAGCTTGTTTGACTCTATATTTATAGAGGAGAATGAGGAGACATGAAAGCATGGAAAGAATCTCCCTCATAATGTTGTGTTTTAAGACCATGATCAACATTTGAAAAAAATGCCATATTTGATGATTTTATGCCATTTTCACATGTGGATGAACCTGGACATATTTGAAGGGTTATTGCACGAAATCAATTGACATAAACCAGCATAAAACTTTCCCAAAATATATTCACATCAAAATTTACATTATTTCTATTATTTATTTATTTAATTATGAATTTTAATGAATAAAATATCAAAATAAATAGCATAAATAGTAGAAAAATGTACGGGTGGGCTTAAAGGTCGTGGACCATGTTAGGAATGAGTTTCAAATTTGAAAAGATAGGCCCATTTGGAAAAAATTCATGTTTGGTCAATATTTGTTTCATGTATTTTTTCAAAAATTGGCCAACTTTGACAATGCATATCTCTCTCAATTTTAACCCTATGATGGTGTTCTTGGACTTTTTAGAAAGCTCAAGATGTCATATAAGCAACCCTTTTGGTCTCATCTCAATTGAGTCTTCCATGTTGATGTATGAAGCTTTTACATAAAAGGTGTTTTTGTTGACTTTCCAAAATGACCTATAATGTCCAAATTTATATCTTCTTATGAGTGCATATTTTGAACTTGGGAGCTGAAGATGGATTGTAGGGAATTTAATCCTCTTAAAAATGAGCTTTGGATGGGTCATTTATGATAAAGTATGATAAAGTTATGCTTGGTCAAAGTTGAGTTGACTTTTCCTACAAAACCCTAATTTAGCAACTTTTGGGTTTTGATGAATTGTGAGAAATCCTTGAGGAATAATGATCAACCTTTAATCAAATGATGAATAATAATTCAAAATTAGAATGTTGACCAAAAATCTTGAAGTTTGACTGCATGTGGGCCACAATTGGCTTTTTCCCTATCACAATCGATTTTTAGGCCTTTGAGCAATTAACTGAGCAAACATTCTCTGCAAGGCTTGAAACTTGACATGGATGATCTTGAGAACATATTAGGACAATAGTGAGCATTTGGGACCCTTTTGATTCAAACATCTTGATGCAAACTGAAACCCTAATTTGAGGTAGACTGCCTTAGGAGAGAATTTGTTTGGTCAACTCTTGGACTTCCTTGAGCAATTTGAGGATCTCACTTAAAATGTATTGAGAAATATGGGAGGGCAAATTTTGGGGTACAACACTAGCATTTATATCTAAAGCGATAAATTGCGGAATTTTAAAATTACTACGCTATTACAACACTTGTGGGAAGGGGTGTACAAATTATAAATCGGGATTGCTAGAAAATAAACCTAATTATCTATTACAACCATATTGAATATGTACAAGAATTGAAAAAATAATGTACAAAATGAATAAATATACAATCTTGTAAATGGAAAGGGAATATATCTTTGTTTGGATTTTTAAGAAAGGGTGTTAACCTAATTAAAAAAATATTAACGAAAATTAAATAAAATTAACTTAAACTAATTAAGAAAAGAAATTAACTAAAAAACATTTTTTAGGGTTTTTTATGAAAATGTTTCTAAATAAATAGTATAAAAATTAATTAATTAAAATAAATCTAAGTTCTAAATAAATTTTAATTTATAAGAAAATAATATAATATAATAATTATCTAAATATTAATTAAGAAAAGGAAATTAATTTATTAAGAAATTTTATTTTGTTCTTTTTAGTTTTTATAAAGAGAAATATGAGTATAGAAAGTAATAAAATAAATATTTTTGGATTTTTTTTATTAATAAGAAAATAAAAAAAAATATTGATAATAATAATAATAATAATAAAAATAAAATATAAAAGTAAAAATAAACTAAAAAAAATGAAATAAAGAAATAATGGGCCAGAGGGGGTGCTGAAGCAAGGTAGGGAGTTAGAAGGAACAAAAAAGCTAGGTAGAAATCTGTTAGGCCCAGGCGCCTGTTTGTGACAAAAAAAGAAGGAAAATGTTGAAAAATGCAAAAGGGTACCACTGGGGCTCGAACCCAGGTCCATATAGTCACATCGCGCGCTTCTACCACTGGGGTGGCTATACATCCGTTTATTAATATCAAACCATAAATATATATGACAAACACGTTCCTGAAGACAACTTCATCTTCAACCTCACGCCCAGCCTGAACCTCTATATCTTATTCAATTCTCAACCAAAATGAAAAATGTAAACAGGAAACTTGTGGCAAATTTCCTCACGATTTCAGAAATGCAAAGCAATAAAATTATAGATCAAAGACAAACATGAATTTTAATGGCCCTAATCTGTACCGTAAAAATTTCAGAAACTTCAAACTTAAAATTCTATAAGCTCAAGCAACATAAATGAAAATTATAGACATGGTTAGCTTTAGAGCAATGATATCTACATTTTTCATTCAAAAATAAACCATTAATGATGCTTGTATGAAGAGTTCAAAGTTGAGATAACTTATCTCAAAACTGGAAATCGTGTTCTACAAATGAGCACTACTTAAGGTGTTATGATGATCAGTATAGCTCCACTGAAGTCCCAAGAAGCTAATGCAATGATTAGCTTGGTTGGAGAGTGACTGAAATGGTCTGGAGAAGTCCACTTACAGTGCTCTGTTTTTGGACTTTGAAATGGAGGAAGATGGTGTTACAGAACTGTAACAGGGTAAGGGATGACTTCTAAATGATGTTTAGAAGCTTTTGGAAGCAAGAAGCCAAGAAACGCACGAGTAGTTTTTGGTTTTAGGATATTTGGCCAGAATCTACAACAATGGAAGTGTGAGATGCCAATATGTGTTCTTGGTGTTTTCAGGGGTTAAGCATGCGTGGGATTTGTAACAAAATACTTGTGTATGTATATGCAAAAAAGCTTGAGTGCTTTGGAGAGTTAGAAGTATAAGTTACAAGCTTATTGCTTTGTTACTTGATTTTCAAGAAAAGTGGGAAAATAAGTTTCAAGAGGAAGTACAAGAATGGGCTGAGTGATTGTAAGTGTCTAGACAGGTTTCTCTTGAGTTATGGGACTTGTATGATCAGAAGAAAGCAATTGCAAGGCTCAAGAACATGTTTCGTGTAAAAAGCTACTTTATCAAAATGGCATTGTGCACTTTCTTCCCCTAATGGATATAAAGCATGACCTTGCATTGAATGCTTGAATTGAGACCTCTAATAGTTGTGCAAGCAATTAATTATGGAGTGCATAACAAGTTTGAGGCCTATAAAGTAGAGATTATGCAGCATAGGTTTGAAATTTGAATCTTGTTCATCAAAAAATGACTTGTATTTCAAGTGTGAAAACCCTAACTTCATCTCTTCGATTATCCCTGCTCAAGAATGATCTCAAGGAGTTCTTGGACATTTTGGAAATCTTGAAATGTTCTCTACAACCCCTATTTTAATCACTTTTGAAAATTCCCCTTGAAACTATATGAAAAAGTGCCATGAAGTTAGGTCAAAATCTTGACTAAAACTAGGGCAAAATTTCATTAAGTGTCCAATTTCAAGGCCATGACTTTAGGAATTAATAACTCGATATCCAAGCATTTTTAGGAGAAGTTGTGTAAATCAATGTTGTAGATATCACGGAGATCTACAAATTTCATGTTTAAAGTTCCTTTTGAATCCTCTTGCATCATGGTGAAAAATTGGCTTAAAGTTATGAAAAAACATGAAGTTTTAAACACTTAGAAAAATTTCTACGTTATAAAACTTTGACTTTTCAAAATGAAATCTTTACTTTTTGATTTCTTGATGAATAAGTTTCAAATTTTGACATGTTTTAATGAATTTTGATCTTTGACATTGAATTTTGACCAAAAAGTCAAAGTTTGACTTTTCAATGTACAATTGACTTTTGATCAGTTGACTGGAAATTCACTATCAATCCAATTGATCTTGAGCAATGTTTTAGGTCATGCCATTAGGTTAAAATGATGCAATTAAACTCTTTGAATCATGCTTCAAACCAATTGACCATTTTCTAGGTCAAAATCAGAAATTGCTTTCTTTCAGTCAAAACCCTAATTTTGACTATTTTGACCTTTTGGTGATTTGATCAAATTTCTTGAGGAATTGTGGTCCAAACCTAATCAAATGATACATATGAGTTTCTAATGTTTATGTGGATAAAAAATTATGAAGTTTGATTGTAAATTGGCCATAGTTGACTTTTTCCCCAATACAACTGATTTTTAGGTCAACTGCTCAATTGACTGAGCAAAAATGCGATCCAAGGCTTGAAACTTGACATGAGCAATCTTAGGGGTCCATAATGATCCATGAAAATCATAGGAAGCATTTAAAAGTTCAATTATCCTTGTGAAATCTCAAACCTTAATTTTGGTCATCAGTGCTTGAGGAGATATCTTGAGCTATTCAACCCTAATGCAGTCTTGAAGCAAGAGAGGTCTTTGTGAAGAAATATTTGATAAATGAGAGGGAAACTTTTGTGGTACAACAACCCCCATTGTTAAATCTTCTTAAACCTGAAGAGTTAGATTGGCGGATCTGCCATTCGTGACTTGAAGGTGAAAGATGATTGAACACTAGAGTGCCCAGAAATTTGCACTCGAAGATGGATGGTGAATGGGCTTATAGATGGAATTTGGAGGAATGTTGGTAAATACTGGAAGAAGTATAAGCATAAATCTCTTGTTTATTTATACTAAAACTTGATGTTTTACCTGTGAGAAAAGGAGTTAGTAAAAATGCAGATGCCTGCATGATGTTCACCAGGTGTGGTATTATGTTAAGTGCATATAGTATGTACATGCAATGATGTATGAATGTGAGATGTATGTTTTTGTCCATGAAAATAAATCCCTGACTGCTGCTGAGGAAATTCTAGGAGGTCGAATCCCTAATTACCATTGGGAATGAAGAATATGCATATCTTCACACTTTATTGAAAGGATGCTTCCGCTGGGGAATATTGCTTGAATGTCAGCTGCTATTTGGTCGAATCCAGGCTTCACGATTTGCTGAGGATACGGAAGTATTCAATTTCTATCTAGTCGGATCCAGGCTTCATAATGACTTACTAGGGGAAGAGACGAATTAACTGTTATCTGGTCGGATTCCAGGCTTTCCAGAAAAATTTCTTGGAGTTGAATAATCATCTGGTCGGATCCAGGCTTCATAATAACTTGCTGAGGATACGGAAGTTAACTGTTATCTAGTTGGATCCAGGTTGCGCAGTAACTTGAAGTGGTAACTACTATCTGGTCAGATCCAGGTTTCATGGTCTTTTGAAAGTTGTACTATTATCCGGTCAAATCCAGGTTTCATAGTGTCTCTTTGGGGATCATAGTTAATTGTTATCTAGTCGGGCTCCAAGTTTCACAATAAACTTTTTGGGGATTTAGTTGTTATCTGGTCGTTTTCCAGGTTTCACAATGAATCTCTGAGGGTAATTTCTATCTAGTCGGATCCAGGCTTCACAACAACTTGCTTGAAAAGGTGAAATTGAAAATTGATATCTGGTCGGATCCAGGTTTCACAGTAATTTGTTGGGGCAGAGGAAAATTCTACTGGGGAAAAGAAGTTAAACCTTGGTCGGGTTGAGTCCAGGTTCTTCTATATCTTTGAAGAGTTAGACTATTATTTGGTCGGGTCCAGGTTTTATAGTATCTTGAAATTGAGATCAACTATTATCTGGTCGAGTCCAGGTTTCATATATTCAAACTGTTATCTGGTCGGGTCCAGGTTTCAACAATTACTTGAAAATTATGCTAATATCTTGTCGGGTCCAGGCTTCATAGTATTTTTTTTGGAAGTAGTAAAGGCTTTGTTGACGACTTTACTGGGGATCAGGGGTTGTAGCCCTATGATTTGCAATAATCTGGAAGAAAATTCAAACTGGAGAGTGTAGACTCAGTCGGGTAGGACAAACTTAACTTGGGGAGGATACACTCCTCTTGGGGAGGATAAATTCCGCTTGGGGATAATAGCATTGGACGAGGAAGATATGCTCAGCTGGGGAACTCTGTGGTGTCTTGATTGTTGTATGTTGGGGAAATTTGAACTCGGCTGGGGAGTTATGTGGTTCCTAGATGATTGTTAGGGAAATAAAACTTGTTGGGGAAAGGTTTATTATAGTCGTCCTTTTGGGGATAATGATGATGAGATAACTCTGTGGGGATATTTCATATACATTAAAGAGATGCTTACTGCTGCTTAGCAGGACACATGTGCCAAATAGTTTTAATTATGTTCATATGCATATGTTCATTTAATTTTAGTCATTGGACAAATTTGCATTCGAAACAAAGACAGAAATTTTGTACTTCAAAGTATATTTGTATTTATATTTTACCCATGAATAGGCGTTTTTATACAGAGAGACGGAGATCCTAGTAAGAGGAAATCGTCGAAAGAAAAACAAAATTGAGAATGAAGAACAAATAGCCATGTGAAATGATCTCATTGCCTTCCAACTCTACTATTTCCCCAATATCTTTGAATGTCCCTTTCCGTTGATAGAAGTTGATCGGATTGATCTTGGACTGTTTGAACTTGGACCTCGGTGATAAAATTGACTGTGTTAATTCCACCGGACATAGTCATACACTTCTAATACTTAACTTTTTCCTGGACCTCCCTTTCGGGTTTTCAGTCCACCAGGATACCCTTTTTTGCCCAAGTCGCCCTTTCGGGTTTTCAACTTGCCGGGTGTACAATCTTTTGCATGTGTCCCTAAATTTTGCCCAAACCTTTTGGTTTTCCGGGATGCCCTTGTTTTTCTTAGGTGTGTCAACCTAACGGGTCTCTTATGCGTATTTTTTAACTATGTCCGCGTTTATAGGATATGGGAAATCTTCACCATCCATGGTAGTCAGCATCATGGCACCGCTAGAGAAAACTCTCTTGATAACAAATGGCCCTTCATAGGTGGGAGTCCATTTTCCTCTAGGGTCGCCTTGTGGTAAAATGATGCGCTTTATCACCAAGTCACCAACTTGATATACCCGAGGCTTGATCTTTTTGTTGAAATCCTTGATCATCCGTTTTTGGTACATCTGACCATGGTAAACAGCAGCTAATCATTTTTCATCGATCAAGTTCAGCTGATCCAATCTCGTTTGAATCCACTCGTCTTCACCTAGGCCTGCCTCATTCATAATTCTTAGAGAGGGAATCTAAACTTCTACTGGAAAAACAACTTCCATGCCATAGACTAAGGAAAAGGGAGTTGCCCCAGTTGATGTTCTAGCTGAAGTACGGTAGCCATGTAGAGCAAACAACAACATCTCATACCAATCCTTATAGGTTACTACCATTTTCTGCACAATCTTCTTGATATTTTTGTTGGCCGCTTCGACTGCACCATTCATTTTCAGTCTATACGGAGAAGAATTTTGATGCTTGATCTTAAACTGAGTTCAAAGCTCAGTGATCATAGCATTGTTGAGGTTAGTCCCATTGTCGGTGATGATCCTTTCTAGGATACCATAACGGCAGATAAGGTTGTGTCTGATGAATCTGGCTACCACATTCTTGGTGACTGAGGCAAACGAGGCGGCTTTGACCCATTTGGTAAAATAGTCGATAGCAACAAGAATGAAGCAATGTCCGTTGGAAGCCGTGGGCTTGATTTCTCCAATCATGTCAATACCCCACATTGCAAATGGCCATGGAGCAGTCATGACATTCAGAGGAATAGGAGGCACATGGACCTTGTCAGCATAGATTTGGCATTTGTGACAAGTTCTTGAATGTTGATGGCAATCAGTCTCCATCGTTGACCAACAGTAACCGGCTCTTAATATTTTCTTAGCCATCGTATGTCCACTTGAGTGAGTACCGAAGAGACCATCGTGAATGTCTTCCATAATTTCCTCTGCCTCCTTCTTGTCCACACATCGGAGTAGAGTTGAATCATGGTTGCGCTTGTATAACATCCCATTACTTAGGAAGAATTTGGCTGCAAATCTTTGCAAGAACTTTCTGTCATTGATAGATGCCCCCTTTGGATACTCTTGTGTTTCAAGGTATCTCATCACCTCATGGTACCATAGCTTTTCGGCATCAGTGTCAAGCTCATAGAAATGTTCCGGTTCATCGAATCTTTCAGTTGTAATCATAGGGGCTTCATTGTCCCATCTGACCTTGAACATTGAAGACATGGTTGCCAAAGCGTCAACCAACTAGTTTTCTTCCCTAGGGAAGTGCTCAAAAGTGATCTCTTCGAAGTGAGGAATTAGGGATAGCACAAGTTCCTTGTAAGGGATGAGATTAGGGTGTTTAGTGTACCAATCTCCTTTTACTTGACTAATCAATAGAGAGGAATCTCCGAATACATCCAAATGCTTGATTCTCAAGTCGATAGCAACTTTCAGACCTAAGATGCATGCTTCATACTCAACCATATTGTTTGTGCAATCGAAGCATAGTCTGGTAGTGAAAGGAGTGTGGCAACCTTTAGGAGAGATGATCACAACACCAATTCCGTTACCTAAGGCGTTGGAAGCCCCATAGAATACCATAGTCCATTGGGATGCTTGTTCAGGTCCGTCATACGGTCTCGGTTTTGCACAGTCGGTTACCAGCACAATGATATCATCAAGGAAGTCGAAGTTCATTGACTGATTATCATCCACAGCTTGATGGTCCAAATGATCTGCTAGTACACTCCCTTTGATGGCTTTTTGAGTCGTATACTGAATGTCGTACTCAGTCAAGATCATTTGCCATCTAGTTATCCGTCCAGAAAGGGTAGGTTTCTCGAAGATGTACTTGATTGGGTCCATTTTAGAAATAAATAGAGTGGTATGAGTCAACATATTTTGTCTTAGCCGGTGATCAGCCCATGCCAGAGCGTAGGTAAACTTTTTGCTCAGGTAATAAATAGCATGCTCTTTTCGGCCAGACTCGTCATGTTGGCCCAAAACTCACCCCATAGAGTACTCTAATACCGTCAAGTACATGATCAAGGGTCTTCCTTCAACTGGAGGCATGAGAATAGGAGGTTCTTGTAGATATTATTTAATTTTGTCAATGGCAATCTGGCACTCATCATTCCATCTGACTACCTGATCTTTCTTCAAGAGTTTGAAGAGTGGCTCACAAGTAGCAGTCAAGTGAGATATGAAACGGAAAATGTAATTGAGACGAACCAAGAATCCACTGACTTATTTTTCAGAATGAGGGATTGGAATTTCTTGAATCTCCTTTACCTTTTCAGGATCAACTTCAATGCCTTTGTTGCTGACGACAAAACCTAGAAGCTTTCCAGATCGTACTCCAAACATGAACTTGTTAGGGTTTAACCTTACCTTGTACTTCTTCAGCCTCTCGAATAATTTGCGCAAATGATCAAGATGATCTTCTTCGGTTTGTGATCTGGAAATCATATCATCCACATATACCTCTATCTCATGATGAATCATGTCATGAAATAAAGCTACCATAACCCTTTGATATGTTGCCCCTTCATTCTTTAATCTGAACGGAATGACCTTGTAGTAGAAGGTGCCCCATTGCGTGACGAAAGTAGTCTTCTCCATGTCTTCGAGAGCCATCCTTATTTGATTATAGCTTAAGAAGTCGTCCATGAAAGAGAAGACTTTATGCTGAGCAGTATTATAACTAAGGCGTCAATGTGTGGTAGAGGGAAGTCATCTTTGGGGCTTGCCCTATTCATATTCCTATAGTCTACACACATGGGAACTTTCCCGTCATTCTTTGGCACTGGCACCACACTGGCAACCTATTGAGGATAGGATGTCACAGCTAGGATCCCCGTGTCAAATTGTTTCATCACTTCAGCTTTGATGTTTTTAGACATATCAGGCCTCATGCGACAAACCTTTTGTTTAACAGGAGGGCAATCTTCTCTTGTTGGCAAACGATGAACTACGATGTTGGTATCCAACCCAGGCATATCTTCATAAGACCAAGCAAATACATCCACATAATCACGCAACATCTGAACCAACCTACTCTTGACACTGCTCTCCAAATTAGTGCCGATCTTGATTTCCTTCTTATCTGACTCAATACCTAGGTTGAAAACTTCAACTGACTCTTCATGCAGTTGAATAGCTTTTTCATCTTGTAATAGAAGTCTGGCTAGTTCTCCCGGTATGTCACAATCTTCCTCACCTTCGTCTTCAGCTTGGTTGATAAGACATTCAAAGTCATAGTCGGTGATAGTAGAGTCATTGGCAATAGGATCCAGAGTGGATGTGGACCTGCATGAGTGTGTGTGTGTGTGTGGATGTAAGATACATGGCTATTTTTTTTGCAAAAAATGTATTTGAAAGAAAGGAAAGACAATGAACACAAAAATTTGAATGCAAAAGGGTCCAATGTACTGAATGATCATATGATTAGATGAATATAAATAAAACCCTTGACAAATGGACCAAAATGCCCTGGGCCAGGCACATGGCTTAAAAGTCATTGTTAAAATATTACAGACAAACAAATTCTTGAATTGAAATAAAAGAAATAACAAGTAGATTACTCCTCAATGAAGGAGATGGGCACAAAGTCCTTTGTATGCCAATTCTTCAGCTTCTTTTTAGTTGGATACACCCATTCCTCAAATGCAATCTCTTCATCAGAATCACCCACGGCGTTGACTTCATTGCCTCCAATGCGGAGAGGCGGTTTTCCAGCACGAGCGTGTCTCACCTCCCTCTAAGCTTTGATAGTGAAGCCCAAACCAAATATGTATGCTTTAAACACGACATCGAGGAGTTACCCCCAAGTATCATAGTTTCCTTCTTCAATTGTCGCGCGAGCATCCTTGACTGAAACCATCTTTGGAGTGGCCTTAACAGTTTTAGACTCATCGGAATAACATTTAGTAGCAGCAATCATCGGTGGTACAACCTCAAAGGCTTGACATGGGGTTTCAATTAATTCTCCGTCCATCTCTACATACTTGAAAGAGTTAAGGTGGCTCACCATAAACTCTTCTTCCCCACAGACGGTGACTATTCTGCCCTTGACTGGATATTTGAGTTTCTGATGGAGGGTTGAGGTCACTGCCCCAACTTTATGAATCCACGGGTGACCTAACAAACAAGAATAGGCAGGGAGAATATCCATAGTATAGAAGGTGGAGTTGAATATTTGGGAGCCCTCTTTGATTGGAAGATCCAACTCCCCATGAACAGTCCTCTTTGATCCATCAAATGCTCTTACAATGATGTCGCTTGGCTTCAATACTAAATCTTCACGGTCGAGACGGTCTAATGCCCCCTTGGGTAATACATTCAGAGAAGAACCAGTGTCGACTAGCACATGTGCTAAGGTGGTCCCTTTTCACTTGATTGACACATGTAATGCTTTATTGTGATTTTTCCCGAGAGGTGTTAAGTCAGCATCTAAAAATCCTAAGCCATTATCAGCTGTCAAGCTAGCCACACAATTTTCAAATTGATCTATTGATGTCTCATGAGGGACATGAGCTTTTTTCAGGAATTTGATTAATTTCCGAGCATGGGCATCGAAGCAAAGCAATAATGACAACATTGAAATCTTAGAAGGGGTTTTCCCCAATTGTTCTACAATATTGAAGTTGCTTCTTTTTATGACCTTTAGAATCTCGTCCATTTCATGGGCGGAGGGTTCTTCATCATCTACGTTCTTGGAGGATACTTCAATCACAACCGACTCAATAACCTTTTCCTTCCCTCTGGTATCGGTACTTGGCTTGGCAACAGTAATGCGGATGGGCGTCCTTTTAACAACTGGTGGTGAGATATTGGGTGAAAATATTCTTCCAGTTCTAGTTACTTTGCTTGAGCCAGCTATGTTACTGACATCGTCATCTTTTCCTTCTTCGATCAAGGCATCTTGTTTAATGCCATGATAGAATACCTCAGCACCATAATTCCATGGTACCGCCTTGTTTAAAGAGTAAGGAATCGGTCCGGGATTGGTAATTATTAAGGGAGCAATAATGGGTTCATTTGAAATCCTAATAGGACCTTTGGAGGTGATCCTAAGATGCTTGTTGGAGATGGTGATAATGCAGAGGTCTTCACATTTTTTTATCAAACTCTTGGAAAGTGGAGTCTTCTCGAACTGAATTTTGTGGCTATCCATCAGGCATTATATACCTTTTTTTCAGCCCTTCACATCCATTTGGTTGTCTTGTACAACACACGTTGTCTTCTTCACAACCAGGGTAGATCCCAACTTTTAAAATATTGTTCTTGATTACATTTAGCGGATTAGTCAATTCTTCAACAGAGGCAATAAAAATTGTATCTTCAACAGCATTAACACCTTTTTCATGCTTCAGAATTGGAGCGGTAATTACATTCAGCGTTGGAGGAGGATCAAACTCAATAGTATTATTGTCAAATAAATCCTAGATCTTTTTCTTCAAGGCCCAACACTGATCAGTCTCGTGCCCGGGGCTGTTTGAATGATGAGCACACTTTGCGTTCGGATTGTATTTTGGTGACGAGGTGTTAGGGTTGGCGGGAGGATCGCGCAATGTTACTAAATTAGCCTTAAGCAAATGTTGAAGGGCTTGAGACAGTGACATGCCTAACCTTGTAAATTGTCTTCTTGGAGTTTCAAAATGTTGATGATTTGCAGATGGTCTTGGAGTAGGATTTAGATTGGAGATTCGGATAGCGTTGACAGATGGACGATCATTCTTCTTGGTATGGGCCCTTGCCCCATACACAAAATTAACTTCCTTCTTTGCAGCAAATAGTTTCTTGATAGGATTGGCGGTGGAGGTAGATGCCAGAGATTTTCCCACTTTTGATGCCACTCTCAACTCATTCACCGGTCACAATTAATTCGGTGAAACCAGAAGAAGAACAGCCTACCAACAGATTAAAGAAAGGACCAGATAAGGTGCCCATGAACATGTCTATGTGTTCCCTATCAGTCAATGGAGGTTGGACCCTACTAGAAGGTCTCTCCACTATTGTGCATATTCCTTAAATCCTTCGTTCATCCCCATGGTCATATCTTGCAATTGAACCCTCGTTGGCGTCAAGTCGGTGTTGTACTGATACTGATGGTAAAAGACAGTAGATAAATCCTCCCAAGTGTTGATACGAGAACCATATAACTGATAAAACCATTCAAGTTGCATTCCATCCAAGCTCTCTTGGAAAAAGTGAACCCATAGCTTCTTATCGATAGTGTGCAGCTGTATCTTGTGCACATAAGACTTCAAATGGAGTTTTGGACAAGAAACCCCATCGTACTTGGCAAAGAGTGGTACATTGAATTTGTGGGGAATGACTACCCCAGAGATCAAACTCAAATCGTCAAAATCTAAACCGGGGGCGGCTTGGATTTCAACAGCTTTCAATCTGTCTTCTAAATGCTTGTATTTGATATCAGCGGGCGGGTACTGCTCGTTGAAATAATCATTATCGGATACTTGATTGTTGATACAGTTAGCCTGAGTACTCTTGACCTCACCAATTTGGTTCATGTCCTCTTCAGATGAATCTTCTTCTACTGGGATTTGACGAATTGTCTCATTGAACCTTCTACCCGTGTTGAGTAGAGCTTTCTTCTTTGGCTTCTTCTTAACGGCCAGAAAAGCCATCATATACTACTTCCCCTTGGCTAGGGCTAGTAGAGCTTCCTAAAACTGAGAATTCTAGGTTAGGAGATCCTTCACAGTTTGCTCTAGATTCATCTTGCTGAAATAAACAGCAGAAAGATAAGGAAACCTGTTATGCGAAAACCTGTCATGTTATGATGCATGGAATATGTATATGCAAATGATTTCAAGGATTAATGAAATTTAAATTTTTGTAGACAATAGGACGAACAAACGTTAATTTTCATTAGACAAAACAAGAATTGTTACATCATTCCTCTTGGGCTTACAAAACTAGCTTTCTAAGATAAAAAGACTGAGTGCATCCTTTTTGGTGTGAGATAAGTGTTCACACTTTGCTCTTCTTGTAACTACTTCATAAGCTCTAAGAATCTCTGCTCACTAGCATAGAATTGGGCCTCAAAAGTATCTCGTTCTTCCTTCAGCTGGATCCAACCCTTTGGTGTAGGCATGTCCGGATGGAGGATAATGTAGGGAACATATCCTTCAACCACAGGCTCCATGATGACTGGTAGGATAGAGGGATAAGACATCACAAGTTTCTGAGCACGAGCTCGCACCCATTTTAGGTAAGGCTCAAGGGGAATGGAATTCTTGTGTCCTAGTGTCTTGCTATCTACCTTGTTCAACATCCTCCAAGCTTGGATAAATCTCTAGCCGTAACCTTGATCGTCATTCTCATAGTCAAATACCAATCCCTGGATAAGCATCTCATGGGGACCATCCCTCCGGGCGTAACCAAACTGTCGTAGGGCTAAGCAGGGATTATAGGTGATACCTCCTCTAATTCCAAGCAAAGGGATATTGGGGAATTTTCCACAACGGTCGATGATAGTAACATTCTCCAAAGAGCGGGAACACCAATGAATATTTGAATGTTTGAGCGTCATCAACCTATGGGACCATCTTGAACCTTTCTCATTTTTCAACACAGATTGGGGAAGATGCGAAATAAACCATCTTTCCAAGAGAGGAGTACAACACATAAGGATACCTCTTTTCCTCATGGTGCAAGTGTGAAAAGAATGTAGGATGTCCCCTAGCAAAGTAGGCACCGGGTTACAAGACATGAAGATTTTAACGGTGTTCACATCTATGAGTTGGTCAGGATTTGGAAACAAAACCATCCCATAGATGAGGAGAGCCACAATTTCCTCAAAGGCTTGCAAATCCAAATAGTTCCAACAGTTTTGGGCTTTCTCAAACAAGAACTTTGTTATGAAACCTTTGCCACCACTACTTGTTTCCCAATTAGTTGTGATATCAGATGGTTGCAAATGTAGAGCTTGAGCAATCTCTTCTGGCTTTGGATCTCTTTCTGTACCGTTGAAAGGTAGTTGATTGATAATGGGAATCCTCAAGAGTCAGGAGAATTCTTCCAAAGTTGGCACAAGTTGATAATCGGGAAATGTGAAGCAATGGTGTAGGGGATCAAAGAACTGAAATAGCACCATCATCATGTCTTCATTAGTGGTGGAGGTGGCCAAGTTTAGTAGGAGACCATGTCTTTCGGTAAATGGAGAATTTTCAGGAACCCTTGATGCTAGCTCTTTGAGTTGAGGAGGGATCCTTACGAGATTGACTTGAATGGTTTTCCTGCGAATAGAATCCATGTCCTACAAAACAGAACAAAGATAAATCCCCAAAAATCCTTGAAATGGTTACTGACTATGAGTATGATGTCATTATGTTTATGATTTTATGTACAAGTATTTATATACAAACAAAGCAAACAAGTCCTTAGGTTTAGGCTTGCATGGAGTCTCATAGGTATGTACCCTCTTGAAGTTTAGTTGGCTCAAACCTGTCCTAGTAATATTAACCGGGTTCTAAGGAGCTTAATATTACTGATTTGTTTTCTCGAGCATTGTTTCAGCGCAAGCCTCTTTAATGTCGACCGAAATATCCCATAAAACCAAACCTCAATAAGTGTAGTATCGAGTATCTACCAACTTTGGACTGCACCAAAGTCGGTCATCTCACTAAGTCCTAAAGGCCAAGTTGGTCAAGGTTCTAAAAGTTCATTAGTTCTTCATGACATCACTCAGCGGCTCCGTATTCTCCTTGACTACTCAAGGGCTACCGGTACCCACAAATATGTCGCACTAACGTAGCTATTTCTTAGACCATGTCGGTATACCCCGCACAGTTTCCACAATGTATTGCTACTTACCTATAAGGTATCCCAAATCCGGGTAGAGGATTCAAACCCAAACAAAGAACTATAATGTAAAGCATACAAGTCAAACAAAGAAAGCAAGTAAGTATGATCTAGCCCTAAGGTAACCCCAATTTTAGAATACTCCAAATCAGAGTCGCCAGTTCTGTGATACGGTGGGAGAACTGACTTGAGATGTTTTACGTTTTATCACAAATGTTGCGGTTACCAAGAGTCACTATCGACTTTTCTTTTATCCAAATGGAAAGGTGAAAAAGCATAGGAAAAACCTTTGAGATATTTTCTTGAGTTCGGGGGGTAGATTATGAAAAGGGAAAGTATTAGCACCCTTTTCATCCATGGTTTTCCACTGGCTCTTAGTTACTTGCTAGATCACTTGCTTTTGTTTGAAATATGTGCTTTGTGTGGTTTTTGAAAGTATTTTGAAAAGGCGCAATCGTTTAGGCAAACTTTGTAATGATTCTCGTTCGTAAGAATGTATACAAAGTGTTGATATTTTGAAAATGTTTTTCAAGTTTGAAAGATGTTTTTGAAAGTGTTGGTGTTTATTTTGAAAATAGCAAGGATGTTTTGGTTTTGAAATTGAGCAAGTAACTAGGAACATTCTACCTACTCAAAAGTCTTTCATGTTCATTTCCTTTTTCCTTTGACATTGTTATCTTACCATTGATTTGATAGATAACCCTATCTTTGGATGTAAAAGGGACGGGTGTGGGTCATCGTATAACCATGATTATAAATGTTGCAAGGCATCTTAGCATCTTTCTCTAGGGACTAAGATTATTTTTAAAGGCAACTTTTGATAGCATCATCGAGGGACTATGATCTTGTATTTTTGCTTATTTTTGCTAAGATACCTCACATGCGT
Source organism: Vicia faba (assembly GCA_948472305.1). Lineage (NCBI taxonomy): Eukaryota > Viridiplantae > Streptophyta > Magnoliopsida > Fabales > Fabaceae > Vicia > Vicia faba. The sequence continues at coordinate 1,214,243,348 of OX451738.1, read as the reverse complement.
AACATGGCCATTTTGTAAGGCAACCAAATGGATTTTACCCTAGGGGTGCTTGTGTGCAAGTGTGTTTATTTTCATGCTTGATTTATCTTTGATTAGGGTTTTCTAAATGATTGGTTTTAGTCTTTTCATTCAAAACCCTAATTACTAGCATTTATATCTAAAGCGATAAATTGTGGAATTTTAAAATTACTACGCTATTAAAACACTTGTGGGAAGGGGGTGTACAAATTATAAATGGGGATTGCTAGAAAATAAACCTAATTATCTATTACAACCATATTGAATTTATACAAGAATTGAATAAATAATGTACAAAATGAATAAATATGCAATCATGTAAATGGAAAGGGAATAGATCTTTGTTTGGATTTTTAAGAAAGGGTCTTAACGTAATTAAAAAAAGATTAGTAAAAATTAAATAAAATTAACTTCAATTTATTAAGAAAAGAAATTAACTAAAAAAGATTTTTTTAGGGTTTTTTATGAAAAGGTTTCTAAAAAAAATAGTATAAAAATTAATTAATTAAAATCAACCTAAGTTCTAAATAAATTTTAATTTATACGAAAATAATATAATATAATAATTATCTAAATACTAATTAAGAAAACGAAATTAATTTATTAAGAAAATTTGTTTTTTTGTTCTTTTTAGTTTTTATAAAGAGAAATAAAATATGAGTATAGAAAGTAATAAAATATATATTTTTGGATTTTTTTATTAATAAGAAAATAAAAATAATATTGGTAATAATAATAAAAATAATAATAATAATAATAATAATAATAAAAAGAAAATATAAAAGTAAAAATAAACTAAAAAAATGAAATAAAGAAATAATGGGCCAAGGGAGTGCTGAAGCAAGGCAGTGAGTTAGAAGGAACAAAAAAGCCAGGCCCAAAGCTATTAGGCCCAAGCGCCTATTTGTGACAAAAAAAGAAGGAAAATGTTGAAAAATGCAAAAGGGTACCACTGGGGCTCGAACCCAGGTCCCTATAGTCACAGGCACGCGCTTCTACCACTGAGGTGGCTATACATCCGTTTATTAATATCAAACCATAAATATATATATGGCAAACACGTTCCTAAAGACAACTTCATCTTCAACCTCACGCCCAGCCTAAACTTTTGTATCTTATTCAACTCTCAACCAAAATGAAAAATGTAAACAGGAAACTTGTGGCAAATTTCCTCAGGATTTCAGAAATGCAAAGAAATAAAATTATAGATCAAAGACAAACATAAATTTTAATGGCCCTAATCTGAACCCTAAAAATTTCAGAAACTTCAAACTTAAAATTCTCTAAGCTCAAGCAACATAAATGAAAACTATGGACATGGTTAGCTTTAGAGCAATGATATCTACATTTTTCATTCACAAATAAACCATTAATGATGCTTGTATGAAGAGTTCAAAGTTGAGATAACTTACCTCAAAACTTGAAATCATGTTCTGCAAATGAGCACTCCTCAAGGTGTTGTGATGATCAGTATAGCTCCACTGAAGTCCCAGGAAGCTAATGCAATGATTAGATTGGTTGGAGAGTGGCTGAAATGGTCTGGAGAAGTCCACTTGCATTGCTCTATTTTTGGACTTGGAAATGGAGGAACATGGTGTTACAGAACTATAACAGGGTAAGGGATAACTTCTAAATGATGTTTAGAATCTTTTGGAAGCAAGAAGCTAAGAAACGCACGAGTAGTTTTTGGTTTTTGGATTTTTGGCCAGAATCTACAACAATGGAAGTGTGAGATGCCAATCTGTGTTCTTGGTGTTTTCAGGGGTTAATCATGCGTGGGATTTGTGACAAAATACTTGTGTATGTATATGAAAAAAAGCTTCAGTTCTTTGGAGAGTCAGAAGTACAAGTTACAAGGTAATTGCTATGTTACTTGATTTTCAAGAAAAGTGGGAAAACAAGTTTCAAGAGGAAGTACAAGCATGGGCTGGGTGATCATAAGTGTCTAGAAAAGCTTCTCTTAAGTTACGAGACTTGTATGATCAGAAGAAAGAAATTGCAAGGCTCAAGAACAAGTTTTGTGTAAAAAGTTACATTATCAAAATGGCATTGTGCACTTTCTTCCCAAAATGGATATAAAGCATGGCCTTGCATTGAATGCTTGAATTGAGACCTCTAACAGCTGTGCAAGCAATTAATTATGGAGTTCCTAACAAGTTTGAGGCCTGTAAAGTAGAGATTATGCAGCATAGTTTTGAAATTTGAATCTTGTTCATCACAAAATGACTTGTATTTCAAGTGTGAAAACCCTAACTTCATCTCTTCGATTCTCCCTTCTCAAGAATGATCTAAAGGAGTTCTTGGACATTTTGGAAAGCTTGAAATGTTATCTATAACCCCTCTTTGAATAACTTTTGAAAATTCCCCTTGGAACTATATGAAAAAGTGCCATGAAGTTAGGTCAAAATCCTGACCAAAACTAGGGCAAAATTTCACTAAGTGTCCAATTTCAAGAACATGACTTTAGGAATTAATAACTTGAGATACAAGCATTTTTAGGAGAAGTTGTGAAAAGTAATGTTGTATATACATGGATATCTATAACTTTCATGTTGATAGTTTCTTCTGAATCCTCTTGCATCATGGTGAAAAATTGGCTTAAAGTTATGAAAAAACATTAAGTTTTAAACACTTAGAAAAATTTCTAAGTTATAAAACTTTGACTTTTCAAAATGAAATCTTGACTTTTTTATTTCTTGATGAATAAGTTTCAAATTTTGACATGTTTTGATGAATTGTGATCTTTGACATTGAATTTTGACCAAAAAGTCAAAGTTTGACTTTTCAATGTATAGTTGACTTTTGATCAGTTGATTGTAAATTCACTATCAATCCAATTGATCTGGAGAAATGTTTTAGGTCATTAAATTAGGTAAAAATGATGCAATTGAACTCTTGGAATCATGCTTCAAACCAATTAACCATTTTCTAGGTCAAAAATTAGAAATTGCCCTCTTTCAGTCAAAACCCTAATTTTGACCATTTTGCCCTTTTGGTGATTTGATCAAATTTCTTGAGGAATTATGGTCCAAACTTGATTAAATGGTACATATGAGCTTATAATGTTGATATGGATAAAAAATTATGATGTTTGACTGTAAATTGGCCATAGTTGACTTTTTCCATAATATAGTTGATTTTTAGGTCAACTGCTCAATTGACTGAGCAAAAATGTGATCCAAGGCTTGAAACTTGACATGAGAAATATTGGGGGTCCATAATTATACATGAATGTAATAGGAAGCATTGAACGTTCAATTATCCTTGAGCAATCTCAAACCCTAATTTTGGTCATCAGTGCTTGAGGAGATGTCTTGAGTTGATAAACCCTAATGCAGTATTGAACCAAGAGAGGTCTTTGTGAAGAAATATTTGATAAATGAGAGGGAAACTTTTGGGGTACAACAGGGGTCTAGGAAAAAATTAGAGACAAAAACAGAATAAATTTCTCGCTAAGCTGAAAACCCGCAAGGGCAATTTAGGCAAAAGTTGGGGACTTTCTTGGCAAGTAACTACATCAGACAAGACTTGATCGTTGGAGGAACAATCTTATCGGATTCTCATCACAACTTCAATAGAAGTTGCTGCTCAGGATTTCAAAATTTGTTAGAGGGGATAGTGGTCATTGTATCTCAATGTATCTTTTCTATTATATATTACCATTTTCCGAACTTTTTAATTATCCATGGAGTGTCACCATTTGCAGATTACCATTCTATTAATGAAATTTGAGCTTTTAACCAATTCTTTGTATTTCTTGCTTTATTTATCTTGCAAATACTCCATTTATTATTGATAATAACTTTCAAAGCAAAAAGATTAAATAACAAAATCGATTTTTCAAAAAGAATTTACAATTCGCTTTTACCTTGAAATCTGTGATGAAATAATGGTAACAAAATGGTGATTCCAGGAATGAACAGACTCCAATTTGTTTTAAGAAGTTTTTGTACCCCTCAGGAAGGTTTACTCAGGATGATTCATCGTATTGGGTTCGTGACTCCAGTATCCTCGGTCAAGTTTGGATTCATTTCTCCTTTTTTCTGAATTTTCATGATGTGAAGTTTCAATCCATGATTTCTCCAGTGAAGTTTTTGTTCGGTATAATGGAAGTTATTTTTCCCGAGAAGTTGGTACCATAATCACTCTTGAAGAGCATAGGTCCCTGGTTTCACTTGTGAAGAACGTATTATGGTTTTCCCTTTGAAGATGTGGTGTTAATCTCCCCAATGAAGTAGGCCTGAATTCCCCAGTGAATGTTTTGATGAATTGGTGTCCATCTGCTTTACTTGAGTCTGGTTTTGCAATCCCCGGTAGAAGTTTTACTTTTTAAAACATTTGTTTCCCCGGTGAAGCCTGGAGAAAGATGTTACATCCATGTACCTGTACTATTTTATCACTTTGTTTTGTTCTGGATTATGTTTCTCCACAGTAAAGCTTAAGCAGGCAGTAGGTTTTGTTTCCTCAATTAGCATTTACTTTTTTATTAGAATGATCATCCTGGATGTGGTTTAGCTGAGTGTTGTTTGTGCCAGAGTAGGTTTTAATTGGTTACTCCCAGGGTTGTGTATTTGTTTTATCCGTATACGCACGATAACACTCATACATTCATACATACATAATGCATAGCTAAAATTGGCAAATCATTGTTCGTTGACATTTTTTATGTTTTGTTGACATATCCCCCTATTTTGAAGAGTTATGTTGTCCTCTCTTCCATAGAGTGGTGTCCCTAAGCAGAAAACATATATTCTTTCAATTTCCCCCACTGAGTTATCCCTCGTGGAAAATTTTTTCTTTATCCTTCCTATACAGCTCCTTGTTAAGATGTATTTGGTTTTCCCTCTTGAGTTAATTTTTCAAAGGATTTATTTTAGTTGACTGTTCCATTCCAATTTATTTCTGGTTTGAATCTATGGTTCCACAACAATATTATTTACTTTGGATTTCTGAAAGCTTCGAGTTTTGGTTTGTGCATTTATTTTGCACAAGAAGACTTTATCTCCTCGGCAAGAATATCATAGCATTTCCCCAGGAAGTTATATTTCTTTCCCCAGGAAGCCATATTTCTATTCCCAGAAAGTCATTTCTTTTTACAATCCTCCATGTTAACAAGTAACAGGTCTCTTTATTTGAGCAACTTGTGCTTCCCTGTAAAAGGCGACTTAACCTTTTTCCTATCTCCTCTATGAGTGGACAGTTTGCAATCCGTCATCAGTTTACGCCAGTGGAGGGCAAGACTTTTAAATACGCAGAAACAACTCGTTGTGAAATCTTTGCAAGTGGAAGTCTATTTATTTGAGACAACCTACATCTTCCCCTTTCCAGGAAAATTGCCTCAATTAAAGAAGAAGTTGAGACCCGTTCTAGGCGAAATGCCGGAATTCTAGGGAAATTTGTTATCTTTTTGCTACCCTCAGTTAACGTTGTAGTTTATCGTCAGTAAATGGAGATGCTATGATATATTCTATTTCTACCTTCAGTGAAAGATGGTAGATCACCATCAATGAAAGTTGGTATTTGTTATCTTTTTGCTACCCTCAGTGAACGTTGGTAGTTCATCGTTAGTGAACGGAGGTACTATGATATATTCTCCTTCTACCTTCAGTGAAAGTTGGTAGATCACCATCAATAAAATTTTGTTTGTTATCTTTTTGCTACCCTCAATGAATGTTGGTAGTTCATCGTCAATGAACGACGATGCTATGATATATTTTCTCTCTACCTTCAGTGAAAGTTGGTAGGTCATTGGCAGTTAACGTCAATGATTGTTATCTTTTTGCTACCCTCAGTGAACGTTGGTAGTTCATCATCAGTGAACGGAGATGCTATAATATATTCTCTTTCTACCTTCAGTGAAATTTGGTAGATCACCATCAGTGAAAGTTGGTGTTTGTTATCTTTTTGCTACCCTCAGTACACGTTGGTAGTTCATCGTTAGTGAACGGTGATTCTATGATATATTTTATCTCTATCTTCAGTGAAACTTGGTAGATCACCATCAGTGAAATTTGATGATTGTTATCTTTTTGCTACCCTTAGTGAATGTTGGTAGTTCATCGTCAGTGAACGGCCGTGCTATAATATATTCTCTTTCTACCTTCAATGAAAGTTGGTAGATCACCATCAATGAAATTTGGTGTTTGTTATATTTTTGCTACCCTCAGTGAACGTTGGTAGTTCATCTTCAGTGAACGTTGGTAGTTCATCGTCAGCGAACGATGATGATATGATATATTTTCTCTCTACCTTCAGTGAAAGTTTGAAGATCACCATCCGTGAAAGTTGGTGTTTGTTATCTTTTTGCTACCCTTAATGAATGTTGGTAGTTCATCGTCAGTGAACGGTGATGCTATGATATATTTTCTCTCTACCTTCAGCGAAAATTGGTAGGTCATTGGTAGTGAACGTCGATGATTATTATCTTTTTGCTACCCTAAGTGAACGTTGGTATTTCATCATTAGTGAACGGCGGTGCTATGATATATTCTCTATCTACCTTCAGTGAATGTTGGTAGATCACCATCAATGAAAGTTGGTGTTTGTTATCTTTTTACTACCCTCAATGAACGTTGGTAGTTCATCTTCAGTGAACGGTGATGCTATGATATATTTTCTCTCTACCTTCAGTGAAAGTTGGTAGCTCACTGGCAGTGAACATCGATGATTGTTATCTTTTTGCTACCATCAGTGAACGTTGGTAGTTCATCATCAGGGAATGGCGATGCTTTGATATATTCTCTTTCTACCTTCAGTGAAAGTTAGTGCTTGTTATCTTTTTGCTACCCTCAATGAACTTTAGTAGTTCATCGTCAGTGCACGGTAATGTTATGATATATTCTCTTTCTACCTTCAGTGAAAGTTGGTAAGTCATTGGCAGTGAACGTCGATGATTGTTATCTTTTTGCTACCCTCAATGAACGTTGGTAGTTCATCGTCAGTGAATGGCGGTGCTATGATATATTCTCTTTCTACCTTCAGTAAAAGTTGGTGTTTGTTATCTTTTTGCTACCCTCAATGAACGTTAGTAGTTCATCTTCAATGAACAGTAGTGTTATGATATATTCTCTTTCTACCTTCAGTGAAAGTTGGTAAGTCATTGGCAGTGAACGTCGATGATTGTTATCTTTTTGCTACCCTCAGTGAATGTTGGTAGTTCATCATTAGTGAACGGCGATGCTATGATATTTCTTTTCCTTCTACCTTTAGTGAACGTTAGTGGCTCACCGTCAGTGAACATCGATGTTGATATTTCTTTTCCTTCTACCTTCAGTGAATGTTGGTAGCTTTACCTCAAGTAGGAGTTGGTGTATCCTTTGACCATTTAACCATCCTCTCTGGCTCAGTTATTTTGATCCACCAGTGATTTAATTTCCTGGTCGGGTCGCTCCCTTGTTTCTTTATTATTGTTACATCCCTAGTGGTGTTTTGCGTCCCTTTGGATTTGTCCATATGCACTCATATTCATAAGCATTGCATGGAATCTTAGGAAAAAAATAGGGTTTGTTTTATATTTAAGTATATTTGATCGCATCGACACGAAGATTTTTAACCTTCGTATCTCCGGATAGAAGAAACTTAAATAAGGGAAGCTGTTGTACCCCAATTTTTCCCCTTAAGATCCCTTCACCATATCATATTGATTCAATCACAACAAGATCACATTAGGGCTTTTGGTTCTCCTTACTATCTTTAGCTTTTCCCTTTGAGGAATCACCAAGTACCTTGACTTGTTTTTCTTGTGTAATCATTCATGTTTTTGTTTTTACTTTCCTTTTTATTAATAAAATGCAAAGTTGGTTTGTCTTACTTGTCAATAATGCAGGTAAAGGAAATGGGGCTTAGCAAGTTGATCCATGGGTTCATGAGTTTATTTCCATGACATAGTCAATGAAGCTTGAGAAGTTAAAACCTCACCATTGAATTTGTTTTGGAAGGGATGGCATGGAAAGGTTATTTTGGTTCACTACATTTCCAAGTTATCAAGATTTGATCCAAAAGGTACAAGGGGTTGATTGAAAAATAGTCATGGTTGGACAAGGTCTTGTTCCCATTGGTCATAAGTGCACATTTCTCTCAATTATCAATATATGGAAGTGGTTATGGTTTCTATGATTTCTCATTATCATCCTCAATAACTTATAATTACTAAGCATTTGTTTTGGCACAAGAAGTTTGTTCAAAATTGTCAAAGTTCCTCAAAGCATTTTCTTGATATAGGATTTAGGGTTTTGAACTTCAAAGAAGCATATCTTGCTCATATTTTAGTATTCTTGAGTTATTCCAAAGACATCCTTCTCTTCAAATGGTTATCAACAAATCACTTCAAAAGTTCCAAGGAATTTTCATGTGGAAGAAATTTGATGAAGTAGAAAGATTACAAGTCCTCCAGATGAATCCCCAATTTTTCATGTGTGACTTCAAATGATCATAACTTGGTCAATTTTTATCACCTTGAGCCCATTATTTTTCCACAATGATCTTGAATATGTGAAATTTATGCCTTATTTTATATGCTAAGTGAGAAAATGGATGGAAATTGCCTTAAGGATACAAAAGATTATAGGTCATTTCATGATATTTTGCCCGCTTCAACAATTCATAACTCTCTCCATTTTTTGAGATTTTGAATGGTTCAAGTTCTAAAATGTCATTCAAGAGATCTACTTCAGGCCATATTTTTTGGTCAAGAGCAAATTCCAAGTAGAATGCTATGTTTGGATGCAAGACATTATAGGTCACTTTTGAAGAAGAATTTGAAATATTTCTAAGTATGGAAAGTCAACCCTTTTTCTCCAACTTTGATTCAACACAACTTTCAGCTCAAGCATCCATTTGATTCCATTATTTTTCTAAAGCATCAAGAATCATGCCTTAAGACCCCTTGAGCTGAGATGCCATTGGATTGAACTTGGTAACTTGGAACTGATGTTTTCCCATAAGTCAGAATTTGAAGTCTTTGTTTTGGCTTCTAATCACAAGTTTTCCATGCATTTATGCCTCTAAACATGTTTAATGAAGTTCCAGGATTGATTAGCACAACAAAACGCGTGTTTTGGATGAGTTTTGATCAAATTGGAAGTCACACTTTTCTTGTTTGCAACTTCACACGATTTCCCTCCAAACTTCATCATTTCACACGCTTGGACATTCTATTTGATTCCTTATAAATAGAGGGTCATCCCCCATTCAATTCTTCAAGCTTAGATAGCCAGAATCACCCTGCCAAACTTGTTCCTTAACTCAGAATTCAACAACTTAGAAATCCATTCTCAAACCTTTTTCAATCCAATTTTTTCATCAATTCGCCTTCCTTGATCTTCCTTGAAGGTAACCATATAATTACATTCAAGAATCGTGCCCTATATTTCTCCATAGAAATCCAGTTTCAGAGCTCTGCAACTCAACTTCAATAGGTAGATTCCTTGACCAATTCTTCAAAACTTTGATATCATTGTGATGCTCTCATTGCTCTGGTTCTAGTCGCAACACTTACTTCTTACATGAAACACGTTTTGACCATGAAATTTCAAATCCATTTTCAAAACTTTCTTTCCAAATTGCTTGAGCTACAGTTTATATAAATTTGGCGCGAGGGTGTGGTTGTCTTCGTCTTGAAGAGACGAAGCGAATGTCATAGGTTTGAGCTTCTGATTTTACAGTTTGAGAGATATGCAATTCACGTTGGCTGGAGGTTGAAGATAACCAACGTGTCATCTTCCAACCAATGATGGCACGCCACTTGTTATTTTTTAATTCTGATTTAATAATTGATTCAGTGCTTTATTCACTAATGACCATGATATGCACAGCGCGCCAGATCCCTTAGATTTGATTACTAACGCGTTTTTACTCTCATCCAATGGTCCTCATATTTTTTACTTTTATTTTCTTTTCTGATTTTTTATATTTAATTGTTTTAAACTTCAAAAAATCATAGTAAATTCATTTTTAGTCCAAAAAAATCTGAAAAAATTATGAAAAATATTTTTGATTATTTTCTTTCTGATTTTTATTTTTTCACAATTTAATTTTGTGTTTTGGTATTTTTTATAAATTTACACTTTATTGGAATTTTTTTAAATGATTAAAAATACTTTTATGCATTTTTAAATTCTGAAAAAATTATGGAATGATCCAATGATATTGTGACAAATATTGGTGACCTTATTTTATTTTTGTTTCTTACTTTGCTATTTTTTTTTATCATTTTTGGTATATTTTACCCCTTTCTTTTAATTTTAAAAATAGTTTCTGACTTTAAAAAATTTCCAAATAAATTATAAAATTATTTTTACCCCTTCCTTTTTTTTATTTTGCTCACTTGAGCTTTTCTTTTCTTTTAAAGACACCTAATAATCAACATAAACGCTAAAAATCTTTAATGATACTTGGACTATTTGGTTACTACCCTTGGCATTATGGAGCATTGGACTTTTTGGACTTAGGATTAGAAACCATGGCCTATGATTGGAGACCTTGTGATCTTATCTGATTATTTTCTTTGGAGCTCTTGAGGTTTACCTCAAGAAATTGGGTTGTTTGTTTGTTTTGTATGTAGGTTATTGTGATTACACCCTTTATTTGTAATTTGGAATTCACCCGTATACAGTCGTTATTCTGCCTAATTTTTGTGAAGAATTAATACACTTGAAGTTTGGTTCTCTCAAGAGGTCTAGTACTTTTGCTTGTTTGGTTTCAATCCAAAGAATTAGAATTCTATTTTGGCTCATAATGTCAAGTATTAGCTTCTTGTTGGTTAGATGGTTCTTATCTCTAGCTTTTACCTTATGCTTTAGGATAGCCTCTTCTTCTCCTCCCATCTTCTTTAATTTCAAAAATCTTCTCCCCCCTTTTGAAAATTATTCGTGTTTTAAACTTGAATTACTTTTATAATAAACTTGGACTTAGGTCCATGCATTTTCAAACATTTTCATAAATAAACTCCAATAAACTTAACAATACTTTGACATTTTTGTGAGAAGACTAAAAGTCAATCAATCTCATTTCAAACCATTTTGTCACTTTGGCTTTTATCTTTATACTTTTCTCAAAAGATTGAACTCTTGTCAATCCTTGTAGTGATGCAAACAACTATACTTCTACAATATGTAGTAAAGAGAGATATTTTTCACTTGGGTGTTGAGTGAGGCATTGTTGATTTTAAAATCCAAGTCATATCCTCCACTTTGAGATGTTGCAATTTCACCTTTCTCATGATTGTGGGTAGTAAGTATGTTTTCCACACGGACAATGACGATGATGTTTTATCTCATGAAATTTACCAACACATTTGTGTTTTAAAATTTTTAAAAGAGGAACTATGTGTACCCTAATCCCCTATTGTACGAAAAGGTGGTACGTAGGCACTAAAGGTTCGCAACCGCGACGGGTGCAAAAATAATAAATATATTTCTTTTCTCACCTCCACCATCTATTTTATACAACATATTTCATAGCCAAAATATACAGATTTTTCAAAGAGGTTCCTGCGGAGTACCGTAGATGTTTAGGGTGCTAATAACTTCCCTTTTCATAACCAACCCCCTTACCTTGAATCTTTCCCCCTCTTTTTGGGTTATTCGCTCTTTTCCCATTCCTTTGGAAACAATAAAGCGCGATGGCAATTTTTATTTTGATTTGTATAAGTCTAGTCAATCCAATGGCTTAGTCTTGCACATTTCTACCGCTTCAGAAAAAATGGCGACTTCACTGGGGAAAGATTGACCTTTTGCTGGTCCATCCCTAAGTGGGTTGAGCCTATGTTTGTCTGTATATGTATATGTGTTATTATTGTTTTTGTGTTATATGTTGTATATATGTTTGTCTGGATTTTCCTGGTTTTCAGGGTGCTTGGTGATTACTTATAAGTCATATACCCAGACTTGGGAAAACTTTAAGATAGGACGGGCGGTATAGTCTTGTTAACTTTGAGGGAGTAATCCCAAAAAATGAAGCATGAGATCGCCCACTCAGTGGAGGCCCCTTTGACTATAGTGTCATTTACCGAGTAATCAGGAAGATGTACTGCTTTCGATCTAGGAACCTGCTGAAACTGAGGACCGTAGAATACCTAACCCATCTTGGCCTTTTAGGTGTAGTGCGGAAGCTATAACGGATGAGTTTTTCTTGAGAATATTACTAATTATCGAGTTAATTGGGAAGTTGGTAATATCCGAAGGAAGGAAGTAGACTCTGGGAACCTCTAGAACCTTGTTCGGAAGGTGATAACTTTTAGACCAATACCTTATGGGTAATACCTTGGACCTCATGATCGTGATGTTGAACCTATGAAACCTATATGTGTGATCTTGTGTGTGATTGTTGCATCATGCATCCATGCACTCATAAGCATCTTTTGGAGAAATCTTATTTCAAGGGATTTAAAAGATGACCATTTGTGAATATCTCAGGTACTTTTTAACCATGGATTCTGGAAAGAGAAAGACCGGGAAGTACAGTTTCAAGGATCCCAAGATAGATGAGTTGATCAGTCTAATTCCCGAGATCGAGTGTTCTACATACTTTCAGAAGAAGTATGGATCCATTATTCCTCTCATGAAGCTGAAGATGAAGGAGGGTATTCTCTCAACCTTGGTCCAGTTTTATGATCCGATGTATCATTGCTTTAATTTTCCCGACTATCAGTTGATGCCTATACTGGAGGAGTATTCTTATCTATTGAATTTACCTGTAACCGATCATGTTCCTTTTACTGGTTTGGAGGGTGAGCCAAAACCACATGAGATTGCTGCTTTGATTCATCTGGGGAAGTTTGAGGTGGAAGCCCATATGACTACTAAAGGAGGGATCAGAGGATTACCAGCCCAGTTCTTATTAGAGAAAACTCGTTACTTTTCCAGGATGAAGAGTGCAGTCGCTTTTGAGGCCATCTTTGCTCTACTTGCTTACGGGTTGTTCTTATTTCCTAATGCGGACAAGTTTGTTGACATTAATGCTATCAGGATCTTCATGATTGGAAACCAAGTTCCTACCTTGTTGGGTGATTCTTATTACTCTATTCATCTTCGGAATTCTTATCGTGGGGGGGATGATTATCTGTTTCACGCCTCTGTTCTACCAGTGGTTCATCTCTCATATGCCTCAGTCTGATGTTTTTTGTGATGTCAAGAAAGAACCCCGTTGGGATCCTAAGATCATGGAACTTACTCACTCGGATATTGATTGGTATCATCGAGCTTACCAGGATCTAGAGATTATTGACAATTGTGGTAGTTTCCCCAATATACCTCTTCTTGGTATAAAGGAAGAAATTAACTATAACCCTGTTCTTGCACGACTACAGCTTGGCTATCCGATGGGGGATAAACCAAATAGTATTCATTTGAGTAGTTTCTTTCTGAAAGATGGAGAAGACCATAGGGAAGCTAGGGAGCATATTGTGAAGGCCTGGCATCACATTCATAAGAAGAGTAGGAAGGATTTGGGACCTAAGGGTGTTGTTTCTTTGGAGCCATATCTTCAGTGGGTCCGAATGAGAGCTATTCAGTTGAAGATGCCATATTCCCGGGAAACACCTATGCCTGGTCTGTTTTTAAAGACCACTCCTCCCTTATTAGATGATCTAGAAGAGCTACAGCTCGCTTTGGTTAGGATGCAACAGAAAAAGGACGCTTGGAAGAACAAGTTCCAAACTTTAGAGATTTTCTATAGAGCAGACTTGAAGGAGAAAGACGACGTGATTGAGATCTTTAAGAGTCGAGCGGTACAGACTATGGAGAGGCAAGGGGATTTATTTTATCCTAAGCCTCAATCAAATGTTGATCACTCACTTCCTGATTCAGGTGATTGGAAGGAGGTTGCCATCAGACATACAGAAGAAAACCAGAGGTTGAAGGCTCAGATTGCCAGACTCACAGGGAAGCGCCAACGTATAGAGTGATCTCCATCAGTTTTAATTTTCAGGGTTTTAGATTTTTATTTTATCTTGTATTTGGGATCATTGAAACTTGTAATCCATTTTGGAATTATTATAATAAAATTTCTCAGTATTACAAATGCGTTATTACTTTGATATTTTCAATATGTCCACAAATTTTAAATCCCTTGAAATATTAAATAAAATCATGTGCATTGCATATCATGATCATATTGTACATATTTCTTGCATTTGTTATGCATATCCAAGTGTCTTACCAAGCTTCTTTACTTCGTTCAGCAAGCTGACTCACCACTACAACACTCGGGCTAATCTCAGAAAGAAGATGGACAACCTAGAACAAGAGAATCGCGAGCTGCGCGAGGAGGTTTCTTCTTTGAAGGCCGGCATGGCCAATCTGACTACTCTGATGGAAGCTCTGGTGGCTTCTGAAAATCAGCAACCGAGTGTCCAACCTCAACCAACAAGGGAAACTACTAAAGCTCCAACTAGTCTCGTATCATCTACTCCAGCTGCTGTTCAGAATCGCATGCCTCAAGGTTATCCATGGGGAATGCCAAAGAATTTTACACCTGAAGGTTTCAATCTTGGTCCTCAAGATACTCCGATTGTTCAAACTATTGTTACTCCGGCACCTCCTGTGGTGCATGCTGCTCCTGCTGCACCTCCGTCGGTGAATATGGTTCCGTTTGTTAATGATGACGTGTCTCGTCCTTTCCCTCCACCGAGTGAAGACTTGGGTCTTTATGACAGAATGGATGATTTTCAAGAGCAGTTTGACAAGATGCAAAGACACATGAAGGCCCTCAGGGGAAAAGAGCTATTTGGGAAAAATGTGAATGAGCTATGCTTGGTCCCGAATGTTAAGATACCCGCTAGGTTTAAGGTCCCGAATTTTGAGAAGTACAAGGGCAACACTTTCCCTCGTGCTCATCTGGTGATGTACGTGAGGAGAATGTCTACCCATACTGATGATCAGCGTCTGCTGATTCACTTTTTTCAGGATAGTTTGACCGGTGTTGCACTAAAGTGGTATATGAGTTTGGACAACACCAATATCCATACTTTCAATGATTCAGGAGAAGCATTCATTAAGAAATACAAGTACAACATGGAAATGGTGCCTGACCATGATCAACTCAAGGCCATGGTTCAGAAAGACAGGGAATCATTTAAAGAGTATGCATAGAGATGTCATGAGGTAGCTGCCCAAATGATTCCTCCCATGGAAGAGAAGGAGATGACTAAGATTTTCTTGAAAACGCTGGGTGCTTTATACTACAAAAGTATGGTGGCAAGTGTGCCAAATGATTTTACAGAAATGGTAGGAATGGGTATCCCCTTAGAAGAGGCTGTAAGAGAGGGCCTTTTAACAAAGAGTGAAGGTTCTGGAAGTGCGAAGAAACCATCTTATGGGTTTACCAAGAAGAAGGAAGGGGATGCAAATGCTGCTATGTAAGAGAGGAGGGTTAATACTCCTAGAAGGAATTATCAGCGTCATCAGTAGGTCGCCTCAGTTACTCCAATTGTGGGTGCAGCTCCAACTATTGTTGCTTATCAAAGACCATCCCAGCAGGGGAATCAAGGGTATAATTAGAGAAGGTAGAGTTACGACCCTATTCATATGAGCTATACAAAGTTACTACCGGCATTGATTCAGAAGAAGCTGGTTCAGACCCGACTACCTCCCATCGTACCATCACCATTGCATTGGTATTACAAAGCAGACCAAACATGTGCTTTTCATCAGGGAGCACCAGGGCATAATGTTGAGAATTATTATCCTTTCAAGACTGAGGTGCAGAAGTTGGTGAAGTCTGGTGTTCTATCTTTCAAAGACGTGGGACCTAATATGAAAGACAATCCTCTACCCAAGCATGGGGGAGTAAATGTTGTGAATATGATGGCCGGTTGTCTAGGCGACTTCCGGATTTTTGATATTAATCTGGTTAGAGGAGATTTGGTGAAAATGCATGCAGACCTTTGTGAATTTAGCTACTATACACATGACCATGCCGGTTGTGTTATTTGCAGTACAGATATACATGGTTGCGATAAGATAAAGGTTGATTTACAAGAGATGATGGATGAGGGCCTAATCCATATAATCAGGCCTAGGGAAGAGTATGAAGAGGAGGTGAATATGGTTTCTGGATGTTATAGAGAATTCATAATTTTTAATGTAGAGTATATGAATGAGGACCTTGTGAAATTGCATGCTACCTTCTGCCATATGGCTGGCCAGGTGGAACACCAATATGGATCTTTCCGAGTTTGCTGTCGAGATTCCCGAGGATGTTCAATTGTAAAGAAGGGTGTTCAGTTATTGTTAGACAATGGAATTATCAAGGTTACAAGTCAATGGGATGATTACCATGAAGTTGATATGGTTGAGGTTTGTTTGATGGAAGAAGAGTCGGATGAAGAGTATGTCTCCGCAGATGAGTATTTCTCCTCAGATGAGGATTTGTTTTCCAGAAATGACTCAATAATTACTGATTGTGTTGAAGAAGGGGTAAACGCCATTGTACCTTATTTTGGGGCACCCTCCCATCTTGAAGTTGAGTATTATAGAAAGCCAGTTGTTACCCCATTGATGATTAGTTTACCGGGTCCTATCCCCTACAAGTCAGATAAGGCTGTGCCTTACAAATAAAATGCTACAATCTTAGAGGATGGAGTGGAAGTTCCCATCTAGCCAATGCCTGATGTTGGGAATATTGCTGAAAATAGCAGGGTGACCCGCATCGGTCGGGTGTTTGCACCAGTTGTTCGAAGAGATGTTAGTGATGGAAAGAAAATTACTGAGAATGTTGAACCCAAGAAGGCTACAGGTGAGACTAGTGGAGATGAATTAGAGAAAGAAGTGGATGATATTTTAAAGATAATCAAGATGAGCGACTACAGAATTGTATATCAGCTAATGCAGACTCCTTCAAAAATATATATCTTAGCTTTATTGATGAACTCTTCTGCTCACAGAGAATCCTTGATGGGGGTATTGGACCATGCTTTTGTGGAAAGTGATATGCGAATAGACAAATTCAGCAGTGTAATAGGGAACATTACGTCATGTAATAACCTGAGTTACTGCAATAATGAATTACCAGATGAAGGAAGGAATCACAACTTGGCCCTCCAAATCTCAATGAACTGCAAGAATGATTCATTATCCAATGTGTTGATTGATAATGGATCCGTGTTGAATGTTATACTGAGGAGTACACTTATGAATTTGAAATATCAAGGAACACCTATGCGCCTGAGTGGCATCATTGTGAAAGTGTTCGATGGATCAAGGAAATCTGTTATTGGTGAAGTAGACTTGCCTATTCATATAGGACCACATTTGTTTCAGATTACTTTCCAGGTCATGGACATTGTTCCCTCTTATAGTTGTTTGTTGGGACGGCCGTGGATTCATGAGGCAGGGGTTGTCACTTCAACTTTACAACAGAAACTGAAGTTTGTACATGAAGGGAAAGTAGTGATCATAAATGGGGAACAAGAATTATTGATATCTCACTTGTCCTCTTTCAGAATGTGGAGGCGGATGAAGCTGCTGTTGGAACCCAGTTCCAAGCCTTATCCATTGACAATATAAGAGGAAATGAGAATTCCATAGTTTCACTTAAGGATGCGTAATAGGCTGTACGTAAGGGTCATAGTGAAGTTTGGGGATGAATTGTGGATCCACCTGTGAACAAGAACAGAGCTGGCTTGGGGTTCTCTTTGAAGAATGACAAAGGTAAGGGCATGAAGCCGAAGTCTGCTGCAAGCAAGTATCAAGACATCTTCTGTAGCGGGAGTTATCTTCATCCAACTGTTTCCAGGATCAATGCCATTGTGGAAGATGAAGCAGAGCAGAAAAGGCCGAATTATATGACGCACGGAGTTAGGGTCCGGAACTGGATCACCATTGATGTTCCTTCTTGCATACATGTTTCAAAGTAATTTGTTTTGTTAATCTTTTTGAAAAGCTTTCACTCTGCCCAAGGTGAAAGTATTAATATTGTATGGGCTTATCTGTTGGATTTGATTTTTAAAATCAATAATAAAAGTTGTCTTTGTTTCCCAAAATTTTGTTTTTATTTGTTGCTTTTTTCTTGGAAAATGGTAATCAGAAAAAACCTTTCAAAATAAATAATAACTGAAATTCAATTTGCATGATCACTTGTTATATGTGTCAGTTTCTAAAGGCAACCATAAATCATATGTGCAGATTAATTAAAAAACTCGTTGAATACAATGACCCTGCACCCTCTCCCAACTCTGAATGTGTTGTGTATAGGGATGAAGAAGAAGATTATGATGAGATTTCAGAAGAGGTCTCACGGTTATTTGAGCACGGGGAAAATACCATTCAGCCATATAAAGAGCCATTGGAAGTGATTAATTTGGGTTCAGAAGATGATCTGAAGGAAGTCAAGATTAGAGCATTGCTGCATCCTGATGTGAAGAGTAGGTTGATTAAGATGTTGAAAGAGTATATGGATATTTTTGCTTGGTCTTATCAAGATATTCCTGGTCTAGATACATATATTGTAGAGCACTGTTTGCCGTTGAAGCCAAAGTATCCACCAATTAAACAAAAGTTGAGAAGAAGTCACCCAAATATGGCTGAGAAAATCAAAGAGGAGGTTCTAAAGCAGATTAGTACTGGTTTTCTTGTGACGTCAGTGTATCCTCAATGGATTTCCAATATTTTCCTACTACCAAAAAAAGAAGGAAAAGTCCGCTTGTGCATAGATTACAGAGATCTAAGTAAAGCTAGTCTAAAAGATTATTTTCCATTGCCACACATTGATATGTTAGTGGATAGCACAACAAAATTCAAAGTATTCTTGTTCATGGACGAATTTTCCGGGTATAATCAAATAAGAATGGCTCCGGAGGACATGGAAAAAACAACGTTTATCACACCATGGGGAACATTCTGTTACAGAGTGACGCCCTTCGGGTTGAAGAATGCTGGTGCAACGTACCAGAGGGCTATGACAACTCTATTCCATGATCCGATGCACAAGGAAATCGAAGTATATGTCGATGATATGATTTCCAAATCCCAGAATGAAGAAGGGCATGTAGAAGATTTGTTGAAGTTGTTTCAGCGTTTGAGGAAGTATCGTCTCCGCTTGAATCCAAATAAATGCACCTTCGGTGTTCAGAAATTGTTGGGTTTCATTGTTAGCCAGAAAGGAATTGAATTTTACCCTGATAAAGTCAAAGAAATTAAAGAGATGCCAGCACCAAGAACTAAAAAGCAAGTCAGAGGTTTCCTCGGGTGTTTAAATTATATTTCTAGATTCATTTCCCACATGAATGCAACATGTGAACCGATCTTTAAGTTGTTAAAGAAAGATCAAGGTTGTGTGTGGACATCGACTACCAAAGGGAATTTGAAAGTATTAAAGAATATTTGCTTGAACCTCCTATCTTGCTCCCTCCTGTCGAAGGAAGACCCTTGATTATGTATCTGACAGTGTTAGATAATTCCATGGGTTGTATTCTGGGACAATAGGATGAAACAGGGAAGAAAGAGTTTGCCATTTATTACCTCAATAAAAAGTTCACTGATTATGAGTCACGCTATTCCATGCTGGAAAAGACATGTTGTGCCTTGGCCTGGGCGGCAAAGTGTTTGCGGCAGTATATGTTGAATCACACTACTTGTTTGATCTCCAAAATGGATCCAATCAAGTACATTTTGGAAAAGCCTGCTCTTACTGGGAGAATTTCCCGCTGGCAGATGTTGCTATCTCAATATGATATCGAATACCACACTCAAAAAGCTATTAAAAGCAGTGTGTTGGCAGGCTATCTTTCTCACCAAGCAGCGGAGGATCATCAGTCTGTAGAGTATGAATTCCCCGATGAGCATGTGATGTTCCTGAAGTGAAAGATTGTGATGAACCATTGCCTGAGGAAGGTCCTGACCCTGAATCTCGTTGGAGCATGATATTTGATGGAGTTGTGAATGCTTATGGTAAAGGAATTGGTGTTGTGATTGTCACTCCACATGGATCGCAAATTCCTTTTACAGCAAGGTTAACGTTTGATTGTACTAATAATATGGCAGAATATGAGGCTTGCATCATGGGTCTCGAAGAAGCTATTGATCTCAGAATTAAAAATCTAGATGTGTATGGTGATTCATCTTTGGTAATAAATCATATTAAAGGAGAATGGGACACTCGTCACCCCGGCTTGATCCCTTACAAAGATTATGCTAGAAGATTGTTACCCTTCTTTAATAAATTTGAATTCCATCACATTCCTAGAGATGAAAATCAGATGGCGGATGTTCTGGAAACTTTAGCTTCTATGTACCCAGTGAATACTTGGAATTACATACCTCGAATTATGGTTCGGCGATTGGATAGGCCCGCTCATGTGTTTACAACAGAGGAGGTAGAAGATGAAAAACCTTGGTATCATGATATCAAGCATTTTCTTCAGACTCAGGAATATCTTATTGGTACTTCGAAGAAAGATAGAAAGACACTGAGAAGGTTGGCTGGCAGTTTCTTCCTCTGAAAATGTGTTGTATAAAAGAAATTATGACATGGTCTTGCTCAGATGCGTGGATAGACACGAAGCATACATGTTGATGCATGAGGTTCATGAAGGTTCATTTGGCACTCATGGAAATGGATATTCGATAGCTAAAAAGATGCTAAGGGCAGGTTACTATTGGATGACAATGGAATCTGATTGTTATAAATTTTCAAAGAAGTGTCATAAATGTCAGGTTTATGCAGATAAGGTCCATGTGCCTTCGACACTTCTCAATGTGATCTCTTCCCCATGGCCTTTCTATATGTGGGGTATTGACATGATTGGGATGATAGAACCCAAAGCTTTGAATGGACACCGTTTTATCTTGGTAGCAATTGATTACTTCATCAAGTGGGTGGAAGCTGCTTCATATGCCAATGTTACTAAGCAGGTGGTTGTGCACTTCATCAAGAATAATCTTATATGTTGGTATGGTGTTCTGAGCAGAATTATCACTAACAATGGCTCAAATCTGAACAATAAAATGATGACAGAACTGTGCGAAGAATTCAAGATTGTCCATCATAATTCATCTTCATACAGGCCAAAGATGAATGAGGCTGTTGAAGCTGCTAATAAGAATAACAAGAAGATTATCCAGAAAATGGTTGTTACTTATAAGGATTGGCATGAAATGCTCCCTTTTGCTTTTCATGGATATCGAACATCTGTCCGCACTTCAACAGGAACAACCCCGTTCTCCCTGGTGTATAGAATGGAAGTTGTACTCCCAGTCGAGGTTGGGATTCCCTCTTTGCGTTTGATAATGGAAACTAAGTTGTCAGAGGATGAATGGGTCTAGAACCGGTTTGACCAATTGAATTTGATCGAAGAGAAGAGAATGACAACTTTTTGTCATGGACACGTATATCAAAAAAGGATGAAGAAGGCTTTTGATAATAAGGTCAAACCTCATGAATTTAGAGAAGGCGACCTCGTGCTCAGAAAGATCATGTCTTTCAACACTGATTCTAGGGGCAAGTGGACTCCCAACTTTGAAGGCCCATATGTTGTCAAGAAAGCCTTCTCTGGAGGTGCATTAATTCTTGAAACTATGGATGGAGAGGAGTTCCCACGTCCCATGAATGCTGATGCAGTCAAGAAATACTTCGCCTAAAGAAATAAAAGAACATCTCGCTAAGTTGTAAACCCGAAAGAGCGGCTTAGGCAAAAAAAAGAGCGTATCGGTAGGCCGAAAACCCGAAAGGGCGGTCTAGGAAAAAATTAGAGACATAAATAGAATGAATTTCCCGCTAAGCTGAAAACCCGCAAGGGCACTTTAGGCAAAATTTAGGACTTTCTTGGCAAGTAACTACATCAGATAAGACTTGATCGTTGGAGCAACAATCTTCTCGTATTCTCATCACAACTTCAACAGAAGTTGCTGCTCAGGATTTCAAAAGTTGTTAGAGAGATAGTGGTCATTGTATCTCAATGTATCTTTTCCATTATATATTACCATTTTCCAAACTTTGTAATTATCCATGGAGTCTCGCCATTTGCAGATTACCATTCTATTAATTAAATTTGAGCTTTTAACCAATTCTTTGTATTTCTTATTTTATTTAGCTTGCAAAGACTCCATTTATTGTTGATAATAACTTTCAAAGAAAAAAGATTAAATAACAAAATAGATTTTTCAAAAAGAATTTACAATTCGCTTTTACCTTGGAATCTGTGATGAAATAATAGCAACAAAATGGTGATCCCAGGAATGGATAGACTCCAGTTTGTTTTAAGAAGTTTTTGTTCCCCTCAGGAAGGTTTACTCAAGATGATTCGCCGTATTAGGTTCGTGACTCTAGTATCCTCGGTCAAGTTTGGATTCATTTCTCCTCTTTTATGAATTTTCATGATGTGAAGATTCAATCCAAGATTTCTCCGGTGAAGTTTTCGTTCGGTCTAATGGAAGTTTTTTTTCCCGAGAAGTTGGTACCATAATCACTCTTGAAGAGCATAGGTCCCTGGTTTTGCTAGTGAAGAACGTATTATGGTTTTCCTTTTGAAGATGTGGTGTTAATCTCCCCAATGAAGTAGGCCTGAATTCCCCAGTGAATGTTTTGATGATTTGGTGTCCATCTGCTTTACTTGAGACTGGTTTTGCAATCCCTGGTAGAAGTGTTACTTTTGAAAACGTTTGTTTCCCTGGTGAAGCCTGGAGAAAGATATTTTATCCCTGTATCTGTACTATTTTATCACTTTCTTTTATTCCGGATTATGTTTCTCCCCATTAAAGCTAAAGCAGGCAGTAGGTTTTGTTTTCTCAGTTGGCATTTACTTTTTTCTTGGAATGATCATCCTGGATGTGGTTTAGCCGAGTGTTGTTTGTGACAGAGTTGGTTTTGCTTGGTTACTCCCAGGGTTGTGTATCTGTTTTGTCAGCATACACACGATAACACTCATACATTCATACATACATCATGCATAGCTAACATTGGTAAATCATTGTTTGTTGACTTTTTTTTAATGTTTTGTTGACATATCACCCTGTTTTGCAGAGTTATGTTGTCCTCTCTTCCATAGAGTGGTGGCCCTAAGAAGAAAGCGTATGTTCTTTCAATTTCCCCACTAAGTTATCCCTCATGGAAGATTTTTGCTTTAGCCTTCCTATACAGATCCTTGTTTGGATGGATTTGGTTTTCCCTCTTGAGTTTATTTCTCAAAGAATGTATTTTGGTTGACTGTTCCATTCCAGTTTATTTCTGGTTTGAATCTGTGGTTCCACAACAATATTATTTACTTTGGATTTCTGAAAGCTTCGAGTTTTGGTTTGTGCATTATTTTGCACAAGAAGACTTTATCTCCTCGGCAAGAATATCATGGCGTTTCCCCAGGAAGTCATATTTCTTTCCCCATGAAGCCATATTTCTATCCCCGGAAAGTCATTTCTTTTTACAATCCTCCATGACAACAAGTAGCAGGTCTCTTTATTTGAGCAACTTGTGCTTCCCTGTAAAAGACGACATAACCTTTTTGTTATCTCCTCTATGAGTGGACAGTTTGCAGTCTGTCGTCAGTTTATGCCAGTGGAGGGCAAGACTTTTAAATACACAGAAACAGCTCATTATGCAATCTTTGCAAGTGGAGGTCTGTTTGTTTTAGACAACCTATATCTTACCCTTTCCAGCCAAATTTCCTCGGTTAAAGAAGAAGTTGAGACCCATTCTAGGCGAAATGCCAAAATTCTAGGGATATTTGTTATCTTTTTGCTACCCGCAGTGACCGTTGGTAGTTTATCGTCAATTAACAGCGATGTTTTGATATATTCTATTTCTACCTTCATTGAAAGTTGGTAGATCACCATCAGTGAAAGTTGGAGTTTGTTATCTTTTTGCTACTCTCAATGAGCGTTGGTAGTTCATTGTCAGTGAACGGTGGTGCTATGATATATTCACTTTCTACTTTCAGTGAAAGTTGGTAGATCACCATCAGTGAAAGTTGGTGTTTGTTATCTTTTTGCTACCCTCAATGAACGTTGGTAGTCAAATCTTCAGTGAACAATGATGCTATGATATATTTTCTCTCTACCTTCAGTGAAAGTTGGTAGGTCATTGGCAGTTAACGTTGATGATTGTTATCTTTTTGTTACCCTGAGTGAATGTTGGTAGTTCATCGTCATTGAACGGCTGTGCTATAATATATTCTCTTTCTACCTTCAGTGAAAGTTGGTAGATCACCACCAATGAAAGTTGGTGTTTGTTATCTTTTTGCTACCCTCAGTGAATGTTGGCAGTTCATCGTCAGCAAACGGTGATGCTATGATATATTTTCTCTCTACCTTCAGTGAAAGTTGGTAGATCACCATCCGTGAAAGTTGGTGTTTGTTATCATTTTGCTACCCTTAATTAACGTTGGTAGTTCATCGTCAGTGAACGGTGATGCTATGATATATTTTCTCTCTACCTTTAGTGAAAGTTGGTAGGTCATTGGCAGTGAACGTCGATGATTGTTATCTTTTTACTACCCTAAGTGAACGTTAGTAGTTCATCATCAGTGAATGGCAGTGCTATGATATATTCTCTTTCTACCTTCAGTGAAAGTTGGTAGATCACCATCAGTGAAAGTTGGTGTTTGTTATCTTTTTACTACCCTCAATGAATGTTGGTAGTTCATCTTCAGTGAACGGCAATGCTATGATATATTTTATCTATACCTTCAGTGAAAGTTGGTAGGTCATTAGCAGTGAACGTCGATGATTGTTATCTTTTTGCTATCCTCAATGAACGTTGGTAGTTCATCATCAATGAACGGCGGTGATTTGATATAGTCTCTTTCTACCTTCAGTGAAAGTTGGTGTTTGTTATCTTTTTGCTACCCTCAATGAATGTTAGTAGTTCATCGTCAGTGAACGGTAGTGTTATGATATATTCTCTTTCTACCTTCAGTGAAAGTTGGTAAGTCATTGGCAGTGAACATCGATGATTGTTATCTTTTTTCTACCCTCAATGAACGTTTGTAGTTCATCGTCAGTGAACGGCGGTGCTATGATATATTCTCTTTCTACCTTCAGTGAATGTTGGTGTTTGTTATCTGTTTGCTACCCTCAATGAACGTTAGTAGTTCATCGTCAGTGAACGGTAGTGTTATGATATATTCTCTTTCTACCTTCAGTGAAAGTTGGTAAGTCATTGGCAGTGAACGTCGATGATTGTTATCTTTTTTCTACCCTCAGTGAACGTTGGTAGTTCATCATCAGTCAACGGCGATGCTATGATATTTATTTTCCTTCTACCTTCAATGAACGTTGGTAGCTCACCGTCAATGAACGTAAGTGTTGATATTTCTTTTCCTTCTACCTTCAGTGAATGTTGGTAGCTTTACCTCAAGTAGGAGTTGGTGTATCCTTTGACCATTTTACCACCCTCTCTGGCTCAGGTATTTTGATCCACCAGTGATTTAATTTCCTGGTCGGGTCACTCCCTTGTTTCTTTATTTTTTTTACATCCCTAGTGGTGTTTTGCGTTCCTTTGGATTTGTCCATGTGCACTCATATTCATAAGCATTACATGGCATCTTATGGCAAAAAATAGGGTTTGTTTTATATTTAAGTATCTTCGATCGTATCGACACGAAGATTTTTAACCTTCGTATCTCCGGATAGTAGAAACTTAAATAAGGGCAGCTGTTGTACCCCAATTTTTCCCCTTAAGATCCCTTCACCATACCATATTGATTCAATCACAACAAGATCACATTAGGGCTTTTGGTTCTCCTTCTTATCTTTAGCTTTTCGCTTTGAGGAATCACCAAGTACCTTGACTTGTTTTTCTTGTGTAATCATTCATGTTTTTGTTTTGACTTTCCTTTTAATTAATAAAATGCAATGTTGGTTTGTCTTACTTGTCAACAATGCAGGTAAAGGCAATGGGGCTTAGCAAGTTGATCCATGGGTTCATGAGTTTATTTCCATGACCTAGTCAATGAAGCTTGAGAAGTTCAAACCTCACCATTGAATTTGTTTTGGAAGGGATGGCATGGCAAGGTTATTTTGGTTCACTACATTTCCAAGTTATCAAGATTTGATCCAAAAGGTACAAGGTGTTGATTGAAAAATAGTCATGGTTGGACAAGGTCTTGTTCCCCTTTGTCACAAGTGCACATTTCTCTTAATTATCAAGATATGGAAGTGGTTTTGGTTGCTATGATTTCTCATTATCATCCTCAATAGCTTATAATTACAAAGCATTTGTTTTGGCATAAGAAGTTTGTTCAAAATTGTCAAAGTTCTTCAAAGCATTTTCTTGATATAGGAGTTAGGGGTTTGAACTTCAAAGAAGCATATCTTGCTCATCTTTTAGTATTTTTGAGTTATTCTAAAGACATAATTCTCTTCAAATGGTTATCAACAAATCACTTCAAAAGTTCCAAGGAGTTTTCATGTGGAAGAAATTTGATGAAGAAGAAAGATTACAAGTCCTCCAGATGAATCCCCAATTTTTCATGTGTGACTTCAAATGATCATAACTTGGTCAATTTTTATCACCTTGAGCCCATTATTTTTCCACAATGATCTTGAATATGTTAAATTTATGCCTTATTTTATGTGCAAAGTGAGAAAATGGATGGAAATTGCCTTAAGGATACAAAAGATTATAGGTCATTTCATGATTTTTTGCCCACTTCAACAATTCATAACTCTCAGTTTTTTGAGATTTTGAATGGTTCAAGTTCTAAAATTTCATTCAAGATATCTACTTCATGCCATCTTTTTTGGTCAAGAGAAAATTCCAAGTAGAATGCTATGTTTGGATGTAACACATTATAGGTCACTTTTGAAGAAGAAATTGAAATATTTCTAAGTATGGAAAGTCAACCCCTTTTCTCCAACTTTGATTCAACACAACTTTCAGCTCAAGCATCCATTTGATTCCATTATTTTTCTATTGCAAAGCTTGTAACGTCATCTTTCTAAAGCATCAAGAATCATGCCTTAAGACCCCTTGAGCTGAGAATGCCATTGGATTGAACTTGTTAACTTGGAACTGAAGTTTTCCCATAAGTCAGAATTTGAAGTCTTTGTTTTGGCTTCTAATCACAAGTTTTCCATGCATTTATTACTCTAAACATGTTTAATGAAGTTCCAGAATTGATTGGCTCAACAAAACGCGTGTTTTGGCTAAGTTTTAATCAAATTGGAAGTCACACTTTTCTTGTTTACAACTTCACACGATTTCCCTCCAAACTTCATCATTTCACACGCTTGGACATTTCATTTGATTCCCTATAAATAGAGGGTCAACCCCCATTCATTTCCTCAAGCTTAGATAGCCAGAATCACCCTGCCAAACTTGTTCCTTAACTCAGAATTCAGCAACTTCGAAATCCATTCTCAAGCCTTTTTCAATCCAATTTTTTCATCAATTCACCTTCCTTGATCATCCTTGAAGCTAACCATATAATTACATTCAAGAATCGTGCCTTATATTTCTCCATAGAAGTCCAGTTTCAGAGCTCTGCAACTCAACTTCAATAGGTAGATTCCTTCATCAATTCTTCAAAACGTTGATATCATTGTGATGCTCTCATTGCTCTGGTTCTAGTCGCAACACTTACTTCATATTGGAAACACGTTTTGACCATGAATTTTCAAATCCCTTTTCAAAACTTTCTTTCCAAATTGCTTGAGCTACAGTTTATATAAATTTGGCGCGAGGGTGTGGTTGTCTTCATCTTGAAGAGACGAAGCAAATGGCATAGGTCTGAGCTTCTGATTTTACAGTTTGAGAGACATGCTATTCATGTTGGTTGTAGTTTGAAGATGACCAACGTGTCATCTTCTAACCAATGATGGCACGCCAATTGTTATTTTTGAATTCTGATTTAATAATTGATTCAGTGTTTTATTCACTAATGACCATGATATGCACAACACGCTAGATCCCTTGGATTTGATTACTAACGCGTTTTAACTCTCATCCAATGGTCCACATATTTTTTACTTTTCTTTTCTTTTCTGATTTTTTATATTTAATTGTTTTATACTTCAAAAAAGCATAGAAAATTCATTTTTAGTCCAAAAAAATATGAAAAAATATGAAAAATATTTTCGATTTTTTTCTTTCTGATTTTTATTTTTTCTTAATTTAATTTTGTGTTTTGGTATTTTTTATAAATTTACACTTTATTGGAATTTTTTAAATGATTAAAAATACTTTTATGCATTTTTAAATTCTGAAAAAAATATGGAATGATCCAATGATATTGTGACAAATATTGGTGACCTTATTTTATTTTTGTTTCTGACTTTGCTATTTTTTTTTATCATTTTTGGTATATTTTACCCCTTTCTTTTAATTTTAAAAATAGTTTCTGACTTTAAAAAATTTTCAAATAAACTATAAAATTATTTTTGTTCATTTCTGATTTTTCTATGATCTTACTTTTATTTCTTGGTTATGGACATAGTTGATATTTTTTTCTTTTATTTCTATTTTTAAACTCTTATTTTAACCCATTTTGTATATATTAAAATGTAATATTATTTTGTGATCATTTTCTGGCTGATCTTGGATTAAACTTTTGATCATGAACTTTATTAACATCATTGGACCCATGTGTTGAGTCTAACTCCACAAAAATGGATGAATAATTTTAATAATAGTTTGATTAAATTTAATCCAAAAGTGGTTTGTATATTCTCTCCCATCCCCTTCTTATTTCACTAAATATTGTTGGAGCATGATCTCTATATGATGTCTCAAAACAAATGGTGCATAGATTGCTATTGACCAGCCTCAAAATAGGTGCGACTTCTATATAAGTCCACTTACAATTGCTTAACATAGTACTAAATTTTGTCCCGATTCGAATAAATGATCATCCGTGGCCCAAACATATGTTTGCAAGCCCAAGTATGTTAATTTGATCTCTTTGATTCAATAACCTTGAGATTCATTGTGTGGAGGCTTTGGTTCTACCAATCCTCTAATGGATCTACAATAACTTTGGTCAACGCGGATCACTTAAACATCGTTGATCATTAAATGATACTCATAAGGATTCCATATGGATGATATACTTGACAAAAATCAAATGCAACTTGATGTGTGGAGGCTTTGGTTCTACGAATCCTATAATGAGTTCCAAATGCAAGTTTCAAGATGATCATCCAACTAACCACTAATCACAAATAATTGATTTTATTTTGTGTTTTTTATTTTATGTTCTTTACTTTATGCACCATTTACTTTTAGCATTTACATTTCATGCTATTTTTCATCTTTGCTCACTTGAGCCCCTTTATATTCTTGTCATTTTTTTATTTTGCTCACTTGAGCTTTTCTTTTCTTTTAAAGACACCTAATAATCAACATAAACCCTAAAAATCTTTAATGATACTTGGACTATTTGGTTACTACCCTTGCCATTATGGAGCATTGGACTTTTTGGACTTAGGATTAGAAACCTTGGCCTATGATTGGAGACCTTGTGATCTTATCTGATTATTTTGTCTTGAGCTCTTAAGGTTTACCTCAAGACACTAGATTGTTTGTTTGTTTTGTGTGTAGGTTATTGTGATTATACCGTTTGTTTGTAATTTGAAATTCACCCTTATACAGTCGTTATTCTGCCCAATTTTTGTGAAGACTTAATACACTTGAAGTTTGGTTCTCTCAAGAGGTATAGTACTTTTGCTTGTTTGGTTTCAATCCAAAGAAGGGGAATTCTATTTTGGCTCAAAATTTCAAGTATTGGTTTCTTATTGGTTAGACGGTTCTTATCCCTAGCTTTTACCTTATGCTTTAGAATAGCCTCTTCTTCTCCTCCCATCTACTTTAATTTCAAAAAACTTCTCCCCCTTTTGAAAATTATTCTTGTTTTAAACTTGAATTACTTTTATAATAAACTTGGACTTAGGTCCATGCATTTTCAAACATTTTCATAAATAAACTCTAATAAACATAACAATAGTTTGACATTTTTGTGAGAAGACTAAAATTCAATCAATCTCATTTCAAACCATTTTTCCACTTTGGCTTTTATCTTTAAACTTTTCTCCAAAGATTGAACTCTTGTCAATCCTTATAGTGATGCAAACAACGATACTTCTACAATATGTAGTAAAGAGAGATATTTTCCACTTGGGTATTGAGTGAGGCATTGTTGATTTGAAAATCCAAGCCATATCCTCCACTTTGAGATGATGCAAATTCTCCTTTCTCATGATTGTGGGTAGTAGGTATGTTTTCCACACGGACAATGACGATGATGTTTTATCTCATAAAATTGACCAACACATTTGTGTTTTTAAAATTTTTAAAAGAGGAACTACGTGTACCCTGATCCCCTATTGCATGAAAAGGTGGTATGTAGGCACTAAAGGTTCGCAACCGCGGCGGGTGAAAAAATAATAAATATATTTCTTTTCTCACCTCCACCATCTATTTTATACAACAAATTTCATAGTCAAAATATACATATTTTTGAAAGAAGTTCCTGCGGAGTACCGTAGATGTTTAGGGTGCTAATACCTTCCCTTTGCATAACCAACCCCCTTACCTTGAATCTTTCCCCCTCTTTTTGGGTTATTAACTTTTTTACCATTCCTTTGGAAACAATAAAGCGCGGTGGCGATTTTGATTTTGATTTGTATAAGTTTAGTCAATCCAATGGCTTAGTCTTGAACATTTCTACCGCTACACAGGCGATGGAAGTGGTGTCGCCGGACAATGGTGTCCAAAATTGAATGGCTGAGTTGAATTTTCTTAAAAGAGTCGTAACTTGAGTTTTAGAACTCAGTTTGAGGTGTTGTTCGAAGAGTTGGATAGCTAATGTGATTAAATTTAGTTAGATTAAATAATATGAGAAATAAGAAGTATTTTCCCAATACCTAAGCTAGGATTAAGTTGGGCTCCCTATGTTGGATTTTGATGATGGTGAAGGTGAATTTGAGAATCATCTCTTTGAAGAATATTGTGATAAATTTGGTATTGAACATAACTTTTCAGCTCCTAGAACTCCACAACAAAATGGTGTTGTGGAACGTAAAACCACATTCTAGCAAAGTTGGCAAGAACAATGCTAAATGATTATGGTCTACCAAAATATTTTTGGGTCGATGTTGTTAGTACAACTTGCTATATCTTTAATAGGATACTTATTCATCCCATTCTTGATTAAACTCCATATGAACTTTTGAAAGGTAGAAAACCAAATTTATCTCATTTTCATGTCTTTGGCTGTAAATTTTTTGTTTTAAATAATGGAAAATATATTCTTGGAAAATTTGACGCGAAAGCCGACGAAGGTATCTTTCTTGATACTCAATATCTAGTAAGGCATATAAAGTTTATAACAAAATATTACTTATTGTTGAAGAGTCCATCCATGTTACTTTTGATGAGACCTCTCCAAATAGTGTTGGGAAAGGTAGTTCTTTTCATGGTGTAGGTGCATCTACGGAAGACATACTCAAGGATATCGATAAAGGAGTTGATCAACCTAAATCGGTAGATGTTGAGAAGGATGAAGATGACAACCTAGAAAAGAAAAATGATGAAAGTCATGAAGAAAATGATGGTCTTCCATTAGAATGGAGAACCTCCAAGGATCATCCAATCGATAACATTATTGGTGATATCACCAAAGGGGTAACAACTCATTCTAAGATAAGTAATTTTTGTTATCATCATGCATATGTTTCACATGTTGAACCTAAAAACTCTAAGGATGCCTTACTTGATGAGAATAGGCTTATGGCCGTGAAAGAAGAATTAAATCAATTTGAAATAAATGAAGGTTGGGACCTTGTCCCTCATCCATAAAATCATAAAATTATAGGCACTCGATGGGTCTTTAGAAATAAGCTTGATAAACATGGTGTGATAACAAGAAATAAGAACCATCTTGTGGCTCAAGTGTATAACCAATAGGAAGGCATTGACTATGATGAGACTTATGCTCTCATTGTTCGACTTGAGGCTATCCGCCTTTTATTAGCGTATGCATGCTCTAAGAATTTCAAATTATATCAAATGGACGTGAAAATTGCATTCCTTAACGGTTACATAAGTTAAGAAGTGTATGTTTCTCAACCTCTCTGCTTTGAAAATTATGAGTTTCTTAATCATGTGCTCAAGATAAAACATGCATTGCATGGTCTTAAACAAGCCCCTAGGTCCTGGTATGAATGACTTAGTAAGTTTTTGCTTGAACAAGATTAGTCAAGGGGGAATATAGACACCATATTCTTTATTAGACGTCAAGGAAAGCATATTTTACTAGTTCAAATTTATGTTAATGATATCATTTTTGAATCAAATAATACGCATCTTGTTGTACCCCAATTTTTGCCCCTAAGATTCCTTCATCATACCATATTGTTTCAATCACAACAAGATCACATTAAGACTTTTGGTTTTTCTCCCTATCTTTAGCTTTCCTCTTTTGAGGAATTACCAAGCACCTTGACTTGTTTTCTTTTGTAATCATGAGTATTTTTCTTTGATTTTCTCTCTAATTAATTATATGAAATGTTGGTTTGTTTTACTTGTTAATAATGTAGGTAAAGGCAATGAGGTGTAGCAAGTTGCTTCATGGGTTCATAAGTTTATTTCCATGCCCTAGTCAATAGCTTGAGAAATTCAAACTTCACTATTGGATTGATTTTGTAATAAATGACATGACAAGGCTTATTTTGGTTCAACATATCTCAAAGTTATCAAAATTGATTCAAAAGTACAAAGGGTTAAGCGAAGAAGTTGTCATGATTGGACAAGGTCTTGCTCCTATTGGTCACAAGAGCATATTTCTCTCAAATTTCAAGATATGGAAGTGGTTTTGGTGGTTATGAGTCCTCATCATCATCCTCAACAACTTCTATTCACAATGGAAGAATATTGGCACAAGAAGTTTGTTCAAACTTGTCAAAGTTCCTCAAAGCATTCTCATGATCTAGAGGCTAGGGTTTTGAACTTCAAAGGAGCATATCTTGCTCATCTTTTGGTATTTTTGAGTTATTCCAAGGACATACTTCTCTTCAAAGAGTTATCAACAAATAACTTCAAAAGTTCCAAGGAGTTTTCATGTGGAAGGAACTTGGTGAAGAAGAAAGATTACAAGTTATCCAGATGAATCCCTAATTTTCCATATGTGACTTCAAATGGTCATAGCTTGGTCAATTTTTACCACCTTGAGCCCATTCTTTTTCCATGATGATATTAAGGATGTGTAATTCATTCCTTATTTTATGTGCAAAGTGAGAAAATGGATGGAAGTTGCCTTAAGAATGCAAAAGATTATAGGTCATTTTATGATTTTTGACCAACTTCAACAACTCATAACTTGCTCAATTTTTAGAGATTTCGGGTGGTTCAAATTTCAAAATTCCATTCAAGAGGTCTACTTCATTCCATCTTTTTTGGTGAAGAGCAAATTCTAAGTGGAAGGCCATGTTTGGATACAAAAGATTATAGGTCATTTTTAAAGAAGAATTTGAAATATTTCTAAGTATGGAAAGTCAACTCATTCTTCAACTTTGACTCCATGTAACTTTCAGATCAAGCATCCATTTGATTCCATTCTTTTTCCATTGCAAAGCTTGTAACCTCATCTTTCCAAAGCATCAAGAATTGTTCCCTAAGACCTCTTGAGTTGGAAATGCCATGGATTTGAATTTGGTAGTTTGAAACTGAATTTTTCAAAGTCAGGATTTTGAAATCTTTGTTTTGGCTTCTAATCACAAGTTTTTCACGCGTTTTTTGCTTCTAATCATGTTTAGCAACTTTCCAGAATTGATTAGCATCACGAAACGCACAATTTGGCTGAGTTTTGGATCAAGTTTGAGTCACACTTTCTTCATGATGCAAACCCACACGAATTCCCTCCAAAACGCATCATTTGCTATTCCTTTTAATCCCATTTGCTTTCCTATAAATAGAGGGTCATCCCCCATTCAATTTCCTAAGCTTGGATAACCAGAATCACCCTGCCAAACTTGTTTCACAACCCAAAATTCAGCAACTTCGAAATTCATTCTTATGCCTTTTTCAATCCATTTTTCCCCTCAATTCACCTTCCTTGATCTTCCCTGAAGCTAACCATATAGTTACATTTGAGAATCGTGCCCTATACTGTTCCATAGAAGTCCAGTTTCAGAGCTCTGCAACTCAACTTCAATAGGTAGATTCCATCAATTCTTCAAAACTCTGATACCATTATGTTGCTCTCATTTCCATGGTTCTAGTCGCAACACTTACATTTCATTGGAAACATGTTTTGACCATGAATTTTCAAATCCCTTTTCAAAACATTCCTTCGAAATTGCTTGAGCTACAATTTATATAAATTTGGCGCGAGGGTGTGGTTATTTTCATCTTGAAGAGACGAAGCGATTAACATAGGTCCGAGCTTCTGATTTTACATTTTGAGAGACCTGCAAATCACGTTGGCTGGAGGTTGAAGATGACCTACGTGTCATCTTCCAACCAATGATGGCGTGCCATTTGTTATTTTCAAAAATCTGATTTATTATTGATTATGTACATTATTCACTAATGACCATGATATGCACAGCGCGCCAGATCCCTTGGATTTGATTACTAACGCATTTTGACTCTCATCCAATGGTCCATATATTTTACTTTTATTTTATTTTTGTGATTTTTATATTTTAATTGTTTTAAATTTAAAAAAAAATCATAGAAAAATCATTGTTAGTCCAAAAAATTTGATAAAATTATGAAAAATATTTTGGATTATTCTCTTTCTTATTTTTGTTTTTTCACAATTTAATTTTGTGTTTTGGTATTTTTTATAAATTTTGCACTTATTTGATTTGTTTAAAATGTTTAAAAATACTTTTATACATTTTTAAATTCTGAAAAAATTATGGAATGATCCAATGATATTCTGACAAATATTGGTGACCTTATTTTGTTTTTGTTTCTGACTTTACTATTTTTTATTTTTTTTGTTCATTTTATCCATTTATTTTAATTTTTAAAAATAGTTTCTGACTTTTAAAAATTACCAAAATTTTTACAAAAATATTTGGATCCATTTCTGATTTTTCTATGGCCTTATTTTTCATTTTTTGATTAATTTGGACATAATTGATATTTTCCTCATTATTTTCCCTTTTTTTTTAAACAATTTAAACCTTTTAATGTATATATTAAATATGATATTATTTTGTGATTATTTTCTGGCTGTCTTGGGTTGATTTTTTGATCATGGCTTTATTAACATCATTGGATCTTAGGTGTTGAGTTCAACTCCACCAAAATG
Source organism: Vicia faba (assembly GCA_948472305.1). NCBI lineage: Eukaryota > Viridiplantae > Streptophyta > Magnoliopsida > Fabales > Fabaceae > Vicia > Vicia faba. The sequence goes on along the minus strand of OX451738.1, from coordinate 1,214,208,145 downwards.
GATGAATGATTTTAATAATAGTTTGATTAAATTTTTAATTCAAAAGTGGTTTATTCATCTTTTTTCCCTAATCTTCTTCATCTCATCCCATTCTCATTGCATTAAATGTTGTTGGAGCATGATCTCAATATCATGTCTCAAAACAAATGGTGCATAGAATGCTATTGATCGGCCTCAAAATAGGTGCGACTTCTATATAAGTTCACTTACGATTGCTTAACATAGCGCTGAATTTTGTCCCGATTCAAATAAATGATCATTCGTGTCCCAAACTTATGATTGCAAGCCCAAGTATGTTAATTTGATCTCTTTGATCCAATAACCTTGAGATTCATTGTGTGGAGGCTTTGGTTCTACCAATCCTTTAATGGATCTACAACACCTTTGGTCAACGCGGATCACTTAAACATTGTTGATCATTAAATGGTACTTGTGAGAATTCCAAATGGATGATATACTTGACAAAAAGCAAATGCAACTTGTTGTGTGGAGGATTTGGTTCTACCAATCCTCTAATGAGTTCCAAATGCAAGTTTCAAGATGGTCATCCAACTAACCACTAATTATTGACTTGTTTATCTTATGCTTTTATTCTTTTATGCTTTATGTACTATTTATTTTTTTAGCATTTTACATTTCATGCCATTTTCATCTTTGCTCATTTGAGCATTTATTTTCTTGTCACTTTTTACTTTGCTCACTTGAGCTTTTCTTTTCTTTTCTTAAGATAATTAATAATCAACATAAACCCTAAAAAACTCTTAATGGTACTTGGACTATTTGGTTACTATCCTTAGCATTATGGAGCATGGGACTTTTTCTTGGACTTAGGATTAGAAACCTTGGTCTATCTTGGAGACCTTGTGATTTTATCTGATTATTTTGTCTGGATCTCTTGAGGTTTACCTCAAGACATTGGGTTGCTTGTTTGTTTTTGTGTGCAGGCTTTTCTGATTACATCCTTTATTTGTAATATGGAATTCACCCGTATACAGTCGTTACTCTGCCCAATTTTTGTGAAGACTTAATATATTTGAAGAGGTCTAGTATCTTTGCTTGCTTGGTTTCAATCCAAAGAATGGGAATCCTATCTTGGCTCATAATGTCAAGTTGTGGCTTCTTATTGGTTAGATGGTTCTTATCCTTAGCTAATACCTTATGCTTTAGGATAGTCTATTCTTCTCCTCCTATCTTCTTTAATTTCAAAAATCTTTTCCCTCCTTTTGAAAAACTCTTCTTGTTTCTAAACTTGAACCACTTTCATAATAAACTTGGACTTAGGTCCATGCATTTTCAAAATATTTTCATAAATAAACTTCAATCAATTTAATAAGTCCTTGACATTTTTTGTGAGAAGACTAAAAGTCAATCAATTCATTTCAAAGCATTTTTGCCACTTTGGCTTTTATCTTTAAACTTTTCTCAAAAGACTAGACTCTTGTCAATCCTTGTAGTGCTGCAAAAAAACTATACTTCTAAAATATGTAGTGATGTGAGATATTTTCCACTTGGGTTTTGAGTGAGGCATTGTTGATTTTAAAATCCAAGCCTTATCCTCCACTTTGAGATGATGCAATTTCACCTTTCTCATGATTGTGGGTAGTAAGTATGTTTTCCACACGGACAATGACGATGGTGTCTTATCTCTTAAAATCAACCAACACACTCGTGTTTCAAATTTTTAAAAGAGGAACTACGTGTACCCTGATCCCCTATTGCACGAAAGGTGGTACATAGGCATTAAAGGTTCGCAACTGCGGCGGGTGCAAAAATCATAAAACAATATATTTCTTTTCTCACCTCCACCATCCATTTTATATACAACACATTTTTATAGCCAAAATATACAGATTTTTCAAAGAGGTTCCTACGGAGTAACGTAGATGTTTAGGGTTATAATACCTTCCCTTTGCATAACTAGCCCCCTTACCTTGAATCTTTCTCCCTCTTTTTGGGTATTTCTCTCTTTTCCCATTCCTTTGGAAACAATAAAGCGCGGTGGCGATTTTTATTTTGATTTGTATAAAGTCTAGTCAATCCAATGGCTTAGTCTTGAACATTTCTACCGCTACACGTCTTGTCAAGGAGTTCTCTAAGCTTATGCAGGGGAGTTCGAGATGAGTCTAATGGGAGAATTAAACTACTTCCTTGGACTACAAATTAAGAAACTTGATGAAGGGATATTTGTGTGTCAAACAAAGTATTGTCTCAAATTATCAAATAATTCGGGATGGATAGTGGTAAGGAAATTGACACACCTATGGAAACTTGGACAAAGATGAAAAATGTAAAGATATTGAGGTAAAGAGGTATATAGGTATGATTGGATATCTCCTTTATCTTACCATATCTAGGCCAAATATTATGTTTAGTGTTTGTATGTGTACATAATATCAATTGACTCCTAAGGAATCACATTTAAAAGTCGTTAAGCACATTCTTAGATACCTCATTGGTACATCCAAGTTTGGACTTTGGTATTCCAAGGGAAATAATTGTACTTTGATTAGTTACTCCAATTCTGACTTTGCCGGTTGTAAATTGGATAGGAAAAAACTAGTGGAACTTGTCACATATTTTCAAAATCCTTGATAAGTTGACATAGCAAAAAGAAAGTTTTTGTTGCTTTGTCAATGACCGAGGCATAATACGTGGTAGCCGATAGTTGTTGTGCCCAAATTTTGTGGCTTAAATAACAACTACTTGACTTCTATATTAAACTCTCACGTATTCCTATCATGTGCGAAAACAGTAGTACGATTAATCTAACCAAAAATCATGTACTACATTCACGCACTAAACATATTGAGATACGCCACTACTTCCTTCGTGATCATGTTTAAATAAGAGATGTTGTGTTCGAGCATGTCGATAGTAAAAATCAACTTTCTGATATTTTCTCTAAACCACTCACAACGGAACCTTTTGTCAACATATGTGGGGAATTAAGGATAATTGATATCTTAAATATCGCCTAATTCAATCATATTGCTTCTAATCTATAATTTCACTCCAACCTTGTGTTTTAGTCCTTTACATCATGTGAGTACACCTTCTATCTCAATCAAAAGCGAGGTAATATCGTCTCAATTTCTCCTTGAAAGTAAAATTTGCCTTGATGTATGTTACTAAATATTTCCAAAAATGCTTGATATTTTCTCAAATGATGAAAACCATGAATGTTCATTTCCAATTTTTTTTATTAATGACCATTGTGTGTACTTAATCCATATGCTAATAGTGACTTTATGTATTAATCCCTTCACATTTGTATACTTTTATTCTCATCACATGAGCATGTGCTTTTGCTTAATTTCTTTATGCATGAATTATTGGATTCCTCGATATTTGCAATATATGTTTCTTGATGTCTTTCTTTCATGACATTTATAACGTCTTCATCTTGGTTTTAGTAGCGACATTTTCGTGTTGCTATGCTAGGCACATGCGTGTGTGGCGTTGGGAGTTCCATTATAAAGTGTTACTTGTTCGTGATGCTACAAAAACGACTTGACATTGTTGTCATATCTTGCCTATTTAAATTTTTGCTTGCTTATTTACATTTTTTTATAATATTGCTTGCTTGTTATTTAAAATTTGGCATCATCACATATATATGGGGATATGTGTCTGTTGCTCTTCTATGCAAAATAGCCTCTGATTGATGTATTAGTATTGTTATGGAACTATGTTACTTCTCACGGTTGCTATCTTTATTTTTGATGTTGTCAAAAGGGGAGAAGCATACGCGAGTCCATACAGGGAAGCAAAAAGTCAGGGGGAGCTTTCAATAGATACAAGAAATGCATCGTCGCAAGTTTTGCCATCATAAAAAAGGGGGAGTATGTGAGTACAAACTTCGTCGTTTAATGTTTTTGATGATGACAAAACTGGAAAAGATTGCACTTCTGAGTATTGGATAATATCTTTATGTCTTGTGGAACTCCTCTACAATAAAGGTCTTAGGAATCATCAAAAAGCATTAAGAAATTGATCCAAGTCATTAAAAATAAGTTTTTGCATTATTTTTTACTGCATTTGTCGACACATTTGTATTTCAGTTAGACACATGTAATGCATTTTTAAAGCTTGTAGCTTCTGTAAGCCTTAGGCCGAAAAACGCACTCTTTAGGTAGACACATACTGAAGCTTTTCTGAAATTGCTGAAAAATTTATTTTATGTGTCGACACATCCATTTTTCAGTTTGACACATTTACTATCATATTAAAGCATGTAGCTTATGTAACTCTTCGGTCGACACATGTATCTTTTTAGGTCGACACATGCTTTCAAAATATCATGTATGTATCGACACATACGATTCTTGAGTTGACGCATACTGTTTTACTTGGTCAATTTTTTAATTTCTTTAATTTCAAATTTATCCCTCTTTGCCCTAAATGTTCCCAAACTATAAATACTCTTTCATGCATTATTCCAAGTTGTTGAAAACCATAAAATTAGCCTATTTCACTCTTCATCTTCAACCTTTAATCTATGCATACACACTAAAATTACATTGTAACAATGTTCCATTGGGGTGCCATATAGAAGAGGATTGCAAATTACCAATTGTATATTGGGTGGAGTTTTGGAGGGGTTTTCATCCAGAAAAAACATCAGGTTTTTCCTTCAAGACCATTGGTTGATTTGGGGGTTTTCGTTCAAAATGTTCGATAGGTAATCATGGTAAAGTGAATAACCTTGGAGTTCTTAAAATATTTGCAAGGAACCTTGGAGTGTTTGAAATCTTTGCAAGGAAGTAACTTGGAGTACCAGATAGAATCAAAGTTTTGTGTTGCAATAGTTTTGAGATTGACGCTGCGCGAAAGCTTTGGATATAAAGAACACAAAGAAGTAACAAGATCTAGATAGCCATTTCTCATCTATTATGTCTTGGTCTATCTCAAGATCAAGGAAGGAGAAGGGGTTGAATCAACAACAAGCTTAGGGTTTGTGGAGTTTCTCTTGAAAACTTCTCTTGTATCAACAATTATTTTGCATATTAATAGTTATCCTAATTCCATTGGAATTAGGTGCAGACGTACCCACACGTGAGGAAGGAAGTGCAGAACTGTGAAGACAAATTTCTCGGGTCACTTTTACTTTCGCTTTTACTTGCTTTGATTTTTCATTGATCGATTTATCAAATAGCATTGTGTTATCATTTGAATTGTAAGAATTTTCCTTAGTGATTTTGCTTTTAATTCAAGTGTTGATATAGCCTATAATCACTTTTTATTATAAGTGGTTTTGTATATCAACATAATCAAAGGAAAAATTCTGAAAATTCACTTGCACACCAAGTGTTTGATAAATTGACTAAACTAGTTATTTTGATTTTATCATTGGAAATAGCCTTGCTAAGAAAATTTGATTAAACAACAAATAAGTTGCAAAGTGATTCAAGGTTATTAATTCAATAGTTCTTATTCCATCTTAATTTTAATTTAAGGTTTTCATATCCGAGCTTCCGATAACGTTCGTAAATACAACAATTTTCTTCGGCGTTGTACTTTGGTAAAAGTTTTTCAAAACAAAATTTTATTTGAATATTTTCAAAAGGGGTATCTATTCATCCCTCTCTAGTTACCATTGACTTCTTCTAACAAGTGGCATCAAGAGCCCGGTCTATTCCGGCTTTGACACTTTTTAGAAAATGGCTTACGAACCTAAAAGAGATTATAAAAGAACCCCAATTTTCATGGGAGAAAATTATAGTTATTAGAAAGCTTGTATGCAAATTCATGTTAGCTCATATGAGAAAGGTGTTTTGGAAGTTATTCTAAGTGGCCCAACACCAGTGACATATGTTGTTGATGGTGTTACCGTATCAAAGACGGAAAACCTAAGGGATGCGAAAAAGTGGTCTTACAATTGGAAAGAAAATAACATCATTGTATCTGCACTTGGTATTGATAAGTTCTATCGCATTTCCTATTGTCAAACCGCTAAAGCTATGTGGGATGCTCTACAAGTTATCTATGAGGGAACTAATGAGATCAAACACGCTAGAATTAATACACTTAATCAATAGTTCGAACTTTTTCACATGAAGCAAGGGGAAACCATTGCTCAAATGCAAAAGAGGTTCTCTCATCTTATTAATCGTTTAAATTTACTCGACAATCCTATTTCTAATGCTATTGCTAATAACAAGGTGTTGACATGTATTACTAGAAATTGGAAATCAAAGGTCACCGAGATCAAGGAAGCCAACAATCTAGCTACACTTGATCTCACCGTATTGTTTGGTAAGTTAGGAGAGCATGAGAAAGAACTCAATTGCTTAGATAAACATGAAAATAACCTTGACAAAAAGAAGAAAGAAAAAGGGGCCATTAAAGAGGAAGCATTGAAGTCTAAGGCTCTCAAGGCTTCAAGCTCAAAGTCCTCAAGAGAAGCTCCCACAAATGATAGCGACTCTAGTAATGAAGAGGATTCAGACGATGAAGAGATAAGATTATTTGTAAGGAGGTATAATCAATACATTCGAAAGAATGGAGTCAAACGCTCCGAAAATAATCTTGTTAAATTTAGAAGACAATACTCCTCCTCTAAAGATGAAGACAATAAAAAGGATAAGTCAAAGGATATTTGTTATGAATGTGGAAAACCAGGTCATTATAGACCGAATTGTCCTTCACTTACTAAGAAGAAAGGAAAGGGTCAATGAAAAAACTCCAAAAATTCTAGACAAGCCTATATGGCTTGGGATAGTGATTGTGATACCTCAACAAATGAAAGCTCAAGTGAGAGTGATAAAGAGGAAAACTATTGTTTCATGGAAAATAATTGTCAAATCAAGATAAAGGATGTAAGTCATTCTAAATACTCAAATCTCTGGCTTAGAGGGTGAAGTTATATTTCTCAAATCTCAACTTGACAATTTGACTAAATTTGTGAGAATGCTTAACAACAGTTCTGATGTGCTTGATGAGATTCTTCAGTCTGGGATGAATTCTTGAAATGTTAAAGGGATTGTCTATGACAATCAAGCTATGAAGAACAAAGGAAAAAAAGGATAAAGTGAATTTTGTTCGTTCAAAGAAAGAACTGGAACAAAAGATGTCAAATAAAATGTTCCAACATCAGCATGGACAACAGAAAAATCACTCAGGAAACAAGACTCAATGATGGAGATGTTTTATTGTTGAAGATTTGGTCATATAAAATCCTTCTGCTACATGTTATATGGCTACCCCAAATATGAAATGAAACCCAGAAGAGAATAAATGTTTTTTAAAGTTAAGAAGATGTGGTTCCCAAGAGAGGGTACTTCTGAACTCATGGCTCACACCTTTCTCAGAGCTTCTACTAGAGAGGATTGGTATTTTGATAGTGGATGTTCTAGACACATGACCGGTGTCAAGAAATTTCTGGTGGATATTAAACTATACTCTACTAGCTATGTCACTTTTGGAGATGGATCAAAAGGTGAAATAAAGGGTGTTGGAAGGTTGGACTATATAGGACAACCAAGTCTTGATGATATGCTATTTGTTAAGGGGCTAACTGCAAATTTGATAAGTATTATTCAACTATGTGACCAAGCTCTCAAAGTTAACTTTACTGATTCTGAATGTCTAGTTACAAATGAGAAAACTGAATTTGTCATGAAGGGAGTCAGACCAAAAGATATTTGTTATCGGTGGAGTTCTCAAGAAAAAGACTATTTTTCCTCTTGCTTAATGTCACAAGAAGATGAATCCAAGCTATGGCATCAACAACTTGGTGATTTGCACTTGAAAGGTGTGATACGGTGGCAGAACCGACTGTTAATACTGGTTTGCATTTTTTGTTTGCAAATGTCGCGGTAAGCAAGAGTCGCCACCGACTTTTATTTTATCCAATCAAAGGAAATGGAAAAAGAATAGAAAAAACCTTTTTCGAGATGTTTCTGAGTATGGGGGAGATTATAGAAAGGGAAGGTGTTAGCACCCTTTCTATATGTAGTTATCTACGGGCTCTAAGGTACTTGCTCATATTCTTAAAATTTCTTGTGTGTGTGCTTGCTTTGAAAATATTTTACTTCGTGATAACCCTTGTATCAGTCCTCAAGGGTGTGACGAAGTTGTTTTGAAAATTTGTTTTGAGAGGTGTTTGTGTGAAGAGTTTTTATTGAGCAAGTACCTACTAGCATCTACTTACTCGAAAGAAGATCGTTTCTGTTATATTTCCTTTAGACAGCGCTATCCCACTATTAGGGAGTAGGTAGCATCGTCGTTGGAGTTTGTAAGGGACGTTCGAAAGGGACAAATACAATCACAAAATCAATAGTTAGAAAACATTAGTAGTAACCCTAGAGTCTTAAGATCTTTTCCGAGGCAACATTTTCGAGGCAACATTTACGAGGCAACATTTTCGAGGCAACATTCGAATGGGACAATTTGATCTCTTTAGACTGGAGGGCCACCACTAAAATCTCATATGCTTAATGATTATGTACCGAAGGCATCCGAAGTGAGGTAAACCCTAGGAGTGAACATTGGCGAGTGATTTGTTTTAGTTATTTTAATCTTTGCACATTAGGGTTTTCTAACTGTTTTAATTTTCATGCATTCTTGCCATACAATCCTATTAGCCATACATCTAGACAGTTAATAATTTGCTGAAAGTAAACGTGGAAATAAACCTAGCTATTACATGGCTTTGACAGTTACAAAATTTCCTTGATGTAAAATAAAAAAAAATGCGGAATTTAAAATCCTAAATAAACTATTACAACCTTGAAACAATTACAATAATTTGAATTAAAAGAAAGTCGAGGCTTGCACGATGAATTACGTACGAGAATAAAGTCTGAGTCCTAAAAAATCTAATCAATTAAAGAGGAAATATTTTTTTGAATTTTATTGTTGCGAAAAATACTTGAAATTTTAACCTAATTTGTCTAATTAATTTTAATTATAAAAAACAGAATTTGAATTAATCTAATTAAGCTAATTAATTAATTGCAATTAAATATTTTTATGAAAAAAAAAACTAAAATCTAATTTTTTAGTGATTTTCTGATTTTATGATTAAAAAGTGATTTTTGTTGTGAAAATAATTAAAGATAACCAATAAAGAAGAATTAAATAAAAAAAAGAGAGAGAAAGATTTGGGCCTGGAGTGATGAACCAAACTGGGGGTGTATGTTGAACTTCTGAAACCCAGAAGGATGGCCCAGAGTCTGGCGCCTGATCTAATGAGACCATCTTCTGGGGACTCATGGTGGACCTGCGTATGCTAGCGTTGGGTCTGGCTGGAGATGGATCCAGAGGATGAGATCAGAGGGCGCTTGATGATCCTCAAAAGGTGATGTATGCTGGATCTGGCTGGAGATGGATCCAAAGGATGAGATCAGAGGGCGCGTGATGATCCACAAAAGGTGAGGTGTGCTGGATCTGGCTGGAGATGGATCCAGAGGATGAGATCATAGGGAGCATGATGATCCTTAGAAGGTGAGGTGTGCTGGATCTGGCTGGAGATGGATCCAGAGGATGAGATCAGAGGGCGCGTGATGATCCTCAGAAGGTGAGGTGTGATGGATCTGGTGAAAATAATGGAGAAAATGCCAAAATCTCATGCCTGGGATCGAACCCAGGACATGAGCTTCATACTTCCTTCCTCTTACCAACATCGCTGGATGTCTCGATTGTTAATATAATAATGAACATATAATATATTGGAAAACAAGTTAGTAGCCAGAAAACGCACACCAAATTTGAATTGGCTAACCATGCTTTGACACACATCATCTTCTTCCTTAGACCGTTGTTTTAGGTAAAATACTTTTACCTACAGACGTTTTTCCATGGCTATAACCCAGTCTCATTCAAAAATCATGTACACGCATGATAAATGGCATCTAATTATATAGATCAACTCGTCTTGATCTTGTGAACACCATGGTACCCCTTTTGCTGGGCAATTTAACCTGTGGACAAAACCCCTAAACTGCACATACAAACCCTAACAATGGTAAAGGCATGTACAGGCTCCAAAAATGCAATTAAATCATCCAGTTAGCTTGCAAACACAATGAGGATCACAAATGTATAACTTAAACATGCTAAAGATGCAAGAATTACAGTAATCAAATTTGAATTAAAGGTAAAACTGTGGGACTTCTAGAGGGCGATTCTGGACATGTAGAGGCGTGCAACCGATTGGGTTAGCTTCTGGGAAGGTCCAAGAATCATTTGGCAATGCTAGAATGGCTTGAATTGGTCCCCAAGCTTGAAACCGAGTCACAACTTTTGTCAACTTTTTGGAGTTTTTGTTCTTCTTGTTCACGCCTCCAATCCTTGTTTTTTTATCTTGAATTGTTCTGTCCTTATAGTAGACTAAATTAGGTCAACACATTTGGACTGAATCGTTGCAATTATAAGAGATTTGATTTAATTTTCAAGCTTATGTAAACTTTCTATTTTGAGCCAAATCTTGCCTTTCTTGTACCAATCATCCTTGATTCGAATTGATCATGATATCTTTGCATTATTTGATTGAAATCCTGTCCTAAAATCAGATCGTAACATATCTTTTCCATTATTCATCAATTATTTGATTTAATTGAAATTTTAATTAACAAAAAATAAAAATAAATTTAAAAGTGAAGAAAATAACATGAGTTTGTGTATTTGGGTCGTGGATTAAATTAAAAGTGAGGGGCAAGCATAAAAAGTTAGGCCCATTTGGCAAAAAAATGCAATTTTGAACTCATTTGACTTTTGTCAATTTTGCAAAAAAGGTCAACTTTGACAAGGCATATCTCCTCCAATTTTAACCCTAGAGAGGTGTTATGGGACTTTTTAGAAAGCTTAGGGTGATCCCTAAACAACCCTTTTGGTCTCATCTCAATTGAGTCTTCCATGTTCATGTAAGAAGCTTTGACCCAAAAGGTGTTTTTGTTGACTTTTCAAGAGGACCCATAATGTAGAAATTCATATCTTTTTGTGAGAGCATATTTAGAACTTGTAAGATGAAGATGAACTGTAGGGAATTGCATCCTCATCAAAATGAGCTTTGGATGCAAATTTTTTGATAAAGCATGTGGAAGTTATGCTTGGTCAAAGTTGGGTTGACTTTTCCTATAAAACCCTAATTTAGCAACTTTTGGGTTTTGATGAATTTGGAGCATCCCTTGAGGAATCATGATCAACCCTTTATCAAATGATAGAAGTTACTTCAAAATGTTGATGTTGACCCAAAATCTTGAGGTTTGACTATATGTGGGCCACAATAGACTTTTAACCTAATACAGTCGATTCTCAAGCATCTGAGCAGTTGGCTGAGCAAACTTCTTGTGCTAGGCATGAAACTTGACATGGATGATCTTGGGAACATATTAGGACCTCATAAGGCATTTGGGATCCTTTGGACTCAAGCATCTTGATGAAAAATGAAACCCTAATTTGAGGTATACTGCCTTATGAGAGAGTTGGTCTAGTCAACTCTTGGACTTCCTTGAGCAACTTGGGGACCTCAATTGCATGTATTGAGTAAAATGAGATGGAAAATTTTGGGGTACAACAGTTGCCCCTGTTCAATCTTCTTAAACCTGAGGATGTAGATTGGCTTCTCTGCCTTTCGTGATCTGAAGGTGGAAGATGATTGAACACTAGAGTGCCCAGAAATTTGCACTCGCAGGAAGTGGCACTTGATTTGTGATATCGGGAATGGGCTTACAGATGCCATTTGGAGGTCGAGGATTAAAGATTGTCGGAGATGGGCTTAAAGATGCCATCTTGGATGCGACGGGGAATTGCAGGAGATGGGCTTAGAGATGCCATCTAGGGGATGTTGATTTGCTGTCTTGGGAGAACTAGAGTTTTAGGAGCTTCAGTTGTCTGTTACTCTACTGGGGAATAACTTCGGCTTGAGGAAGCGGAAGTGTACTGCGTATCTTGTTGGGGTACAAGTTGGACCGCAATTTACTGGGGAAATGTGAAACTAATCGTGTTTGATCAAGTTCTAGTCTTACAGTGTTGTGGACCGCTGTTTGGGGATAAAAGAGGAGGAACCTGGATAGTAAGGTTATGAGAAGGAACCTGGATAGTAGGGTTTCTTCGATATGAAATCCTGGATAGTAGGGTTGTGAGAAGGAACCTGGATAGTAGGGTTACTTCGATGTGAAAGCCTGGATAGTAGGGCTGTGAGAAGGAACCTGGATAGTAGAGTTACTTCAATATGAAACCCTGTATAGTAGGGTTGTGAGAAGGAACTTGGATAGTAGGGTTACTTCAATGTGAAATCCTGGATAGTAGGGATGTGAGAAGGAACCTGGATAGTAGGGTTACTTCTATATGAAAGCCTGGATCGTAGGGCTGTAAGAAGGAACCTGGATAGTAGGGTTACTTTGATATGAAAACCTGGATAGTAGGGCTGTGAGAAGGAACCTGGATAAAAGGGTTACTTCGATATGAAATCCTGGATAGTAGGGCTGTGAGAAGGAACCTGGATAGTAGGTCTTATGGGAAGGAACCTGGGTAAGTTTATTTCGTGAGGAGTTTGGGTAAAACTGCATCTGAACCGAGAAGGAACCTGGGTAAGGTTTCTTTGTGAGGAGTTTGGGTAAAATTGCATCTGAACCGAGAAGGAACCTGGGTAAGGTTGATTTGTGAGGAGTTTGGGTAAAACTGCATCTGAACTGAGAAGGAACCAGGGTAAGGTTGATTTGTCCACACAACAAAGCAGAGTTGAATCATGATTACACTTGTATAAAATTCCATTGCTTAAGAAGAACTTAGCCGAGAACCTCCGTAGGAATTTCTTGTCATTGATCGATTCCCCTTCAGGGTATTCCTGAGCTTTCAGGTACCTTTTCACTTCATGGAACCAAGGTTTTTCTTCTATTCCATCAGTATCAATTTCATAGCAATGTGCCAGTTTTTTGAAACTTTCAATGGTAATTCTGGGAGCCTCATTGTTCCATCTGACCTTAAACATGGATGACATGGTAGCTAATGCATCCTCCAACTGATTCTCTTCTCTTTGGATATGTTTAAAAGTAATCTCTTCGAAGAATAGAATCAATGTTAGAACATGTTCTCGGTAAGGGATAAGATTCAGATGCTTCGTATCCTATTCTCCCTTAACCTGACTGTTAACCAAGGTTGAGTCTCCATATAAGCTTAAGAACTTTATTATCATATCAACAGAAGCTTTAATTCCCAGGATACATGCTTCATATTCAGCCATATTATTGGTGCAGTCAAAATAAAGTATGGCAGTGAAAGGCGTATGACAACCCTGGGGAGAGATAATTATAGCACTGATCCCGTTGCCAAGTGCGTTGGAAGCTCCACCGAAAACCATAGTCCATTGGGATCCTAGCTTAGGTCCTTCATATGGTCAAGGTTCTTCACAATCTATAATTAACATGATGTTCTCATTCAGGAATTCGAAATTCATAGACTAATAGTCATCTAAGCTTGATGCACCAAATGATCTACCGATACACTTCCTTTAATTTCATTTTAAGTGGTGTACTGAATGTCGTATTCTGTTAAGACCATTTTCCCTCGGGCTATTCTTCCGGAGAGGGATGGCTTCTCGAATATGTACTTGATAGGATCCATTTTAGAGATCAATAAAGTAGTATGAGTTAACATATACTGTCTTAGTCGGCGAGAAGCCCATGCCAAAGCGCATCAAGTTTTCTCGAGCAGTGAATATCTTGTTTCACAGTCGGTAAAATTTTTGCTAAGGTAGTAAATTGCATGCTCTTTTCGACCAGGCTCGTCATGTTTCCCAAGTACACACCCCATTGAGTTCTCTAGCACCATGAGGTACATGATCAAAGGTCTTCCTTCAACCGGTGGCATCAAAATTAGAGGCTCTTGTAAATACTCCTTGATTTTATCAAAGGCTATTTGACAGTCGACGTTCCATTTTACTACTCGATCTTTCTTCAACAACTTGAATATTGGCTTACAGGTAGCAGTCAAATGGGAGATGAATCGGGCAATGTAGTTCAGTCGTCCTAAGAAACCTCTAACTTCCTTCTCGGTGCGAGGAGATGGAATTTAATGAATAGCTTTAACTTTTGCGGGATCAACTTCAATACCTTTATCACTGACGATGAAACCCATGAGTTTTCCATACCTCACCCCAAAAGTGCATTTGTTCGGATTTAGCCTTAGTTTGTACTTATTCAACCTCTCAAACAGCTTACATAGGTAGTCGGGATGTTCTTATGCAGTATGAGATCTTGCTATTATGTCGTTGATGTAGACTTCTATCTCGTGATGAATCATGTCATAGAATAAAGCTACCATGACATGCTGATACGTTGCCCCGGCGTTCTTCAACCCTAAAGGCATGACCTTGTAACAGAAAGTGCCTCACTGTGTAATGAAGGTAGTTTTTTCCATGTCTTCATGCGCCATCTTAATATGATTATACCCCGAGAAACCAAACATGAAAGAGAATACTTTATGCTGAGTATTATTGTCGACCAGAACATCAATATGTGGAAGTGGGAAGTCATCTTTGGGGCTTGCCCTATTCAGATCCTTATAGTTTACACACATACGTACCTTGCCATCTTCCTGTGGTACTGGAACAACATTAGCAACCCATTAAGGATATGACATCACCTCTAAGAACCCTGAATTGAATTGTTTCATAACCTCAGCCTTGATTTTCTCTGACATCTCAAGACGCATGCGACAAACCTTTTGTTTAATCGGAGAACAACCCTCTTTCATCGGCAGACGGTGAACCACAATATCAGTATCGAGCCCTGGCATGTCTTCATATGACCAATAAAATACCTCAACATACTCGTGCAACATCTGAATCAATATGTTCTTGACACTATCCTCTAAGTTGGCGCCTATCTTGACCTCTTTTATGTCTGTATTGGTACCCATATTTACATCTTTGACTTGCTCTTCATGTGGTTGGATACCTTTTATTCTTGTATTAAGAGTCTGGTAAGTTCTCCAGGTATTTCACAATCTTGCTCACCTTCGTCCTCGGCTTGGTAGATTATATTTTCAAAGTCATAACCGGCAATAGAAGGATCGTTATCAATGAGATCCATAGTGGATGTGAATCAGCAATGTAGTGTGTGGGTGTATGTAAGAACACATAGATGTTTGAAATAAATCACAAAAATTGAAAGAAAAACGTCCAATTTTTCATTAAATGAAAATATGACATATGAAATGACAACCCTTAACAAATGGACCATTGTGCCATGGGCAAGACACGAGGTTTAAAGTCATTGTTTTAAAAGAAAATACATAACCAAACTTCTTAAAGCAATAAAACAGAAATAGCTATTACTCCTGACTGAAGAAGATAGGGATGATGTATTATGCTTTCTAATTGTTGAGTTTGTTGCCCCTGGTAGGAAAGATCCAACTGCCGAAATCACCCCCACTGTCAGCATCTTCTATAGCATTGACTCTATTATTGTTGACACGGAATGGAGGTCTTCCAGCTCGAGCGCGACGAACAGCCCTCTGACCCTTTGTAAAGCCCAAACAAAACATATCAAATTTGTAGGGGATATCAAGAAGTTGACCCCAAATTGTGCAACCACCTTCTTCTATAGTTTCTTTGGCGTCTTTCAAGGAAGCCATCTTGTGAGGAACCCTGGTAGTCTTTGGAATGTCAGAAACATCTTTAATAGAAGCAGGGGAAATCACTTCAAAAGCTTTACAGGGAGTCTCGATGAATTCACCGTCCATTTCTACATACTAGAATGAATTCAGGTGGCTGACCATGTACTCCTCTTCTCCGCAGATAGTAACAATCTTCCCTTTTAGAGGATATTTTAATTTCTGGTGCAAGGTGGAGGTAACAACACTTGCCCCATGGATTCAGATGGGTCCTAATAGACAAGAATAAGCTGGCTAGATATCCAGTACATAGAAGGTAGATTCAAATATCTGTGAACCTATTTTGATTAGGAGGTCCACTTATCCATGCACCATTCTTTTAGATCCGTCAAAGGCTCGAACTATGATGTCGTTGGGTTTCAGTACAACCCCTTCACAATCCAGTCTGTCAAGAGCACCCTTTGGCATAACATTTAAAGAAGAACCAGTATCAACTAACATATGGGCCGGCATAGTGGCCATGCATTCAATGGAGACATACATGTCCCTATTATGATTTCTCCCCTCCGGAGTCAGGTCAGCATCAGAGAAACTTAATCCATTGTCAGTCGTTAAGCTAGAAACATAACTTCCAAATTGATCGGCAGAAATCTCTTGTGGTACATGATCAGTCTTCAAAAATTTCATTAAAGCTTTTGCATGGGATTCCGAACACAGTAGTAAAGATAACATGGAGATTTTGGACGGGGTCTATCCCAACTGTTCAACAATTTTGTAATCGCTTCTACGAATGATATTTAAAACCTCTTCCTAATAATTCAGAAACTTCAATTCCAAAATTCTCATCACATAGTCAACATAAATGAAAACTAAGGACATGGTTAGTTTCAGGGCAATCATATCTACATTTTTCTTTTAAAATTGAAAGAAAATGATGCGCGTATAAGGATTTCAAAGTTGGAGAAACTTACCTCTTGAAGTGAAAACTCAGAATGCGTATGGAGACTTCCAGGTGCAAGTAAATGATTGATTGAGCTTCCTTGGACCTCCCTAAAGTTGTTCCAATCCTTACTTTATGCTGAAAGTGTCTAAATCTCTCCAATCAAGTCAATATGCAAGCTTTAGATATGGAGTTTAGAGGATGATGGAGATGGTGTTACAGGAGTGTAACACGTGTTTGGATGTGTTATATGTGATGTATGTAAGGTGTATGGATTATAAAAAAGACAAATGCACGAGTGGATTTGGAGTTTGGTGTTAGAAGCTTCAAATGTGCAACAATGGTGGTTTCTTGGTGATTCTAAGTTTGAGAGTGAGGTCATGTGAAATCATGCATTGGCTTACAAATGGTCTCTATATTTATAGAAAATGGGTTTGAGGGCTTGAAGTACCCAGAATCTTGAGATAGCATGTTATGGTTTGGTTGGAAGTGAAAAACCAAGTTGGATGAGTTTCCATGGTTTCAATGCTCAAGTACAAGCATGTTTTGAAGTTGTTGGGTGCAGGGAGGTTGCTTCTTCACTTTATAATGGAGTGTGATCAGAGGAAACAATTTACGAGTTCAATGAGAGTTGACAAAATGCATAAAGAAAGCTTTATCAAAATGGAAGTCTTGCCTTTCTCCTTTATATGGCAAAATGGATTGGATAAAACTTTAAATCCTTAGATCATGGCTCAAAAGTGTGTGTAATCTTCTGATTATGGATAGATTTGGAGGTTTAGAAGCCTGTAAGTGAGATTATGCAGCATGGTGTGAGATTTGGCCATATGTTCATTCACAAAAATGACCTATAATTCAAGAATGAAATGCCAACTTCATGCCTTCGATTCTCCTTGCTCAAGCATGTTCTTTTTATGCTCTTGGACATTTTGGAAAGCTTGAAACATGATATTCAACTTTCATGTTGACCATTTTTGCTGAATTAATTGGGATCTTGGTTAAAAATAGCCATTAAGTTGTGACAAAAAAGTGATCAAAATTTGTTGAAAAATCTTCTATGTGTTGGATAAAAAACATCACAACTTCATGGGATCATATCTCTTAAATTAAGCACTTTTTGAGGATCACCGCACAATAACAAATTTGTAGAATCCATGAATCCCTACAACTTTCATGTTGAAATTTTTCCTTGAATCAACTTGTATCTTGAGGAAACTTGCTTGTGAAGTTAGGTTTTTTTAGGTAGAAAACACTTGAATTTTTTTGTAAGTGTTTGAAAATCTTGACTTTTGACTTTTGTTTTCTTTCTTGATTCTTGATGACAAAGTCTGATAGTTTTGAATGTTTTGATTATTCTTAATTTTGAATTCCAATGTTGACCAAAAAGTCAAAGTTTAACTTTTGTGTAACTGTTGACTTTTCATCAACTGATTCAATTTCTTCAACTGTCAATCACTTGCATATTTGGAAATGTTTTGAGCCATGTAATTAGGTCAAGATGTTGTATTAGAGCCCTTGAGATCATGCTTCAAGCCATCAAGTCATGCACTAGGTCAAAAGTCAATGATCAGTCATCTTCAATCAAAACCCTAATTTGGCAATTTTTTGACCTTTGATGATTTGAGGACCTTCCTTGAGGAATTATGATCAACCCTTGATAAAATGATGAATATCACTTAAAAATGTTGATATTGACCAAAATTCTTTAAATTTGACTGTATGTTGACCACATTTGACTTTTTACTCAATATAGTTGACTTTCAATCATATGAGCAAATGATTGAGCAAACCTGTGATGCAAGACTTGAAACTTGACATAATAATTATTGAGGACCTATGATGAACCATGAAAGTCAATTGAGACCCTTGAAGACCAATTTTCTTTGAGAATCAACAAACCCTAGTTGAAGACCCTTACTTAGGATGTGGTTTTAACCAGTCAACTCTTGAGTAGTTTTGAGAATATTGGGGCCTCATGAGAATGTCTTGAAGAAAACGGGAGGGAAAATTTTGGGGTACAACACTACGCATCATTGTTGTTTACTGATAAGCATTTTACCTTCAATGATAAATCATTTAAGGCAATCATAAAAATATCGCTAGTTCGATTACCTTTGAGTTTTATCTCATCGGTGGTTTCATCCATAATCAAACATTCATCTTTGTTGAACTTGATATTGAAACCTTTGTCACAAAGTTGGCTAATACTTATAAGATTGTGCTTGAGTCCTTCGACATAAATAACATCTTAAATTGATGTGAAAGGTGGTGTACCAACTTTTCCAATGCCAAGAATTTTTTCCTCTGGTATTATCTCCATAGGTGACATAACCCTTGGCTTTCAATGTAAGATGTGAAAATTTGTTAACATCCCCTGTCATATGCTTCAAACATTTACTATCGAGATACCATAGATTTTGGGTGAATTTCAAGCATACCTACAAAGAAAAAAAAATTATTTCTTGTTAGGCACCCAAGTTGCTTTGGGTCCTTCATAGTTAGTTCCTTTCCTAACCCACACACAATGTCCACTTTCCATGCTAGAATTTCTAATATAGCAAGCATTATGTGTATGGCCAAAAATTCCATAATAGAAACAATTTGGAATAAAGTTGCTTTTGTATCTAGGTATTTGATTTTCCTTAGCATCTCTTTTCTTTTTCTTTTGATGATTATGAACATTATGCACATTGTTAACTTCCTTAGTTTCGGATTGATCACTAGATTTTACAAATATCGTTTTGTTAACACTGGATTTATTTGATCTTGAATAACCAAGCACACTTTTGTCATTTGAGTATCTTTGTTGGCTAAGTAATCCATCCAAACCAATTTGTCCCTTTTCATATCGTTCAATAACTCTCTTTAATTTAACAATTTGAAAAGTGTAGGATTCACAATATTTGCATAAAAAGTTTTGTTTTTCTTTAAGAAAATTATGTTTTTGACATTCAAAATCTTTGTTTATAGTGTCATTATTTTCTTGAGAAGATAAGAGTTCCTTTTCTTGCATTGGAACTTTTTTATACTAAAATTTGAACTCATTTAGAAGTTCATCAATGGAACCTTGTGAATCAATATCATAAAGTGTATATTTTGTACCAACCTCTTCGTCTTCATCATCTCCTGATTTGTGAGTAGCCATTAATGCTAAATTTGCACATTCATCGCTTTCCGATTAGGATGATGAACTAACTTCATTGTCTTACCAAGGAATATAGGCTTTCTTGTACTTGGAATTTGTATTTCCTTTGTAGTCACTTTTCTTGGAGATATTTGGACAGTCCGGTTTGATATGGCCTTGCTTCCCACATTCATAACATGTGATGTTTTGTGTTGATGTGTAGGCTTCTTTATCTTTGTTCTTTGAAAATTTCTTCCTTTTGACAAAGTTAGAATTGCCAAAATTATTTTTAGGACCAAAGAATTTGCCTAACCTTTTCACAAAAAGCATGAAATTTTCATCTTCTTCCAGATTATCTTCAATAGCGACTTCCTTGGATTCTACCTTCAAAGCGATACCTTTTAATTTTTTTTCTTGATTTTCATGCTTAGCAAGTCTTCCAAGTTTTGTCTCGTACTCTTGAAGTTTACCAAATAGAGTTGTGGATGACATATTGGATAAATTATTCTTTTTCGAAATAGTCGTTACTTTCAGTTTCCATTCTCTAGTTAAAGATCGAAGCACCTTTAGGTTGAGTTCGTCATTTATGAGAGTTTTACCAAGATATTTTAAGTGATTCGTCAAATGAACAAATATTTTCTGCATATTGAGAATAGATTCTCTGAGTTGCATTCTAAACATCTAGAAGTCTTGACTCAAGATATTCTATCTTGATCTTTAGACTTCGACTGTTCCTTTGTGTGTTTCAACCAAAGTATCCAAAATTTCCTTTGCCGTTGTACATGTCGAAACACGAAAGATTCATCCATGCAAAGTGCACATTGAAGAAGATTGATTTCTTTCTTGTCATAAAATACTTTTTTCTTGTCATCATCATCCCATGATATTTTGGGCTTTGATATTCCAACACCATTGACAACATATGTCGGAGTTAAAAGACCATTTTGGACAGCATCCCATATTTCTTCTTCTTGTGCTTCTAAATGAGCCTACATGCAAATTTTTCAAAATTCAAAGTATTCACCACAAAAAAATGGAGCCTTGTTGTTACTACACCATATTTGAAAGTTGGTTGTACGAAAGCCATTCTGGATCGAATAGGAACAAGTTACCTTAACTTGTTGTGATGCCAAATGCAAGTTATTAGTACGCCTAAGAGGGGGATGAATTAGGTGATTTTTGGAAATTCTCAAATTTTTATGAAGTTAGGATTATTTTTCTAGTTCTAACGAAGGTTTTTAAAGTGGTAAATGGAAGAAAAATAAATGACACCAGATATATCCTTGTTCCCCTCACAGTCCGAGAGTACCCCAGTCCCCTTTCAACACGAAAGAGATTTCATTATAGTTAGAATGATTGAACAACTTATTCACACTAAATGTGATGCTTACTATCTAACCTATAGGGAAATCAAAGGCTCTTATAACATTTAAGATCTAAACACTAAGTGCAAGAAGAACAACCCTCTTCAATGCACACACTTGCTTCCAACAATCCCGGACAACAAGGGAAATAATAATGAATTCTTGAATTTTTACAGTGTTCAACAATCTTAATTAAAAATATGGTTATCAAGAACTATGGAAATAATCAATAGAAAGTTTATGATCAGTTTAAGTTCTCACTTTTTGCATAAACTATGATGAGTAAGAAAGTTGAGTTTCAAAGTTTCATGCAAATTCAGATTTTTCTAAGTTTAAAGATTTGTAGAAAAATTGAATTGAAAGATTTAGAATAATGCATTGTATTTTACGCCCGAAATAAAAATATATTTATAAATGCAATGCACCCTTTCAAAAAACTCTAAATGCATAAAAGAGTGCAATGGTTCATGCCCAAACGTTTCCTTCCAAAAACCATCATAACATAATTGTTTTTTAAAAGTGTATCAATGGTAGCCGGTTACAGGTAAGTAGTAACCGGTTACCCAGACTTTGTAATGTTAAGATTTTTCAAACACGTGAAGCAATAGCCAGTTACCCAGAAGTAGTAACCTATTACCACTGAACGAAACTAATTTTCCAAAAATAATTAAAAGGGTTGTAGCCGGTTTCTTAACTCAGTAACCGATTACCACTGATTTGAAAGTAAAAAATCAGTTTAAAAAAATCTTTAAAATATAATGGAAATGAACTAAAGTTCATAAACATGTATGCATGATATTTAGACATATTATGAGCATCTAAACATAATTAAACTTTTTATTAATACTTGTATCTATATAATGGTGATTTATCTTCAAAAGCCTTCATCTTTAAAAGTAGCTTGTACACTTGAGAAGTCTTCATAACTTGATCTTTAAAGTTTGATATATGTGTGTGTGTGTGTGTATATATATATATATATATATATATATATATATATATATATATATATATATATATATATATATATATATATATATATATATATATATATATATATATATATATATATATATATATATATATATATATATATATATATATATATATATATATTGAAGAGATTCTTTTACACATCCTTGATATTTCTTTGTATGGATTCCATGGTTGTCTTCATCAAAGCACGTTGATGTGGTGCATGCATTCATATTCTATTTGTAAGTTCTGTTAGTCATTCTAAAGATTTTAAGCAGTGAATGATTGTGTATTTTTGAAGGTTGTCTTCTAATTCTTTTGAATTTTGTTCTTGTCACTATTTGTGACTGAAAGGGATTTGAGAAAGGTCTCATGCCTAGGTGAGTCTTAGGTAGAAGTTAAGCACGAATAGTGATTAAGTGAGTAGATTGTAAACTAGTGAGAGTTTCCCGTGGGTCTACAAATTGATACTACTTAGTTGATTTTGTCCCAGGCTTGGTATCCCTCAGAGTAGGTGTTATTGTATACCAAACTGGGTTAACAATTTTGTGGGTTCATTTATTTTTCTACACTAATTTATTGTTTGAAATTGTTCACAGTGTTGTTGTTCAGAGATAAGTGTCTTGACATATCTTAGGACATTTGAGATTTGTATACCATAATTTTAATAATCAAAGGTCTTCCTTAAACAAGAAAGAGCAACATAGGAGGCTCGAGAAGATATTATTTGATACTATCAAAATCCTTGTGGAAATCATCAGTCCACACACAACCCTGATCCTTCTTTAAAAGCTTGAAGATCGGCTCAGAAGTAGTAGTCATATGAAACTATATTTAGAAATATAATTCAGACGTCCTAGGAAACCCCTGACTTGTTTTTCTGTTCTTGGTGCAGGAATCTCTTGAATTACTCTGAATTTCTCAGGTTCAACTTCAATTCCTTTATGAATAACAATGAAACCCAACAGCTTCCCAAAACGGACACTAAATATGCATTTGTTTGGATTCAAGCAGAGATGGTACTTCCTCAAAGGCTGAAATAGATTCAACAAATCTTTTATATAACCTTCTTCAGTCTGAGATTTGGCAAATTATATCATCAACATAGACCTCAATTTCCTTATGCATCATATCATGGAATAGGGTTGTCAAAGCCATCTGGTACGTTTCACCAACATTCTTCAACCCAAAAGGCATCACTCTATAATAGAATGTTCCCCAAGGTGTGATAAATGTTATTTTTTTCCATGTCCTAAGGTGGTATCTTAATTTGATTATATCTAGAAAATATGTCCATAAATGAGAAGATATGGAACATTATTGTATCATCTACCAACATATCAATATGTGGCAGAGGAAAATCATCTTTTGGACTGGTTTTGTTCAAATCTCTATAATCAATGCACATGTGAACGTTTTCATATTTATTTGGAACAAAAACAATATTGGCAATCCCTTAAGGATAAACTGATGTCACAAGAAAACCAACATCAATTTGCTTCAAGACTTCCTCTTTGATTTTAACTTCCATATCAGGGTGAATCCGTCTTAACTTTTGCTTGATAGATAGACATTATGGCGTCAGCGGTAACCGATGCTCCACGATATATGTATCTAAACCAAACATTTGTTGATAGGACCAAGAAAAGATATCAACATATTCTTTCAACAAATCAGTTAACCTGTTCTTGACATCTGGATGAAGTAGTGCCCCAATATTTACTTCCTTCTTATCTTCTTGAGAACTCTAGTTAATCATCTCCAACGACTCTTTGTATGGCTGAATGGTCTTGTCCTTGTGCTCAAGAAATAAAGTGACCTCTTCTGGGATTTTAATCAAATCCTCTTCTTCATCTTCATACACATGATATTCAAAGTTGGGAGAGGGCACGTGGTCATTATTTTCTACGGTTTTATTAATTAATCTACACATATAATTATCCTTGATTTAAGAAATAGATAAATGCAACAAGTGATTATGCAAATTACACAAAATTATTTTTAGGGGTTTTCTATATTACCATTTTCCAAGAAAAAGCATAAAATAAAAACATAATTGGATAAAGAAAACTTTTATTATTGGTTTTAAAATTTGAAACAATAAAGGTAAGCCCAAACAACATCGCTTTCACCTTACGAAGAGTGAATGGATTTTGAAAAAACAAAACAATACTTCAAAATGTGAATACATCTAGGAATATCAACATAAATCCAATTATGAACTCTTCTTCCATGTGTCACGTAATCTGGCCTTTCCGACTCTAGCTCGTCTTCAAGGATGGCATCAACTTCTAGATGCACTAGATTAATGAAACCACCACTGTGAAACACTTCTTTGTACGGGCGAAAGGAAGACTTTGTCTTTACAACTTCAACATTCTGATAAGAAAACCCCGAACTAGCCATGTTCTTATTCCCTGGAAATGGAATGATTTGTCCCCAAACATCACTAGAACCTTTCTGCACAACTTGTTGAGAATCTTCAAATGAAAAGATGGAAGCCACACTCTTCTTTCAATCATTATCAAGTGATAAATCTTGGAACGATGTTCCCACAAAAACTTCATCTGCTTCGACAAAATTGAAGAAGGATAAATGAGACACCAGCATAGCTTGCTCTCTGTTAACAACTACCACCTCACGATTCCTGACAAATTTCAACTTTTGATAAAATGTAGAAGTAGTAACACCAGCTTCATGGATCCAAGGGCGACCCAACAAACAATTATAAGAAGGAAATATATCCATGACTTGGAATGTAATTTGAAACATATGTGGTCCCACCCACATAAGCAGATCCACCTCACAACAACAAAAGAAAGGTGCGAGAAACACAAGAAAGGGTGGTTTGAATTGGATTGCTCCAAATATAATCTTTTTGCAACTCAAAACACAAAGATAACAAGTGAATAAAATAGATAAACACAATTATTTTTATCCTGGTTCACTGTTAACTAAGTTACTCCATTCCATCCCGCAATGTGATTTGCCTTATACACAAGGACTTAATCCACTATAATCAACCACATTACAGCCAAGCATAATAAGTCCGACGAACCCTATTGGATCCCCTAATAAGTCTGATGATCCTTATTGCAAACCCCTATGATCGCAACCAAAGTCTTCTTGAGAATCAAGACTATAAAGAGTCTCTCAAGGAACCTATCAACAACAGTTGATTACAAAGATGTGTATATAGAGATGCTTCTACACAATCAGATTACACAATGTTTAAGTACAACTACACAAAAGAGTTGATAGCAACATACAAGCAACAACTCCTTTCTTATTTACAAAACTATACAAAAAATTTCTCTATAAAGTTTTTATGCAACAGTTTAGTATTGATTTGTTGAATTGATTCGTTAATTTCAAATTCTTCCAAGTACTTTTATAGCTGAAAATAAGAGATCTGTTGGAGGGTAGAATAGGAAATACAAATACAGTCTTATTATTCCCAACAGTCATGGAGAGGTTTGTAGATAATAATACAAAAACTTTCTCTACATAATTTTTATGCAACAATTTAGTATAGATTTATTGAACTGATTCGTTAATTTAAAATTCTACCAAGTAATTCTTTTATAGCTGAAAAGAAGAGATCCATTGGAGGGTAGAATAGGAAATACAAATACAGTCTTATTGTTTCCAACGGTCAAGGAGAGATTGGTAGACAATAATACAAAAAGTTTTTTCCTTGTGTCACTCTAGAGAGTAGAGGTCACAATGTACTTTTGTACTTTTATACTCACCATCACACACAATCCCTTAGTCTTGATCTTTGTATTCTATGTCTTCGGAGGCTTCTGATATATTTATTAATGAAGCATGTTATAGAAGGATCAGAACTAGTATCTTCCGGAACCTATTCATTAGAACCTTTCAGAGCTTGTTTAGAGAACTCTTGCCTTCTCAATCTTCAGCACTTGGTCTTCAGAAGAATTTCTTCAGAACTCCATTCAGCAAAACCTTTGTCTTAAGCATCTTCAGAACTTGGAACATCAAAAGTAAAGCTTTAGAAGGCTTCCCAAGCTTCCTTGAATAAGTCACGATCAAAAGCTCTTTTACTAATGTTCCTTTGAACTGTTGCATAAGACGCATTCCTTAATCTTTACATAACTTTGTAACACACCAAAGGTATTCTTCCAGAGTGTTGAGTTCAGAACCTGGTGATGTCACACGCCTTTTTATCTAGCCTTATGTAAAGCTATCATCAATACATAAGGCTGGGTGTATAACAAATTTCATTCTTACAACCTCCCCCTTTTTAATAACGACAAAACCATGTATTTTGATAGAACAATTCATACAGGGTAATCACCATGGAGCCCAAATTCAGTAGAACTAGCCAACTCCCCCTGAATCTGTTAATACTCAAAATTCCATTAAAGCTTGTTCAGAGTCTCCCCCTGAGCCCAAGACTCATAGAATGATTTTCTCAGTACAAAGTAACATAAAGAAGGAATACTTCTCCATTGATGGCTCATCAGCGTCTAACTAGAAACACCTGGTCTTTATCTCAAAACCTGGATTACTGTCAAAACACTATGAGGTAATAGAACCTGTTTAGTCCCTTCCTTGATAACTTGCATCAAACATCAGAACTAATACATGGTTCTTCCATAAATTAGAATTATGCCACCAGAAGGCGCACAACATCATGTCAGCGGAGAGTTCAGCACCTAAACCATTTCCTAGCTGATCATGTCTTTTGAACATGTCTCATGACCATGTCTCAAAACATGTCTTTTAAGCCTAAAAACACAAAAATTTATGTTAATGTATGTGTCGATAAAAACCCGCATAGAAAATGGGGTGGGGAGGGACGGACACATTATAGGGTGAGGGCCTAAACCCTTGGCCCGCCCTGCACTAAAGTGCAGATAAAATGAGCATGGCTAACAGGTCGGGCCCATTTTGCCATCCCTAATGAAAACCAGTTAACTTTTGTAACGTTCCTGAATCGAACATCAAACAAACTGTTAGTAGTAAAAACATTATATCATGTTTGGGTTTGAGATCTGTGATTAAGTACTATCAAAATCATTTACTCTTTCTCCCCATTTGTCAAATTAAAAAGGGTTTAAAAGACAAAAATAATTTTTCATTGAAACCCAAAAGGATAAAGATACAATTGTTTTAGAAACAAAAGAAAACTATTCTTAAGTTCTTTCACAAAGGGATACAACTCTAAGCATGATCCTTCTTGTCAAACTTTACCATGAACTTCATCGCATCAAACCGTTCCTTAAAAGAAGCACCTTGAGGTTCAATTATTTCATCCTGATTATCTAAGTGTTGATGGATGAGACAATTCTCTTCTAGATTTTTTTCCAAAACAACCTTCAGCTCCTTTATTTCTTGCTTCTTGGATTTCTTCTTGGTTACTGAGGGACCTCCTTGTTCTGAATATTTTCTTTTATTTTGAACCTTTTTCTCCTTATCAGATAAGGCAGAAAACACGGGCTAAGTTTGTTGAACTAATGGAAGAAGAACTATATTTATTCTTGAAATATCTTCTAGATTTATTTTTTCAGGTTCCTTCATTACTTCAGTAATTAAGGACATGTCTAGCAAATTTTTAAAGTTTAAAGACTTTCCAGTAATGACTTCTGGCATAGATTGTTGATTTTCATAATCTATTAAATTGTTATCAATCAGGAATGCAGAGATCAATCTTCCATAAGGAATCTATTTTCTTTGATTCTTAGACATCCTTTTGGAGAAGCTGACAGAGTGACAAAGATAATCAAAGATACTAGAAGGTAAGTTAATCATTTATCCTTTAGCCAAATGATATTTAATATCTATAGCCAGACACTTAGAAGAATTTGTTGAGCTTTTGTGACAGATAGTGCCAATGAGAATCCTGAACCAAACCCTTAAGGAATTGAAGAGGTTGTTTGCAGACTGAGAATCTTTTTTGTTTTTGAAGATAACTGGAGAGACCCTTTGCATAGCCTCATAAATGCTAGATTCAGTTCTTAGTAAAAGAGAAACTCTTTGGTTGTAGCAACAAACGCCCGAGTTGTCATGTTGAAGAAGTTTAGTAATATCAGCTTCCCGAATGCAGATATCACGACCCTTGATTAGAGCAAATGGCACGTTCATCTAAGGTGAAGGAATTTGCCCATAATTCTTTGACAAGATTATGATAGTTTGATCATTTTAGGATGTTGAAATAGTTTTCCTATCCTTGGGTCATCAACATAGCAGAGAGATCGAATCCATGTACAACAATACTGTCGAAGTATACTATTAGTTCGCTAATCACATGCAAATGTTCAATTGGCGGAGCTAGAGTTGTTTGGGGTACATCACTATTCTGAAAATATGATGAGCCTTGGTGTATTCCCAATTGTTGTTGTAGAAGCATACATTGAGCATCAGAAAGGTAGTTGGCCATGAATGAGAGAGATTAAGGAAGCTTTACTGGTTTTTCAGAAGAAAAAAGAAGGGATATTGATGTGATGGTGTGATAGATGGAGTGATTGAATTTATAAGGAAATTTTTTAGCAATGATGAGAAAAACCTAGAAAAGTGAAACAATCTGACAGAGAGAAGACATAAGGATTTCAACTTAATATCAAGAAAACATCTTTTCCCAAGGCGTTGCATTAAATGATAAGTGTGGTTTTAAGAAAAGACAAATGTATTAATGAACAACTTTTCATTTAAACAAACACCACTCTTGATGTGGTAAGCCCTTTATTTTCTAGAGGACAAAAATTCTTAAAAGAACATTTTGCCCCAGATCATTTCCGATGTGAGAGCCTAATTAAATTAAAGTATCATAACCCAGAAACCAACAGTTGGAATGATATGTACCTTAAAGTTTCATTCATTTGGAGAGCTCTATGCTGAGAGTAAATTTTTTATCTCAATTGACATATTTTTCTGAGAACCGATAGACTTTATTTAGAGTAGCCAGAAACTCAACTTTGATTAAGCATGATTAATTAGAAGATGTAGATCCTACTTCCAAAGATATTCCTTCAGTACGAGATGAACTTTGTCTAGGATTTTTTACTTCTCGTCCTTATGCATCAACTTCATTATTTTTTGTTTCTTAGAAGGTAATACCTGCAAATTATTTTAACTAGCTTTGACCTTCAACGTCAAGCTTATTTTTAATTTCTACGAGGATTTATTTAAACCTAAGTGACTCATAATTCATAATAGTCTTTACCAAAATAATGTTTATAGAGACTTCACCCAGAAACCACTTGCAAAAGTCATCAATATTGACTAGTCCATACTTCTTTTAATTGATTAAAGGAAAACTTTATTGGTCCAACCAAATCAATGTACAGAAGTTCCAATGGTATGAAGGTAGAAGCCACATTATAAAAAGAGAATTTTAAAAAAAAATTCGTTATAACACACTTTACCAAGAGCTTTAGAGGAGAACTTCAGAGATAAAAAGGCTTCTGACTAAATTAAGCTTGTTTAGTTGAGATACTCTTCTCATACTAATATAGCCCAATCATCAGTCCCAAGTCTAATGCTAAGATATCTTGAGAAGAGTGTGTTAAAATCAGAAATGATTATTTATAGTGATGTTGTTTTCCTTTTTCCCATAGAATCATTTCACTAACACATAGCACGATTGGATTCATAAAAAATGATAACATCATAACATTTATCACTTAATTAATTTAAGGACAACACAACATGAATAGCTCAACCAATTATTTTATACAGTAAATAGAGGGAAGGAAAATATTACCAACTGATTTATAGTGCATGATCTTTTCTGATCACTTCTAAGATTTATGATGCCTTCAAGCTTAAGTTCCAGGCTTAGGAACACATGCCTTCTTACCTCCATGTGTTGCAAGTATCCAGAGTTCAGGAACCATAACAGGTGTAACAACTATGCTGCTAAGAATATTTGCAACATAGATGATTTGTTTCTTAGGTACCCATAATTCCTTGGGTCCTCTCTTGTTAGTTCCCCCAGAGTGTTTAACATTTTTGGGTTTTACAACAGAATAATCATATTTGCAATAATTAAACCTAGAAGATTTTGCCAAACGTTTTGCCTTGGGTTTAGAAGCAGATGCCTATTTTTATTTTCTCTTATTTTTAGGCTCAAACCCAGCAGAGACAAAATGGGAATGAAGAGTATTCAGTTTGTCTTCCTTATAAGAATTAGATTCGTCATAGGAGTTATAACCAATACCATTGGTTCCATTTTTGCTCACGCCAAAGATCATAGAACCCAATATGCTTCTCCCTATGCTTCTGGCTAGGAATTTCTGGAAGGTTTTGTCATATTTCATAACGACATCATGAGTAGTCTCAGAAGCTTCTGGAAGAGTTCTCGTGCCTTTGAGGGCAGAGTTCTCATCTTTGAGAAAGAAGTTTTCTTGATTTAAAATGGAGAGATATTCCTTAAGTGTATTGTTTCCTAAAGATATGGATTCAAAGTATTTTTAAGTTCCTTGAATTCGATCTTGAGTAACTTATGTTTTTCCATAATTTCAACTAAAGAGAAAGTTAATTCAGAATGAGTAAGGTCAGAAAATACCTCTTTGAAGAATACCTCTTATGTGTCTGAATCTGATTATGCTTCATCTTCTAGATGGATTCTTTCAATAGACGTTCTAGCTTGAGACATCAGTGCCACATTATCCCGTTCTTCTTTTGAGCCGTCTTCTGAAGAGTCAGAATCATCCCAGGTTTCCACCAGTCCTTTCTTTTTTCTCTTGAGAGCTTTCTTCTTGGACTTGTCCTTCTAAAGTTTAGGATAATCATTCATGTAGTGTCCTGGCTCGTTGCACTCATAAAAAGTGACTTCTTTTCCACTAGACTTCCTATGATCAGAAATAGACTCGAAACAATTATCTATTTTCTAGTACTTCTGAGTTTGTTGCCTTGATTCTTCTTCTAGAAACGATTAACCATTCTGGACAGTAGAGACAACTCATCTTTGTCTTAATCAGAATCTTCTTTCGAATCCTCAATCTCTCTAGCTTGAAGAGCTTTGGACTTCTCAGATCTTCTGACATATTTGAGCACAATAGTTTACCCTCTTTTTTGAGGTCCATATTGATCTAGCTCAATCTCATGACTTCTTAGAGAACTCACCAGTTCTTCTTGTTATTTATCTGAAATTATGATTGGCATACATTTTGATAAAACCACCTTGGAAGCAACATTTTGAATAAGATGTTCCAACTTGCAGTTTTCAACATGTTGAGTAAAGATATCCAAACCAGGAGATAGGACATCGCGTCTGCAGCATCTGTTAGTGATGTTTCATATGATTTGTAAGTTACTAAAAATTTAGGGAATATTCAGTTAGCTTATGTGGCATCCTAGATTGACCGATCAGAATACTTTATGTTGGTTTTCAAAAATTTACATGGTTTCTAAATATGGAGACATTTTAGGAAACTAATGATTAAAGACTTATTTTCTTGGAGAAGATTTTGCAGACTTTGTGCAGGCTCACTGATGCGGTTTTGAAGCCCAACCCAGTCCAGAATAAAGTCATAAATAGACTGGTGTATACCTAGTATTGGATGGAACTTATGTGTGTATTTTGTTAGGATTTTAGAATCCTTATTGTTGGGTTATAAGTTTTGTGTCATATGTTCATAATATTTTAAGCATTGAACATTTCTGTGTCAGATGCTCATAAGCTGTTAATCATTGAGTATTTGTGTGTCAATTCTCATAAGCTTTTAAGAATTGAGTTTTGTGTGTCTTGGAAGAGTGACTTCGGATTTTGTTCTCTACTTGTGTTTAGAGTTGCTCCAATTGCTAAGTGTAATTGAAGAGGGATTTTGAGGAGGGCCTCATACCTAGGTGTGGCTTAGGTAGAAGTTAAGCAAAGGGTAGTGATTAAGTGCGTTGGCTGTAAACTGGGATGCTTGTCCTGCGGTCTACAAATTGATGTTATCTAATTAATTCCATCTATGACTTGGTAGCCCCCAGAGTAGGAAGGTTGTTCCGATTTAGGTAAAAATATCTTGTGTTATTTACTTTAAGCATTGTTTATTTTGTCCATACAACTTATTGTTGCGTTTGATTTCCGATACAGTGTCTCGATATCTCTTAGGACATCCGAGATATGATAGCCCAAACTTCAATTGGTATCAGAGCAGGAATCCTGCTCTGACTCGGGTGAGATTCAGGGAAGTTACTTTCTGGTGAAATGGACAAGGATGTTAGAATTGTGGTTAAAATGCCTATTTTGGATGGTACCAACTATGACAGTTAGAAACCTCGTATAGAAACCTTCATAAAATCCTTGGGTAACAAGGCTTGAAAAAATGTTGTCAAAGGATGGGATCCACCAAAGGTTGTGGGTGTATAATGGAAGATTACTGATGTGCTAAATCTTGAAGAATACTGGGATGATAATGATGAGGCATTATCTCAAGGAAACTCCAAAGCACTGAATGCCATATTCATTGGAGTTGATAAAAATATCTTCAAACTGATAAATAATTGTAAACATGCAAAAGTTGCATGGGAGACCTTGTGAAAGGTCCATGAAGGAAATCCTAAGGTTAAATTGGCAAAGCTTCAACTTCTCTCCACCAAATTTGAGAACTTGAAGATGAAGGAGGATGAGAGTATCCAGGACTTTCACATGAGTGTTCTAAATATTTTTAATAACTTAGAAGACATGGGAGAGAAGATATCAGAGGATAAGATGATCAGGAAGATGCTCATATCTCTTCCCAAGAGATTTCACATGAAGGTGAATGCTATTGAAGAATCCCAAGATTTAAGCACTATGACAGTAGATGAACTTGTAAGTTCACTTAAGACTTTTGAGTCTGCTATCAATGAAAGATATGAAAAGAAGAAGAGCATAGTTTTTACTTCTAGTATTGAAGACTCAGAGGATAAAGTAAACATGAACTCATAATGAGTATCTGAGGATCTCGTGTTGATGGGAAGACAATTTAGCACGGTGTTGAGTAAGTCCAGGTTAGGTGCTAAGAACATGTCATATGACATCAACAAAAACCAGGACCTAGGAAAGAAGTCAAGATTTGAAGAGAAGCCAAACCAAGGGAAAGATGTCTAGTGCCATGAATGTGAGGGATATGATCATATAAGAACTAAATGTGCCACTTATGTCAAAAATTAAGGGAAAAACCTATATGTATCATTGTCAGATGGAGAATCTGAAAGTGATCATGAGGAAGATTCAGCCAAGTAGGCGTCTGCCTTGACTGGAATTTGTGAATCTGATAAAGAATCCTGGGAATCTGATAAAGAATCATATGTTGGAGAACTCATGGTTAGTGAACTTGCTACTGGGTTCACAAAGATGTGCCTCCAAAATGAGAGAATGGGTCAAAGAATATTGGAGTAAAAGATGCTTATTAATAAATTGGAGGCGGAGAAATAAGACTACCTATCTATCATTACAAATCTTAGAGAGGAGGTAATATTGAAAAAATCAAAGTTTCACAATATGACCAAATATGTGAAATTCTAAACAATGGCATTGCTATGCTAAATGTGATTCTTCAGACTGGGAATAATGTTGGAAATATGAGGGATCGTGGTTATAATAACCAGGATAAGAAGAACCACAAGACAATTGTGGAGTTTATTCCCAAAAAGATGAAACAAGAACAAAAGATGTCAACGAACATGTCCCAACATCAACCGAGACATCAGGGAAGATACTATAGTCCCATGTATCAGCCATGGAGATGTCACCCTTGTGGATTGCTTGGTCATTCAAAATCATCCTGTTGCCAACAATATGGCTATTCCCACCATAGGACTCCTTACAGAAGGAATGGTGTTAATACTAAGGCCAATTCAAGAAGAGCTCCTCATCATGATTCATATGGGCTCAAAGATTACACTTTCCTCAAAGCCTCAACTATAGAAGACTGGTATTTTGACACTGGATATTCCAGACACATGGCTGGTATTGATAAATTCCTTATGGACATTAAACCATGTGCCACTAGCTATGTCACTTTTGGAGATGCGTGAAAGAGTGGAATCAAATGCGTGGGAAAGGTGGATTATGATGGACAACCTAATCTAGATAATGTGTTGTTTGTGAAAGGGCTAGCAGTAAATTTGTAAGTATCAGTCAACTTTGTGATTAAGGCCTCAAAGTTAACTTTACTCAATCTGAATGCTTGATTAAAAATGATAAGATTGAAGTGGTTATGAATAGAACTAGGTCAAAAGACAACTTCTACCCATGGAATTCTCCAGAATATCTCTCAACATGCTTATTGTCAAAGGATGATGAAGTAAACATATGGCACCATATCTACATCTAAAGGGCATGAAGAAGATCCTATCAAAGGAAGCTATAAGAAATATTCCCAAGTAAAGATTAATGAAGGGAGAATTTGTGGTGAATGTAAAATTGAGAAGCAGACAAATATGTCCCATAAGAAGATTCAACATCTTGCTACCTCAAGATTTCTAGAGCTTCTTCACATGGACTTGATGGGACCTATGAAGGTTGAAAGTCTTGGAGGTAAAAGGTATTCCTATGTTATTGTTTATGACTACTCAAGATTCACTTGGGTGAAGTTCATCAAAGAGAAGTCTGAGGTGTTTGACGTGTTCAAAGAATTATGCCACAAGATTCAAAGAGAAAAAGTCTGTGTTGTTGCTAGGATCAAAAGTGACCACGGGAAGGAATTTGAGAACATCAAGTTTGAGGAATTTTGTACCTCTAAAGGGATTAGTCTTGAGTTTTCCTCATCCATCACTCCTCAATAAAATGGTGCGATTGAGCGAAAGAACATGACTATTTAAGAGTGTGTCAGAGTTATGTTTCATGCCAATAAATTGGCCCTTTACTTTTTGGCTGAAGCCATAAACACTGCTTTCTATATTCACAATAGAGTGGCAATCAGAACTGGAACTTCTGTTACTCTGTATGAATTGTGGAGAGGAATAAATCTAACTTCCAAGTATTTCCATGTCTTCGGAAATAAATGTTATATTCTGGCTGATCGTGAGCCAAGAAGGATGTTGGATGCTAAGAGTGATGAAGGAACATTTCTAGGATACTCTACAAACAGTAAAGCATATAGAGTATTCAACTCCAGAACCAAGGTGATGATGGATTCTTCAAACATGGTTGTTGATGACTCAACTAAAGAAGATGATATCCCAGAAGAAGTTGAGACAACTATTCCTATAGAATATATGGTTACTGAAAAAAGTTCCATAACATCTACCATAGATGTTGTAGACTCAAGTGTTGATTCTGAAGTTGAAGAACCCCAAGTAACTAACGGAGGACCTTCTCACAGAATTCAAAAATATCATCCTAAGGAGTTGATAATTGGAAATCCTAGACAAGGAGTAGTCACCAGATCAAGGGAAACTGTATCAAATGCTTATTTTTTGTCAAAGATTGAGCCTAAGAATGTGAAGGAAGCTTTGACTGATGAGTTATGGATCAATTCTATGTAAGATGAGCTTGGTTAGTTCAAGAGAAATAAAGTCTGGGATTTGGTACCAAGACTTGAAGGGACGAATATCATTGGTATAAAATGGGTGTACAAGAACAAGAGAGATGAACAAGGAGGTGTCATCAGAAATAAAGCCAGACTGGTTGCCCAGGGGTACACTCAAATTGAGGGAATATATTTTAGGAAACGTTTTCTCATGTGGCTCGCTTGGAGTCTATCAGATTTCTGCTTGGAGTAGGGTATCATCTAAGGTTCAAGATGTATCAAATGGATTTCAAAAGTGACTTTCTAAATGGGTGCCTAAATGGAGAACTCTATATTGAAAAACCAAAAGGGTTTGTTGATCCTTCCTTTTCAGATCATGTGTTTAGATTGAAAAAGGCCATGTACGGCTTGAAAAAAGCTCCAAGAGCTTGGTATGAGAGGTTGATTGAATTTCTAGTCAATCATGGATATAGAAAGGATGGAATTGACAAGACACTTTTTGTCAAAGATGAAGCTATAAAATTGTTGAGCTCAGATCTATCTGGATGACATTGTTTTTGGAGGGATGTAAGATGAAATGGTCCAACAGTTTGTCAGACAGATGCAATCTGTACTCGAAATGAGTTTGGTAGGTGAACTGACTTACTTTTTTGGGTTGCAAGTCAAGCAGATTGAAGACTCCATTTTTCTCTATTAAAGATAATATGAAAGGAATATTGTGAAGAATTTTGGATTGGAAAGTGCCATCCATAAGAGAACTCCATCTCCTACACACCAGAAGTTATCTAAAGATGAAAAAGGGGTCAGTGTTGATCATAATTTATATAGAAGCATGATTGACAGCCTTCTATATCTTACTGTTAGTAGACCCGACATCACATTTGTTGTTGGAGTATGAGAGAGATATCAAGAAGAACCTAAGGTAAGTCACAATGGCCAAGTAAAAAGGATTCTGAAATATGTAAATGGAACATGTGATTATGGTATGTTGTACTCCCATGATATAAATTCCTCGTTGGTGGGATTTTGTGATACTGATTGGGATGGAAGTGTTGATGATAGGAAGAGTACCTCTGGAGGAGTTTCTTTATGGGAAACAACTTGATTTCTTGGTTCAGTAAGAAGCAACGTTGTGTTTCTCTATCTACTGCTGAAGCTGAGCACATAGCAGCCAGAAGCAGCTTCTCTGAACTGGTGTGGATGAAGCAAATGTTGTCTGAATACAATGTCACATAAGATGTTATAACATTATTTTGTGACAATTTGAGTGCTATAAATATTTCTAAAAATCCTATTCAACATAGTAGGATAAGCATATTGACATTAGGCATCATTTCATCATAAAACTTATGGAGGACAAAGTCATAAAGCTTGAGCATGTCACTACTGAGAATCAGCTTGCTAATATCTTTACAAAAGCTCTTGATGCAATTAAGTTTGAGAACATACGGAGGAGACTTGGAATATGTATTCATGAAGAATTGTAGCAATTACTGTTGGCGCTGCATTTGTTGGTAAAAATGCTAAGGATGGTGTTGCACCTAATGAATAATTGCTCATGGGACTTTATTTGGATTTTCCTTATGGTTAGGTTTATTTTGGTTTATGATTTTGTAAGGGTTAAATTCCTAGGATATTTTTAACTTTTTCACCCTGATACTTAAACTTTAGGTGCTTAAATTTTTACTAGTATTGTCTACTTGCCTTTGTCATATTATGGCTAAAAAGGGGGAATAATATTACGTTGAGGGTGGTGGAGCTGGAACTAGATGGTGCTATTGCTGAGGTAGAGAATCCTATGATTTTCTCTATTTTGTGATAGCAGGTATTGAGGGAGAGTTCATGTTATTCTGAAAATATGTCAGACATGATGTCTTGACATCATGGTGTTGAGAACTTAGGTTCTCTATTTTTTGCAGTTGTGTTAGTAGATCAACTAACTACTAACTATGTGATGTCTGTGTTGCAAATTTTTTTTATTGCTAACCTTGCTTGGTTCTTTTCCACTTTTGTTCATTTGATAGTGTTTTGTGTGCAAGGATTATTTGGGTGTTTTAGCCAAAATGTGCCAAATGGGGAGATTGTTATTTCTATGAAATTATGATTAGCATACATTTTGGTAAAACCACCTTGGCAGCAACATGTTGAACAAGATGTTCCAACTTGTAGTTTTCAACATGTCGAGTAAAGATGTCCCAACCAGGAGATAGGACATCGCGTCTGAAGCAGCCGTTAGTGATGTTTCAGCTAATTTGTAAGTTACTGAATATTTGGGGAATATTCACTTGGCTTATATGGCATCCAAGATTGACCGATCATAATATTTTATGTTGGTTTTTAAAGATCTGCATGGTTTCTAAATATGGAGACTTTTTAGGAAACTAATGATTGAAAAATTATTTTCTTGGAGAAGATTTTGCAGACTTTGTGCAGGCTCACTACTGTGGTTTTGAAGCCCAACCCAGTCCAGAATAAAATTATAAATAGATTGGTGTATACCTAGTATTGGGTGGAACATACATGTGTATTTTGTTAGGGTTTTATAATCCTTATTATTTGGTTGTAAGTTCTATGTCATATGTTCATAAGTTTTTAAGCATTGAACATTTGTGTGTCAGATGCTCATAAGATGTTAAGCATTGAGTATTTATGTGTCAATTATCATAAGCTTTTAAGCATTGAGTTTTGCGTGTCTTGGAAGAGTAACTTCCAGTTTTGTTCTTTACTTGTGTTTAGAGTTGCTCCAATTTCAAAGTGTAATTGAAGAGGGATTTGAGGAGGGCATCATACCTAGGCGTGTCTTAGGTAGAAGTTAAGAAAAGGCTAGTGATTAAGTGCATAGGCTTTAAATTTGGATGTTTTCTGTGAGGTCTACAAATTAATACTATCTAGTAAATTTCGTCCCTGGCTTGGTAGCCCCTAGAGTAGGAAGTTTGTTCCGAACTGGGTAAACATATCTTGTGTTATTTACTTTCAACACTATTTATTTTGTCAACACATCTTGTTGTTGTGTGTAAAGTTGAATCCAGTGTCTTGACATCTCTTAGGATATCCGGGATATGATAGCCAGAATTTCACTTCTAGAGAAGTGTTATTCAGATCCTTTGTAAGCTTGAGCGCAATTACCATAGGACTCCATTTGGATGGAAAGCTTATGATAATCTTCTTCACGTGATCTGCTTTTGAATATCCATTGTTCAGAACTCTCAGTCCTGCAACTAAGGTTTGAAACCTTGAGAACATCATCTCAACTGTTTCAATCCTCCATCTTGAAGGCTTCATACTTCCGAATCAAGGCCAAAACCTTAGTTTCCTTGACTTGATCATTTCCTTCATGAGTCATTTTGAGATAGTCAAATATAGACTTAGCTGAGTCTATATTTGTCATCTTCTCATACTCAGTGTAAGACATAGCATTCAACAAGATAGTTATTGCTTTATGATGATTCTTACAATTCTTATTTTGTTGATCAGTCATAGATTTTCTCTCAAGCTACTTTCCATTCTCATCCGTAGGTTGTTCGTAGCCATCGACTAACATATCCAAGAGATCAACATCATGATCTAGAAAGAAACTTTCTAGTACTCAAACTTCTCACCATAAAAAATGGGAGGTTTAACATTGTAGTTATCTTTATAAAAACTGTAGCAGGTGGTGGTGAAACTGGATCAACCATAGTCTTTCTAAAACTTGTCTAGATCTTTATTTGACACGATTAAGTGTTTGATATATATCAATACCGGATTTAGAGCTTTGATTCCAATTGAATGTGCGAGAAACACAAGAAAGAGGGGGGGGGGGGGGGGGGGGGTGAATTTGGTTGCACCAAATACAATATTTTTGAAACTCAAAACACAAAGATAACAAGTGAATAAAAATACATGAGCACAAATTTTTATATCCTGGTTCACTGTTAACTAAGTTACTTCAGTCCACCCAGCAAGGTGATTTGCCTTATACATAAGGACTTAATCCACTATAATCAATCAGATTATAGAGAACCACAATAAGTCCAATTAACCCTATTGGAACCCCCAATAATTCTGTTGATTCTTATTGCAAACCACTATGACCGCAACCAAAGTCTTCTTGAGAATCTAGACTACATAGAGTCTCTCAAGAAACCTGTCAACAATTGTTGATTACAAAGATTTGTATATAGAGATGCTTCTACACAAGTTGATTACACAGTGTTTAATTACAACAACACAAAAAGTTGATAGCAAGATACGAGCAACAACTCCTTGCTTATTTATAAAATTATACAAAATATTTCTCTACAGAGTTTGTTTGCAGCGATTTAGTATAAATTTGTTGAAATGATTCATTAATTTCAAATTCTTCCAAGTATTTCTTTAATAGCTAAAAGGAAGAGATCCATTTGAGGGTAGAATAGGAAATATAAATACAATTATATTGTTCCCAAAGGTCATGGTGAGACTTGTACACAATAGTACAAAAAGGTATGTTCTTGCGCCACTCTAGAAAGTAGAGATCACAATGTACTTTTGTACTTTTATACTCACCATCACACGCAATCCCTTAGTCTTGATCTTCGTCTTCTATGTCTTCAGAGGCTTCTGATATATTTGTTGATGAAGCGTGTTGTAGAAGGATCAGAACTAGTATCTTCCAGAACCTAAGTCATTAGAACCTTTCAGGGCTTGTTCAGAGAACTCTTACCTTCTCAGTCTTCAGCACTTGGTATTCAGAAGAATGTCTTTATTTCTTCACAACTTTGTTTATAATAACCTTTATCTTCAGCATCTTCAGAACTTGGAACATCAAAAGTAAAGCTTTAAAAGGCCTCTAAAGCTTCCTTGAATAAGTCACGATCAAAAGCTATTTTACTAATGTTCCTTAGAACCGTTGCATAAGACACATTCCTTAATCTTGACTAAACTTTGTAACACACCAAAGGTATTCTTTCAAAGTGTTGAGTTCAGAACCCGGTGACCTCACACGCCTTCTTACCATAGTCAGAACCTATAAGACAAAAGCCACACACTAGACATAAGAATGTTAGAGTACACAATTGTTCTTAAAGAGAACATGTGAAGTTATCATCAAAACATAAGGTCGAACATAGAACAAACTTTGTTCTCACATAAACTTCTTGGACCCGTCGAAAGCCTTCACCATAACGCCACTATATCTCATAGGGGTTCCTTGATAAGCAAGATTTGAAAAATTACACTTTGGCATGACATTCAGGGCTGAGCCATTATCAATTAGCACATTGGATAAGGAATTTTCTTTACAATCCACATAAATATGCAAAGCTAAATTATGGTTTTTGCCTTCTTCAGGAAACTCATCATCACAGAAACTGAGATTATTACGAGCTGTAATCTTTCCCACAACACCTGTGAACTGGTCAATCGTCACATCATGCTCCATAAAATTATGATCTAAGACCTTCGTGAGAGAATTTCTATGAGAAACAAAATTAATCAACAAGGACAAGATAGAAATCTTCGAAGGAGTTTGCAACAACTGATCGAAAATCTTGTAGTCACTCATCTTGATTATTTTCAACTACTCGTCAGCATATTTTTATTGGGTAAAACCACTAGTCTGAACTTCCACCAGCTTAGGTTCAACACTAACTTCAATAGATTGTTTCCTGATATTCTTCTTAACATCAATAATTCTCTGGGGCGCATGAGAAAAAACTCGACCGCTGCGGGTCACACCACTAGCTTCTGCAATATTTTCAATATAAGATAAAGGCTTAATTTCCACTTCTTCTCCATCCTCAAACATTGTCGCATTATATTTTTAAGGCACTGCCTTATCATACTCGTATAGAACGGGTCCAGGCAAGCAAATTACGAGTGGAGTCACAACATACTTGATATGATACACAATTTCCACAGGCTCGGGAATATCAAAGTGAGGTACTATGGCATTCACAACATAATTATCATTATTCCTCAATCTACTAAGCTAAATAAGACCCTCATCCATTAACCACTGAATATCTGTCTGAACCACATCACGGCCTCGGATAGTCCTAGAACAAGTCTGGGAAGCAACATGATCATGTTGGCAATAATCCAATTTACAAACTTCTTTATGAATTTAAACAAAAGGAGATATGATCATTCTAATATCAAATATTTTGTATTCCTCAGGACATCTGCCAACCATATTTACTTCATAATTATCATTTCTTTTCCTGCAAACATGGATAAGGCCCTTATCCAACATATCTTGAAGATCTCTCTTCAAAATAGAACACCCATGAGGGTTCCCCAAATAAATTATGCAAGCAGTATGATCATGCTCATAGTAACTGAGTTCACAAAGGGCGAAATTTATCTCCAACAAATTTCCCCTCATCAAATTCACATCAAAGATATGATAGTCGCTAGGACAACCATCTACCATATTAACAGCACATGCCCCATGCTTGGGCAATGGGGTTGCTTGTACATTCGGCCCTTACCAATTTATGAACTTAAGATTTCAATGGATAAAAATTATTTATATGATGCCCTGGAGCACCCTAATGAAAAACACAAGTAACATCAAATTTATACCACCAAGGAAGTTTCCTGGGAACGTCAGGAAGAGACTTAGTCTGAACCAGGTTCTTTTGAATCAAAGTAAGAAACAACTCATTGTAACTCATAGGGATGGGATCAAATGGGTTATTTTTTCTGATTCTTCCCTTGATTATTCTACTGATATGATTGTTGATGTATCCTTTGAGGAGGTTGATAGGTGATTATTGTAGAAGCTATATTGACAACTAGAGTAACTGAAGCCACATGATGTTGATGATGGTGATGATTCCTTCCTCGAGATCTATTCTTACTCCCTTTAGAGATAACATTAGTGTCTCCCTTTTTCTTCTTAGAGAAGCCATAAATATGCTTCTTGGTACCACTACCAGAACCCTCATCTTTTGTTAGTCATCCCTCACGAAAAACTTCTTCAAGACAGATTCTCATCCCAACCATTTCGATAAAGTCACATGGCGCACTGGCCACCATCTTCTCATAATAAAAGGGACCAAGAGTCTTCAGGAAAACTTTTGTCATTTCTTTCTCTTCCATAGGAGGGATAACTTGGATGGCTACCTCACGTAAATGCTATGCATACTCCTTAAATGATTCCTTATCCTTCTGAACCATAACCTTGAGTTGATTACGGTCAAGCGCCATGTCTGCATTGTACTTATACTACCTAACAAATGCCTCTCCCAAATCATTGAAAGTGAAAATGTTGGCGCTATCCAGACCCATATACCACTTTAGTGCGACTCTAGTTAAACTATCTTGAAAGTGATAAATCATCAGACGCTAATCATCAGTGTGGGTCGAAATGTTTCTGACGTATACAATAAGATGACTATGTGGACAAGAGTTTCTCTTATAATTCTCAAATTCAGGAACTTTAAACTTGGTTGGTACCTTGACATTGGGGATAAGGCACAAATCACTGACACTCTTCCCAAAGAGCTCATTCCCACAAAGAGCCTTCATTTCTTTCTATAATTCCTAGAGAAGGTCTTGGAAATCATCCATACGATTACAAATTCCCAAGATTTAACTTCGTGCAACAACATGATAAATTTGTGCATCAGCATGAGGAGTAGTATGCACAACAGGGGGTGCAGTAACCATGACTAGTTGAATAAGAGGAGAAACCTCTACAACTGGATTGTAGCCTTCGGTAATAAAATTCTTAGGCATTACCCAAGGAAATCCAAGAGGCATCTGGTGGCGAGTAGTAGCATTGATAGGAATAGAAGGAACCTGAGTAGAAACAATCTTTGAGATCATAATAACCTGAGGTTGTGATGAAGTCTGAGCATGAGTTTAAGAATGAGCAGGTACTGGAGCCTGAGTCTAGGTAGCAACTAGAGTTGTGAGGCGCTCTATACCTGTTCAGAGAGTGGTAACTTCTTCTCCGAGCTCTCTGTTTTCTTATTCAATATTCTCCATTTTCTTCTGTGATTTGCATGAGTGTTGTACGAATGAGACAACTTGACTAAACTAAGACCGAGATAAATAAATAAGACCCCTAGAAAACTTTTGGAATGCAAAATCAAGTGAAGAATGATGCATGATATGCAATGCAAATGATTTAATTGATTATTTCAGTTTACTCAAGGAACTTAAGAAGTTATAATAATTTCAAACACCAAAAGAAGTAACACATTTTTGAAATACTAAAAGACCTCATTTCATTCATAACTCGGAAGGATTACAATTTGAATTAAAAAGTTTCAAATAATCCTAAAAGAAAAATGAAAGCAAGAATCTAAGGGTGCTAATGAACCACATTGGAAGATGATCCAACTCCATGATGATACTTCCTCTTAAGCCTTCTAATATAACTTTCATAAGAGGACTTCAACTGTGAATTCTCAACCACAAGCTTGTCAACAATCTTCTTCCAAGAACCAAAGGTAGTAAGAATATCAGAATACTCATGAACACTATAAACTGGCTAAATGTTAGAGGAAAATAAATCATGTTGCTCCTTCTGTCTTTCCACAACATGATGCTTTATCTTACCGGTTGATCATAACCGGTAAAGTGGCTGGAAGATGATTTGTAGTCAGGCTATGATGTCAAGGAGAAAAAAGGGAGTTGTACTTGCAAGGCACTCTGACAATCAAGTAAGAGTGTGAACAAGGAGATACAAGAAAAGTATTACAGTATTGGTGGTTGTTGTACCCCAAAATTTTCCCTCCCATATTTCTCAAGACATTGCAAAAATAATCTCCAAGTGGCTCAAGATGGCTCAAGAGTTGGACAGTCAAATCATCTCCTAAGGCAGTCAACCTCAAATTAGGGTTTTGTGTTGCATCAAGGTCCTTGCATCCAAATGACCTCAAGTGCTCCCCAATTTCCTAAAATGTTCTCAAGTTCATCCATGTCAAATTTCAAGCCTTGCAGAGAAAGTTTGGTCAGTCAATTGCTCAAGAGGTCCAAAAATCGACTGTGCTAGGGCAAAAGTCAACTGTGACCTATGAACAGTCAAACCTCAATATTTTTTGTCAACATTATCATTTTGAAGTATAATTAATAATTTGAACAAGGGTTGATCATGATTCATCAAGGATTGCTCAAGATTCATCAAGATTCAAAAGTTGCTAAATTAGGGTTTTGTAGGAAAAGTCAACTCAACTTTGACCAAGCATAACTTTCTCATAATTCATGAGAAATGACCCATCCAAAGCTCATTTTGAAGAGGATTCAATTTCCTACAATCCATCTTCACACCCCAAGATCAAGAAATACACTCACAAAAAGTTACAAATTTGGACATTATAGGTCATTTTTGAAAGTCAACAAAAACACCTTTTTTTCCAAAGCTTATAACTTGAGCATGGAATATCAAAATGAGATGAGAACAAAAGGGTTGGTTATAGGACGTCTCAAGGTTTCTAAAAAGTCAAAGAAC
The DNA here is from genome assembly GCA_948472305.1 of Vicia faba. Lineage (NCBI taxonomy): Eukaryota > Viridiplantae > Streptophyta > Magnoliopsida > Fabales > Fabaceae > Vicia > Vicia faba. The sequence goes on along the minus strand of OX451738.1, from coordinate 1,214,163,345 downwards.
ACCTCAAAAAGTTCAAAATTGAAGAAGTTATGCATTGGTGAAGTTGGGCATTTTTCCAAAATTGCCAAAAGTCAACCATCCCCAAAACTTCAAATTTTGCCAAATGAGCCCAATTGTTTCCACTTGATTTGATCTTGTCACACCACACACATGTCATATCTTCAGTCCTGTGCCAATTTATTAATTTTTCTATTTTATTTGATTTTTATTGATTTAATTCATTTTTAATCAATTTAAATCCAAATAAAATCCAAATCTTAATCAATTGGAATCTTTTTGATTGATACAGGTCTTTAATATCATTATGGACATGACCAAATTCGAATCAAGGAATATCATGAACAAATATTGGATTTTTTGACAAATTTGAAAGCTTGTTCATGGAGGATCAAAGCAAATCCTAAATCATCAATACTCATGGATTCAAAGCCCAAAATTAAACCTAATTCATTCCATTATACATGTACAAGCTAGAGGCATGAAATTCAGGACAAGAAGGCTGCACAATCTGCAAAACAAAAACTTGAAAAAGCTTGAAAAAGCTGAAAAATGAAATCCATACTAGAGGCAAATTCAAGGCCAAAACTCAACGTGGTGTTCTTGCTTGACGTCTATTGAAGCTATTGGGATCAAAATCAAGCCTTCTCCTTCCCTAAATCGCGTTGTAAGTCCTTCGAAACATACCCCTGTACATGAAAACGCAACCTTGGATTCTTGCATCTTTTTGATAAATCATGGACATATTCTTGATCCTTGCATGATTTACAAGCTATCTGCAATATTGAATTATGTTTTTGTAGACTGTAAATCCCTACCCGAAACTGGGGTTTGCGTTTCTTGTTTTTAGGCGTTTCAATTTCAGGTAAAATCAGGACCAACCATGGACATGGATGAACTCGGGAGGAAGAGACGAGCATGGTGATGGTCTCAGAATTTGTTTCCATAGCCTAGAGACGATTTTAGGATCGAGCCATGGATTTTGTCGCGGATTCGAATCCGCAGGAAAAATAACCAGAATTCTATGGGGAAGATGACTACGTGTTCTCTCCCAACTGGCCCCTTCAAATCGCGCGCCTTATTTTTTTTATTTCCAGGCATAATGGTTTATTTTCTATATAATAATTGTTGCCTATCCATTAACAAAAAAGATGCAGTGGTTGAGTTGGTAAGGGAAGCGTGTCAAAGTCCAATGGGACCTGGGTTCGAATCCCAGGTCCCCCATATATTTGTTGCATTTTATTTACAGGTGATCCAGTGCAAAGCCAAGAGCGTAGCACACCATACGCCTTCAGATCCCAAGCGCCAGATGGCCTACAGGCCAGATCTGGTGGCCCATATTGGACATCCACCATATGCCAAGGTCAACGTGTCACACTGGATCTGGAAGTCAATCCAGGCTTGCAGTAAATGGGCCTAAAAAATGCTTGTCATACCTCCTCTTGGGCCCAAACCCCCATTGGGTTAATTCTTTTCCCTTTATATTTTCTTTTTATTTATTTGTTTTACTTAATTATTATCATTGTTATTTAATTAACCAAATAATTTATTTTTCCTCATAAAATCAAAAACACAAAAAAATATTATTTTATTTATTAAAATTAAATTCAACTTTACTTTTTTATAAATAAATACTAACTTAATTAATTTAGTTTTAAATAGGTTTAACTTTTAATATTTTTGTAATATTTAAAATCAATGTAGAAATTAGGTTTTTATTAACTTTGACCAATTTTATTTTATTTCTTTAAATACTCAAAAATTCAAAAATATTTTCATTAATTAATTAATTATTAATTTAGATCTAGTTTCCATTTAATTCAAAAATAAACCAAAAACATGCTTTCTTTCAAAAAAGGGTCAAAACCCTAAAAAATGCGCCCGATTTTATTTTCCCGCATGCGATCCATTTATGATATTGATGTAATTGTTTCCCGGAATGTAATAGTTTTAATAGGACTTTAACTTATTTTATCGCTTTATTTTACTTTCCGCATTTTAATTTCAAGGGTTGTTTTTGGCGATGTAAATACCCGACGCCTTGTAATAGTTAGATTTAATTTCCGCAATTTAATTTCCGCAACTTATAAACTATTAGATGTTTAATAATAGGGAATGCATGATAAGATCAAATGTTTAAACCTAAAATCAACATAGATAACCATTGACATGTACAAAGATAAAATTAACCGAAATAACACACTCACACATGCGCACTCTTAGGGTACACCTCGCTTGGTTGCCTTCGAGCGTGGTCATTGAGTATAGGAAGTTTTAGAGGTCGCCCTCTTGTCCAAAGATCATAAGTTTCCTCGAAATGGTTGTCTCGGAAAAAATGATCTAAGACATTAGGGTTACCGCTAAGGCGTTCTAACATTGCTTTAGTGACCACATGTCCCTTAATCGAATTGACCCTTAAACTCCAACGACGATGCTACCTACTCCTCAATAGTGGGATAGTGTTGTCTAAAGGACACTTGTACAGATTAATTCCTTTTTCGAGTAGGTAGATGGTTCTTAAGTACTTGCCCATTCTAAAACAAAACAAAACTTTTCGCACTTACACTCCTTTCAAACAAAAAACTCTTTTCAAACCCACAAACACAAAGAAAAGAAAATTTTGAAAACACAATGAGCAAGTACCTAAGAGCCCGTGGATAACCACGGATAGAAAGGGTGCTAACACCTTCCCTTTTTATAATCTACCTCCCGAACCCGAGAAACATCTCGAAAAAGGAATTTTTCTGTGCTTTTTTCCTTTCCTTATTGGATAAAATAAAAGTCGGTGGCGACTCTTGCTTACCGCGACATTTTGCGAAAAATAAACGCAAAACGCAAGACAGCATTCCAAAAACAGTCAGTTTTTTTCCCACCGTATCACAGAACTGGCGACTCTGCTGGGGACTTAATAAGTGGGGTGTACCTTATGATTAGATCATTATGTTTTCAATTGTATGTTTTGTATGATTTATATTTGTGGGCTTGTATCAGAGTTACTATAGATCCTAACCCGAATCTGAGGGTACCCTTTAGGTAAGTAGCAATAAACTGTGAGGGAGCTGTCCGGCGTAGACCGACACGGTTGAAGCAGTAGCTACGTTGGTGTGGAACTTTAGTCTGTACCGATATCCCTTGTGTTGGAACGACGGGAATATGGGTCTTCTATGGGGTCATTAAGCACCAACTGACCTTAGAACCTTTAAATTGACCAACTTGGCCATAGAACAGTAGCAGTATGCTACACTCATTGAGACTAAACTCTCGTGATGATTCGGCCGCAAGAAAAGGTTGCTAAACTGGAATTATGACCGATTGAGGGTAGTCAGTGATATTTAGATCCTCTAGAACCCGGTTACTATTTTTAGGACAGGTTTAAACCAACTGAACTAAAAGAGGGTAGTACATAAGCTCCTTGCTAGCCTGAAATCTAAGGGCTCTCTGTGTGACTTGTGTGCCTTTACCATGTTTGCCATTTGTGGATACTTGTGGTGTGATTACTATCATGACATCATGACATCATAACATTGCATACACCTTGCATTGGACTAACCTATTTCAAAGACAGGAGGGATTCATCTTTGTTCTATTTTGTAGGTCATCATGATGACCATGCGTAAGAATACCATCCGGATCAACTTTGTTCAGGTTCCCACCTTGCTTAAAGAGTTGGTTGCCAAGATGCCTGACACTACTTCCTTCATCAGGAGGCATGGTTATCTTCTCAGTTTGGTCACTTCTAAATTGGAGGAGAATATGATGAGTGTCCTAGTCCAGTTCTATGATCCGATGTACCATTGTTTTACTTTCCAGGACTACCAGTTGGTCCCCACCCTAGAAGAGTTCTCTGAGCTGCTCGGTATCTCTATTCTGGAGCAGACCCCGTTTACTGGTTGGGAGAAGATCCTTAAGCCCGAAGAGATTACTTCAGCCCTTCACTTGATAAAGGATGAGGTAATGGCTAATTGGGAGACTAGAAGTGGAGCAAAGGGATTTCTGACTAAGTTCTTGGTTGGTAAGGCTAATCATTTCTGGGATAGTCTAGACTTCAAGGCATTTGAGGATATTCTGGCTCTTTTGATATATGGCTTGGTATTGTTTCCGAACTCTGACTCCTTTGTTGATGTTAATGCGGTAAAGATCTTCATATCTCGGAATCTGGTACCCACTCTCTTGGGTGACATCCTTCATCAGCTTTATGCTCGTACTGCCCAAAAGCGGGGAACCTTGATGTGCTGTGTTCCGTTGTTGGCAAGGTGGTTTATTTTGCACCTTCCCAAGTTAGTGTTGAAGAATAAAGAAGGTATGGGCTGGGCTTATATGGTTATGTCTCTCTTGCATAATGACATTATCTGGACTCTCAAGGGTATGGACGAGGTGACTATCATTCATCGTTGTAGGGAGTACCCCAATGTTCCACTGTTAGGAACCCATGGAGGAATTTCTTACAACCTGTGCTTAGCTCTCCGTCAGTTTGGAAGAGCCAGAAGAGAAGGACCTTATGAGATGCTAATTCCTAGTATCATCTTTGATTTTCAAGGGGATATCAACGAGCAACGTCTCAGATTAATAAGGGCTTGGGATAGAGTTCACCAATCTGATCCACCTGAGCTGGGCCCAAAGACTTCACTTCCGATGGAGCCATATCTCAGATGGGTCTGTATTCGTGCCCAAAATCTGGGTATGCCATATGAAGTCGTCTGGCCTGTCACTCTTGAAGTTGCTAATGAAGAAGGAGTTCTTCCAACCATCCTCCATCCTTATATGCTCACTGACATTGGGGCACTTGAAAAGTCTTGGATGCAGCTGAGGGAGGAACGGGATTCTTACCGAGAAAAGTTCAACGAGCAAGAGCATAAGATCCAGAAGTTGACTAGGCAGTTGGAGAACGAGCGGATTCTTAATGACTATGTCCGTACTGAGAAGAAGAGACCATGGGAGCATTGATTGCGCCTTGTTTATTTCCATTTCAGTTTTATTTACTTTTCAATATTTCCTTTCATGTAACGCCTTAAGGGCATCAGTTGAACAATTTGAATTTTAAAGTTTATCTAATAAAGTGTGTTTCCTTCCTGGTTTACAAATTTGAATCTCTCGATTGTCTTTGAAATCATGTCATACGCATTTCATCCCATGCACTGCATAAACAGGTACCTATTACAGGTCTCTTATATTCTTCGCTGTTTATTTCAGCACTCATCATGTCTGCTGAACCTTCAACTGAGCAAGCCATCAAGGCCCTCCAGGCCCAGAATGCCCAAGTTCAAGAGCTATTTATGAATCTAGCTAAGGGTTAGCAAGATCTGAAGACCCTGATTCTGAAAGAGAAGAAGAAGAAGAAGAAGAGGACAATCATGTTCAACACTGGGCACAGGTTTGGAAATAGGCTACAGAATGAAGTTGATTTGACCACCTCATCTGGAGGGAAAGATAGTCAGGAAGAAAGGAGGGCTCCTAGCCCTGTGGTCTCCGACAAAGAGACGGACTTCGACGAAGAATAATATCCTCCTGCTGAGGACAAATACAAACAACTAGAAGACCGGTTGAGTGCTATGGAAGTTCAGAAAGTGCCTGGTCTGGACTTTGGTGATCTGGGTCTATCATCTGGGGTGGTGATTCCCCACAAATTCAAAGCTCCAGCCTTTGCTAAGTATGACGGAGTTTCTTGTCTGAAGCTGCACCTCTGGTCATATGTAAGGAAGATTCAGCCGTACACTGCTGATAAGAACCTATGGATCCACTTCTTTCAAGACAGTCACTTAGGGACTCAGCTTGAATGGTTATATCAGTTAGACGGAGCCAGTATCCGCAGTTGGGAAGATTTGGCTACTGCTTTCTACAGGCAGTATCAGTAAAATTTCGACCTCGCTCCTACGTGTACCCAACTCCAGGGTATGTCAATGGGAACGGGTGAAGGTTTCAAAGATTATGCTCAGAAGTGGAGGGATCTCGCCGGAACAGTGCAACCACCCTTGGCTGATCGGGACCTTGTGGAGATGTTTCTGGGGACCCTGTCTGGTCCATTTTTCAACCACCTGATTGGAAGCTCTTCATCTGGGTTTACGGAGCTAATTTTGACCGGTGAAAGGATTGAGGCTAGTATTAAGGCTGGGAAGATACAGAAGGGTGCCTCATCAAGCACCGAGAAGAAGCCGTTTAAGAAGGAGTCCAGTGTTGTCTATAGTTCAAGAAACCAGAGTAGACCTGAACGCCGCCAAGCTGTTAATGCGGTTGTAATTTCAAAACCTGCTGGTGCTCCTCAGTACAACAATCAACAAAAGGATGAGAGACCTCGAAAGCAATTCACCCGTCTCAACATGACCTTATCTCAGATTCTGCCATAGTTATTGAAGACTAACCTGGTGATTCTAAAGGAATCCCCAAAGAATCCAAATACAACGTCACCAAAGTACAACCCTAATGCCCGCTGTGCTTTTCACTCTGATGGCCCGGGGCATAATACAGATGATTGTTGGGTTTTGAAGAACAAGGTACAAGACTTGATTGATGCTAAGGAGATCGAGTTTGGAACACCAGAGAACCCTAAACAAGAGACAGGGGTGAATGCTATCGGGGATGACGATGATGAAGAGTTTGATATTGACAGTTGGATCTACCTGACTGCCAACGATGGATTAAGCAACTGGACAGCGAAGGATTCTATGCCCATTTCTGTTATCAACCAGTAATGAAACTTTTGTTTTGAATTTGTAACAGATAATGTTTTAAACTGTATGGCCCGATGTCTTACCCGGGGCACTGTGGCTTCATTCGTGAGGGCTCTATGTGTGTTATTTTCATATATCATTAATAAAAGCATTGGACGTTCTTGCATTTCAAATTTTGCGCTCCTTGTTTTTCTTTATTATATATTGCAAAAAAGCTATTTTACTCACACTCACATATACAGGTCCACATCCACTTTGGATCTCACTGGTAACGACTCTGCTACTGCCAGTTATGACTTCGAAAATCCAATCAACTTAGCCGAAGACGAAGGTGAAGATGATTGCGAAGTGCATGGTGAACTTGCAAGACTGCTACTCCAAGAAGAGAGGGTTATTCATCCACATGAAGAACCGGTAGAATCATTAAATCTGGGTACTGAGACAGACAAGAAGGAAGTCAAGATCGGTGCAAATCTGGAGCTTAGTGTGAAGTAATGTTTGATTCAGATGCTGCGTGACTATGTTGAGATCTTTTCCTGGTCTTATGAAGATATGCCTGGTTTAGGTACTGATTGTGGTTCATCGCCTGCCTACCAAGGAAGACTGTCCTCTAGTAAAACAGAAGGTCTGCCGAATGCGCCCAGAGATGTCTGAGAAAATCAAGGATGAAGTTATGAAACAGTTTGACGCCGGTTTTCTAGCAGTTACTTCTTACCCTCAGTGGGTTTCCAATGCGGTTTCTATGCCGAAGAAGGACGGTAAGGTGTGTTGACTATAGAGATCTGAACAGGCCAAGCCCCAAGGATGATTTTCCTCTACCTCATATCGACGTTCTGGTTGACAACACCGCTCAGCACAAGGTATTCTCCTTTATGGATGGTTTCTCCGGTTATAATCAGATCAAGATGGCTTCCGAAGACATGGAGAAGACAACCTTTGTTACTCAGTGGGGTACCTTTTTCTACAAGGTCATGCATTTTGGACTGAAGAATGCTGGGGCAACGTATCAGCGTGCCATGGTTGCTTTGTTTCATGACATGATCCATCATGAGATTGAAGTATACGTCGATGATATGATTGCAAGGTCCCAAACTGAGGAACAACACCTTGACCATCTGCAGAAGCTGTTTGACAGGTTAAAGTTGTACAAGCTGAGGTTGAACCCGAACAAGTGCACCTTCGGGGTGAGATCTGGTAAGCTACTGGGCTTCGTCGTAAGCGACAAGGGTATTCAAGTGGATCCGGAAAAAGTGAAAGCCATACAGGAAATGCCAGCTCCCAGAATAGAGAAAGAAGTCAGAGGTTTCCTGGGACGTCTGAACTATATTGCCCGATTCATCTCGCATCTGACTGCTACATGTGAGCCAATCTTCAAGTTATTGATGAAAGATTAAGTGGTACGTTGGAACGATGAATGTCAGGTGTGACACCCCAAATAATCCGATTATTAAATAATTACAATTTTTAATTATTAATTTAATTGGAAATTTAATTATTGGTATTTTTGGATTATTGGAATTAATTTAATTAATTAAAGGAAAGAAGTATTGGTGGTGTGAAGAGTGATTAGAGGGTGTGAGAGGTAAAATACTCTACTCTTACTAATTACTAATTTAATTATTTTATTGGAATAATAAAAGGAGTATTAAAAGGAAAAAGAAGAGAAAGAGAGTTATTTTGGAATATTCATCATACGTGCATTTGAGAAGAGGAAAAAGAAGGAGAAAACCGGAAGCGTCAGAATTCGAAGAACGCATAAGGTAAGGGGTGATTTCGATTAGTTAATTCGTATTATCGGTTTATATATTCAATAGTATGGATCATAGTATGTTAGGGAATCCCGATTTGGAATTCTAGGGTTCCGTAGAATTGTCCCTATTGCGCCGAATTATAGGTTGAAAACCATTAGGGTATCAGATGATAAAAAGGAATGATGAAATAATGTTGTTTGATGTTATAATGGTGCAAAATGGATGTGTTCTGGTGTTTCTCATGTTGCAATTCGTATGGGTATGTTTGGAATTGGTTTAGAATGAATAAATGCTGTCAAAAGTGCAGAATTTGACTCTGCAGGTCGTGGGAACCGGTTCCCAGTGGGGAGGAATCGGGTTCCACTGTGTGAATTTATAAAAACTGGCAAAAATTCACGTAGGAACCGGTTCCTGTATATGTAGGAACCGGGTTCCCATACATTTTTCAAGAAGCGTGATTTTTGAACTTCGCAGGAACCGGTTCCTGCATATGTAGCAATCGGGTTCTGCTGTAACTTTTTGAAAAATATTAAACTTTGAAAATTCATAACTTTCAAACTGTAAGTCCGTTTTGAGTGCCGTTTTGGACGTTATTTCTTAAATTTAATGCTCTATTTTATAAAATGAAAAGATTTCCTAAAACCTGAAATTATTTTGAAAATGAGTCAAATCCCGGAATAAGTGATTATTGGCTAACGCACATGGGTGTGTATGTAGCAGTGAACCTGTGATGGATGGATGTATTAGTATTGTGTGAATGAAAGGCATGTTTATGTTGCTAATGATGGTGTGCATGATCGTTGAGATATCATGTTTTTGGTTTTGGTTCAGTTATGATAAATTGATGTATTTCATAGACTGATTTGATGTTGCATGCTAGTGATGTGCGTACATATGCATTGTTTTGGTGAAGTTAATTCCCATTGTGTGGAATTTGACTTGTATTGCCGTTAACCGATACCCGAGTGATGATGGGTGGTTAGGCTGGATTCGTGTTCGGGTGTTTATGGACGAATCGATGGTTGCTGTATCCGGTTGATGATGGATCAGTGTTGAGTGACTTGGTCACGTGTTGGTACCACATGCACTGTGTCTGCATTTGTGTTTGCATGGAATTGTAACATGTTAGGATGTCTTCCAGTGTTACAATTCTTTGGTTGATTATTGATTTGTGCATAATGACTTGTATGATTGGAACTGCGTGTTGAATCTGAATTTATGCTAAAATGGGTGAAATAATATGCTTGTGATATAATGTTGATTGAGAAGCTTATAATGCATGTTAATTATGAGAAATCTCACCCTTACTTTAACAATTTCAGATTAAAGTTAGCAGCTCAGGAGTTGGTGAGGATGGCTCTAGAGCTATGTTACTTTAAGTCCGCGTGTCAGTGTCGTGCTCTGATAGGTTGTAACACTGGGGAACGTTTAGTTGAGGAATTAGTTATTATTCAATTGTTTCTTTGAATTTCATTGGGAATAATTATGTTTTGGTTTATTTCGTTTTGGTTATGGTATTTTTCCGCTGTGTAAGACATGGTCTTAATTTGATTGAATTATTTGATTAATGACCCTCAGTGTAGCATGACCACTATTTTATTGGAAGTTTTATTTATTTCATAATTGTGACATCCCTTGTTCAGTGTTAACTCTGATGGAATATGTCTTTAATCATTGATATAATTAATATTATTCGGGGTATTTTAGAAGGGGTGTTACAATAGTGGTATCAGAGCATAGTCGGTCTTGTCTTGTGTCGTTATCCCTTTTGTATGCGACTAGTGTAAGATGACACTGTCGATACTTGTGTGCTGATGAGGTTGTTTTGTAATGTTACAGAAAAATGGCCGGAAGAGGTAACGGAAGAAAAGACGATGCTATTGCTGAAGCATTGGGAATGTTGGCTGGAGTACTCGGAGGGAACCAGCAGGGAGCTGTGATTGGTGCTGACCGACAATTGGGGAATTTTCAGAGGAATAATCCTCTGTTGTTCAAGGGTGCACATGATCCCGAAGGTGCTCAGAAGTGGGTGAAGGAGATCGAGAGGATCTTCAGAGTAATTGACTGTGCTGAAGGGCTGAAGGTGAGATACGGAACTCACATGTTAGCAGAGGAAGCTGATGACTGGTGGGTTGCTACCAGAACTGAAATGGAAGAAGATGGTATTGCGTTGACTTGGGCTGTGTTCAGGAGGGCTTTTCTGAGGAGTTACTTTCCTGAGGACATCAGAGGCAAGAAGGAGATTGAGTTTCTGGAACTCAAGCAGGGTAACAAGACTGTCAGTGAGTATGCTTCGAAGTTTACTGAGTTAGCAAAGTATTATGCTCATTATACTAACGATGTAGATGGAGAATTTTCCAAATGTATCAAGTTTGAGAATGGTCTTCGTGATGAGATTAAGCAGGGTATTCGGTATCAGCGTATCTGAAGATTTTCTGATCTGGTTGACTGTAGTAGGATTTTAGAGGAGAATCTTGCTAGCACTAAGTCGAATGCTCGAGGGTATGTTGATAGGAAGGGTAAGCAACAGATGGATCGTGGTAAGCCTTATGATAGAAGTAATCAGAGACCCGGTGGTTGGAAGAAGTTTGGTAGAGGAGATTCTAGTTCTTCCATTAAGTGCTACAAGTGTGGTGAGACAGGACATCGTATGGTAGATTGCAAAAGTAATGATAAGAAGTGTTTCAAGTGTGGGAAACTCGGCCATGTGGCCAATGATTGCAGAGTAAGAGTGGTGACTTGTTACAACTGTGGTGAAGAAGGTCATACTCGTCCTCAGTGTACAAAACCCAAGAAGGAGCAAGCTGGTGGTAAAGTGTTTGCGTTGTCTGGGTCAGAGACTAAGCCAGATGATCGGCTGATTAAAGGTACATGTTTTATTAATGACATACCTTTGATTGCGATTATTGATACTGGAGCTACGCATTCTTTTATTGCTTTGGATTATGCTAAAAGATGGAATTTGGAAATTTCTAATATGGATGGAAGTATGGTTATTGGTACTCCTGCGTCGGGTTCAGTGACTACTTCGTATGTTTGTAGGAATTGTCCTATTGTGATTTTTTGTAGGGGTTTCGGTATGGATTTAGTGTGCCTACCGTTAGAACAACTTGATATCATCCTTGGAATGAACTGGTTGGAATTCAACAAGGTTCATATCAACTGTTTTGTGAAGACGGTTATTTTTCCTGAAGAGGTTGGTGTCGAAGATGTGACTATGTCGGTTAAACAGATGAACCTAGCTGTGAAAGATGGTGCTGTGGTATTTATGTTGTATTCTGCAATAGAAGCGGAGGGAAAAGCAAAGAGTGATGGATTGCCAGTGGTGAATGAATTTCCAGAGGTGTTTCCGGAAGACGTTAGTGAATTTGCACCTGAGAGGGAGGTAGAATTCACTATAGATTTGATTCCTGGAACTACTCCAGTGTCGATGGTGCCTTACCGTATGTCGGCATCTGAATTAGCGGAGTTAAAGAAACAGTTGGAGGAGTTACTTGAGAAGAAGTTTATTCGTCCGAGTGTTTCGCCGTGGGGTGCTCCGGTGTTGTTGGTTAAGAAGAAAGAAGGTTCAATGAGATTATGTGTTGATTACAGACAGCTGAATAAAGTTACAATCAAGAATCGGTATCCTTTGCCGAGGATCGATGATTTGATGGATCAACTAGTTGGAGCTTGTGTATTTAGTAATATTGATCTGAGATCTGGATATCATCAGATTCGTGTGAAGTCGAAAGATATTCAGAAAACTGCATTTAGAACGAGGTATGGACATTACAAGTATTCTGTTATGCCATTTGGAGTTACTAATGCACATGGTGTTTTCATGGAGTATATGAACAGGATATTTCATCTGTATCTTGATAAGTTTGTGGTGGTGTTCATTGATGATATTCTAATTTATTCGAAGAGCGATGAAGAGCATGCAGAACATCTCAGAGTTGTGTTGGAATTGTTGAAAGAGAATAAGCTTTATGCGAAGTTGTCCAAGTGTGAATTCTGGTTAAGTGAAGTAAGTTTTCTTGGCCATGTAATTTCCAAGAATGGAATTGATGTGGATCCTACGAAGGTAGAAGCAGTATCTCAGTGGGAAGCGCCAAAGAATGCTTCTGAAATCCGTAGTTTTCTGGGTCTTGTAGGTTATTACAGGAAGTTTATAGAAGGATTTTCCAAATTAGCGTTACCGTTGACTAAGTTGACCAGGAAGGGTCAGATGTTTGTTTCAGATGTTGAATGTGAGAAAGGATTTCAAGAGCTGAAGAGGAGGTTGACAAGTGCTCCGATCTTGATTTTGCCAAATCCGACTAAGTCTTTTGTTGTGTATTATGACGCATCATTAATGGGATTAGGTGGTGTGTTGATGCAAGATAAGCAGGTGGTGGCTTATTCTTCGAGACAATTGAAAGTACATGAAAGGAATTATCCGACTCATGATTTGGAGTTGGCAGTTGTTGTGTTTGTTTTGAAGTTGTGGAGGCATTATTTATATGGTTCTCGGTTTGAGGTGTTCAGTGATCACAAAAGTCTGAGGTATCTCTTTGATCAAAAAGAGTTGAATATGAGGCAGAGGAGATGGTTAGAATTTCTAAAGGATTATGAGTTCGGTTTGAATTACCATCCTGGTAAGGCAAACGTTGTTGCGGATGCCTTAAGTAGGAAGTCCTTGTATATGTCGATCTTAATGGTCCGTGAGTTAGATTTGGTTGAGCGGTTCAGAGATTTAAGTTTGGTATGTGAAACTACTCCGAATAGTGTGAAATTGGGTATGTTGAAATTGACTAGTGGTATTCTGGAAGAAATTCGGAATGGGCAGAAGTCCGATGTTGGGTTAGTTGATTAATTGACAATGATCAACCAAGGTCAAGGAGGCGAGTTCCGGATTGATGAGAATGGTGTTATGAGATTTGGTAATAGGGTGTGTGTTCCAGATGGTGCAGAGATTAGGAAGAGTATTTTGGAAGAAGGACATCGTAGTGGATTGAGTATTCATCCTGGTGCTACTAAAATGTACCATGATTTGAAGAAGTTGTTTTGGTGGCCGGGAATGAAAAAGGAAATTATTAAGTTTGTGTATGCATTTTTGGTTTGTCAGAAGTCGAAGATTGAGCATCAGAAACCGTCAGGATTGATGGAACCGTTGTTTGTTCCGGAATGGAAATGGGATGGAATCTCTATGGATTTTGTGTCTGGTTTGCCAAGGACATCGAAGAATTGTGATTCTATCTGGGTTATTGTTGATCGGTTGACGAAATCTGCTCACTTTATTCCGATAAGAATGGATTATCCGATGGAAAGGTTGGCAGAATTGTATGTTGAGAAGATTGTGAGTTTGCACGGTATTCCTTCTAGTATTGTGTCGGATCGAGATCCGAGGTTTACATCTAAATTCTGGACGGGATTGCAAGAAGCTTTGGGTACTAAGTTGCGTTTGAGTTCCGCTTATCATCCATAGACAGATGGTCAGACGGAGAGAACGATTCAGTCGTTGGAAGATTTGTTAAGAGCTTTTGTCTTGGAGAAAGATGGAGCTTGGGATAGTTATCTACCATTGATTGAGTTTACCTACAACAATAGTTTTCATTCGAGCATTGGTATGGCTCCGTTTGAGGCATTGTATGGTAGGAGGTGTCGGACACCGTTGTGTTGGTATGAATCTGGAGAGAGTGCTGTGATTGGACCGAAAATCGTCCAACAGACTTCAAAAAAGATTAAGATGATTCAGGAGAAGATGAGGACTTCCCAGAGTCGTCAGAAAAGTTATCACGATAAGAGGAGGAAAGATCTTGAGTTTAGCGAAGGAGAACATGTTTTTATGCGAGTTACTCCGATGACTGGTATTGGTCGAGCTTTGAAGTCAAAGAAGTTGACTCCATGTTTTATTGGTCCATTTCAGATTACCAAGAGAGTTGGGAAAGTTGCTTATCAGATTGCTTTGCCGCCGTCACTTGCAAATTTGCATGATGTTTTTCATGTATCTCAGCTAAGGAAGTACATTGCTGATCCGTCTCATGAGATTCGGGTAGACGATATACAGGTACGAGAGAATTTGACTGTGGAAGCGGTACCTGCGAGAATTGAGGATCGGAAGTTGAAACAGTTGTGAGGCAAGGAGATCACGTTGGTAAGAGTGGCTTGGGGAGGACCAGCATATGGAAATGTCACTTGGGAGCTGGAGAGTCAGATGAAGGACTCGTATCCCGAACTGTTCGTCTAAGGTATGTTTTCGAGGACGAAAACTCTTTTAGTTGGGGAGAGTTGTGACACCCCAAATAATCCGATTATTAAATAATTAGAATTTTTAATTATTAATGTAATTGGAAATTTAATTATTGGTATTTTTGGATTATTGGAATTAATTTAATTAATTAAAGGAAAGAAGTATTGGTGGTGTGAAGAGTGATTAGAGGGTGTGAGGGGTAAAATACTCTACTCTTACTAATTACTAATTTAATTATTTTATTGGAATAATAAAAGGAGTATTAAAAGGAAAAAGAAGAGAAAGAGAGTTATTTTGGAATATTCATCATACGTGCATTTGAGAAGAGGAAAAAGAAGGAGAAAACCGGAAGCGTCAGAATTCGAAGAACCCACAAGGTAAGGGGTGATTTCGATTAGTTAATTCGTATTATCAGTTTAGATATTCAATAGTATGGATCATAGTATGTTAGGGAATCCCGGTTTGGAATTCTAGGGTTCCGTAGAATTGTCCCTATTGCGTCGAATTGTAGGTTGAAAACCATTAGGGTGTCAGATGATAAAAAGGAATGATGAAATAATGTTGTTTGATGTTATAATGGTGCAAAATGGATGTGTTCTGATGTTTCTCATGTTTTAATTCGTATGGGTATGTTTGGAATTGGTTTAGAATGAATAAATGCTGTCAAAAGTGCAGAATTTGACACTGCAGGTCGTGGGAACCGGTTCCCAGTGGGGAGGAACCGGGTTCCACTGTGTGAATTTATAAAAACTGGCAAAAATGCACGTAGGAACCGGTTCCTGTATAGGTAGGAATCGGGTTTCCATACATTTTTCCAGAAGCGTGATTTTTGAACTTCGCAGGAACCGGTTCCTGCATATGTAGGAACCGGGTTCTGCTGTAACTTTTTGAAAAATATTAAACTTTGAAAATTCATAACTTTCAAACCGTAAGTCCGTTTTGAGTGCCGTTTTGGACGTTATTTATTAAATTTAATGCTCTATTTTATAAAATGAAAATATTTCCTAAAACCTGAAATTATTTTGAAAATGAGTCAAATCCCGGAATAAGTGATTATTGGCTAACGCACATGGGTGTGTATGTAGCAGTGAACCTGTGATGGATGGATGTATTAGTATTGTGTGAATGAAAGGCATGTTTATGTTGCTAATGATGGTGTGCATGATCGTTGAGATATCATGTTTTTGGTTTTGGTTCATTTATGATAAATTGATGTATTTCATAGACTGATTTGATGTTGCATGCTAGTGATGTGCATGCATATGCATTGTTTTGGTGAAGTTAATTCCCATTGTGTGGAATTTGACTTGTATTGCCGTTAACCGATACCCGGGTCACGATGGGTGGTTAGGCTGGATTCATGTCCGGGTGTTTATGGACGAATCGATGGCTGCTGTATCTGGTTGATGATGGATCAGTGTTGGGTGACTTGGTCACGTGTTGGTACCACATGCATTGTGTCTGCATTTGTGTTTGCATGGAATTGTAACATGTTAGGATGTCTTCCAGTGTTACAATTCTTTTGTTGATTATTGATTTGTGCATAATGACTTGTATGATTGGAACTGCGTGTTGAATCTGAATTTATGCTAAAATGGGTGAAATAATATGCTTGTGATATAATTTGATTGAGAAGCTTATAATGCATGTTAATTATGAGAAATCTCACCCTTACTTTAACAATTTCAGATTAAAGTTAGCAGCTCAGGAGTTAGTGAGGATGGCTCTAGAGCTATGTTACTTTAAGTCCGCGTGTCAGTGTCGTGCTCTGATAGGTTGTAACACTGGGGAACGTTTAATTGAG
The DNA here is from genome assembly GCA_948472305.1 of Vicia faba. Taxonomy (NCBI): domain Eukaryota; kingdom Viridiplantae; phylum Streptophyta; class Magnoliopsida; order Fabales; family Fabaceae; genus Vicia; species Vicia faba. Next base: position 1,214,146,914 of record OX451738.1, on the reverse strand, counting down.
GAATTAGTTATTATTCAATTATTTCTTTGAATTTCATTGGGAATAATTATGTTTTGGTTTATTTTGTTTTGGTTATGGTATTTTTCCGCTGTGTAAGACATGGTCTTAATTTGATTGAATTATTTGAATAATGACCCTCAGTGTAGCATGACTACTGTTTTATTGGAAGTTTTATTGATTTCATATTTGTGACATCCCTTGTTCCGTGTTAACTCTGATGGAATATGTCTTTAATCATTGATATAATTAATATTATTCGGGGTATTTTAGAAGGGGTGTTACAATAGTGGTATCAGAGCATAGTCGGTCTTGTCTTGTGTCGTTATCCCTTTTGTATGCGACTAGTGTAAGATGACACTGTCGATACTTGTGTGCTGATGAGGTTGTTTTGTAATATTACAGAACAATGGCCGGAAGAGGTAACGGAAGAAACGACGATGCTATTGCTGAAGCCTTGGGAATGTTGGCTGGAGTACTCAGAGGGAACCAGCAGGGAGCTGTGATTGGTGCTGACCGACAATTGGGGAATTTTCAGAGGAATAATCCTCCGTTGTTCAAGGGTGCACATGATCCCGAAGGTGCTCAGAAGTGGGTGAAGGAGATCGAGAGGATCTTCAGAGTAATTGACTGTGCTGAAGGGATGAAGGTGAGATATGGAACTCACATGTTAGCAGAGGAAGCTGATGACTGGTGGGTTGCTACCAGAACTGAAATGGAAGAAGATGGTATTGCGTTGACTTGGGCTGTGTTCAGGAGGGCTTTTCTGAGGAGGTACTTTCCTGAGGACATCAGAGGCAAGAAGGAGATTGAGTTTCTGGTACTCAAGCAGGGTAACAAGACTGTCAGTGAGTATGCTTCGAAGTTTACTGAGTTAGCGAATTATTATGCTCATTATACTAACGATGCAGATGGATAATTTTCCAAATGTATCAAGTTTGAGAATGGTCTTCGTGATGAGATTAAGCAGGGTATTCGGTATCAGTGTATCCGAAGATTTCCTGATCTGGTTGACTGTAGTAGGATTTTAGAGGAGAATCTTGCTAGCACTAAGTCGAATGCTCGAGGGTATATTGATAGGAAGGGTAAGCAACAGATGGATCGTGGTAAGCACAATTATATAAGTAATCAGAGTCTCGGTGGTTGGAAGAAGTTTGGTAGAGGAGATTCTAGTTCTTCCATTAAGTGCTACAAGTGTGGTGAGACAGGACATCGTATGGTGGATTGCAAAAGTAATGATAATAAGTGTTTCAAGTGTGGGAAACTCGGCCATGTGGCCAATGATTGCAGAGTAAGAGTGGTGACTTGTTACAACTGTGGTGAAGAAGGTCATACTCGTCCTCAGTTTACAAAACCCAAGAAGGAGAAAGCTGGTGGTAAAGTGTTTGCATTGTCTGGGTCAGAGACTAAGCCAGATGATCGGCTGATTAAAGGTACATGTTTTATTAATGACATACCTTTGATTTTGATTATTGATACTGGAGCTACGCATACTTTTATTGCTTTGGATTGTGCTAAAAGATTGAATTTGGAAATTTCTAATATGGATGGAAGTATGGTTATTGGTACTCCTGCGTCGGGTCCAGTGATTACTTCGTATGTTTGTAGGAATTGTCCTATTGTGATTTTTGGTAGGGGTTTCGGTATGGATTTAGTGTGCCTACCGTTAGAACAACTTGATATCATCCTTGGAATGAACTGGTTGGAATTCAACCAGGTTCATATCAACTGTTTTGCGAAGACGGTTATTTTTCCTGAAGAGGTTGGTGTCGAAGATGTGACTATGTCGGTTAAACAGATGAACCTAGCTGTGAAAGATGGTGCTGTGGTATTTATGTTGTATTCTGCAATAGAAGCAGAGGGAAAATAAAAGAGTGATGGATTGCCAGTGGTGAATGAATTTCCATAGGTGTTTCCGGAAGACGTTAGTGAATTGCCACCTGAGAGGGAGGTAGAATTCACTATAGATTTGATTCCTGGAACTAGTCCGGTGTCGATGGCGCCTTACCGTATGTCGGCATCTGAATTAGCAGAGTTAAAGAAATAGTTGGAGGAGTTACTTGAGAAGAAGTTTATTCGTCCGAGTGTTTCGCCGTGGGGTGCTCCGGTGTTGTTGGTTAAGAAGAAAGAAGGTTCAATGAGATTATGTGTTGATTACAGACAGCTAAATAAAGTTACAATCAAGAATCAGTATCCTTTGCCGAGGATCGATGATTTGATGGATCAACTAGTTGGATCTTGTGTATTTAGTAAGATTGATATGAGATCTGGATATCATCAGATTCGTGTGAAGTTGGAAAATATTCAGAAAACTGCATTTAGAACGAGGTATGGACATTACGAGTATTCTGTTATGCCGTTTGGAGTTACTAATGCACCTGGTGTTTTCATGGAGTATATGAACAAGATATTTCATCCTTATCTTGATAAGTTTGTGGTGGTGTTCATTGATGATATTCTAATTTATTTGAAGAGCGATGAAGAGCATGCAGAACATCTCAGAGTTGTGTTGGAATTGTTGAAAGAGAAGAAGCTTTATGCGAAGTTGTCCAAGTGTGAATTCTGGTTAAGTGAAGTAAGTTTTCTTGGCCATGTAATTTCCAAGAATGGAATTGCTGTGGATCCTACGAAGGTAGAAGCAGTATCTCAGTGGGAAGCGCCGAAGAATGCTTCTGAGATCCGTAGTTTTCTGGGTCTTGCAGGTTATTACAGGAAGTTTATAGAAGGATTTTCCAAATTAGCGTTACCATTGACTAAGTTGACCAGGAAGGGTCAGATGTTTGTTTGGGATGTTGAATGTGAGAAAGGATTTCAAGAGCTGAAGAGGAGGTTGACAAGTGCTCCGATCTTGATTTTGCCAAATCCGACTAAGTCTTTTGTTGTGTATTGTGACGCATCATTAATGGGATTAGGTGGTGTGTTGATGCAATATAAGCAGGTGGTGGCTTATGCTTCGAGACAATTGAAAGTACATGAAAGGAATTATCCGACTCATGATTTGGATTTGGCAGCTGTTGTGTTTGTTTTGAAGTTGTGGAGGCATTATTTATATGGTTCTCAGTTTGAGGTGTTCAGTGATCACAAAAGTCTGAGGTATCTCTTTGATCAGAAAGAGTTGAATATGAGGCATAGGAGATGGTTAGAATTTCTAAAGGATTATGATTTCGGTTTGAATTACCATCCTGGTAAGGCAAACGTTGTTGCGGATGCCTTGAGTAGGAAGTCCTTGCATATGTCGATGTTAATGGTCCGTGAGTTAGATTTGGTTGAGCAGTTCAGAGATTTAAGTTTGGTATGTGAAACTACTCCGAATAGTGTGAAATTGGGTATGTTGAAACTGACTAGTGGTATTCTGGAAGAAATTCGGAATGGACAGAAGTCCGATGTTGGGTTAGTTGATAAATTGACAGTGATCAACCAAGGTCAAGGAGGCGAGTTCCGGATTGATGAGAATGGTGTTATGAGATTTGGTAATAGGGTGTGTGTTCCGGATGTTGCAGAGATTAGGAAGAGTATTTTAGAAGAAGGACATCGTAGTGGATTGAGTATTCATCCTGGTGCTACTAAAATGTACCATGATTTGAAGAAGTTGTTTTGGTGGCCGGGAATGAAAAAGGAAATTGCTGAGTTTGTGTATGCTTGTTTGGTTTGTCAGAAGTCGAAGATTGAGCATCAGAAACTGTCAGGATTGATGGAACCGTTGTTTGTTACGGAATGGAAATGGGATGGAATCTCTATGGATTTTGTGTCTGGTTTTCCAAGGACATCGAAGAATTGTGATTCTATCTGGGTTATTGTTGATCGGTTGACGAAATCTGCTCACTTTATTCCGATAAGATAGGATTATCTGATGGAAAGGTTGGCAGAATTGTATGTTGAGAAGATTGTGAGTTTGCACGATATTCCTTCTAGTATTGTGTCGGATCGAGATCCGAGGTTTACATCTAAATTCTGGACGGGATTGCAAGAAGCTTTGGGTACTAAGTTGCGTTTGAGTTCCGCTTATCATCCACAGACAGATGGTCAGACGGAAAGAACGATTCAGTCGTTGGAAGATTTGTTAAGAGCTTGTGTGTTGGAGAAAGATGGAGCTTGGGATAGTTATCTACCATTGATTGAGTTTACCTACAACAATAGTTTTCATTCGAGCATTGGTATGGCTCCGTTTGAGGCATTGTATGGTAGGAGGTGTCGGACACCGTTGTGTTGGTATGAATCTGGAGAGAGTGTTGTGATTGGACCGAAAATTGTCCAACAGACTTCAGAAAAGATTAAGATGATTCAGGAGAAGATGAGGAATTCCCAGAGTCGTCAGAAAAGTTATCACGATAAGAGGAGGAAAGATCTTGAGTTTAGCGAAGGAGAACATGTTTTTATGCGAGTTACTCCGATGACTGGTATTGGTTGAGCTTTGAAGTCAAAGAAGTTGACTCCACGTTTTATTGGTCTGTTTCAGATTACCAAGAGAGTTGGGAAAGTTTCTTATCAGATTGCTTTTCCGCCGTCACTTGCAAATTTGCATGATGTTTTTCATGTATCTCAGCTAAGGAAGTACATTGTTGATCCGTCTCATGAGATTCGGTTAGACGATATACACGTACGAGAGAATTTGACTGTGAAAGCGGTACCTGCGAGAATTGAGGATCGGAAGTTGAAACATTTGCGAGGCTAGGAGATCGCGTTGGTAAGAGTGGCTTGGGGAGGACCAGCAGATGGAAATGTCACTTGGGAGCTGGAGAGTCAGATGAAGGACTCGTATCCCGAACTGTTCGTCTAAGGTATGTTTTCAAGGACGAAAACTCTTTTAGTTGGGGAGAGTTGTGACACCCCAAATAATCCGATTATTAAATAATTAGAATTTTTAATTATTAATTTAATTGGAAATTTAATTATTGGTATTTTTGGATTATTATAATTAATTTAATTAATTAAAGGAAAGAAGTATTGGTGGTGTGAATAGTGATTAGAGGGTGTGAGGGGTAAAATACTCTACTCTTACTAATTACTAATTTAATTATTTTATTGGAATAATAAAAGGAGTATTAAAAGGAAAAAGAAGAGAAAGAGAGTTATTTTGGAATATTCATCATACGTGCATTTGAGAAGAGGAAAAAGAAGGAGAAAACCGGAAGCGTCAGAATTCGAAGAACCCACAAGGTAAGGGGTGATTTCGATTAGTTAATTCGTATTATCGGTTTAGATATTCAATAGTATGGATCATAGTATGTTAGGGAATCCCGGTTTGGAATTCTAGGGTTCCGTAGAATTGTCCCTATTGCGTCGAATTGTAGGTTGAAAACCATTAGGGTGTCAGATGATAAAAAGGAATGATGAAATAATGTTGTTTGATGTTATAATGGTGCAAAATGGATGTGTTATGGTGTTTCTCATGTTTCAATTCGTATGGGTACGTTTGGAATTGGTTTAGAATGAATAAATGCTGTCAAAAGTGCAGAATTTGACTCTGCAGGTCGTGGGAACCGGTTCCCAGTGGGGAGGAACCGGGTTCCACTGTGTGAATTTATAAAAACTGGCAAAAATGCACGTAGGAACCGGTTCCTGTATAGGTAGGAACCGGGTTCCCATACATTTTTCCAGAAGCGTGATTTTTGAACTTCGCAGGAACCGGTTCCTGCATATGTAGGAACCGGGTTCTGCTGTAACTTTTTGAAAAATATTAAACTTTTAAAATTCATAACTTTCAAACCGTAAGTCCGTTTTGAGTGCCGTTTTGGAAGTTATTTCTTAAATTTAATGCTCTATTTTATAAAATGAAAATATTTCCTAAAACCTAAAATTATTTTGAAAATGAGTCAAATCCCGGAATAAGTGATTATTGGCTAACGCACATGGGTGTGTATGTAGCAGTGAACCTGTGATGGATGGATGTATTAGTATTGTGTGAATGAAAGGCATATTTATGTTGCTAATGATGGTGTTCATGATCGTTTAGATATCATGTTTTTGGTTTTGGTTCAGTTATGATGAAGTGATGTATTTCATAGACTGATTTGATGTTGCATGCTAGTGATGTGCGTGCATATGCATTGTTTTGGTGAAGTTAATTCCCATTGTGTGGAATTTGACTTGTATTGTCGTTAACCGATACCTGGGTGATGATGGGTGGTTAGGCTTGATTCGTGTCCGGGTGTTTATGGACGAATCAATGGTTGCTGTATCCGGTTGATGATGGATCAGTGTTGGGTGACTTGGTCACGTGGTTGTACCACATGCATTGTGTCTGCATTTGTGTTTGCATGGAATTGTAACATGTTAGGATGTCTTACAGTGTTACAATTCTTTGGTTGATTATTGATTTGTGCATAATGACTTGTATGATTGGAACTGCGTGTTGAATCCGAATTTATGCTAAAATGGGTGAAATAATATGCTTGTGATATAATGTTGATTGAGAAGCTTATAATGCATGTTAATTATGAGAAATCTCACCCTTACTTTAACAATTTCAGATTAAAGTTAGCAGCTCAAGAGTTGGTGAGGATGGCTCTAGAGCTATGTTACTTTAAGTCCGCGTGTCAGTGTCGTGCTCTGATAGGTTGTAACACTGGGGAACATTTAGTTGAGGAATTAGTTTTTATTCAATTGTTTCTTTGAATTTCATTGGGAATAATTATGTTTTGGTTTATTTCGTTTTGGTTATGGTATTTTTCCGCTGTGTAAGACATGGTCTTAATTTGATTGAATTATTTGAATAATGACCCTCAGTGTAGCATGACTACTGTTTTATTGGAAGTTTTATTTATTTCATAATTGTAACATCCCTTGTTCCGTGTTAACTCTGATGGAATATGTCTTTAATCATTGATATAATTAATATTATTCGGGGTATTTTAGAAGGGGTGTTACATCAGGCCACTTTCGAAAGGATTAATGAGTATCTCCAAGAGCCACCCATTCTAATGCCACCAGTTGAAGGGAGACCTCTGATCTTATACTTAACAGTACTCGACAACTCGATGGGGTGTGTGCTGGGTCAACATGACGAGTCTGGCTGAAAAGAGCATGCTATTTACTACCTTAGCAAAAAGTTTACCGACTGTGAGACCCGATACTCGTTGCTTGAGAAAACTTGATGCGCTTTGGCATGGGCTGCTCGCCGGCTGAGACAGTATATGCTAACTCACACTACATTGTTGATATCAAAGATGGATTCAATCAAGTATATCTTTGAAAAGCCTGCCTTGTCCGAAAGAATAGCAAGATGGGAGATGATCTTGACTGAGTATGACATCCAGTACACGACCCAGAAAGCAATCAAGGGAAGTGTGTTGGCAGACCATTTGGCACATCAGGCAGTGGATGATTACTAGTCTATGAACTTCGAATTCCCGGACGAGAATATCATGTTAGTGACTAATTGTGAGATACCTAGACCGGATGAAGGACCTGAGGAAGGATCCCGATGGTCTATGTACTTTGATGGTGCTTCGAACGCTTTGGGTAATGGCATTCGCGTTGTGATCATATCTCCTAAAGGCTCTCATACTCTGTTTACCGCCCGACTATGTTTCAACTGCACCAACAACATGGCGGAGTATGAAGCGTGCATCATGGGTCTTTGAGCAGCAATTGACCTAAGGATTAAGATTCTAAGTGTCTTCGGAGATTCCGCTCTCGTGATCAGTCAGATCAAAGGCGAGTGGGATACGAAACATCCGAACCTTATTCCTTACAAGGAGTATGTATTGACGCTGCTTCCCCATTTCAAGGAGATAACCTTTGAACACTTCCCTAGAGAGGAGAATCAGTTGGCGGACGCGTTGGCTACGATGTCTTCTATGTTCAAAGTCAATTGGGACAACGAAGCTCCCCAGATCATCATTGAAAGATTGGACGAACCTGCACATTGCTGTGATATTGAGACTGAAGAGGTAATAGAAAAGCCCTGGTTTCATGAAGTGAAGAGGTACCTTGAGGCTCAGGAATACCTCGAGGGTGCATCTGTTAATGACAAGAAGTTTCTGAGGAGGTTTGCAGCAGAGTTCTTCATCAGCAATGGCATTCTTTACAAGCTTAACCATTATTCGACCTTACTATGTTGTGTCGATAATACTGAAGCAGAAAGGATCATGACAGAGTTACATGAAGGTACTTTCAGAACCCATTCCAGTGGACACACCATGGCAAAGAAAATCCTTCGGGCAGGATATTATTCGTCCACAATGGAAGCCGACTGTTATCAGCATTCTCGGACATGTCATAAATGCCAAGTCTATGCTGATAAGGTGCACATACCTCCAGTTCCTCTGAACATCTTGACGGCACCTTGGCCTTTCACAATGTGGGGCATTGATATGATCGGCGAGATCAGACCTACGGCATCCAACGGGCATCGTTTCATCCTGGTGGCTATTGATTACTTTACAAAGTGGGTTGAAGCAGCTTCCTTTGCTACCGTAAGCAAGAACGTCGTGGCATGGTTCATTCGGCATAATCTGATTTGTCGATACAGTGTACCAGAGAGGATCATTACGGACAATGGTACCAATCTCAATAACAAGATGATCACTGAGCTCTGCGAGCAATTCAAGATACAGCATCATAAGATGAATGGGGTTATCGAAGCAGCTAATAAGAATATTAAGAAGATTGTGCAGAAGATGATAATGACATACAAAGACTGGCACGAGATGTTACCATTTGCTCTTCATGGGTACCGTACCTCAGCGCGGACATCAACAGGGGCAACACCCTATTCCTTGGTATATGGCATGGAGGCAATCTTGCCTATTGAAGTTCAGATACCCTCTCTTTGGATCATGAAGGATGCAGGTTTGAGTGAAGATGACTGGATTCAAACCTGTCTTGATCAGTTGAACTTAATCGACGAAAAGAGACTTACTGCTATTTGTCATAGTCAGACGTATCAAAAGTGGATGATCAAGGCATTTAACAAGAAAGTTAGACGACAAGAGTATCAAGTTGGGGATCTAGTAATCAAGCGCATTATACTACCTCAAGGTGATCCCAGGGGCAAATGGACCCCTACGTACGAAGGGCCATTTGTGGTTAAGAACATTTTCTCAGGAGGAGCTATGATTCTAACCACCATGGATGGTGATGACCTTCCTCACCCCGTCAATGCAGACATAGTGAAAAGATACTACGCATAATCAAGGACCCGCTAGGTTGACTGGCCTAGGCAAAAATAAGGGCTTCCCGGCGAACCAAAAGGGTTCAGGAAAAAATAAGGGATGAAAATGAAAAATCTGTACACCCGGCAAGTCGAAAACCTGAAAAGGCGGCTTGGGCAAAAATGGGTATCCCGGTGGACTGAAAACCCGAAAGGGCGGTCCAGGCAAAAGTTAGGGATCAAAGCGTAACACTATGTCTCATTGGATCACCTTGCATCCAGACTTCGGTATCGACTATCAAGCTCGGACGACACTAATCAATCTAATTCATCTTTAATCAAGCAGCAAAGTGATGAGATGCTCGAGGACATAAGGGCAATAGCAGAGTTGGAACCCAGTGGGATCATTCACATAGCTATTTTGTTTTCTTTTCACAATTTGTGTAAATTCTATCTGTTCGGAGGCGTTCTCTTACCAGGATGTCATCCTCTTATACAAAAACGCCTATTTACAGGCCAAACTTCAAAATCAGTACAAATTCATTTTCAGACAAATTTCAAACTGTTTTTCCTTTATCTATTTTGTTTTGCAAAGAACGTCCAATGTTCATTTTTGATATATGCATTTGACATTAATGGCTGCTCATAAATATTTACATGCGAAACAAAAGATGAATTACAGGTAATATCAGAAGCAGGGGCAATAAGAATTGTCCAAGCTGTGTAGTTGCTTTGACCACTAGGTACACGGTAAATTCAGCTGAAGAATATGGCTAAGATACTTTCACTCCCCGCAGAGTAAGGCAGTAATGGTATCTCTTCCCAGCTGAGACTTGCAACTACGAACAAATCAGCAATACTCTCCCCAATCAGAGTTGGTCTACCATCAACACTTAAAGGGTCTTAATATTCCCCAGCGGAGTATAAGAATATTCCCAAGGAAGTATAAGAGTATCCCCGGCAGTCTTAATATTCCTCAATGGAGTATAAGAATGTTCCCCAGCAGAATACAAGATACCTCTAGTGGAGTCAATTTTCCCAGCACGGTCTGAAAAAGCTTCCCCAATGGAGTTGAAACCTCTTACCCCAGTAGACTCTGGAAGTTTATCCCCAGCGGAGTACGAAAATAAATCTCCCCAGCCGAGTTCAAAGGATCATTCCCAGCAGAATTCAGGAGATTTATCCCCACAAGAGCCTAACAGGGTTATCCCTAGCAAGTTGCAACTGAAAGATCGTCCCCAGCGAAGTTCCTTCCTTTCACAAGCAGGATTCAACCCTCAACAGATTCAGTATCACCAGCAACGGTAATCCATCCCCATCAGAGTTTATCATTGAAATCCCCAGCGGAGCTTATCATTGAAATCCCCAGCGAAGTTTATCGTTAAAATCTTCAGCAGAACATCTCTTCCCCACAGGGTAATTCCCCTCGGAGTAATCTCCTCATCAGTTTATTCCCCAACGGAGTTATCCTCTTTTGTAGGTTTATTACCTTCGTTCATCATCCCCAACGGAAACGAAGAATCCAACTCTATTCTCCAGCAGCTCTAGGATTTATTTTCCCCAGCTAAAATCTCACATTTCCATACATCATGATACATGCATATATGCATCATATAATACAATCTCATTTATATTGAGAACATCATTGTTGATCCATATCATGCATTGCATATGACTGACTTTTGCTTTTCAGGAAAGATACAGTTAAAGTTCTCACCAGTCAAAGGAGACAAATCTAGTCAAAAGAGACAAATCTAGTCAAAGGAGACAAACCCGGTCAAAGGAGACAAATATAGTCAAAAGAGACAAATCATGTCAAATGAGACAAATCCAGTCAAAGGAGAGAAACCCGTCAATGGAGACAAAACCTGTTAAATCGATTCCTAAAGATTTTTCTGAGACCAATCAAGTCAATAGAGACAAGATCAATTAAATCGATTCCTAAAGATTTTTCTGATGCGAACGCAGTCAATGGAGCCAAAACCAGTTAAATCGATTCCTAAAGATTTTTCTGATGCGAACGCAGTCAATGGAGACAAAACCAGTTAAATCAATTCCTAAATATTTTTCTGATGCGAACGCAGTTAATGGAGACAAAACCAGTTAAATCGATTCCTAAAGATTTTTCTGATGCTAACGCAATCAATGGAGACAAAACCAGTTAAATCGATTCCTAAAGATTTTTCTGATGCGAATGCAGTCATTAGAGACAAAACCAGTTAAATCAATTCCTAAAGATTTTTCTGATGCGAACGCAGTCAATAGAGACAAAACCAGTTAAATCGATTCCTAAAGATTTTTCTAATGCTAATGCAGTCAAAGGAGACAAATGCAGTCAAAGGAGACAAAACCCCTCTGGTCTGGTTAAATCAATTCCTAAAGATTTTTCTGACGCCAATCCATTCAAAAGAGACAAAACCCCTCTGGTCCGGTTAAATTGATTCCTAAAGATTTTTCTGACGCCAATCCAGTCAAAAGAGACAAAACCCCTCTGGTCCAGTTAAATCGATTCCTAAAGATTTTTCTGACGCCAATCCAGTCAAAAGAGACAAAACCCCTCTGGTCCAGTAAAGTCGATTCCTAAAGATTTTTCTGACGCCAATCCCGTCAAAGAAGACAAAACCACCTACCAACAATCTTCAAATGGCATCTGTAAGCCCATTCCTGACATCACAATGCTGATACCAGTTCATGCGAGTGCAAATTTCTGGGCACTCTAGTGTTCAATCATCTTCTACCTTTGGATCACGAAAGGCTTGAAAGCCAATCTATATCCTCAGGTTTAATAAGATTGAACAGGGGAAACTGTTGTACCCCAAAATTTGCCCTCCCATATTTCTCATGACATTGCAAAAATAATCTCCAAGTGGCTCAAGAGTTGGACAATCAAATCATCTCCTAAGGCAGTCAACCTCAAATTAGGGTTTTGTGTTGCATCAAGGTCCTTGCATCCAAATGAACTCAAGTTCTTCCCAATGTCCTAATATTTTCTCAAGTTCATCCATGTCAAATTTCAAGCCTTGCAGAGAAAGTTTGGTCAGTCAATTGCTCAAGAGATCCAAAAATCGATTGTGCTAGGGAAAAAGTCAACTGTGACCTATGAACAGTCAAACCTCAAGAGTTTTTGTCAAAATTCTCATTTTGAAGGATAATTCATCATTTGATCAAGGGTTGATCATGATTAATCAAGGATTTCTCAAGATTCATCAAGATTCAAAAGTTTCTAAATTAGGGTTTTGTAGGAAAAGTCAACACAACTTTGACCAAGCATAACTTTCTCATACTTCATGAGAAATGACCCATCCAAATCTCATTTTGAATAGGATGCAATTTCCTACAATCCATATTCACACCCAAAGATCAAGAAATACACTCACAAAAAGTTACAAATTTGGACATTATAGGTCATTTTTGAAAGTCAACAAAAACACCTTTTTTGCCAAAGCTTATAACTTGAGCATGGAATATCAAAATGTGATGATACCAATAGGGTTGGTTAGAGGATATCTCAAGGTTTCTAAAAAGTCCAAGAACACCAACAAAAGTTCAAAATTGAAGAAGTTATGCATTGCTGAAGTTGGGCATTTTTCCAAAATTGCCAAAAGTCAACCATCCCCAAAACTTCTAATTTTGCCAAATGGGCCCACTTTTTCCCACTTGATTTGATCTTGTCACACCACACACGTGTCATATCTTCAGTCTTGTGCCAATTTATTAATTTTTCTATTTTATTTGATTTTTATTGATTTAATTCATTTTTAATCAATTTAAATCCAAATAAAATCCAAATCTTAATCAATTGGAATCTTTTTGATTGATACAGGTCTTTAATATCATTATGGACATGACCAAATTCGAATCAAGGCATATCATGAACAAATATTGGATTTTTTGACAAATTTGGAAGCTTGTTCATGGAGGATCAAAGCAAATCCTAAATCATCAATGCTCATGGATTCAAAGCCCAAAATTAAACCTAATTCATTCCATTATACATGTACAAGCTAGAGGCACGAAATTCAGGACCAGAAGGCTGCACAATCTGCAAAACAAAAACTTGAAAAAGCTTGAAAAAGTTGAAAACTGAAATCCATACTAGAGGCAAATTCAAGGCCAAAACTCAACGTGGTGTTCTTGCTTGACGTCCATTGAAGCTATTGGGATCAAAATCAAGCCTTCTCCCTCCCTGAATCGCGTTGTAAGTCCTTTGAAACATACCCCTGTACATGAAAACGCAACCTTGGATTCTTGCATCTTTTTGATAAATCATGGACATATTCTTGATCCTTGCATGATTTCCAAGCTATCTGCAATATTGAATTATGTTTTTGTAGTATGTAAAGCCCTACCCGAAACTAGGGTTTGGGTTTCTTGTTTTTAGGCGTTTCAATTTCAGGTAAAATCAGGACCAACCATGGACATGGATGAACTCAGGAGGAAGAGACGAGCATGGTGATGGTCTCAGAATTCGTTTCCATAGCCTAGAGACGATTTTAGGATTGAGCCATGGATTTTGTTGTGGATTCGAATCCGCAGTAAAAATAACCAGAATTTTATGGGGAAGACGACTACGTGTCCTCTCCCAACTGGCCCCTTCAAATCGCGCGCCTTATTTTTTTATTTCCAGGCATAATGGTTTGTTTTCTATATAATAATTGTTGCCTATCCATTAACAAAAAAGATGTAGTGGTTGAGTTGGTAAGGGAAGCGTGTCAAAGTCCAATGGGACCTGGGTTCGAATCCCAGGTACCCCATATATTTGTTGCATTTTATTTAAAGGTGATCCAGTGCAAAGCCAATAGCGTAGCACACCATACGCCTTCAGATCCCAAGCGCCAGATGGCCTACAGGCCAGATCTGGTGGCCCATATTGGACATCCACCATATGGCAAGGTGAACGTGTCACACTGGATATGGAAGTCAACCCAGGCTTGCTGTAAATGGGCCTCAAAAATGCTGGTCATACCTCCTCTTGGGCCCAAACCCCCATTGGGTTATTTCTTTTCCCTTTATATTTTCTTTTTATTTATTTGTTTTACTTAATTATTATCATTGTTATTTAATTAACTAAATTATTTATTTTTCCTCATAAAATCAAAAACACAAAAAAATATTATTTTATTTATTAAAATTAAATTCAACTTTATTTTTTTATAAATAAATACTAATTTAATTAATTTAGTTTTAAATAGGTTTAACTTTTAATATTTTTGTAATATTTAAAATCAATGTAGAAATTAGGTTTTTATTAACTTGACCAATTTTATTTTATTTCTTTAAATACTTAAAAATCCAAATATATTTTCTTTAATTAATTAATTATTAATTTAGATCTAGTTTCCATTTAATTCAAAAATAAACCAAAAACATGCTTTCTTTCAAAAAAGGGTCAAAACCCTAAAAAATGCCCCCGATTTAATTTTCCCGCATGCGATCCATTTATGATATTGATGTAATTATTTCCAGGAATGTAATAGTTTTAATAGGAATTTAACTTATTTTATCGCTTTATTTTAGTTTCCGCATTTTAATTTCAAGGGTTGTTTTTGGCGATGTAAATACCTGACGCCTTGTAATAGTTAGATTTAATTTCCGCAATTTAATTTCCGCAACTTATAAACTATTAGATGTTCGATAATAGGGAATGCATGACAAGATCAAATGTTTAAACCTAAAATCGACATAGATAACCATTGACATGTACAAAGATAAAATTAACCGAAATAACACACTCGCACATGCGCACTCTTAGGGTACACCTCACTTGGTTGCCTTCGAGCGTGGTCATTGAGTATAGGAAGTTTTAGTTGTCGCCCTCTTGTCCAAAGATCATAAGTTGCCTCGAAACGGTTGCCTCGGAAAAAATGATCTAAGACATTAGGGTTACCGCTAAGGCGTCCTAACATTGCTTTAGTGACCACATGTCCCTTAATCGAATTGACCCTTAAACTCCAACGACGATGCTACCTACTCCTCAATAGTGGGATAGCATTGTATAAAGGATACTTGTACAGATTAATTCCTTTTTCGAGTAGGTAGATGGTTCTTAAGTACTTGGTCATTCTAAACCAAAACAAAACTTTTCGCACTTACACTCCTTTCAAACAAAAAACACTTTTCAAACCCACAAACACAAAGAAAAGAAAATTTTGAAAACACAATGAGCAAGTACCTAAGAGCCCGTGGATAACCACGGATAGAAAGGGTGCTAACACCTTCCCTTTCTATATTCTACCTCCCGAACCCGAGAAACATCTCGAAAAAGGAATTTTTCTGTGCTTTTTTCCTTTCCTTGTTGGATAAAATAAAAGTCGGTGGTGACTCTTGCTTACCGCGACATTTTGCGAAAAATAAACGCAAAACGCAAACCAGCATTCCAAAAACAGTCAATTCTTTCCCACCATATCACAGTGGTGAATAGTGAATATTCGATACTTGGCCCTCACAGGTGTGAGGGTTTATATAATGCCCTTGGCGCATGGCCATTGGTTCCAAATTTTACGTCTGGATATACGAGTCCATAAAATTAGGTAACTTCCATGACTTGGTCAAACTGGGAAGATGTGCCCGTAACTAGCCGTTGATTCCAAGGAGAGGGCCAGTTACGGGAATCTCTCTGGTCAATTCCTGGTGGCCTGCACGACTTTGATGTCGGGCAGGATGAGAGATGCTCATCGATCATCCTAGGCTAGTGTTGGCTTGGGAAGGAAAATTGTCGATATTTCTCGATAGAGAGTGGGTGTAACACCCCAGTTTCAATTATTTGATTTATTTAAATTTGGGAAATTATTTTATTAGAATTAATAAAATAAAAAGGAATTATTTATTTTGAAATATGGAGGAAAATAAAAGAAATAAGAAATATGGATTTCTTTTAAGTTATTGGGCTTGGATGTTGTTAGTAAAGAGTGGGGGTGCAGGAGAAATAAAGATGTGTTTTGGAACTCAAGTTATTTTTCTCATTATTCACGATAACACAGAAGTTGGGATTTTGGGAAGCAGAGCTCTGAAGGTACGAAGAACGAAGACCATCGCTCAGAAAGTTCAAAGCTGCTAATTGATAAGGTAAGGGGGGCTATTACTCGATTTACCTTTGTTTATGGGTTTATGTACGATTGATTTGGGTAATCGTAGGGAAAAACCCCAATTGTTAGATGTTATTAGGGATCGATACCCTTAGGATTGAACTTTGTTAAAGGAGGTTTAGGTTCCCATTTTTATGAAATCAATTAACGATTTTAGGTTCCTAATGGTGGATTGGGAGTATATCTGCATGATCGTGAATTTACCTTAGAAGTTATAGGGATAACCCCAATGTTAGCAGATTTCCCCAAAATGAACGACTAATCACTTCTAAGGTTACTATAATGATTGTTGGTAATTAGGAAATTGAGGTGTTGTTTTGAATTATACAAAATCGATGTCGTTAGGTACCAAAATGCGCGTTTTGGCTGGCATTTTCCCGCGTTTGGCTGCTGTTCTGAGCTGCTACAGGTACAGAAAAATTCTGTACGCGCTCAGCAACACGGGCCGTGTTGCACAACACGGGCACCCGTGTTGGTCTTCTGTGTTGGTAAAAGTAATGTGTTTTCTGGACACATTACAACACGGGCCGTGTTGCACAACACGGGCACCCGTGTTGGTCCCCTGTAATGAGAAAAAAATGTGTTTTCTGGATATGTTACAACACGGGCCGTGTTGCACAACACGGGCACCCGTGTTGATGCTGCTGTGTTGATTTTCTGAATTTTGTTTTCTGTGCGTTATTGTGGATTTTATTGTCGTGCTTTTGGATAATGTTATCGAGCATGAATTATGATATGACTTGATATGATTGATGTTTAAATAGTATGCTGAGTGATTACATGCTATCCATATCCTGTTATGATTGATGTTGTTGATGTGCATGATATGTTGATTGATGTTCATAGTATGCTGAGTGTTACATACTTACATATCATGTTGCATTTGTTAATTCCCACTGTGTTGAATTAACATGGTGGCCAATATACGTGTCCGCGATTTAATGGAACGTTGAGGTGGTAGCCGTGTCCGCGATATAATGGAACGGTGAGTTATCCGTGACCCGAGATTTAATGGGGCGGTAAAGTGGTACCACATGCATGGGTGTGTTGCATTACCTTGAATATAACATGAATGGATGATTTTTCCAATGTTGTATTTGATTGTTTGTAGGCACGTATGGTTGCTAAATTGTTGACGATGTTTGATGTTAATTGCAAATATGAAAAATAATATATTATGGGTATATGAATTGTAAAGATTTTTGTAAACTATGAAATATGCTAATTGTTGGGTGATGCTTATGGTTTCCTGAATTGATTGTTATGAACGTATAATCAAATGTATAATTGAGATGCTCACCCTTACTGTTGAATATTTCAGATTGAGGAGCTTCGTTCAGGTGCTTGGCGAAGGCTTGTCATTTCTAGTTTATTTTCGTTTTAGTAATGTCCGGGTCATGCTCTGATAGTTGTAACTCCGGGAACGTTTGTTTGTCGAGCTGTTTTAGTCAGACTCGTTTAATTCCTTATGTTTTGTTATAATATGATGTTGACATTTTCCAGGTGTTAATCCCTGATGATTTTGAAAATATTATAACATTGATTTTATTAATTAAATTATTCCGCTGTGTAAACATGGATGAGTTACTACTACGTTATGCATGACAGGAATTTGTTTTATTAAAAGAGAATTGTAGCATCCTCGATTATACATGTACTCTGATATTATGCTTTTAGTGTTTGTGAAAATTTATTCGGGGTTTTTAGAGGGTGTTACAATAGTGGTATCAGAGCATAGTCGGTCGTTGCGACCAGAGTCTTGAGTCAGTCATCCCTTTTGTATGCGATTAGTGTAAGGTAACACTGTCGATACTGTATTCTAATGTGGAGTATGTTTTAATTCTCAGGAATATGGCTGGAAGGGGTAACGGACGAAATGATGCTGCACTAGCTGAGGCTTTGGGGATGTTAGCTGGTGTACTTGCTGGAAACCCAACTGGAGGCGTGATTGGTGCTGATAGGCAATTGGGAAATTTCCAAAGGAACAATCCTCCGTTGTTCAAAGGTACACATGACCCTGAAGGTGCTCAGAAGTGGCTGAAGGAAATCGAAAGGATTTTCCGTGTGATTGATTGTGCTGAAGATCTGAAAGTCAGATATGGTACGCATATGTTGGCAGAAGAGGCCGACGACTGGTGGGTTGCCACAAGGACTGAAATGGTTCAGGATGGAGAGGCACTGACTTGGGCTAACTTCAGAAGGGCTTTTCTGAGGAGGTACTTTCCTGAAGATGTTCGGGGAAGAAAGGAAATTGAATTTTTGGAGCTTAAGCATGGCAATCTGACGGTTAGTGAGTATGCTACTAAGTTCACTGAGCTGGCAAAGTATTATGCACACTACAACAATGATGAGGCTGGAGAATTCTCTAAGTGTATCAAATTTGAGAATGGTCTCCGAGATGAGATTAAGCAGGGAATCAGGTACCAGCGTATTCGTAGATTTTCTGACCTGGTGGATTGTAGCAGAATCTTGGAAGAAGATATTACCAGGAATAGGTCGTCGCACTCTCGTGGGGCTGTTGATAAAAAGGGAAAGCAACATATGGACCGTGGCAAGCCATATGGTAGAGATAACCAGAGATCAGGCAGTTGGAAAAGGCCTAGTGGGGGAGACTCTAAGGCTCCTATCAGATGCTACAGGTGTGGTGATTCTGGCCATCACATTCGAGATTGCAAGAGTGATGAGAAGAAGTGCTATAAATGTGGAAAGGCTGGTCATTTGTCTATTGATTGCAAAGGGAAGTCTGTTACTTGTTACAATTGTGGCGAAGAAGGTCACAATCGTCCGCAGTGTCCTAAGCCTAGGAAGGATCAGTCAGGTGGAAAAGTGTTCGCTTTGTCTGGATCTGAGACTACTCCAGAGGATCGATTGATTAAAGGTACGTGTTTTATTCATGGCACACCTTTAGTTGCAATTATTGATACTGGTGCAAATCATTCTTTCATTTCTTTGGATTGTGCTGAGAGGTTGAAACTGGACATATCTGGTATGCGAGGTAGCATGGTTGTTGATACTCCTGCATCGGGTTCAGTGACAACTTCACTTGTATGTAGGAATTGTCCTATTGAGATTTTTGGTAGAGGTTTCGGTATGGATTTAGTGTGCCTACCGCTCGAACAAATTGATATCATCCTTGGGATGAACTGGTTGGAATTCAATCGGGTTCATCTGAACTGCTTTGCTAAGACGGTGATTTTTCCAGAAGCAGTTGGTGTCGAGAACTTGACTATGACTGCTAGGCAGGTACAAGAAGCAATGGAGGACGGTGCTAATGTGTTTATGTTACTTGCTTCGTTAGATGCAACAGGAAAGGTCAGGAGTGGGGAATTGCCAGTGGTGTGTGATTTTCCAGAAGTCTTTCCGGATGATGTTGGTGAGTTACCTCCAGAGAGAGAAGTGGAATTCTCTATAGATTTGATTCCTGGTACGAGACCGGTGTCGATGGCGCCATATCGTATGTCTGCGTCTGAGTTGGCTGAATTGAAGAGTCAGTTGGAAGATTTACTGGAGAAGAAGTTTATTCTTCCAAGTGTTTCACCTTGGGGTGCTCCGGTATTGTTGGTCAAGAAGAAAGAAGGTTCTATGAGACTGTGTGTTGATTACAGGCAATTGAACAAAGTAACCATTAAGAATCGGTATCCGTTACCGAGGATTGATGATTTAATGGATCAACTAATTGGAGCCAGTGTATTCTGTAAGATTGACTTGAGATCTGGATATCATCAGATTCGTGTGAAAGCGGAAGATGTTCAAAAGACTGCTTTTCGAACGAGGTATGGGCATTATGAATATTCTGTTATGCCGTTCGGGGTTACTAATGCACCTGGTGTTTTCATGGAATATATGAACAGGATTTTTCATCCGTATCTGGATAAGTTTGTTGTGGTTTTTATTGATGACATTCTGATTTATTCCAAGAATGACAAAGAGCATGCGGAACATCTCAGAATTGTGTTAGAGTTGTTGAAAGATAGGAAGTTGTATGCAAAGTTGTCCAAATGTGAGTTCTGGCTGAGTGAAGTTA
Organism: Vicia faba; assembly: GCA_948472305.1. Classification (NCBI taxonomy): domain Eukaryota; kingdom Viridiplantae; phylum Streptophyta; class Magnoliopsida; order Fabales; family Fabaceae; genus Vicia; species Vicia faba. The sequence goes on along the minus strand of OX451738.1, from coordinate 1,214,126,714 downwards.
GTTTTCTTGGACATGTGATTTCTAAGAATGGTATTGCAGTGGATCCTACAAAAGTAGAAGCAGTATCTCAGTGGGAAGCGCCAAAGACTGTTTCTGAAATCAGAAGTTTCCTTGGTCTTGCAGGTTATTACAGAAAGTTTATCGAAGGATTCTCAAAGTTAGCATTGCCATTGACGAAATTGACTCGTGAAGGACAAGCGTTTATTTGGGATTCTGATTGTGAGAAAGGTTTCCAAGAATTGAAGCGGAGATTGACTAGTGCTCCTATTCTGATTTTTCCGAATCCGGTGGAATCTTTTGTGGTCTATTGTGATGCATCTCTGTTGGGTTTAGGTGGTGTTTTAATGCAGAATCAACAGGTAGTTGCGTATGCTTCGAGACAGTTGAAGGTTCATGAAAGGAACTATCCTACTCATGACTTAGAGTTGGCAGCAGTTGTGTTTGTCTTGAAATTGTGGAGACATTATCTGTATGGTTCGAGATTTGAAGTGTATAGTGATCATAAGAGTTTGAAGTATCTTTTCGATCAGAAAGAGCTCAATATGAGGCAAAGAAGGTGGTTGGAATTTCTCAAAGATTATGATTTTGGTTTGAATTACCATCCTGGTAAGGCAAATGTGGTTGCAGATGCTTTGAGCAGGAAATCCTTGCATATGTCTATGATGATGGTTCGTGAATTGGAGTTAATTGAACAATTCCGAGATTTGAGTTTAATTTGTGAAAGTACTCCGAAGTGTGTTCGTTTGGGTATGTTGAAACTTACTAGTGGTATTCTAGAAGAGATCAGGATCGGGCAAAAATCTGATGTTAATTTAGTTGATAAATTGACATTGATCAACAAAGGTCAAGGTGGTGAGTTTAGAATTGATGAAAATGATGTTATGAGATTTGGCGATAGAGTTTGTGTTCCTGATGTCGCAGAAATCAAGCAGAGTATATTAGAGGAAGGACATCGCAGTGGGATGAGTATTCATCCGGGTGCCACGAAAATGTATCATGATTTGAAGAAATTGTTTTGGTGGCCGGGAATGAAAAAGGAAATAGCTGAATTTGTGTATGCATGTTTAATCTGTTAGAAATCGAAGATTGAACATCAGAAGCCGTCTGGATTTATGCAACCAATGTTTATTCCAGAATGGAAGTGGGATAGTATTTCTATGGATTTCGTATCTGGGTTGCCGAGGACTCCTATGAATTGTGAAGCGATATGGGTCGTTGTGGATAGGTTGACTAAGTCTGCTCATTTTATACCGGTGCGAATGGATTACTCAATGGAGAGATTGGCACAGTTATATATTGAGAAAATAGTGAGTTTGCATGGAGTTCCTTCTAGTATTGTGTCAGATAGAGATCCGAGATTCACTTCGAAATTTTGGGAAGGATTGCAGAAGGCTTTGGGTACTAAATTGAGGTTGAGTTCAGCTTACCATCCTCAGACTGATGGACAGACGGAGAGGACGATTCAATCGTTAGAAGATTTATTGCGTGCTTGTGTTTTGGAGAAGGGTGGAGCTTGGGATAGCTATTTGCCATTGATTGAATTTACTTATAACAATAGTTACCATTCGAGTATTGGCATGGCTCCGTTTGAGGCATTGTATGGTAGACGGTGTAGAACACCTTTGTGTTGGTATGAATCTGGAGAGAGTTCGGTAATTGGGCCAGAGATTGTTCAGCAGACTACTGAAAAGATCAAATTGATTCAAGAGAAGATGAGAGCTTCTCAGAGTCGTCAGAAAAGTTATCATGACAAGAGGAGAAAGAATTTAGAATTCAGTGCTGGAGATCATGTGTTTATGAGAGTTACCCCGATGACGGGTATTGGTCGAGCGTTGAAATCTAAGAAGTTGACTCCGCGTTTTATTGGTCCGTTTCAGATTACGGAAAGAGTTGGAGAAGTTGCTTATCGTATTGCTTTACCTCCGAGACTTGCGAATTTGCACGATGTTTTTCATGTTTCTCAGCTGAGGAGATACATTCCAGACCCATCTCATGTAATCCAAATAGATGATGTACAGGTGAGAGATAACCTGACAGTAGAAACATTGCCTATGAGGATAGAAGATCGGGAAGTGAAACAGTTAAGAGGTAAAGAGATAGCATTAGTGAAGGTTGCTTGGGGAGGTCCAGCAGATGGAAATATCACTTGGGAGCTGGAGAGCCAGATGAAAGAGGCTTATCCGGAGCTGTTCGTCTAAGGTATGTTTTCGAGGACGAAAACTCTTTTAGTGGGGGAGAGTTGTAACACCCCAGTTTCAATTATTTGATTTATTTAAATTTGGGAAATTATTTTATTAGAATTAATAAAATAAAAAGGAATTATTTATTTTGAAATATGGAGGAAAATAAAAGAAATAAGAAATATGGATTTCTTTTAAGTTATTGGGCTTGGATGTTGTTAGTAAAGAGTGGGGGTGCAGGAGAAATAAAGATGTGTTTTGGAACTCAAGTTATTTTTCTCATTATTCACGATAACACAGAAGTTGGGATTTTGGGAAGCAGAGCTCTGAAGGTACGAAGAACGAAGACCATCGCTCAAAAAGTTCAAAGCTGCTAATTGATAAGGTAAGGGGGGCTATTACTCGATTTACCTTTGTTTATGGGTTTATGTACGGTTGATTTGGGTAATCGTAGGGAAAAACCCCAATTGTTAGATGTTATTAGGGATCGATACCCTTAGGATTGAACTTTGTTAAAGGAGGTTTAGGTTCCCATTTTTATGAAATCAATTAACGATTTTAGGTTCCTAATGGTGGATTGGGAGTATATCTGCATGATCGTGAATTTACCTTAGAAGTTATAGGGATAACCCCAATGTTAGCAGATTTCCCCAAAATGAACGACTAATCACTTCTAAGGTTACTATAATGATTGTTGGTAATTAGGAAATTGAGGTGTTGTTTTGAATTATACAAAATCGATGTCGTTAGGTACCGAAATGCGCGTTTTGGCTGGCATTTTCCCGCGTTTGGCTGCTGTTCTGAGCTGCTACAGGTACAGGAAAATTCTGTACGCGCTCAGCAACACGGGCCGTGTTGCACAACACGGGCACCCGTGTTGGTCTTCTGTGTTGGTAAAAGTAATGTGTTTTCTGGACACATTACAACACGGGCCGTGTTGCACAACACGGGCACCCGTGTTGGTCCCCTGTAATGAGAAAAAAATGTGTTTTCTGGATATGTTACAACACGGGCCGTGTTGCACAACACGGGCACCCGTGTTGATGCTGCTGTGTTGATTTTCTGAATTTTGTTTTCTGTGCGTTATTGTGGATTTTATTGTCGTGCTTTTGGATAATGTTATCGAGCATGAATTATGATATGACTTGATATGATTGATGTTTAAATAGTATGCTGAGTGATTACATGCTATCCATATCCTGTTATGATTGATGTTGTTGATGTGCATGATATGTTGATTGATGTTCATAGTATGTTGAGTGTTACATACTTACATATCATGTTGCATTTGTTAATTCCCATTGTGTGGAATTAACATGGTGGCCAATATATGTGTCCGCGATTTAATGGAACGTTGAGGTGGTAGCCGTGTCCGCGATATAATGGAACGGTGAGTTATCCGTGACCCGAGATTTAATGGGGCGGTAAAGTGGTACCACATGCATGGGTGTGTCGCATTACCTTGAATATAACATGAATGGATGATTTTTCCAATGTTGTATTTGATTGTTTGTAGGCACGTATGGTTGCTAAATTGTTGACGATGTTTGATGTTAATTGCAAATATGAAAAATAATATATTATGGGTATATGAATTGTAAAGATTTTTGTAAACTATGAAATATGCTAATTGTTGGGTGATGCTTATGGTTTCCTGAATTGATTGTTATGAACGTATAATCAAATGTATAATTGAGATGCTCACCCTTACTGTTGAATATTTCAGATTGAGGAGCTTCGTTCAGGTGCTTGGCGAAGGCTTGTCGTTTCTAGTTTATTTTCGTTTTAGTAATGTCCGGGTCATGCTCTGATAGTTGTAACTCCGGGAACGTTTGTTTGTCGAGCTGTTTTAGTCAGACTCGTTTAATTCCTTATGTTTTGTTATAATATGATGTTGACATTTTCCAGGTGTTAATCCCTGATGATTTTGAAAATATTATAACATTGATTTTATTAATTAAATTATTCCGCTGTGTAAACATGTATGAGTTACTACTACGTTATGCATGACAGGAATTTGTTTTATTAAAAGAGAATTGTAGCATCCTCGATTATACATGTACTCTGATATTATGCTTTTAGTGTTTGCGAAAATTTATTCGGGGTTTTTAGAGGGTGTTACAGTGGGCAGTTCAGGTGATGGACGTGCGGGTCATACCAAAAGAAATGGTTAGACTGGGCCCATTCAAGTTGTTGGGCTAGTCCAGAACAGTAGCCCCCCAAGTCGTTGCTTCTGGATACATGAGTGATGACTTTAACACCTGCTCGTGGAATGAGGCGCGTTTTACGGGGAAATGAGTTCTGCCCATTGCGCCTTTCTCGCGGGGAGATGATGAGTTGGTTGTTAGGAGCTTTGAACTTGTAGAGGTATCATGTTTCGAGTAGCGTGCTAGCGAAGCGGCGCAATGATGACCTAGGGGCTATGGTGTAATAATGACGACCCTAGGGTTTCCCAGGCGTGTGTCTCGCATGCACGGGTGGCCTAAACTATAAATACGAGAGGAGTGGGGAGTTTAGTGTTTTTCGTCTTCTCTCTCAACTGTTAGTAATAGCTCAATTATTGACCACCTTCGTTCATTGAGTTTTGCCGCTCGCAGTTGCTACTTCCAACCTTTCTTCTTCTACTAACTTGTAAGTTTTCAGTTTTCCACCGTTGTTCACTTTTAGTAGTTCATATTTTCTCCATTTTCTTTCTAGAAATGCTTGCGGCTAGGGCTTAGAGTTTTTTTTGTAAGGACGTCATTGGGGAGTGTTGGTGGAAGGCGACGATTCTGTAGTTTAGAATCGCTGAAGCCATCGTGGAATCTCCTAGTGCACTACATGATGTGTTGTAGATGGTCCCTTAGGGCTTAGGGCTTTTTTTGTAACTTTTGCCCGTTTATGCGCCTTAGTGAGGGTTCTGGTCGAGGAAACAATCCTCGTTTCCCAACGCCCTTTCGCTTGATTAGCGGTGGAAGGATGGTTCTAACATTGATGTCTAACTCATATTTACCCTCTGCTTTTCAGGTATTATGGTCGACAATGCCCGGGTCGATCTCTCGAGCGAGTCTTCACAATCTTTAAGAAATTTCTCAAATGATGCGAGTAGCTCGTCGAGTATCCTGGATATTTCTGGGGATGCACAGAATCAGTCGGAGCAATAAACAGGGGAAGGCGATGTGGAGATGACCTCCGCCAATCAAGGTTACTTGTTTCCCCCCGAGTATGAGAAGGATCCACGGGGGTATGTTTTTACAGATGTGTATACTCACGAAGAGGGGAACCAAGGAGAATGGTCGTTATATATCCCCAGGTGTTGTACCCCAAAATTTGCCCTCCCATATTTCTCAAAATATTTCAAGAAAAATTCACAAGTCCAACCCGGCGCATCATATTCAGGTGTTCTTTCGCCAAGATATCTCTGATAACATATTCTCAAATTCAGGTTCGGCTCAAGAGTCAATTCTTTAAAGAAGGTACCCGAATGTGTGAGTTTTCTCGAAGAAATATGGTGAAAAAGTGTGCTGAAAGTGCAGTTTTTACGCGCTAAAAAATTCATAACTTGAAGATCGTGGCTCGTTTTGAACCCGTTCCGGTGGCCAGAATTCCGTCTTGACATTATCTACGTTTTCATCTCTCACGACTGGAAGCCAATTTCGATCAGAAAGTCTTCAAAAATATGGATTTATCAAGTATTTTCATACAGAAAATTTTTGACAGAAGTTTATTTGCGTCATGTTCAGAAAATCATAACTTGGTCGATTTTCATCGTATCGAGCTGGTTCTGGCGCCAAAATTTCACAAATTGAGTTGACTACATTTTCACAGAAGGTATTAAGTTCAAACAGTATTCAAAAGGCCTTCATTTTTTGCTCAGAGTGCGTGACACGCTGAAAATCCTGAATGCTGAATAATATTTCATCTGGGCCGAAACTTCGAAAATTCATAACTCGGTCAATTTTTATCGGATTGGGCTCATATTTTTACACAAGGTCCCTGACTAATAGATCGAAAACTTTGCTTCAAAAGTCGAGACCGGATTATGCTACGATCAATACCAGTTTTTTATTGAAGAACGTGTCAGAGTCGACACTGGAGCTCAAAATAAGTTTGTCTGAGCTGAAACTTCAAAAATTCATAACTAATTCACCGTTTATCCGATTGAGCCGATTTTCAGACAGGAGTTAGTTCTCGATGCCGGCTACATTTTGTTTTCACATTTCAACTTCAAAAATTGCACTTAAGTCCCTGCGATTTAGCCTGGAAAGTGACGAACTCAAGTGAACATTGGAGGCCCAATTGCACATTCAAAGCCCATTTTCTTTACCCTAATTTCCATTATATAATCACCTTCTTTTCACACAAACCAGAGAGGGGAAAAGGGAGGAAAAGAAGAGAGAAAAAAAACCTTGCCACAACACTGTTAGAATATCAAACTCTTTCAAGAACCCTAAAACCTTGAAATCCTTATTACAAATCTCTCTCTCACTACAAACAAGCCATCAAAGTTACAAACCAACACCTCACTACTTTTCCAGTAAGGCATAAAAGCATTCAGGTCACTAATTTTCCAGTAAGGGTAAGATTGATTTGATCTCGATGATCAAAAGGGTATAATCATTCATACATGCCATATTGTGCCTAAACATTAAATTTCTTCATATATTGACTTTATTTGCATTTTTATGATTTTATTTTAATGTGTTCGTGAGATTCAACACTGCAGATTTAGACAGGATCTCATGCAGGTTTATTTAGGAACGTTGAGGCCAAAAGCCAAATGGCCAAAAGCCAAAAGCCAAATGGCCAAAGTAGAAAAACTTATGCATGACACCAATACATGGCGAGACAGACATCCTGAGAAGATTAAGGAACGTTGAGGCCAAAACGCAAATGGCCAAAAGCCAAAAGCCAAATGGCCAAAGTAGAACAACTTATGCATGATGAGGCCAAAACACAAATGACCAACAGCCAGAACACAAATGGCCAAACCACTCCAATTCACCTCCAAAAAGGGCCAGACACCCCCCATGGTTTGCCTTTCTCATTCTTTTCTCATATTTTTTCTATTTTTGTTTTAATTAGTTTTTTCAATTTAATTCTTTAAACCAATTTATTTTCACAAAAACATAAAAACAATATAAAAATCAGAAAAGAGACAAAAAATAAGTATTTTTATTTAATATTATTTTTTGTAAATAAATATCATTAATTAATTTTAGCTTTTTAAATTAGGTTAATTCAAATATTTTTCTTAATAAACTTAAAAACTTGTAGAATTAGGTTATAATTATTATTACTTTTTCTTTTTATTTTATCATCTCTAACAATTAATTATTTACTATTATTTTTATAAATCAAATTGCTTTTATTAATTAGGTTAACTTTAATATTTTTTCTTAACAAATAAAAGTTGTAGAATTAGGGTTAATTAGTTAATTTCATTTAATCTTTCTCATAAAAATTCATAAATCCAAAAAAATACCAAAAATAATTTCTTTTTTATTTTTTAATTAATTTAATAATTAATTAACTTTTCATTCAATTTAATTCCAAAAGGGTCCAACGCCCTCGAACGTTCTATTTTCTATTCTTTTCGCGCATTTATTCTTATTTTTCTTGTAAATATTATGTAACTGTTCAAGCCATGTAATAGTAACTAGGTTTTACTTTCCGCATTTTATTAAAAACGGGTCTTTGTAATTTGGCGATGTATAGACCCGCGTCTTGTAATAGCGTAGGATTTATCTTTCCGCATTTAAATTTCCGCACTTTTAAATTATAATTGCATGAAAGAATGAATGTCTAAATAAAAATAAAAGCGTAGATCACCCATAATATGACGAGACAAAAATAAATGAACATGACACACAAATCACACACCACCCCTAGGGCACGCCTCACTGTTGCCTTGCCCTTCGAAAGGTGATCGTCGAGTAGAGGATGTCTTAGTAAGTCCTCATGATCCGGGAACCTGGCATGAGGGTAGCTTCTAAGGTGTCTTCCTATTGCTCCGGTGATCACCATATCCCGAACCTTGAATTGACCCGAACACCTCCAACGGTGGTGCTACCTACCTCTCAATGGTGGGATGGCACTACTTTAAAGGACATTTACACAGACGAATTCCTTAGGGTAGGTAGACGAATCTAGATACTTGCTCTAATTTCAAAACGAATTCAAAAATACTTTTCACACCGACACCTTTTCAAAAAGCTTTCGAAAGCAATTTTTCAAACACTCTTGAGGACCGATACAAGAGTCGAACTGGAATTTTCAAAAAAACCTTTTAAAACCCACAATTGAAAAGCAAACAAACCATTTTTGAAAACACAAATGAGCAAGTATCTAAGAGCCCATGGATAACCATGGATAGCAAGGGTGCTAATACCTTCCCTTTCTATAATCTACCTCCCGAACCGAGAGCAATCTCTTTAAGGAATTTTTCTGTGCTTTTGTCCTTTCCATTTGGAGAAAATAAAAGACAGTGGCGACTCTTGCTTCCGCGACATTTCGCGAACCAGCGTTAAACAGTCAGTTCCAGATCCACCGATCACAGAACTGGCGACTCTGCTGGGGATCTCTTATAAAAGTGAGGTGTACCTTAGGGTTAGTTCATAACTGTGTTTTCAATTGTATTGATTTGCTTGCTTTAAATTATGGGACTGTCTTGGGAGTTCTATAGATCCTAACCCGGATCTGGGGGATACCTTCTTAGAAAGTAGCAACAAGGCTGTGGGGGAACTGTGCGGGGTATACCGACATGGTTGAAACAGTTTGCTACGTTGATGTGGCACTTTGGTGTGTACCGGTAACCCTTGAGTTCAGTCAAGAAGAGTACGGGGCCTCCGCGTGGTGTCGTGAAGCATGAACATACCTTAGGAACCTTAATTGAACTATCTTGGCCTCTTTAGGGTAGTGAGATAACTGACTTTGGTGCAGTCCGAGGTTGGTTGATACTCGATACTACACTCAATTGAGGGTTGCTTTCCTGGAATATTTCGGTCGCCAGTTCAGTGGCTAAATCGAAACGATGAACAATGAAAGCAATCCCGTGATATTGGGACCCTTAGAACCCAGTTACTTCTAATAGGACAGGTTGAACCCACCAACTTCCAGAGGGTACTACCCAGACCCCATGCTGGCCTAAACTCTAAGGGCTCTTTTGTGTGACTTGTGTGCCTTCGTACTCGACTACTTGCATGCTTGTTATCTGACACATGAACTACTTGTAGGTTTTGTTGGCAGTCCTTAATTGGGACTCATAACATGGTTTGCTAAGTTCCTTGCAGGTTTTGGTTTGCAGTCCTTAATTAGGACTCATAACATGGTTTACCAAATTTCTCGCAGGTTTTGTTTATAGTCCTTAATTGGGACACATAACAGGGTTTACTGAGTTTTCTTGCAGGTTTTGGTTTGTAGTCCTTAATTGGGACTCATAACAGGGTTACTTACATTACCCCATGCATACCATAACATCATACCATTGCATACATCCTAACCCATTTCAAGGATCTCAAGGGCTGGTGATGCAGGTCATGATAAATCAAACATCTAGCAAGGGGCAAAGGGGATTTATTTTCCTCTAGCCAAGGGTGTCAGGGGCTGTGACCCACTTGATATGGTGAGCTCTGACTCTTGAAAAAGGTTCCCCTAACCAAGGTTGTTTGGAAACCAAAACCAGACATGATGACCAAAGTCAGGGGCTATGACCCACTGGATATGGCGAGCCTTTGACCCTTGAAGAAGGACTCTCAACAACATGAGGCCCCTTCACTCAAGCTACCGGATTCAAATGCTAACAATTTTCTTGTTTACCCCGCGAGATCCTTGAAAACATTGCATGCATGTCATACACATCATTGCATTACAGGTACACTTGTTGTAGGTCACTTACCTTTCTCGCTGTTTATTTCAGCAATGGCTTCCCAACAAGATAACCAGGACCCTCTTGCTCAAGAGACCCGGTTCGGGGAAATCCTCCTGAATCTATCCAAGGGGCAGGAGGAGCTAAGGACACTTCTCATGGAGACTTTGGTCAGGAACAGCGCTGAGGACGAATGGCTGAAACATCTGCAAGCTGTAGTGGATGCAATGAGAGCCCAGATGCTGGGGCAGGTGACTATCATCCAAGACTTAGCTCAAAGACAAGATGAGCTCGGGATTCTCGTCAACCAAATGCTTCGGGGTAACCAACTGGGGCAAACATCTAAGGGTAAAGAGCCATTCATCATTCAACCATCTTTGAGACAAGGAGATAAGGGGAGAGTTCCTCTAATGGCTCCAGTGTCACAAACTAAGCAGCAACTTCACCAGCTTCAGCCAGACAAGCCCAGGAGGCAATTCACCCAGCTCAACATGTCGCTGTTTCAAGCGTTACAACGCCTGTTGAGGTTGAATCTGATCACATTAAGGGCTCATCCCCGGAACCCCAACACAGCATCTCCTGCCTACGATCCCAATAAAAGGTGTGCCTACCACTCTGCCAGTCCAGGACATGATACAAATGAGTGTTGGGCCCTGAAGAACAAGATCCAGGACCTGATTGATGAAGGAGCATTGGAGTTCACACAAGATGGTCAGGCTGAGTTTTTCTACCATCCCTCCAAGGCTCACCATTTGAAGTGACAAGCCCTGAGATGAAAAGACTTTTGTTCATTAGGATTTTCAAGTTGTGATTTTCTTTTGTTCAAACATTTACTCATGTTAAACGTTGTTATTCCATTAATGCATCGCATATGTCTGTTTTGAAGCAATATATTCGTATTCACTATATACAAATTATTTTCATATTTTTTCTGATGTCAACTCTCCATTAAAAATTCTAAGCCTCTTGAGGGAGGATGACGAAAACGATACCACAATCTACAGTATGCTTTTGAATAGACCCCGTTGATGAGGTACAGGCATTGTTTCAATCCCTAAACACTGGAGTTATAAGGATGATAATCCCTCGTCAACCCATCTGAGCCAAAGAAGTAGGAGTTTTTCTTTTCGAAATTTAAAACCCTTAATCATAACCTGGGGCAGGGTAGTTCTCTCAGTTGATCCAAGTGCGCAACAAATGGCACCAAAGAGGTCCTTACAAAACAAAGGAAGACAAGGATGGTTCCGAACAATCGTAAAAACAGGCAGTCATTATCAAAAAAAAATTCATAAATGAAAAGCCCAAAAAGTCAAAACCTATAAAGGAGACTTAAAAAACTGGGGCATCCCGCTGACTGTAATTCCAAAAAGAAACAGTTCAGGCAAAAAACAGGGATAATGAAAGAAAAAGAAAGAGGTCTTACAAACCCTAAACCAAACAAAAATGACTGCCTATTCAAATAAACGTTCAACATCCGAACCATCACTGGAATTTCAGAGCAAAGACTCAAACAAGGTCTAACGCACGATCAGCTGAGTTTAGGTTTGAAGAACATCACGAAGAGCGGGTGGGTACAAATAAAATTTGAGCCATTATCCTTTGTTTCTTAAACCGTGAACCAGGCCACGTTACAACCCTTGAAAGTCCTAGCTGAAGCATGGGTTAGTTCGAAAGCATACTGTTACGAAAGGTATCCTGACTCCTTAAGGCTCGCAATAAAATAACGAGTTGACATCACACGTTTTACAGACATTCACTTGTTTTATGAAAGAGAATGCATTTTCAAAATCTTCAAGACAGGCATAGGCTTTGCATTTTTAACATAACTTTGTTTGCATATGACTTTTTGTTAGAACAGTAGGGAAATTCGCACGATGAATATCTAATGAACAAAAGCACTTCCAATCAAGGGGCATGATATAATCATGGTCTATCATCTGGGGCAGTCCAATCAAGATTCGGAGAATCTCTCAAAGGCCAAACAGCCTGGGGCAAACCTCCATCTGGATCACTTGGGGCACTCCAGCAGCGAATCTTGCCTGATTAAACACCTTCTGGTGGCATGACAAAACAATTCTAACAGGGGCAACTCCCTACATTCTAAGAGCATGGACATAGTCGAAAAAATACTACGCAAAATCAAAGACCCGCTAGGTTGACACACCTAGGCAAAAATTAGGGCTTCCCGGCGAACCAAAAGGGTTCGGGCAAAATGAAGGGATAAAAAAAAAATCTGTACACCCGGCAAGTCGAAAACCTGAAAAGGCGGCTTGGGCAAAAATGGGTATCCCGGTGGACTGAAAACCCGAAAGGGCGGTCCAGGCAAAAATTAGGGATCAAAGCGTACGACTATGTCCCGTCATCTTGTCACCTGCCTACCGGAAGAAGGTCTATCCATCAACAACTATCAGCACCTCACAGGTCTTCCTCTCCCACCACTGAAACAGGGGCAATAAAGAGTTGTCTAAGCAATCTAATTGTTTTGTCCTCCAAGGTACCAAGGTAGGTTCAGCTAAAGAACATAACCAGCACATCTTAATTCCCCAGAGAGTGAGCCAGCAAGTCAGTGCACTCTCCCCAAGCTATATTATCAAACCTTAAGGAAATTGTGTATCCCCCGCAGATCTCAACATTCCCCAGCATAGTATATGGATATTCTTAACGAGCATCCCCGGCAGTCTTGGTCTAAAGATTGTTCCCCGGCGGCATATCAAATATTCAGTGGAGTCCCTTCCAATACAGTTCAGTACTTCCCCAGGAGAGTCCAATCCAGTTTCCCTAGGAAAAGTTGGAATCCATCTCCCCAAGCAGTAAGCTTATCCCCAGTAGATTCTGGAAGCTTATCCTCGCAGAGCACGAACGCGTCCCCCGGTCTTATTCAAAGAGTTATTTCCTTACCAGGATATAACTGGGTTATCCTCATCCAAAAGCCACAGAGAGATCGTCCTCGGCGAAGTCTTTTTATCCCCAGCGAAGTCTATTAACACTTCCAACACAACAATGGTATCCCCAGTGAAGTTACCGTCAACATTTCAGCAAAGTATCCCTCTTCCCACAGAGTGTGCTTCCCAGCAAGATCGCTAGAGTATCTTTTCTCCCCGCAGAGTAATACATTCGCCAAGCTTATTCCCCAACGGATTTATCTTCTCATACTGGTATTCCTGCAACTATCATCCCCAGCGGAAGCGAAATCTATTCTTCAACACCAGCCCAGGAGTTAACTTCCTGGCACCCGTCAAGGATTTATTTTCTTAGACTAAAATACATTCATGAACATTACATCTTCATACATTATAGCATGCATATGCATCTCCTACACGAATCTCATCAATTTTGAGGACATCCTGAAATCATGCAGTTCATGCATCATGATCTTGCATACAACTGACGCTTTACCTTTTCAGGAAAGGTCAATACAAAGATGATTACTATCAACTATCGCGACTCCTTCTAGATATAGTTCAGATGTGAACCAGATATGGCAACGTTCTGATACTTCTTCCAGATTTCCTCCTAGATATAGTTCAGATGTGAACCAGATATGGCGACGTTCTGATACTTCTTCCAGATTTCCTTCTAGATATAGTTCAGATGTGAACCAGATATGGCAATGTTCTGATACTTCTTCCAGATTTCCTCCTAGATATAGTTCAGATGTGAACCAGATATGGCGACGTTCTGATACTTCTTCCAGATTTCCTTCTAGATATAGTTCAGATGTGAACCAGATATGGCGACGTTCTGATACTTCTTCCAGATTTCCTTCTAGATATAGTTCAGATGTGAACCAGATATGGCGACGTTCTGATACTTCTTCCAGATTTCCTTCTAGATATAGTTCAGATGTGAACCAGATATGGCGACATTCTGATACTTCTTCCAGATTCCTTCTAGATATAGTTCAGATGTGAACCAGATATGGAAACATTCTGATACTTCTTCCAGATTTCCTCCTAGATATAGTTCAGATGTGACCCAAATATGGCAACGTTCTGATACTTCTTCCAGATTTCCTTCTAGATATAGTTCAGATGTGAACCAGATATGGCGACGTTCTGATACTTCTTCCAGATTTCCTTCTAGATATGGTTCGGATGTGACCCAGGCATGGCGACGTTCTGACACTTATTCCAGACTCCCCCTCAAACAACTTAGATATGCTCCAGACCCGGAGACTATTCTATTGTTTAGTCCAGATTCATTCGAAAGACTATTCCAGATTCGATTCCTGCATCCAGTCAAAAGCCTTCTCTAGTCCAGCTAAATCGACCCCTAACAGATTTTCCTAATAAAGACTCAGTAGAAGATATCCAAGATTCTCTCAATGATACTGTTGAGGTTGTAGTCGCCTATGGTTCTCTCCCCGTTACTGCGGAGGTAGTAATCATCCCCAAGATTCTCTCAGCGTTACTGTTGAAGTAGAAGATATCCAAGATTCTCTCAATGATACTGTTGAGGTTGTAGTCGCCTATGGTTCTCTCCCCGTTACTGCGGAGGTAGTAATCATCCCCAAGATTCTCTCAGCATTACTGTTGAAGTAGAAGATATCCAAAATTCTCTCAATGATACTGTTGAGGTTGTAGTCGCCTGTGGTTCTCTCCCCGTTACTGCGGAGGTAGTAATCGCCCCAAGATTCTCTCAACGTTACTGTTGAAGTAGAAGATATCCAAGATTCTCTCAATGATACTGTTGAGGTTGTAGTCGCCTGTGGTTCTCTCCCTGTTACTGCGGAGGTAGTAATCACCCCCAGATTCTCTCAGCGTTCCTGTTGAGGTAGAAGTCATCCAAGGTTCTCTCACCGTCCCGTTGAGGTAGTAACCATCCCTGGTTCATTCATCACCTTTTGAAGATCCAGATTCAGCTCCTGTAACCAGTCAGGGTACACATTCATACAAAGAGTTTGAAGACCAGCTCCTGTAACAGGTCAGGTACTCATTTTCTTCTTTGCAGGTATGCAAGTTCTCGCTAAGGAATCTCTTATGCGATCAACATCCAGATGGCATCTATAAGCCCATCCACCTATCCATCACCTCTCAGCATGGCATCTATAAGCCCATCATCCTATCCATCAATCTCCAAATGGCATCTCTAAGCCCATTCCCCACATCACACTACTATGTGAGCGCAAATTTCTGGGCACTCTAGTGTCCAATCATCTTCCACCTTTGGATTACGAAAGGCACGTCAGCCAATCTACATCCTCAGGTTTAAGAAGATTGAACAGGGGCAACTGTTGTACCCCAAAATTTGCCCTCCCATATTTCTCAAAATATTTCAAGAAAAATTCACAAGTCCAACCCGGCGCATCATATTCAGGTGTTCTTTCGCCAAGATATCTCTGATAACATATTCTCAAATTCAGGTTCGGCTCAAGAGTCAATTCTTTAAAGAAGGTACCCGAATGTGTGAGTTTTCTCGAAGAAATATGGTGAAAAAGTGTGCTGAAAGTGCAGTTTTTACGCGCTAAAAAATTCATAACTTGAAGATCGTGGCTCGTTTTGAACCCGTTCCGGTGGCCAAAATTCCGTCTTGACATTATCTACGTTTTCATCTCTCACGACTGGAAGCCAATTTCGATCAGAAGGTCTTCAAAAATATGGATTTATCAAGTATTTTCATACAGAAAATTTTTGACAGAAGTTTATTTGCGTCATGTTCAGAAAATCATAACTTGGTCGATTTTCATCGTATCGAGCTGGTTCCGGCGCCAAAATTTCACAAATTGAGTTGACTACATTTTCACAGAAGGTATTGAGTTCAAACGGTATTCAAAAGGCCTTCGTTTTTTGCTCAGAGTGTGTGACACGCTGAAAATCCTGAATGCTGAATATTATTTCATCTGGGCCGAAACTTCGAAAATTCATAACTCGGTCAATTTTTATCGGATTAGGCTCATATTTTTACACAAGGTCCCTGACTTGTAGATCTACAACTTTGCTTCAAAAGTCGAGACTGGATTATGCTCCGATCAATACCAGTTTTTTATTGAAGAACGTGTCAGAGTCGACACTGGAGCCCAAAATAAGTTTGTCTGAGCTGAAACTTCAAAAATTCATAACTAATTCACCGTTTATCCGATTGAGCCGATTTTCGGACAGGAGTTAGTTCTCGATGCCGGCTACATTTTGTTTTCACATTTCAACTTCAAAAATTGCACTTAAGTCCCTGCGATTTAGCCTGGAAAGTGACGAACTCAAGTGAACATTGGAGGCCCAATTGCACATTCAAAGCCCATTTTCTTTACCCTAATTTCCATTATTTAATCACCTTCTTTTCACACAAACCAGAGAGGGGAAAAGGGAGGAAAAGAAGAGAGAAAAAAAACCTTGCCACAACACTGTTAGAATATCAAACTCTTTCAAGAACCCTAAAACCTTGAAATCCTTATTACAAATCCCTCTCTCACTACAAACAAGCCATCACAGTTACAAACCAACACCTCACTACTTTTCCAGTAAGGCATAAAAGCATTCAGGTCACTAATTTTCCAGTAAGGGTAAGATTGATTTGATCTCCATGATCAAAAGGGTATAATCATTCATACATGCCATATTGTGCCTAAACATTAAATTTCTTCATATATTGACTTTATTTGCATTTTTATGATTTTATTTTAATGTGTTCGTGAGATTCAACACTGCAGATTTAGACAGGATCTCATGCAGGTTTATTTAGGAACGTTGAGGCCAAAAGCCAAATGGCCAAAAGGCAAAAGCCAAATGGCCAAAGTAGAAAAACTTATGCATGATACCAATACATGGCGAGACAGACATCCTGAGAAGATTAAGGAACGTTGAGGCCAAAACGCAAATGGCCAAAAGCCAAAAGCCAAATGGCCAAAGTAGAACAACTTATGCATGATGAGGCCAAAACACAAATGGCCAACAGCCAGAACACAAATGGCCAAACCACTCCAATTCACCTCCAAAAAGGGCCAGACACCCCCCATGGTTTGCCTTTCTCATTCTTTTCTCATATTTTTTCTATTTTTGTTTTAATTAGTTTTTTCAATTTAATTCTTTAAACCAATTTATTTTCACAAAAACATAAAAACAATATAAAAATCAGAAAAGAGACAAAAAATAAGTATTTTTATTTAATATTATTTTTTTGTAAATAAATATCATTAATTAATTTTAGCTTTTTAAATTAGGGTTAATTCAAATATTTTTCTTAATAAACTTAAAAACTTGTAGAATTAGGTTATAATTATTATTACTTTTTATTTTTATTTTATCATCTCTAACAATTAATTATTTACTATTATTTTTATAAATCAAATTGCTTTTATTAATTAGGTTAATTTAGGGTTAACTTTAATATTTTTTCTTAACAAATAAAAGTTGTAGAATTAGGGTTAATTAGTTAATTTCATTTAATCTTTCTCATAAAAATTCATAAATCCAAAAAAATACCAAAAATAATTTCTTTTTTATTTTTTAATTAATTTAATAATTAATTAACTTTTCATTCAATTTAATTCCAAAAGGGTCCAACGCCCTCGAACGTTCTATTTTCTATTCTTTTCGCGCATTTATTCTTATTTTTCTTGTAAATATTATGTAACTGTTCAAGCCATGTAATAGTAACTAGGTTTTACTTTCCGCATTTTATTAAAAACGGGTCTTTGTAATTTGGCGATGTATAGACCCGCGCCTTGTAATAGCGTAGGATTTATCTTTCTGCATTTAAATTTCCGCACTTTTAAATTATAATTGCATGAAAGAATGAATGTCTAAATAAAAACAAAAGCGTAGATCACCCATAATATGACAAGACAAAAATAAATGAACATGACACACAAATCACACACCACCCGTAGGGCACGCCTCACTGTTGCCTTGCCCTTCGAAAGGTGATCGTCGAGTAGAGGATGTCTTAGTAAGTCCTCATGATCCGGGAACCTGGCATGAGGGTAGCTTCTAAGGTGTCTTCCTATTGCTCCGGTGATCACCATGTCCGGAACCTCGAATTGACCCGAACACCTCCAACGGTGGTGCTACCTACCTCTCAATGGTGGGATGGCACTACTTTAAAGGACATTTACACAGACGAATTCCTTAGGGTAGGTAGACGACTCTAGATACTTGCTCTAATTTCAAAACGAATTCAAAAATACTTTTCACACCGACACCTTTTCAAAAAGCTTTTGAAAGCAATTTTTCAAACACTCTTGAGGACCGATACAAGAGTCGAACTGGAATTTTCAAAGAAACCTTTTAAAACCCACAATTGAAAAGCAAACAAACCATTTTTGAAAACACAAATGAGCAAGTATCTAAGAGCCCATGGATAACCATGGATAGAAAGGGTGCTAATACCTTCCCTTTCTATAATCTACCTCCCGAACCGAGAGCAATCTCTTTAAGGAATTTTTCTGTGCTTTTGTCCTTACCATTTGGAGAAAATAAAAGACGGTGGCGACTCTTGCTTCCGCGACATTTCGCGAACCAGCGTTAAACAGTCAGTTCCAGATCCACCGATCACACCAGGGAAGAGAGTAAAATCTGCTCGAAATACGATAGGAGGCGGATTCCCATGTATGACATTGTATTCTGGAAGATGGGTTTACGGATTCCCTTCTCTAATTTTGAGATGTCCGTTTTCAGGCACCTGCGCGTGGCTCCGTCCCAACTGCACCCGAATGACATCACATTCATGTGAGCGTTAGAAATAGTTTGATATTACTTGAAGATAGGGGCCACCATTCCCTTTTTCTTCTACTGCTTCCACCTTCAGAGGAGTAAGGCCGACGGTTAATAGGGATGGGTTTCTCTGAAGAAAGAAAACAGGAAGTTGTTCAAAGCTTATTTGGAGTCTGTCCGCCACTTTAAAGACAAATACATATTAGTGCAGCCTTCTTCGAGCAAGGCGATGTTGAACATCTTCAAGACCGTATCAACGCACAACGAGGATGGCACTTCCAGTTTGAACGAGCTAGGAGACCCCATTGTAAAACTGGTTTACAAATTCCCGTTCTAGTGGACGAGGAAGCATTTGATAGTGAATTGGGCTCCTATGTCTAGACGGAGGGGGAGGCAGGCCGGTGATCGACAAGAATGGGGAGCCTGTATACGAGTCGGACCTCATAGTTATCAAAGAGCTCCTCAGGAGAGAGGACCCCGCTAAGTACTTGGGTATATATATATATATATATATATATATATATATATATATATATATATATATATATATATATATATATATATTTTAAACATTAGTATGTTGTCATCATTTATTTGATTCCTCGTTTACGAACTATGTTTATTTTTGTTTGTTTTACAGATAACGTGAATCTCTCTCAGGAGCGCTTAGGCAAGACTCTTGCTGCCAGAGCGAGGAGGGCTCAAAAGGATGCAGAGACTGGCTCGGGGGCTTCTCCTGCCTCGGGTTCGGACAGCTCGTCATTGGCCCAAGCTACAATCGCTCTTTCTCCTACTGTCATTTCCTTAAAAGCTGACAGACCGCGTCCCAAGGGGAGCGTCGACCTGACTGGGGAAAAGGCTAAGGGAATGTACGACCTGCCCCATTTCTGGCTGAAAAAGTATTTCTTTAAGGGTGTAGCTCTCCGTCTTCCCCGGGCCGAATCCCTTCATCTTGAGGGAATGGGTCATCCGGAGAAGAGGGAGATGATGGCGCAAGATGCCAGTGGTTTGATGCGGATCCTGGAGATGGAGGTCACCTATACCGAGGGAAGTTCCTCTCAGGAGGCTGAGATGAAGAATCTTCGGGCCAAGCTGGCTGCGAGCAAGAAGGCCCGGATCGAGGAAGAAAAATCCTGGAATCTATCTAACAAAGAATCGAGGAGGATCTCCGAGGAACGCATGGTCCTCTTGCTCGAGAAGAAAGACCTTAAGGAAAAGGTGGTGGCCCTGACTGCTAAGATTACGCCCGCTGAAGATGAGCCAGAGGATATCAAAGATCTAAAGACTCGAGCCGAGCTCGTTGCTCGTTTTCAGTTTATTGTGGATGACGCTTAGACTGCTTCCGAGGGGAGCTTTGAAAATGCTGTAAAATAGATGCATATGTTGAACCCCAGTGTTGAGCTCAACACCTCAGGAATGGGGGTCAACTATTACGTGGCTTCCAGTAAGATTCTGGTCTCCGACTATCTCAAAGAGTTCATCGCTCAGCCGGCCGGGGGTCTTCCCCAACTGTCGCCTGTTGCTAAAGAAGAAGTTGAATGATGACTATTCTATTTATTCCAGCCTGCGAGTCGTATTGTTGAAATTTTGTTTCTCCGGGATTTTTCCCGTTTATGTAATTTTCAAAGAAGCGTGACCTCTGGCAACAAATTTATTCTTTTTGGATGGGGCGTTAAAGGCCTCTTTGATGTAATATTCACACACTTTCGGCCCAAGTGGTCGTTTCGTTTAGTTTTCCGGCCAATGGTCATTTGCTTTGAATATTTAACTCGTGTTGCTTGCATGTTTGTTGATAAACTCGCTCGTTTAGGATGTTTTTTATTTTGCTAAGAGTTTGTAGCGGGGATTTACTCGTTTTATTTTGTATGTTTGTCAGTGTTGGGAAATTGATCAAATGGCTAGGGGTATACCGGGCATAGGCCGGAACTTATATCTCGTTTCGAGGGACCTGGACTCGGCGGTGTAAACTTCCCATCTCGAGTCGGGCGTTCTACCGTCGTGGAACGAGGACTATGGAGCTCGATCGAGTTATCCACTCCAGTCTAAAGGTGCACTCGTTATAAGAGAGGAGCTTCGCCCCCTTTTGAATATTTTGGGTGCTATGCTTGTGCCTAGGCATACACGCGTGGTCGGGCCAGGGTGAGTTTATCTTGTCGACCAAACTCGCCGACTGCTCAGTTTTTTTAACTGTAATATTGTTTTGGCTTTTTGTTGTTCCAAGATAGAATGAGTTGTTCCCCTTGTAGGTTTTCCAAATAATACGCTCCAGTCCATGTTTTCGCGTAGACGCGTTAAGGACCTTCTCAATTCGCTGCAAGATTTCCCTCGTAAGATTCTTTTTGATTTCTCTTTAAGACAAGGCTGCCGACTTCGATCTCTCGTCGTATGACCTTGGCGTTGTAGTGCATGGCTATTTTTTGTTTGAGCAAGGCCTCTCGTATGGCCGCTCCTGTTCTAATTTCTTCTACTAGATCCATTTCCTCCTGAAGGGTGACATCATTCATCTCCTCGTCTGGACGAGGCTCGGTTCGCCTGGAAGGTTCTTTGATCTCTATGGGAATGACAACCTTCGTCCCGTAAGCTAGTCGAAAGGGGGTCTCGCCGGTTGACGAATGCGTAGTTGTTCGGTATCCCCAGAGTACACTGTCTAACTCCTTGACCCATCGTTTCTTCGTCTCGTCCAATCTTCGCTTGATGCCCCTAATTATTACTCTGTTTGCAGATTCAGCTTAGCCATTTCACTATGCCAAACAAGTGCATAGACAATTCTTTTTTTGGCCATAGAAAATGCTTTAAATCACTGCCTAAACCAACACTGCTATAAGAAAAGGCAGTGCTTTGAATTAATGTAAAAGTGTTGCTATATGTCCCATTTAGCAGCGCTTTTACTTTAAGAGCGCTTTCTTATGAACACCTTTAGCAGCGCTTTTACTTCAGAGAGTGCTTTGGTAAGTACACCTTTAGCAACGCTTTCTCATTTTAGACAACACTTTAGACTGCGCTTTTTGAATCTCTTTAGACAGCGCTTTTCTTTAAAAGCGTTGTCTGTTCCCCATCTTAGGCAGCGCTTTCCCACTTTAGGTAGCGCTTTCTCCCTACATTAGACAGTGCTTTTCTTTAAAAGTGTTGTCTGTTCCCCACCTTAGGTAGCGCTTTCTCCCTAATTTAGACAACGCTTTTCTCCTTAAGCGCTGTCTAATGTTAACATTTTTTTTTAAATATTAGACATATTTTCTCCTTAAGCGCTGTCAAATATTTTCTCCATTTTTTGCACCAGGTTTTCACCAAATTTTGTACCAGGTTTTCACCACATTTTGCACCAGATTTGGTAGCTTCAATCTAATATATATGCATCAAATTTGCATATATAAAAAATCTACATATATATAAATGATGATATATACAACAACTTGAAAATTGATGATACAACTTGAAAATTCTAAAAATTCTAAATTGATGTTTAATCTACATATTACTATCTTCGAGAATTTCTAAAAAATAAAAACAAAGAACTTATTAGCTTTATCTTCTACATCTGCACCTATAACCTGAAACAAAACCAAAAGATCGAAATTATTACCATGATAAAACAAAACTTTATTCCAATTTATAATTAAAACTCAAAAATTGTACTCAAAATTCTCATCAATGAAAGAAAGACAATATACCTTATAAAATTCTCAACTCCATAATGAATTGACACCATTCCTCCATAAGTTCATCCAATTGATCTTTTGAGTAATGAGCACAATTGAATTTGTCAAAGTACAACATAGTAAAATAACATAGTATGTGATTTAGTTAAAACACTATGCCATTTTATGAGAAATATTAAAATAATTCATAAGTTAGAAATTCATACAGTGGATGGAATATCTATTCGGTCCAAAAGAAGCGTTTCTTTCATAAACCTCAACATGAAATAACCGCAATCCATACCATTACGTTGACGAGGACATTACACATGGAAAGAAAATACAGATATATATCTGGATATACCCCTTAACTTGTTTTATCAAGTATCATCACTAATATAATCAAAATTGTGAAAATATACCCGCACTCTGATCTACGTAATGTTGTTGGCTCTACTCTTTGGTACTTGAATACCTGTTTGTGATTGAAAAGCTTGTAAAATTCTATAATAAAATATAAACTAATATTTAGAACTATCTCACATAGATAAATAAATATACGCACGAATATTTAGAACAATCTCACTTACGTATCAATCGTCTTCTTCAAATCTGGGTATGTTTTCCAATCATTGTATAATGAATCCAGATAGTATACAATCTCTCTAGTAGGATTAATTGCAAGCAACAACCAATGTTCACTGTAAAATTAAACAAATGTTTGATGGAAAGTTTCTACACAACGTCAAAAATTGAAAAATTATAATATATGAAGTTAGGATGGAAATTTAACCCGTTGCCGATATTATATGGTAAAAAGAACAACTTTTATGTATCTTTGCTGACCATAATAAATCGAGTACATACAATATGACATCATCTAGTTTTGTTACAATTAACCATGCGTTGACGGTGTTGGGAGCTAAGAAAGCGAATCTTTCTTCCAATCCACGCGGGCGCATCACTTTGTCATACAAAAATCTTAAATAAAAACATCATTAAAATTAGATTATATTCATTTAAATGAGTAAATAAATTGTTCATTTAATTAAACAAAGTTGATCAAAGTATACCTGATGTATGCATCAATAACACCGAGGCCTAAAGTAGAATGTTGTAAAACTTGATCAATATCTTCTCTACCAATTGCTTCCATGTATTCATAACCAAAAATGTTTGTCCTCATAGGTATAAAATGAGTACCACCAATTATAATATATGTTATACCTATATATGCCCGAAGGCACTGCCTACACTGAGAAGTAGGTTTTTTGCTAGCCAGAGTCTTCTTACCCCTACTGACTTTCTCAGTCTCTTTAGAATGCATCTAAATATCATTTAATTAGTTAGATGAAGTATAATATCATTCTATGCATAAATATCATATAATTACGTTATACCTCTTTTTTTTATGCTACTGACTTGGTTTTCTTCTTAATCCCCTTATCTTTTGATTTGGATTTTGTGGGAGTCTAACATTACCCTGAAAAAATGTACGTTAAATGTACGTAAAAAATTTTAATACTCAAAGGTTCATAATGGTTTAAAACATACCTCATCATCTATGCAAATGAGGTTTGATGGTCATGCAACATACGATCTTATTGCCTCTTCCAGCAATGTTGCATCTGAAATATCGTCAGGAAAAAGTAATGGCGCATCCCTCTCTAAAGCAATATCAATTGATACTTTCATAAATCCAGCAGGGAGCGGTTTATGGTGAAGTACTTCTCCCAAGGTGTTATGCACTTTTCCCTTGCCAACCATGCGATAAGTCGGTGATGATAAATATAGCTGACAAGGTGAAATGCCCTAAACACAATAATAAATATGAAATTGTTAATGTGTATATATATCAATTAAAAAGTTGTGCTAATTCGTAATAATATATATTACCTCGGGAAATTTCTGTTAGAAATCACAATTCATACTATCTTTGTCACTAGTATCCTTCAACCCTGGACCTTGCCTTTCTAACATGTATTTTTATTTGTCCTTTTCCACCTCACGAACTTTATATTTTAATTTTTATAACTCTTCCATCACTTCTTTATTTCTATGACCTTTCCTCTTTTGATGGTTACCTAAAGATGTTTGAGTCACTCCGAATCCCTTACCCCTCACACGACCGGTATACTCAGGAACATTTAATACCCGACTAAGTATGCTCCTGCAATCATGGTCTTCAGTTTGAGTTAAAGATTGAGATAGAATCTCCTGAAGTTCATATGCATAACGAAATAAATTAGTGGTGATTAAACTTATAATTTATTTATTTTAATAAGCTCTATATTTAATTAAAGGAATATTGATATACTTACACATTGCTCATAAATTTGCTGGACGTCTTCCTTAATAACTCCATCCTTACCCACCCGGGCAGCCTTCCACAGAACATGTTCCAGAAGAGATGTTTCTTGACTTTTCTCCTCTTCTAACTACACATTAAGAAAAATAATAAAATCAATAATAACACATGATGAACAATTATATCATAGCATTTATATATACTTACCAATCTTTATTGTAAGCGTGCATATCCCATACACCCTTTTCTGTATGGATACGGGGGACTTGATGCTCGTTGACGATTCACGCCACTCACATCCTGAAAATCAGAGGTTCTTATTTTTTTATTTGAAGGTTTCCTATTCTTCAAGTGAAATCAAGCCTGCATACGCTTGTGGACGCTCTGCATCGATAAAATTGGTGTCGGCATCCATATGAAACTTGTTTCTCAAAAAAGATCAAAACCCTCTTAGTCTTTTTCCGGCCAATTGAAGACAATATTATTTTAAATCATCATCAATATTAAAAGACCTCTACAAAAAACAAAATATAAAAAGCGTTACTAATTTAAAGACATAAACGGAAAAAAAAAACCGAAAGACATCACATACGGCACTTGTATTTCAGTCCATAATTTTTCTTTAACGGGTTTCAACTCATCCCTTCTCCAATCGTCACAAATGATTAGAACTTCTCTCCTCAAAATGGAACCAATGTAACTTGCTAACATTGAACCATTAGGCTCAATTAGTTGGTTGTCTTCATTCCAATGTACGTCAAATTTGATACCTTTATCTCTTGCACGAATGATTAACTTCATAATTGTTATACCTCGTCTAATATCATTCTCCATATCACGAGATGATT
Source organism: Vicia faba (assembly GCA_948472305.1). Taxonomy (NCBI): domain Eukaryota; kingdom Viridiplantae; phylum Streptophyta; class Magnoliopsida; order Fabales; family Fabaceae; genus Vicia; species Vicia faba. The sequence goes on along the minus strand of OX451738.1, from coordinate 1,214,101,252 downwards.
CTTTTCAATCATTATTAGAAGCCACTTGACCTGTAATATTAAAGAACATAAACACTATATAAAATTCAAGTAACATAAACACAATATAAAAACATAAACCCAATATGAATTACTAGTACCTATTTCATTAACATCTTTTTCGTTTCCATCATTATTAGAAGCGGGGTGTGATTTTTCCTCATTGGTAGCCATTTGACCAGTAATATTAAAGAAAAACATAAACACCATATAAAATTCAAGTAGAATTGAATTAATAAATACAATATAAAAACATAAACACCATATTAAATTAAAGTAGCATTAAATTAATAAATACAATATAAAAACATAAACACCATCTAAAATTCAAGTAGCATTGAATTAATAAATACAATATAAAAACATAAACACAATATGAATTACTAGTACCTTTTTCACTAACATCTCTTTTGTTTCTTAGTTGGAATATGAATTACTTGGCTCTTAACAACTCGGACGGATGGATTGATCCAAATTCCCTCATTATGATCATTTCTAATATATGTTTCATCCGCTATAATATTCTCAGCTTGATCATTTCATACATACAACTCATTCCCTCTAACATATGACTCATTCTCAATATCAACACCACTCTGATTTACACTGTTATCATCAATCACTTTGTTAGATAAAAACACTATAGACCATTTCGTACTTGTCGGATCAGTGACATAGAACACTTGTTTAGCTTGAGAGGCTAGAATAAAATGCTCATCTTTGTACCCCACCCTATTAAGATCCACTTGTAAAAATCCCAACTTATCCATTCGTATGTCACTATTATGTATCCACTTGCAACCAAAGATAGGAATCTGAAACTTCTTATAATCAAACACCCAAATATGCTCGATAACCCCAAAATATGATATATTTTCATATTTGGGGTTTAAGTCATTCATACTTGAAATGTGCATTGCTTCAGCTACAACAGTGACACCACTATTCTGCATAGTGCTTTTATCATCTTGTTCTTTGGTATAAAATGTGTATCCATTAATTGCATATGCGCTATAAGAAAACACTAGCAAACTCGGACCATATGCTAAACATCTCAACCTTTCTGTTATTGAAGCGGGATCTAAATCAAACTTTGAATAAATATGATCTTTGAACCATTGTATAAAACTTTGATTGTACTCTCATACAATCCAATTTTCATTTTTATTCAGATTTAAACCCCGGAGTACATCCTTGTGCATTTCAACATACGGCTCAACCTCATTTTCATTGTGTAGAACATATAAACACACTTGATCCTGTTCAAGCCTTGATATTCTCACAATTTTATTTACGATTAAATTTATTCCTTGCTTCCTCTCTAGAATATGTGATTTGGGTAGTCCAATAGATTGAATATTAGTCAAATATTCAGTACAAAACTCAACCGCTTCTTTAACAATGTATCGTTCAACCATACAACCTTCTGGCCGACTTAGATTTTTCACATACCCTTTTAATATTTTCATATAACGCTTAACAGGGTACATCCATCTCATATAAGCTGGTCCACACAATTGTGTCTCTTTCACAAGATGAACAACAAGATGTATCATAATGTCCAAAAATTAGGGAGGAAAATATATTTCAAGCTCACACAAAGTAATAACTATTTATTTTTGCAATATTGGTAATATCTCAGGATCGATCACCTTACTATAAATTGACTGGAAGAAAAAACACAATTTAGTTATGGCGCTTCTTACTTTTTCTGGAAAAATAGAATGTATACTTATTGGTATAAAATGCTCCATGATAACATGGCAATCATGTGTCTTTAAACTCTTTAACTTGAGGTCTTTTATAGACACAATTCCATTAATATCTGAAGAGTAACCTTCTGGAACTTTAACTTCACTTAGAGACTTACACAATATTTTTTCTCCTTTCTAGATAAAATATATGCAGCAGGCAACAAATATGTTCTTGTTCCTTTCTTCATGGGTCATAATTCAGTTCTTATTCCTATCTCTATCAAGTCCTTTCTTGCTTTAAGTCCATCCTTAGACTTTCCTTGTATATTGAGTAACGTACCAATAACACTTTCAAATACATTTTTTTAAATATGAATAACATCAATAAAATGTCTTACATATAAAGACTTACATTACGGCAGTTAAAAAAAAATTGACCTCTTCTTCCATCCACCTTTGAAAAGTGTATTTTCAAAAGGCTTGCCAAACTAAGTACTCATATCTTTAACCTTATCAAAAACTTGGTCACTTGTCAACATAGGTGGAGCTCTATCATGTTCTGGATTTCCATTGAATGCCTTTCTCCACACACGATAGTGATGATTAGAATTTAAGAATCTACGATGACCGAGAAATACATTCTTTTGACAAAATTCCAATCGCTTCTAATTTGTGTGTTCTTCACAAATACGACACGCTTTTTAACCTTTATTGCTATACCCTGATATATTTCCGTATGCGGGAAAATCATTAATCATGCCAAACAACATCGCTCTCAAATTGAAACTTTCTTTCCTATATCCATCATAAACCTCCACACCGTTCTCCCACAAAATCTTTAAATCTTCGATTAACAGTGTCAAGTATACGTCTATGTCAATCCCTGGTTGTTTAGGTCCAGAAAATAACATAGATAACATCATGTACTTGCGCTTCATACATAGCCATGGAGGTAGGTTATAAATCATCATAATGACATGCCATGTGGAATGTGAGATACTTTGAAACATGCGTCTAAATCTCATAATTATAGGAAAATTCCATAAGACTTTTGCTGGAGACAATTTTTTCTTATATCAAGATAAACCGCATTTAGGACACTCATTTAACGATGCATATTCGTTTCGAAACAAAATGCAATCATTTTGACAAGCATGTATCTTATCATAGCTCATGCCAATAGAGCACAACATTTTTTTGGCCGCATATGTTCGATCAAGAAGAACATTATCCTCCGGAAGCATATCTTTCATAAGGACTAATAACTCTGAAACTTTTATCCGACCATCTGTTGCCCGCCTTTAAGTTGTACGACTTTAATACTGCATAAAGTATTGTGAATTTAGTGCAACCTTTATACAACAGTTTCTATACATCGCTTACCAACCTCTCAAACATTTTGGGACAATCTTTAAGATCTTCTTCAAGTGCTTCTACAATCTCTTCGACACAATCACAATCGTATGTATCTCTGCCATTGTCGTCTGAAACATATGTCGTACTATCCCCCATGTTGTACCCCAAAATTTTCCCTCTCATTTCATCAATATTTCTCATCACAAGACTCTTTGAATTCAAGACCAAGCTAGGGTTTGCTCTGCTCAAGACATCTCCTTGCATTGTTGACCTAAATTAGGGTTTGAATTTACACAAGGAATTTTGGACTTCTAATGCTCAATGTGACTTTCATGCATCATGTTGGACTTATAAGTTTGCTCATACCGAGTTTCAAGCCTTGAATCAAATTTTTGCCCAGTCAATTGGACAGTTGACCTAAAAATCAATTGTATTGGGGAAAAAGTCAATTGTGGCCAATTTACAGTCAAACCTCACAAATTTTGATCCATATCAACATTATGAGCTCATATGAACCATTTGATCAAGTTTGGACCACAACTCCTCAAGAAATTTGATCAGATCATCAAAAGGGCAAAATGGTCATTTTTAGGGTTTTACCTGCAGAATGGCAATTTCTGACTTTTCACCTAGCCAATGGCAAGTTGGGTTCAAACATGGATTCAAGGACTCAATTTCATCATCTAGACCTATTCACAAGGTTCAAAAGATCTCAATTGCATTGGATTGACAGATGAATTTTCCAGTCAACAGATCAAAAGTCAATTGTACAGTGAAAAGTCAAACTTTGACTTTTTGGTCAAAATCAAGTGCCAAGGGTCATTTTTCATCAAGATGTGTCAAAACATTAAACTTGTCCATCAAGAAACCTAATTTTGCAAATTAGGGTTTAAGATTAAAAAAATTTCATAACTTAGAATTTTTCTAAGTTATGAAATTTCCTTAATTTTTCCCAACTTTGCCCAACATTTTCACCTTGATGAAATTGGATTCAAACAAAACTTCCAACATGAAAGTTGTAGTACTCCACAAAATATACAACTTTTATTCACAAAGTTTTCTCAAAAGAAGCTTGGATCTCAAGTTATGATATTTGGAACAAGGGTCCATGAAACTTTTAACTTAGTGAAATTTTGCCCTAGTTTAGGCAGGATTTTGACCTATCTTCATGGCAATTTTTCACCTAGTTACACTTGGAATCTCAAAATTAATTTCAAATATGTATTGTAGTTCATGTTATAAGCTCTCTAAAATCATTTGTGGTTAGGGAGAATCGAAGGTTTGAATTTGGCAAAAACTCACTTTTGATCCAAGGCATTTTCATGTTGATACAAGTTGCAACTTCCATCCAGCATTGTTTGTACTTGATTACAGGTCCCTAAACCCTTTCATACTCAATAATTAAATGCAAATCCATTAGTTTGAGGCTTTGTTCTGATCATGGGAGGATTACACAAGAGATTAATCCAAAAATAGCAAAAAGGCAACATTGCCATTTTTGTCAAATTTGTTTTATGTCAAATTGCATTCTTGAGCCTTGAACCAAATCTTGGACAGGAAACAATATCCATAAACTTGAGGGGCCAAGATCACAAAGTTCAAGCTGAAATATAGCCTGTACAGGTCTGTCTTGTACCACTTGTTACTTTTGCTTAAAAATACAAGAAACTTGCCAAAATGCCATAACTTACATATCTGATATAACCAACTCTTGCAAGCTTTTGAAACAAGTTTTGTACATTGCCTTGAGCCAAAAACACGAATTGTTGAACCCTCAAGCCTTCTAAAACACAAAATCACATTATTCTTGCAAAACAGGGCACTCCCTGCAGTTTCACTTCTATCACACAAACCACTCGTGCGTTTTGCCTCAAACTTGTTCAAACACATTCCATATAACCTATCCAAGCTATCCCAACCATTGGACAGTGACTGTAACTCCATTTACAAGCTTCACCATTTCTGTTTTCAGCTTGTGCAGGTTGAGTTCTACAAGCTTCCTCAACCAAGTCCAAAGCAAACTAGACATTGGGGAAGGTCAGAGGAAGTTCAGGAAAGCTCCCAAGCACCTCAGGTCTCACTGAAAAGCTCCACATTGCCATACACGAGTTCAACTGAAACAGGTTTTTGTCAACTTCCTATCTCTCTATTTAGGAATCATTAGGGTTAGGTTTGTGAATAAAAAATGTAGTACTCATAGCCCTGAAGCTGTACATATGCTTAGATTTCATTTAAGTTAATCATGTTAAGAGAATTTGATTCATGAACTTCCTGAAAAAATTAGGTTAGAAATTAGAGCCAGAGAAATTCTCTCTGGTCTTTGAGAGTTAGATTGAGTTCTTTACATGGTTGGAATCGTCTTGAAAAATGCTATAACTTTTGTGTTATGAGTTTTTGCATTAGAGCACGTATGCAGGTTTTCCAGATTTTGTACAGGCGCGCATATTTTTGAACGAAGGTTGAAGATGAAGTTGGAAATGGGTTGGGCCTCTATTTCTTGTTTTTGACACCCCCCTCTTTGCTGACTGCACCCCCTGGCCCATTTGTTTTATATTTTCATATTATTTTTTATTTCTTTTCATTTCTGACTCCATTTTATTTTCCAAATATAAAAAATTACTAAAAACATTTTCATAAATTTTCATATTTTATTTTATATTTTTTTATTATTTTTCAAACATGAAAATAATTTTTAGATAATATACCTTTATTTTATTTAATAAAAACTTGAAAATGATACATAAAAATATTATGCCTTTATTTTTATTATTTATACTTAAATAATATTTTTTTTCTAATATATTTTTATTTTGTATATATTTTATTTTATTTTATTGTACATGAATAATATAATTAATATATATATACTTTCTTAAAGAAAATTAGGGTTTTTACCCTTAATAAAAATAATCTTTTATTTCTTTTTTTAATACATTAAATATTATATATTTACATACATAAAAATAAATAAAAACATCTTTTACATATTTATAACATTTTGCATATTTATATTTAAATTGTTTATTTAAATATTGCTTATTTATTTGATACAAAGAATTCAATTTGGTTGTAATAACTTAGGGTTTTATTTTCTTGCAAATACTCCCCATTCAAAATTGTATCCCCCTTCCCATATCAAATGTTGTAATAGTGTAGATTTATTTTACGCACTTTATGCTTTCAAATATGCCATGTTAGAGATTAGGGTTTGTATGCAAATGTCCAAAATCAAAACAAATAGCTTGACTAATACAAAGACAAAAGGCATGAAAATTGACAACACAATGCACACATGCACCCCTAGGGTTTTATCCACTTGTTGCCTTTTAAATGTCCATGTTATGCGTGTTGAGTATCTTGGCAAAACAAAAACAAAACAAAAGATCATAGTCCCTCGATGAAGCTATCTTGGTTTCCTATACAAAATGATCTAGTCCCTCAAAAATTTTCTAAAGATACTTAGCGCAATTGCTATCATGGTCCATACGATGACCCACACCTGTCCCGTTTAACATCCAAATACAAGGTTGTTTACCAAATGCAATGGTAAAACAACACTGTCAAAAGGGTTAAAAATGTGTTGGAAAGATCTTTGAGTAAAATAGGGTAGACAACTCTTAGTTACTTGATCAAAACTTGCAAAAACATCCTTGCTATTTTCAAACACACCTCACAACACAATTTCAAAACATTTCCCAAAACAAACTTTCAAACATTGAAATATCTTTTCAAAAGACAAACACCTTTGTATATATTCAAACAAGAATTATTACAAAGGTTGCCACAAGGATGGCCTCTTTTCAAAACATTTTCAAAACCACACACAAAGCACCATTTCAAACAATTGAAAAGCAAAAGCAAGTGATCTAAACGAGTAACTAAGATCCCATGGATAACCATAGATGAAAAGGGTGCTTGCACCTTCCCTTTTCATAATCTACTCCCTGAACCCAAGAAAACATCTCAAAGGTCTTTCCTGTGCTTTTTGACCTTTCCTTTGGATAAAATAAAATTCGGTGGCGACTCTTGCTAAACCGAAACATTTGCGAACACAAACGTAAAACCTCAAGTCAGTTCTCCCACCGTATCACAGAACTGGCGACTCTGCTGGGGAAAATATTTTAAAAGTGGAGTAACCTTAGGGTTTAGATCACCTTTACATGCTTATATTGTTTGCTTTGATTGCTTTACATTTGGTTCTATTGTTTAGGTTTGAAATCCTCTACCCGGATTTGGAAAACATTCATAGGTAAATAGAAATACATTGTGGAAACTGTGCGGGGTATACTGACATGGTTGAAGCAATAGCTATATTAGTGTGACATATTTGTGGGTACCGGTAGCCTTTGAGTCAATCAAAGAGAATACAGGGCCGCTGAGTGATGTCATGAAGCACTAATGGACTTTTAGAACCTTTACTTGACCATCTTGGCCTTTTTAGGGGTAGTGACATGACCGGCTTTGGTGTAGTCCGAAGTTGGTAGATACTCGATACTACACTCATTGAGGGTTGTTTTCTTGGAATATTTCGGTCGCCAGTTAAGTGGCTAAACTGAAACAATGAACACAGAAAATAATCCAGTGATATTGAGCTCCTTAGAACCCGGTTACTATGTATAGGACAGGTTGAGCCAACTAACTTCAAGAGGGTAATTACCTATGAAACCTCGTGCAAGACTGAAACTAGGAACTTGTGTGATTTGCTTGTACATATACTTGTGCATACATCATGAACATCATGAAGCATCATATGCATCCACTAACCATTTCAAGGGTTTGGATCTTCATCTTTGTTCTTGTTTTGTAGGTAATGGAATCACTTTGTAGGAAAACAATTCAGGTCAACCTTGTGAGAATTCCTCCTCTACTCAAGGAGCTTGTTTCCAAGATTCCAGAGAATTCTCCCTTCAGTGAAAGACATGGCAGACTTCTCAACTTGGTCAACTCCAACATTGAAGAAGACATGATGAAATTTCTCTTGCAATTCTTTGACCCCCTGCACCATTGCTTTACATTTCCTGATTACCAACTAGTACCTACTTTGGAGGAATTTTCTCAACTCCTGAGGATTCCTATTCTCCATTAACTACCTTACAACGGTACGGAAAGAAAACCAAATCCTGAAGATGTTGCTCAAGCCTTAAACTTGCAACCATCTGATATCAAAGGTCATTGGGAAACCAGAAGTGGTGTGAAGGGTTTCTTGGCAAAGTTTCTGTTTGAGAAGGCACAAGACTGCTGGAATTCTCTAGATCTGCAAGCTTTTGAGGAGATTGTAGCACTTCTCATCTATGGGTTGGTCTTGTTCCCAAACCCTAATCAACTTATAGATGTGAATGCTGTCAAGATTTTCATATCTTGGAATCTTGTGCCTACATTGCTTGGGGACATCCTACACTCATTTTACACACGAACAATGAGGAAAAGAGGTGTTCTCATGTGTTGTACTCCTCTTCTAGCAAGGTGGTTTATTTCTCACGTTCCCCAGTCCGTCTTGAAGAATGAGCAAGGCTTAAGGTGGTCACAACGGTTGATGACTCTCACACATTCTGATGTTCATTGGTGTTCTCGGTCCAGAGAAAATGTCATCATCGTTGATCGTTGTGGGGAATTCCCTAATGTTCCACTACTTGGCATTAGGGGAGGCATTACCTATAACCCATGTTTGGCTCTGAGACAATTTTGGTATGCCCGAAGGGATGGCCCACATGACATGCTGATTCCAGACTTGGTTTTTGACTTTGACAACGATGCTTAAGGACTTCGACAAAGGTTCATCAGAGCTTGGAGGATGCCAAACCAAGTGGACAGTAAGACACTGGGACACAAGAATTCCATCCCCCTTGAGCCTTACCTCAAGTGGGTACGAACCCGCGCCCAGAGTCTTATGATGCCTTACCCTTACATTCTCCATGTGATCAAAGAGCCTGTTATGGAAGGAGAGGTTCCATACACCCTCCTACATCCTGACATGCCAACATCATTGGAAGATTTGCAAAAGAGTTGGATTCAGCTCAAGGAAGAACGAAATACTTTTGAAGCCAGCTTCTACGCCAGTGAGAAGAAGGTTTTGGAACTTACTCGTCGACTCCATGAAGAGAAGACTCTCAACACCTACATCGCACCAAAGAGGATGTGCAACGTCTTTTTACATTAGAATTTTGTATTTATTTGGCCCATGGGGCATTTATGTACTAACAAAATTCTTCTTAATATGATGTGTGTTCTTTTTGTTTGCAACAACTTTGAATTTCTGAATCCTTGAATGCATTACATGAATACATATCATTCATCATATGCATAAACAGGTCTTCACACCAGGTTTCCTTATCTCTCTGCTGTTTATTTCAGCAAGATGGATATAGAGCAGACGGTCAAAGATCTACAAGCACAAAATTCGTAGTTCCAACAACTCTTCATGACCTTGACAAAGGGTCAAGAGGACCTTAAAGAAATGTTAGGGAAGGAAAAAGAAAAGGAGAAAAAGAAAAAAAGAGTTGGTGTGGCCACTATGGGAAGAAGATTTGAGAACCAAGCTAGAAGAGTCCTGGATTTCCCCTCAACGTCTGATGAAGGGGTTGGCAAAGGAAAGGGAGTTGTGGTGCCCTTCGAGTCTGAGGCTGAAGAAGAAGAAGAAGAGGATGAAGATTACTCTGAGAAGCAGTACCCTCCTGCAGACGATAAGTATAAGAATCTAGAAGAGCGGTTGGCAGCTATGGAGGTACAAAGAGTGCCTGGGCTGGATTTCGAAGAGCTAGGGTTGGTTGTTGGGATTGTGATTCCCCCTAAATTCAAGGTGCCTACATTTGCTAAATACGATGGTCTGTCTTGTCCGAAGATGCATCTACGATCTTACGTCAGAAAGATCCAACCTCATTCTTCTGATAAGGATCTGTGGGTCCACTTTTTTCAAGATAGTCTTTTGGGTACATAATTGGACTGGTTCTACCAGCTTGAGAGGGCTGACGTGCATGATTGGGAGGACCTGGATAGTGCCTTCTACAGACAATATCAATATAATGCGGATCTAGCGCCTACTCGTACTCAACTACAAAGTATGGGTATGATCTCTAATGAAGGCTTTAAAGAGTATGCCCAGAAGTGGAGGAACTTGGCTGGAAGGGTGCAGCCACCATTGTCTGAAAGAGAGCTTGTCGATATGTTTTTGGGGACACTGTCTAGTCCATTCTTTAATCACCTGATAGGGAGTTCATCGGCGGGGTTCACTGAATTAATTTTGACTGGTGAAAGAGTCGAAGCTAGCATCAAGAGCGGTAAAATTCAAAAAGATACACCTGCTTCTGCTGCCGTCAAAAAACCTTTTACAGCCAAGAAAGAGGTGTCAGCTGTTTACTTTCAAAAAGGTCAAGGAAGAGTAGAGCGCCGGTCAACAGTGGGGGCTATAATGATCCAAAAGATTGCAGCTGATCAACCTAGAAATGAACAACCTCAAACCAACCAACAAAGAGGGGGAAGGCCTGCTAGGAAGTTCACCAAAATAAACATGACGCCTGCCCAGGTTCTCCCCCATCTCTTGAAGCTAAACCTTACGACCTTGAGAGATCTGCCACAAAATCTGAATACGACTTCTCCTTTTTACCATGCCAATGCTAAATGCGCTTATCATTCCGACGGCATAGGGCAAGACACCAACAACTGTTGGGCCCTCAAAAACAAGATCCAGGATTTAATAGATGCCAAGGAGGTGTAATTCGACGCGCCCGAAAAGCCGAATGTGATTTCAGCCCCAATGCCAAAGCATGGTAACAGTGCCCATGCTATTGAAGAGGATCTATATGTTGTTGTTTTTGATGACTTAATGACCCCTTTGCCAATGATCAAGATGAATCTGTTGAAAGCCGGAATTTTCCCAGGCTGTGAGAAAGATTGTTACTTTTGTTCGTCCCCATAATCTAACTGTCCGTTATTGAAGTTAGGCGTCCAACGCCTAATGGATAATCAAGAGATCCTCTTTGATAAAACTCCTGTTACTCCTGTTACTACAATTCTTATCAACGATGTTTCTATAATCACCATTTCTGACAATCTTTCCAAGGTCTCCAAAAGACCTGTTAAGATTACACCCGATCCAAATATTGTACCGCTGAAGATTACTATGCGGGGGCCTATCCCATACAAGTCCAATAAGACAATACCGTGGAATTATGGAGGAGAGATCTTCTACCATGGTGTTAAGCAGATTGAATCAATGGAAGAGAATTCCGATGAAGAAACTCCTGACATAGGAAATATTGCCGGGACAAGTAAGATCACCCGCAGCGGAAGAATCTTTTCTCTGGAGATTGCTCCTCCAAGGGCAATCTTCGGACCCTCAAGTGCTCATGTGCCAGTCAAGATATCTGTGCGAAGTCTAGTGATTGAAGAAATTGTTACTCCCGAAGTTGTACCCTCTGCTGTTACTGCTGATAAAGGTAAGGCGATCCAAGAAGCGCCCGTCAGGACGAGGGCTCAACCTTTGGTAATCCCCGAGACCACCCAAAAGGAAATGGAGGAGATTTTAAAAATAATTAATAAAAGCAACTATGATGTCGTAGAACAATTGGGGAAAAACCCTTCAAAAATCTCCATGCTGGCCCTATTGCTCTGTTCCGAGGCTCATGCCAAAGCCTTGATCAAATTCCTGAAGACGGCCCACGTGCCTCAAGAAACTTCTGCGGATCAGTTTCAAGAGTGTGTAGCTAGCCTTACAACCAAATTTTGGTCTTGGCTTCTCTGATGCCGATCTAACATCTAAGGGAAGAAAGCATAATGATACGCTGCATGTCTCGGTGGAATGCAGAGGGACCACCCTTGCTCACGTTCTGGTTGATATCGGGTCGTCTTTAAATGTCCTACCAAAGAAAGCATTGGAAAGATTAGACTGTGAAGGTTTGACCCTAAAGCCCAGCAATATCATTGTTAGAGCCTTTGACGGTTCTAAGAGGATGGTCCACTGGGAGGTGGACACCCCAATTAAGGTGGGTACAGAAATTTTCAAATCTACATTTTACGTGATGGACATCCGTCCCTCATATTCTTGCTTGTTGGGAAGACCATGGATCCACAACCCTGGGGCAGTCACTTCTTCTCTACACCAAATGCTCAAATACCCAATCCAGGGTAAAATCATAACGGTTCATGGTGAGGAGGAGTATATGATAAGCCACCTTAACTCTTTTCGCTACGTGGAGTTAGATGGTGAATTCATAGAAACCCCTTTCCAACACTTTGAAGAGGTTTCTCCTGAAGTTGCGGCAGCTAAGACAACGACTTATGTACCCATCATTACCAAGCCGGTGTCTCGGATGTCATCCCTTAAAGATGCGAAGGCTGTGATCGAGGAAGGAGGAAGTACAGTGTGGGGTCAGCTACCAGATTTTCCTTTCAAGACAAATAAGTTCAGTTAGGGTTTCACTGCTGCTAGTTAGAAGGCTGTGTGTCGCTCCCGGGCTGGAGGACCACCATTAAAGATCACTCATCATAGAGTTCATGCTTTGGAAGATGTTGAATATGAGAGCAACTTTGAAGATTGGATTTTACCGACCATTGAAGGAGGACTGAACAACTGGGAGGCGAAAGACTTTGTTCCCATTACTTTCATAATCAGTAATTTATCTTTCGAACATTTCTATTGGTCTGTAATAATTATTAACAATTTGTACACTCTTTTTGCCTTGTGCCTCACCCGGGGAATATAGGTCCATTTGTAAGGGTTTTGATTCTTCATTTTCATATGCCATTTTTAATGAATCATGGACGTTTTCATATATAAACTTTTGTGTTCATTTTCTTTCTTTTTATGTTTTATTTTGTTTAAAGGTGGCTATCCCTTATACACACCCACACTCATAAAATGCAAATACCCGTCCACTCTGGATTCCATGGTGTTGTACCCCAAAATTTGCCCTCCCATATTCTCCAAGATTTAACAAGAATCATATTCAAATGGCTCAAGATTTCTCAAGGGGTTGCATAGTCAAATCATCTCCTAAGCCAATCAAAATCAGGGTTTTGGTTCTTGCAAAGAATATGAGGTTTTCAGTGGTCCAATCAAGTCCCATAGGCCCATATACATTGTCAAGCATCTACATGTCAAGTCTCAAGACTCACAACATCAAACTGCACAGTCAAAAGCCCTATTTGCTTCACAATCAATTGTAGGGGTAAAATGGTCATTTTGCAGTCAAAAGTCAGAATTTTTGGTCAACATCTTATTTTAAGCACACAATCATCATTTGATCAAGTCTTGATCATGATTCCACAAGCATGGCTCAAAAATCATCAAAGATGCAAAAGTTACTATTTTTGGACAACTGAAAAGTCAATTGTAACTTGACCAAGGCATAACTTTTTCATGGTTCATCAGAAAAAGCCCATCCAATGCTTATTTTGAAGGGAATGACATTTCCTACAACTCATATTCACATTCCAAGTCCAAGAAATGCTCTCACAAAAAGTTATCAATCTCTACATTATAGGTCAATTTCAAAAGTCAACAAAAATGCACTTAAGGTCAAAGACCATAACTTGAGATTGGTAAATCCAAATGACATGGGACCAAAGGAATTGGTTAGAGGACTTCAATAACTTTCCAAAATGTCTAAGAACATGTTCATATGATCAAAATTGAGCAAGATATGCATTGGAGAAGTTGGGAAATTTTTGTGAATTTGCAAAAGTCAACTTTGCTCAAAACACTTTGTTTTTGCTAATGGGCCTCAAATTCCTTCTTGAAACTTTGTCCAAGGCTTATGCACGACCCATTGAGATTAAATTGAGTTATTTTCTTATTTTTTATTAATTAATTGAATTTTTAATCAATATTAATTCATTTAATTCATTTAATTGTAGGAAAATACCAAGATATGATTTCCAAATCTTTTTGTGAAGCAAAAGTGGTCAACATATGCTAAAGATTTCGTGTACACATCAAGGAGACAAGAATCTCTCAATTTGGCAAGATTTTTCAATCAAAAAGATTGAAAAATATTTGATTGAAAATCAAATATACAAATCATAATTCCATGGATCTTTTGCCCAAAGATTTAACCTAATTCAGTCCTCTATATGTACATAACCTAAACCTAATCATGCACACGTGAGATTGCTGCATACAGAGCCATAACCAATATTGAAAAATCAAGAAAAAAAGCCAAAACTGTTTTCCAAGTTCCAGGCCCTTTCAAAGCAATTTGAGGATTCAAACACATTGCATAGATCCCCAGGAACGTGTAGGGATCAAAATCACGTGCTAGAACTTAAGGAAATGCCAAGAACAGTCGTACGGTTTACATAATTTTCTCAGAATCGAAATTCATTGTTCATGCATCATTAACACGATTTCTTGTTTGTTTTGTATTGTATGAGTCCACGGGAAGCTAATGGTGTGAGTTAATTGCCTTGAAACATCCTGAATCATAAACCACCATGAACGATTTCTAGGTTTTCCAAGCTCTAAAATTAGGGCTTTATTATTTAGGAAAAATTAAGCCTCAAGAGACCTATGATTGAAACCGTTTGAACAAGACGAACATACTGGACATCTCGCGAACAATTTATATTCATCCTACACCTATTCGCTATTTTTGGTCGATACAATTTGTGGGGGTTAAAAACCCCCGCTATTTAATCTTTGTTTTGCAGGTTTAGTGAAGAAGACGATGACGTGCTAATGCCTGATTGGATAATTCAAAAGTAGTGCGCGTTTTCATGTCCTTACAGCATATGAATTAATTGTTTAAATATATTCATTGTTCGTTGTTATATTAACAAAGGCGTTCAAGTGGCTTGGTGGAAGGTGATGTGGCTGTGTATCCTTAAGACCTGGGTTCGATCCCCAGGTCCACCCAAACGTTTCTAATATTTTTCCTTACAGGTTCCCATGCAGGCATCCTCAAAGCATTCTACCATGTGCGTCAATCATCAATCTGCCATGTGTCCTCAAGCATAAATCTGAAGGTCGTGAGTGGATGACCATGATACTCTCCAGTCAATGCATGTCTGGACAAGTCAGAAAGTCAACAGGGCTTGAGCCTAATGGGCCAGGAATTGCTAGCATACCTCCATCTGGGCCCAACACCCCCAGGGTTTTGTTTCTCATTTTTCCTCTTTTATATTTTCTATTTAATTATTTTTTATTAACTATTATTATTATTATTATTTAATTAACCTAACAAATTATTTTCATAATTAATTCTGAAAAATGTAAATATTATTTATTATTATTTTCACTATTAATCATTATTTTGTAAATAAATGTGAATTAATTAATTTAGTTAATTAGGTTAACTTTGACATTTTTTTTAATAAATAAAATTAACATAGAATTAGGTGTTTCTTTTGACAATTTTAATTCCTTTTATTTTATTTTCATTAAAACATAAAAAAACATAAAAAAACATAAAAAATACTTGTTCTTTTAATTTATTTAGTTAATTAGTTTTTAGGTTTAATATTATTTAATTGCAAAAAAGGACCAAAACTTCTTTATTTCTCAAAAAGGGTCAAAACCCTAAGGACGTCCCGATTCAATTTCTTTTCGCGCATTATTATTTTTGATTACATTTTATGTATATGTTTCCGAGGATGTAATAGATAATTAGGACTTTATCGCTTTCTTTAATTTCTCGTATTTATTTTCCAAAGGGTTATGTTTTTGGCGATGTAAAAACCGACGCCTTGTAATAGCGTAGATTCACTTTCCGCGATTTATTTCCCGCAAATTATTAACTGTTAATTATGCATGCAAGACTTGTATGACAAATAAAATCAACCCGTAGCTCACAATGATGCATGTACAAGACAATTTAACATGAAACTGAACACACATGCACATGCCACTCCTAGGGTACGCCTCACTTGGTTGCCTCGACGTGGTCATCAAGTATAGGGTGTTTTAGAGGTCGCCCTCCTGTCTAAAGATCCAGTTGCCTCGAAACGGTTGCCTCAGATAAAAAGGATCTAGGACATTAGGGTTACCGCTAAGGCGTCCTACTATTGCTTTGGTGACCACACATGTCCCATATAATCGAATTGACCCGAATAACTCCAACGACGGTGCTACCTACTTCTCAATAGTGGGATAGTACTGTCTAAAGGACTCTTACACAGCCTAATTCCTTAGAGTAGGTAGATTTCTCCTAGGTACTTGCTCTTTTCAAACAAAAAACATCTTTTCACACCTACACTTTCAAAAAGTTTTCAAATAAATACTTCATACACTCTTGAGGACTGATACAAGAGTTACCTAGAAGTTTTCAAACTAAACTTTTTCAAAACCCACAAACACAAGAAAAGAAAACAATTTTTGAAAACATAGTGAGCAAGTACCTAAGAGCCCGTGGATAACCACAGATAGGAAGGGTGCTAACACCTTCCCTTTCTATAATCTACCTCTCGAACCGAGAAACATCTCGAAAAGGAATTTTGCTGTGCTTTTGTCCTTTCCTTGTTGGAGAACATAAAAGACGGTGGTGACTCTTGCTTACCACGACACTTTGCAAAAACAAACGCAAACGCGAACCAACATTTCAAAACAGTCAGTTCTATTTCCACCGATCAAAGAACTGGCGACTCTGCTGGTGATATTTTATAAGTGGGGTGTACCTTAGGATTAGACCACTCTTGTTTTCAATTGCTTGCTTTGTTTGCTTTAATATTGTGGGTTTGTCTTGGAGTTTCATAGATCCTAACCCGGATATGGGGGATACCTTTTAGAAGTAGCAACAAACTATGGGGGAACTGTGCGGGGTATACCGACACGGTTGAAGAAGTTGCTACGTTGATGTGGCACTTTGGTGAGTACCGGTAACCCTTGAGTCAAGTCAAGGAGAGTACGGGGTCGCCGCGTGGTGTCGTGAAGCATCAACTGACCTTAGGAACCTTACTTGACCATCCTGGCCTCTTTAGGGGTAGTGAGATGACCGACTTTGGTGCAGTCCGAAGTTGGTAGATACTCGATACTACACTCATTGAGGGTTGTTTTCTTGGAATATTTTGGTCGCTAGTTAAGTGGCTAAATCAAAAAAATGAACATAGAAAACAACCCAATGATATTGAGCTCCTTAGAACCCGGTTACTACTGATAGGACAGGTTTTGAGCCCACCAACTTCAAGAGGGTACTACCTAAACTCCATGCTAGCCTAAAATCTAAGGGCTCTTTGTATGACTTGTGTGCTTTCAAACTTGAACTACTTGCATATTCTTGTTATCTGACAACATGAGTTTCTTACAGGTTTTGTTTACAGTCCTTAATCTGGGCTCATAACAGGGTTTACTCACATCACTCCACGCATAGCATAACATCATACCATCATACCATTGCATACATCCTGCATAAGGACTAACCCATTTTAAGGATCTCAAGGGCTTGTGATGCAGGTCATGATGAACCAACTATCTAGAAAGGGGCAAAGGGGATTTATTTTCCTCTAGCCAAGGTTGTTTGGAGATCAAAACATGATGACTTGAGTCAGGGGCTATGACCCACTCGATATGGTGAGCTTTGACTCTTGAAGAAGGACCCTCAACAACATGAACTTCCTTCCATTAAGCTACAAGATTCAAATTCTAACAAGCTTCTTTGTTTATCCCATGAGATCCTTGAAAACATTGCATGCATATCATACATATCATTGCATTACAGGTACACTTTTTACAGGTCACTTACCTTCTTCGCTGTTTATTTCAGCAATCATCATGAATTCTGAGCCTACTACTGAACAAGCCATCAAGGCCCTCCAGGTCCAGAATGCCTAGTTCCAGGAGTTGGTTATGAGCCTAGCCCAGGGTCAATAGGACTTGAAAACTCTGATCCTGAAAGAGAGGAAGAAGAAGAAGAGGACTGTTCTGTTCAACACTAGACGCAGATCTGGGAATGGATTACAGAATGAGGCTGAGCTGACCACCTCATCTGTAGGCAAGGACAGTCCACAGGAGAGAAGGGTTCCTAGTCCCGTGGTCTCCAACAACGAGACAGATTATAATGAAGAACAGTACCCTCCTGCTGAGGACAGGTACAAACAGTTGGAGGACCGGTTAAGTGCTATAGAGATACAGAAAGTTCCCAGCCTGGACTTCGAAGATCTAGGTCTATCCTCTGGGGTGGTGATTCCTAACAAGTTCAAGGCACCTGCCTTTGCAAAGTACGACGGAGTTTCCTGTCCTAAGCTGCATCTCAGATCATATGTAAGGAAGATCCAACCTTACACTGCTGACAAGAATCTATGGATCCATTTCTTCCAGGAAAGTCTTTCAGGGACTCAACTCGAATGGTTCTATCAGCTGGATGGAGCCAGTATTCGTAACTGGGAGGACTTGGCTACTACATTCTATAAGCAGTATCAGTACAATTCCGACCTCGCTCATACGCGTACCTAACTCCAGGGTATGTCACTAGGGACGGCTGAAGGATTCAAGGAATATGCCCAAAAGTGGAGAGACCTGGCTGGAAGGGTGCAGCCACCTTTAACTGACCGTGAGCTCGTTGATATGTTCCTGGGGACCCTGTCTGGTCCGTTCTTCAACCATCTGATTGGGAATTCTTCTGCTGGGTTTACAGATCTGATCTTGACTGGGGAAAGATTTGAAGCTGGTATCAAGGCTGGGAAGATTCAAGAAGTTACACCTTCGGATGCTCAGAAAAAGCCTTACAGTGGGAAGAAAGAGTCCAATGCAGCGTACAGTCAAAAGAATCGTCGTGACCAACATGTAGGGGCAGTTCTGATCTCTGGTTCTACACCACGCCGACAACAGCAAAAGGGAAATCAGCGAAGGCCAGACGAGCCTAAAAGACAGTTCACCAACATCAACATGCCATTGTCACAAGCATTACAACACATGTTGAAGATGAATCTGATTGCGGTGATAAACCCTCCTGCGAACCCCAAGACTTCTTCTCCAAACTACAACCCAGATGCGAGGTGTGCTTATCATTCTGGTAGCCCGGGGCACGATACTGAGGATTGTTGGGCGCTGAAATACAAGATTCAGAACATGATTGACGCCAAGGAGATCGAATTCGAGCCTGCTGAGACTCCCAACGTGATCACTGCTCCCTTGCCAAAACATGGCTAGAATTGAAAAACTTTTGTTCATTCGAATGTTCAAGTTGTATTTTTCTTTAATTGATCAAACAATTATCATGTCGAACTATCTTATTTCATTAATGCATTACACGTGTCTGTATTGAAGTAATTGTGTTTACTATGTTCAAAATTGCTTTTATTTCTTGATGTTCAGCTCTCAATTGAAAATTCTAAGCCTCTTGTGGGAGGATGACGAAAACGATACCACGATCTTTACAATATGCTTTTGAACAGACCCTGCTGATGAGGTACAGGCATTGTTTCAATTCCTAAACACTGGAGTTATAAGGAAGATAATCCCTCGTCAACCCCTTTGAGCCAAAGAAGTAGGAGTTTTTTTCTTTTCACAAAAAAATTAAAACCCTTAATCATAACCTGGGGCAGGGTAGTTTTCTCAGTTGGTCCAGGTGCCCAACGAACGACATCAAAGAAGTCCTTCCGAGACAAAAAGACAGTGATGGTTCCGAATAATCATAAAGATAGGCAGTCATTATCTTTCAAAATAAAAGCCCGATAAGTCAAAATCTATGAAGGAGACTTACAAAACTGGCGCATCCCGGTGACTGTAATCACAAAAGAAACAGTTCAGGCAAAAAAAAGGGATAACAAAATCAAAAAGAAAAAGGTCCTGCAAATCCTCAACAAAAAGAAAGGACTGCTTGTTCAAAATAAATTGTCAGTATCCGAACCATCACCGGAATATCAGGACAAAGACTCAAACAAGGTCTAACGCACGATCATCTGAGTTTAGGTTTGAAGAACATCACGAAGAGCGGGTGGGTACAAATAAATTTTGAGCCTTTATCCTTTGTTTCTTAAACCGTGAACCAGACCACATTATAACCCTCAAAAGTCCTAGCTAAAGCATGGGTTAGTTCGAAAGCATATTGTTACCAAAGGTATCCTGACTCCTTAGGGCTCGTTGATAAAATCTTGAGTTGACATCACATTTTACAAAATTGCTTGTTTTATTAAAAACTGCATTTTTCAAAAACTTCAAGACAGACATAAGCGTTGCATTCTTGAAATAATATTGTTTGCATATGACTATTTGTTCAACAGCAGAGAAATTCGCATGACGAATATCTAGTGAACACAAATCTTCTCAAGGATCACCTCAAGTGGAAAAACACTTCCAACCAAGGGGCACGGCATGATCATTGTCCATCATCTGGGGCAGTTAAGTCAAGATTCAGAGAATCTCTCAAAGATGCCAAATAGCCAGGGGCAAATCTCCGCCTGAGTCAGTTGGGGCATTGGACATGAATTCCAGCAACAAATCTTGCACGATCAAATATCTTCTGGTGGTATGGCAACACGACACTACTGACAGTGACAACTCCCTGCGCTCTGAGAACGCGGACATAGTCGGAAAAATGCTACGCATAATCAAAGACCCGCTAGGTTGACACACCTAGGCAAAAATACAGGCTTCCCGGCAAACCAAAAGGGTTCGGGCAAAAATAAGGGATGAAAAATGGAAAAATTTGTACACCCGGCAAGTCGAAAACCTGAAAAGGCGGCTTGGGCAAAAAAGGGTATCCCGGTGGACTGAAAACCCGAAAGGGCAGTCCAGGAAAAAATTAGGGATCACAGCGTACGACTATGCCCCGGCATCTCGCCACTTGCCTACCAAAAGAAGATTTGTCAAATCGGCAGTTATTAAGACCTCCACAGGTACCTTCTCCCGCAGAAACTGGGGCAATAAGAATTGTCTAAGCGATCTGGTTGCTCTGCCCACCGAGGCACCAAGGTAAGTTCAGCTGAAGAACATGACCAAGTTACCTCCACTCCCCGCAGAGTAAGACAAGAGTCAGCCATGCTCTCTACTCAAGCAGAGTTGGTCTCCCATCGGCCCCGAAAAGGCACAGTATCTCCAGCAAGTCAGCAATACTCTCCCCCGAGCAGAGTTAGTCTACTGTCAGCCCTAAGGAAGTTGGGTACCCCCAGAATATCTTAATATTCTCCAGCAGAGTATATAAATATTCCTCAACAAACATCCCCGGCAGTCTTAATATTCCTCGACAGAAATATAAGATTATTCCCCGGCGGAATACAGACACCCCAGTGGAGCCATTTCCCCAATATAGTCCAAAGTTTCCCCAGGAGAGTTGAATTATCCTCCCTAGTAGAGTCTGGAAGCTTATCCCCAGTAGATTCTGGAAGCTTATCCCCAGTAGAGTCTGGAAGCTTATCCCCAGTAGATTCTGGAAGCTGGTCCCCTGCAGAGTGCAAATATCTCTCCCCCCGACCATGTTCAAAGGTTATTCCCCACCAGGGTCTAACTGGGTTATCCTCAGCTAATTACCACGGAAAGATCGTCCTCGACGAAGTTCTTCCTATCCCCCATCGGAGTTCATCAAATTCCCCAACATAACTTATCAATGGAATCCCCAACGGAGTTCTCATTAAAATCTCAGCGAAGCATCTCTTCCCCACAAAGTAATTCCCCGCAGAGCAATCTCTTCGACAGGTTTATTCCCCAACGGAATCATCTTCTTCTACCGGTTTATTCTTACAATCATCATCTCCAACGGAAATGGAGAACTCTACTCTTCAACATCGGCACAGGATTCAACGAACTTCCCGGCATTCGTCAAGGATTTATTTTCCTAGACGGAGATACATTCATCAACATCACATTGTCATACATCATGATACATGCATATATACATCATATCATACAATCTCATTCATTCCTGAAAACATCATGACATCATGCATCTCATACATCATGACATTGCATACAGCTAACGTTTTGCCTTTTCAGGAAAAGGTCAGTCAAAAGATGGTTACCATCTACCTTTGCAGTTCCAGATCAACACCTGTAACGAGCCAGGAAAATTCTGTGGACGACTGATCATGGGTTAATACCTGAAACCAGACAGGACAATTATCTACTTGATCATCATCAGGAAACCCTACACCGGTTCCTTCTCAACTTCAGATGTAGTTTTACACGGACTCATCATCAGGAAACCCTACACCGGTTCCTTCTCAACTTCAGATGTAGTTTTATACTGACTCATCATCAGGAAACCCTACACCGGTTCCTTCTCAACATCAGATGTAGTTTTACATGGACTCATCATCAGGAAACCCTACACCGGTTCCCTCTCAATTTCAGATGAAGTTTTACACGGACTCTTCCTCAGGCAACCCTACACCGGTTCCTCCTCCCTTCCAAGACGAAGTTTTACACGAACTCGTCCTCAGGAAACCCTACACCGGTTCCTTCTCATTTCCAAGA
Source organism: Vicia faba (assembly GCA_948472305.1). Classification (NCBI taxonomy): domain Eukaryota; kingdom Viridiplantae; phylum Streptophyta; class Magnoliopsida; order Fabales; family Fabaceae; genus Vicia; species Vicia faba. Next base: position 1,214,078,848 of record OX451738.1, on the reverse strand, counting down.
TGAAGTTTTACACGGATTCATCATCAAAGTAACCCTACACTGGTTCCTCCTTCCTTCCAAGACGAAGTTTTACACGGACTTGTCCTCAGGCAACCCTACACCGGTTCCTCCTCAGTTCCAAGACGAAGTTTTACACGAACTCATCGTCAAGATAACCTTACCCCGGTTCCTCCAGAAGTTTTACACGAACTTACCTCAAAGTAACCTTACCCCGGTTCCTCCAGAAGTTTTACACGAACTTATCCCGAAGTAACCCTACACAGGTTTCCTTCTCAACTCCAGACGTAGTTTTACACTGACTCGTCATCAGTAAACCCTACACACGTTTCCTTCTCAAACTCCAGACGTAGTTTTACACGGACTCGTCATCAAGAAACCCTACACAGGTTTCCTTCCTTCCAGACGCAGTTTCACACAGACTCGTCATCAGTCAACCCTACACAGGTTTTCTTGCAGGATGCAGTTTTACACGGACTCGTCATCAAGGAACTCTACACAAGTTTCCTTCTCAATTCCAGATGCAGTTTTACACGGACTCGTCATCAAGAAACTCTACACAAGTTTCCTTCTCAATTCCAGATGCAGTTTCACACGGACTCATCGTCAGTCAACCCTACACAGGTTTCCTTCTTTCCAAGATGTAGTTTTACACGAGCTCATCATCAGGCAAACCTACACATGTTCCCTCTTTCAACTTACAAAATTACAATTCAACAGACAATCTCCAGATGGCATCCATAAGCCCATCCACCTACCAACAGTCTCCAAATGGCATCTAAAAGCCCATTCCCGACAAGATTTTGTCACGTCTCCATATGGCATCTATAAGCCCATCCTCCTATCCATCATCTCTCCAAATGGCATCTGTAAGCCCATTCCCGACATCACATTGTTGATACTCCACTATGCGAGTGCAAATTTCTGGGCACTCTAGTGTTCAATCATCTTCCACCTTCGGATCATGAAAGGCACACAAGCCAATCTAAATCCTCAGGTTTAAGAAGATTGAATAGGGGCAACTGTTGTACCCCAAAATTTTCCCTCCCATATTCTCCAAGATTTAACAAGAATCATATTCAAATGGCTCAAGATTTCTCAAGGGGTTGCACAGTCAAACCATCTCCTAAGCCAGTCAAAATTAGGGTTTTGGTTCTTGCAAAGAATATGAGGTTTTCAGTGGTCAAATCAAGTCCCATAGGCCCATATACATTGTCAAGCATCTACATGTCAAGTCTCAAGACTCACAGCATCAAATTGCACAGTCAAAAGCCCTATTTGCTTCACAATCAACTGTAGAGGTAAAATGGTCATTTTGCAGTCAAAAGTCAGAATTTTTGGTCAACATCTTATTTTGAGCACACAATCATCATTTGATCAAGTCTTGATCATGATTCCACAAGCATGGCTCAAAAATCATCAAAGATGCAAAAGTTATTATTTTTGGACAGCTGAAAAGTCAACTGTAACTTGACCAAGGCATAACTTTTTCATGGTTCATCATAAAAATCCCATCCAATGCTCATTTTGAAGGGGATGCCATTTCCTACAACTCATCTTCACATTCCAAGTCCAAGAAATGCTCTCACTAAAAGTTATCAATCTCTACATTATAGGTCAATTTCAAAAGTCAACAAAAATGCACTTAAGGTTAAAGACCATAACTTGAGGTTTTAATTTATTTAGTTAATTAGTTTTTAGGTTTAATATTAATTAATTGCAAAAAAGGACCAAAACTTCTTTATTTCTCAAAAAGGGTCAAAACCCTAAGGACGTCCCGATTCAATTTCTTTTCGCGCATTATTATTTTTGATTATATTTTATGTATATGTTTCCGAGGATGTAATAGATAATTAGGACTTTATCGCTTTCTTTAATTTCTCGTATTTATTTTCCAAAGGGTTATGTTTTTGGCGATGTAAAACCCGACGCCTTGTAATAGCGTAGATTCACTTTCCGCAATTTATTTCCCGCAAATTATTAACTGTTAATTATGCATGCAAGACTTGTATGACAAATAAAATCAACCTGTAGCTCACAATGTTGCATGTACAAGACAATTTAACATGAAACTGAACACACATGCACATGCCACTCCTAGGGTACGCCTCACTTGGTTGCCTCGACGTGGTCATCAAGTATAGGGTGTTTTAGAGGTCGCCCTCCTGTCTAAAGATCCAGTTGCCTCGAAATGGTTGCCTCGGATAAAAAGGATCTAGGACATTAGGGTTACCGCTAAGGCGTCCTACTATTGCTTTGGTGACCACACATGTCCCATATAATCGAATTGACCCGAATAACTCCAACGACGGTGCTACCTACTTCTCAATAGTGGGATAGTACTGTCTAAAGGACTCTTACACAGCCTAATTCCTTAGAGTAGGTAGATTTCTCCTAGGTACTTGCTCTTTTCAAACAAAAAAATATCTTTTCACACCTACACTTTCAAAAAGTTTTCAAACAAATACTTCATACACTCTTGAGGACTGATACAAGAGTTACCTAGAATATTTCAAACTAAACTTTTTCAAAACCCACAAACACAAGAAAAGAAAACAATTTTTGAAAACATAGTGAGAAAGTACCTAAGAGCCCGTGGATAACCACGGATAGAAAGGGTGCTAACACCTTCCCTTTCTATAATCTACCTCCCGAACTGAGAAACATCTCGAAAAGGAATTTTGCTGTGCTTTTGTCCTTTCCTTGTTGGAGAACATAAAAGACGATGGCGACTCTTGCTTACCACGACACTTTGCGAAAACAAACGCAAACGCGAACCAGCATTTCAAAACAGTCAGTTCTATTTCCACCGATCGCACATGGGTAACAATTCTGCTATGGCCTTCAGTGACTCTGAAGATCTGGTCAATCATGTCGAGTACGAAGGTGATGAAGCTTGTGAAGTGCCTGGAGAGTTGGCTACACTTCTACAACTGGAAGAAAGGGCTATTCTACCCCATGAAGAGCTATTAGAGACTATCAACTTGGGTACTGCTGAAGACAGAAAAGAAGTTAAGGTGGGTGCCAACCTAAAGCCAAATGTCAAAGAACGCTTAGTTCAGCTGTTGAATGAATATGTTGAAATCTTTGTTTGGTCCTATGAAGATATGCCAGGACTCGACACGGATATTGTGGTTCACCGTCTCCCTACTAGAGAAGACTCTCCACCAATCAAACAGAAAGTCCGCCGGATGAGGCCCGATATGTCTGAAAAGATCAAAGCTAAAGTGATGAAGCAGTTCAATTCCGGGTTTCTTGCTGTTACTTCCTATCCCCAATGGGTTGCTAACATTGTGCCCGTACCTAAGAAGGACGGCAAAGTGAGAATGTGCGTGGATTACAGAGACCTAAATAGGGCTAGCCCTAAAGATGACTTTCCACTACCCCACATTGACATCTTGGTCGACAACACAGCTCAGCACAAGGTATTTTCTTTCATGGATTGATTTTCAGGGTACAACCAGATTAAAATGGCCCCTGAAGACATGGAGAAAACTACTTTTGTTACGCAGTGGGGTACCTTCTGCTATAAAGTGATGCCATTCGGACTGAAGAATGTCGGGGCAACCTATCAGTGAGCCATGGTAGCTTTGTTTCATGACATGATACATCATGAGATCGAAGTCTACGTAGACGACATGATAGCCCGTTCACAGACAAAAGAAGAACACCTCGACAATCTGCAAAAGTTGTTTGTCAGGTTGAAGGAGTATAAGCTCAGAATAAACCCTAGCAAGTGCACTTTCAGAGTCAGGTCTGGTAAACTCTTGGGATTCATCGTCAGTAACAAAGGCATCGAGGTTGATCCTGCCAAAGTCAAAGCCATATAAGAAATGCCTGCCCCTCGCACTGAAAAGGAGGTCAGAGGTTTCTTAGGATGCCTAAATTACATTGCAAGGTTCATTTCTCACCTAACATCTACCTGTGAACCAATCTTCAAGCTGTTGAAGAAGGATCAGGTGGTTGAATGGAATGATGACTGTCAGGTTGCTTTCGATAAAATCAAGGAGTATTTGCTAGAACCTCATATCTTGATGCCTCCCGTCAAAGGAAGATCGCTAATCATGTACTTGACTGTTTTGGATAATTCAATGGGGTGCGTACTGGGCCAACATGACGAGTCTGGCCGAAAAGAGCATGTCATTTATTACCTTAGAAAAAAGTTTACCGACTGTGAGACTCGCTACTCACTGCTCGAGAAAACTTGTTGTGCTTTGGTATGGGCTGCTCGCCGGCTAAGGCAGTATATGTTGACTCATACCACTTTGTTGATTTCTAAGATGGATCTGATCAAGTATATCTTTGAAAATCCTGCTTTATCTGGAAGAATCGCTAGATGGCAAATGATCCTGACTGGGTATAATATCCAGTACACCACCCAAAAAGCTATAAAAGGGAGTGTACTAGCTGACCATCTATCTCATCAAGCTGTCGAAGATTACCAATCCATGAAGTTCGACTTCCCCGATGAAGACATTATGACATTGGACAACATTGAAGGTAACAGACAGTATGACGGACCTGAACAAGGATCCCGATGGACCCTATACTTTGATGGTACTTCAAATGCACTTGACAACAGTATCGGCGCGGTGGTTATATCTCCAGAGGGTTGCCATACACCTTTCACCGCTAGACTCTGCTTCAGCTGCACCAACAACATGGTCGAGTATGAAGCTTGGATCTTTGGTCTCAAGGCTGCTATTGATTTAGGAATCAAATATTTGGTTGTGTTTGGAGACTCCACTTTGGTCATCAGTCAGATCAAAGGAGAATGGGACACCAAACATCCCAATCTCATCCCTTACAAAGAACATGTCCTGACATTGTTACCTCATTTCAAGCAGATTACCTTCATGCATTTCCCGCGAGAAGAAAATCAGCTGGCAGATGCTCTAGCTACAATGTCTTCCATGTTTAAACTTAACCGGGATAATAAGGCTCCCAAATTACCATTGAGCGGATGGATGAACCTGCACATTGTCACGAGATTAATACCGAAGAAGTAGTGGACCAACCCTGGTTTCACGAAATCAAAAGGTATCTCAAGACTCGAGAATACCGTGAAGGAGCTTCAGTCAACGACAAAAAGTTCTTAAGGAGGTTTGCTGCCAAGTTCTTCCTGAGCAATGGTATCTTATACAAGCGCAACCATGATTGTGTTCTGCTTCATTGTGTGGTCAAGGTTGAAGTTGAGCAGATCATGACTGAACTGCATAGTGGTACATTTGGCACTCACTTGAGCGGACATACGATGGCTAAGAAGATTCTAAGGGCAGGCTACTACTGGTCTACCATGGAAGCTGACTGTCATCAATATTCCCGTACTTGTCACAAATGCCAAATCTATGCTGACAAGTGACATATTCCTCCAGTTCCTCTCAATGTCCTAACAGCTCCTTGGCCATTCACAATGTGGGGTATCGACATGATTGGAGAGATCAAGCCTACAACATCCAATGGACATCGCTTCATCCTGGTGGGTATTGATTACTTTACCAAATGGGTCGAAGCAGCTTCCTTCGCCTCTGTTACAAAGAATATGGTTGCCCGCTTCATCAAGCAGAATCTCACATGCCGGTATGGTATCCCCGACCGTATCATCACGGACAATGGTACAAACCTGAACAACACTATGATCACCGCTCTGTGCGAGCAGTTCAAGATTCAACATCACAATTCATCTCCCTACTGACCAAAGATGAACGGTGTTGTCGAAGCTGCGAACAAAAATATCAAGAAGATCATTCAAAAGATGACGGTCACCTATAAGGACTGGCATGAGATGTTACTGTTTTCTCTGCACGGATACCGTACCACGGCGCGTACTTCAATTGGGGAAACCCCCTTTTCTTTGGTATATGGCATGGAAGCTGTTTTACCTATGGAGGTTCAGATTCCTTCCCTGAGAATCATGAAGGATGCCAGTTTAAGTGAAGACGATTGGATTCAGACCCGGCTTGATCAACTTAACTTGATTGACAAGAAGCGACTTACTGCTATTTGTCATGGTCAGACGTATAAGAAACGAATGATCAAGGCTTTCAACAAGAAATTCAGGCGCCAGGTATATCAAGTCGGAGATCTTGTAATTAAGCAGATCATCTTTCCGCGAAGTGATCCCATGGGTAAATGGACTCCTACTTACGAAGGACCATTTGTGATCAAAAACATCTTTTCTGGTGGGGCTATGATTCTAACCACCATGGACGGCGATGATCTGCCGCACTCTGCGAATGCAGACATAGTCAAAAGATACTACGCATAAACGACCCAACAAGTTGAAAACCCGAAAGGGCGACTTGGGCAAAAATGGGCATCCCGGTGAATCGAAAACCCGAAAGGGCGGTTCAGGAAAAAATTAGGGATAAACAAAAAATCTGTACACCGGACAAGTTGAAAACCCGAAAGGGCGACTTAGGCAAAAAAGGGTTTCCCGGTGGATCGAAAAACTGAAAGGGCCGTCCAGGAAAAAGTTAGGTAATTAAAGCGTATGACTATGTCTCGTCGGATCACTTTAAGGATAATCTCTTCACGGACAAGCTCCAGGTTTCTGATCAATCCAATCATCTGCAGACGAAGCAACGAATGGACAAGATACTCAGAGTTACGAAGGCTATAGCAGAATGGGAACCCCCTGGAATTATTACACATAGCCATCTTTCTTTGTATAAATTTTTTCTCAATTTTATGACAATATTCTCTTACTAGGATGTCTGTCTCCTTTGTACAAAATACTTATACAAAGTTAATACAAAAATAGTTCAAAGTGTAGAAAATTGTTTGCCTTTCCTTTCTTTTTTATACTTGTGTTTTATTTGAAAGCGTCCAATGATTTATTAAATGAGCATATGCATTTGAATATAATCACTGCTTACAAAATAAATTGAAATGAGAAAGAATAATTACTGATAGGATGAAAGTATAGGAAGATGTCTTTAGGATATTCCAAGAGGAGTCCCCTGCAGCACATCATCCATATCCCCAGCGAAGTTAAATTTCAAAATCTCCATAAGAATTGAGTTTTCAAACTCCCAATCCCCAGTGGAGCAAAACATTGAACTACAAACCCTCGGTAAGGATGAAACTTTCTTCCCCAAACGGAGCCAAACTTTCAACCTTTGAACACCAGTGGAGACCATCAAGTTTCCTCCAATTTCCCCTGAAGAGTCGTTTTAAAACCAGATAATTCCCCAGAGAGTTATTCTAAAACCTTCTTCCTCAACGGAGTCAAGTTTCCATAACACGATCAAATTAGCACGTCATTAAGATCCCCAACGGAGAGGAAATTTTGATCTACCAATCCCTAGCAGAGACCATTCGGTTTTCCCCTGATATCCCCAACAGAATGGAGATTCTCATTCTTGAAGTCCCCAATAGATTTGCATACAACCCAAACTCCTGATCTCCCCAGCGGTATAGCTTCTCCCCAAAGAGGTTGTCAAAGATCTTGAATCTCCAACAGTGGTCATGGGTTTATTTTCCCCGACAGTAGTCAAAGATTTTATTATCTCCAGCTATCCAGGATTTATTTTCCTCAGCAAAGCAACTAATCAGCTTACATACGCATACATTACATTCATAAATCATGAGCATTGACAAAACATATATATTGCATCATACATTTCATGCAACATAACTTTGTGTTTTAGCTAACATTCTACCCTTTTCAGGAAGAAATGAATAGCTACCTAAAACAGATATTCAAAACTCATAAAACGGCTTAGAGATGCTCCAGACACGGATGCTTTCCTATTCGTTTATCCAAATCAAGGGGCAGATTCCTATTCTAATTATGAAGCCTGGATTCGACCAAATAATACCTTGATTATACTGAAGCCCAGAGATCAACCGGAAAATAGTTTAATCCCCTGCAAATTCTTCTGAAACCTGGACGTTGACCAGATAGGAAGCAAAGTATTGCGAAGCCTGGACGTTGACCAGATAGAAATACAAAACTGTGAAGCCTGGACGTTGACCAGATAACAGTAAGGTATACTGTGAAACTTGGACGTTGACCAAATAACAGTTTACTCGGCCAATTACTTTGATGCCCGGATTCAACTAGATATTAGTAGGCCCCGAAATCAAAAGGGAAACCCGAAGGCGACCGGATAACCATTTGATTTTCTTCTGAAACCTGTACATTGACCAGATAGGAAGTAAAGTATCGTGAAGCCTGGACGTTGACCAGATAGCAATACAAAACTGTGAATCCTGGACGTTGACCATATAACAGTAAGTGTATGCTGTGAAACTTGGACGTTGACCAAATAACAGTTTACTCGGCCAATTACTTTGAAGCCCGGATTCAACCGGATATTAGTAGGCCCCGAAATCAAAGGGAAAACTGGAGGCGGACGGATAACCATTTGATCTCCTTATGAAGACTAGAAGTTGACCAGATAGGAAGAAAGATATTATGAAACCTGGACGTTGACCAAATAACAGTTTACTCGGCCAATTACTTTGAAGCCCGGTTTCAACCGGATATTAGTAGGCCCCAAAATCAAAAGGGAAACCCGGAGGCGACCGGATAACCATTTGATTTTATTCTGAAACCTGGATGTTGACCAGATAGGAAGTAAAGTATTGTGAAGCTTGGACGTTGACCAGATTGAAATACAAGACTATGAAGCCTGGACGTTGACCAGATAATAGTAAGGTATACTATGAAACTTGGACGTTGACCGAATAACAGTTTACTCGGCCAATTACTTTGAAGCCCGGATTCAACCGGATATTAGTAGGCCCCGAAATCAAAGGGAAAACCGGAGGCGACCGGATAACCATTTGATCTCCTTCTGAAGACTGGACGTTGACGAGATAGGAAGAAAGATATTGTGAAGCCTGGATGTTGACCAGATAGCAATACAAGACTGTGAAGCCTGGATGTTGACCAGATAGCAGTTAACTATCACCTCTTCAACCAAGAGATGACTCCCCAGTAGAATAACAGACGACTGAAGTTCTATTTCTACCACGACCGAAACCAGCATTCCCCGGTGTAGTCCTCCTCAACAACAGGTATACGGGCTCTCGCAAAGGATTCTCTTATGTGATCAATTTTCTTGGATGGAATCCTTAAGCCCATCTCTGGCGAGATTCAATGACATCTCCAAATGTCATCTTTAAGCCCATTCCCTCAACTACTCTGACCAGTGCAAATTTACGGGCACTCTAGTGTCCAATCCTCTTTTACCTTCGAGTCACGAAAGGCAAACTCGCCAATCTAACTCTTCAGGTTCAAGAAAATTGAACAGGGGCAGTTGTTGTACCCCAAAATTTTCCCTCTCATTTCATCAATATTTCTCATCACAAGACTCTTTCAATTCAAGACCAAGCTAGGGTTTGCTCTGCTCAAGACATCTCCTTGCATTGTTGACCTATATTAGGGTTTGAGTTTACACAAGGAGTTTTGGACTTCTAATGCTCAATGTGACTTTCATGCTTCATGTTGGACTTATAAGTTTGCTCATACCAAGTTTCAAGCCTTGAATCAAATTTTTGCCCAGTCAATTGGACAGTTGACATAAAAATCAGCTGTATTGAGGAAAAAGTCAATTGTGGCCAATTTACAGTAAAACCTCATAAATTTTGATCCATATCAACATTATGAGCTCATATTAACCATTTGATCAAGTTTGGACCACAACTCCTCAAGAAATTTGATCAGATCATCAAAAGGGCAAAATGGTCATTTTTAGGGTTTTGACTACAAAATGGAAATTTCTGACTTTTCACCTAGCCAATGGAAAGTTGGGTTCAAACATGGATTCAAGGACTCAATGACATCATCTTGACCTATTCACAAGGTTCAAAAGATCTCAATTGCATTGGATTGATAAATGAATTTTCCAGTCAACTGATCAAAAGTCAACTATACACTGAAAAATCAAACTTTGACTTTTTGGTCAAAATCAAGTGCCAAGGGTCATTTTTCATCAAGATGTGTCAAAACATGAAACTTGTCCATCAAGAAACCTAATTTTGCAAATTAGGGTTTAAGATTGAAAATTTTTCAAAACTTAGAATTTTTCTAAGTTATGAAATTTCCTTAATTTTTCCCAACTTTGCCCAACATTTTCACCTTGATGCAATTGGATTCAAACAAAACTTCCAACATGAAAGTTGTAGTCCTCCACAAAATCTACAACTTTGATTCACAAAGTTTTCTCAACAGAAGCTTGGATCTCAAGTTATTATTTTTGGAACAAGGGTCCATGAAACTTTTAACTTAGTGAAATTTTGCCCTAGTTTAGGCAGGATTTTGACCGATCTTCATGGCAATTTTTCACCTAGTTCCACTTGGAATCTCAAAATGAATTTCGAGGATGGATTGTAGATAATGTTACAAGCTTTTCAAAATGTCCAAGAACTCTCCTAAATCATTTGTGGTTAGGGATAATCGAAGGTTTGAATTTGGCAAAAACTCACTTTTGATCCATGGCATTTTCATGTTGATACAACTTGCAACTTCCATCCAGTATTGTTTGTACTTGATTACAGGTCCCTAAACCCTTTCATAATCAATAATTAAATGCAAATCCATTGGTTTTAAGCTTTGTTCTGATCATGGGAGGATTACACAAGAGATTAATCCAAAAATAGCAAAAAGGCAACATTGTCATTTTTGTCAAATTTACTTTATGTCAAATTGCATTCTTGAGCCTTGAACCAAATCTTTGATAGCAAACAATATCCACAAACTTGAGGGTCCAAGATCACAAAGTGAAAGCTGAAAGATAGCCTGTACAGGCCTGTCTTGTACCACTTGTTACTTTTGCTTAAAAATACAAGAAACTTGCCAAAAAGCCATAACTTGCATATCTGATATAACCAACTCTTGAAAGCTTTTGAAACAAGTTTTGTACATTTCCTTGAGCAAGAAACACGAATTGTTGAACCCTCAAGCGTTCCAAAACACAAAATCACATTCTTCTTGAAAAACAGGGCACTCTTTGCAGTTTCACTTCCATCATACAAACCACTCGTGGGTTTTGCCCCAAACCTGTTCAAACACATTCCATATAACCTAACCAAGCTATCCCAATCATTGGACAGTGACTGTAACTCCATTTGCAAGCTTCACCATTTAAGTTTTCAGCTTGTGCAGGTTGAGTTCTACAAGCTTGCTCAAGCAAGTCCAAAGCAAACTAGGCATTGGGGAAGGTCAGAGGAAGTTCAGGCAAGCTCCCAAGCACCTCATGTCTCATTGAAAAGCTCCACATTGCCATACACGAGTTCAACTGAAATAGGTTTTTTTCAAATTCTTATCTCTCTATTTAGGAATCATTATGCTTAGGTTTGTGAATAAAAAATGTAGTACTCATAGCCCTGAAGCTGTACATATGCTTAGATTTCATTTAAGTTAATCATGTTAAGATAATTTGATTCATTAACTTCCTAAAAAAATTAGGTTAGAAATTAGGGCCAGAGAAATTCTCTCTGGTCTTTGAGAGTTAGATTGAGTTCTTTACATGGTTGGAATCGTGTTGAAAAATGCTATAACTTTTGTGTTATGAGTTTTTGCATTAGAGCACGTATGCAGGTTTTCCAGATTTTGTACAGGCGCACGTATTTTTGAACGAAGGTTGAAGATGAAGCTGGAAATGGGTTGGGCCTTTGTTTCTTGTTTTTGACACCCCCCTCTTTGCTGACTGCACCCTCTGGCCCATTTGTTTTATATTTTCATATTATTTTCATTTCTTTTCATTTCTGACTCCATTTTATTTTTTTCCAAATATAAAAAATTACTAAAAACATTTTCATAAATTTTCATATTTTATTTTATATTTTTTTATTATTTTTCTAACATGAAAATAATTTTTAGATAATATACCTTTATTTTATTTAATAAAAACTTGAAAATGATACATACAAATATTATGCCTTTATTTTTATTATTTACACTTAAATAATATTTTTTTCTAATATATTTTTATTTTGTATATATTTTATTTTATTTTATTGTACATGAATAATATAATTAATATATATATATACTTTCTTAAAGAAAATTAGGGTTTTTACCCTTAATAAAAATAATCTTTTATTTCTTTTTTTAATACATTAAATATTATATTTTTACATACATAAAAATAAATAAAAACATCTTTTACATATTTATAACATTTTTCATATTTATATTTAAATTGTTTATTTAAATATTGCTTATTTATTTGATACAAATAATTCAATTTGGTTGTAATAACTTAGGATTTTATTTTCTTGCAAATACTCCCCATTCAAAATTGTATCCCCCCTTCCCATATCAAATGTTGTAATAGTGTAGATTTATTTTACGCACTTTATGCTTTCAAATATGTCATGTTAGAGATTAGGGTTTGTATGCAAATGTACAAAATCAAAACAAATAGCTTGAATAATACAAAGACAAAAAGCATGCAAATTGACAACGCAATGCACACATGCACCCCTATGGTTTCATCCACTTGTTGCCTTTTAAATAGCCATGTTATGCCTGTTGAGTATCTTGGCAAAACAAAAACAAAACAAAAGATCATAGTCCCTCGATGACGCTATCTTGGTTGCCTATACAAAATGATCTAGTCGTTCAAAAATTTGCTAAATATACTTAGCACAATTGCTATCATGGTCCATACGATGACCCGCGCCTGTCCCGTTTAACATCCAAATACAAGGTTGTTTACCAAATGAAATGGTAAAACAACACTGTCAAAAGGGTTAAAAATGTGTAGGAAAGATCTTTGAGTAAAATAGGGTAGACAAATCTTAGTTACTTGATCAAAACTTGCAAAAACATCCTTGCTATTTTCAAACACACCTCACAACACAATTTCAAAACATTTCCCAAAACAAACTTTCAAACATTGAAATATCTTTTCAAAAGACAAACACCTTTGTATATATTCAAACAAGAATCATTACAAAGGTTGCCACAATGATGGCCTCTTTTCAAAACATTTTCAAAACCACACACAAAGCACCATTTCAAACAATTGAAAAGTAAAAGCAAGTGATCTAAACGAGTAACTAAGAGCCCATGGATAACCATGGATGAAAAGGGTGATTGCACCTTCCCTTTTCATAATCTACTCCCCGAACCCAAGAAAACATCTCAAAGGTCTTTCCTATGTTTTTTGACCTTTCCTTTGGATAAAATAAAAAGTCGTTGGCGACTCTTGCTAAACCGAAACATTTGCGAACACAAACGCAAAACGTCAAGTCAGTTCTCCCACCGTATCACACCCTGGTTCAACATTCCCGTTACTTTTCTCACCATGAAATATCCAACATGTATAACTTTGATCAATTACATTCCTCAGTAAATGCGATTCCAATCAAATTGCGTCAATCCGACCCCCATAACAACAACCCGAGCAAGGACATTTCATTCAAATGGGGTTTTCCGCATGTTTAATGGAAAACTTACCAAATTCTAATACCCCATTCTCGTACTCTTTTGACAATCGATTGGAAGACATCCATTTTTTATCCATAGTTTTACTACTAAGTTGCCTAAACAAAAACACTATAATTAATCACGTAGCTATAACAAAAGAACAACTAATTACCTGTAGAGAAGTCAGCAACTTTTGCAACCACACAATGTAAGATTGTGAAAGTGGCTATAAAATTGGGCAGCAACTTTGTAAACTCCTTACCTGAGATGTTGATCTTTTAGAAAGCCAAGCTGTTGAATATCATAACTCGCAACTTTATCTCTGGCTTAATAACAAAAGGAAAACAAAATCACGTTGAAGAGCTTTAGTACAGAATAAACTTCCTTTTATATATAACTTCAAAGTCATCTAATTTCACTCACTAGAAGTGTGGGACTAGAAAATTATACTACGAAGTCCTCACTCATCATTCTTGTCCATAACAACTAAGACAAACAAATATTAAACCGCAAAGAATAAAGTTGAGAGAAAGAGATCTAACTTATTCAAAAAACTAAAACCCGTGACCCCATCTCAACAAAGTTAAACAAATAGAACAATTGAATAATCCAAGATATATCTATATGGATTTCCATGTTGCATTCGAGAAAATAAAAGACACTAAATATGATATCACAATCATCTCTTTTTAATTATAATTTTCAGTATTAGATTTGTTAGTAGGCACTGCAAACGTTTTCACTATAACAATGCATGTATATATCTAAGATTCGATCATATAGTGATAAAACATGAGATGTCACAATCTTAAGTACTATATATATATATATATATATATATATATATATATATATATATATATATATATATATATATATATATATATATATATATATATATATAAGAAAATGATATAACCATACCAAATCATTCAAACAATATGTATCTGAATAAAGAATTAATGAGATTTAACATTACAACAAAAATAGAGAAAAGAAATAATTAAACAAGTTCATACAAGGATAATAATAGTTAAAGAAAATTCTTATATGCTTACCATTTTAAATTCTTGTCCTTTATGAAGTTTTATTGTTCATGTTCATATTTTAGTTTATCTAATATTTGTTCATGTTTTCTCTTACACTAATTCCAACATGCATAATATGACCATCAAAAGAGAATAAAAAGCACTTTTCCTATGTTATATGAATATGAACACAAACCTAAACAAAATTTTTATAGGGATTGAAACTTAAAAATTTGAAGCATATAAAAGCAAATCGCAGAGAAGAAAACAGAATGGACATTGAAGAAATTATAAAATCGAGAAAATAAAAACAGATTCGCGGAGAAAAGAAAATAGAATCTTCGTTGGAGAATCGCAGAGAAAAGAAAATTGAAAACAAAACAGAGCGTCATTGGAGAATCGTTGTTGGATAATAATTGGAGAATCGCATGGAAAAAGTTATTCAAAATAAGTTGTAGAGCGTCGTTGGAGGTTCTTCCTATTATGAGAATGAATATTGTGTTTTAGGGATTTAGTTATTTTAATTTAGAAATAAGACCTTAGGCAGCGCTTTTTATAAAGTGATGTCTACTGTATTACCTTTAGCAGCGCTTTCTAAATAAAAGCGCTTTCTGATGTATGCCTTATAGCAGCGCTTATGGCCTTAAGCAGGGTTTCTTAAAAGCGCTTTCTAAAGTAGGCCTTTTAGCAGCGCTTTGTCTCAAATTTCTTATTAGGCTATAACAATGCTTTCTAAAATAAGCCTTTAGGAGCGCTTTGGGCCTATAACAACGCTTCCTACTATTGGGCCTATAGTAGCGCTTTGAGTTTAGGCAGCGCTTCTAGACTTTATTTTTTTATTTCAATTTTAATTTACTTTAGGCAGGGCTTTTTATAAAGCGCTGACTAAAGTGAGGATTAGGCACCTTTTTCTTAACTTTAGGCAGTGCTTTATTTCAAAGCGCTATCTAATATTTATGATTTAAAATTTAAAATTTTATCCTGATATTTAGCAGGACTTCCATAAAGCGCTGCCTAAAGTGAGGCTTAGGCAATTCTTTTCTTAATTTTAGGCAATTCTTTTTTCAAAAGCGCTGACTAATATATAAAATTTAAAATTTAAATTATATCGTGACATATAGCAGCGCTTTGATTTACAAGAATTGTCTAAATTGCGCTGCCTAAGCTTTGTTTTGGCGTAGTGTTTGTCTGGGGATGCTCGACAGATGCGAAGTGTTAGGTGGTGCCCAGTTTGGCAACGAATTCCTGAAAGGTGTGGTCTGTGAACTGAGTCCCGTTGTCGGTGACTATCGCTTGTGGGATGCCAAAATGAGCGAGGATATTTCTTTTATAGAAGCGAAGGACATTTTTTATGGTGATTTTGGCCAAAGATTTGGCTTCTATCCATTTGGTGAAGTAATCGACCGCTATGATTAAATATTTGTTCTGATTGGTTCCGACCATGAATGGGCCAAGGAGATCAAATCCCCACGAGGCGAAGGGCCAGGGAGAAGAGAGGGATTTAAGCTCGTTAGGTGTGTAAAATCAAGCTTCACAAATAAGCTTTTGTTTTGATGAAGACAAACCATGGCTAATAAAGAAGGCAAAGATTTTGATCAAGCATCTAAGCATCTAAGGATAATATCTTCATTCAAGGCTCTCAACAACTTTAAAGGTATAATAATATCATCTATTTTGATCTTAAGACATAGATGCTCAAAATCGAAAAAGAAATTTTTAAGAATCATTGCTCAAGCTTTTCAAAGATAAAATTTCATTTTTCTTCTGCATGCAATCGATTTACATCTTAGTGCAATCGATTGCACACTTCAAAATTTCAGATCTTTTGCCTCTGTTTCTTTGTGCAATCGATTTACATTCCTATGCAATCGATTGCATACTTAAAATTTTCAAAACGTTTGCAACTGACTTTGCATGCAATCAATTACATTGTTAGTGCAATCGATTGCACTCAGTTAATTTTTGCTACTGACTTTGCATGAAATCGATTACATTGTCAGTGCAATCGATTGCACTCTTAAAGATTTTGAAAAAATAGCTGTTAAAAACCTTGTGCAGTCGATTTACACCAAGGTGCAATTGATTGCATACTGCACGAATTTGAAAAATAACAGCTTTGTTCATGCCTTTTGATCATGCCTTTTCATTACATCTTTTCACTCAAACTTGGCATTTGTTCATGATACATTTTCAGATCTTCATGATGTTTCAAAAGGGTGTTATGAACATATAAATATTCAATTTCAAATACAGATCTAACACCTTCTTTCATAAATATTTTCTGAACTTTCAAAATACAAACTCAAGCATTCTTCATTTTCATGCATAAGTTTTCTGCACATTTTCATACATTAACAAACAGAAAACTTTGAGCAAATATGTCTTGAGTCTTTGCACAATATTATTATTAAAATAAGAAGATTATACATTGTCAAAATCACTCTAAGTGATCAATATTACTCTACTCACTCAAACTCACAAATTGATATTTACTTACTTATTTTACAGGATTGTTGGAATTAAGTTTAAGTGTTGTTGTTGAAATCTTGTCTTTCCAAGTTGTTGGATACAAGTGTAGTTACATTGAGAGGATTGTTCTCTTAGGTAATTTAGTGAAAATACAAGAGGATTGTTCTTGGTCCAAGAGGATTGTTCTTGGTTTGGTTGGTAGTTCTTGTTTAAGTTTGCCACAATAATGAAATCTCTTTCATGTTGAAAGGGGACTGGAGTACTCTCGAACTGTGAGGGGAACCAGGATATATCGCTCGTGTCTCTTTATTTTTCTGCATTTTAAAGCTTTCCTAAACTCTCTTATAACCAGAAAAATAAGAATCATCATCACTAAAAACCAGAAATTTTAAAGTACCTAGTTCACCCCCCCCCCCCCCCCCCCCCTCTTAGGCGCACTTCGTACTTACAATTGGTATCAGAGCAGGTTATAGGTAACCTGCTCCTAAAAGATCCAGAATGGCTTCCACAAATCATAATCCCATTTTCATAGATTGTGGTACTAACAACAAGCCTCCTCTATTTTGTGGTGAATATTTTGACTTCTGGAAAATACGCATGAAGGCGCATCTAGAAGCACAAGGAGAAGAAATATGGGATATCATCAAAAATGGTCCATTTATCCCTATAACGGTAATCAATGGTGTTGGCTCATCAAAGCCTAAAACTCCATTAGACGATGATGATAAGAATAAAGTTCTCTATGACAAAAAGGCAATAAACCTTCTTCAAGGTGCACTTAGCATGGACGAATTCTTCCGTGTCTCGGCATGCAAAACAGCAAAGGAAATATGGGATACCTTGGTACAAACTCATGAAGGAACGGTTAAAGTAAAAAGATCAAGACTAAATACCCTAAGTCAAGAATACGAACTATTTTGAATGCATCCCGGAGAAACCATTCTTGGCTTACAAAAGAGATTTGTGCACTTGACAAATCATCTAAGTGCTCTTGGTAAAAATTTGACGAATGACGAATTGAATATGAAAGTACTTAGGTCCTTAACTAGGGAATGACAACCAAAGGTAACGACAATTTCAGAAAAGAAGAGTCTCTCCAACATGACATCCGCAACATTATTTGGAAAACTTCAAGAATACGAAACGGAACTCGGAAGACTCGAAAAGCATGAAAATCAAGAGAAGAAATCCAAGAATATTGCTTTGAAGATAGAATCCAAGGAAGTTGAAAAAGAAAACAATCAAGAAGAAGATGAAAACTTCATGCTTCTTGTGAAAAGGCTTGGTAAGTTCTTCAGTAAAAATTACAAACTTTTTTCTCATTCAAAAGGAAAGATACAATTTCAGAAAAAGGAAGGCTCCACATCAACACAAGAAATTACATGTTATGAATGTGGTAAGCAAGGGCACATCAAGCCGAATTGTCCAAAACTCTCCAAGAAAAGTGGCTTCAAAAGCAAGAAGGGATTCAAGAACAAAAAGGCTTATGTCGCATGGGAGGACAATGAAATAAGTTCCTCATCCGATTCCGATAGTGATGAAAGTGCAAATCTAGCATTGATGGCCTCACACCATTCCGATGATGAAGACAATGAGGTTAGTAATGAATTTTATCTTTTTGATAGTGATGCACAAGGTGCTATAGATGAACTATTGAATGAATTCAAAATTCTGTATAAAACCATTTCATCACAAAAGAAACAAATATCATCCTTAGAAGAAAAATGTGTTTCAATGGAAAAAGATTTCAAAGAAGAAAAACAAAAATCAAGTGATGAAAAAAAACAAAATTTTGTATGCAAAAATTATGATTCACTCTTTTTCCAAATTGTCCAATTGAAAAGAGTCATTGAAAGATATGAAAAAGGGAAAATTGGATTGGAAGGTGTTCTTAGCCAACAAAGATACTCCAATGATAAAAGTGGACTTGGATATTCAAATTTTTTAAAACCAAGTTCTAACAAAACTATCTTTGTTAAGGCAAGTGATCAATCTTCCAAAGAGAAAGTGAACAAACCTAAAATAGTTCGTCACTATCCGAAAAAGAAAACATTTTCTAAGAAGAAATCTTATCCTTCTAGATATAGAAGTAAATTTGAACCTACTTGTTGTTATTGTGGTATTAAAGGCCATACACCTAATGCTTGCTATGTTAGGAACTTCAGTGTGGCAAGTCGGCATTATGTATGGGTAAAGAAAGGCACTAATTATGAAGGACCCAAAGCAACTTGGGTACCTAACAAAACTTAATTTGTTTTGCAGGTATGCTTGAAGACCACATGCAATCTTTGGTATCTTGATAGTGGTTGTTCAAAGCATATGACAGGAGACATAAACCAATTTTCACATCTAGCGCTAAAGGCCAAGGGTTTTGTCACTTATGGAGACAATAATAAGGGAAGAATTCTAGGCAAAGGCAAAGTTGGTGCTCCACCTTTCACATCCATTGAAGATGTTCTTTATGTTGAAGGACTAAAGCACAATCTTATAAGTATTAGCCAACTTTGTGACAAAGGCTTCAAAATCAAGTTCACCAAGGATGAATGTTTGATAGAAGATGAAGTCACTCATGAGGTTATACTTAAAGGTAAAAGAATCAATAATATATTCATGATTTCCCATGATGATCCATCTTTGAAGGTTAAATGTCTCATGGAGAACAATGATGATTCATGGCTTTGGCACAAAAGAATTGATCATATTCATATGGAACACTTGAATAAATTAATCAAGCATGATGTTGTCATTGGATTGCCTAAGAGAAATTTCGTCAAAGATAGACTATGTGATGCTTGTCAAAAAGGGAAACAAAGTAGATCAACTTTCAAATCTAAGAATGTGGTGTCCACTACAAGGCCACTACAATTGTTACATATGGATCTATTTAGTCCATCTAGAACAAGGAGCTTCGGAGGTAATGTATATGCTTTGGTTATTGTTGACGATTTCTCTAGATATACTTGGAATTTCTTTTTAGTGCAGAAAAGTGATGCATTCAAGGCGTTCAAGAAGTATGCTAAACAAATTCAGAATGAGAAGTCTCTAACAATTGCCTCAATAAGGAGTTACCATGGAGGAGAATTCCAAAATGCTCTATTTGAAGAATTCTATGGAGAACATAGAATATCTCACAACTTCTCGGTACCGAGGACTCCACAACAAAATGGAGTGGTTGAAAGAAAGAATAGGTCTCTTGTGGAACTTGCTAGAACAATGCTTAGTGACTCAAACCTTCCAAAATACTTTTGGGAGGATGCGGTGAGCACGACATGTTTTGTTAGAAATAGAGTTAACATTAGACCAATCTTAAAGAAAACTCCATATGAACTTTTCAAAGGGAGAAAACCAAACATTGCTTTCTTTCATATCTTTGGGTGCAAATGCTTTGTCCTAAACAATAACAACGATAATCTGGGTAAGTTTGATGAGAAATCCGATGAAGTTATTTTCCTTGGTTACTCACTCTCTAGTAAAGCATATAGAATTTACAACAAAAGAACTTTGACTATTGAAGAATCTATGCATATTTCTTTTGATGAAACTAACCCCTCCATGGAGGATAATATTGTTTGTGATAATGATGATGAAATTTTAGAAGGTCCTCAAGAAAATTCTTCCAAGGATCAACCCATTCAACTAGAAGAATCACCTCAACAAGAATAGAATCTCAATGATCTACCAAAAGAATGGAGAACTCATAGAGATCATCCTATTGATAAAGTGATTGGTGATATAAGTCAAGGCGTGTCTACAAGATTAAATCTCAAGGATGCTTGCCTAAACATGGCGTTTGTCTCTCAAATTGAACCTTCCAAAGTTGATGAAGCATTAGGAGATGACCAATGGATCATATCTATGCAAGAAGAATTGAATCAATTTGAAAGGAATCAAGTTTGGGAACTCGTTCCTAGGCCAAGCAACAAACACATTATTGGAACAAGTTGGGTGTTCAAAAACAAACTTGACAAGAATGGAATAATTGTTCGCAACAAAGCAATATTAGTAGCACAAGGCTATAATCAATAAGAAGGAATAGACTTTGAAGAAACTTTCGCTACAGTTGCAAGGTTAGAAGCTATACGTCTCTTACTTGCCTATGCTTGTTCGTTAAATTTTCGGCTTTTCCAAATGGACGTCAAAAGCGCATTCTTGAATTATTATATCACTGAAGAAGTATACATTAAGCAACCCCCGGGTTTCGAAGACTTCAAGAATCCATCTCATGTATTTAAATTAAGAAAAGCTCTCTATGGACAGAAACAAGCACCAAGGGCATGGTATGATCGTTTAAGCAACTTCTTATGCGAAAAAGGTTTTGAAAAGGGAAAAGTTGACAAGACTCTGTTTATCAAGAAAATCAAAGACGACACTTTGCTAGCACAAGTCTATGTTAATGACATCATCTTTGATTCTTCAAATCAAGAAATGTGTGAAGAATTCTCATCAATGATGCAAGGAGAATTTGAAATGTCCATGATGGGTAAAATGAACTATTTTCTTGGACTTCAAATCAAACAACTAAAATATGGCATCTTCATCAACCAATCCAAATATTGCAAGGAACTCTTGAAAAGGTTTGACATGGATAACTGTAAGGAAATGTCTACACCAATGGTTTCTGGTTCTTATGTTGATCAAGATGAATCAGGTGTTTCCATCGACATCACTAAATATCGAGGTATGATTGGCTCCTTATTATATTTGACGGCAAGCCGTCCTGACATAATGTTTAG
The DNA here is from genome assembly GCA_948472305.1 of Vicia faba. Classification (NCBI taxonomy): domain Eukaryota; kingdom Viridiplantae; phylum Streptophyta; class Magnoliopsida; order Fabales; family Fabaceae; genus Vicia; species Vicia faba. The sequence continues at coordinate 1,214,057,234 of OX451738.1, read as the reverse complement.
TGTTTGTCTTTGTGCCTGCTTTCAAGCTAACCCAAAGGAATATCATCTCACGGCAGTAAAGAGGATCATGAAGTATCTCAAAGGGACAACGAATGTAGGATTGTGGTATCCTAAAGGTAGTGTCTGCAACTTAATTGGTTATTCTGACACGGATTATGCAGGATGTAAAACAGATAGAAAGAGCACAAGTGGTACTTGTCACATTCTTGGTAATGCATTAGTATCATGGGCCTGCAAGAAACAAGCATGTGTTGCTCTAAGCATGACCGAAGTTGAATATATTGCAGCAGGTAGTAGTTACACTCAAATTTTGTGGCTAAAATAACAACTTCGTGACTACGGACTCGATCTAGGGTGCATTCCTCTAAGATGCGACAACACCAGTGCAATCAACATCACAAAGAATCCCGTCATGTATTCAAGGACTAAACATATAGACATTCGACATCATTTTCTCCGTGATCATGTTCTTTAAGGAGATGTCAAGGTAACCTTTGTAGATACTCATAATCAGCTTGTCGATATCTTCACCAAACCTTTGGCAAAAGAACCTTTCTACAAAGTTCGTCGAGAGCTCGGCATACTTGACGAACGCGACTTATAAGGTGCATTTTACCCTTGATATATCTTTTATATATGTTTGATACATGCTATATATGAATCTATGTTATGTGATACTTAAATTTTCAAGAAAAAATTAGTTTTGGACAATTTTTGTTGATGCAAATCAATTTCTGTTTGTGTAACTCTTAAACAATTTGTGTTACTGTTTTAAATTCTATAATTTTGTCAATATATTTCTCTATTATTATTTGCTTTAGGCATCTTTCCCTTCTTTTTGGTAATGTCAAAGGGGGAGAAAGATGTATGGTACTTTATGCTTGTATTTCCTGTGTCTTAATTTTCAAGGTACTCTCCAATCAAGAAGAAGAATTGCAAAGGATTCCAACCCTCTCCTACATAGGGGGAGTTTTGCATCTTAGGGGAAAAAGCTCTTCCGGAAAGTACATCGCATAAATAAAGATTGTTTGTCATCATCAAAAAGGGGGAGAATGTAAAATCAAGCTTCACAAATAAGCTTTTGTTTTGATGAAGACAAATCATGGCTAACAAAGAAGGAAAAGATTTTAATCAAGCATCTAAGCATCTAAATATAATATCTTCATTCAAGGCTCTCAACAACTTTAAAGGTATAATAATATTATCTACTTTGATCTTAAGATATATATGCTAAAAAATGAAAAAGAAATGTTTAAGAATCATTGCTCAAGCTTTTCAAAGATAAAATTTCATTTTTCTTCTGCATGCAATCGATTTACATCTTAGTGCAATCGATTGCACACTTCAAAATTTCAGATCTTTTGCCTCTATTTCTTTGTGCAATCGATTTACATTCCTATACAATCGATTGCATACTTAAACTTTTCAAAATGTTTGCTACTGACTTTGCATGCAATCGATTACATTGTTAGTGCAATCGATTGCACTCAGTTAATTTTTGCTACTGACTTTGCATGCAATCGATTACATTGTTAGTGCAATCGATTGCACTCTTAAAGATTTTGAAAAAATACCTGTTAAAAACCTTGTGCAATCGATTTACACCAAGGTGAAATCGATTGCATACTGCACGAATTTGAAAAATAACAGCTTTGTTCATGCCTTTTGATCATGCCTTTTCATTACATCTTTTCACTCAAACTTGGCATTTGTTCATGATACATTTCCAGATCTTCATGATTTTTCAAAAGGGTGTTATAAACATATAAATATTCAATTTCAAATCCAGATCTAACACCTTCTTTCATAAATATTTTCTGAACTTTCAAAATACAAACTCAAGCATTCTTCATTTGCATGCATAAGTTTTCTGCACATTTTCATACATTAACAAACAGAAAACTTTGAGAAAATATATCTTGATTCTTTGTACAGTATTATTATTGAAAGAAGAAGATTATACATTGTCAAAATCACTCTAAGTGATCAATATTACTCTACTCACTCAAACTCAGAAATTGATATTTACTTACTTATTTTCCAGGATTGTTGGAATTAAGTTTAAGTGTTTTTGTTGAAATCTTGTCTTTCCAAGTTGTTGGATACAAGTGTAGTTACATTGAGAGGATTGTTATCATAGGTAACTTAGGGAAAATCCAAGAGGATAGTTCTTGGTCCAAGAGGATTTTTCTTGGTTTGGTTGGTAGTTCTTGTTTAAGTTTTCCACAATAAGGAAATCTCTTTCATGTTGAAAGGGGACTGGAGTACTCTCGGACTGTGAGGGGAACCAGGATATATCGCCCATGTCTCTTTATTTTTCTGCATTTTTAAGCTTTCCTAAACTCTCTTATAACCAGAAAAACAAGAACCATCATCACTAAAAACCAGAAATTCTAAAATACCTAATTCACCCCCCCCCTCTTAGGCGCACTTCGTACTTACAAGGTGGACCCAAATGCATGTCTCCATGTCGTTTGCATTTTTCGCATTTTTTCATGTTCTATTTCGTGTTGTGCTACATCGTGGGCCAATAATATCCTACTCGTAAAGCTTTTCTTGCAAGGAATCTTCCGCCTAGATGTTGGTCGCTGATGCCCTCGTGGATTTCGAGCAAGACACGATCTGCCCCACTTTGGTCAACGCATTTGAGAAGGGGAATGGAAAATCCTCTCCTGTAAAGTTTTCCCTCGACCAAAACGTACGAGCAAGCTCTTCTCCTGACAATGGCCGCTTCTTTCGGATCGTCGGAGAGTTTTCCTTTGGTGAGGTAATTGTGTACAGGGGTCATCCAACAATCGTTGTCCCCGATTGGGAACACTTCTAAGGTAAAGGGTGGCTTCTGAGTGCTCGGTCAAGGAATGATTTCTTATATCACTGATTTATTCCCCCTTTACTCTTCGTGCTTGCCAGCTCAGATAGGATATCTGCGCGGGCGTTATACTCGTGGGGAACATGTTGTATGTCCATAGATTTAAATTTCTTTTTCCTCTCCTTGACCAGGGCCCAATATTCAAAGAGTTGGTCGTTTTGGACATGATATTCTCCTCGGACTTGAGAAGTAACCAGCTGAGAGTCGGTGAAGATTTGTATTTCCTCGGCTCCTAGATCTTCGGCAAATCGTAAGCCCGTGAGGAACGCCTCGTATCCGGACTAATTATTGGAGGTCAGAAAAGATAGAGCAAGGGAGACCTCGATTAGGGTCCCTTCCTCGTTTTCCAATATGATTCCATCTCCGCTTCCAGTCAAACTGGAGGCATTATCGATGAAAATCGTCCAGCAATGTGATCTGTCAGGATCTGCGGCCGAGGTCGGTTCAGCTACGAAGTCGGCCAAGGAATGTGCCTTAAGTTCTTTCCTACTCTCGTATTGGATATAAAATTCAGAGAGCTCCAAGTACCATTTCAACATTTTGTCGGTCATGTCTGGCCTTTCGAGCAGCTGCTTTATTGGCCTATCCGTTTGGACGACTATGGTGTGGGCCAGGAAGTAGTGTCTGAGTTTCCTCATTGTGTTAACAAGGGCTAGAGTTACTTTTTGATTTGTTGATATCTTGCCTCTGGGCCCTGCAGGGCCTTGCTCGTGAAGTAAATTGGCCTTTGTCCCTCTGGAGTTTCTCTAATCAGTGTCGCGCTTATTGCCTCAGAGGCGACAGCTAAATAGAGGTATAAGACCTTGTCTTTCTCAAGTCAAGAAAGGATGGGTAGCTGCGACAACGCTCGTTTTAAATGAATCAGGGCTTTCTCTCATTTGGGCGTCCATTCGAATGTAGCTTCCTTGCGCAAGAGTTTTAACAAGGGAAGCGCGTGCTGGGGGGACTTCGCCACAAATCGAGAGAGGGAAGTGAGATTATCGTTTAATATCTGGATGGACTTTTTCGAGGTGGGCATCGGAAATTTGGAAAAGGCCCAACATTTGTTGGGCTTCACTTTAATGCCCCGTTCTGTTAGGTAGAATCCGAGGAACTTTCATGCTCGTACGCTGAAGGTACATTTTTCTGGGTTAAATCGCATCCGACACTTTCGAGCCTGCTCGAACACTTTCTTTAAGTGGGCGGCATGGTCGAGCTCTTCGGTTGACTTGACGATCATGTCATCCATATATACTTAGAGCATGTCGTCTATCTTGTTACAAAAAACTTTGTTTATCATGCACTGATAAGTAGCACCCGTGTTTTTCAGGCCGAAGGGCATTATGTTATAGTAATATTTTCCCGACTCGGTCATGAAAGCCGTGTATTTTTTTCTGTTTTCACCATTGGGATCTGGTTATAACAAGATTATGCGTCCATAAATGATAGCAATTTGAAACTGGCCAAGTTGTCGACCAGTTTGTCAATATTAGGGAAGGGATAAGCGTCTTTCTGGAAAGCCAGATTGAGATCAGTATAATCAATACACATGTGCCCTTTTCCATTAGATTTTTTCACAAGAACTACATTTGAGAGCCAGGTTGTGTACTGGGCTTCAAAAATAAAATGTGCCTCTATAAGGTCTTTTACAGCTAGTTCTGTAGCCTTCGCTTTCTTAGAAGACTGTTTTCTTCTGCGTTATGTGTCCTCCTTGAGGGAAGGATCTATAGTCAAGTGATGGCATGCAACTTCTAGGTCTAATCCGGGCATCTATGTTAGAACACAGTTTGATTTTACAACCCTTAATTAGAATTTTGATGATAACAAACACAAAGAACAAATATGCACTCTAAATTTTTGTTATTTTTTATACAGAATTTCTGACTGAAACAACATCAGAAGTTAAGCTACAGAAGCTTTCAAGCTAAGCTAATCAGAATGTTCTGAAGGATGATGATCAGAATCTGCGTTGAAGTAAAAGATACTTTGACTCTGAACAGAAGTCTAATACACCAACAGATCCTCATATCTCTAAGTCATCAAAGTTCTAAAGTAAAAGCAACATGCAAGATCTTATTGTTCTAAAGTGTTACTTTTCAATTAAGACAACATCATATGCAAAGGCTTCATTCAGACAAGAATCTTCTCAGTATGGAAAGTGCATTGAGTGTCCATTATCACATTTTATGTTGGACAGATTTCCACGCCTATATAAACAAGCTTAAAGGACAAATCGTTTATGATTTTAACCGACAACTGCTCATACATCTTAAACGCTGCAAATATTCATATTCTCTTATACTCTCTAATTGTGTAATACATCACAATAGTGATACAATTTTTGTAACGAAAAACAACAATACACAGTAAATCATTTTCTTTTGATTAAGCTATTTTCCTTGAGATAAATCGGGTTGTGGTTGTACTCAAGAAGACTTTGGCAGTTGTCAAAGTAGATTTGTAATCAGTTTTGATTAGTGAATTAAGTCCTTGTTGGAGAGAGGAGAAATCACCTTGGCAGGTGGACTGGAGTAGTTTGAGATCAAACGAACCAGGATAAAAATATCGTGTCTTCTGCTTTTGTTTTTAAGTTTCAATTCAACCCCCCCCCCCCCTTTCTTGTGTTTCTCACTTCTTCAATTAGAATCAGAGCGCCTGGTTCTGAGTTCATACACTTAACCATGTCAGTACAAGATCCAAGCTTTAGAAAAACACTATGGTGGGACCAAGCCAAAACATCAGCATTGACTATCATGAGGACAAGGTTAGAATCAGCGGCAAACCTCCAGTCTTTGATGGAGAAAATTTTGACTACTGGAAAGACAGAATTGAGAGCTTCTTTCTGGCTCATGATGTTGATCTATGGGACATGGTAATTGATGGATACACACATACAGTGGATGAAAGTGTTCAGAAGATAGACAAAAAAAGGATGTCTGACCAGCAAAAGCGTGATTTCAGAAACCATCATAAAGCCAGAACAATACTTCTCAGTGCCATCTCATACTCAGAATATGAAAAGATCTCAAATAGAGAGACAACCAAAAACATGTTTGACTCTATGAGAATGATGCATGAAGGCAACATACAAGTTAAAGAAACCAACACCCTTACGCTCATTCAGAAATACAAAGCATTCAAGATGCAAGACAGTGAATCCATAGAAGCAATGTTCTCAAGATTCCAGATTCTTGTTGCTGGGCTGAAAGTTCTTGACAAAGGATATTCTACTGCTGATCACGTAAAGAAGATCATCAGAAGTCTACCAATGAAATGGAGGCCAATTGTCACTGCACTTAAGCTGGCTAAAGATCTCAACAAGATATCTCTGGAGGAACTTGTTAGCTCCCTCAGAAGTCATGAGATAGAGCTAGAAGAAGACGAGCGTCAGAAACAAGGTAAGCATTTAGCATTAAAATCTAACAAAAAACTTAACTCTAAGGTTTTGCAGGCTATGGAAGAAAATTCTTATGGATCCTCATTAGAAGAAGACGAATTGTCTCTTCTCTCCAAAAGGGTCAATCAGCTGTGGAAGCAGAGACAAAGAAAATTCAGAAACCCGAGAAGATCAGAGAATCAGAACGAATCGTCCTCCAGATATAGAAAGTCTGAGTCCTCCTTTGGACACAGAAGATCTGAAACTTCCTCCAGTCACAAAAAGTCAAATAACAAAGACATCATCTGCTATGTGTGCAATGAACAAGGGAACTACAAAAGTGACTGTCCAAGGCTTCAGAAGGAGAAGCCCAAAAAGAAGTTCTTCAAGGAGAACAAGAAAAGCCTCATGGCAACATGGGACAATTCAGACACTTCTGATGCTGACTCAGAGTCAGATGATGAAAGAGCCAACATCGCTCTTATGGCAAATGTGACAGAAGAAAGCGAAGCTTCTGGTTCAGACTCAGAATCAGACACAAAAGAGGTATTTCCTGATTTCACTGTTAATTTTACTAAAGCTGAACTTGCAGAAAGTCTAAATGAAATTCTGGAAAGTTATCAGTAGATCAGAGTCAAATTCAAGAACCTGAAAAAGGATCTTGTCTCTGACTCTAAAGAAACTGAGAGTCTTAGATTAGAAAATTCTGAGTTAAAAGAAAAGATTTTAAAATTAGAAAATGATTTACAAAACTCTGAGAAGGAAATAATCTCAGAGACTCCCAGTAATGCTGATAAGATCATTAAAGAGTATGATCACAACTTTCAAAAGTTTCTGGATGAAAACATATATAGAAGGAATATGGCTTCAATGATCTATGGAGTTAGCAGGAATGGCAAAAAAGGAATAGGATACCAAGGTAAGGTATCTCCACCTAAGAAAGTCATGGACCTAGTTATTAAACGTATACCACTAAAATCACACTTCACATATGGGCACACACATGACCTGAAATACACTAGCAACGATTATTCTGCTAAACCAAAATTCAAACAGAATTTTGGTAAAACTAACAAACCAGGACCCAAAAAGATATGGGTACCTAAGGAAAAAATTATATATGTAGCAGATATCTTTAGCAGCAAGGATAAAATACCAGTCATGGTACCTAGACTCTGGATGCTCTCGACACATGACGGGAAGAAAGCATATGTTCCAAAAACTAGAACTTAAACCTGGAGGCTATATGGGCTTTGGAGGCAACCAAAGAGGGGAGATCATTGGCTCTATAACAGTAGGTAATGGTAATCTTCCTTCTATTAATAATGTGCTTTTAGTTGATGGATTGATGCATAACCTATTATCCATAAGTCAATTAAGTGATAACGGTTATGATATAATCTTTAATCAAAATTCATGCAAAGTTGTTAGTCAGAAACATGGAACTATCCTGTTTAATGGAAAGAGGAAAAACAACATCTATAAGATAAAACTTTCTCAACTAAAAAGTCAGAATGTAAAAATGCCTTCTTTCTGTTAACAACGAGCAATGGGTCTGGCACAGAAGATTGGGACATGTTAGTATGAGAAGAATATCTCAGATTGATAAACTCAATCTGGTCAGAGGACTTCCTAGTCTGAAGTTCAGCTCAGATGCCCTGTGTGAAGCATGTTAGAAAGGCTAATTTGCAAAACCTTCTTTTAAAGCTAAAAATGTTGTTTCCACCTCTAGGCCATTAGAACTTCTGCACATAGACTTATTTGGACCAGTGAAAACTGTGTCTGTTAGTGGCAAGAAGTATGGGTTAGTGATCATAAATGACTATAGCAGATGGACATGGGTAAAGTTCTTAAGACACAAGGACGAGTCACATTTTGTGTTCATTGCCTTCTGTAACCAAGTTCAGAATGAAAAGGATCTTAGAATTGTCAAAGTCAGAAGTGATCATGGTGGAGAATTTGAAAATAAAAAATTTGAAACATTTTTTAATGAAAAAGGCATTTCGCATGACTTCTCTTGTCCTAGAACTCCCCAAAAAAATGGAGTTGTAGAACGAAAGAACAGAAAATTGCAAAAAATGGCCAGAACCATGATCAATGAGACTAACATTGCTAAGATCTTGGCGGAAGAAATTAACACAGCGTATTACATTTAGAATATAATCTCTATAAGACCTATTATAGAAAAGACTACATATGAATTGTGGAAGAACAAAAAGCCCAACATTTCTTATTTCCATCCTTTTGGATGCACTTGTTTTATTCTGGATACTAAAGATCATCTGAACAAGTTTGACTCTAAAGCACAAAAGTGTATTATGTTAAGATACTCTGAATGCTCAAGAGGGTACAGAGTATACAATACAGAAACATAGATTGTTGAAGAGTCAATCAGTGTTAGATTTGATGATAAGCTTGACCCTCAAAAGTCAAAGCAGAATGAATCTTTTGCCGATATAGAAGTTGAATTCACAGGTGCTGAAGATAACTCATCAGAAGTTTCCAACAGAGACGCTCCAACAACTTCAGAAGAAAATGTCACAAGTGTTCCAGTACCTTCTGTTGATCAACTCCAGAAAAGGTTATCCAGAAGCAGCATAGCTCACCCAGAATATAAGATCCTAGGAAAGAAGGATGATCCAATCAGAACAAGGCCAAGATTCAAAAAGTCTGAAGAATCCCTCATGGGACTAGTCTCACTGATTGAACCAAAAATAATTGATGAAGCTCTTCTGGATAATGATTGGATTCTGGAAATGCAGGAGGAGTTAAACCAGTCCCTCAGAAATGACGTATGGGATCTGGTTCCCAAACCGAAAGGATTCAACGTCATTGGAACAAAGTGGGTGTTTAGAAACAAACTGAATGAGCAAGGAGAAGTCATCAGAAACAAGGAACGACTAGTGGCACAAGGTTATAGTTAGCAAGAGAGGATAAACTATACAAAAACCTTTGCTCCAGTCGCCAGGTTAGAATCTATCAGACTCTTAATCTCTTTTGTTGTAAATAATGGCATCACTCTATATCAGATGGATGTCAAAAGTGCATTATTAAATGGTTACATTGATGAAGAGGTATATGTGCACCAACCCCCTGGGTTTGAAAATTCCAAACACCCAGAATATGTTTTCAAACTAAAGAAGCCACTCTATGGTCTGAAACAAGCTCCTAGAGCTTGGTATGAAAGGCTAAGTAACTTCCTGTTAGAAAGGAATTCACCAGAGGGAAAGTGGACACAACCTTGTTCTGTAAGACATTTAAGAATGAAATTTTAGTTTGTCAGATTTACATAGACGATATTATTTTTGGATCTACTAAACCTTCTCTGGGAAGAGAATTTGCTAAGTGCATGCAGGAAGAGTTTGAGATGAGCTTAATGGGGGAACATAAATTTTTTTCTGGGAATTCAGATAAAGCAAACTCCAGAAGGAACTTACATTCACCATAGAAAATAAGTCAGAGAACTTATGAAGAAATTTGACCTCTCAGAATGTAAGCCCTCAAAGACCCCAATGCATCCCACGTGCATTCTGGAAAAGGAAGAGGTGAGTAAAAAGGTAGAACAGAAGATCTACAGAGGTATGATTGGATCTCTCCTTTATCTGACGGCTTCAAGGCCTGACATTTTATTCAATGTTTGCTTATGTGATAGATTCCAATCAGATCCTAGAGGATCTCATTGACAGCAGTTAAGCGAATTTTGAAGTATCTGAAAGGTACTACTAACCTGGGTTTGTTTTATAGAAAATCCAATGAATACAGCTTAGTAGGATACTGTGATGCTGACTTTGCTGGAGACAGAGTAGAGCGTAAAAGCACTTCTGGAAGCTGCCAGTTTTTGGGAGACAACCTGATCTCATGGATCAGCAAGAGACAGTCCATAATAGCATTGTCAACAGCAGAAGTTGAATACATAGCAGCTGCTGGATGTAGCACTCAAATGCTCTGGATGAAAAGTCAACTTGAAGACTTCAACATATTTGAGAGTAACATCCATATCTTCTGTGATAACACTTCTGCCATCTGTCTATCCAGAAATCCCATTTTGCACTCTAGGGCTAAGCATATAGAAATAAAACATCATTTATTGACACTGACCATCAATGGGCTGATGTGTTTACAAAACCACTTTCTGAAGATAGATTCAATTTCATTCTGAAACATCTCAGCATGAAATTGTGTCCAGAATAAAATGTTTTATTTACATATTCTAACCCTCAGAATTTTATTGTTTTCTCTGAACATCTGATCATCTTGTCTTCAGAAGTTAGGAGTACAGTTTCCTCAGAATCTATCTATGAAGATGTGAACTTTTGATTTCAAGGATAGAGGCGTGCAGTTCACACCATCAAACATATGTCATCCTCTCACAAGCTACCTTCTGAGGCTTAACAAGCGTTCAAATTTTGAAGGGTCCAAGGCTATGATTGGATGCATTGAGACACTTGTCATTGGTAACTGTTCAATATCTCACTAAGTCCCCTAATTTAAGGTTTCATTAATTCAGTATAATCATTACTTATTTTCTCTTTCTTACTGATTACGTTTTCAAAAGTGCTTATATAAACTTAATTTACTATTTCATTCATTCACGTTTTACCACCTTCAATACTTTCTCTTGCTCTAGTTTTTCAAAACATCATTTCTATCAATTTTCTTCAAAGAATCCATGTGAACAATGGCATCCTCATCAAGTCTCAAGAATCTCAACAGTGCTCATGGTTCTTCGTCAACTGAACAATATGAGGAGCCCATTAGAACACTGCTCACTCCGGTCTAAAACCTTGAAGTTCTCTGTGAATTGATCATCGATTTTGAAAGTTTACAAGAAAATGGGTTTGATCTGTATGAAGATGTAACTGCACAGGGATGGAACAGATACTTTGATCGTCTGTTGGGTCCAACTTTTCCCATTCTTGTTAAAGAGTTTTGGATTCATGCTACTTCATCCAACCACCAGGTCATGTCATATGTTATGGGGAAGAAGATAATGATTGCATAAGATTTTATTGGTAAACTCATTGGATACAATCGCGGCAGAGTCCGATGCATTGATATGGTTGATAAGTGTTCTGACCTAAAATCTATTGCTAGGGTCATTTTCACTTCTGAACAGCCATCCAACAAGATCAGAGACTTTAAAGATCATTACAGAATTTGGGCTAGAATTATTCTAAGATGTATCAATCACAGGAAGCCTACAAGCTCTCCTGATTACATCAACATTGATCATCAGTTTCTGTTATACTTCATTGCAAAGAAGACCAAAATAAATCTTCCACATTTGCTCTTCAACGATCTCAGAACAAGTGTGAAAGAGACAAGAGAGGAAGAAAGAACTAAGAGGGACTGGATTCCTCTGGGAAGATTAATTTCAGATATTCTAATGGAAAACAGGTTGATAGATCATCTGACAGAGGCTCAAGATATCAACACTCTGGAAGAAACTACTGGGAAACCATTGAATGCCAAAAATCTGAAGAAAATGAAGATTATTAAAAGCATTAAGAAGGAACCAACAATTGCTTCTTATGAGTTCATCACTTCTAGGAGAATCCCTCTGAAGAATTTTCCACTATTCTCTGAGATAGATGCCTCTCCAGAGATTATAGTCAGATACCTTAAAGCTTGCAAGGAAGATGGGACTATTCCATAAATCAACATCCATGACCTGCACAAGCTAGCTCCAGAGGTTGTGCTAAAGAAATCTAGAAAGAGGAAGGAAGCAGGAGAAGGATCCTTTCAAAGGACACCCAAAGTTGCGAAAAAGAAAGGTAACACATATTTTGTTTCTGTTGTAGAATCAATAGTTACTCCAACATATGAAACCATTCCCCCTCAACCAATAGAAAATCCTTCACCTCAAAAATTTGAGGATTTTGACATAGAGTTTGACCCATATGTAACTTCTGGAAATTTATTAAATGAACCTCACTCCCCCAATCCAAATCCAGAACAACATCAACCAGAACTTGCAAGAGTTCTCTCTGATATTGAACTGTTTGATCAAGACTTTTCCTCACCAATCCCAGAAAATCCAAACACTCAATTTTAATAACCAGAAAATCCACAACAACACTCACCCCAACCAGAAAATTTAAACCCCCTCACTTCTCAATCTGAAAATCCATCTTCTAAAACACTTGAACCAGAAATTTAACACACTACCGCAAACCAATCAGAAGACTCCCTTTCAGACTCTGATACCACTACCCAAATTCCTGGTATAACAGAACCTCTTGCGATTCGTTTACCTCTCTCCTTTCACGATATTCCAGAAATACCTTCACCATATGAATCCACACCACCAAACACTCGTCACTCACCAATCCTGATTTCTGATTCTTCTACTCCCTCACCAATCAATCGTCCAACTGATCATCTTAGAATTGTCATTGATCTAGAAGCGCTGGACCATCTAGCTTCAACCTCAAATAAAATATCCATTCCCAAACCCAAACCAACCTTAACCAAATCAGATGTTGGTAAGAACTTGTTGATTTTTGAAACAGAAATACAGGAATGGGTTACTTCTTTGAAGCAAGCAAGTCAAGAGAATTCTAATCCTGCTGCTTCTGATTCTCTGTGGGATGGATTTAGAAAATGGTTCAACTCTGAATCCCAGAAGCTGAAAGAATTGAGCTATGAGATGGCTCAGAAGAACTTCAGTGATTAGCTGAAAGCCTTCAAAGATCAAGTTCTAAGCCACTGGGACAAGAAATAAATTCTTCTGCTCAAAAATGCTCCCTGGAAAGAGCACCAACCTTCAGAAGCCACTCAACCAGATTCTGATAATCACCCTCTGACTACTTCTCCAGAAAAGGAAATTGCAACAGAAGAAGTTGTTCAATCAAGAGAGGCTGCAGAGTGTTCTGAATGACATGGAACCCCCGAAGATACACCAGCTTCGTCTCTAGTCATGCAAACTCTGGAAGAGTTGAAAAAGGAGAATGCTTTAATCCATGCTAGACTGGATAAGCAAGAAGACACAAACAAAGAGATCAGGGATATATTGGACAAGCAAGAAGATGCAACAAAAGAAATCAAATACATTCTGGGAAAGAAGGAAGAATCAAGCACTTAGATTAAGAGCTTGCTGGAATCGTTGTTCACACGACTTCCCCCTCCTTCTTAGATTTTCTTTAACTTATTATCTGTATTCTTCATCTTATCCTCTTTGTTTCTGAAAAAAGTCATTGCATTCTGTTTTCAATGCAAATCGTCTTTTTTACTCTGATTATATTGCTTTTTGATACCTGAAAAAAAGGGGGAGAATTCAAGATATTTTCAATAACACTATACCGGGACAAAGTCTCAAAAATTCTAAATATCTTAACTTCTATGTTTTTTTTTCTGAAAGCTTGAACAGGAAGATATTCTGATAAGGACAGAAGGAGATGCATCAAAAGCTCTAACGAGAAGGAACTTTAGGGAAGTAAGTCATCTCTATCTGAGTAATCAACTCAGGGGGAGACTCTCTTAAGTTTTTTGTTCTATATTTTTATTGAAAATCCTAGTTTTTGTCATCATCAAAAAGGGGGAGATTGTTAGAACATAGTTTTATTCTACAACCCTTAATTAGAGTTTTGATGATAACAAACACAAAGAACAAATATGCACTCTAAATTTGTGTTATTTTTTATACATAAGTTCTGACCGAAACAGCATCAGAAGTTAGCCTACAGAAGCTTTCAAGTTGAGCTAATCAGAATGTTTTGAAGGATGATGATCAGAATCTGCGTTGAAGTAAAAGATACTCTGACTCTGAATAGAAGTCTAATACGCCAACAGATCCTCATATCTCTAAGTCATCAAAGTTCGAAGTAAAAGCAGCATGCAAGATCCTATTGTTCTGAAGCGTTACTTTTCAATTAAGACAATATCATATGCAACGGCTTCATTCAGACAGGAATCTTCTAAGTATGGATAGTGCATTGAGTGTCCATTATCACGTTCTATGTTGTACATATTTCCACGCCTATATAAACAAGCGTAAAGGACAAATCGTTTGTGATTTTAACCGACGATTGCTCATACATCTTAAATGCTGCAAATATTCATATTCTCTTATACTCTCAATTTGTGCAATACATCACAGTAGTGATACAGTTTTTGTAACGAAAAACAACAGTACGCAGTAAATCATTTTCTTTTGATTAAGCTATTTTCCTTGAGATAAATCGGGTTGTGGTTGTACTCAAGAAGATTTTGGCAGTTGTCAAAGTAGATTTGTAATCAGTTTTGATTAGTGAATTAAGTCCTCGTTGGAGTGAGGAAAAATCACCTTGGCGGGTGGACTGTAGTAGTTTGAGATCAAACGAACCAGGATAAAAATATCGTGTCTACTGCTTTTGTTTTTAAGTTTCAATTCACCCCCCCTTCTTGTGTTTTTCACTTTTTTAATCTCGACCGCATTCCAGGCGAACAAATAAACATTCTCCCTTAGGCAAGATTTGTGTTGCCTTTTTCCCAGGATAGGGAGGTTTGCTGAAATCTTCAATCCTCTTGTGGGATATTCTCCAAGGGGAACTAGCTCAATGTCTTTATCCGGGATTGGTCGTGCGTGACTTCAGAGTTCATCGCGATCAGTAGAGGGGGCCGAACCTTCGCCTTCGACCATAGGATCTTTTCCCTTCCTTCTTTGCTCGACATGATCTTCCTTAGAGAAGCGACTGTCGAGGTCAATGGTGTCGACCCTCGGCAGCAACTTGGTTTCCTCGGAGCTGGAGGGCAGTGTGGCTCTTGTGGTCATTCGAGGTTGAACATTGATGGAACTGAGGCCCTTGGCTGAAGCTTCGAAACACCTTCTTGCTATTTGGATATCCCCGTGAAGGGTGGCAACAAAGCCTTCAGCGTTGTAGTATTTAATTTTGAGATGCACATTAGAGGGAACCACAATGAGTTCAGCAAGAGTGGTCCTCCCAAAGATGCATTGGTAGAGAGACAGGCTATCTACCACCAGGAATTGGTTCTTGATGGCTCTAGTCGTTACTCATCTCTCGAAGGTAACGATCAGCTCAACATATGCTTCAGTTTTTATTCTGGCTCCATTGAAGCCTTGGAGATCTGATCCCACGTATGGGTCAGATGGCTTTCATTCAGCTGCAAAGTGGTGAGCAACTGGGTGTAGATGATGTCCACCCAGCTGCCTTGGTCGACCAATATGCGTCGCACGTCGAAATTCTCCATGCAAGCTCTCACCCGAGTAGTGGGATGGTCGAATTTGAGGCCCCGCTCGATAGTTCCTCTCTGTAGAAGGCGAGGGGATGGGAGCCTTCCTGAAATTTGTCGAGCGTGGCATCCATATCTTAGTTGGCTGTAATGAGCTGGTTAATTCTTCTTTTCACCAAACCAACTGTGTGCTTGTTGAATCCCCCGCCTGAGTTGATTGTGGCTGTGGGGAAAGATTCCCAAGGACTGTGGGAGGAGAAGTATAAGGGGACGTTCTCCATGTTCGGGTAATAGAAATATTTCGTCGCGAGATGCTCATGGCGACCGGAATGACGTCGTTGTCGGGGGACTTCTTCCCTTCCTCGATGTTTTTTATTTCAGATGCTTCTTCGCGGGCACCCTCCTTCTTTTTGTACTGCTTGAGGTGCCTATCTCTAACCAGTCGATTGCATCCTTGAGATGAATGTAATCCTCTGTGTTATTCTCGTGACTTTTGTGGAACCTGCAATATTTGCTCTTGTCGATTCCTGGTTTGGATGGTGTTTTCTCGAATTGCTTAAATTTAGAATTAGCGCATTCAGAAAGAATACACTCCCTTAAGGTTATCAGAGGGGTGTAGTTGTGGAAACGACCGACTGGCCCCTTGTAGTCCTTGGAATCGCAGGACTTGTCTTCCTGTTTATTTTCTCCCCGATGGGATGTCGAAGGCTTGTCATTCTTTGAGGATTTGGAACTCTCTTTGTGCCTTAATTCCCTGGAGTTGTTGGCCGCTTCCTTCTCCTCGTACTGGATGTACGCCCGGGCCTTGAGGAGGAGGGAGTAGAGCATGGTCGGTGTCTTAATGACCACAGCTTTGGCAAGGTCATTGCAGGGACAAAACACGCGCTCGAGGAGGTATTTATTTATGTTGTCGGTTGTTGATACCCAGACTGCTTCCTTGTTGAAGCGTTCAATGTATGCACGTAGAGACTCGTCTCTTCCCTGGATGATTTCTTCGAGTGAAGCCTCCGAATTAAGGTGTCGACGGAGGCGGTGAAGTGCCTCGAAAATATCCTCCTGGGATGTTTCTAGGAGGTGATGGATTCATCGGGGAGGCTCTTGTACCAAGACATCGCTCCCTTCCTGAGAGTGGTTGGGAATAGTCGGCATTTGATGGCCCCTCTGACACCTCGGTAGTTGAGGAGAGCGTCAATATTTTCGATGTGCTCATTGGGATCTGTTGTTCTGTCGTATGTCCCGAATGGAGGTGGCTTCTCTAGGCTGACAGGGAGTGGGGCTTCTGTGATTTCCCTTGATAGTGGGCCATGGGGCTCGTCGTCTTCACTATCCATAGGGGATGGAGAAGGGGAGTGATAATTTCTCCCCCGTCGATCATCGCGGCCTCGTCGGAGGGAGGGACTCTTCCGCTTCTGTCTTGGCTCGGGCGAAGGCAATCGAGCGCGGTAGATTTGACAGTCGTCTCTCCTATTCTTGGATGAAGGAGGTCTTGATCTTTCACAGGAGGTGTGCAGTTGCATTTCTTGAAGAAAGAAACATCACGCCTCTCCCTTCTTGGTGGAAGGCCATGCTTAGGTGGTGATATACTGGGGGAGTTTCGTCGTTCGGTTCTTCGAGGAAGAGACCTTGACTGCTTGTTCTCCTAGGCCTCTATCCTTTGATTCTATTATAGGATTTAGTCTGATAGATAGTAGCGAGCAATGCTGCCATGGCCAGGTCGGCATTGAAAGGGTTGGAAATTGGTTGCATGGTTTCTGGCAGTTCCTTAGTGAGATTCTTGGGGTGTCCCTTATCCAAAAATTTGTCATCATCGCGCTGGGATGTTGAGTCTGGATACGTAGTTTGTCCGTCTCGAAAACCAGGGTTGTCCTTGAGGTGAGGATGTTCCTAACTTCCGTCGGTTTTGTGAGCAGGGGAAAGAATAGTCTTTCTGGGCAGATGGAGATCATCATGGTCAACCATTATTAGTGAAAAGGAATCTTGAAAAGTTGTTTTGATCTTTGAATTTCTAGGAAACAAAGATGGGGAGAGCAGTTTCCCACAGATGGCGCCACTGATTTTACCGATTGATCAGAACCTGTGAAGTGGCCGAAAGATGATATGTAGTCGGGCTGTGATATCGAGGAGAAAAAAGGGGGGTTGTACCTGCAAGGCACTCCGATGATCAAGTAAGAGTGGGAACAAGGAGATACAACAAAGTATTAAGGTATTGGTGGTGAATAGTGAATATTGGGTACATGGCCCTCACAAGTGTGAGGGTTTATATAATGCCCCTGACGCATGACCATTGGTTCCTGATTTTACGCCTGGATATGCGGGTCCATAAAATTAGGTAATTTCTAAGACTTGGTCAAACCGAGCAGATGTTCTCGTAACTATTCATTGATTTCGAGGATGGGGCCGATTACGTGCATCTCTCTGGTCGGTTCCTGGTGGCCTACACGAATTTGATGTCTGGCAGGCTAAGAGATGCTCGTCGATCATCCTAGGCCAGTGCCGGCTTGGGAGGGAAAAAGGTCGATATTTCCCGATGGAGAGCAGGTGGTTTGGGTCATGGACGTGCGAGCCATACCAAAAAAAAGGGTTAGACTGGGTCCATTCAAGTTGTCGGTCCAGTCCAGAACACTTTTAAAGTACCTCAATCTAATAATCCTTCTCTTTTAATTTCTTATGCAATTCTATCTACTCAAGATTTGAAGCATGAAACTTGCTTTCCCAAGTGTATCTCTCCTGCTTCATCCTAACCAAAGCTTCTTGAAACTCTTCCATGTTTTCAATGGAGATGGTAGTATATTATGGTGTAGCAACAAGGAACAATGGCTTCTCAAGAGGATAAGGCATCTTAAGACTACAAGCTCTAGCATGAACCCATTGAGTGTAAGGCTCAACGGCAATACAATGATTCCTCCCTAATTGATCTTTTCCTTTCCTATGAATTCTGTGCCAAGCAAGCAGAACCCTCATCTTCAAATCTGAGTTCACTTCTTCATTAAGGAAAAAGAAACATGTTAACAAAATGTTGTCAGGTTTATCCTTCAAAGGATATCCAAACTGATGCCTAGCAAGAATAGGGTTGTAGTTAATTCCCCCTTGTATGCCAAGAAGAGGTACATTATGGAACTCCCCACAACTATCAATAATCACTCCAACATCATATGTTGAATTATACCAAGTTATATCTTCCTGAGTAAGGTACATAAGCCTCTAAGACCACCTAATATTGTCTTCGTTATCTTTGAAGAGTATGAACAATGACAAGTGCGCAATAAACCACTTGTACAGTAAAGGTGCACAACATGTGATGACTCCATAACCCTTGGAATTCCTATGATGAATAGAATAGTAAGTGTCCCCAAGTAATGTCGGCATTGGGTTCCCAATCAAAAAGATTCATATGGCATTAACATCAACAAAACTGTCAATGTTAGGGAATAATACTAGGCCATAGATAAGTAAGGCAAGAATAACCTCAAAGCATCTATACTACTAGCACTAGTAAATGTGGAAGCTTTTTCCATCATGAAATCAGAAGTCAGCCCTTGGATACCTCCTTTAGCAATAAGTTTACCCTCAATGTTAGACTTCCTAAGATGAAGAGAGCTTGCAATAACTTAGGGTTTAAGAATTTCCTATAAATCACTAAAAGGAATTTTGTCTAAGACAGGCAACCCTACCCAATAAGAATACTCCTCCAAAGTTGGCATAAGCTTATAATTAGGAAAAGTGAAAGAATGATACAACGAATCATAGGACTGAACCAAAGTATTAAGAATCCCCTCTGCAACATCAGTATATAAGATGGAAGGAAGCCTTTTGTAACGACCTTTGAAATCCACATGATTAGATACCAAAGATGCTAGATTTCTCAACTCTGGTAAGTCATGACTCTTAAAATTGTACTTTCAAATATTCCTTCTTCCAAGATCCATAATAACAGTACTTGTGATGTTTGAAAAGAAATATTCTGAGTTCTTTGAGAACCAGAAGAAAATAATATTTCATGAATGCATGAGTGCATGGTTATGTAACAACCACAAACAAGATCACAAACAACGTAGATTCACAGTTTCGATGTCATATGCATGGAGTCAAAGGGTACTACCCATAGGGTATGCGCTAAGGGTTTAACCACTTGTAGAACAAGGTTATAAAAATTTCACAGAGTCGTCGATCCTCTTTCTAATATTATCGGTCTACCAATTACTCGGGAACCAATAATATTCTCAAGAAAAACTCATCTGAGTGAAGCATCGCGTGTTAACTACATCAGGTCTACACTCGTGTAGTCACCATACTACATCCCAGAAATGCCAAGATATGGTAAAAGGGTTGTAAGGTCCTCATCTTCTCAGACTTCCAAGTCTAAAATTAATAATCTCATTATGATTACTCACAACGAAAAATACTACACTCAAATGGTCCTCCATTGAGTGGGGTTCTCAAGTCAACATGTTGATGATTACTCCAGACATATCAACATGACTATACCATCATCCTAACTTAAGTTTGCCCATGTTCAGGTATATGACTTCCAAGAGATCACCAAGCACCCTGAAAACCAGAAAAACCAGACAAACAAGAAAACAACAATAATAATAGCACAACCACATATAAATAAGATAAGCTTAACTTACTTCTGGGTTTGGTCCCTAGTAGAGTCACCAAATTTCTGTAGCGGTGACAAATTGAGATTAAGCTATTGATTAACTTAACTCACAAAGTAAGAGTCACCACCACACTTTATTGTTTCTAAAGGAATGAGAAAAGAGCGTATAAAACCCACAAAAATTTTAAAACAAAACTAATAAAACAAAGAGAACAAGGTTCAAGGGTTGGTTATGCAAACGGAAGATATTAACACCCTAAACATCCATGGTACTCTTAGAGAACCTCTTGAAAATCAGTGTTTCGCCAAAATTGGTTGTTTGCAAAAAGATTGTGGAGGTGAGAAAAATGGTTTTTATGATTTTTGATTCAGCAAAACTTCAAGAGTTTCGGGCCTATGTATCTCCAATATGCAATGAAGAAATACAAACCACATTGTTCTTCTAAAAAAAGAACAAATTTTTTTGTTGATTGATTTTAAATGAATAGACATTTTGTCCTCTTAAAGAGAATACTCAATTAATCATCCATAAACATGAGAAAGAAGAACCTTTGTATTACAATGAAAGAAGGGCTCCAATTTGGATAAAGATCAACAAGTATGTCACCAGCTCTTTTAAGCAGAAAAGGATCAACATCATATCAACCAATATCATGGAGATAGGAGAATTACATCTCAATTATGAAGAGGACCCATGTATAATCTTTGGAAAAAGATTTAAAAAGGAAAAACCAAAATGACAAAAATTGTTCGAATGAGTTTTGTATTTTTCAAAGTCTTTTGAAATTGTTTTAAGTCTTAAATAGTGTTTCGGTCCCTGGAAGTTAGCGCGTTTTTGAATTTAGTCCTTGAATTTTTTTTGTCCAAATCCCTACATGTCAATTTCTTATTGGCTTTAGTCCCCAACGTCAAAGTTCTGTTACAATAAAGCTGACGTGGCTAATATTTCTGATGTGGCAGACAATTTTTTTCTTTTTTCTTTTTATATTTTTTTATATAAAAAATTCCACATGCGTTTTTTTTTTTTGTTTTTTTATCTTAAATATTAAAATAAAAAATAGGATTTTAGTGTCAACATTTGATTATTACATCGCAACAATAATATATAATACATAACTCCTTCAGTATTTAATAAATTACTCAATATTTTATTAAATATTTTAAATAATTAGTAAGCAAATTATTTAATAGTTTAAATATTTAATAGTTTAAATATTACTAATTCAAATATTAAATAGTTAAAATAATATGAAATAATTTCAATTAGTTTATTAAATAATTTATTTTAGTTATTTAATCTATTAAATAATTTATTTTTTGTAAGTAATTTAGTTTAAATAATAAATAATTTATTAATTACTGAAGCATCCATTTCAGTATTGCAAATATTGAATGCATGCATCCGTTTCTAGTATTGCAAATAGTTTAATTTGTTTTGAAAATATTTAATGTTGCATCCATTTCAAAACAAAATATGGTAATTATTATTAGTTATATTTACCATTATTATTAATATTTCAACAATTAACTTGAAATTAATAAGAGGCTAGTTACTATTAATATGGTAATTAATAAATATGGTAATTATTTCAAGTATTAACGTGAAACTAATAAGAGGCTAATTACTAATAATATTTCAACAATTAATAATTTAAATATTTTTTTATTAACTAATTAGTTTATTAAATTTTTTTAAATATTTATTAAATAAGTTGATAAACATTTCAACTATTTATTAAATATTTTAAATATTTAATATCTCAACTATTAAATATTTCAATTATTATATATTTATATTAATAAATAATTATTTCATAATATTTCAACTATTGAATTAGTATATTAACTATTAAATATTTTAATTATTAATAATATAATATAGTTAAATAATAATTAAAATGTTTCAACTATATAATATATAAATTACTACATATATTATTGTATATTATTATTTTCTAGAATTGTTATGGACTGGGCCAAACATCATACGAGACCCAATCCAATTATGTTGCAGGAGAGAGTCTGTCCTTGATAATGTCGGGCAGTGATACTGCTCCTCTCGTCGACCGAGATATATTCTCCGAGAACAACCTCATGATTGGCGAGGAAGACCAACGATACTCAAGAGGTCCTCACGAGCACCCTTCACTTCTCTCGTCGACCAGGATATTTCCTCTGGGGACCACCTCATAACTGGCGAGGAGGATCAACGACACTCAATAAGTACTCACAAGCACCCTCCTCGTAGAGAAGGCACCCAATGCCCTTTGATATCAGAGTCCTATTGACCCCGAAAGGATCGCATCAACGTCCTCTTGATAATTCGGAGGAGTCTATTCAGGTTAGGGAGCATGTGCTGGCCCCTACTACGCACGTAGAACCTGACAATCTCCATTTTGAGTCTGCTAGTTCAGCCCAGCAATGAGGACATTGGCCCAGTGTTGGAGGATATAAATACCCTCTCACTTGAGAGATTCAGATACTCATTCATTCGCTCATACTCTCACACTTACTTGCACTTACGCTGAACCTTAATTTGGCATCAGAGTGTCTTGCAGGTACCCCCTTCCCCCCACTTCACATCCAACCACTGCTCGACTGGAAGCTCGTGGGCCTTTACAATCCCTTCTTATCAGGTACGGTCAGTGGCACCGTCTGTGGGAAACCAACTTCCCCATCTTCCTCTCAAGACCAAAGCAACTCTTCATCAACCTTCTGATTGTCATGGCCGACCAAGCTGTCGACCATATCCAAAACATCCACTTCATTGATCCCAACAACAACGTTGGCAACAACAATTCAGGCAAAAACAACAACGTGACCGATCCTGAGCAAGACCACAGGGACTGACTGGCCTCCTCTTCATCCACCCGCTCGCAACCGCGTGACGATGACTACTATCCTCCACAGAATTATGAACCCAATATATATCAGGAGATCCTCGTCCCTATAGGTGATGACGCCACGACTAGAGCCCTGTTTGTGCCGAGAAACTAGACAAATTATATGATCTTCTCACAGGATGAGCGACTGATGATGCTCAAGCAGACTCGTCGGGTCCCCAAAAATCACAGAAGACACGATTCTCGAACTCCTCTTCCCCTGCGGAAGGAGGAGCTCCCTCGATCTCCCCCGTGGAGATACAGACGGGACGACTCTCGAAGCCCCTCTCCCTGCTGAACTGGGCGAGGACCTGCATTAGAGAGAAGCCAACCCGAAGTGGTTAGGAAGCGCGGTCACACCCCCCGCGCAAGGAGTGACGATCCCCTGAACATAAAATGAACAGGGGGAATAAAGAAAAGCAGTCTCGGCCAAGGGATCCTCCCCGTGGCCAAGGCCTTCACAACGACTGCCGCTACAACTGGTCTCCCTCTTGCTCTCCAGAGAGAAGCGACGAAGATGACCCCCGCGGTCCACTATCCCAAGCCATCATGGAGGATCCCATTCGTAAAGAAATGGAGAAGCCTCCACTACTAAAGGAGTATGACGAAATTGCTAATCTTGTCAACCATATCGACGAGTTTGAAGTGATGCTCCACTACCATAACATCGGGGG
Source organism: Vicia faba (assembly GCA_948472305.1). Lineage (NCBI taxonomy): Eukaryota > Viridiplantae > Streptophyta > Magnoliopsida > Fabales > Fabaceae > Vicia > Vicia faba. The sequence goes on along the minus strand of OX451738.1, from coordinate 1,214,033,680 downwards.
TAATTAAATGTAGGCCATCCCCTACAATGCTGTGGAAAACAACCATGGATTGGTAGAAGAACCTCTCCCCTTGGTCGATCACCTCATGGAGGATCCTCAAAAACTGATTCATCATCAGCTTCATTGTGTCTCATCGACATCCGAAGACTGAGGCCTCCCTCGAGGCAATCATCTAGAGAAACGATGAGACCCTCAAGGAATACATTGATCGATTCAACCGTGAGGCCATCCAGGCCCATGCACCGACCACATGAAAAGATACTTGCTCGAGAGAGGACTCCTTCCGGGTACTGAATTTAGAAAGGCCTTCGGGATCGAACCCCCCAGGTCTTTTGACGCTCTCCTCGAAAAAGCCTGGGCATACATGGACTACGAGGAAAAAGAAGAAGCCAACATAGCTCGTGATTCGAGGAACCGCGAACCAACTAACATCCCACGACACCATGACGCGGGCCCTTCTCAATAGACTGAGGAGAAGAGAAGGGAGGAGAAACCTCGTGATCCCCGTGAGCACAGAGGACCAGCCGAACGATTCACAAATTATACCCTGCTAACCTCTTCTCGCGAGCGTATCCTTGCGGAGTGCTCCAACACCGAGTTCAAGGACGGCAGGGTCAGGCGTCTTCGACTCACCCTTGCAAAGCCCGGGGCCAACAGAAAAAAATATTGTCAATACCACTGGAGCCACGGTCACCTGACCAAAGATTACGTCCACTTGAAAGATGCCATCAAGACTCTCATCAAGGTAGGGAGACTCGGGTAGTACAGGCACAATAACTCCCCTCGTCGGGATACCCGCAAGGTCAAATAAATCGAGGAGGATACTTGAACATCTGATGAATCGGGTCCCCTCCAGCTGGATTTCTCCATCTCAAGGCCCTAGGACTTCCACATCCCCGAGAGCTTCGAAGATGAAGAATCCTTGTCCACCCGCAACAGATGGGAGAAGTTCCCCTCTGCCATGGTCATATCTAGCAGGGGATTCAATGACATCTCGGTAAATTTGGAGAAGAGGAAACTCAACGAGCTGGTAGACGCAACCCCGATCCAGGCAGTAACCCTTGAAAGGTTCAAGGGAAAATCTGAGCCGATCATCTTCTACCTCGAGGAGCTGCCCGATAGAGCCTGAAACTCAACTATTCCTCTGCTGGTAAGGGCAACGATGGCCAACATTGATTTACATCGCATCCTGGTCGACAAGGGGAGTTATGTCGATGTCATGTACACACACATGTTCCGCACCCTGCAGCTCGACGATAACCACCTGGGACCATACGTGGGCTCTGACCTGCAAGGTTTTAACGGTTCAACCTCCAAGCCATGGGGCTACGTCGAGCTCTTTTTCACATTTGGGGAAGAAACTGCATCCCAACAGGTCAAAGTGAGGTTTCTGGTGAACGATTGACCGTCTCTCTAAAATTTCATCCTGGGGAGACAAACACTGTTAAGCTGACTGTCGTACCCACGGTGCATCTAAAGATGAAGTTCTACACCAAGAGGGTCCGCGTTACCACCATCCATGGAGACATTTCATCTGTTAGGAGATGTTTCAGCGCGTCATCGAAAGGGAAAAACATGGTCGATACTGGGGCATGACGTACTAAAAGGGAAACCACCTCGACATCAGCGGTTATCTCTACGGTCAAACCTGGTCGAATAGAAGAATAATAGGCTCCACCAAAGGTCGACTCCATTTTGATCGACACGCGCTTTGACAAAGTTAAAGTAGAAGCCCCCAATGGCAAACAATATCCTCTTTGACCCATCCCATACGGAGACTTCGAGTTCATCCCCCTTGACGAAGACCCGGACAAAGCCGTGAAGATCAGTGTCAGACTCCCCGACTTAGAAAGGAAACAACTCAAAGCCTACTTGAAGAAAAACACTGACATGTTCGCATGGAGCGCTGCAGAGATGTCGGGACTCGACCCTAAGGTTGTCTGTCACCAACTTGTTGTGGATCTAGCCGCTAGGGAAGTAGTACAATATAGGCGTAGGTAGTCTCCTGAAAAAACGAAGGCTGCTAAAAAAGCTGTAAAAGACCTCCTAGGGGCAAAATTTATTTCTGAGGCCCAATATTTAACCTGGCTCTCAAACGTTGTACTTGTTAAGAAAAATAATAGAAAATGGCATATGTGTGTTGACTATACTGATCTCAACCAGGAATGTCCCAATGATGCTTTCCCTTTACCTAACATCGACATGCTGGTCGACAACTCGGTCGACTACTAAATTTTATCATTTATGGACGCCTACTCGGGCTATAATCAAAATCCCATGGTGATGAGAGACAAACATTGCACCACCTTCATGACCGGTTCGAGCAATTACTACTACAACATAATTCCCTCCGGCCTAAAAAATGTAGGAGCAACAAATCAGTGAATGATAAACAAAATCTTTCGCGGGGAGATAAGGGACATGCTCGAGGTGTACATGGATGATATGATTGTCAAATCCCGAGCAAAAACCAACCATGCTGCCCACCTCAAAAGAGTTTTTTCCCAAGAAAGGCAATGCAAAATGAGATTCAACCCAGAGAAGTGCACTTTCAGGGTCAAGGCGGGCAAATTCCTCGGTTTCTATCTGACCGAAAGGAGAATTGAGGCCAACTTCGATAAATACTGATCATTCTTTGAGCTCCCCACACTAAGCTTGAAAAATCCATACAAGTCCTAAACAACATGCTCACCTCGCTTTCGCGTTTCGTGGCGAAGTCGGCACAGCCTGCACTTCCGTTTTTCAAACTCTTGCGTAAAGAGGCGGCTATCGAGTGGACCAACGTGTGCGAGGAATCCCTCCTCCACCTCAAGCAAGCCCGTTGAAAATCACCCGTGTTATCACGTCTAGAGAGCAGGGAAACTCTATTCCTTTATCTGGCCGTCTCCACTGAGGCCGTAAGCACAGCCCTCGTCCGCGAGACACCAGGAAGGCAGAAACTAGTATACTTTACTAGCAAAGCGCTACAAGGCCCCGAGGTCAGATATCAACAAATTGAAAAATTATACTTAGCCCTCATCAAAACGGTGAGGAGACTCAGATACTATTTCCTAGCCCATAAATTCATCGTACGAACAGACCAACCCATTTAGACAACTCCTAGGTCGACCAGATATGGCCGATCGAATGATGAAATGGTCCCTAGATCTTTCGGAGTTCGACGTTCAGTACGAGAGTAGGAAATCCCTTAAAGCCCAAGCATTGACCGACTTCGTTGTGGAGATGACCACCCACGAACCCCCCTCAGGTGGGAAACATAAGTGTACCATCTACGTGGATGGCGCTTCCATCTTGACGGGAAGCGGGGCAAAAATCCTCTTTGAAAAAAAAGAGGGAGTTATGATCGAACATTCGCTCACAATGTCGTTCCCCATGTTGAACAACAAGGCTGAATACGAGGCCCTGCTCGCAGGGTTAAGGTTGGTCGAAGATCTAGGTGCCCGAGAAGTACAAGTATTCACGGACTCTTAACTCATCGCATCTCAAGTTCGAGGAGAATATCAGGCTAAGAATGATAACCTCGTCGAATACCTGAACCTAGCTAAAGAGAGGATGACGAGGTTCGACTAGGCAGAAGTCAAACACGTACCCCGCGAACAAAAACATTGGCCGACATATTTTCAAAACTCGTGAACACGAAGAAAAAATGTGGGAACAAATCCAACATCTAATAATCCATTTCTCGTTTGGGCATTGAAAACCCCACTATGCAGCCCGTGGTAAATGCGATCGAGGACAGTTCGTGTTGGGTGACCCTGGTATTTAGTTATCTCACGAAGGGAGAATTTACCTCCGACCAAAAAGTGTCCAATGCGGCCAAACAACGAGCCCGCTCTTACGTAGTGGTCGATCATAAACTCCATCGACGAGGATTCTCCATCCCTCTTTTGAAATGCATCGAGGAATCCAAAGTCCCAGAGATCTTATGGGAAATCCACGAGGGAATTAATGCCCAACACTTAGGAAGAAGATCCCTGGCCGGAAAGGCACTGCGAGAAGGGTATTATTGGCCCACCATGTAGCAAGACACGAAGGAGCGCGTCAAAAAATGTGACAAATGTCAAAAACACGCGGACATGCACCTCGCACCCCCACATGAACTCAAAACATTAACAACCCCATGGTCGTTCTCCTGGTGGGAGATGGACATCCTCAGACCATTTGTACAGGGATCATATCAAAATAAATTCTTGATCATGGTCATTTACTATTTCACGAAGTGGATAGAGGCTGAAGCCCTTTCCAGAATCACATCACATAACATCCTTTGTTTCTATAAACGAAACATACTTTCCCAATTCGGCATACTACAAGCACTCGTCACCGACAATGGGGCACAGTTCACCGACCAAAGCTTCTGAGAGTTCATCACCAAGCTCGACAACAAATAACACTTCACGTCTGTCGAACATCCTCAAACCAATGGGCATGCCGAGGTCACAAATATAGTCATCTTACGGGGACTCAAGCGCATGTTGGGTGAAGCCAAAAAGGGGTGTGTCGAAGTGCTGCACAACATCCTGTGGGCCTACCGAACAACGCCACACTCGACGACCGGCGAAACCCTGTTTCAACTATCATTTGGCACCGAATTAGTCATCCCCATGGAAATCATGGAGACATCCAGGCGAATTGAAGTCCCTTTAGACGAGGAACTAAATGACGAGGCCCTAAGGAAAGGGCTCGACCTGTTCTAAGAAATCTGATCAGGAGCGGCTCTTTGTGAAGTCGCACTGAAATAACAAATAGCCTTGCATCATGACACCAAAGTCATAAAAAGTGAATTCTAGGTCGGTAGTATGGTCTTGCAGAGAAATCAGAAAGATTCTCATGAAGGAAAATTGGTGGCCAACTAGGAAGGTTCGTACCGCATCCACGGGGCAACACGAACTAGAGCCTACTACCTCAAATGCCTAAGTGGAGAACCACTACCTACAAAGCTGAAACAATATTACAGCTAGGCCCCTGATAAATATCGGGGCCCAGCAGTCGATGTGCCCTTTTCGATAAACGACAGGACTCGCTCGATGATAGAGGCATGTTGAGGTACGAACATAACCTTCAACCAATAATGAAATACAGGTTTATTAATTATTGGTCGAGCAGAATCTTAGTTCGACAAGGACACCTCGACCGAAATCCATTGTCGAAGTACCAAATAGGCAGAACACCCAACTTACGATGAGCGGCTCACGCCACGAAGTCAAGACCCCGACCATGGTCTTGACCTCGTCCCTACAAACTCCTACTCCGCTTCCTCGACACATCCCAATATGTGTCGACCACAACTAAGGTCGAGCACGAACCTCCACTCATTGAAATTCCACATTTCACGAAATAAACAAGTCAAGCACAATGGCAAAAAAATATCTAAAACAATATAATAGAAAGTCATAATAAACACATTTACAAGAGCCGACCACGAAGACCTACGTTGTCCAAATATTACAAGAATATGGGCACGCAGGCCTCGATACAAATAACTACAAATTACGGGCAGGCAGGCCTTAAACATAAACAACCAAGTCATCAAGAAAATATTAGTCGCTTTGTAGAGTACCCTCTTAGGTCTCTGGCTCGGAAGAATCGGGAGGAGGAACTACCTTACCATTAACTACCTGAGACAAACCTCTAACACCTTCAGTTTTGAGCCCCGGATTCAGCACGGCCAGCTAAACCATCGCGGTCTCAAAACCGCCAGTCAATGCGTCCATGCAATTCGACTGAAGGACTTAGATTTGAGCAGCCTGTTCTGCATGAGTCTTCAAGCTGGAGATCCCCATAGGCTCATCTTCTGTGGGAAGCATGGCAGCCATCAAGTTAGCAACCTCCTTCTCCAGGTTTTTCCTCTCGAGCAACGATGAGTTCTTTCCTCGGAGGCTTTAACCATCTTCTCCTTCTCTCTCTCCAACTTATCAGCCTACACCCGGAATATTTCCTCGCTTCGCTCGAGAGCAGCCTTCAACTTCTTCCCTTTTTCTTGAAGATCCGCTTTCGCCAAGTCCAGTTTGCTCACCATGGCACAAGAGATGGCACCCTCACCTGCGAGGACGACAAACATCTCCACGACCTTCATCAGACCGACCATGCCCGAGGCCAGATGTTGCCTCCTATCTTCCTCATCGAGCCGCTTGATGACAAAAGATTCACCATCAGACACGGCCAAGGGAAATCCTTCGAAGAAATCCTTCTCGAAAAAGCAAGGAGGAAGGGTAAATGCCCGAGCAGCTGACCCCTTGTCATCTAAATTCGCAGGCCCGCCTTCAAAGCGACTCCTCTTTTTTCTCGAAAATTCTGCACGTTGAGAAACATCGCGAGCACTCGAAGAACCACTGGACCCATCCCTGACTTGCTCAAGAATAAGGCCAAGGCACGTGGGCTGGTTAGGCTTCACTAACCTCTTGTTGTTCTTTTTGTCCTGGGTTAACTTCAGTAGACATTCACGATGCCCATCCATATTACCTGCAAAAACAAAAGCAACATGCTTGAGTCAGTATCTTTAGAGAGACATACCCGAAATAAATTAAAAACAGAATGCAATGGAGTCACGCAGATAAAGACCCAGAAGAACGACGGCGTCCCCATAGGTACGAAACTCAACAAGCGCCTTGGTGTTGATCGGGCGAGACTCAAACATAGGTTCGCCATCTTCACCGAGAACGTAATCTCCTTCCCTCATCACCCACCTAAAGGGGAAGAAACCATCGACGAATCTGTTGAGGATATCGAAGGCCCCTTCATCCTCGACACCCATGTTGCCGGCAGGAGTATAGTAGTGGATGGGCCCGTGGTTGTAGTGAGATCCACACCAATGGGTAGGGAACTTAGAGAGCCTGCCAATATCTTCGTTCCCATCCTCGTCATAACAAACTTCCCTGTCCTCATCTACGAGAGAAACTGGGTTAAACATCGCGTCCACTGCCTATTGAGACGAAGGTTGCACGACATACCCCTTATGTTTAAAATCACAGACAGAGTCCATGTACATCCGAAACAACCTCTTGGACTGCTTGAAAGAAACCCAACTATGTTTTCCTCCCATAGTCTGTCGTTGAAGATGGAAAACCCTGAAGAACAAAGGAATTATCGCCCCAATCCTCAAGTATCGACATGTAATCTCGAAAGATCGTATAAAAGCAATTGTGTTGGGGTACAGTTGAGAGGGCGCAAAGGACAAATGATTGAAGACACCCATTTGAAAGTCACTGAAGGGAAGACAAAGCCCCAGATCCATGAAGACAATCTCGTACATCGGAAGCGATCTTCCAGGAAAGATGAGCATAGTTTGGCCGTGGGTGTCGGGCGAAAGATCATGAAATTCTGCTGGAAATCTTCTTGGTTGCTGCCATATCCGACGACAGAGTACGCTTCCCTCCTCGTATGGATAATGATCAAGCTATTCCTCGAGGTTCTGACCCGACCCAGAATAATGACGGATCGGTGACCGTGTCGATCAAATGGACACCCTCGTCGAATCCACTTATTTCTTCTACCTCGAACTGCTCGGGTGTCTCGATTGGTTCGGCCATTTCACCTGTAAAGAAGAGGAAACCAGTGAACTCGACAGCTAAATAAAATCCACCCTTCCACCACAACACACGTGAAAGGGGGTTGTTACGACCAATCCAAGTAGACAAACTCTCATTCAATAAAAGCAAACAAACTCGTGAACGCCACGAGGAGAATATATATCTCTCGAGAAAACTCATGAATGCTATGACAAGAATGTGAATCTCTCGAGCAACCTCATGAAGGTAATAAAGATAAGATGGATCTCACGAGAAATCCCATGAACATTGCAAGGAGGGGATGAATTCCCCGTGCAATTTCATGAGTTTTGCAGGGAGCGGATGAGTTTCATGAGCCATTTCATAAGTATCACGAAGAGAGGTATAAATATCCCGAGTAAAATTTCCCTGGGTAGTGAAATTCATCATGAAATCAAGGAGATTTGTCAAAAAACCAACTATAAATGAGAATAATCATTGGGAAACACTTACTTGATTAAGGTTGGTAGAGATTTCGCGATGGAAGTTATGATGACGCTTACGGTTGGAGAAGGAAATTGAGGGCGGTAGAAAACTGAGGATGCTAGGAAGAAAGGAGAGAGCGAGAGTTTGGAAATGTTACAAATGAGCCCTTAGGCACTATTTATAAGGCTAGCGAAGAAGACGAAGCGTCGCGTTGAACAACGTACTAACTGTCCGTCTCTCCGTCGTCCACGCGCTCAGGGTCATAATGACCCCTACTCCTTAGGCCATCATTCTATCCCAAAAGCTACACCACGTGGCTCGTGAAGTAAACATCCTGTGAACTTTTGCCTCCCCGTGAGTTAAGGAGTAGATAAACTCTCTCTTTGAGCAAACTCCAATCTCATCTCAAATAGTCACAACCAAAATCTACACCACGGGGCTTACAAAGTAAACATCCTGCAAACAGTCTATTTCCATGCGAGTCGAGGAGCAGATAAATTTTCTCTGTGGACATGCCCCAATCTCTGGTTGAGTAATCACATATAAAAACAACCCCTTCCCTCGACGTGATAGGGGACCCCAACAAAATTATACTCATCATATAGAGAAGATGGTCTTAAGTCATAACTCTTTTTTCAGGAGCAATGACTTGGGGGGCTCCTGTTATAGGATGGGCCTATACTTGGCCCAAACATCATATGAGGCCCAATCCAACTATGTTGTCGGAGAGAGTGTGTCCTTGATGATGTCGAGCAGTGATTCCACTCCTCCCGTCGACCGGGATATGTCTTCCAGGGATAACCTCATGACTGACGAGGAGGACCAATGACACTCAGGAAGTTCTCACCAGCACCCTCCACTCCTCTCGTCGACCAGGATATGTCCTCCAGCGATAACATCATGACTGGAGAAGAGGACCAACGATACTCAGGAGGTCCTCACGAGCACCTTCCTCAAAGGGCAGGCAACCAACAACCCTGGATATCACGGAGTCCTCTTGAATCCGAAAGGACCGCATCCACGTCCTCCTGACAATTTAGAGGAGTCCATTCAGGTTTTGGACTGTAACACCCCACTTTCCCATTTAAATAATTATAATATAATATATGAAAATATATCAGAGTACACAAGTAGGATGTCACATCTTCAAAAATTCATAATATTTCAAATCAATTTATTACTTCATTTCTCATAAAAGAATCATTTACACAGCGTAAATATCCAATTACATTTTCATAGCACCACGACTTTAATAACAACATTCTCCATAAAATTTGTGGTTCAACATAAGCTTGAATTAAGATACATAACAATAAAACAATGTAAAAACATAGCAAGTTCCAAAATCCCGTGTTACATATCAGACAAATACCCTCTCTATCCAAAAGAAACACACTAAAGACTCCAAGCTATCCTCACGCTTCTACGAACTATTCTCGGTCACCTGCGCATTATCCACCTGGAGGCAACATTCAAACAGAAAGGGTCAGTAATCACAATTCATTACAAAAGATATAAGGAAAAGATATAATAGTTATAAACAAAACCAATCATGAAATATGTACATCATCATTTACCAAGTATTATACGCACACCTTTGTATCATAATAACATATGCACATCTTCATCATAAATCATCAAAAACACATTCTTCATTCATACAGCATGACATCAAATCAAGGCAGTGCAATGCAATGCAACCGAAAACAACTTAATGCATGTGGTACCAACAGGGCATAAGCCCCCAACATAGTGCCAATTGGGCAACACCAGAGTATAAGCCCTCAACACAACACCATTCAAGGCCAATAACAGAGAATAAGCCCTCACTAATGAATGCATGCAACATCAACATGCAACAACACAATTATACAACCGCAATGCATAAGCCTTCAACACTATGCAAATTTAGGCCATAAACATCATTATCACCATAGCATTATCAAAACAATCATATCATCACCACAACATCATTATCATCATATCATCATGACATCATATCACCATAAAAAACAATCATATCATCATCACAACATCATTATCATCAACTAATCATCATAGTATCCAAGCATCATCATAACATACAACTCATCATCATGTCCTTATATTATATAAGGTATCATCATTATTATTTTATAATCATCTTTTATAAACCATCATTATCATAATCCAACATGGGGAACCTAACTTCATTCTAATCTAGATATTATGGATATACTTCCTATTCTTCATACATGAGTTTTAAAACTCAAGTTGTGACTCTTCTAAGAAAGTCCAAATCAACGTCTCAATTCTGGACACCATCGCCCGGTGAAAACTCTTGCTCGCCCGACGGAACTCCTTTCGCTCCTACATCGACCGACGAAGGTGCGAGAGAAGAACTCCAGTAGCCATCCTCTTTTGTGCCTTCCATCGCCTCCTATTTTTTCCTGGCGGCGGCCTAACAAAGTTCCATTGCCCGACAGCGCCTCCTTCATCGCCTGACGATGCACTCTAGAAAACAATTACCTATTCAATCCTGCACCTGTTCAATCTCAAATTCTCTTGTGATCTTACACCAAAACAATCTTAATCCTCATAGTTTTCAACATAGAATCATTATACAACAACTAAACAATATTATAAACATCATATACACCAGCTCATGGTAATTCAATATAGTACTTTTATCAATTTCAACACGAGTTCTTCACAAAATAACAAATCACCAAAACCATCATAAAATCACCACAATAGTTTGTATTATATTTGCACGCACATATCACCAAATTATCATCATGAATCACATCATTTACGTCACAAAAACATCATTAACAAATAACCACGGTAAAACATCATAATTAACATCATGTTTATCATTAAAATAACACATCATGGTATATCAACATGTAATAAATCAATCTCATAAACATATAGATATTGGAATCATGCATCAAAACACTCATGTAATTCAATCTTAATATAGTACATCACGTTAGCTCTCTAGTGCTTCGAACGACGCGTAAAGGACTCCAGAAACTCAAGTTATGTTTTTTGAAGATTTCTGCTGCACCGCTTCTGCCATCCGTTTCCCGGTGCAGCCTTTGCCTCACCCGCTGACGCTCGCGTCGCCTTTGCATTTCCTCTGCATCGCCCGTTGATGCTAACCAGACAGCACTTCTCCTTCCTCCAATTTTCCATGGTTAGAGGCCTTCCGGACCTCCGAATTCGATTTCGTAAAATGTCCTGGTTTCATAATTCAAAATGCTATGATTATACAATATTCTTAACAGCCTATAACACTTATTTAAAGGTCTTAACATCATAAATTTATCAAAGATTCATGCACTCATTCATTCAACACATGGTTTTTCCCCAATTTCATTAATCCTCATCAAAATCAACACACAAAACACAACCTACCAACACTTTAACTGGATATCAATTATAATAAACGCGATTAAACCCCTTACCTTATAAATTGTTGCTAGCAATCAAATCCTCTTCGTGCTCTAATGAAACTCCTATGCTCCTTCTTGCCTATATGTGCCCTATCCGTGCCTCTGCCTCTTTCTCCCAAAAACCATCATATAGAATGAGCGATCAAAATTCTCAAACCTTCCTTATACCAAGCTTAACCTTTGGACCCATAATATTGGTCTTCCCATCATGTCCTCACTTATTCCACATTACTTTACCATTTAGCCCTTCTTGTTTCTACACCATAATTTCCTTTATAATAATAATTCTAAATATTATTATTAAATCCAATAAATGCCAAACAATTATTTAAATTCTAAATAATTATAAACTAATCAAATACTCCTCATATATTATTATTCAAACACTATCCCACAACATACCATCACCAAACACCATGATGCATCATATAAATCATAATAATTCCCAAATAATCACAAATAACTAATTAAATAATTGATTATGATTTTTAAGTGTTACAACTCTCCCCCACTTACATAACTTTCGTCCTAAAAAATTTACTCCATGTACACAACTCTTGATACGACTCTCGCATCTTCCTCTCCAACTCCTGCATCACGTTTGGAAACATTTTGATCATCACTAATTAACACTCCACTTTGTTGCGACTAGTTGTTTAATTGAGAATCGCCACTATCAATTTTTATCCTAGGGAAGGGCATCTAATAGGAAACCCTAATTCGCAGATAGAGATTCTAAGTTTTGGACTTCATTAGACGAAAGGAAGGTGTTAGGCACCTTTCATCTAACTTGTTCACAAGGATACTAGGTTTTAGGTTTAGGTTTCAGGTTAAACAGGGTTTTAAATTTTAATTAGGAGGACTCGCCATAATTTTTGATCGTATGCCTACGTATCCTCTTGTGAGGAATCAGAGTCCCAATTCGTAGTTCGTATGGGGTTGGTGTTTTTTAGGGGTTGCAAATGTATTTTGAATCACCTTGTATTTTGAATAGTTTGAGATTTGTTGATATTTTTTAATCATATTAATTGCAAAAATCTTGATCATTGCATGATAAAAAATATGTTAATTCAGTAATAGAAAATAATGTTCATGAGCTTTTTTAAATAAAAATTATTTACATGTTATAAATAAAATAAAAACAATACTAATAATAATAATAATTTTTATAATAAGAAATAAATAATGATAATAAGAAAAATATTTAAAATAATAATTATAAAAAATAAATGATAGAAAAAATAAATGAATTATAATAAAAAATAGAAAATAAATTAATTAGGCAATGGGGTGCAGTTTCTGTTGATAAGAAAAAATAAGGGGTGTTTTAAGAAGACTGAGCTAGGCCCAATGTGTCTGGGGGTGTAATATTAGTCTCGCTTCAGCAATTATGAAAAAGGGATGTGTGAAGAGTGATTGGGCCTAGGCCCAAAACGTGTTTGAGAGGCCTGATGGATTGGGTGTGCGAGGAAACATTATCTTACGATGAGACTTAGCCTCACGACTGTCTGATAAGGATCTAAGAGACGTGATTTCAAGGGAACATGATAGCCATTATAGGCATGCGCGCATGGAATTACTACGTAATATAATTATTGTTCTTTCCACTTCCTTATTCTTTTTTGTCTTTACGCTAAGCCTGTCATCCCTCTTCTCTTACACCCTCTCCTTTTTCAAACCAAACCCTAACCCTCTTTACCGCGATGGCGCCTGTACCAACCTTTACCCTTATATTATAAACCAACCCAACAAAACCCAAATACAAGAATAAGAGAGATGATTTCAATTACCCCTTTGCTCTTTTGCTTCTGTTCTTGAGCTTTCAAGCTAATCTCTCTTCCGATTTGCAGGTTCTGTGAACGATGGTGAACGTGGTGAGTTACGATAGTGATTCGAGGGTGAAGACAACACAGTGGTGCTCCAGGGCTTAGTGGCGGCACGATTATCAGTGGTGATTAGGGTTTCAAATATTGAAATCAAAATCATGTCTTTTTCAATCTTTAACATAAAGGCTCGATTTGAATTTCCTTCACCCATAATTTTCTCCAATAATTTATTCCCTTGTTCTTCCGTATTCGTCTCCCCCTTTTGTATATTTTGCTTATGTATTTATAGGGTTAATAAAAATTGCTGTTAAAATTAGATTAGGGCTTTAATTCCGGAATTAAGAGAAATTAGGGATTGTAATTTATGTAATTGATTCGATTATTGATTTGCAATTTTTGGATTTGATTTGTACTCTCAAAAATTGATTCAGTTAAGATTTGATTTCATATTATTACTGTAATTTTTGGATTTGGTCCTTTACACGTTTGATTTTGTATTAACTTAGTTTTTTACTGTCAAAAGGTTTATGGGCCAGATTTGCAAAGTAACAAAATTGTTTATGTGCCTTTTTTAGATAATTATTTGATTTGCAGGAAAAATTAGGCTTTAGACTTGATTTAGTTTAATTTACACAGTAATTGTTAAAGATACAAAAACATGCGTAATTCTTTCCTCCAATTAATCCAGTAACTGTTAATTGCTTTTGGGCCTGCCAGCACTTTCAGCCTAATACGTTCCTTTCTTTTCTTTAACCAAACTGGACCTAACTAACTCCACTTAATTTGATCCAACAGATTTTTTTTACAAAAAAACTCTAAAAACATGTTAAATATGATATGAGTCATCACTATATAGAAAACCTTTTAACAATTAGAAGCTAATTTAATCATTAGGAAAAATTATGATTCATATAGTTTTTTTTTTAATAATGAAGACTTTTTTATTAATATTGTCTTTTTTCTTAAAACAGTAATAATAAACAAACCATAAACACATTAGTTTTATTAAAAACCTTGATGGACCTATAAATTGATAAGCACCCTCCTTTTACTAATAACATTAACACTTAAATGGGCTTATAATTAAGAACTTAATAAATTTGAAATACTCTTCCAAATTCGAATCTCATGGGCCAATGGCCAACATGCTTCGTAAATGGGCCTACAGATACATGATTCTTTCTGATTTAGAAATCTCCACTCTCCTGAATTAAAATACACCCCCTAGTCGAATTAAATTTAAGAATGGGCCATCAGATATTGCTGTATCATCCTTAATTAAACATTTATCTTCTATTTTAATCTTGAAAATAATGGTAGGGCAAATTTGGGGTACGACAACTGCCCCTATTCAATTATCTTCCAATCGAATAGCGTGAGAATACACGAGTCTTGCGCATTTTGATTGGGAGTTTATTGAATACTTGGAATACCCCAAAATTTGTCCAATAAACTTAAGGTTAAGCTGATGTGGAGTACCCTTAAGAGTCTTGAGAAGATAGACAAAGATGATGATGTATCACTTACCAGGGTTTGATGACGAGGCATATGGTCTTGAGCTTGAGAGAAAACTTGTATGTCTTAGTTTATTTTTGCTTATTCATCCTTTTTGAGGGGATGAATAAATTAATACTTGATGATGCATGGATTTTTGGAGACTGAGGCCATGGGTTATGTTCGTGAATCGCTGCATGACGTCTTAGGCAATAAGCTAGGTTTTGGTTTTTGATCATCGTTGCATGTTGTCTTAGGCGATGATCTGTGTTATGGAACAAAGAAATAGATTGTTGCACCATGTCTTAGGCGATGGTCTATATTACGGAACAAGGAACTGCACTGCTGCACGAGGTCTTAGGCAGTGGGTTAGGTTCGCGAATCGTTGCATGTCGTCTTAGGCGATAAGCTAAATTTGGTTTTTAAACATCGCTGCATGTCATCTTAGGCGATGGTCTATGTTGCGGAATAAAGAAACACACTGTTGCACGACGTCTTAGGCAATGGTCTTTATTACGGAACAAAGAACCGCACTGCTGCATGACGTCTTAGGCAGTGGGTTAGATGAGGTTTTCGAACATTTATGTATGTCGTCTTAGGCGATGATCTGTGTTACGGAATAAAGAAACACATTGTTGCACAACGTCTTAGGAAATGGTCTTTATTATGGAACAAGGAACCACATTGTTGCACGATGTCTTAAGCAGTGGGTTAGGTTCGCGAATCGCTGCATGTCGTCTTAGGCGATGGTCTGTGTTGCGGAATAAAGAAACACATTGTTGCACGACGTCTTAGGTAATGGTATTTATTACAGAGCAAGGAACTGCACTGCTGCATGATGTCTTAGGTAGTGGGTTAAATGAGGAGAATAAAATTCTGCGTAGAGTCTTAGGCAATGTACCGAGCTTCGTACATGGAGACTTAGGTAATGTACTGAACACATCACTGCGTGGAGACTTAGGTGATGGGCTGAACGCGTCACAACATGGAGACTTAGGTGATGGGTTAAATCGAGGGTGAGATTGTTTGTTTTTTGTATGACGCATGCGTATAACGTCTGATATTGAGATGGAACCCTAAGTATATGTGTATTATACGTATGCAAAAATTTATAGTGTATGTATGCTTTGGATATGCAAAATGTGTGTGTGAAATGTGTGTAAAATGCGTGTATTCCTTGAAATATGAAGACTATTTATGGCATTTTCTCCTTTAAACCATTGGTTTTGAATTACCAACCCCTGGCGTTGTATGTTGTATTATCGTGGCAACATTGAATTTGATTCAAATGCGGCAAAAAAGTGTTAGCAAGATTTTGAACATTGATTTTTTGTATTACAAGCGCAGGCGTAGGTGTAAACATATGCGCATACTTTTTGTTTCAGGCGTAGACGTGGGAGTAGACATGTGTATAGACTTTTGTGTTGTAGGTGTCGACATATGTGGATGCAGGCTTTGTGTTGTGAGCGTAGACGTGGGCATAGACATATGTATGGACGTAGACGTGGATTTCCTTTTGATGCTTTTCAAACCAAAATGCTTTTTCAATGTTTTATCAAATGCTTTTAATTTTCAATTTCCCCGAAGTGATTTAAAATAATATTCACAAGAAATAATCATAGTATTTTTCAAACAAGTCTAAGAAAAGAAAAAACACAATTTGAAAGATGAAAAGAAAAGTGAATGTTTAATTAATATGCCTCTGAATAGGCGAGAGTATAAGATGCAATTCCTAGAAAGAGGTAATTACAAAAAAATTTGACTGTAAATGGCAAATGAAAAATGATAATTGTTGTTGCTGTTCCCCCCATATATTTTTAATAGCCCTTATCTCCTTTTCTTCTAAGTTGTATGATTTAAAACCATCTCTACCTTCATGGTTGGTAGTCGCATTTCTTAGATCACTGTATTTTTGTTCTTTATTTCTTTGTATGAAATCCCTAATTTTTTCCTGGATTTCCCTTTCAGGTTTTTAACCCATCGGGATAATTTTTTTGATTGTATGCCCATAATTTTTTCCTAGATCACCCTTTAGGGTTTTCGATCCACCGGGATGCTCCTTTTTGCCTAAGTCACCCGTTTAGGGTTTGAGCTTAGCGAGCTTCTTATGCATAGTATTTTTTGATTGCGCATGAGTTTGCCAGATGCGGTAATTCTTCCCCATCCATTGACGTGAGGATGATACCACCACTGGAGAATGTTGTTTTTACTACGTATGGACTTTCGTGGTCGGGTGTCCGTTTACCACGTGAGTCGAGGCGAGGTAGAAGAATCTTCTTGAGTACTAGCCCATGTTGTAGTTAATTTTGTGAAGTACACCGTTACTCAATGAATTTCGAGGCTAATTTTCATAGAGTTCGTTTGTCAATGGTAGAGGCATTTTCTGGATATTCTTACCTTTCGAGGTATTTCTTGATGTCGTAAAACCAAGGCTTGTCATCCAGTCTTTCTCTGATAGCAAGACAGTGTGCGGGCTCTTCGAAGTTTTTGATTGTGATGCGTGGTTCATGGTTTGGCCAAGTTACTTTGAACATAGTTGATAGAGTTGTCAGGACGTCTGCCATTTGATTTTCTTCTCGTGGGATATAAAATTATCTTTGTGAATTCCGCATCCAATTTTAAAATATGATCTCGATATGGGATCAGTTTTAGATGTTTTAATATCCCATTTTCCATTGACTTGGTATATCACTAATTTCGAGTCCCTGAATACTTAGAGGTTCTTTATTCTCATATCGATGGCAACTTCCAGTCCTAGTATACAAGCTTCGTACTCGGCGATGTTGTTGGTGCAGTCAAAACACAATCTTGCAGTATATGGCTTGTGATAATTATTTGGAGAAGTCAAAACTTCCCATATACCGTGCCCTAGTGCATTTGAAGCTCCGTCGAACATGAGTGTCCAACGTGCCCCTGGCTCGGGTCCTTCGTTAGGTCCTGCCATTTCATAGATACCCATAGCCATGACATCTTCATCTGGAAAGTCGAAATTTATGGGTTGATAATTTGGCAGTGGTTGGTAAGCTAGATAATAGATTGATCAGCCTTTCTTTGATGCTCTGCTCTAACATTTTCCCTAGCTTTATTTCTTTTGGATCTTCCTTTGTACCTAGATTAATGATCTCAATAGCCTCTTGATATGGTTGTATGTTGTCAGCCTTTCGCTCTATTTCTCCAGAGAGTTCAAGATCTTCATCACCTTCCTCTTCAGCTTGGTTGATGGGAGCATCAAAATTATACCGGGTCGCAGCAGTAACATTATCAGTGGTTTTGGGCATGGATTTGCATGTTTATCATGTTTTGGTGCAGATTTTAGTATGTGAAAATGCATATGCAAAGAAAGTATTTCCATTTTGAAATTTAAGAGATAATGCAAGAGAAAGACATGGATCTTAATTAAAAACAAAATATATCTTTTATTAATTGCAAATATTGTTTGAAATAAAACGGGGGAACCCTTACAAGCAACCCCTATGCCTCGGGCTTGACATAGGTTCTTTCAAAAACAAAACAAAAAATCACTTAGGAAATAAAAATATCTCAGGAATCTCCACGGCTATCCATCTTTTGAGTTCTTCTCCAGGGGCGCATTCTCGGATTTAATCAGTTGCCCTTTTGGTGTTGGCTTTGTTGGATATCATCCTCACATCTCCGCCATGCTCTATTCCCTTATTGACGAAGGTCTCTTAGATTGGAGGAAACTGTGCTTTAACCTTTAGAGTAGCTACATATTTCTCTTCAGGGTATGGTCTGAATTGGACTATCCACTGGTCCCCTAGCTTTTGTAGAGTTCTTTCGAAGGCTTTATTATGCTCCAAAAGAAACCCATATTCCAACAGATGTTCCTTCAATAAGTTTATCTGGGTTTTTGCTTGTCTGATTTCCCCAAAGTCGGCAACTACTTCAATTGCATTTATTATCGGCCCATCGTGCGGAGCCATAGGGTTTGATTTGATGTTGGCTTCTCAAAAGTGATGTCTTGAGATTCTAACAAATCTTGAACTTTGTGCTTGAATGCCCAACATTATTTTGTGGTGTGCCCAAGAGAGTTAGAATGGTATTCGCATCTGGCATCAGCATTATACCTTCGCGGGAGTAGCCCGAATGGAGGAGCTAGAGGCTTGAGTTCTACCAAGGATACCTTAACCAAGTGTTGCAATAACTGGCTACATGGCATTGGGAGTGGGTCAAAATTTCTTTGCAGCCTTCCAAATCTGCCTTGTTGCTGTCCTTGTGGGATCATTAATGGTTGTTGCACCCTTCGTTGTGATGCTACAACATTAAGTTCTCCCTCTTTTCCTTTGGTGAAGTTTGATGTCGGCCTTCTTGAATTGTACGGGGTACTTGATGATCCCCCACGTATTTTCCCACTCTTTATTCCAGTCTCAATTCTTTCTCCAATAGTCACTAGATCTGAGAACCCCGAAGATATACTTCTAACCATCTTCTCATAATACAACCCTTGCAAATTCCCATGAACATGTCAACTAATTCCTTCTCTAACAGTGGTGGTTGCACACGGGATGTCATCTCCCTCCATCTCTGGGCATACTCTTTGAAGGACTCTTCCTTCTTCTGGGACATATTCTGGAGTTGCATATGGGTAGGCGCCATGTTCAGGTTATATTTGTAATGCTTTAAGAAAGCATTAGAAAGATCTGTCCAGGTTCGAATATGTGTTCGCTCCAATTGCATATACCAGTGTAAACATGGCCCACTCAAGCTATCTGGAAAACAATGAATCATCAGCTTTTGATCATGGGCATGGGCATGCATCTTCCCACAATACATGCGCATATGATTTCTTGGACAAGTGAACCCCTTGTATTTTTCAAAGTCAGACACTTTGAACTTTGGCAAAATTACCACATCAGGAACTAGGCCCATTTCGATAGCATCTACTTCAAAGGCATTAAAACCCTCTACAACTTTTAACCTTTCCTCCAAATCTTTATATTGATTCATCACTAGAGGATTATCAACAACATGAGTACCAGTCTCCTTTAAGGGTGCCTGGTTGGCATCCTCTGGGTCGTGGTCTCCGTATTGCAAGTCCAAGTAGTTGTCTGCATTGTTGATTGGAATCTATAGAGTATGTGATGCCCCTGATTTTGATGGAGGTGGGACAAACCCTTCAGTTTCAGCTTCTATGGTCTCTTGTTGGACCATAGCGGACTTTTAGAGTCCTGCTTCTGGCTCTTTTCTTAGTTGGTGACTGCTTGATGCATCAATCGTTTGGGCTACTTCTTTGAAAGCTACCCTAGGAATCTGGTCCTTCCTGTCAATGATGTTCTTCAAAGCTAGGAGAACTTGACTAAGATCTCCTTTCATTGAACTTATATCACCCTTTACTTGGTCGAGATCCTCTAAGAATGCAGCCTGGGTTTCCTCGATTTGCTCCATTGCTTTTTGTTGATAGGCCCTTGTTTGATATGGAGGCCAAGGAGGTGGTGATCTTCTTCTACCAATGGTTTAACTGGAGAGATTTTTTTTTGAAAAAAATGAGTTTTGACATGATATGCAGGTGTTTATGAATGCATGCATGCAAATGAATATGTATGAATATGAGAGGGGTTAAATGTCTTATTCACTTTGGTATATATTTATCTTTTAATTCTTTTTATTTGGTGACCAACTTAAAAAATAGATACAAATACGAGATGTGGAAACAAAATATCTTTATTGAAGGTAACATAATTCAGATATTAAAGAATATTACAATCTTAAACCAAAACTTGTTTGCATGAAAATAAGTCTTCTAGGTGTGCCTGTGGATGTCTGCTCTTGAAACCATCCACCTTTGCTTGACAAAGGTTGAGAAAGTCTTCAGTACATTATTTCCCTTTTGTGACTTTGATTTCAGACATGTTTCGGCGCATTGACGCAGACAAGTTGTTTCCCTTTGGTATCCATTTTTAAAGACAGACACCAAAATCTTGATTTCCTTATTTTTTGTTTTGTACCCTGTGAATAAGACAAATAAAAGAAACAAATGACGAATATATGAAATATATGAATGCATGGATGTATGGCTGAGTGACGGGATTTTGTGATAAATACCCTTATAAAGTAGGCCTCTTAGTTTTGGCCTACAGTTAATCTACCCTCCCAAAAGGTGGCTTCCTTAAGAGTATCATAAATAACACCAGAGGGAAAAAGTACAAGGGCCTCCGTTAGGTGGAGCCTCTTTACGGACCTAGACTTTCGTCTCAAAGTCGTGAAAGCTCTCATCATGAGATTTTAGGTTAAGGTCGTTACAAAGAGTCATGGGTGGCATTCCAAAGTCCTACTCGTTAAGAGGATATCTCTCGATAAATATTCCTTTTTCAGAATTTCACCGACTCTAGGCGAAGTCGTCATATAAACTCACAAGGATGATGTATCCCTCTAAGCTAATACACGAACCTTCTTGCTAAGGGTTATTTGAGAATATTTTTGAGATAACAATTCCTGCCATGCAGTAAATATATAATGATAAGAAAAATTGACAATAAATAAATAAATGCAGTAAAATAGATAAGTGAAATAAATAAATAAATAAATAAAGAAAATTAAAACCCAAAATAAAACCTAAACCTAAGGTTGAGGGTCTCCAACAGAGTCTCCAGCTGTTGCGACTGGTTTTTTAATTGAGAGTCGCCACTATCAGTTTTATCCTAGGGAAGGGCATCTAATAGGAAACCCTAATTCGCAGACATAGATTCTAGGTTTTTGGCTTCATTAGACGAAAGGAAGGTGTTAGGCACCTTTCATCTACCTTGTTCACAAGGATACTAGGTTTTAGGTTTAGGTTTCAGGTTAAACAGGATTTTAAATTTTAATTAGGAGGACTCGCCACGATTTCTGATCGTATGCCTACGTATCCTCTTGTGAGGAATCAGAGTCCCAATTCGTAGTTCATATGGGGTTAGTGTTTTTTAGGGGTTGAAAATGCATTTTGAATCGCCTCGCATTTGACTGAGAGTAGTGATTGCAGATATTTTGGCTAAATGCACGATTAGTCAAAATCCGTTTGAACCCCTTTTGCAAAAAAATAGTTGTTTAAATTAGTTTATTCGCGAAAAATAGTTTGAGATTTGTTGATATTTTTAAATCATATTAATTGCAAAAATCTTTATTAATGCATGATAAAAAATATGTTAATGCAGTAATAGAAAATAATGTTCATGAGCTTTTTTAAATAAAAATTATTTACATGTAATAAATAAAATAAAAACAATACTAATAATAATAATATTTATAATAAGAAATAAATAATGATAATAAGAAAATATTTAAAATGATAATAATTATAAAAAATAAATGATAGAAAAAATATATGAATTATAAAAAAATAAAAATAAAAAATTAATTAGGCAAGGGGGTGCAGTTTCTGTTGATAAGCAAAAATAGGGGTGTTTTAAGAAGGCTGAGCTAGGCCCAATGTTCCTGGGGGTGTAATATTAGTCTCGCTTCAGCAATTACGAAAAAGGTATGTGTGAAGAGTGATTGGGCCTAGGCCCAAAACGTGTTTGAGAGGCCTGATGGATTGGGTGTGCGAGGATACATTGTCTTATGATGATACTTGGCCTCACGCCAGTCTAATAAGGATCTAAGGGACGTGATTTCCAGGGAACATGATAGGCATTATAGGAATGCGCACATGGAATCACAACATGATATAATTATTTTTTTTCCACTTTCTTATTCATTTTTGTCTTTACGCTAAGCCTTTCATCCCTCTTCTCTTACACCATCTCCTTCTTCAACCCAAACACTAGCCCTCTTTACCGCGGCGGCGCCTGTACCAACCTTTACCCTTCTATATAAACCAAAATAACAAAACCCAAATACAAGAATAAGAGAGATAAGTTCAATTACCCCTTTGTTGTTTCGCTTCTGTTCTTGAGCTTTCAAGCTAATCTCTCTTCTGATTTGTAGGTTCTATGAATGGTGGTGAAGGTTGTGCATTGACGACAGTGATTCGAGGGTGAAGATGACTCAGCGATTCTCCAGGGCTTAGCAGTGACGCTGTATTTATTGCCTCTGCCCAGAAGATCTTTGAAACGTTAGTCTCGTTGATCATGATTCTGGCCATTTCTTGCAATGTTCTGTTCTTTCATTCTACAACTCCATTTTGCTGGGGAGTTCTAGGACAAGAGAAATCATGTAGAATGCCTTTGTCATTAAAGAATGACTCAAAATCTTTGTTTTCAAACTCTCCACCATGATCACTTTTGACTTTGACGATTCTAAGATCCTTTTCATTCTGAACTTGGTTGCAGAAGGTGACAAACACAGAGTGTGACTCGTCCTTGTGTCTTAAGAACTTTACCCATGTCCATCTGCTATAGTCATCTACGATTACTAACCCATACTTCTTGCCACTGATTGAAGCAGTTTTAACTGGTCCAAACAAGTCAATATGCAGAAGTTCTAATGGCTTAGAGGTGGAAACAACATTTTTAGATTTGAAAGCTGGTTTTGCAAACTTTCCTTTCTAACATGCTTCACACAGAGCATCTGAATTGAACTTCAGGTTAGGAAGTTCTCTGACCAGATTGAGTTTGTTAATCTGAGATATTCTTCTCATACTAACATGTCCCAATATTCTGTGCCAGATCCATTGCTCGTTGTTAACAGACAGAAGACACTTTACATTCTGACTTTTCAGTCCATAAAGTTTTATTTTATAAATGTTGTTTCTCCTCTTTCCATTAAATAGGATAGTCCCATCTTTCTGACTAACAGCTTTGCATGAATTTTGATTAAAGATTATATCATAACCGTTATCACTTAATTGACTTATGGATAACAGGTTATGCATAAATCCATCTACTAATAAAACATTACTTATAGAGGGAAGATTTCCATTACCTACTGTTCCAGAGCCAATGATCTTTCCCCTCTGATTTCCTCCAAAGCCTACGTGGCCTCCAGGCTTAAGTTCCAGGCTTTGGAACATATGCCTTCTTCCCGTCATGTGTCGTGAGCAACCAGAGTCCAGGTACCATGATTGGTGTTTATGCTTTAATGCTAAAGATATCTGCCACATGTATTACTTTATCCTTAGGTACCCATATTTTCTTGGGCCCTGATTTGTTAGTTTTACCAAAACTCTGGTTGAATTTTGGTTTGACAGAATAATTACTACATGTATATTTGTTGTCATGTGCGTGCCCATATACAAAGTGTGAATCAAGTGAAGTGAGTTTTATAACTAAGTCCATGGCATTCTTTGGTGTAGGTACCTTACCTTGGTATCCTATTCCTTTTCTACCATTTCTGCTAACTCCATAGATCATTGAAGCCATTTTGCTTCTATCTATGTTTTTAGCAAGAAACTTCTGAAAGTTGTGATCATACTCCTTGATGATCTCATCAGCATTTCTGGGAGTTTCAGAGATTGTTTCCTTCTGAGAGTTTTGCAATAGATTTTCTAATTTTGAAATTTTATCTTTTAACTCAGAATTCTCCAATTTGAGACTCTCAGTATTATCAGTGTCAGAAGCAAGATTCCTTTTCAGGTTTCTGAATTTGACTCTGATCTACTGATATCTTTCCAGAATTTCATTAAGGGTTTCAGCTAATTCAGCCTTAGTAAAGTTTATAGCAAAGTTAGGAAATACCTCTTCTGTATCTGATTAAGAGTCTGACTCAGAAGCTTCACTGTCTTCTGGTATGTTTTCCATGAGAGCTATGTTTGCTCTTTCATCATCATATTCTGAGTCAGCTTCAGATGTGTCAGAGTCATCCCATGTAGCCATGAGACTTTTCTTCTTTTCCTTTCCAAACTTCTTTTTGGGCTTTTCCTTCTGAAGCTTTGGGCAATCACTTTTGTAGTGTCCTTGCTTGTTGCATTCATAGCAAATGATGTATTTGTTGCTTGGCTTTCTGCTTCCTAAAGAACCTTCAGATCTTCTGTGTCCAGAGGAGGATTCTGACCTTCTATATCTGGAGAGAGATTCATTCTGATTCTCTGATCTTCTGGGATTCTTGAACTTCCTTTGCCTCTGCTTCCATAATTGATTCACCTTTCTGGAGAGGAGAGATAGTTCATCTTCTTTTGATAAGGACCCATCAGAGGTTTCTTCAACAGCCTGCCAAACTTTGGAGTCAGATTTTCTGTTAGATTTTAAAGCTAATGGCTTACCTTGCTTTTGAGGTTCATCTGCTTCTAGATCTATCTCGTGACTTCTGAGGGAGCTGACAAGTTCCTCCAGAGATTTTGTTGAGATCCTTAGCTAGCTTAAGCGCTGTGACCATTGGCCTCCACTGTTTTGGAAAGCTTCTGATGATCTTCTTAACATGATCAGCAGTAGAATACCCTTTGTCCAGAACTTTGAGACCAGCAACCAGACTTTGAAATCTTGAGAACATTTTTTCTATTGATTCACTTTCTTCCATCTTGAATGCCTCGTACTTCTGAATGAGCGCAAGAGCATTGGTTTCTTTGACTTGAATGTTGCCTTCATGCGTCATTCTCAGAGAGTCAAACATGTTCTTTGCAGTGTCTCTATTTAATATCTTTTCATATTCAGAATAAGAGATGGCGCTGAGAAGAATTGTTCTGGCCTTGTGATGATTTATGAAATCACGCTTTCGCTGATCAGACATTGCTTTCCTGTCAATCTTCTGACCACTTCCATCCACTGGGTGCGTGTATCCATCAGTCACCATGTCCCACAAATCAGCATCATGGGCCAGAAAGAAGCTTTCAATTCTGTCTTTCCAGTAGTCAAATTTCTCTCCATCAAAGACTGGAGGTTTGCCACTGAATCTGTCTCTTTCTTCATTGTTGTCATTGCTGATGTTTTGATGTGGTCCTACCATTGTGTTTTTCTGACGCTGGATCTTGTAATGACACGGTTAAGTGTTATAAGCTCAGAACCAGGCGCTATGATGCCAATTGAAGATGTGAAAAACACAAGAAGGGGGGTTGAATTGTAAAACTTTTAATCAAATGCAGACAACACTTTATTTTTATCCTGGTTCGTTTGATCTCAAACTACTCCAGTCCACCCGTCAAGGTGATTTCGCCTCTCTCCAACGAGGTCTTAATCCACTATATTCAACTGAATACAACAACTACTTTAACAACTGTTAAAGCCTTCTTGAGTCTAACCACAGACCGGTTTATCTCAAGGAAATTCTCTTACAGATAATTGAACAAAAGTGTGTTTGATGTTTTCTAGTAAAACTATATATCACAACTGTGATAATACACAATATTAAGCTTAGAATGAAACTAGACTGCTAATGCTATTGAGTAGGCGTGGTTGAAAGCTTTAGCAAATTGTATGAATGAGTTCGTTTTCGTATGCGTGCGTGAAGAGTATTAGCCTTTTCTTTTCTCACACAGTCTTGTTTAAATAGCCATGGAAGAGATACGTTGGTTCTCCATAAATCCATTTCAATGACCATAACGTTCTTTCCTTTTTGAGAAGATCTTTGTCTTGGAATAAAGCCGTTGGTAATAAATCTGTCTTGAATGCTTAGTAACGTTGACACTTCAGAGTCTTCTCTGCTTATGGTAATCAGAGTGTTCTTTCCTTTATGTTGACGCTTCTGAGTGCTGATGACTTGGTTAGGATCTTGATCAGAGTCAGAGTATTTTATGCGCAGATTCTGTTCATCAGGCTTCAGCGTATAGCACATGTTATTTGATCTTCTGATGCTGACATATCTTCTGATGCTGATGTTCATACTGATATTCTGATGTTGATTCCATCAGAGTTTCTGTAAATACACAACATAATTTTAAGTAGTATATGTGGCTTATATAAATCTTACAATTTATTTATTCTTGTATTTTGTTATCATCAAAACTCTAATTGAGGGTTGTAGAATCAAACTATGTTCTAACAATCTCCCCCTTTTTGATGATGACAAAAACCAGATTTTTTTCAATTAAAAATAAAGAATAAAAGGTATAAGAGATTAAGGATAAAGAATAAAAGGTATTAGAGATAAACACATAACGAATAAAAGGTATCAGAGATAAGAAGATAAGGAATAAAAGGTATCAGAGTAACGAAGAGAAAAACTCCCCCTGAGTTGATTACTTCCCTTTAATTCCATGAGACCTTGAGCATCAGAACTTTACTTTATCAGAGTTCATCAGATTCATCAGATTCTTGTACCTGTAAGCTTTTCAGAAGAAAGAAATTCAAATATATCAGAATGTTAGAGACTTATGTCTCAGTAATCCGTTATTGAAAAATATAATTCTTTCTCCCCCTTTTTGTCAGTTATCAAAAAGCACAAATAATCAGAGTTAAAATGATCAGAGCTAAAAAAGCGTTTATATTAAAAATAGAAGCAATGATAAGTTCAGAACACGTAAAATATTATCGACAAACATGTAAAGAAAACAAGGAAAGCACAAGAAAATTCTAAGAGGGAGGTGGAATACGTGTGAAAAAGATTGAAAGGTTTTCTTGAGAAAGAAGAACACTGAAAACAGAAATATTAAGAGAAAACGAAAGTGAAGGTAAAAAGTGTGAATGGTGTGAAGTGTGTTTAAATAGATTTCTAAAAAGGTTTTGAAAACATAAACGTTTAAGAGAGAGAAATAAATAATGATTATTAGCATTTAATGATAGCTGATTTTAGGGGATTCAGAAAGATATTTGGAACGGTTACCCATGACATGTGTCTCAATGCATCCAATCAGCGCTTTGCCTTTTCAGAAACGTGAACGCGTGTTCAGCCTCAGAAAATGGCTGATGACTGGATGGCACTTGTTTGCTTGAGTGAACAACACATCTCTATCCTGGAAATGAAGCGCTCAAAACTTCATGGATAGATTCTGATACAATCTGCACTTCTAAAGTTCTGAAGGAAGATTGATCAGTAGTTCACAGAAAATAAACAAAGTTCTGAAGGTTAATATATAGAATCAAAACAATTTTATTCTGGGCAGAGCTTCATGCTGAGATGTTTCAAAATGAAGTTGAACCTATCTTCAGAAAGTGGTTTTGTAAAAATATCATCCCATTGATGGTCTGTGTTAATAAATTTAAAATTTAAAATCCCTTTCTGAATATAGTCCCTAATAAAATTATGTTTTATTTCTATATGCTTAGCCCTAGAATGTAAAATTGGATTTTTACTTAAGCAAATAGCAGAAGTATTGTCACAGAAGATAGGAATGTTACTCTCAAATATCTGGAAGTCCTCAAGTTGACTTTTCATCCAGAGCATTTGTGTGCTGCATCCAGCTGCTGCTATGTATTCAGCTTCTGCTGTTGATAGAGCAATTGTGGATTGTCTTTTACTGGACCATGAGATCAGATTTTCTCCCAGAAACTGGCAGCTTCCAGAAGTGCTTTTACGTTCAACTCTGTCTCCAGCAAAATCAGCATCACAGTATCCTACTAAGCTGTAATCACTTGATTTTCTATAAAACAAACCCAGATTAGTAGTACATTTCAGATACTTGAAAATTTGCTTAACTACTGTTAAGTGAGATTCTCTAGGATCTGATTGGAATCTTGCACAAATGCATACACTGAATAAAATATCAGACCTTGAAGCTGTCAGATAAAGAAGAGAACCAATCATACCTCTATAGATCTTCTGTTCTACCTTTTTGCTTACCTCTTCTCTTTCCAAAATGCATGTGGGATGCATTGGAATCTTTGATGGCTTACATTCTGAAAGATCAAATTTCTTCAGAAGTTCTCTGACATATTTGCTCTGATGAATGTAAGTTCCTTCTGGGGTTTGATTGATCTGAATGCCCATAAAGAATTTCAGTTCCCCCATTAGGCTCATCTCAAATTCTACCTGCATACACTTAGCAAACTTTCTTCCTAGAGAAGGTTTAGTAGATCCAAATATGATATCATCAACATAAATCTTACATACTAAAATGTCATTCTTAACTGTCTTACAGAATAAGGTTGTGTCCACTTTCCCTATGGTGAATTCCTTTTCTAACAGGAAGTTACTTAGTCTTTCATACCAAGCTCTGGGAGCTTGTTTCAAACCATACAGTGACTTCTTTAGTTTGAAAACATATTCTGGATTTTTTGAACTTTCAAAACCAGGGGGTTGGTGCACATATACCTCTTCTTCTATATAGCCATTTAATAATGCACTCTTAACATCCATCTGATATAGAGTGATGCCTTTATTAACAGCAAATGAAATTAAGAGTCTGATAGATTCTAACCTGGCGACTGGAGCAAAGGTTTCTGTATAGTCTATCCCCTCTTGCTGACTATAACCTTGTGCTACCAATCGTGCTTTGTTTCTGATGACTTCACCTTGTTCATTCAGTTTGTTTCTGAACACCCATTTTGTTCCAATGACGTTGAATCCTTTTGGTTTAGGAACTAGATCCCATACGTCATTCCTTGTGAATTGATTCAGCTCCTCTTGCGTTGCTAGAATCCAGTCATTGTCCAGAAGTGCTTCATCAATTGATGATGGTTCAATTAGAGAAACAAGTCCCATGAGGGATTCTTCAGAGTTTCTAAAGTTGGCTCTTGTTCTGATTGGATCTTCCTTTCTTCCTAAGATTGTTTCTTCTGGGTGATCCATGCTGCTTCTGGATGGTCTTTTCTGAAGTTGATCAATAGAAGGTGCTGGATTGCTTGCAGTGCCTCTTTCTGATGTTGAGGGAGTGTCTCTTTTGAGAGATTCTGATGACTTGTCTTCAGTACCTGTGAGTTCAACTTCCATACCTGCAAATACTTCATTTTGCTTTGACTTTTGAGAGTCAAGCTTATCATCAAAACAAACACTGATTGATTCTTCCACAATCTGTGTTTCTGTATTGTATACTTTGTACCCTCTTGAGCGTTCAGAGTATCCTAACATAATACACTTTTGTGCTTTAGAGTCAAACTTGTTCAAATAATTTTTAGTATTCAAAATAAAACAAGTACATCCAAATGGATGAAAATAGGAAATGTTGGGCTTTTTGTTCTTCCACATTTCATATGGAGTCTTTTCCAGAATAGGTCTTATAGAGATTTTATTCTGAATGTAACACGCTGTGTTTATTGCCTCTGCCGAGAAGATCTTAGCAACGTTAGTCTCGTTGATCACGGTTCTGGCCATTTCTTGCAAAGTTCTGTTCTTTCGTTCTACAACTACATTTTGCTGGGGAGTTCTAGGACAAGAGAAATCATGCAGAATGCCTTTGTCATTAAAGAATGACTCAAAATCTTTGTTTTCAAACTCTCCACCATGATCACTTTTGACTTTGAAGATTCTAAGATCCTTTTCATTCTGAACTTGGTTGCAGAAGGTGACAAACACAGAGTGTGACTCGTCCTTGTGTCTTAAGAACTTTACCCATGTCCATCTGCTATAGTCATCTACGATTACTAACCCATACTTCTTGCCACTGACTAAAGCAGTTTTAACTGGTCCAAACAAGTCAATGTGCAGAAGTTCTAATGGCTTAGAGGTGGAAACAACGTTTTTAGATTTGAAAGCTGGTTTTGCAAACTTACCTTTCTGACATGCTTCACACAGAGCATCTGAATTGAACTTCAGGTTAGGAAGTCCTCTGACCAGATTGAGTTTGTTAATCTGAGATATTCTTCTCATACTAACATGTCCCAATATTCTATGCCAGATCCATTGCTCGTTGTTAACAGACAAAAGACACTTTACATTTTGACTTTTCAGTTCAGAATGTTTTATTTAATAAATGTTGTTTCTCCTCTTTCCATTAAATAGGATAGTCCCATCTTTCTGACTAACAGGTTTGCATGAATTTTGATTAAAGATTATATCATAAGCGTTATCACTTAATTGACTTATGGATAACAGGTTATGCATAAATCCATCTACTAATAAAACATTACTTATAGAGGGAAGATTTCCATTACCTACTGTTCCAGAGCCAATGATCTTTCCCCTCTGATTGCCTCTAAATCCTACGTGGCCTCCAGGCTTAAGTTCCAGGCTTTGGAACATATGCCTTCTTCCCGTCATGTGTCGTGAGCAGCCAGAGTCCAGGTACCATGATTGGTGTTTCTGCTTTGCTGCTAAAGATATCTGCCACATGTATTACTTTATCCTTAGGTACCCATATTTTCTTGGGTCCTGATTTGTTAGATTTACCAAAACTCTGGTTGAATTTTGGTTTGACAGAATAATTACTACTTGTATATTTGATGTCATGTGTGTGCCCATATACAAAGTGTGAATCAAGTGAAGTGAGTTTTATAACTAAGTCCATGGAATTCTTTGGTGTAGGTACCTTACCTTGGTATCCTATTCCTTTTCTACCATTTCTGCTAACTCCATAGATCATTGAAGCCATTTTGCTTCTATCTATGTTTTTAGCAAGAAACTTCTGAAAGCTGTAATCATACTCCTTGATGATCTCATCAGCACTGCTGGGAGTTTCAGAGATTGTTTCCTTCTGAGAGTTTTGCAATAGATTTTCTAATTTTGAAATTTTATCTTTTAACTCAGAATTCTCCAATTTGATACTCTCAGTCTTATCAGAGTCAGAAGCAAGATTCCTTTTTAGGTTTCTGAATTTGACTCTGATCTGCTGATATCTTTCCAGAATTTCATTAAGGCTTTCAGCTAATTCAGCCTTAGTAAAGTTTATAGCAAAGTCAGGAAATACCTATTCTGTATCTGATTAAGAGTCTGACTCAGAAGCTTCACTGTCTTCTGGTATGTTTTCCATGAGAGCTATGTTTGCTCTTTCATCATCTGATTCTGAGTCAGCTTCAGATGTGTCAGAGTCATCCCATGTAGCCATGAGACTTTTTTTCTTTTCCTTGTCAAACTTCTTTTTGGGCTTTTCCTTCTGAAGCTTTGGGCTATCACTTTTGTAGTGTCCTTGCTTGTTGCATTCATAGCAGATGATGTCTTTGTTGTTTGGCTTTCTGCTTCCTGAAGAACCTTCAGATCTTCTGTGTCCAGAGGAGGATTCTGACCTTCTGTATCTGGAGAGAGATTCATTATGATTCTCTGATCTTCTGGGATTCCTGAACTTCCTTTGCCTCTGCTTCCATAATTGATTCACCTTTCTGGAGAGGAGAGATAGTTCATCTTCTTTTGATAAGGACCCATCAGAGGTTTCTTCAACAGCCTGCAAAACTTTGGAGTCAGATTTTCTGTTAGATTTTAAAGCTAATGGCTTACCTTGCTTTTGAGGTTCATCTGCTTCTAGCTCTATCTCGTGACTTCTGAGGGAGCTGACAAGTTCCTCCAGAGAGATTTTGTTGAGATCCTTAGCTAGCTTAAGCGCTGTGACCATTGGCCTTCACTGTTTTGGAAAGCTTCTGATGATATTCTTAACATGATCAGCAGTAGAATACCCTTTGTCTAGAACTTTAAGACCAGCAACCAGAATTTGAAATCTTGAGAACATCGTTTCTATTGATTCACTTTCTTCCATATTGAATGCCTCATACTTCTGAATGAGTGCAAGAGCATTGGTTTCTTTGACTTGAATGTTGCCTTCATGCGTCATTCTCAGAGAGTCAAACATGTTCTTTGCAGTGTCTCTGTTTAATATCTTTTCATATTCAGAATAAGAGATGGCACTGAGAAGAATTGTTCTGGCCTTGTGATGATTTCTGAAATCACGCTTTTGCTTATCAAACATTGCTTTCCTGTCAATCTTCTGACCACTTCCATCCACTGGGTGTATGTATCCACAGTCACCATGTCCGACAGATCAACATCATGGGCCAGAAAGAAGCTTTCAATTCTGTCTTTCCAGTAGTCAAAGTTCTCTCCATCAAAGACTGGAGGTTTGCCACTGAATCTGTCTCTTTCTTCATTGTTGTCATTGCTGATGTTTTGATGTGGTCCTGCCATTGTGTTTTTCTGATGCTGGATCTTGTACTGACACAGTTATGTGTTATAAGCTCAGAACCAGGCGCTCTGATGCCAATTGAAGATGTGAAAAAAACAAGAAGGGGGGTTGAATTGTAAAACTTTAAATCAAATGCAGACAACACTGTATTTTTATCCTGGTTCGTTTGATCTCAAACTACTCCAGTCCACCCGTCAAGGTGATTTCGCCTCTCTCCAACGACGTCTTAATCCACTATATTCAACTGAATACAACAACTACTTTAACAACTGTTAAAGCCTTCTTGAGTCTAACCACATACCGGTTTATCTCAAGGAAATTCTCTTACAGATAATTGAACAAAAGTGTGTTTGATGTTTTCTAGTAAAACTATATATCACAACTGTGATAATACACAATATTAAGCTTAGAATGAAACTAGACTGCTAATGCTATTGAGTAGGCGTGGTTGAAAGCTTTAGAAAATTGTATGAATGAGTTCGTTTTCGTATGCGTGCGTGAAGAGTATTAGCCTTTTCTTTTCTCACACAGTCTTGTTTAAATAGCCACGGAAGAGATACGTTGGTTGTCCATAAATCCATTTCAATGACCATAACGTTCTTTCCTTTTTGAGAAGATCTTTGTCTTGGAATAAAGCCGTTGGTAATAAATCTGTCTTGAATGCTTAGTAACGTTGACACTTCGGAGTCTTCTCTGCTTATGGTAATCAGAGTGTTCTTTCCTTTATGCTGACGCTTCTGAGTGCTGATGACTTGGTTAGGATCTTGATCAGAGTCAGTATTTTATGCGTAGATTCTGTTCACCAGGCTTCAGTGTATAGCACATGTTATTTGATCTTCTGATGCTGACATATCTTCTGATGCTGATGTTGATACTGATATTCTGATGCTGATTCCATCAGAGTTTCTGTAAATACACAGCATAATTTTAAGTAGTATATGTATCTTATATAAATCTTACAATTTATTTATTCTTGTATTTTGTTATCATCAAAACTCTAATTGAGGGTTGTAGAATTGAACTATGTTCTAACAACGTCTTTAATCTTCAACACAAAGGCTCGATTTGAATTTCCTCCGCCCAAAATTTTCTCCAATAATTTCTTCCACTGTACTTCCATATTTGTCCCCCCCTCCCTTCTGTATATTTTTCTTATGTATTTATAGGGTTAATAGCAATTGTTGTTACAATTAGATTAGGGCTTTGATTCAGGAATTAAGAGAAATTAGGGATTCTAATTTATGTAATTGATTCGATTATTGATTTGCAATTTCTGGATTCGATTTGTACTCTAAAAAATTGATTCAGTTTAGATTTGATTTCATATTATTACTGTAATTTTCAGATTTGGTCCTGTACACATTTGATTTTGCATTAACTTACTTTTGTACAGTCAAAAGGTTTCTGGGCTGGATTTGCAAAGTAATAAAATTGATTTTGTACCCTTTTTAGATAAGGATTTGATTTGCAGGAAAAATTAGGCTTTAGACTTGATTTAGTTTAATTTTCACAGTAATTGTTAAAGATACAAAAATGTGTGTAATTCTTTCCTCCAATTGATACGGTAGTTGTTAATTGCTTTTGGGCCTTCCAGCACTTTCAGCCCAATACATTCCTTTCTTTTCTTTAACCAAATTGGGCCTAACTGACTCCACTTAATTTGATCCAACAGATTTTTTACAGAAAAACTCTAAAAACATGTTAAATATGATATGAGTCATCATTATATAGAAAACCTTTTAATAATTAGAAGCTAATTTAATCAGTAGAAAAAATATGATTCATAAAGAATTTTTTTATAAAAATGAAAAGTTTTAATAATATTGTCTTTTTCTTAAAACAATAATAATAAACAAACCATAAACACATTAGTTTATTGAAAACCTTGATGGACCTATAAATTGATAATCACCCTCCTTTTACTAATAACATTAACACTTAAATGAGCTTATAATTAAGAACTTAATAAATTTGAAATACTCTTCCATATTCGAATTTCATGGGCCAATGTCCAACATACTTCGTAAATGGTCCTACAGATACATGGGTCTTTCTGATTTAGAAAGCCCCACTCTCCTGAATTAAAATACACCCCCTAGTCGACTTATATTTAAGAATGGACCATCAGATATTGTTGTACCATCCTTAATTAAACATTTATCTTCTATTTTAATCTTGAAATTAAAGGTAGGGCAAATTTGGGGTACGACACACATTGTTAACCACAATAATCCAACAAGATGCAACGCTACCGGGTTATGAATGCATAGGTTCATTCACTCCCTTTCCCATCATCCTAGGATCTCGTTCAATCTTGAACATGAGCTACTCGAACTCCAATCCCCGACAATGAGGTAACAACATAATTTCAGAACATAGAGTTTCAGGACAAGAACATCGTCTCTATCATTTCATCACACAACAACACCGTTATAAGAACATCAACATAATCATAACATTGGCAACATTGGCACACAACATTAGTACAACAATGCTACAATTTATCAATTGAACATTTAACTCGATACATCTATTAACATGGAGGTGAGTCGAATAATATATAAACCTCTCACTTATCACTTTCATTCTGGATTTCCCAATGGTTTGAATAATTCCCATAGGCTTCCGATGTTTAACCCTTAACTCAGAAAAAGTCACACCCGCATAACGAATTGCACCACATCATGCTTCAGTTGCGCTACTCTAATTATCTACCTTAATGTCATTATCCTCATTTCGATTTCCATCAACCATCAAATCCACAAGTTTCACCTGTAACCTCTGACTCTCTTTAATACCCACTAGAAAATCATTGTTCACTTTTGATAACCTCAACTTTCCACTCTGTGACGTTAGCTTGCATACAACCTCAAGTCTCTGAACTGTTCAATAAGTCACAACTCTTTCACAATCACTTATTCATTAGGTTTACCTGAAATGATGAGCGAATATCCTCTTGATAGAATGTCAAACACTTTACACACCATTAAGATAATAAGATAAGTCTATCTCATCCAACACGATCCCGTCTACTATCAACAAGAGATTAAGGGTAATCAGTTCCTCAATTTGTCAATAGGTAACCGACAACCATGATGGCACATAAACCATCATTACTAAACTATAATAGTGTTTTCTTTAGAGCTTATGCTCAAACTTACCTACAACACCATGGTCTTATTAATCTTTGTCACTCTATTCATTCTTATTCAGAATAAGTTGCATCTCCATGCGCTTCTCCAATATCTTCACATCCTTCCTAGTACCAGACATCTCATTCCCTCAATTATTTTGTTTACAACATTTCGTACTTGACCTCGTCTCAAACAAGCTGCGATAATAACTAGTTAAGTCCAAGAAGCTTCTTGTCTCCATAACCGACTCGGGAGTCTCTAAATGTATAACTGCATCTACTTAGGATGGATCCACAAATATCATCACCCGAAATATCATGCTCAAGAAAACTCACCTTCTCAAACCATGATTTACATCTTGACAACTTAGCATAAAATTTCTTCCCTTTCAACATTGTAATTCAAATCACAATGTTCAACCTTCCCTTATTCTGACTTAGATTAACTCATAATGTCTTCAATAAACACCATAACAAACTAATCCAAATATTCTTAATGCTTTCACAAGTTCTAAAATCGATCCTTTAACTATCTCAGAGAAGCAAAAGCTTCTCCCCACTTGTTTCAAACCAACTCCTGCAGACAAACAGTTAGAAAAATAAGCAAGTACCGAGAGTTTTTCACACATATGTCGCATACTAAGGAACAAACAACATTATACAACCTGGTCGGACATACCGAACTTCTATGATACCAATTGTAACACCCCACTTTCCCATATAAATAATTATAATATAATACATTAAAATATATCAGAGTACACAATTAGGATGTCACATCTTCAAAAATTCATAACATTTAAAATCAATTTATTACTTCATTTCTCATAAAAGAATCATTTACACAGTGGAAATATCCAATTATTCTTTTTCATAGCACCACGGCTTTAATAACAACATTCTCCACAAAATTTGTGGTTCAACATAAGCTTGAAAAAAGATATGTAACAATAAAATAATGCAAAAACATAGCAAGTTCCCAAATCCCGTGTTACGTATCGGAGAAAGACCCTCTCTATCCAAAAGAAATACACTAAAGACTCCAAGCTATCGTCACGCTTCTACGGACTATTATCGGTCACTTGCGTGTTATCCACGTGGAGGCAACATTCAAACATAAAGGGTGAGTAATCACAATTCATTACAAAAGATATAAGGAAAAGATATAATAGTTATAAACAAAACCAATCATGAAATATATACATCATCATTTACCAAGCATTATACTCACACCTCTATATCATAATAACATATGCACATCTTCATCATAAATCATCAAAAACACATTCTTCATTCATTCAACAGGACATCAAATCAAGGCAGTGCAATGCAATACAACCGACAACAACTAAATGCATGTGGTACCAACAAGTCATAAGCCCCCAACATAGTTCCAATTGGGAAACACAAGAGCATAAGCCCTCAACATAACTCCATTTCATGCCAACAACAGAGAATAATCTATCATTAATAAATGCATGTAACATCAACATGCAACAACACAATTATACAACCACAAGGCATAAGCCTTCAACACTATGCCAATTTAGGCCATCAACATGATTATCACCATAGCATCATCAAAACAATCATATCATCATCACAACATCATTATCATCATATCATCATGACATCATATCACCATAAAAATAATCATATCATCATCACAACATCATTATCATCAATTAATCATCATAGTATCCAAGCATCATCATAACATACAACTCATCATCATGTCCTCATATTATATAAGTATCATCATTATTATCTTCTAATCATCTTTTATAAACAATCATTATTATAATCCAAATTCTAATCTAGATATTGGGGATATACTTCATATTCTTCATTTTACTACCCCTAAATAAAGTTCATTGACTTAGCTATCCAACGCTTGACACCTCAAACCAAGTCCTAAAACTCAAGTTACGACTCCTCTAAGAAAGTCCAACTCCACGTCTCAATTCTGGGCACCATCGCCCGATGAAGACTCTTACGTGCCCGACGAAACTCCCTTTTCTCCTACATTGACCGAAGAAGGTGCGAGCGAAGCACTCCAGTAGCCATCCTCTTGTATGCCTTCCATCGCCTCCTATTTTTTCCTGGCGGCGTCCTAGCAAAGTTCCATCGCCCAATGACGCCTCCTTCATTTCCCGACGATGCACACTAGAAAACAATTACCTATTGAGATCCTACACCTGTTCAGTCTCAAATTCTCTTGCAATCTTACACTAAAACAATCCCAATCCTTATAGTTTTCAACATAGAATCACTATACAATAACTACACAATATTATAAACATTATATACACCAACTCATGGAAATTCAACATAGTACTTTCATCAATTTCAACACGAGTTATTCACAACACAACATATCACCAAAACCATCATAAATCACCACAACATTATGTATTATATTTGCACATGCATATCACCAAATTATCATCATGAATCACATAATTTACGTCACAAAAACATCATTAACAAATAACCACGGTAAAACATCATAATCAACATCATGTTTATCATTAAAATAACACATCATGGTATAGAAACATGTATTAAATAAATCTCATTAACATATAGATATTGGAACCATGCATCAAAACACTCATGTAATTCAATCTTAATATAGTACATCACGTTAGCTCTCTAACACTTCAAACAACGCGTAAAACAGACTCCTAAAACTCAAGTTACGGTGTTTTGAAGTTTCTGCTGCATCACTTCTGGCATCCGTCGCCTGGCGCAACCTTTGCATTGCCCGGTGACACTTGCGTCGCCTTTGCGTCACCTCTGTATCACCTGACGATGCTAATCTGACAACACTTCTCCCTGCAATTTTCCATGGTTGGAGGCCTTCTGGGCCTCCTAATTCGATTCCGTAAAAAGTCCCGATTTCAGAATTCGAAATCATATGATTATACAATATTCATAATAGCCTATAACACTTATTTAAAGGTATTAACGTCACACATTTATCAAGTATTCATTCATTCATTCATTCATTCAACACATGGTTTTTCCCCAATTTCATCAATCCTCATCAAAATCATCACAAAAAACACAATCTACCAACACTTTAACCCGATATCAATTATAATAAATGCCATTAAACCCCTTACCTTAGAAACTGTTCCTAGCAATTAAATCCTCTTCGTGCTCTACCAAAACTCTTATGCTCTTTGTTTCCTCTATGTGCCCTATAGGTGCCTCTGTCTCTTTCTCCCAAAAACCATCGTACAGAATGAGCGATCAAAATTCTCAAACCTTCCTTATACCAAACTTAACCATTGGACCCCTAGTATTGGTCTTCCCATCATGTCCTCACTTATTTCACATTACTTTACCATTTAGCCCTTCTTGTTTCTACACCATAATTTCCTTTATAATAATAATTCTAAATATTATTATTAAATCCAATAAATCCCAAATAATTATTTAAATTGTAAATAATTATAAACTAATCAAATAATACTCATATATTATTATTCCAACACTACCCCACAACATACCATCACCAAACACCGTGATGAATCATATAAAATTATAATAATTCCCAAATAATTACAAATAAATAATTAAATAATTAATTATGATTTTCGGGTGTTACAGGGACCACGTGTTGGCCCCCACTGTGTACGTAGGACTTGATAGTCTCCATTTTGGGCCTGTTGGCCCCCACCCATACTCTAACACTTAATTACACTTACTCTGAACCTTACTTTGGCATCAGAGTGTCTTATAGGTACCCCCCCACTTCACATCTAACCACTGCTTGACTTGAAGCTCGTGGGCCTTGGCAATCCCTTCTTGTAAGTGTTTGTTGCAGCAATTTTGGTGAAACACTTATTTGGTAATGTTTTTCTTAATTTCTTGACATTTGAAGTAAATCATCTCAACTGTTTTTGAATGATGTCAAAGCAGATATCTTAACATCTTCCTTCTTATCTGAACAAATTTTCAGATTTTCTGTTTCTTGTTTTTAAGTGCGCCTTATTCAGGTTTTGTGGTTTATATCTTGCGAAAAATATGGAGGAATATTTTTCTATCTGTCTCATCTTTATGGATTATCTTGGCCTGCTTTCATGGAGATATTCAAGGGATTCAATATATTGCAATTTTTTTTAGTCCAATCCCATAAAGAAGTTGTTGCACCTTTATAAGGACTTGCATCCTTATTCGTACAACTAAAACAATTGAAGAAAAAATACTCCGAGTGTTTTAGAAGTCTGAATCTTTTAATTGTAATACACTCTAGTATTGTTTCAATACTTGAGTTGTAATTTGAGTTGTAAATTGTGGATCATTCAAAAGCTTTTAAGTATTAAATGATTGAGGTTTTTCAAACTTAATAATTCTGTTCATTTTTCACTGTTAGTGATTGAAGGGATTTGAGGAGGGCCTCATACCTAGGTGTGTCTTAGGTAGAAGTATAGCATGGGTAGTGATTAAGTGACTAAATCGTAAACTGGTTGTTTACTGAGGGTCTATGAATTGATACTATTTAGTGGACTTATCCCTGGCTTGGTAGCCCCCAGAGTAGGTGTTGTTGTACACTGAACTGGGTTAACAATCCCTTGTGTTTTTACTGCTTTTATATTATTGTATTTTATATTGTCCTTAGATATTTATGTCGTGACATCTCCATCGGCATCACATATCTGATACCAGCATTTCAATTAGTATCAGAGCAGGCATCCTGCTCTGTATCTGGGTGAGATCTAGGGAAGATACTTTCTGGTACTATGGACAAGGAAGGAGGATTTGTGAATAGACCACTGTGATACGGTGGGAGAACTGACTTGGGATTTTGCGTTTGTGTTTGCAAATGTTTCGGTTTAGCAAGAGTCGCCACCGACTTTTTATTTATCCTAAGGAAAGGTCAAAAAGCACATGAAAGACCTTTGAGATGTTTTCGTGGGTTCGGGGGGTAGATTATGAAAAGGGAAGGTGCTAGAACCCTTTTCATCCATGGTTATCCATGGGCTCTTAGTTACTTGTTTTAGATCACTTGCCTTTGCTTTTCAATTTTTTTGAAATGGTGCTTTGTGTGTGTGGTTTTGAAAATGTTTTAAAAAAGATGCCTTGTCTAGGCAACCTTTGTAACAATTCTTGTTTGAATGTTTTACAAAGGTGTTTGTCTTTTTGAAAAGATGTTTCAATGTTTTTTGAAAGTTTGTTTTGAAATTGTGTTGAGATGTGTGTTTGAAAAATGGCAAGGATGTTTTGCAAGATTTTTGATCAAGTAACCAAGAGCTATCTACCCTAATTTACTACAAGATTTTTCTTATGTTTTAACCCTTTTAACAGTGTTGTTTCACCATTGTATTTGGTGAACAACCTTGTGTTAGGATGTTAACGAGACAGGCGCGGATCATCGTATAGACCATGAAAGCAATAGTGTCAAGTATTTTTGTCAATTTTCTTGAGGGACTTGATCATTTTGTTTAGGCAACTCAGATAGCGTCATCGAGGGACTATGATCTTTTTGTTTGTTTTTGTTTTGCCAAAGTACTCAACATGCAACCATGGCCCATTTTTTTGAAGGCAACAAGTGGATGAAACCCTAGGGGTGCAAGTGTGTATTGTGTATTATTTTCATGCTTTTGTCTTTGATTAGGATTATCTATTTTGTTGTTTTTATCTTGCCATACATCCTCTATTTTACTAGCATTTGTACAAAGTAAATAAAATGCAGAAAGATAAAATCCTACGCTATTACAACCATATCTAAAGGCATAAAAAATATGAAGGAAAAAATAAGATAAAAGTAAGAAAAATGAGTGTCTTTCGATTGGGGGGAAGCAACCTTCGATTTGCCTTCTATTGGCCTCCTTCGATTGGGGCTGACAACAGCAAAGTCACGTCTTTCGTTTGGGCCTTGGCAGGGGCGAGGTCCTGTATTTCGATTGGGCGAAGGCAGCAACAAGTTGTATCCTTCGACTGGGGCCTGGAAGTCAGTGTATCTATCTTTTGTTTGAGGCATGGAAATAGAAAAGTTATGGATTTCGTCTGAGATCTGGAAACAAGCAAGGTTCTGGCTTTTCCACAGGCTCCTTGCTGACTCCTTGTAAGCATATTAGGCCCTCAAATTGTGATTCGAAAGGCTTGTGTAGCTAGCAAATCGAAGGGTATAACAAACCTGTCTCAAGTTCTTAAAATGCAACATCCAAACATAACTACATTCTAGGGGTTAACACAAAAACAAAACAATGGGTCTCAAAGTCCAAAGTATAACTGATTAAGGTTGAGTTTTCAGCATATGGGCAGTTAGGATCGAATGTTAAAACATGGTCTAGAAATATCTGCATTTTTCTTTATTGGTATATGCACATGATGTTTAAATGAAAGAGTTCCAAGTTTAGAGAGAACTTACCTCTTGAAATGCTTAGTCGAAAGAGCTGTAGGTGACCTTTTTTGATGGTGGAGGGAGCCTCGCTGGGATCTTCCTGAAGCTAGTTCTGTTACACTTTGGTTTGGACAGTCACTGAATCAAAGAGAGTATATGATGGTGATACGTGAATCGAAGGTTTCTTCAGTCTAGGGGTAGTAAATCGAAAGGTATACCACTGCGACTTTTTATGAAAAATCTTAGAGTTTTGCAGGTTTGAGAACGTTGGAGAGTTTGAGAATATGGGAGAGTTTCAGAATATCGTTTTAGGGACTAGATCATTTACCAAAGGCAACATCGAGGGTCATCGAGGGACTACGATCTTTTATCGAGGGTCTTTGCTAAAATGCCCATGCTCGAGGGACATGACTATATTCCTAGGCAACAAGTGAGATTACCCTAAGGGTGCATGTGTGCAAAGTGTGTTTTATTGCATGCATTTGTCTTTGATTTTTAGGTTGTCTACTTGTTGGTTTTATCTTGCCATACACACCTATTTACTAGCATTTGTATAAAGCAATAAAAATGCAAAAAATAAATATCCTACACTATTACAACCATATTGAAAGGCAAGAAAATATAAAGGCAAAAAAAACAAAATAAAAAAAACAAGGAAAATGAGCCTTTCGACCAAGGAAGCAACAACCTTTGATTTGCATTCTTTTGGCCTCCATCGATTGGGGCCAGCACCAGTGAGGTTCTGTCCTTCGACTGGCTTGGAAGTCAGTGTATGGCGAAGCCTTCTGGTTCTGCCTTGTTGTCTTCTTCGAATGGAGGTTGAAAGCAGTGAGGGAATGCCTTTCGACTGAGCCTGGAAGTCAGTGAATGCATGTTTATCGTCCTGGTTGTCTCTTTCGTTTGACCTGGAGAAAGAGGGTAGAAGCCAGAAGCTTCGTTTCCTATTTCCTGTTTCCTGTTTCTTTCATTTCAAGCATTAAATGGAAACATGGCCTGAGGGAAGATTATTCACATACTATGCCATGAAACGAAAGGTTCAAGGGTAAGAGTGACTTGCCTTGCTGGAGGCTTTGAATGGGTGTGGGACCTTGAGTGGAGGCCCAGGGTTCTGGATTTAAAAGAGGGGGCCAACAGTTGCGCCTGGAATGCTGGATTCGAAGGAAGGAAAGAAACAAGTCTTATGTTTCTTTCCAAACTGGATTTGAAGGATACTGAAGAGTGTTTGTTCTTCAGAATCGAAGGAAGTAAGTGTTTGAGATTATGGGTTTTTATTTCTCAAGTGTTGATGAACTTGAGAGTTTTGTTGTGTTTGAGAAAATTTGGGGGATTCGTTCCTCTGGTCCAAAGATCCTTTCCTTAGCTTTGCATAAATTCCTCTATTTATAGAGAAAGAAATGGATATGTTGTCCAAAGCCAGCCTTGTAAAAATAATAAAATAGTAGGTAACGTGACATTACATGTGGGGGGCCTCCTGGCAGTTGGGGTGCAGAAGATGTGACTTAGGCCTCTGACGTTGCTTATGCTCAGACCAAATTCAGGTTGAAAGCTTCTTTTATGATAAAGTACTCTCTATGAAAAGAAAGAGTATGTAGCCTTTAACCCATAATAGTAGTATCCAAAAGGTAAAGTTTAAAACCTTTGTACAAGCTTCTGACTATATAAAGATTTGGACACAACACAGCCTGGCAAACAAGATTTGGTCTTGTGTCAAATGCAAGAGTGAGATCGAAGCACACCTGTTTGAAGGAAGCCTTTGCCTCAGTCGAAGCTTGGATCGAAACAAATATATTTCCCAATCGAAAGACTGTGTTCGAAGGAAACAATGTTGCCCAATTGAAGCATGTGGATTCTAAGGATGCACAGAGATGGTTACCTTGTCCCATCGAAACTTGTCTAAACAAAGCAAGCATGCAGGCAGCAATCTTGTCCAATCGAAGCAGGCTTGTAGGCAGCAAAATGTCCAGATTCGAAAGAGGCACGCTAGTAGCCATTTTGAGCAATCGAAGGAGGCCAAGAGTCAATCGAAGGAGCTGAATCAAAAAACACTTGTTTTTATCCAAATTTGCCAAAATATTAATTTTATCTGTTTTCCCCCTTTTTGACAGTTTCCTTTTGGTATTGGAAAATCCCAATGCACTTGTTTAAGCTTGAACCTTGAAATCCTTGTAAGAAAAGCCTTGAGAATTGAGAGGGAAAATTTTGGGGTACAACAGCTGCCCCTGTTCAATCTTCTTCCACCTGAAGAGTTAGATTGGCGAATCTACCATTTGTGACTTGAAGGTGGAGGATGATTGAACACTAGAGTGCCCGGAAATTTGCACTCGAAGATGTGTTAGTTGATTATGTGGGGAATGGGCTTAAAGATGCCATTTGGAGATGTGACATAAACTTGTCGGGGATGGGCTTAAATATGCCATTTGGAGATTGTTGGTTGAACGTATGTTGTAGGTGAAAGAATGAGTATCAGAAAGGTGTCCATGTTTTGGAACATCTCTGAGCTGGGGGTCTGAATAAGCAATAGATTGACATCCATGTTTGGCGAATCCGTAAACTGTTTTCAGAAGTTGAGTCTGAACAAGCGATAGATTAACATCCGTATTTGGAGAACCCGTAAACTATTTTCAGAAGTCCTGAAGTTGAATAAGCATGAGTTGGTCGAGTAGATATTTGTCCTGTCTGGTTTCAGGTATTAAGCTCTGACCTGAGAAAGAAAGATAGTTTTCCTGGCTTGCTA
Organism: Vicia faba; assembly: GCA_948472305.1. NCBI lineage: Eukaryota > Viridiplantae > Streptophyta > Magnoliopsida > Fabales > Fabaceae > Vicia > Vicia faba. Next base: position 1,213,988,940 of record OX451738.1, on the reverse strand, counting down.
CAAGTATTAATCTTCAATCTCTTCATGTAGATAGTTTTCCTGGCTTGTTACAGGTATTAATCTACAATCAGTCGTCCACATATAGTTTTCCTGGCTTGCTACAGGTATTAATCTGGAACTTGAAAAGGTTGGTCGATGAGATAGTTATCCTGGATGGTTTCAGGTTATAATCTCTGACCTGAGAAAGAAAGATAGTTTTCCTGGCTTGCTACATGTATTAATCTTCAATCTCTTCATGTAGATAGTTTTCTTGGCTGGTTTCAGTTATTAATCTACAATCAGTCGTCCACAGATAGTTTTCCTAGCTTGCTACAGGTATTAATCTGGAACTTGAAAAGGTTGGTCGACGAGATAGTTTTCCTGGCTGGTTTCAGGTATTAATCTATAACCTGAGAAAGAAAGATAGTTTTCCTGGCTTGCTACAGGTATTAATCTTCAATCTCTTCATGTAGATAGTTTTCCTGGATGGTTTTAGGTATTAATCTACAATCAGTCGTCCACAAATAGTTTTACTGGCTTGCTACAGGTATTAATCTGGAACTTGAAAAGGTTGGTCGACGAGATAGTTATCCTGGCTGGTTTCAGGTATTAATCTCTGATTTGAGAAAGAAAGATAGTTTTCCTGGCTTGCTACAGGTATTAATCTTGAATCTCTTCATGTAGATAGTTTTCCTGGATGGTTTCAGGTATTAATCTACAATCAGTCGTCCACAGATAGTTTTCCTGGCTTGCTACAGGTATTAATCTTCAATCTCTTCATGTAGATAGTTTTCCTGGCTTGTTTCAGGAATTAATCTACAATCAGTCGTCCACAGATAGTTTTCCTGGCTTGCTACAAGTATTAATCTGGAACTTGAAAAGGTTGGTCGATGAGATATTTGTCCTGTCTGGTTTCAGGTATTAATCTCTGACCTAAGAAAGAAAAATAGTTTTCCTGGCTTGCTACAGGTATTAATCTTCAATCTCTTCATGTAGATAGTTTTCCTGGCTTGTTACAGGTATTAATCTACAATCCGTCGTCCACAGATAGTTTTCCTGGCTTGCTACAGGTATTAATCTGGAACTTGAAAAGGTTGGTCGATGAGATAGTTGTCTTGGATGGTTTCAGGTATTAATCTATGACCTGAGAAAGAAAGATAGTTTTCCTGGCTTGCTACAGGTATTAATCTTCAATCTCTTAATGTAGATAGTTTTCTTGGCTGGTTTCAGGTATTAATCTACAATCAGTCGTCCACAAGTAGTTTTCCTGGCTTGCTACAGGTATTAATCTGGAACTTGAAAATGTTGGTCGACGAGATAGTTGTCCTGGCTGGTTTCAGGTATTAATCTCTGACCTGAGAAAGAAAGATAGTTTTCCTGGCTTGATACAGGTATTAATTTTCAATCTCTTCATGTAGATAGTTTTCCTGGATGGTTAAAGGTTGGTCGACGAGATAGTTGTAGGCAGCAAAATGTCCATATTCGAAAGAGGCACGCTAGTAGCCATTTTGAGCAATCGAAGGAGGCCAAGAGTCAATCGAAGGAGTTGAATCGAAAAACACTTGTTTTTATCCAAATTTGCCAAAATATTAATTTTATCTGTTTTCCCCCTTTTTGACAGTTTCCTTTTGGTATTGGAAAATCCCAATGCACTTGTTTAAGCTTGAACCTTGAAATCCTTGTAAGAAAAGCCTTGAGAATTGAGATGGAAAATTTTGGGGTACAACAATTGCCCCTGTTCAATCTTCTTACACCTGAAGAGTTACATTGGCGAATCTACCATTTGTGACTTGAAGGTGGAGGATGATTGAACACTAGAGTGCGCAGAAATTTGCACTTGAAGATGTGTTAGTTGATTATGTGGGGAATGGGCTTAAATATGTCATTTGGAGATTTGAGAGAAACTTGTCAGGGATGGGCTTAAAGATGCCATCTGGAGATTGTTGGTTGAATGTATGTTGTAGGTGAAAGAATGCGTATCAGAAAGGTGTCCATGTTTTGGAACATCTCTGAGCTGGGGGTCTGAATAAGCAATAGATTGAAATCCATGTTTGGAGAATCCGTAAACTGTTTTCAGAAGTTTAGTCTGAACAAGCGATAGATTAACATCCGTATTTGGAGAACCCGTAAACTATTTTCAGAAGTCTTGAAGTTGAATAAGCATGAGTTGGTCGAGTAGATATTTGTCCTGTCTGGTTTCAGGTATTAATCTCTGACCTAAGAAAGAAAGATAGTTTTCCTGGCTTGCTACAGGTATTAATCTTCAATCTCTTCATGTAGATAGTTTTCATGGCTTGTTACAGGTATTAATCTACAATCAGTCGTCCACAGATAGTTTTCCTGACTTGCTACAAGTATTAATCTGGAACTTGAAAAGGTTGGTCGATGAGATAGTTGTCCTGGATGGTTTCAGGTATTAATCTCTGACCTGAGAAAGAAAGATAGTTTTCCTGGCTTGCTACAGGTATTAATCTTCAATCTCTTAATGTAGATAGTTTTCTTGGCTGGTTTCAGGTATTAATCTACAATCAATCGTCCACAGATAGTTTTTCTGGCTTGCTACAGGTATTAATCTGGAACTTGAAAAGGTTGGTCGACGAGATAGTTGTCCTGGCTGGTTTCAGGTATTAATCTCTGACCTGAGAAAGAAAGATAGTTTTATTGGCTTGCTACAGGTATTAATCTTCAATCTCTTCATGTAGATAGTTTTCCTAGATGGTTAAAGGTTGGTCGACGAGATAGTTGTAGGCAGCAAAATGTCCATATTCGAAAGAGGCGCGCTAGTAGCCATTTCGAGCAATCGAAGGAGGCCAAGAGTCAATCGAAGGAGCTGAATCGAAAAACACTTGTTTTTATCCAAATTTGCCAAAATATTAATTTTATCTGTTTTCCCCCTTTTTGACAGTTTCCTTTTGGTATTGGAAAATCCCAATGCACTTGTTTAAGCTTGAACCTTGAAATCCTTGTAAGAAAAGCCTTGAGAATTGAGAGGGTAAATTTTGGGGTACAACAGCTGCCCCTGTTCAATCTTCTTACAATCGAAGACTTAGATTGGCGAATCTACCATTTGTGACTTGAAGGTGGAGGATTATTGAACACTAGAGTGCCCAGAAATTTGCACTCGAAGATGTGTTAGTTGATTATGTGGGGAATGGGCTTAAAGATGCCATTTGGAGATGTGACAGAAACTTGTCAGGGATGGGCTTAAAGATGCCATCTGGACATTGTTGGTTGAACGTATGTTGTAGGTGAAAGAATGAGTATCAGAAAGGTGTCCATGTTTTGGAACATCTCTGAGCTGGGGGTCTGAATAAGCAATAGATTGACATCCATGTTTGGCGAATCCGTAAACTGTTTTCAGAAGTTGAGTCTGAACAAGCGATAGATTAACATCCGTATTTGGAGAATCCGTAAACTATTTTCAGAAGTCTTGAAGTTGAATAAGCATGAGTTGGTCGAGTAGATATTTGTCCTGTCTGGTTTCAGGTATTAATCTCTGACCTAAGAAAGAAAGATAGTTTTCCTGGCTTGCTACAGGTATTAATCTTCAATCTCTTCATGTAGATAGTTTTCCTGGCTTGTTACAGGTATTAATCTACAATCAGTCGTCCACAGATAGTTTTCCTGGCTTGCTACAGGTATTAATCTGGAACTTGAAAAGGTTGGTCATTTAGATAGTTGTCCTGGATGGTTTCAGGTATTAATCTCTGACCTGAGAAAGAAAGATAGTTTTCCTGGCTTGCTACAAGTATTAATCTTCAATCTCTTAATATAGATAGTTTTCTTGGCTGGTTTCAGGTATTAATCTACAATCAGTCGTCCACAGATAGTTTTCCTGGCTTGCTACAGGTATTAATCTGGAACTTGAAAAGGTTGGTCGACGAGATAGTTGTCCTGGCTGGTTTCAGGTATTAATCTCTGACCTGAGAAAGAAATATAGTTTTCCTGGCTTGCTACAGGTATTAATCTTCAATCTCTTCATGTAGATAGTTTTCCTGGATGGTTTTAGGTATTAATCTACAATCAGTCGTCCACAGATAGTTTTCCTGGCTTGCTACAAGTATTAATCTGGAACTTGAAAAGGTTGGTCGACGAGATAGTTGTCCTGGCTGGTTTCAGGTACTAATCTCTGACCTGAGAAAGAAAGATAGTTTTCCTGGCTTGCTACAGGTATTAATCTTCAATCTCTTCATGTAGATAGTTTTCCTGGATGGTTTCAGGTATTAATCTACAATCAGTCGTCCACAGATAGTTTTCCTGGCTTGCTACAGGTATTAATCTTCAATCTCTTCATGTAGATAGTTTTCCGGGCTTGTTTCAGGTATTAATCTACAATCAGTCGTCCACAGATAGTTTTCCTGGCTTGCTACAGGTATTAATCTGGAATTTGAAAAGGTTGGTCGACGAGATAGTTGTCCTGGCTGGTTTCAGGTATTAATCTCTGACCTGAGAAAGAAAGATAGTTTTCCTGGCTTGCTACAAGTATTAATCTTCAATCTCTTCATGTAGATAGTTTTCCTGGCTTGTTTCAGGTATTATTCTAAAATCAGTCATCCACAGATAGTTTTCCTGGCTTATTACAGGTATTAATCTGGAACTTGAAAAGGTTGGTCGACGAGATAGTTGTCCTGGCTGGTTTCAGCTATTAATCACTGACCTGAGAAAGAAAGATAGTTTTCCTGGCTTGCTACAGGTATTAATCTTCAATCTCTTCATGTAGATACTTTTCCTAGCTGGTTTCAGGTATTAATCTACAATCAGTCCTCCAAAGATAGTTTTCCTGGCTTGCTACAGGTATTAATCTGGAACTTGAAAAGGTTGGTCGACGAGATAGTTGTCCTGGCTGGTTTCAGGTATTAATCTCTGACCTGAGAAAGAAAGATAGTTTTCCTGGCTTGCTACAGGTATTAATCATCAATCTCTTCATGTAGATAGTTTTCCTGGATGGTTTCAGGTATTAATCTACAATCAGTCGTCCACAGATAGTTTTCCTGGCTTGCTACAGGTATTAATCTTCAATCTCTTCATGTAGATAGTTTTTCTGGCTTGTTTCGGGTATTAATCTACAATCAGTCGTCCACAGATAGTTTTCCTCGCTTGCTACAGGTATTAATTAGGAACTTGAAAAGGTTGGTCGACGAGATAGTTGTCCTGGCTGGTTTCAGGTATTAATCTCTGACCTGAGAAAGAAAGATAGTTTTCCTGTCTTGCTACAGGTATTAATCTTCAATCTCTTCATGTAGATAGTTTTCCTGGCTTGTTTCAGGTATTAATCTACAATCATTCATCCACAGATAGTTTTCCTGGCTTACTACAGATATTAATCTGGAACTTGAAAAGGTTGGTCGACGAGATAGTTGTCCTGGCTGGTTTCATGTATTAATCTCTGACCTGAGAAAGAAAGATAGTTTTCCTGGCTTGCTACAGGTATTAATCTTCAATCTCTTCATGTAGATAGTTTTCCTGGCTGGTTTCAGGTATTAATCTACAATCAGTCATCCAGAGATAGTTTTCCTGGCTTGCTACAAGTATTAATCTGGAACTTGAAAAGGTTGGTCGACGAGATAGTTGTCCTGGCTGGTTTCAGGTATTAATCTCTGACCCAAGAAAGAAAGATAGTTTTCCTGGCTTGCTACAGGTATTAATCTTCAATCTCTTCATGTAGATAGTTTTCCTGGATGGTTAAAGGCTGGTCGACGAGATAGTTGTAGGCAGCAAAATGTCCATATTCGAAAGAGACACGCTAGTAGCCATTTTGAGCAATCGAAGGAGGCCAAGAGTCAATCGAAGGAGCTGAATCGAAAAACACTTGTTTTTATCCAAATTTGCCAAAATATTAATTTTATCTGTTTTCCCCCTTTTTGACAGTTTCCTTTTGGTATTGGAAAATCCCAATGCACTTGTTTAAGTTTGAACCTTGAAATCCTTGTAAGAAAAGCCTTGAGAATTGAGAGGGCAAATTTTGGGGTACAACAGTTGCCCCTGTTCAATCTTCTTACACCTGAAGAGTTAGATTGGCGAATCTACCATTTGTGACTTGAAGGTGGAGAATGATTGAACACTAGAGTGCCCAGAAATTTGCACTCGAAGATGTGTTAGTTGATTATGTGGGGAATGGGCTTAAAGATGCCATTTGGAGATGTGACAGAAACTTGTCGGGGATGGGCTTAAAGATGCCATCTGGAGATTGTTGGTTGAACGTATGTTGTAGGTGAAAGAATGAGTATCAGAAAGGTGTCCATGTTTTGGAACATCTCTGAGCTGGGGGTCTGAATAAGCAATAGATTGACATCCATGTTTGGCGAATCCGTAAACTGTTTTCAGAAGTTGAGTCTGAACAAGCGATAGATTAACATTCGTGTTTGGAGAACCCGTAAACTATTTTCATAAGTCTTAAAGTTGAATAAGCATGAGTTGGTCGAGTAGATATTTGTCCTGTCTGGTTTCAGGTATTAATCTCTGACCTGAGAAAGAAAGATAGTTTTCCTGGCTTGCTACAGGTATTAATCTTCAATTTCTTCATGTAGATAGTTTTCCTGGCTTGTTACAGGTATTAATCTATAATCAGTCGTCCACAGATAGTTTTCCTGGCTTGCTACAGGTATTAATCTGGAACTTGAAAAGGTTGGTCGACGAGATAGTTGTCCTGGTTGGTTTCAGGTATTAATCTCTGACCTGAGAAAGAAAGATAGTTTTCCTGGCTTGCTACAGGTATTAATCTTCAATCTCTTCATGTAGATAGTTTTCCTGGCTTGTTTCAGGTATTAATCTACAATCAGTCGTCCACAGATAGTTTTCCTGGCTTACTACAGGTATTAATCTGGAACTTGAAAAGGTTGGTCGTCGAGATAGTTGTCCTGGCTGGTTTCAGGTATTAATCTCTGACCTGAGAAAGAAAGATAGTTTTCCTGGCTTGCTACAGGTATTAATCTTCAATCTCTTCATGTAGATACTTTTCCTAGCTGGTTTCAGGTATTAATCTACATTCAGTCCTCCACAGATAGTTTTCTTGGCTTGCTACAGGTATTAATCTGGAACTTGAAAAGGTTGGTCGACGAGATAGTTGTCCTGGCTGGTTTCAGGTATTAATCTCTGACCTGAGAAAGAAAGATAGTTTTTCTGGCTTGCTACAGGTATTAATCATCAATCTCTTCATGTAGATAGTTTTCCTGGATGGTTTCAGGTATTAATCTACAATCAGTCGTCCACAGATAGTTTTCCAAACTTGCTACAGGTATTAATCTGGAACTTGAAAAGGTTGGTGGTAGCCATCTGTTGATTCTCCTTTTCCTGAAAAGGTAAAACGTTAGCTGTATGCAATGTCATGATGTATCAAATGCATAATGTCATGATGTTCTCAAAAGTAAATGAGATTGTGTTGTATGCACTTATCATGTATGTAAATAGGATGTATGAAATGTGAAATGTTAATGAATGTATTTTTGTCTGGGAAAATAAATCCTTGACAAAAGCTGGGGAGACATTAAATCCTGGACTGCTGTTGAAAAGTATGTGTGTCTTCAAACTTTGCTTAGAATATTTCCAATGGATTCCTGTTCTGTTGTTTGAGGAGAACTCCGCTGGCTGAAGTTGAAAACTCTGTGGGGAGTATGTTTATTTCTGCTTGGGAAAAGAGTTTAGGAGTCTTAGTCGTCCGTTACTCTACTGGGGAGTCGAAGTTGAACTGATATCTGGTCGGGTCCAGGTTTCGTAGTAACTTGTTGGGGATTGTAGAGTAGTCTACTGAGGAAGAGGAGTTGTGGTCCTTTGATTTGTAGTAGTCAGAGAGGAAAAATCAAGCTGGGGAATCCTGGTGTTGTTGGGGAAATAAACCTTGTCGTCAGTCCGCTAGAGAGGTGACATCTTCATTTGGGGAAGTCCTCGAGGATTCTTGAGGTTGATTCAGCTGGGGAAAAGGTTTTCAGAGATTAAACCCTTGCTAGGGAATCATCCTATGAGAAGGACTTTGGGGAGACTTGTCATTGCCCCTAGTAGCGAATGTTTGTGGCATTGCCAAAAAGTTTGATTGTATGTAACCCTTTGTCGGGGTTGACGTTCAATGCCCCAAGTGACGGAGATGGAGACTTGCCCCTGGTTACTCTGTACTTCTTCAGAGATTTCTTGAAATCTTGACTGGACTGCCCCAGGTGTGCTGGATAGTGACATGTCATGCCCCCTTGTTGATAGGAGATTTGTCAATGGAAGTGTCATCCTACTTGAAGTGATTTTGTTCACTGGGAGAGCTTTCGTTCATCGGATATTCATTGTGTGAATTTCTCCGCTGTCAAACAAATAGCCAAATGCAAACAGTGATATTCAAGTAATGCAAAGTTTATGCTTGTCTCGAAGTTTTGAAAAATGCGTTTTTAGCAGAAAACTTTTTATAAGACAAATTCAACACAAGATTTAGGGCTAAGCCTTACAGGAGTCAGGATACCTTTTGTAACAGTATGCTTTCGAACTAACCCATGCTTCAATTAGGACTTTTGAAGGGTTGTAACGTGGCTTGATTCACGGTTTAAGAAACAAAGGATAAAGGCTCAAAGTATATTTGTATCCACCCGCTCTTCGTGATTTTCTTCAATCCTAAACACAGTTAATTGTGCGTCGAACTCTATTCGAATTTGGAACGACGTTTTTGGTGATGGTTCACACAAGTTGAATTTGTTGGAAGGCAGTCATTTTTTTGCAACATTTTTCATGTTGTTGAGGATTTGTAGCGACCTCGTTCTTTTGATTTGTTATCCCTAACTTTTGCCTGACTGTTCCTGTTTTCGAGATTACAGTCAGCGGGATGCCCCAGCTTTCTTAAGCCTCCTTTATAGGTTTTGGCTCAGTGGGCTTTTCTCTTTTGAGAGATTGACTGCCTATGAGATAAGCAACCACCGCTGTCTTTTGATTCCAGAGGAATGCTTTTGATGTCGTTCGTTGTATTATGAACTGAGAGTTTTGTGACTTTAAGCGCATTTGAATTAACTGAGAGACTACCCTGCCCTAGGTTTTGATTAAAGGTTTCAATTTGTGTTAAAATAGAAAACTTCTACTTCTTTGGCTCGAAGGTGTTGACTAGGGATTATCTTCCTTATAACTCCAGTGTTTAGGATTTGAAAGAAATGCATGTACATCGTCAGCAAGGTCTGTCCAAAAGCATACTGTATGAGATTATGGCATTGTTTCGTCATCCTCCTTCTAAAGGCTTGTAACTTTTAGCAAGAGTTGAATGTCATAAAGAAAGCATAAGAATAGTGAAAACGTGTGGATGAATTCAAGACAAACATATGCAATGCATTAATGAAACAAAATTTGACATTAATAGATAATTGTTTGAATAACAAAAGAGATTACAACTTGAAAATTCAAAATGAACAGAAGCCTATTTGTCTGAACTTGTCACTTTAGGTGGTGAGCCTTTGGCAGAAGAATTCAGTCTGGCCATCTTGTGTGAACTCCAGCATTCCTTTGTCGATCAGGTTTTGAATCTTGTACTTCAACGCCCAATAATCGTTAGTATCGTGCCCTGGGCTATCGAAATGATAAGCACACCTTGCATCTGGGTTGTAGTTAGGAGAAGAAGTCTTAGGGTTCGGATGAGGGTTTATCACCGTAATCAGATTCATCTTCAACATGTGATGTAATGCTTGTGACAATGGCATGTTGATTTGGGTGAATTGCCTTTGAAGTCTTTCCCCCTTTGGCTGATTATCCAGTTGATGTTGACGAAGTCGTTGTTGGGCTCGTGACGTGGAAGCAAAGTGAGAAGGTCTTCTTTCCCTTAAACCGGATTCTTGTATCATGGGAGGCTGAATGATGACTTGATCCCCAATCCTAGATGTTTTCCCCATTTGGTTACATCCATCTTGAAAAAGCGTGTTGATGAGAACCATCAGCTCCTCTTGTCTTTGAGCCAAGTCTTGAATGAGAGCCATTTGGCCCACCAGTTGTCCCATCATCTGGATCTTCATTGTTGCCAGCTCAATATGCATCTCTTCCAACTCATCATTCCTAACACTGCCTGAATTCCCTAGGACCAAGCCCCTTGTGAGGAGAGCTTTCACTTTTACTTGCCCTTGGGACAGGTTCAAGAACATTTCTTGAAGTTGAGCGTTTTGAGCCTGGATGCCCTTGATAGTCTGCTCTAGAGCCATCTCTACTGAAATAAACAGTAGGAGAATAAGGAAACCTGAAAAGGAAAACCTGTTACGATGCAATGCATGATATGCGGATGCATGTTTCCAATAATCTCGCGGGGTAAACACAAGAAAATGTTAGAGATTGAACTTTGATCAACATCTTTGATTGGAGAACTTTGTATCAGTGGATGTCTTTCCACGAGAATTAAGCTCACCATGTCAAGTGGGTCATAGCCCCCGATTCAAGTTGTTGCACTTGATCTTTGACGGCATTTGTTTAGAGGAGAACTCTTGCCCTTTGGTAGACGTCTGTTTCAACGTAACCCTGCATAAAAAGACCCTAAAGATCCTTGAAATGGTTATTGAAAATGCTATGGTATGATGTTATGATGTTATGTACATGTATGCAAAAGTAAGCAAGTGTATATACAGACAGTCATATTCACACAGAGCAAAACAAGTCCTTAGGTTTAGGCTTGCATGGGGTTTGTAGGTAAGTACCCTCTTGAAGTTAGTTGGCTCAACCTGTCCTATAAATAGTAACCGGGTTCTAAGGAGCTCAATATCACTGGATTATTTTCTATGTTCATTGTTTTGGTTTAGCCACTTAACTGGCGACCAAAATATTCCAAGAAAACAATCCTCAATGAGTGTAGTATCGAGTATCTACCAACTTTGGACTGCACCAAAGTCGGTCATCTCACTACCCCTAAAAAAGGCCAAGATGGTCAAGTAAGGTTCTAGTTCATTAGTGCTTACTGACATCACTCAGCGGCCCCGTATTCTCTTTGATTGAATCAAAGGCTACCGGTACTTACAAATATGTCGCACTAATATAACTATTGCTTCAACCGTGTCGGTATACCCCGCACGGTTTCCACAACGTATTGCTATTTACCTATGAATGTTTCCCCAAATTCGGGTAAAGGATTTCAAGCCCAAACAAGATAACCAAAATGTAAAGCAATCAAAGAAAACAATATAAGCATGTAAAGGTGATCTAAAACCCTAAGGTAACCCCACTTTTAGAAATTTCCCCAACAGAGTCGCCAGTTCTGTGATACGGTGGGAGAACTGACTTGGGATTTTGCGTTTTTGTTCGCAAATGTTTCGATTTAGCAAGAGTCGCCACCGACTTTTTATTTATCCTAAGGAAAGGTCAAAAAGCACAGGAAAGATCTTTGATATGTTTTCGTGGGTTCGGGGGGTAGATTATAAAAAGGGAAGGTGCTAGCACCCTTTACACCATGGATATCCATGGGCTCTTAGTTACTTGTTTTAGATCACTTGCCTTTGCTTTTCAATTGTTTTGAAATGGTGCTTTGTGTGTGTGGTTTTGAAAATGTTTTGAAAAAGATGCCTTGTCTAGGCAACCTTTGTAACAATTCTTGTTTGAATGTTTTACAAAGGTGTTTGTCTTTTTGAAAAGATGTTTCAATGTTTTTTGAAAGTTTGTTTTGAAATTGTGTTGAGATGTGTGTTTGAAAAATGGCAAGGATGTTTTGTAAGATTTTTGATCAAGTAACCAAGAGCTATCTACCCTATTTTACTCAAAGATTTTTCTTATGTTTTAACCCTTTTAACAGTGTTGTTTCACCATTGTATTTGGTGAACAACCTTGTGTTAGGATGTTAATGGGATAGGCGCGGGTCATCGTATAGACCATGAAAGCAATATTGTCAAGTATTTTTGGCAATTTTCTTGAAGGACTTAATCATTTTGTTTAGGCAACTCAGATAGCGTCATCGAGGGACTATGATCTTTTTGTTTGTTTTTGTTTTGCCAAAGTACTCAACATGCAACCATGGCCCATTTTTTGAAGGCAACAAGTGGATGAAACCCTAGGGGTGCAAGTGTGTATTGTGTATTATTTTCATGCTTTTGTCTTTGATTAGGATTATCTATTTTGTTGTTTTTATCTTGCCATACATCCCCTATTTTACTAGCATTTGTACAAAGTAATAAAATGCATAAAGATAAAATCCTACGCTATTACAACCATATCGAAAGGCATAAAAAATATGAAGGAAAAAATAAGATAAAAGTAAGAAAAATTAGTGTCTTTCGATTGGGGGGAAGCAGCCTTCGATTTTCCTTCTGTTGGCCTCCTTCGATTGGGGCTGAAAACAGCAAAGTCACGTCTTTCGATTAGGCCTTGGAAGGGGCGAGGTCTTGTCTTTCGATTGGGCGAAGGCAGAAACAAGTTGTATCATTCGATTGGGGCCTGGAAGTCAGTGTATCTATCTTTTGTTTGAGGCATGGAAACATAAAAGTTATGGATTTCGTCTGAGATCTGGAAACAAGCAAGGTTCTGGCTTTTCCACAGGCTCCTTGCTGACTCCTTGTAAGCATATTAGGCCCTCAAATTATGATTCGAAAGGCTTGTGCAGCTAGCCAATCGAAGGGTATAACAAATCTGTCTCAAGTTCTTAAAATGCAACATCCAAACATAACTATAGTCCAGGGGTTAACACAAAAACAAAACAATGGGTCTCAAAGTCCAAAGTATAACTGATTAAGGTTGAGTTTTCAGCATATGGGCAATTAGGATCGAATGTTAAAACATGGTCTAGAAATATCTACATTTTTCTTTATTGGTATATGCACATGATGTTTAAATGAAAGAGTTCCAAATTTAGAGAGAACTTACCTCTTGAAATGCTTAGTCGAAAGAGTTGTAGGTGACCTTTTTTGATGGTGGAGGGAGCCTCGCTGGGATCTTCCTGAAGCTAGTTCTGTTACTGTTTGGTTTGGACAGTCATTGAATCGAAGAGAGTATATGATGGTGATACGTGAATCGAAGGTTTCTTCAGTCTAGGGGAAGTAAATCGAAAGGTATACCACTAAAATTTTTTATGAAAAATCTTAGAGTTTTGCAGGTTTGAGAACGTTGGAGAGTTTGAGAATATCTGAGAGTTTCAAAATATCGTTTTAGGGACTAGATCGTTTACCGAAGGCAACATCGAGGGTCATCGAGGGACTACGATCTTTTATCAAGGGTCTTTGCTAAAACGCCCATGCTCGAGGGACATGACTATATTCTGAGGCAACAAGTGAGATTACCCTAAGGGTGCATGTGTGCAAAGTGTGTTTTATTGCATGCATTTGTCTTTGATTTTTAGGTTGTCTACTTGTTGGTTTTATCTTGCCATACACACCTATTTACTAGCATTTGTATAAAGCAATAAAAATGCAAGAAATAAATATCCTACACTATTACAACCATATTGAAAGGCAAGAAAATATAAAGGCAAAAAAAACAAAATAAAAAAAAACAAGGAAAATGAGCCTTTCGACCCAGGCAGCAGCAGCCTTCGATTTGCATTCTGTTGGCCTCCTTCGATTGGGGCCAGCACCAGTGAGGTTCTGTCCTTCGACTGGCTTGGAAGTCAGTGTATGGAAAAGCCGTATGGTTCTGCCATGTTGTCTTCTTCGACTAGAGGTTGAAAGCAGTGAGGGAATGCCTTTCGACTGAGCCTGGAAGTCAGTGAAGGCATGTTTATCGTCCTGGTTGTCTCTTTCGTTTGACCTGGAGAAAGAGGGTAGAAGCTAGAAGCTTCGTTTCCTATTTCCTGTTTCCTGTTTCTTTCATTTCAAGCATTAAATGGAAACATGGCCTGAGGCCATGCTAGTATTTATCTTTCAAACAATTTAGTAATTAAAGCTAGTCCAGGTAAACAGCAAGCAAAACGAAAGGGGTTAACTTTTAAAAACATGTTAACAGGGTGGAAACGAAAAGAACCAAAGTGTTATGTACATGTTTTGAAATGAAAGGGAAGATTATTCACATACTATGCCATGAAACGAAAGTTTCAAGGGTAAGAGTGACTTACCTTGCTGGAGGCTTTGAATGGGTGTGGGACCTTGAGTGGAGGCCCAGGGTTCTGGATTTGAAAGAGGGGGCCAACAATTGCGCCTGGAATGCTGGATTCGAAGGAAGGAAAGAAACAAGTCTTATGTTTCTTTCCAAACTGGATTCGAAGGATACTGAAGAGTGTTTGTTCTTCAGAATCTAAGGAAGTAAGTGTTTGAGATTCTGGGTTTTGATTTCTCAAGTGTTAATGAACTTGAGAATTTTGTTGTGTTTGAGAAAATTTGGGGGATTCGTTCCTCTGGTCCAAAGATCCTCTCCTTAGCTTTGCATAAATTCCTCTATTTATAGAGAAAGAAATGGACATGTTGTCCAAAGCCAGCCTTGTAAAAATAATAAAATAGTAGGTAACGTGACAGTACATGTGGGGGGCCTCCTGGCAGTTGGGGTGCAGAAGATGTGACTTAGGCCTCTGACGTTGCTTGTGCTCAGACCAAATTCAGGTTGAAAGCTGCTTTTGTGATAAAGTACTCTCTATGAAAAGAAAGAGTATGTAGCCTTTAACCCAGAATAGTAGTATCCAAAAGGTAAAGTTTAAAACCTTTGTAAAAGCTTCTGACTATATAAAGATTTGGACGCAACACAGCCTGGCAAACGAGATTTGGTCTTGTGTCAAATGCAAGAGTGAGATCGAATCACACCTATTTAAAGGAAGCCTTTTCCTCAGTCGAAGCTTGTGGTCGAAACAAGCTAACTCAAAGGAAGCTAATGCCCTGTCGAAGCTGGGATCGAAACAAATATATTGCCCAATCGAAAGACTGTGTTCGAAGGAAACAATGTTGCCCAATCTAAGCATGTGGATTCGAAGGATGCACAGAGATGGTTACCTTGTCCCATCGAAACTTGTCTAAACAAAGCAAGCATGCAGGCAACAATCTTGTCCAGTCGAAGTAGGCTTGTAGGCAGCAAAATGTCCAGATTCGAAAGAGGCATACATGAGGCAAAATGTCCAGATTCGAAAGAGGTATGCAAGAGGCAAAATGTCCAGATTCGAAAGAGGCACGCTAGTAGCCATTTTGAGCAATCGAAGGAGGCCAAGAGTCAATCGAAGGAGCTGAATCGAAAAACACTTGTTTTTATCCAAATTTGCCAAAATATTAATTTTATTTGTTTTCCCCCTTTTTGACAGTTTCCATTTGGTATTGGAAAATCCCAATGCACTTGTTTAAGCTTGAACCTTGAAATCCTTGTAATAAAATCCTTGAGAATTGAGAGGGAAAATTTTGGGGTACAACAACCACCCGTTATGGATGGAAGCAATTATGACTACTGGAAAGCACGTATTGTGGCCTTTCTAAAATCTGTGGACAACAGGGCTTGGAAAGTTGTCTTAAAAGGATGGAAACACCCTATCAAATTGGGAGAATATGGAGAACATACTTCTGTGTTAAAGCCAGAAGAAGATTTGTCTAAAGAAGAGGATTAAATTGCACTTGGAAATTCTAAAACCTTGAATGTTATATTCAATGGAATTGACAAGAACATTTTTAGATTAGTAAACACATGTGAAGTAGCTAAAGATGCCTGGGGGATTCTTCAATCTACCCATGAAGGCACATCCAAAATTAAGATGTCAAGACTTCAGTTGCTCACCACTAGATTTGAAAATCTGAGAATGAAGGATGATGCAAGTATTAATGACTTACATATGAACATTCTTGAGATTTCTAATGCATATAGTGCTTTAGGAGAGAAAAATACCCGAAGACAAATTGGTGAGAAAGATGCTTAGGTCTCTCCCCAAGAGATTCAATATGAAAGTGACTGCCATAGAAGAAGCACAAGACATTGACAAGATGAGAGTGTATGAAATTTTTGGATCCCTTCAGACATTTGAATTAAACATCAATGAAATATCTGAAAAGAAGAACAAAATCATAGCTTTTGTAACTAATACTAAAGATGAAGAGGAGGATTGTGATCTGGATACAGATGAAGGAATATTTAATGCTTTAGTTCTACTTGGAAGAAAGTTTAATAAAGTGATAAAGAAGATGGATAGGAACTCAAGATCAAATGTCAAGAACATCTCATTTGACATCCATAGTCAAATGGCTTTGGAAGAAAAATTGCTGAAGAAAAATCCACTCAAGGGAAGGGAATACAAATGTCATGGATGTGAAGGTTTTGGTCACATTTGATATGAATGTCCTACATATCTTAAAAATTAGAAGAAGAATCTATCTGTTACTTGGTCTGAAGAGGACTTTAAGAGTGATCTTGAAGAGGAATATACCAAGTAAGTCAAAGCATTGATTGGAAAATATGTTTCTGATGAAGAGTCTAGTGATAGTGAACTAACCTTTGATGAGTTAGCTGCCTCATACAGAGAACTATGTCTCAGAAGTGAAGAAGTTTTCCAAGAAGGGGAGAAACAGAAAGCTCTCATAACTCAGCTGAAGGCAGAAAGGAAAGAGCATATGAAAACTATCTCTAGTTTGGAAAGTGAAGTGACTTCTCTGAATTCAACTCTTGATAGAACGGTTAAATCACTCAAGATGATGAATAATGGGCCTGACACATTAGATGAAATTCTTCAAGTGGAAGAGTGACGGGAGATAAGAGTGGTCTAGGATTTAATGAGAAAAAGGAACCTTATTCAGGAGAACCTTCATCAGTTTCCACTCATGCCAAGTCTAAACCAAAGATGTCGAATCAAATGTCTCAATATCATGACAAACATCATGACAAGAAAATACATCATGGCAAGACAAAATTTATTCACACCAGAGACAAATTCCAGCTCTGGAGGTGTCACCACTGTGGAAGGTTTGGTCATATAAAACCTTTCCGTTTCAAGTTGTACGAGTATCCTAAAACTGCTCCTCTTCCCAAGACTAATCAGATCTCTCAAAATAGTAAAAAGAAGAAACAATGGGTTCCCAAGACTGTTGCTGCTAGTCTCATAGCTCATACCTTTCTCAGAGTCTCAACCAAAGATGACTGGTACTTTGATAGTGGTTATTTTAAACACATGAAAGGTGTTAAGAATCTGTTGGTAGATATCAAGTCTCACTCCACCAGTTATGTGACTTTTGGTGATGGAGCCAAAGGTGAAATCAAATGAGTTGGAAAGCTGGAATGTTCAAGAGTCCTAAAACTTTATAGTGTGTTACTTGTTAAAGGGTTAACAGCTAACCTAATAAGTATAAGTCAACTTTGTGATCAAGGGCTCAAAATAAACTTCACCAAGACATAATGTCTCGTTTGCAATGAGAAGAATGAATTTATTATGAAAGGAATCAAATCTAAAGACAACTGTTATTTATGGGTTCCTAAAGAGTTGAACGTCTCTTCAACATGTGCTTTAGCCAAAGAAAATGAAGTTAAATTGTGGCATCAAAAACTGGGACACTAGCATCTGAAAGGAATAAAGAGAATCATATCTATAGAAGCCGTGAGAGGGATTACTAAGCTCAAGATAGAAGAAGGGAGTGTATGTGGTGAATGCCAGATTGGAAAGTAAACTAAGATGTCACATCAGAAGATCCAACATCTCACCACATCAAAAATTTTGGAACTTCTTCACATGGACTAGATGGGACCTATGCAGGTTGAAAGTCTTGGTGGAAAGAAGTATTCCTATGTTATTGTAGATGACTTCTCTAGGTACACATGGATAAGTTTTATCAGAGAAAAATCGAAAACTTTGAAGTCTTTAAAGATCTCTGTAAAAAAACTCAAAGAGAAAAGGATAGTCATGTCATCAAAATTGAAAGTGATCATGGAAAGAAATTTGAGAACAATAAATTTGCTGATTTTTGTTCTTCTGAAGGAACCAGTCATGAATTTTCCTCTCCCATTACTCCTCAGAAAAATGGGATTGTGGAACGCAAAAACAAAAATCTTCAGGAATCTTCCATAGTTATGATTCATGCTAAGAAGTTACCCTACCACTTTCGGGCTGAAGCTATGAATATTGTGTGCTATATCCATAATAGAGTCACTCTAAGAAAAGGCACCTCAGCCACCTTGTATGAAATATGGAAGGGAAGAAAACCTACTATCAAATACTTTCATGAACAGAGAAGGAAGATGGATCCCAAGAGTGATGAGGGAATATTCCTGGTTTACTCTACAAATAGCAGAGCTTACAAAGTCTTTAATTTCAGAACTAAGGTTATGGTGGAATCCATAAATATTATTATTAGAGGATGGAATGATGAAGAAGATGTCTTAGAAGATGATGGAACATATTTGTCAGACATTCCAATAGAATCTAATGATAAAAATACTGATCCTAATCCAACTCAAGAAGTTCCTGAGCCCAGTCAAATCAATAAAGGACCTTCAATCAGAACTCAGAGAGATCATCCTAAGGAACTTATTATAGGAGATCTAAATAAAGGAGTTACTACTAGATCAAGAGAAGGGGTGTCAAACTCTTGCTTTATTTAAAAAATCGAGCCTAAGAATGTTAAAGAAGCCTTAACTGATGAGTTCTGGATTAATTCTATGGAAGAAGAGCTAGAAAAATTTAGAAGAAATAAAGTTTGGGATCTGGTTCCAAGACCTAAAGGGATAAATGCGATTGGAACTAAATGGGTGTACAAGAATAAATCCGATGAAAAAGGGGTGGTTACTAAAAATAAGGCAAGATTAGTTGAACAAGGATACACTCAAATTGAAGGAGTTGATTTTGATGAAACCTTTCCCCTGTGGCCAGACTTGAATAAATCAGACTACTCTTAGGAGTTTCTTACATTCTAAGATTTAAGTTATTTCAAATGGATGTAAAGAATTCCTTCTTAAATGGATATCTAAATGAGGAAGTTTATGTGGAACAACCTAAGGGATTTGTTGATCCAAGCTCTCCTAACCATGTGTGCAAAATGAAGAAAGCCCTGTATGGATTAAAGCAGGCTCCAAGAGCTTTGTATGAGAGATTGACAGAATGTCTTGGTGAGAATGGATATAGGAAAGGAGGCATAGACAAAAATATTTTTGTAAATGAAGAAGAAGGGAAGATCATGATTGCATAGATTTATGTTGATGATATTGTGTTTGGTGGGATGTCAAATGAGATGGTTCAACATTTTGTCAAGGAAATGCAGTCAGAATTTAAGATGAGCCTTGTTGGTGAATTAACCTACTTTATTGGTTTGAAAGTTAAACAAATGGAAGATTCCATATTCTTATCTCAGAGAAAATATGCGAAGAATATAATAAAGAAATTTGGGATGGAAAATTCCTGTCACAAGAGAACACCTGCTCCCACACATCTGAAGTTGTCTAAAGATGAAAAAGGAGTAAGTGTGGATCAAAGTCTTTACAGAAATATGATAGGCAGTCTTCTATATCTCATAGCTAGCAAACTTGTCATTGCCTTTGCTGTAGGGGTGTGTGCTAGATATCAAGCTGATCTTAAAGTTAGCTATGCCAACCATGTGAAGAGAATTATTAAATATGTGAATGGGACAAGTGACTGTGGTATGTTATATTCTCATGGATCTAGCTCTACTTTAATTGGTTATTGTGATGCTGATTGGGAAGGAAGTGATGATGATAAAAAAAGTACATCAGGAAGATGTTTCTTTCTGGGAAATAATCTCATATCTTGGTTCAGTAAGAAGCAAAATTGTGTGTATTTGTCCATTGCTAAGGTTGAGTATATTGTTGTAGGAAGCAGTTGTTCTCAGTTTGTTTGGATGAGCCAAATGTTGACAGAATATAATGTCAAACATGATGTCATGACATTATTTTGTGACAATCTAAGTGCCATAAATATATCAAAAAATCCTATACAACACAACAGGACCAAACACATTGATATCTGTCATTACTTCATAAGAGAGCTTGTTGAAGAAAAGATTGTTTCCTTAGAACATGTAGCTACTGAATTACAACTTGCTGAAATTTTGACTAAGGCTTTGGATGCAAACTAGTTTGAGAACTTAAGAGGAAAATTAGGGATCTACATATATGAGAGTTTATAGCAATTAAGGGCGTGTGGGAATATCATTAAAGTGATACTATATCATTTATTATGTTTCCAACAAATTAAGTATCTTAAGAAATCATTTCAAGATTATCCCAAATACTCTCCCACACGCTACGACATTAGCTCTTTCTATTTCCACAACCTCTTCGTTCTCCTTTGCAGAAAAAGAAGCCTTGTTATTTTTCATCTCACTTTTCAAACTTATTCAAAGATGTCGCAACATCATGTTTCGTCTCCCTCAAAGTGCTCTTCTAATGAAGCCAAGGCTTCTAGGTCAAAGTATATCAACCATCCTGAGGATCTCTCCCTTGATAAAGTCATGGTTGTCTCTCCTCTGATAACTATTTGACCCCCTGAGAAGAAGTTTAAGCAACCCAGATCATCCCATGCAAAGAAATCCAAAGATGAGTTTGACACTTCTAAAGGTAATGCTCATAATACTACTGATGATATATTAGAAGAAGACATTGTTAATGTTGATAAGATTATTAGAAGGTTGGTAGATAGGGTGTTAAATGAGGGTTTTGTTGTGCCTGGGATTTCTACTCCTCTTTCCCAAATGCCTGCTCAGGCTGACAAAGGTATTGATCCTTAAAATGTTGTTGAATCATCTTCCTTAAATAAAGATGTTGCTGAAAGTGAACTTAGCAAGTTTGCCACATTTGTTCTAAAAGAAGTGGAAGCTGATGTTGAACAAGTTGTTGAGACATCATCTGAAGGACTCTTATGCTATGGAAGATGTTGCTGGATCCGAAACTGCAAAGAATCCAAATGCTGAGAATCAGGTGAATGTTGATGAGTGTTCTGACAATGACCTTATTACCAACGTGGTGCCTGGAATTGCTAAAAGGCTCAAGTCTAGAAAAGTGAAGGTTGTGGATGTCAAATTCCATGCCAAGAGTATCAAGAGGAAGACTATGTATGGTCCCCCAAAGCCATGGAGTAAAGTGGTTCCTCCCTCCAACAAAAGAAAAGTTAGACCTGATAGCTCCTCAGATGATGATGAGGATGATGTCCAGGACATCTCTCCTGTGAAGAAGTCTGCAAGCAAGAAGCTTTCTGTCAGGGTGCCTGATGCTCCTCTTGACAACATTTCCTTCCATTTTGTTGGAAATGCTGAAATATGGAAATATGTCTTCAAAAGAAGGATTTCTATTGAAAGAGAGTTGAGAGTAGATGCACTAGAGTGCAAAGAGATTATGGAGCTGATTTCTTTTGTTGGCTTAATGAAGACTGTCACCAGGTTTGCAAAATGTTATGAGACTCTTGTTAAGGAATTTATTGTTAATATTCCTATAGATTGTGTTGATTACAGAAGTAAGGAATATATGAAGGTGTTTGTTATAGGTAGATGTGTTGAATTTTCCCCTGCCGTCATCAATAGATATATGGGCAGGTCTGAAAATGATTACTGTGAGTTGGAAGTGAATGATAATCAGGTGTGCAAAGCCATCACTGCAAACCAAGTGAGTGATTGGCCCATGAAGAATGAGCTCCCTATTAGTAAGTTAAGTGTGAAATATGCTATCCTGCATAGATTTGGAGCTGCTAACTGGGTTCTTACCAATCATACATCAATCATTACAGTTGGTTTAGGAAAATTTATGTATGTTGTTGGAAATAAGAAATTATTGGATTATGGTGCTTACATTTTTTAATATACCGTAAAGCATGCAGGAAATAGTGCTATTAAGACGCCTATTTCCTTTCCATCTCTCAATTGTGGAATTATTCTAAATCAACATCCTGGAATCATGTGTGGCACTGATGCAGTTTACAAAAGGGAGTCTGCTTTGTCCCTTCACTTCAAGTTGTTTTCAGGTAAACATGTCCCAAACATTGTTTTGACATCTGCATCCTCTGAAAACAAGACCTCAAGCAAGGGTGATATGATTACTGAGTTAATGTAATCCTGCAAAGAACTTGATGAGGTAATTTGAGTTAGCTCATCAAGAAAGCTAAAATTTGAAAAGTTGATCAAGGAGCTGTAAAACGTTAACAGTCTTGATGATAGTGTGGGTACTGAAGGAGGAGATTATGATAATGGAGGAAGTTCTGAAGTTGCCAAGTCTATTAGTCTTGAATACAATTAGAATCTTTGCTGGTGCCTTTTGTTTGTTTCTTTTGTGTTTTTAATCCCTACGTTCTTTTTGGAACTTGTATGTGCTTAACACTTGGATATTCTGGTATGTACTTCCTTTTCTACTACTCTCTTGAATGCATGTTTATTTGTCATATTATGTCTAAAAAGGGGGAGAGAAACTGACTTCCTGACTGGTAAGTTTGAGGGGGAGAGAAACTGACTGGCTGGTAAGTTTGAGGGGGAGCTTCATGTCTCAGAAGATGTTCTGACATATTCCACTGCTAACTGCTAAATAAGCTTCTTTTCCTTGTGCTGCTGCTCTGATAATGTGCTCAAATAAAGTTTTAGCCAAAATTTTCCAAAGGGGGAGTTTCTAAGTGTTTGTTGGCAGCAATTTTGGTAAAAAACTTCTTTGGTAATGTTTTTCTTAATGTCCTACATTAAAAGTAAAGCATCTCAACTGTTTTTGAATGATGTCAAAGCAGATGTCTTAACATCTTCCTTCTGATCTAAACGTGTGTTCAAATTTTCTGTTTCCTGTTTTTAAGCGCGCCTTATTCAGGTTTTGTGGTTTATATCTTGCGAAAAATATGGATGAATATTTTTTTATCTATCTCATCTTTATGGATTATCTTGGCCTACTTTCATGGAGATATTCAAGGGATTCAATATATTGCAATATTTTTTTTTAGCCCAAGCCCATAAAGAAGCTGTTGCGCCTTTATAAGGACTTGCATCCTTATCCGCACAACTAAAACAATTGAAGAAAAATATACTATGTGTGTTTTAGAAGTCTGAATATTTTGATTGTAATACACTCTAGTATTGTTTCAATACTTGAGTTGTAGTTTGAGTTGTAAATTATGGATCATTCATAAGCTTTTAAGTATTGAATGATTGAGGTTTTTGAAACTTAATAATTCTGTTGGTTTTTCAATGTTAGTCATTGAAGGGATTTGAGGAGGGCCTCGTACCTAAAAGTGTCTTAGGTAGAAGTATAGCACGGGTAGTGATTAAGTGATTATATCGTAAACTGGTTGTTTACTGAGGGTCTATGAATTGATACTATTTAGTGGACTTATCCCTGGCTTGGTAGCCTCCAGAGTAGTTGTTGTTGTACACCGAACCGGGTTAATAATTCCTTGTGTTTTTACTGTTATTATATTGTTGCATTTTATATTGTCCTCAGATATTTGTGTCGTGACATCTCCTTCGACATCACATATCTGATACCAGAATTTCACTTCTGATAAGATACGACCAAGAACAAAACAAAAGTTAATACCAAAATTCAAAAAAAACAAAATCTATTTTAAAAAAATTATTTCATTATGTAATACATACATATGCAATGCATATGTTAAATAAAAAGCACAAGTGGCTTGGTGGAGGGGAATCAATGGTATGAGCTACAGGTAAAGGTAGAGGGTTTGAATCCCTTTGGCCAAATATTTTTTAAAGTTTATCATTTAACACTTATAATAATATAATAATAAATTTTTCTACATGGAGTTTAATAAATATAAATAAATAATATAAAAGAGCTTGCCATGTCAGTACCGTCTTCCACATAAGCGTTTTTGTAATGGAAATATAACGTTAGGGACTAACGCCAATAAGAAATGGACATATAGGGACATGCACCAAAAAAAGATTCAGGAACCAAATTCAAAAAAATACTAACTTACAGGGAGTAGAAGACTATTTAAGCCTTGTTTTAATATGCTTAAGAGTGTGCTAGGATTTATTAAAGAAAAGAAAGTTTTGAAAAGGCACTTGACAAAGCCAAGGTTTTTAATGAAAGTGATTTAAGTTTAAGAAAACAAGAAGGTTTTGAAAAAGGGAGAAGTTTTGAAAATTAAAAACGATGGTCAAGAGATGAAGGGACTATCCAAAATCATAAAGTAAAAACTAAGGTAGAAAAGATCTGACCAAGCTAGAGCAAACATCTTGACACAAGTTAAACTATGCATCCATTCCTTTTGGATTAAGCCACACATAAACAAGTAATCAGATGAATATTATAAGCATCATATGAAAGTTTAGTGCCTTAGGTGCATGCTCAAGGTCTCAACATCAGATGAATAACAAAGGGTGCAGATGAATTTCCATGTATCAGATAAAACTTGATGTCTTAGATGAATGTTCTTTCATTAGAAAAAAACACACAAAAGAAAATAGATAGATAAAACCCAATGATCAGATGAAAGTCCTAAGGTCTCAGATGGATAAAAGTCTCAAGGTCTCATGGTCTAGATGAAAGTCCAAGGGTCTATCCTAAGTCCAAAGGTCCAAATATCCATAAGCAGAGGATAGTAACCATAGTCCAAAAGAGAGCCATTAAGTTTTTTAAGGTTTAAGTATTTATTATTGTCTTTGAAGAAAGAAGAAAAAATGCTCAATGAGCAAAAGAAGAAGGACATAAATTAAAGTTCTCAAGGAGCAAAAGAAAAATAAAGATGCTAAAAGTAAAGGACATAAAGTAAATTGTGGGAACTTTAAATAATGGAAATGTAAAGGTGCGGAAAATTAAATGTTAATACAATTATAGTTAGTGTTAGTAATTAGTATTACGATTCGAAACAATTTGGCGCTATGTTAAGAAATCGTAAGTGAACTTATATAAAATAATGTAGGTGTATTGCATATAATGCGCGCCATGGTTTAAAAGAAAAGGTGATTAAGACTAAGTCAATGAGATGAGATCATTACATCAATCAAATCCTTCAAGACACCTTAGGACAAACTTTCACTAATCCAAAGTACCTTTAGTAATAAATTTATCACTTAGAGGTAGATTTGAAATGATGAAAGTTCATCAAGTACCAATCCAAACCTAATTGAATAAAGATGAATCATCATCATCCAATTGTTTAACAAAAGAAAAAAGAAGAAGAAAGAGATGAAGTAGAGATAACAAGAAAATAAATCCCATATTGGATCAAAGCATTAATCAAGTTATTATCAAAATAATTTATACATTTTGGTGAATTAGGGTTTTTACCCCATCAAAACCCAAGATTCAATGATGTTGGTAAAACTTATGATCAAATAAGCTAAAATCCAAGGCCAACCAGTCAACAAAAGTCAGACAAAAATTAAAAATTCAATAAACACAAATAAAATGCATGGAAAAGGATTTTTGAGTTGATTTTAAAATGAAAATAAAAAGTAAAACACAAAAGTATACTCAAAACATCAAATAAATTTCAACAAAGACCATAGAAAAATCAGAAATGATCTCCAATATTGAAATTCTGCCACACACATTATAAATGTCAAGAATGATGTCTCAACTCATAAGCACAATGTCACGGAAGATTTTATGACATCTACTGACTGACTAAACTTTTACCAAAAAAAAAACTATGCAGAATTTAAATGTAGAAGGTAAAAGATTACAAAGAGTTGTTAAACCAGTTCGATGCAACTCATTCTGAAGGCTAACAAGCCAGGAAGGAAATCCACTATTAGTAGTAGTAATTATAAGCCTAAACAATCCTAGTTTACAACTTATCACTTAATCCCTACCCAATGCAATTTCTACCTAGGAACCTCCTAGATATGAGAATCCCCTCTCACTTTCATTCACCGCAGTGATATCTACATCCATAATCCAAATGATTGGAATCCAAACTAAAACATAAGCTTACACTACAAGTACAATACTCAAACTATTTCTTAAAATATTTAGAGTGAGAACAATAACTTGACAAACTATCAAGTAATAATCAGTCAACTCAAATGCATCAAAAGATACATGAGGACATACAAAGAAAACAAAAACTCCCTTGAAGAACCCTCAAACCCTAAGGCTAAGAAAAATAGGCTTCCCCTTATTTTTTACGAAGTTATTAATGAAATTAGATCTAGGTAATTTCTTTAAATACTCCTCAGTGATCCATGGGCCTAGAATCCTCGCCCAGATATGTTAGAACATTGTTTTCTTCTACATCCAATTATTAGTTTTGATGATAACAAATACATAACTTTTGTGAAGAAAAATTGTGCACTCTAATCATTTGATTAAATTTACAGAGAAGTTCTGATGAAAGCAATAATGTTAGTGATGTGAAAAATCACATATGAAGCTCTGAAGAAGAAGAACATATAAGAAGCTCTGAAGCGAAGCTAAAACAACATAAAAGAAAGAGTTCTGATGCTGACAGTCAAACTTCTGAAGCACCAAGTTGTAGGTTATACTCTGATATATAAATTTCTTAAAGAACAAAGAAGCTTCAAACGTAACTATCATATTCAAAGTTCTGATTACAAGCAATTAGCTCAAGATACTTTAATACGGCGTAGATCTGACATCACATTAATGACATTTTTAAAGTAACGAATGGGAGCTTTATGGATGGAACAAGATATGTATTTTTGGAAAGAAAATCAAATCTCAAATCAACAACCTTCCAAAATGAGAATTTTATGTCTCTGACGGATCAAATACTTATTCTATTTAAAGGAGATTATCAAGATGGTTCCAAACAACACACTCGCACACATATCCAACAAGATCAACCAAAAATCTCTATTATTTTTATCTCTTGAATTATGATTGTGCTACAAATTTGTGTAAACATCACAGTTGTGATAAAGCTTGTTAGAAGAAAACTCAAACACATTTTATAATTATTTTTAGTTGTATTTCCTTGAGAAACCAAGTTGTGGTTTGATCTCAAGAAGACGTTGAAAATTGTCTTCGTGAATTGTAATAACTTGTGATTAGTGGATTAAAACCTCGATTGAGAGAGGAGAAATCACCTTGATGGGTGGACTGGAGTAGTTTGGAGTTCAAAATGAACCAAGATAATGTGTTTTATAGCCTTATTTTTTTTAAAACCCCAATTCAAACACCCTTTCTTGTGTTTTTCTATCCTTCAATTGGCATCAGAGCGCCTGGTTCTGGGTGTTAACACTTAACTGTGTCAGAAAAAGATCCTAAGAAAGAAAAAAACTATGGTGGAACCAAGTCAAAACAACAACAATGACAACCATAATGAGAAGGACAAAATCAGCGATAAACTGCCAAACTTTGATGGAGAAAACTTATATTACTGGAAAGACGGAATCGAGAATTTATTTCTAGCTCATGACGCTGATCTCTGGGACATGGTAACTGATGGCTATATTCATCTAGTCGATGAAAAAGGTCAAAAGATTGATATAAAAAAGATGACAGATGAACAGAATAAAGAGTTAAGAAACCATCACAAAGCTAGAACAATCTTTTTGAGTTCCATCTCATATACTGAGTATGAGAAAATCACTAACAGAGAAACGAATCAGAACATGTTTGAATCTCTAAAACTGACGCATGAAGGAAACACACAAGTCAAAGAGATCAAAGTTCTTGCACTTATTCATAAGTACGAAGCCTTCAAAATGGAAGAAGATGAAAGTATTGAGATAATGTTCTAATGGTTTTAAAATTATGGTTGTTTGTTTGAAAGTTCTGGACAAAGGATACTCCACAGTAGATCATGTAAAGAAAATTGTCATAAGCTTACGCAAGAAGTGGAGACCTATGGTCACAGCTTTAAAGATAGCAAAAAATGTGACCACCATATCTCTAGAGGAACTAATCAGCTCCTTGAGAAGTCACGAGATAGAACTAGCAGAAGATGAACCCCCAGAAGAAAGGCAATTCTCTTTCTCTTAAATCTAATAAAAAATATGAAACTAAAGCTTTTCAGGAACAAGAAGAAAGCCTTGGTGGATCCTTATCAGAAGAAGAAAAATTATATCTTCTCTTCAGAAGAGTCCATCAGCTATGGAAGCACATATAAAGGAAATTCAGAAACCCCAGAAGAACATGTAATCACTATGAATCATCCTATGGATACAAAAAGTATAGCAACAAATATGTTATCTGCTATGAATGCAAAGAGCCAAGTCACTACCAAAGCGACTTCCCCATACTTCAGAAAGAAAAGCCTAAAAAGAAGTTCTTCAAAGAAAAGAAGAAAAGTATTATGGCAATGTGGGATGACTCAGAATCTTCTGAAGTAGAAACTGAACGAGAAGATGAACGAGCCAATGTAGAATTGATGGCTAACATATCAGAAGACACAGATACATTAGAATGTGAATCAGACTCAGAAGAGGTATTTTCAAAATTCTCTAGATCTAAATTAGAAGTTAGTCTATCTGAAATTCTTGAAAGTTGTCAGTAACTTCGAGTCAAATACAAGAACCTGAAACGTGTTCTTGTATCTGAAACTGAAGAAACTAGGAAACTAAAAAAGGAAAACTCTGAGCTAAAAGAAATTAATTTTAAACTTAAAAATGAAAATTCCTTCACTAAAAATGAATTACAAAAATCTCAGAAAGAATATGTTTCAGAAGTTTTAACTAGTTCTGATAACATCATAAAAGAATATGAGCACAACTTTCAAAAGTTTCTAGCTAGAAACATAGATAGAAGCAAGATGCCCTCAATGATCTATGGAGTTAGCAGAAATGGAGAAAAGGTATAGGATATGTGAAACCAAAAGGGGAAGAACCGTATCAACCAAAACAAGTTGATGATATGGTCATAAAATATACACCCCTAAATTCACATTTCACATATAGACACGCACATGACATAAAATACACTAGTGAATCTTATTCTATAAACTCTTATGATAAACCAAAATTCAATCAGAATTCTGGAAACTCTAACCAACAAAGACCCAAAAAGATATGGGTACCTAAAGATAAAATCATCTATGTTGCAGATGTCTTTAACAACAAAGTTAAAACACCAGTCTTGGTACTTGGACTCTGAATGCTCTTGACACATGATGGGAAAAAAGCATATGTTCCAAATTTTGGAACTTAAATTTGGAGGCTATGTAGGTTTCAGAGGTAATCAGAAAGGAAAAATAATTGGCTCTGGAACTATTGGTAACGGTACACTTACTTCTATAACTAATGTTCTCTTAGTAGATGGATTAATGCATAATATGATGTATAAATGAATTAAGTGACAACGGTGATGATATAATCTTTAATCAAAAGTCCTGCAAAGCAGTTAGTCAAAAAGATGGAACTATCCTTTTTAATGGTAAGAGAAAGAACAACATTTATAAGATTAAACTTTATGAACTAAAGAGTCAGAATGTAAAATTTCTTATGTCTGTTAACGATGAGCAATGGGTTTGGCACAAAATATTGGTGCATGTTAGTATGAGAAGAATATCTCAGATTAGCAAACTTAATCTGATTAGAGGACTTCCTAACTTGAAGTTCAACTCAGATGCTCTGTGTGAAGCATGTCAAAAAGGCATGTTCGAAAAATCCTCTTTCAAATATAAAAATGTTGTTTCACCTCTATACCATTAGAACTTCTGCATATAGATATGCTTGGACCAGTGAAAACTGCATCTATCAACATCAAGAAGTATGGATTAGTAATCGTAGATGACTATAGCAGATGGACATGGGTAAAGTTCTTAAGACACAAGGACGAGTCACACTCTGTGTTTTGTACCTTCTGTATCCAAGTTCAGAATGAAAAAGAGTTTAGAATTGTAAAAGTCAGAAGTGATCATGGTGGTGAATTCGAAAATAAAAGTTTTGAAAAGTTTTTTTATGAAAGCGACATTTCTAATGACTTCTCTTGTCCTAGAACTCCCCAACAAAACAGAGTTGTAGAACGAAAGAATAAAACTTTACAAGAAATAGCCAAAATCGTGATCAATGAGACTAACATTTCTAAACACTTCTGGGAAAAGGCCATTAACACAGCGTGCTACATTCAGAATAGAATCTCCATAAGACCTATTATGGAAAAGACTCCATATGAACGGTTGAAGAATAGAAAGCCCAACATTTCTTACTTCCATCCATTTGGATGTATCTGTTATATGTTAAACACCAAAGAACATCTGAACAAGTATGATTCTAAGGCACAAAAGTATTTCATGTTAGGATACTTTGAACTCTCAAAATGTTATTAAGTATATAACACAGAAACACGAATTACGAAAGAATTCGTTAGTGTCGGATTTGATGATAAGCTTGGCTCTCAAAAGTCAAAGCAGGTTGAATGTATTGCAAATATAGAAGTTCAAATTATAGGTACTGAAGACATATCTTCTGAAGACTAAAACTCAGAAACTCAGTCCAATGCAGAAAAAGACATCAACACCAACACTATAGAGACTTCTGAAGAACCCATCCCGAAAAGTCAATCCAGAAGCAGATTAGCGTATCCTGAAGATATGGTTATAGGAAAGAAGGATTTTCCAATCAAAAGAAGATCTACATTCAGAAATACTGAAGAGTCTCTCATGGGTTTGGTATCTCTAATCGAACCAAACTCCATAGATGAAGCACTTCAATACAATGATTGGATACTTGCAAAGCAGGAAGAACTAAATCAATTTACCAGAAACGACGTATGGGATCTAGTTCTGAAACAAAAAGGCTTCAATATTATTGTAATTAAATAGGTCTTCAGAAACAATCTAAGTAAATAAGGAGAAATCGCCAGAAATAAGGCACGACTAGTTGCACAAGGTTCTAATCAACAAGAAGGGATAAACTATATAGAGACCATTGCTCTAGCCACCAGGTTAGAATCTATCAGACTTTTAATTTAATTTGCTGTAAATAATGACATAACTCTCTATCAGATGGATATCAAAAGTTTCTTTTTAAATGGTTACATTAACGAAGAAGTATATGTGTGCCAAACCCCTGGCTTTGAAAACAAAAAAAAACATCTAGAGGATGTTTATAAACATAAGAAATCGTTATATGGTCTGAAATAAGCTCCTAGAGCTTGGTATGAAAGAATCAATAACTTTCTCTTATAAAAAAATTCACAAGAGGGAAAGTTGACACAACTTTATTCTATAAAACATTTAAAAATGACATTCTGATTTGTCAAATTTACATTGATGATATTATATTTGGAACTACTAAAGCCTCATTGTGCAAAGAATTTGCTAAGACTATGCAGGTAGAATTTGAAATGAATCTAATGGGAGAACTCAAGTTCTTTCTGGGAATCAAAATCAATCAAACTCCAGAAGGAACCTTTATACATCAAAGAAAATATGTTAAATAACTTCTGAAGATATTTGATATGTTAGAAAGTAAACCATCCAAAACTCCAATGCATCCTACATGCATTCTGGAAAAATAAGAGGTAAGTAAACAAGTAGAACAGAAGCTCTACAGAGGTATGATTGGTTCTCTCCTTTATTTAACCGCGTCAAGACCTGATATTCTCTATAACATTTACCTATATGCTAGAGTATAATCAGATCCCAGAGAATCTCACTTAACAGCAGTTAAGCAAATTTTCAGATATCTGAAAGGTACTTAATCTTGGTATGTGTTATAGAAAATCCAGAGAATATAAATTTGTAGGATACTATGATGCAGACTTTGCTGGAGATAGAATAGAAAGAAAAAGTACTTCTGGAAGCTGCCAGTTTTTGGAAGACAACTTAATATCCTGGTCCAGCAAAAGACAATCCACCATTGCACTATCAATTGCTGTAGCTGAATATATAGTTGCAGCTGGATGCAATACTCATATGCTCTGGATGAAAAGTCAGCTTGAAGATTATCATATATACGAGAGTAACATTCCAATCCTCTATGATAATACTTCTACTATTTGACTTTCTAAAAATCCTATTTTACACTCTAGAGCTAAACATATAGAAATTAAATACCATCTCATTAGGGATTATACTCATAAGGGAATTCTTTTCTTAAAATTTATAGATACATACCATCAATGGGATGACATCTTTACAAAACCCCTTGCTGAAGACAAAATTAATTTTATTCCGAAAAATCTCAGTATGGAATTATGTCCAGAATGAAAATGCTATTTTTATATGCTTAACTCTCAGAATGTTCTAATTTTTTGTGAACATCTGAGCAATAGTTCTTCAAAAGTGAGAAGGAAAATTGACTCAGAAACTATATAGAAGATCTGAATGTATAACCAAAATGTTTCATTTCAAGATAGAATCATCTAGTTCACCACATAAACATTTGTCAATCTTAAATGTTAAGTCATCAACAGAGAAGGAACACGTGTTCAGACTATGATTGATCAACGATTGAGTTGATACATTGAGGCGCAAGTTACATTGGTAACTGTTTCAAATGTCTTCATGCAATCTCCTTTGTCAAAAATAATTTATTTATTTAATCAGTATGATTAGTTTTTTAATTGCTATTAATTTCATGTTTCTTTTCTTTTCTGTTGGCTATTTATACACCTCTCTCATAATCACCTTTCAACAACTGTCACACACTATTTGTTTTCTCCGAACTTGTTTTTCTCCTCTTTTCTTCTAAAACCCTAAGATTTGTGAACAATGGCTTCCTCCCCTCATCAACAACAATCTTATCAAGATCCTGCTTCTCAAACCACCATCCATGTTTCATCCTCCATTCTTGTTGAAGAAAACTACGTTGAACCAGAAAGGACTATCCTCACTCCTGGCTCCAACTTCTCTTATGTTGAAAACTCTGGAGGAATTGAAGAAAGAAAATAAAGTTGTTAGGGAAAAGTTGAATAAAAAAGATGGAACCAACAAAGATTTCAAGGGAATGCTGGGAAAGGAAGAATAAACCAAAAATCAGATCAAAGGTCTTCTGGAAGCATTATTCACACGTCTTCCACCTACACAACCTTAGATATAGTCTTTTGTTTCTTTTGTTTCTTTTGTTCTTTTTTCTTTTTGCTTAACTTCAATTTGTTTTTTTTTCTCATTGTATTTTCCTCTGCTTTTAAATGCATAATAGTTTTCTCTGATTACGTGTTTTTATTTCTTTTTGATTTATGATAAAAAGGGGGAGAAAGTGGATATATTTTGATATAAACAGATCTGGACTATGTCTCAAACATTTCAAATAACGTAACTTTTATTTTAATGTTTCTGAAAGGTAACAGGGAAAGTATCACTCTAAACTTATGGTATGCTCTACCAGCTTTCAACATAGGCTTCTTAGAACTTCCATCATATGCTCTGAAATCTTTTTCAGGGAAGTATCTACTCTTTTATTTAAATTTTATCTGAGTATTCAACTCAGGGGGAGACTCTGAAATTTTTATCTTCTGAAAATAATAAATTGTTCATCAAAATATGTAAGTTTTGTCATCATCAAAAAGGGGGAGATTGTTAGAACATAGTTTGGTTCTACATCCAATTATTAGTTTTGATGATAACAAATACATAATTTTTGTGAAGAATAATTATGCACGCTAATCATTTGATTAAAGTTAGAGAGAATTTCTGATGAAAGAAAGAATGTTAATGACGTGAAAAATCACATATGGAGCTCTGATAAAGAAGAACATATAAGAAGATCTGAAGCGAAGCTAAAACAACATGCAAGAAAGAGAAGTTCTGATGCTTCCAGTCAAACTTCTGAAGCATTAAGCTGCAGCTTATACTCTGATATATATAAAGTTCTGATAGAACAAAAAAGCTTCAAAAGTAACTACCATATTTAAAGTTTTGATTACAAGAAATTAGCTCAAATACTCTGAGACAACGTAGATCCGACATCACATTAATGGCATTTTTAATGTAATGGCTGGAAACTTTCTGGCTGGAACAAGATCTGTATTTTTGGAAAGAAAATAAAATCTCAAATCAACAACCTTCCAAAATCAGAATATTATGTCTCTAAAGGATAAAATACTTATTCTATTTAAAGGAGATGATGAAGACGAATCCAAACAACACACTCACACGCATATCAAACAAGAGAAACCAAAACTCTATTATTTTTATCCCTTTAATTATAATTATGCTACAAATTTGTGTAAACAACACAGTTGTGATAAAGCTTGTTAGAAGCAAACTCAAACACATTGTATAATTATTTTTAGTTGTATTCCTTGAGAAACCAAGTTATGGTTTGATCTCAAGAAGACATTGACAGTTGTCTTCGTGAATTGTAATCACATGTGATTAGTGGATTAAGACCTCGATTGAGAGAGGCATAATCACTTTGACGGGTGGACTGGAGTAGTTTTGAGTTCAAAATGAACCAGGATAACAACGTGTTTTATAGCCTTATTTTTTTAAAATCCCAATTCAAACCCTCTTTCTTGTGGTTTTCTATCCTTCAAGATATTCCTTGTTGCGCAAGCTGAAGGCTGCACCAATTGTACAGAAAAATCTCCTTAAACCTCAGAACAAAAACATCAAGTTTCCTAAATTGTCGCATAGCCCAATTTAGTAACTTGTGTATAGTTGGAGATAAAATTAAATGTTCCATATTAAATATTATTGACCTGCAAAAATCAGTGAGAAAAATCCAAAAGAAATCTCACAAAATCAATTTAAATCTTGTCAATAATAAACACAATCTGTACAAATGTTCTGCTACAAGATGTAACAATATCTGTCAGAATATCTGCCTTCAAGTGAACCTGACCAGCATGTTAGAATATCTTCCATAACATCATGCTACAAACCATGTTTTAGCAAAATTATGCCAGTCCTAAAACTATGGTACTAATTATTCCCCCCTTTGGAAAATTTTGACTAAAATAACCAAAGGCCGGTTAAATTGAAGAGAAGAATAAAACCACACACAAACAAACTGCACCATAAAAATATACAACAAAGTTACAATAGCTACAAAAATAGACAGGTTCAGCACTCCCCATGTTACACATTAAAAGTTCTCCCCCTCAAGGAAAAACCCACACCAGAAGAGAAACCCAAAGGATTCTCAACACACACCAAACAAGATGTTGGAACATTTGTTAAGACACCCTCATCCTGTACAACTGACTACATCAGTAGCAACAATAGAAGCACACAAAAGCAACAACGTAAAACTATCATGCCCCCCTATATAGTTGCATCCATGAAGCAACAACACTAGCTACTCCCCCTTAGTAGTGGAACAATCTTATCACAATATTAATCAACATGTCAAGATATGTGATATAACATCAGGACACACACACTAAACACAATACTTTACCCCCCCCCCCCCCCCCTCTTTTTAGCAAAAATTTTGACAAAAACTGGAGTAAATGTACACAATGAAAATAGATGGAAAGAAAAATTGAAAACACAAATGGAAACACAAAAATCAGATGGAAACAATTGAAATAGACATCATGCTAATGGAAACAAATAACTCATAAACACTAGGTGGAAGCACACAAGAAAACACATAAGTGGAAACACACATTTCATTGGAACCAAATAACTTCATTGATGAAACCACGTTGTTCAGGATTACAGAAACAACATAACAGAGCACACAAACAAAATGGGTCATATGCACTTATAGAATGTTATCAAAACATATAAACACAAACAAAACAAAAACATCAGAAAGCATATTAGTTCAACCATTGGGGTTGCTAGAAACTTCTTCCTCTTCACTGCTTCCTTCAGTTCCATCATTGTCTTTTTCAGCTTCCTGTTTTTCTTATCCTTTATTAGACACATCCTTTTCATCCTCCAAAGACCTAATGAGCATTTCAAACCTAATATTTCTTAGAGTGCAACTCTTGATGGTCTCCCCTAATTCCTTACAAGTATCCTTGAGTTCAAAAATGGTTCCTTATGTTGAAGTTGGACCAACATCACCTTGCCAAATGCTGTAGCAATGTCCTGAACATGTGATCCTGTGAAAAACTTGTAGTGCAAGGATAAAGGTGATTCTCTCTTACTTACCTCATATGAACTGTTCAAGATCCCAAGATGTTGATTCAGAATTATGCCACAAATGATGGTAGGAAATGCAATTGGCATTTTCACAGCATAAGAATGTGCATGCTTGACAGTTTGCTCAAATACATAGTTATCAAAATCAAATTTAGTTTTTGTTCCAACTATGTAAATGAACTTTCCTAATCCTGTAGTTATTAAGGAGGTGTGATTTGTAGGAATCCAGTTGACAACTCCTATTTTATTCAACATATTCTAATTAACACTTAGATTACCCACATAGAGCTTAATTTTACCTTGGCCAATAAGTCACCCTTTTTGCAGTGATTTCTCTACACACAGTATTTCCAGTAACCTTCATTTCTCTCTGCTTACTTTCATTCCTTCCCACATACCTGTTGATGATCTTAGGTGAGAATTTCACATAGTTTCCTCTAACAAACACTTTTATGTACTCTCTGCTTCTTTTATTGTCACAGTCTCTAGGAATGTTTACTATGAACTCCCTCATAAGTGTCTCATAGCACTCTCTCAATCCTACTACAGTTTTCATTAAACTTGCTTCCACAATGAGACTAATAACTTTATTACAGCCAAGAGCATCTATGCCCAATTCTCAGTCTAAAGCTAGCCTCCTCCGACACATAAAATTCCATTTTTCTACATATGTAATAGAGTGGAAGAAGATATCATCAATTGGAACTTTAGGTATATTGAGAGGAATCTTCATTCCTACAACAATATTTTTGGCCAATGAAGCAATGTCTTGAACATTGGCTCCAACATCTTCCTCATATTCAGAGTCACTAGATACTGCTTGTTTTATTTTCAAGGATTTTTCTTGCCCAAATAGAAATTTCTACCTTACTTCATCTCTTATCAGGACCAACAAAGGGACCACTATGCCAAAAATTAAAAATAATAGTGCACCATAAACATCGCTCATTTCAGGAAGCGCTGCTATAAGTTAAAAAATTAAAACTATAAAATAAATTAATAAAAAGCGTTGCTAAAGGGCATAGAAAAGAAAGCGCTACTATAGGGCATGGAAAAGAAAGCACTTTCTTAAAAGCGCTGCTATAGGGCATAGATACAAAAGCGCTTTTTGAAAGCGCTTCTATAGGGCACAGATAAGAAAGCCCTGCAAAAAAAAATAACAGCGCACCATAGACAACACTCATTTCAGAAAGCGCTTGTATAAGTTAAAAAATCAAAACTATAAACTAAATTAATAAAAAGTGCTGCTAAAGGGCATAGGAAAGAAAGCGTTTTCATGAAAGTGCTGCTATAGGGCATATATTAAAAAGCGCTTTTGTCATTAAATGCAATGGTAATGCCTACACTTTAGGCAGAACTTTCAGAAAGCGCTATCTTTTCAAAATTCTAAAATTAAAACTCTTAAACCCTAAAATAACAAAACATGATTCTTTCTGCTACTCACCTTCGTCTCTCAACAGTTCTCAGCGATTTCACGATGTTCACCTCTGTTCACCGCTATTCGACCTTCGTTCATCGTTGTTCGACCTGCGTTCTCAGCGATTTCACATTGTCTTCATCTTCTCGACCTTCACCATCATAATCTTCATCTTCTCGACCTTCACCATCATCGTCTTCATAATTCTCGACGTTGTTGTTCGATAAATTTCTTAGAGCAGCTATGTTTGTTAATTTTGTGCTCATTAGAGTTCTTTCAACTTGTTCTAGTGGGACTGTTAGCTTTGTCAACTAATCTACTATGATTTAGTTTTGTTTGTCTCAAATTTATTTTGACGATTCATTGACATTTTCATGTTTTTCTCAAAATATATGTTTTACATTTATAATGTTATTGAAGTTAAGTTAACTTGTTTTTTGATTGCAATTTACTGCTGAAAGTACCTCTTGGTTCCTTTTATACCAATAATATTTTGGAAGCAGAAGGTTATAATGTTTTGAGATGCATTGCTAGTTTGGACTGTCCTGTTTGAGAATAGTTCATGTGTGAATGAAGCATTGCATTTGCATATTAGAAATCAATATTTCAAATAATCACGGAGTTTGACGAAATTATGGTACCTTTGTGATTTTGTTATATTAGTGTTAGTATCATACACCTTCATTCTACCATACTCACATTGAATCTAAACTAAAATCAAGTGTGCTTAATTTGTTTCATTTTCTATATGTTGGATTCCCTATAACTGTTACACTTTGGATTCTATGCATACTTTATAATATTGTAGCGATGAAATATCCACACGAGTATAGGAGTAACAGGAATTGATTTTGATCATTTAGAGGCATACAATGTCATAAACCAACAATTCAAGAAGCTTTAGTTATTAGATGAATAAACTCAAATGGGTAGGGTTTTATATAGTATATTTCTAACAAAGAGACAAGTAATTCACAATCCAATAAAGAAAATAAAGAGATGTTAGAGAAAGAGGTAATATAGTAAAATGTTATATATTCTGTCATTGAATAAACATATATATATGGAATTATATATTTGGAATTATATATTTGGAATTAGATACTTATGGAATTATATATTTGGAATTATACACTTATGTTTTTCTTTATTACAGGTTAGATGGCTAGTAACGAGGATCACCCATATGATGATTCTATTAATAATGGAAAGAAATCCATTAATGCAGAGGAAAGGGAAATTAGAAGAGGAATAATTATTATAAAGAAAATCATTCATGATAGAAATAGAGGAATAAAATATGATGTGCATTGGAATCCAAATGAGCAACTAATTGAACCTAATGATTCTAAATTGACAAGTTACATTGGTTCACTTGTAAGGAGAGAAGTTCCAATTACTTGTGATAATTGGAGAAATGAGCAGTTGGATACCGCTAAAGACAAAATCTGGAGTGAGATACAAGTATCATATGTGATGTTATTTGTTTTTTATTACGATTATGTCTTTAAATTACTTATACTAACGTACTCTGTGTATGTTTTTCGTAGAGGTCTTTCAACATTGATGATACCAGAAGAGATTATTGTCTTCAATTGGCCGAAAAAATACATAGAGGGTTTAGATCTTATTTATCAAACAAGTATATAAGAGATGCCAAAAAAAATTTGTTGATGCTGAGCGTCCAAGTAAATATGCAGACTTGATTTCACCAGAAGAATGGGACACTTTTAAAAACAAACAAAGAACCAAAATATTTCAGAATACGAGTGTTGTAAATTACCAACGAGCATCAGGTCCAGTGTATCCATACAGAAAAGGGCGTACGGGATATACACGCTCACAACAAAAAATAGTCAGTATCAATAAATTGCAATGATATACTTGTTCATCATGAGTTATAATTGATCTTACTTTTTGTCTTATTGTGTAGTTAAAAGAGAAGAATAGTTTTGAAACATCTGTTTCAGAACATGTTTTGTGGAAGGCTTCCCGTGTGGGTAAAGATGGAATTGTTAAAGAATAGGTTCAACAAAGTTTTGTGAAAAGTGTAAGTATAACATTAATTGTTTAATTAAATCGAGAGTTTATTAACATATAATATTCATGCTTTTTCGATATTCATATGAATTTCAGGAGAATCTATCTCAGTCTATATCTCCAGATGACTATAATGATTGCAGGAGCATACTTAGTCGAGCATTAGATGTTCGTGAGTATTCCGGTCGGGTGAGGGGTATGGGACATGGGGTCACTCTAACATCCTTGAAAAATAAAAATCCAAAGACAAAATCTCCTAGCAATAAAGAACTGCAGGCAAAGTTGTAAGCATTAGAGGCTGAAGTTTGTGAATTGAGAAAGGAAAAAGAAAGAGATCAATCAAAAAGAGAAGCTTCAGGTTTTAAAGATACTAGTGACGAATCTAGTGTCAATTGTAATGTTCAACCGAATATTCCCGAGGTAATTATATATATTATTATGAAATTAAATTAGTATAATTTATTTAATTGAAATATATATATATATATATATATATATATATATATATATATATATATATATATATATATATATATATATATATATATATATATATATATATATATATATATATATATATATATATATATATATATATATATATATATACACACACACACACACATTAACAATGTCATATTTATTATTGGTTTTAGGGGATTTCACCCTATCAACTCTATTTATCATCACCGACTTATCAGATGGTTGGCAAGGGGAAAGTTCATAATACTTTGGAAGATGTACTTCACCATAAACCGCTCCTTGCTGGATATTTGATGGTATCAATTTATATTGCTTTATTATGAAATTAAATTAGTATAATTTATTTAATTGAAATATATATATATATATATATATATATATATATATATATATATATATATATATATATATATATATATATATATATATATATATATATATATATATATATATATATATTTATATATATATATATATATATATATATATATATATATATATATATACACACACACACACACACACACACACACACACATTAACAATGTCATATTTATTATTGGTTTTAGGGGATTTCACCCTATCAACTCTATTTATCATCACCGACTTATCAGATGGTTGGCAAGGGGAAAGTTCATAATACTTTGGAAGATGTACTTCACCATAAACCGCTCCTTGCTGGATATTTGATGGTATCAATTTATATTGCTTTAGAGGGGGTGCATTATTACCAATACCAGACGATGTTTCAGATGCAACATTGGTGGGAGAGGCAGTAGGTGCGTATGTTTCATGGTCGTCAAGCCTCATTCGCGTAGATGATGAAGTATGCTTAAAACCATTATGAACCTTTGAGTATTCAAAGTTTTTACGAGCATTTTACGTACATTTTTTTACATGGTAATGTTAAGCTCCTACAAAACCCAAATCAAAAGATAAGGGGATTATGCGGAAAACCGAGTCAGTTGCATCAAAAAAAGAGGTATAACACAATTATATGATATTTATTCATAGAATGATCTTATACTTCTCCTAGCTAACTATATGACATTTAGATGCATGCTAAAGAGATTGAACAACTCAGTAGGGGTAAGAAGACCGTGGCTAGAAAAAAACCTACTTCTCAGTATAGGTCGTGCCTTCGGACATATATAGGAATAACAGATATTCCAATTATTGGTACTCGTCTTATACCTATGAAGGTTGACATTTTTGGTTATGAATACATGAAAGAAATTGGTAGAGAAGATATGGATCATGTTTTTCAACATTTGACTTTAGGCCTCGGTGTTATCGATACATACATCAGGTATACTCCGATCAACTTTGTTTAACTAAATGAACAATTTATTTACTCATTTCAATGAATATAGTCTAATTTTAATGATGTTTTTATTTAAGGTTTCTATATGACAAAGTGATGCACCCGCGTGGATTAGAAGAAAGATTCGCT
The DNA here is from genome assembly GCA_948472305.1 of Vicia faba. NCBI lineage: Eukaryota > Viridiplantae > Streptophyta > Magnoliopsida > Fabales > Fabaceae > Vicia > Vicia faba. Next base: position 1,213,947,879 of record OX451738.1, on the reverse strand, counting down.
TTCTTAGCTCGCAACACCGTCAACGCAGGGTTAATAGTAACAAAACCAGATGATGTCATATCGTATGTAGTCGGTTTATTTGTGGCCAACAAAGATACAGAAAAGTTGTTCTTTTTACCATATAATATTGGAAACTGGTTAGATTTTCATCCTAACTTCATATATTATAATTTTTCGTTTTTTGACGTTGTTTAGAAACTTTCCATCTAACATTTGTTTAATTTTACAATGGACATTGGTTGTTGCTTGCGATTAATTTTGTAAGAGAAATTGTATACTATCTGGATTCGTTATACAATGATTGGACAAAATACCCAGATTTGAAGAAGATGATTGATATGTAAGTGAGATTGTTCTAAATAGACATTTATATATTTATTTATCTATGTGAGATTGTTCTAAATAGTCGTTTATATTTTATTAAAGTGTTATACAAGCTTTTTGATCACAAAGAGGTATTCAAGTACCAAAGAGTAGAGACAACAACATTATGTAGATCAGAGTGCAGGTATATTTTCACAATTTTAATTATATTAGTGATGATACTTGATAAAAAAAGTTAAGGGGTATGTCCTGATATATATTTGTATTTTCTTTCCATGTGTAGTGTCCTCTTCGATGTAATGGTATAGATTTCGGTTATTTCATCTTGAGGTTTATGAATGAAACACTTATTTTGGATCGAATATAGATTCCATCCATGGTATGAATTTCTAACTTAGGAATTATTTTAATATTTCTCATAAAATGGCATAGTGTTTTAACTAAATCACATACTATGTTATATTACTATGTAGTAATTTGGTGAATTCAATTGTGCTCATTACTCAAAAGATCAATTGGATGAACTTATGGAGGAATGGTGTCAATTCATTATGGAGTTGAGAATTTTATAAGGTATATTGTCTTTCTTTCATTGATGAGAATTTTGAGTATAACTTTTGAGCTTTGAGTATAAATTCGAATAAAGTTTTGTTTTATCATGGTATGAATTTCGATCTTTTGGTTTTGTTTCAGGTTATAGGTGCAGATGTAGAAGATAGAGCTAAAAGTTCATTATTGTTGTTTTTTAGAAATTCTCGAAGATAGTAATATGTAGATTAAACATCAATTTAGAATTTTAGAATTTTCAAGTTGTATCATCAATTTTCAAGTTGTTGTTGTATATATCATCAATTATTTATATGTAGATTTTTTGTATATGCAAATTTGGTGCATATTTATTGGATTGAAGCTACCAAATCTGGTGCAAAATATGGTGAAAAGCTGGTTAAAATTTATTATAGATATTGTACAGTACTTTCTGTAAGTGAAAATAAGTCTAATATTTAAAAAAAAATTGTGAATATTAGACAACGCTTAATGAGAAAAGCACTATCTAAAGTGGGGAAAAAGTGTTTCCTAAAGTGGGGAAAAGTGCTGCCTAAAATGGGAAAGCGCTGCCTAAAGTGGGGAACATACAACACTTTTAAAGAAAAGCGTTGTCTAAAGTGATGCCTAAAAGGTAACCAAAAGTGCTACTAAAGGGGTACTTACCAAAACTCTCTCTAAAGAGAAAGCGCTTCTAAAGGGGTGCATAAGAAAGCGCTTCTAAAGTATAAGCGCTGCCTAAAGGGGAAATATAGCAGCATTTTTACATTAATCCAAAGCGCTACATTTACTTATAGCAGCGCTGGTTTAGGCAGCCAAACGCTGTCTATGGCCAAAAAAAGCATTGTCTATGTGCTTGTTTGGCATAGTGGACTCTTATTAGTAAAGGTGTCAACGATTTTTCGTCTTCTATTCTTCAATCTCTTGGCTATTCCAGGAGTCATTCTCCTGGAAATTGGTGAGCCATCAGAATTCAGATCATCAATAATGATCACATCAAAATTCTGATCTTTGCCCAGTACAATGTCTTCTTGATCACCATAAGTTTTTACTCCTTCCCTGGACTTATTTTCATCAGTATCTTTGATAGTTCTTTCTTCCTAAGTACGTTTCGAGGACTCAGTGTCACTTGTTATGTTTGGTTTTTGAATGAAAACTCCAAGTTGTGCGAAGCATGTCGCAACATCTGGCGTAACATTAAGGTTAATGCCCAAGACATTTGAGACGAATCTACGAATGCTATGGACATTTGACATGGTATTAGTAGTACTCAGGTTTTCTTCAACACCCTCTTTAATAGAGGTTTCAACATTAGGTTCAATATTAGAGGTTTTCAATGGCCTATTAGTGGGCTCATCATTCCTAGTTTGTTCATGGAGTGTTACAGATAAAGAAGAATTGCCTTTCAATGGAGTTCTTCGCACTCTTACTGCATAAGACTTGGTTCTCTTCTTGGTTGGGGAGAGTGGAGGAATAATGGCACGCAAAGAAGCATTATGAGGGATAGTAACAAGAAGAACAACATAGAGGGATTCTAGGAATTCCTCTTAAGAACTAAAGCCATTAGAACTTGTCATTTTGAGAGTTGATTGAACTTGAGATGATTGAAGAATTCAAGAACACACACAAAATGTTGAAACTCTTTCTTTTACTGTGAGAGAACAAATAACTTGTAGAAGAGTGTTATATAAATGATACTATGATTTTCCTAAATTAGCGTGCATCATTAGTTGGTGAAAACAACATCACTTATATCGGTCTAAATCTAAGAGACAATTAAAAAAAATTGATTGTTGATTCTGTATATCCTCGTGTTCACAGAATGTTGTCAAGATATTTAGTTGGACATTGAAATCTTATGACTTTTGATGCTCCCAATTCACTTGAGTCAATTTTATTTTATTATCTTTGGACTTAGAAGTATTTATGTCTCTACTCTTTTTTTTACCTTGATTTTCACATCATTGTATGTTGCACATGAAATAGACAAGTGATATCTTCAGATACTCTAATAATAGAAGCACTGGTAACACGATTAGTGACACCCCCTTCCTTTTCTTTCTCTTCATGATTCTCCCCTTTACATAATTATATTTGGGTTGGGAAGAATGTCTTGGATAACCATATATCATGAAACATAATGGATTTATGTGACCATACTTTCCACAAAAATGACATTTCCAAGGATGAAAATCAGCTTTGTTTCGAGCTTTGTCCCTTGGCAGGATGTTGGAGCATTTTTTCTGACATTTCTATTTAATCATGTTTTATCACAGAGGTTTTTAATTTATTATTCAAAGACTGATAGGTAAATCCTATACTAGTGAATTTTTTTCCTTCTTCTCCTATTTGAATAACTTTATCCAGTGCACTAGACTCACTCATGATGTTATCAAGTTTAGAGGTTAACAAGGTTACCTTTTCCTCCAGATCAGAGTTTGTAGCTAGAAGTTATTCTTTTTCCTCATGAAGTTTAGTCATGGACTTCTTTTGTGCTTCATGTATCTTATACACTTCTTCACTTCTCACACAGAGCTCTTTGCAGGACACTACAAATTCTTCATAAGTAAAATCTTCATCAAGGAAATCCTTATCAGATTCGTACCTTCCAATTAGAGCTACATTCTTTGCAGTTTCTGTAGTTCTAACATTACTAACCTTTTTTATGTCAGAGGGAATGTTATGAACTTCTGGTTCTGGTCTCATCTTGTTAAATAACTGATTAAACTTCCTCCTAAGAAGTACAATGTTTTTTAACAACCTTTCATCAATGTCATGAATACTGGTAATGCTTTTGTTCTTATTTTCAGATCTTTCATTCATTTTCAATTCAAATGTCTAAAATATTGAATAAGTTAATCCATTTTCATTCTTCTAAAGTCTTGAGCCTCCTTAATGGTTGTTACCTTCATGTTAAATTTCCTAGATATAGACCTAAGAATCTTCCTGGCCAGTTTTTCTTCTGACATTTTTTCTCCCAAGAGGCTTGATGCATTAACAACTTCAAGAATCTTCATATGAAAATTATGAACAGTTTCACCATCATTCATCTTTAGATTTTCAAACTTAGTTATGAGGAGATGAAGCCTTAACCTCTTTACTTTGGATGTTCCTTCATGAGTTGTTTTGAGAGTTTCCCTAGCATCCTTGGCCATAGTACATGTATTGATCATCCTAACGACACTTTTGTCTACTCCATTGAATAAAGCATTCTAAGCCATGGAGTTTCTTCTAGCTGATTTTTCCTCATCTTCAGACCAGTCTTCCTCTGGTTTTAAGGACACATTCCCATATTTTTCCTTCACATTATAAGGATCACATATTTTCAAGACAACCTTCCATGCTTTCATGTCCATTGATTTTAGAAAACACATCATTCTAATCTTTCACCAATCATCATTTGAACCATCCAACAGAGGTGGCCTGTTGTGACATCCTCCTTCCTCGTCCATGGTACTAGAAAATATTTTCCCTGGAGCTCACCCAATAAGCAGAACATGGTGCCTACTTTGATGCCAATTGAAATTCTAGTACATACAATATAAATGTCAACACTGATGTCTCAACTCACAAGCACAATGTCACAACATATGTTATAACATCTGCTGACTAATAGAACTTTTACCAAAATAAAAAATATGCATAATTTAAATGCCAAAGGTAAAAGAACACATAATTGTAAATCCAATTCGGTGTAACTCACCTACATTTGGGGGCTACCAAGCCAGGAAGGAAATTGACTATTAGTAGTATTAATTTTAAGCCTAAACAATTCAACTTTATAACTTATCACTTAATCTATACCCAATGCAATTTCTATCTAGGAACCTCCTAGATATGAGAATCCCATCTCACTTCCAATCACTATAGTGATATCTACAGCCACAATCTCAGTTATTGGAAACCAAACTAAAATAGAAGTTTACACTTCAAGTACAATACTCAAACTCTTTCTTAAAAGCTTTAGAGTGAGAACAATAACTTGACAAACTATCAAGTAACAATCAGTCAACTCAAATGCATCAAAAGATACATGAGGATGTACAAAGAAAATAGAAAGTCCCTTGATGAACCCTCAAACCCTAAGGTTAATAAATATAGGCTTCCCCTTATTTTTTACAAAGTTCTTTATGAAATTAGTTCTAGGTAATTTCTTTAAATACTCCTCAGTGATCCATGGGCCTTGAATCTTCGCCCATATATTCCTTGTTGCTCAAGCCGAGGGCTGCATCAATTATGCAGAAAAATATCCTTAAATATTTAAATAAATACACCAAGTTTCCTAAATTGTCTCAAAGCCTAATTTAGTAACTTGTGTACAACTGAAGGTAAAATCAACTGTTACAGATTAAATATTCTTGACCTGCAAAAATCAGTGAGATAAACCCAAAAGGAATCTCATAAAATCAATTTAAATCTTGTCAAGAATAAACACAATTTGTACTAATGTTCTGGTATAGGATGTCATAACATCTGCCTTCAAATGAACCTGGCCCGCATGTTATAACATATTCCATAACATTATGTTGCTAACCATGTTATAGCAAAATTATGCTAATCTTAAAACTATGGTACTAACAAATATTTTTAGAAAATTTTGGCAATTTTTGGAAACACAAAAATATTTTTAAATCAAATAAAATTAAGAAAATAATCTAAAATCAATGAAAAACAGTAAAAATAAAATAAAATTCTAATAAATAAGAATCAGATGAAGAAAAACCAGAGAGAATTTTAAAAATTATTTTGAGATATTCTGGAGTAAAAATGGATTTATTATCAATTTCTAAAGTAAAATGAATTAAAAATAAAAGAAAAGAAAAATGAAATAAACTAGAAAATATGTGGCACGTTGGATCAACCTTCATTAATCTGACTTGGCAGATCTAAGGGATCAAACGCGCACACGATGGAAATTGATCAAATGAATGCATATTATCTCAAAAATAGCCAATCAACCAAAACATTTCAAGTGGAAGCCTCTCATTGGATGAACCACATAACAACCTCAGACCACCACCTGTGCCTCTTCGATCATCTTCTCCAGTGACCTCTCATTAGAGTTTCACTATTTTGTAATGTTTGAGCATCAAACCAACACTATCATGATTGTTTCATCAAGGCGAAACCAACTGTGATTTTGAAATTCATTTATATACACTATGTCAAGGGAATTTTGGGAAAATAGAAACAAAATGTAAAATGGATTTTCAAAAATATGAAAGGTAAATGCATTTGTTCAACAAATTTGAACATCCAAATATCAACAACATACTCGTAGCTACATTGCAGTATCAAATTTGAAGCCAATGAAAGCTTCTAACTACCTTAACAAAGTGTGGTTGATTTTCTCAGAAACTGAACTTGGTGAGAGAGCTTCAGTGCATGATTTAACTTGATTTTTTTATTAGCTTCAGGGATGCTAATAAGGACCAGAGAAGGGATTGAAAGAGGCTTTGCATGTGAAATTTAAAACTCACAATTTGGAAGGTTCAAGGTGAGTTCTGGAAGGTAATTTTAGCTCTCAAAAGGTTGGAAATTAAGGGAATAAAGTATGTTATTATAGGGAAGGCAATGCAGTGATCATACATGTGAAATTCCCTCTAATTCGTGTGAACCAAGTTTGCATCATGAGTGAGAAATTTGTGACTCTATGTGCATCAAAATGCAGCCAAACTTGGAGTTTCATGAGTCATTTAACTTCATAACACATCACTAAACATGTTTAAGTTCAAAACTTATGCTAATTTATCATGTAAATACATTTTGGTTGGGGTGAAAATCTTATCAAATGGTGAAAAATAGTTCTCAAGTACCCAACCTCAAGCTTGCGTGCCAACCTACATTCTCAACCTTTATGGCTCATTTTTTTCCAATTTGATAACATCTCACAAAGATCACAATGTTACATGAAAGGTTGCATTTGGGTACTTGTGTAGAAATTTATGATCAATTGAAGTTGGTACAAAATTCTGAAAATGCGAGCCTTGAAAATTCAAAGTCCATAATGACCCAAAATGACCTATAATATTTCCATACTTTCCATGGCCTTCCAAGCAAGATTGGACTTTTACCATTTAAGAAAACTTGTAGAGGGAATCAAGAATGGTATTATGAAAAAATAATCATCATCAAATGATGAAAATTGAAAGAGTTATTATTCCTTAAAGTTGGGAAAAATTCACTTGAAAATAGGTTAAAATTTTCCAAGTCCACAAGATGACCTATAATGTATCCAAACTTTTGATGATCTTCCAAACATAATTGGTTATTGAATTGTAATTAGAAGTTGTAGAGGATGTCAAGGATATTTATATGACCAAAGAATCACTAAAAAATGTTAAATATTGTGGGACTTGTGATCTCAAGAACTTGAACTTGAACTTGAAATGTTGACCTTTTGGTCAAAACCCACTTTGAATCAACTTGTATACTTGATCTTTTCTTTAATTTCAAAGCATGATGATGAAAATATGAACTTACAATGATGAATAATATATTTAAATTTTATCAAATATGGACAATCTTGAGGTTACTTTATGATGAAGGCATGAAAATAAACACATAACCTTTGACTTTTCTTGAGAAATGAGTAACCAAACTTGGGGAATTCTTGATCAATTGAGATTGAATAATGTTTGAATATGATATGAACTAAGATTATAGGTAAATCTCTAATTCATAAGCCTTTTAAAATCAATGTTGACCCTAATTTGACTTTGGTTAAATAAAATGCTAGCTGAGGGAAATTGTTTGATCCACTTGGTTCACACTTGTCCTTGCAAAATAAACACAAGAAAACAAGACTTATTTTTGTATTTTTATTAGTAGTTAGAAAAACATAAAGCATATATATAAAAATGCATAATATACACAATAGGGTTCTTGGTGATCCCACAAAGGTAAGCTTAAAGGGGATAGAGAAAGCAAAGGTTTAAGAGGCAACCCAAAGTTGTGATCTTGATGTCTTGCAAAAAAATATGCAAATGATAGGGGATCTTATGGGTAAAAAATACGGTACAACACTACCTCTCAACCCATTTACACTATACAATCAAGATCAGGTTTTAAAGATACATTCAATGGTTCTTATCATTCCCAACTCCTTCTACCTACTACATTCACCATCAGAGTATTTGACACCCTCACTAATACATTTAAGATTAAGTTTCTCTTTTAACTTATTTTAATTTTTGAATAATGTATTAACTTAAATCTACTAGTCTTAATGCATTAAATAGCTCAAATAGGTTAGTGTACACGTTTGAAGACTCTGTTTTTATGATTTGGATAAGTTTGGTTGGGTTTGGTTGAGTTAGGGTACTTGCATAAATGGTGTTGCCATTGAAGTTGTCAAAGCTTTTTTCGGATACACCTATATGAACTCTTTCATGATACATTGTTATGTTTTTTATAGGCTATGGCTGAAAACCAAGATAGGATGAGACTCAACGTCCCACTAATACTGCCGCTACTCGTCGCGAGAAGGATCTTAATAATACGGTGGGAGAACTGACTTTTAGTTTTGCATTTTATAGCAAATACTGCATATAGCAAGAGTCGCCACCGAATTTTATTTTATACAATAAAGGAAAGGGTGAAAAGAACAGGAAAGACCTTTGAGAATTTTTTGAGTTTGGGGGGGTAGCTTATGAAAAGGGAAGGTGTTAGCACCCTTTTCATCTGTAGTTATCTAAGGGCTCTTAATCACTAGCTCACTTTGAAAATTCTTTGTGAATGTGTGTTTGAAAATATTTTGGAAATTCCTAAGTGCGGCAAATTTTGTAATGATTCTCGTATCGTTGAGAACGTATACAAAGTGTTTGTTTTAAAAATATTTTAAAAAATAAGTGTTTTGTAAGAAAAAAAATTTATTTATAAGTAAGCGACTACGAGCTATCTACCTACTCAAAAGTCTTTCACATTATTTTCCTCTTCCTTTAGATAGTGCTACCATATCATTAGTTAGTAGGAAGCCCTATCGTCGAATGTTTGAGGGACAGGCACGGGTCATCGTATATTCATAAAGGCAACATATAAGGATACCTTTAGCAATTAGAAGGGACAATCATCATGTATTTGTAGGCAACATTGAGGGACGAGATCATTTACCGAAGGCAGTTGTTGTACCCCAATTTTTGCCCCTAAGATTCCTCTATCATATCATATCAACTCGATCATAACAAGATCACATTAGGGTTGGTTCTTCCTCTTTTTTCCTATCTTTAAGTTTTCTCTTGAGGAATATCCAAGCACCTTGGTTGTGTATTTTGTATATGTGTTGTTGACTAACTTCTAATCAAAATACAAAAAATATTTTTCTTTGTCTTTGTATATTTTTGTTTTGTAGGTACCTAGTCGAAGCTTCTGACAAATAAGGATTTCTGGTATTATTTTCCTAAAATCTCTATTTTGCAAAGAAAAAGAATTAAAAATTTTCATTTTTTTCACTGATGCAATCGATTGCTCTTAAAGTGCAATCGATTACACATAGTGTATTTTGCGCCATTTTTGAAAAAAATACACTGTGAAAATCGATTTGCACTATAGTGCAATCGATTGCACATCATGAAAATTAAAATAAAAAAAATCAGCATTTTAAACTTGTCAAATTTTGGCTCCAATTTTCCTTCACTTTTGAAAGATGTATCATTAATTCAAATTTTAGTGCCAATCTTTCATTTTTAAAAAGAATTATCATTAATTCAAATTTTGGCTCTAATATTTGAAAGAATTATCATTAATTAAAATTTTGGCTCTAATTTTTGAAAGAGTTATCATTAATTCAAATTTTGGCTCCAAGAATCAATTACCAAATTACCACTAATCCCAATCCTAAAACTCTATAAATAGATCTCTCATTTCATTAAAATTTTAAGCTTTTTATAGCCAAATCCACCTTGCTAAAAAATCTCTCAATTCTCTCCATCTACCAAATTCACTCAAAGCTCCATTTTCAAAAAGTTAGTAAGCTTTGCATTGAAGCTTACTAATCTTTGAGCTAAACCTTCATCCAAACACTTTTCCTCCATCAATTCTCTACATATAAGCTTGGTCAATTGATTCTTGTGGTTGAATTGAAGCAAATTCTTGAAGTTGTTTTGATAATTCTCTAGATCTACCTTTGGTAAGTTGGATAATTCATCTTTCACAATGTGATCTCTTGGTGATCTTTGAGATTGATTCTTTGAGCATTATTTTGGTATTTCAATGGTGTTATTTTCTCATAATTTGATGGAATTTTCGTGCTCAAGTGGATCCATGATCATAAGGTGTTTGATGGAAAGTTTGAACAAGAAATTGCTCTTTTAAAATGTTGTTTTTGCTACTGTAACTGTGTGCAATCGATTTGCACTGTAGTGCAATCGATTGCACATAAAAAAATTTGCACAATTTCTAAAAAACTGTACTGTGTAAATCGATTTACACAATAGTGCAATCGATTTACACAGGGACATAATGCACTTTTTTGCCTTGTTTTGGGGCAACTTTGATCAAAAATGCTTTTTCTACTCACTCCTTTTGATTGTTGGTTTGGATTGCAATTTTAAATGTCCAATTTGTCTTTAAACTCAATGGACTTTGTGATGTAGATGAAGTTGGATAAATGTTCATCAATTCAAATATACCTAAGAGTGAATTATTTAATTCATTTTTGGTGCTTTGGATTAATGATATGTTTAGTGCTTTCATCCATCTAGAGGAGTGGTTGAATTTAAAGATGAAAGAATTTTGAAATGGTGATCCAAATTAGCTTATCATTTCCCTCCCTCTTCATATTATCCCTTTCTTTTTTTAATTGTGCTACATGTTAAGGGATGGTGATCTCTATATCATTTACCTAAACATGAAGTACATAGATTGCTATTGACCAGCCTCAAAATAGGTGTAACTTCTACAAAAGTCCACTTACGAGTGCTTAACATAGCGTTAAATTTTGTCCCGATTCGAATAAATGATCATTAGTGGCCCAAACTTATGATTGCAAGCCCAAGTATGTTAATTTGATCTCTTTGATCCAATAACCTTGAGATTCATTGTGTGGAGGCTTTGGTTCTACCAATCCTCTAATGGATCTACAACACCTTTGGTCAACGCGGATCACTTAAACATCGTTGATCATTACATGTTGCCTTGTGAGAATTCTAAAATGGATGATATACTTGACAAAAAGTAAATGCAACTTGTTGTGCGGAGGCTTTGGTTCTACCAATCCTCTAATGAGTTTCAAATGCAAGTTTCAAGATGTTCATCCAACTAACCACTAATTACTAACAATTAACTTTACTTTACGCTTTTATTTTCATGCTTTATGTACCATTTACTTTTAGCATTTTACATTTCATGCTATTTTCATCTTTGCTCACTTGAGCATTTACTTTTATGTCATTTTTATTTTTCTCACTTGAGCTTTTATTTCTTTTTAAAGACACCTAATAATTAACATGAACCATAAAAATCATTAATGATACTTGTACTACATGGTTACTATCCTTTGCATTATGGAGTGATAGACTTCTTGGACTTAGGATTAGAGACCTTGGCCTATCTTGGAGACTTTGTGACTTTATTTGATATTTTTTCTGGAGTTCTTGAGGTTTATCTCAATACATTGGGTTGTTTGTTTATTTTGTGTGCAGGTTATTGAGATTACGATCTTTGTAATCTGGAATTCACCCGTATACAGCCGTTACTCTGCCCAATTTTTGCGAAGACTTAAAACACTTGAAGTTTGGTTCTCTCAAGAGGTCTAGTATCTTTGCTTGTTTGGTTTCAATCCGAAGAATGGGAATTCTATATTGACTCATAATGTCAAGTATTGGCTTCTTGTTGGTTATATGGTTCTTATCCCCTAGCTTTTACCTTATGCTTTAGGATAGCCTCTTCTTCTCCTCCCATCTTCTTTAATTTCAAAAATCTTCTCCCTCCTTTAAAAAAAACTCTTCTTGTTTTGAAACTTGAAACATTTTCATAATAAACTTGGACTTTGGTCCATGCATCTTCGAAACATTTTCATAAATAAATTTCAATCAATTTAATAATACCTTGACCTTTTTTTGTGAGAAGACTAAAAGTCAATCAATCTCATTTCAAACCATTTTGCCACTTTGGCTTTTATCTTTAAACTTTTCTCAAAAGATTAGACTCTTGTCAATCCTTGTAGTGATGCAAACAACTATACTTGTACAATATGTAGTGAAGTGAGATATTTTCCACTTGGGTGTTGAGTGAGGCATTGTTGATTTTAAAATCCAAGCCATGTCCTCCACTTTGAGATGATGCAAATTCTCCTTTCTCATGATTGTGGGTAGTAAGTATGTTTTTTCACACGGACAATTGCGATGATGTCTTATCTCATAAAATCAACCAACACACTTGTGTTTAAAATTTTTAAAAGAGGAACTACGTGTACCCTGATCCCCTATTGCACGAAAGGTGGTACGTAGGCACTAAAGGTTCGCAACCGCGGAGGGTGCAAAAATCATAAATATATTTCTTTTCTCACCTCCACCATCCATTTTATATACAACACATTTTTATAGCCAAAATATACAGATTTTTCAAAGAGGTTCCTGCGGAGTACCGTAGATGTTTAGGGTGCTAATACCTTCCCTTTGCATAACCAACCCCCTTACCTTAAATCTTTACCCCTCTTTTTGGGTTATTCGCTCTTTTCCCATTCCTTTGGAAACAAAAAAGCGCGGGTGGCGATTTTTATTTTGATTTGTATAAAGTCTAGTCAATCCAATGGCTTAGTCTTGCACATTTCTACCGCCACAGAAAAATGGAGACTTCATTGGGGAGAGATTGACCTCTTGCTGGTCCATCCCTAAGTGGGTTAAACCTATCTTTGTTTATATCTGTATATGTGCTATTGTTATTTATGTGTTATATTTTGTATATATGTTTCTCTGGATTTTCCTGGTTTACAGGGTGCTTGGTGATTACTCATAAGTCCTATACCTGGACTTCGGCAAACTTTAAGATAGGACGGGCGGTATAGTCATGTTAACTTTGAGGGATTAATCCCAAAAAAGGAGGCATGAGATCCCCCACTCCGTGGAGGCCCCTTTGACTGTAGTGTCGTTTATCGAGTATCGGGAAGACGTACTGCTTTCGACCTGGGAGCCTGCTGAAGCTAAGGACCGTAGATTACCTAACCCCTCTTGGCCTTTTATGTGTAGTGCGAAAGCTATAACAGAGTAATCCGGAAGTAGTTGTCACGCGATACTACGCTCGGACAAGTCTTTCTTGATAATATTACTAATTATCGAGTTAATCAGGAAGTTGGTAATATTCGAAGGAAGGATGTAGACTCTGAGAACCTCTAGAACCTTTTTCGGCAGGTGATAACTTTTTAGACCAATACCTTATGGGTAGTACCTTCGACCTCATGCTCGTGACGTTGAACCTATGAACCCTATATGTGTGATCTTGTGTGTGATTGTTGCATCATGCATCCATGCACTCATAAGCATCTTTTGAAAAAAAACAATATTTCAAGGGATTTAAAGGTTGACTACTTATGAATATCTCAGGTACTTTTAAACCATGGATTCTGGAAAGATAAAGACCGGGAAATACAGTTTCAAGGATCCTAAGATAGATGAGTTGATCAGTATAATTCCTGAGATCGAGTGTTCTGCAGACTTTCGGAAGAAGTATGGATCCATTATTCCTCTCTTGAAGGTGAAGATGAAGGAGGGTTTTCTCTCAACTTTGGTCCAGTTCTATGATCCGATGTATCACTGCTTTACTTTTCCCGATTATCAGTTGATGCCAACACTAGAAGAGTATTCTTGTCTATTGGATTTACCTGTTACCAATCGCGTTACTTTTAATGGTTTGGAGGGTGAGCCAAAACAACATAAGATTGCTGCTTTGATTCATCTAGGGAAGTCTGAGGTGGAAGCTCATATGACTACCATAGGAGGGATTAGAGTATTACCAGCTCAGTTCTTATTGGAGAAAGCTCGTTACTTTTCCAGGATGAAGAGTACGGTTTCTTTTGAGGCCATCTTTGCTTTACTCGCCTATGGATTATTCTTATTTCCTAATGTGGACAAGTTTGTCGACATTAACGCTATCAAGATTTTCATGATTGGAAACCTGGTTCCTACACTGTTGGGTGATGCTTATTACTCTGTTTATCTTCGGAATTCTTATCATGGGGGAATGATTATTTGTTGCACACCTTTGTTGTATCGATGGTTTACCTCTCATATGCCTCAGTCTGACGCTTTTTGGGATGTCAAAAAGGAACCCGGTTGGGCTCCTAAGATCATGGCACTTACTCACTTGGATATTGATTGGTATCATCGAGCTTACCAGGATGCAGAGATTATTGACAGTTGTGGTAGTTTCCCCAATGTGCCTCTTCTTGGTACAAAGGGAGGAATTAACTATAACCATGTTCTTGCACGGCAACAACTTGGTTATCCGATGAGGGATAAACCGAACAATATTCATCTGAGTAGTTTCTTTCCGAAGGAAGGAGAAGACCTCAGGGAAGCTAGGGAGCAGATTGCGAAGGCCTGGCGTCACATTCATAAGAAGAGTAGGAAGTATTTGGGACCTAAGGGTGTTGTTTCTTTGGAGCCATATCTTCAGTGGGTCCGATCGAGAGCCATTCAGTTGAAGATGCCGTATACTCGGGAGACACCCATGCCTGATTTGTTTGTGAAGACCACTCCTCCCTTATTAGATGATCTAGAAGAGCTGCAGCTTGCTTTGGTTAGGATGCAACAGGAAAGGGATGCTTGGAAGAACAAGTTCCAGACTTTAGAGAGTTCCTATAGAGCAGACCTGAAGGAGAGAGATGATTTGATCGAGATCCTTGAGAGTCGAGCAGTAGAGTCTATGGAGAGGCAAGGAGATTTATTTTCTCCTAAGCCTCAAACAAGTGTTGTTTGTTCACTTCCTGATTCAGATGATTGGAAGGAGGTTGCCATCGGACATGTGGAAGAAAACTAGAGGTTGAGAGCTCAGATTTCCAGGCTCACAGGGAAGCGCATTCGCACATATTGATCTCTATCAGTTCCTTTTCTCAGGATTTTAGATTGTATTTTCATCTTATACTTGGGATCATTGAAACTTGTAACCCATTTCGAAGTTATTATAATAAAAGTTTTCAGTATTTCAAATGCGTTGTTATTTTGATGTTTGCAATATGTCTGTAAATCTTAAATCCCGTGAAATATTAAATGATAAAATAATAATAATCATATACATTGCATATCATGCATCATATTGCACATGTTTTTGCATTTTTTATGCATATCCAGGTGCCTTACCCAACTTCTTTACGACATTCAGCAAGCTGACTCATCACTATAACACTCGGGCTAATTTCAAAAAGAAGATGGACAACTTAGAACAGGAGATTCGCGAGCTGCGCGAAGAAGTTTCTACTTTGAAGGCTGGCTTGGCCAACTTGCCTACTCTGATGGAAGCTCTGGTGGTTGCTCAGAATCAGCCACCGAGTGTTCAACCTCAACCAACAAGGGCAAGTACTGAAGTTCTGACTGTTCCTGTATCCGCTACTCCGGCTATTGTTCAAAATCGTATGCCTCAGGGTCATCTGTGGGGAATTCCAGAGAATTTTGGACCTGAAGGTTACAATCTGGGTCCTCAAGATGCTCCAGTGGTTCCAAATGTTGTTACTCCTGCACCTCTTGTGGTGCATACTGTTCCTACTGCACCTCCTTCGGTGAATTTGGTTTCGTTTGTTAATGAAGATGTGTGTCGTCCTTTCCCTCCGCCGAGGGAAGACTTGGGTCTTTTTGACAGAATGGATGATTTCCAAGAGCAGTTTGATAGAATGCAAAGAGAGATGAAGGCTCTTAGGGGAAAAGAGTTGTTCGGGCAGAATGTGAACGAGCTGTGTTTGGTCCCGAATTTTAAAGTGCCTGCTAAGTTCAAGGTCCCAGAATTTGAGAAGTACAAGGGCAAAACTTGCCCTCGTGCTCATTTGGTGATGTATGTGAGAAGGATGTCCACCCATACTGATGATCAGCGTCTGCTGATTCATTTTTTCCAGGATAGTCTGACCAGTGCTGCGTTGAAATGGTACATGAGTTTAGACAGCGTCAACATCCATACTTTTAATGATTTACGAGAAGCATTCATTAAACAATACAAGTACAATGTGGATATGGCGCCTGACCGTGACCATCTTAGGGCCATGGTTCAGAAAGATAGAGAATCATTCAAAGAGTATGCGCAGAGATGGCGCGAAGTGGATGCACAAGTGATTCCTCCCATGGAAGAGAAAGAAATGACCAAGATTTTTCTAAATACGCTAGGAGCTTTCTACTACGAAAGAATGGTAGCAAGTGCCCCAAGTGATTTTACAGAGATGGTAGGAATGGGTGTCCGCCTAGAAGAGGCAGTAAGAGAAGGCCGTTTGACAAAGGGTGAAGGATATGGAGGTGTGAAGAAGCCATCTTACGGGTTTACAAAGAAGAAAGAGGGGGATACAAATGTTCTTATGCAAGAGAGAAAGGTAAACGCTCCTAGAAGGAATTATCAGCGTCATCCGCAAGTCGCCTCAGTTACTCATGTTATGAATGTCGCTCCAACTACTGTTGCTTATCAGAGACCATCTCAGCAGGGGAATCAAGGGTATAATCAGAGAAGGGAGAACTATGATCCTATTCCCATGAGCTATGCAGAGCTATTACCAGCATTGGTTCAGAAGAAGTTGGTCCAGACACGACCACCTCCCGCTGTACCATCACCATTGCTTTGGTATTACAAAGCAGACCAGATGTGTGCCTTTCATCAGGGAGCACCAGGGCATAGTGTTGAGAATTGTTATCCTTTGAGGACTGAAGTGCAAAGGTTGTTGAAGTCTATAATTTTATCTTTCAAAGACGTGGGACCTAATGTGATAGACAATCCTCTACCCAAGTACGGGGGAGTGAATGCTGTGAATATGGTGGCCGGTTGTCCAGGCGACTTTCAAATTTTTGACATTAATCTGGTTAGAGGGGATTTGGTGAAGATGCACGAAGATCTCTGTAAATTCAGTTATTATACGCATGACCATACCGGTTGTGCTGTTTGCAGTACATATATACAGGGTTACGAGAATATAAATGTTGATTTACAAGAGATGATAGATGAAGGTTTAATCTATATAATCAGGTCTAGGGCAGAATATGAAGAGGAAGTGAATATGGTTTCTGGATGTCCGGGTGAATTCAGAATTTTTGATGTGGATCATTTGAATGAGGATCTAGTGTAGTTACATGCTACCTTCTGCCATACTGCTGGTCAGGTGGAACACCAATATGGATCTTGCATAATTTGTTGTCGAAATCCCCGAGGATGTTCTGTTGTGAGGGAAGGTGTTCAGTTGCTGTTAGACAATGGAACCATCTAGATCACAGGTCAGAGAGATGATTATCATGAGATTGATATGGTTGAATTCTGTTTGATGGAAGAGTCAGAGGAAGAGTATGCCTCCGCAGATGAGTATTTCTCTTCAGACGAAGATTTGTTTGCCGGAAATGAATTTTTGATGGATGAATGTGTTGAGGAAGGGGTGAATGTCATTGTACCTTGTTTTGGTGCACCCACTCATCTTTAGGTGGAATACCATAGCAAACCAGTTGTTTCCCCATTGGTAATTAGTCTGCCAGGTCATGTTCCCTATGAATCCGATAAGGTTGTGCCTTACAAATACAACGCTACAATCTTAGAAGATGGGGTGGAGATTCCCATCCAGTCGATGCCAGATGTTGGAAATATAGCTGATAATAGCAGAGTGACCCGTAGTGGTCGTGTATTTGCGCCGGTCATTCGAAGAGATGTTGTTGCTGGAAAGAAGATTGCTGAGAATGATGAGCCTAAGAAGTCTGCAGGAGGGACTAGTGGAGCTACATTATAAAAAGAAGTGGATGATATCTTGAAGATAATTAAGATGAGAGATTACAGAATTGTAGATCAGCTATTGCAGACTCCTTCAAAGATATCTATTCTAGCCTTATTGATGAATTCCTCTGCTCATAGAGAATCGTTGATGAGAGTACTAGACCAAGCTTTTGTAGAGAATGACATGCCATTAGATCAATTCAGCAGCGTAATTGGAAACATTACGTCATGTAACAATTTGAGCTTCTGTGATGATGAGTTACCAGATGAAGGGAGGAATCACAACCTGGCCCTCCATATATCCATGAACTGTAAGTATGATTCGTTGTCCAATGTGCTAATTGATAACGGATCTGCGCTAAATATCATACCAAGAAGTACCCTCTTGAAGTTAAAGTATCAAGGAACATCTATGCGCCCGAGTGGCATCATTGTGAAGGCTTTTGATGGGTCGAGGAAATCTGTCATCGGTGAAGTGGACCTGCCCATCCATATAGGAACATATTTGTTCTTGATAACCTTCCAGGTTATGGATATTATTCCCGCATATAGTTGTTTGCTTGGACGACCATGGATACACGAAGCAGGGGCTGTCACTTCAACTCTGCATCAGAAGCTAAAATTGTGCGTGAAGGGAAGGTAGTGATCATAAATGGGAAGAAGGCGTTGTTGATATCCCATCTATCCTCTTTCAGTATTGTAGAAGCGGATGAGGCTGCTATTGGAACCCAGTTCCAAGCCCTATCCATTGACAACATAAGGAGGAATGAGAATTCTGTAGTTTCCCTGAAGGAAGTGCAACAGGTTGTGCGCAATGGTCATAATGCAGTTTGAGGACGACTGGTGGATCCACCCGTGAACAAGAACAGAACTGGTTTGGGTTTTTCTTCGAAGAATGGCAAAGGCGAAAGTTTGAAGTTAAAGTCTCCTGTGAACAGTTATCATGATGTTTTCCGCAGCGGAGGCTACCTCCATCCAATTGGTTCTGGAATCAATGTTGTTGAAGAAGATGAAGCAGAGCAGGAAGTACCGAATTTTGTGACGCATGGAGTCCGAGTTCAGAACTGGGTCACCATTGATGTTCCTTCTTGCATACATATTTCAAAGTAATTTGTTTTGTTAATATGTTTCTTTCTTTGAAAAGCTTTCAATCTGCCCAAGGTGAAAGTATTGTATGGGCTTATCCGTTTGCTTTGATTTTTAAGATCATTAATAAAAGTTGTCGTTGCTTCCAAAAATATGTCTTTATTCTCTACTTTTTCTTGGGAAATGGTAATCAAATAAAAAACCCTTTCAAAATAAATGATAACTAAAAATTAATCTGCATGATCACTTGTTATATGTGTCAGTTTCTAAAAGCAATCATAAATCATATGTGCAGATTAATTAAAAAATCCGTTGAATACAATGGCCCTGCACCCTCTCCCAACTTTGAATGTCCTGTGTTTGGGGCTGAAGAAGAAGATTATGATGAGATTCCAGAAGAGGTCTCATGGTTGCTTGAGCACGAGGATAATACCATTCATCCATATAAGGAGCCTTTGGAAGTGATTAATTTGGGTTCAGAAGAAGATCCGAAAGAGATTAAGATTGGAGCATCGTTGCATCTTGATGTGAAGAGCGGGTTGATTGAGTTGTTGAAAGAGTATGTGGATATTTTTGCTTGGTCTTATAAAGACATGCCTGGTCTATATACAGACATTGTTGAGCATCATTTGCCATTGAAGCCAGAGTGTCCACCAGTTAAACAAAAGTTGAGAAGAACCCACCCAGATATGGCAGTAAAGATCAAAGAGGGGGTCCTAAAGCAGATTAATGTTGGTTTTCTTATGACGTCAGTGTATCCTCAATGGATTTCCAATATTGTCCCAGTACCGAAAAAAGACGGAAAAGTCCGCATGTGCATAGATTACAGAGATCTAAATAAAGCTAGTCCAAAAGATGATTTTCCATTGCCTCACATTGATATGTTAGTGGATAGCACAACAAAATTAAAAGTATTCTCGTTCATGGACGGATTTTCCGGGTATAATCAAATAAGAATGGCTCCAGAGGACATGGAAAAAACAATGTTTATCACACCCTGGGGAACATTCTGTTACAGAGTGATGCCCTTCGGGTTGAAGAATGCTGGTGCAACGTACCAGAGGGCTATGACAACCCTATTCCATGATCTGATGCACAAGGAAATTGAAGTATATGTTGATGATATGATTGCCAAATCCCAAACTGAAGAAGGGCATATAAAAGATTTGTTGAAGTTGTTTCAGCATTTGAGGAAGTTTCGTCTCCGCTTGAATCCAAATAAATGCACCTTCGGAGTTAGATCGGGGAAATTGTTGGGTTTTATTGTTAGCCAGAAAGGAATTGAAGTTGATCCTGATAAAGTCAGAGCAATTCAAGAAATGCCAGCACCAAGAACTGAAAAGCAAGTCAGGGGTTTCCTCGGGCGTTTGAATTATATTTCCAGATTCATTTCCCACATGACTGCAAAGTGTGAACCGATCTTTAAGTTGTTAAAGAAAGATCAAGGTTGTGTGTGGACGGATGACTGCCAAAGGGCATTTGAGAGTATTAAAGAGTATCTGCGTGAACCTCCTATCTTGCTCCCTCCCGTAGAAGGAAGACCGCTGATTATGTATCTAACGGTGTTAGATAAATCCATGGGTTGTATTCTGGGACAACAGTATGAAACGGGAAAGAAAGAGTTCGCCATTTATTATCTTAGCAACAAGTTCACTGATTGTGAATTGCGGTATTCCATGCTAGAAAAGACATGTTGTGCTTTGTCCTGGGCGGCAAAGAGTTTACAGCAGTATATGTTGAATCATACCACTTGGTTGATCTCCAAAATGGATCCAATCAAGTATATTTTTGAGAAGCCTGCTCTTACGGGGAGAATTGCTCGCTGGCAGATGTTGTTGTCTGAATATGATATTGAGTACCACACTCAAAAAGCTATTAAAAGTAGTGTGTTGGCAGATTACCTTGTTCACCAACCGATGGAAGATCATCAGTCTGCAGAATTTGAATTCCCTGATGAGGATGTGATGTTCTTGAAAGTGAAATATTGTGATGAACCATTGCCTAAGGAAGGCCCTGACCCTGAATCTCATTGGAGTATGATTTTTGATGGAGCGGTGAATGCTTATGGTAAAGGAATTAGTGTTGTGATTGTCACTCCTCATGGATCGCACATTCCTTTTACTGCGAGGCTAACATTTGATTGCACTAATAATATGGCGGAATATGAGGCTTGCATCATGGGTCTTGAGGAAGCTATTGATCTCAGAATCAAAATTCTAGATGTGTATGGTGATTCAGCTTTGGTAATAAATCAGATTAAAGGAGAATGGGATACTCGTCACCCTGGCTTGATCCCTTACAAAGATTATGCTAGAAGATTGCTACCCTTCTTCAATAAAGTTAAATTCCATCACATCCCTAGTGATGAAAATCAAATGGCGGATGCTCTGGCAACTCTGGCTTCCATGTATCAAGTGAATTCTTGGAATGATATACCCCGTATTACAGTTCGACGGCTGGATAGGCCCGCTCATGTGTTTGCGACAGAGGAGGTAGCAGATGAAAAACCTTGGTATTATGATATCAAGCATTTTCTTCAGACTCAGGAATACCTGATTGGTGCATCGAGGAAAGATAGAAAGACATTGAGAAGATTGGCAGGCAGTTTCTTCCTCAGTGAAAATGTGCTATACAAGAGAAATTATGACATGGTCTTGCTCAGATGCGTGGATAGACACGAAGCAGACATGTTGATGCATGAGATTCATGAAGGTTCATTTGGCACTCATGCTAATGGACATTCGATGGCTAAAAAGATGCTAACGGCAGGTTACTATTGGTTGACAATGGAATCTGATTGTTGAAAATTTGCAAAGAAGTGCCATAAATGCCAGATTTATGCAGATAAGATCCATGTGCTTCCGACACTTCTCAATGTAATTTCCTCCCCATGGCCTTTCTCTATGTGGGGTATTGACATGATCGGGATGATAGAACCCAAAGCTTCGAATGGACACCGTTTCATTTTGGTAGCGATTGACTACTTTACCAAATGGGTAGAGGTTGCTTCTTATGCCAATGTTACCAAACAAGTGGTTGTGCGTTTCATCAAAAACAATCCGATATGCCGGTATGGTGTGCCGAGTAGAATCATCACTGACAATGGCTAAAATTTGAACAACAAAATGATGACAGAACTGTGTGAAGAATTCAAGATTGTCCATCATAATTCGTCTCCATACATGCCAAAGATGAATGGGGCTGTTGAGGCTGCTAATAAGAATATCAAGAGAATTATCCAGAAAATGGTTATTACTTATAAGGATTGGCATGAAATACTCCCTTTTGCTCTGCATGGATATCTAACATCTGTCTGCACTTCAACAGGAGCAACCCCGTTCTCCCTGGTATATGGAATGGAAGTTGTACTCCCTGTTGAGGTAGAGATTCCCTCGTTGTTTGTGATAATGGAAACCAAGTTGACAGAGGCTGAATGGGTCCAGAACATGTTTGACCAATTGAATTTGATTAAAGAGAAGAGGATGACAGCTTTACGTCATAGGCAGTTATATCAGAAAAGAATGAAGAAAGCATTTGATAAAAAGGTCAAAGCTCGTGAATTCAGAGAAGGAAACCTCGTGCTCAGGAAGATCATGTCTTTTAACACTGATTCTAGGGGCAAGTGGACTCCCAATTTTGAAGGCCCGTATGTTGTCAAGAAAGCCTTCTCTGGTGGTGCATTAATTCTTGAAACTATGGATAGCGAGGAGTTACCACGTCCCATGAATGCTGACACAGTCAAGAAATACTTCGCCTAAAGAAATAAAAGAACAACTCGCTAAGTTGAAAACTCGAAAGGGCGACTTAGGCAAAAAGGAGCATCTCGGTAGGCTGAAAACCCGAAAGGGCGGTCTAGGCAAAAATTAGAGACATAAACAGAATAAATTTCCCGCTAAGTTGAAAACCCGCAAGGGCAGCTTAGGAAAAAGTTAGGGATTTTTCTTGGCAAGTAACTACGTCAGACAAGACTTGATCGTTGAAGTAACAATCTTCTCGGATCCTCACCATACTTCAACAAAAGTTGTTGCTCAGGACTTCAAAAGTTGTTAGGGGAATGGTGGTCATTGTATCTCAATGTATCTTTTCCATTATATATTACCATTTCCCAAACTTTGTAATCATCCATGGAGTCTCTCCATTCGCAGACTACCATTCTATTAATAAAATTCGAGCTTTTGCCCAATTCTTTGTGTTCTTATTTTTATTTAGCTTGCAAAGACATCATTTATTACTGATAATAACTTTCAAAGCAAAAAGATTAAAAAAACAAAATTGACTTTTCAAAAAGAAAGACATCTTTACAATTCAATTTACTTTGGGATTTATGATGAAACATTGACAACAAAAATGGTGATCCCTGGAATGAACAAACTCCGGTTGTTTAAAGAATATTTACTTCCTTCGTGAAGGTTTTTCTCAGGTCATCTTGTTGGTATATGCGCAATCTTTGTGTGTTTCTCAGATAATTAAAGACGATACCAGTTGGCGTAAGGTACAGTATTAGGTTTGTGATCCCATGATCCCCGGCCAAGTCTTGGTTCGCTTTTGATTTTGGGTTTGCATGGTCAGAAGCCTCTGTCCCAGGTTCCCCAGCGAAGTTTTCCCTCATATGATGAAAGGTTTTATTCCCTTGGTGTGCTAAGATATCTTTCTTTTTGCAATATTGGCATTAGTGTTGATTTCTTGATTTCCCAGGAAGACTACACCAGGGCATCTTTTGTTGGAATAGGTTTGGTTTATATGAAGACTCAATCCAGTATTTTCCAGTGAAGGCCTTGTTTATTTGATAGAAGTCCTTTTTCCCCAGTGAAAAACGTATCTTGGTTTCCCCTCGATGATGTGGTGTCGACCTCCCCAATGAAGTCAGCATGAAGTCCCCGGTAGAGGTCTCGATGATGAAGTATTGTCTCCCTTAATGAAGTCCGTATGTTTTTCTTCCTTCAAAGTGGGTCTGATTTCCCCAGTGAATGTTTTGACAATTTGGTTTCCATTTGCCTTATTCACAATCAGTATCGAAATCCCCAGTAAGAGTACGGACTGTGAAACATTTGTTTTCCCCATGGAAGTCTGTGTGTTATTCCCTGGGAAGGTTATCCCAGGGCATCTCTTGTTGGAATGAGTATTCATGATGAAAAGTTTTCAATCCTCAGTTTATTTTCTCCAAGGAAGTGGGTTTGAATTCCTCAGTGAGGTTTGGTTGTCTCGGTGTCAGTCTGCTTTATTTGAGACTAGTTTTGCAATCTTCAGTAGGCATGTTGTTTTTGGAAAACTGGTTTCTCCGATGAAAATAGAAGAAAGATGTTCTATCCCGGTATCTGTTTGATTTAGCTACATCCGGATTATGTTTCTCCTCAGTGAAGTTAGGACAGACAATAGGTTTGGTTTCCGCAGTTGCTTTTACCTTTCTTGGATTGATCTTTCTGGTTGAAGTTTAGACCAATGTTGTTAGTACCTGAGGCAGTTTTGTTCGATTATGTATCCTTTTACCAGCATATACACGATATCACTCATACATTCATACATGCATCATGCATTGTTACAAATAATTTTTTATTGACATTGTGTTCAAACCTTCCTGCAGCACTCCTTGCTTAGTTGGATTTGGTTTTCCCTCTTGAGTTTATTTCACAAAGGATGTATCTTCTTTGGCCGTCTTGCTCCAGTTTGTTTCTAATTGGATTCGTGGTTGCATGACAATATTATTTACTCTGGATTTCTGAGGACTTTGAGCTTTGATTTGTGCATTTATTTTGCACGAGAAGACTTTATCTCTTCAGCAGGAATAATGTGGCATTTCCCCAGGAAGCCATATTTCTATCCCCAGGAAGTCATAACTCTTTCCCCGGGAAGCCACATTTCTATCACCAGAAAGTCGTTTCTTTTTGCAATCCTCCATGATAACAAGCAATAGGTATCTTTGTTTGAGCAACTTGTGCTTCCCTGTACAAGTCGATGTAACTTTTTTTTGCTATTTCCTCTATGAGTGATTAGCTTGCAGTCCGTCGTCAATTTACGCCAGTGGATCACAAGACTTTCAAATTCACAGAAATTGCTCATTGTGAAATCTTTGCAAGTGGAAGTCTCTTTATTTAAGACAACTTACATATTACCCTTTCCAGGCGGAATTCCTTGGTTAAGAAAGAAGTTGAGACCCGATCTAGGTGAAACACCAGAAGTTTGGGGAACATATGATATTTTCAAAATCTACCTTCAGTGAACGTTGGTAGTGCATCGGCAGTGAACATCGGTGTTTCTTATCTTTTTTCTATCATCAGTGAACGGTGGTAGTTCCTCTCCAGTGAACGACGATGGTATGATATTTTCAAAATCTACCTTTAGTGAACGTTGGTAGTGCATCAGCAGTGAACATCGGTGTTTCTTATCTTTTTGCTATCATCAGTGAACGGTGGCGGTTCCTCGTCAGTGAACGGCGATGGTATGATATTTTCAAAATCTACCTTCAGTGAATGTTGGTAGTGCATCGACAGTGAACGTCGGTGTTTCTTATCTTTTTGCTATCATCAGTGAACGGTGGTGGTTCCTCGTCAGTGAACGGCGATGGTATGATATTTTCAAAATCTACCTTCAGTGAATGTTGGTAGTGCATCGGCAGTGAACGTCGGTGTTTCTTATCTTTTTGCTATCATCAGTGAACGGTGGTGGTTCCTCGTCAGTGAACGGCGATGGTATGATATTTTCAAAATCTACCTTCAGTGAACGTTGGTAGTGAATCGACAGTGAATGTCGGTGTTTCTTATCTTTTTTCTATCATCAGTGAACGGTGGTGGTTCCTCGTCAGTGAACGACAATGGTATGATATTTTCAAAATCTACCTTCAGTGAACGTTGGTAGTGCATCGGCATTGAACGTTGGTGTTTCTTATCTTTTTGCTATCATCAGTGAACGGTGGTGGTTCCTCGTCAGTGAACGGCGATGGTATGATATTTTCAAAATCTACCTTCAGTGAACGTTGGTAGTGCATCGGCAGTGAACGTCGGTGTTTCTTATCTTTTTGCTATCATCAGTGAACGGTGGTGGTTCCTCGTCAGTGAACGGCGATGGTATGATATTTTCAAAATCTACCTTCAGTGAACGTTGGTAGTGCATCGGCAATGAATGTCGGTGTTTCTTATCTTTTTGCTATCATCAGTGAACGGTGATAGTTCCTCGTCAGTGAACGGCGATGGCATGATATATTTTCTCTTCTACCTTCAACTATTGAGTTGGTAGTTTACCGTCATCTGTGAGTCGATATATCTTCTTCTCTCTACCTTCAGTGAACGTCGGTAGACATCGGCAGTGAACGTCGATGCTTGTTATCCTCCTCTCTAGTTCTATTCTTTTGGTCCACCAGTGATTTATTTTCCTAGTGGGGTAGCTCCTTTATTTCTTCATTTTTGTGGCATCCCCAGTGTTACTTTGCGTCTCTTTTGTTCTGTTCATATGCATCCATAATCATAAGCATTGCATGGCATCTTAGAGATAAAAATAGGGCTTGTTTTATATTTAAGTATCTTCAATCGCGTCGACACAAAGATTTGTAACCTTCGTATCTCCGGATAGAAGACACTTAAATAAGGGCAGCTGTTGTACCCCAATTTTTGCCCCTAAGATTCCTCTGTCATATCATATCAACTCGATCATAACAAGATCACATTAGGGTTGGTTCTTCCTCTTTTTTCTTATCTTGAGGAATCTCCAAGCACCTTGGTTGTGTATTTTGTATATGTGTTGTTGACTAACTTCTAATCAAAATATAAAAAATATTTGTCTTTGTCTTTGTATATTTTTGTTTTGTAGGTACCAAGTCGAAGCATCTGACAAATAAGGATTTCTGGTATTATTTTCCTAAAATCTCTATTTTGCAAAGAAAAAGAATTAAAAATTTTCATTTTTTTCACTGATGCAATCGATTGCTCTTAAAGTGAAATCGATTGCACATAGTGTATTTTGCGCCATTTTTGAAAAAAATACACTGTGCAAATCGATTTGCACTATAGTGCAATCGATTGCACAGCGTGAAAATTAAAAAAAAAATCAGCATTTTAAACTTGTCAAATTTTGGCTCCAATTTTCCTTCACTTTTGAAAGATGTATCATTAATTCAAATTTTAGTGCCAATCTTTCATTTTTAAAAAGAATTATCATTAATTCAAATTTTGGCTCTAATATTTGAAAGAATTATCATTAATTCAAATTTTGGCTCTAATTTTTGAAAGAGTTATCATTAATTCAAATTTTGGCTCCAAGAATCGATTACCAAATTACCACTAATCCCAATCCTAAAACTCTATAAATAGAGCTCTCATTTCATTCAAATTTCAAGCTTTTGATAGCCAAATCCACCTTGCTAAAAAATCTCTCAATTCTCTCCATCTACCAAATTCACTCAAAGCTCCATTTTCAAAAAGTTAGTAAGCTTTGCATTGAAGCTTACTAATCTTTGAGTTAAACCTTCATCCAAACACTTTTTATCCATTAATTCTCTACATCCAAGATTGGTCAATTGATTCTTGTGGTTGAATTGAAGCAAATTCTTGAAGTTGTTTTGATAATTCTCTAGATCTACCTTTGGTAAGTTGGATAATTCATCTTTCACAATGTGATCTCTTGGTGATCTTTGGGATTGATTCTTTGAGCATTATTTTGTGATTTCAGTGGTGTTATTTTCTCATAATTTCATGGAATTTTCATGCTCAAGTGGATCCATGATCATAAGGTGTTTGATGGAAAGTTTGAACAAGAAATTGCCCTTTTAAAATGTTATTTTTTCTATTGTAACTGTGTGCAATCGATTGCACAGAAGCAATTTTGCACAATTTTTAGAAAATTGTACTGTGTAAATCGATTTACACAATAGTGCAATCGATTTACACAGGGACAGAATGCACTTTTTGCCTTGTTTTGGGGCAGCTTTGATCCAAAATGCTGTTTCTACTCACTCCTTTTGATTGTTGGTTTGGATTGCAATTTTAAATGTCCAATTTGTCTTTAAACTCAATGGACTTTGTGATGTAGATGAAGTTGGATAAATTTTCATCAATTCAAATCTACCTAAGAGTGAATTATTTAATTCATTTTTGGTGCTTTGGATTAATGATATGTTTAGTGCTTTAATCCATCTAGAGGAGTGGTTGAATTTAAAGATGAAAGAATTTTGAAATGGTGATCCAAATTAGCTTATCATTTCCCTCCCTCTTCATCTTATCCCTTTCTTTTTTTAATTGTGCTACATGTTAAGGGATGGTGATCTCTATATCATTTATCCAAAGATGAAGTACATAGATTGCTATTGACCGGCCTCAAAACAGGTGTGACTTCTACATAAGTCCACTTACGATTGCTTAACATAGCGCTAAATTTTGTCCCGATTCGAATAAATGATCATTCGTGGCCCAAACTTATGATTGCAAGCCCAAGTATGTTAATTTGATCTCTTTGATCCAATAACCTTGAGATTCATTGTGTGGAGGCTTTGGTTCTACCAATCCTCTAATGGATCTACAACACCTTTGGTCAACGCGGATCACTTAAACATCGTTGATCATTACATGTTACCTTGTGAGAATTCCAAAATGGATGATATACTTGACAAAAAGCAAATGCAACTTGTTGTGTGGAGGCTTTGGTTCTACCAATCCTCTAATGAGTTCCAAATGCAAGTTTCAAGATAGTCAACCAACTAACCACTAATTACTAACAATTAACTTTACTTTATGCTTTTATTTTCATGCTTTATGTACCATTTACTTTTAGCATTTTACATTTCAAGCTATTTTCATCTTTGCTAACTTGAGCATTTACTTTTATGTCATTTTTATTTTGCTCACTTGAGCTTTTCTTTCTTTTTAAAGACACCTAATAATCAACATGAACCATAAAAATCATTAATGATACTTGGACTACATGGTTACTATCCTTTGCATTATGGAGTGATGGACTTCTTGGACTTAGGATTAGAGACTTTGGCCTATCTTGGAGACTTTGTGACTTTATTTGATATTTTTTCTGGAGTTCTTGAGGTTTACCTCAAGACATTTGGTTGTTTGTTTGTTTTGTGTGCTGGTTATTGAGATTACGATCTTTGTTTGTAATCTGGAATTCACCCGTATACAGCCGTTACTCTGCCCAATTTTTGCGAAGACTTAAAACACTTGAAGTTTGGTTCTCTCAAGAGGTTTAGTGACTTTGCTTGCTTGGTTTCAATCCGAAGAATGGGACTTCTATATTGACTCATAATGTCAAGTATTAGCTTCTTGTTGGTTAGATGGTTCTTATCCCCTAACTTTTACCTTATGCTTTAGGATAGCCTCTTCTTCTCCTCCCATCTTCTTTAATTTCAAAAATCTTCTCCCTCCTTTAAAAAAAACTCTTCTTGTTTTGAAACTTGAAACATTTTCATAATAAACATGGACTTAGGTCCATGCATCTTCGAAACATTTTCATAAATAAATTCCAATCAATTTAATAATACCTTAACATTTTTTTGTGAGAAGACTAAAAGTCAATCAATCTCATTTCAAACCATTTTGCCACTTTGGCTTTTATCTTTAAACATTTCTCAAAAGATTAGACTCTTGTCAATTCTTGTAGTGATGCAAACAACTATACTTCTATGATATGTAGTGAAGTGAGATATTTTCCACTTGGGTGTTGAGTGAGGCATTGTTGATTTTAAAATCCAAGACATATCCTTCACTTTGAGATGATGCAAATTCTCCTTTCTCATGATTGTCGGTAGTAAGTATGTTTTTTCACACGGACAGTTGCGATGATGCCTTATCTCATAAAATCAACCAACACACTTGTGTTTCAAATTTTTAAAAGAGGAACTACGTGTACCATGATCCCATATTGCATGAAAGGTGGTACGTAGGCACTAAAGGTTCGCAACCGCGGCGGGTGCAAAAATCATAAAAATATTTATTTTCTCACCTCCACCATCCATTTTATATACAACACATTTTTATAGCCAAAATATACAGATTTTTCAAAGAGGTTCCTGCGGAGTACCGTAGATGTTTAGGGTGCTAATACCTTCCCTTTGCATAACCAACCCCCTTACCTTGAATCTTTCCCCCTCTTTTTGGGTTATTCGCCCTTTTCCCATTCCTTTGGAAACAATAAAGCGCGGTGGCGATTTTTATTTTGATTTGTATAAAGTCTAGTCAATCCAATGGCTTAGACTTGCACATTTCTACCGCCACAGAAGCACCGAAGGGTCATTGAGGGACTATGATCTTTATGATGATTTTTAACCGAGGGTATTTGCTAATGGTATCTCTACGTTTGAGGGACATGACCATTTTTATCCAAAGGAAACAAGTGGAATCACCCTAGAGGTGCGTATGTGAATAATGTTTTAGTTCATTTCATTTTTCTTTCATATTAGGGTTATCTAGCATTTGTTTTAGATCTTTCCATAGAAACCTTATTAGCATACATGTAGCAATTGTAAGTAAAGCGGTAAAATGCAAAAAAAACAAGAATCTAAACTATTACAGGGCTTCAGGGAAGGGGGTACAAACCATAAAAAAACAGGGAGAAGAAATAGTAAACCCTAGTTTAAGCTATTACAGACCATCAACAGTTACATTATAAGAAAAAACAACGCAAAAATGAAAGAGTGCGCGAAGATTGTAAAAGTAAAGAGAAACGGAGAAATGTTTTCTTTTTTGTGATCATTTTTGATTAAAAAGTTTGATGACTTAAGCTAACTTAATTAATTTTAATTGATTAAAAAATAAAAGTTTTGTTAGTGAAAATGAAACGACTAAAATGACCTAATTATTTTTATTAAACAAAAATGAAGTTAATTTATTTAACAAAAGTTAATAAATTTAATAAAGAGGACAAATTAATTTGGTTAATTTTAATAAAGGAAAAAACCTAATTATTGATTGTAAGTTTATTTGAATAAAAATTAATTATGTGAAAAAAAGGTTTAAAAAAATATATAAAATAAAAAAGAAATGCAATGGGCCTGAAGAAGGAAATTGGGGGGTAAGGAAGCAAGTCTATTAGGCCCAAACGTGCAGGCCCAACTGCTTGAATGGGATTCAGTGTAACTCTTCAATGAGGGTATAACGTGGGTGTGAGATCTAAAACATAGGATTTGGCTTTGTGAAGATCTGATGGTCATGAGATGGAGGGTACACAACATGCACATGAGACTGGCTTGTACTAGATCTGCAAAAATCACAAAACATAAAAAATGTCTCACACCTAGATCGAACTCAGGTACAGGCGTAGGAGAGGCTTAAGGGAAAGCGCGCTGCCACTGGGGTGGTCTTTACATCCATTGTCTTTAATCAATCAAAAAGTATATAATATAAAATGAGTGCTAATGTCAGACAAACAAAAAACACGTGCGCAAGAGTGGGTCCCTGGTATTTAGAGAGAGCCAATCATGACACTCCATCATGTCATACAGACGGTCAGAATTTTCAAACCACCGCCTATGATGGTTTCCACCGTCTTCTCTGATGAGAAGAATTTTGAAACCTGCAAAATATGTAAAATCAAAACATACAAAACATGTTATTTCCCTTAAAATTTCCTCCTAAGTTTGAATATAGGGTCCGTTTTGGCTAAAAGTCCTTGTATCATGAGTTTTAAATTAGAAACCCTAGCACGGTTCAACTATGGTGAACCAAGATTTGGATGTTCTAAACTCCATGTAATGACTGTGACCTGCTTTAAACATTCATATAAACCGATCTGGATGTTTAGAAATATTCAACAATGCATAGAATTGAAAAATATGACTAATGGAAACAATTGTAATCTGAGATGATGAACATGATATTTCAGGCACAGGGAACTGTTGAAGATCAATGTACTTACTATGTAGATGTTCAGGAATTGATAAGAGCGCTTGCTTCTGCTCGAATATGGCTGGAAATTGCTACACGAAATTGTAAGTTTTCTTTGAAAAATTTAGTTTTGAAACCCTTATTCTTGTGGTAGTTGCGCTCGCCCCTTGCATCTGATGATATTTGTCTTTTTATAGACTTATGGAATTAGGTCAACAAACTTGGTAAACAATCTTGTGTGATCAAAGCATGATTTGTTTCCAAATGATTTCAAATACTTTCCAAAATTTGAAGATCCACTTCCAAAACAAGTCCACACGGTTTCTAGCATTAGTTGGCTAGGATTTGTGCTTTTGATTTGATCCAACATGAATGTCCATGCGCCTATTACCTTTTACTTGTATTTTATTATATTTAATTTGAATTTAATTAAGTAAAAATCCAAATAAACATAAATAAAAATTAAGGTAAGGTAAGAATGAGTTTAGGAGTCCTCTAAGGCATCATGAACATGTTTAGACCTTAAAACATAGGTGCATTAGTCCATGAATTTCAAGTTTGCTCAAAATGAACTTCATGCATTTTCTCAAAATTTCCCAACTTGAAATGGTCATAACTCTCTCTCAATTTTTATCTTTTTAAGGTGATCTTTGACTTTTTCAAAAGCTCAAGATGTCCTCTTCTATTTCTCTTTTGATCATTTTTGCATTTGGAGACTTTATCTTGATACAAGTTGCCTTGACAAAAAGTGTGTTTTTATTGACTTTTGAAATGACCTATAATGTATGGGCTCATATCTCTCAAATGTAGAATTTTTTGGACTTGAGCATACAAATACAAAGTTGTAGAGAATTGAATTTCCTTCAAAATGGGCTTTGGTTGGGGAAAATTTGATGAAGCGTGTGAAATTTGACATCTTGCCGATCTATCAGACCATCATACAGATTACAACTGAGGGCATCGATTATGGACTGTTCAAGAGATGTGGCGAGGAAGCAGTTGAGCTAGCACGTTCCATCCTTACTGAGGCACGGAGTATGTTAGGTTACTATAGGAAGAGGAGGGGACATGGTGTTAGGACCAAGCACACACAGTAGAGTATGCATTTATTTGTATTTTGGATAACTTTAATTGAATTTGAGAATAATTATTGTACTAATATTTTCATTTTCTATAATATTCGGTTTTATTAAAGTTTTACGTGGTTTTATAATATTCGTTTTCATTAATCCTTGAAACAAATAACAGTATACTTTATTCGAATTGAAATTAGTTTCAATTGAAAACACCACAAGAGTGGAAAATTGATTCTGTAAAAATTACACTGTATATATTCAGATATGCCATTCCGAATTTACCTTGAGGTTTATTCGAAAATGCATAGCCGAACTAAATGTTGGATTTTCTAAAGTGAAAGGTGACTTCGGACATGCATCTCTGAATTCCCCTAGAGGTGTATTCGGCTATGCATATATGAACTATGTTTTGGGGAAAAGTGGTATTTGGTGCGTTCGGATAGGCATTTCCGAATTCACCTAGGGGAAATTTTGGATTTTCAAGAGTATTCCCCATGTAACAAGGATGGAAGAGAAATTGCCATTATTAAAGACATGTGGAATTCCTTAAAGATGAAGTATCAAGAAATTAGTATTGTCAAACACGCTAAATTACAAGTTCTTTACAAAGAGTTTGAAATTAAAATAGGGATGTTGGACAATCTATTGATTAAAATTTCCTAAGAACATTGAAAATTGTAAACCCAATGAGGATACACGGAGAGAATATGGAAGATGTGAGAACTATTAAGAAGATTGTATGCTCTATGACCTATAAGTTTGACAATGTGGTATGTTCAATAGAAGAATATAATGACATTTAAATTATGTCAATAGATGGGTTACAAAGTTCAATGTTATTGCATGGACAACATATGTCAAATCACATTCAGGAAGAACAAACTCTCAAAGTGACTCATGCTAGGAATTTGTCTAGAAGAAGAGGTCGAGAAAACTTTAGAGGAAGGGGAATGGGACGTGGTAGAGAAAGCCTTGACAAGACATATTTATTCAATGTTATAATTGTCACAAAATCAGACCCTTTTAATGGGAATGCCCTGTTAAAACATAAGGAAATGAGAACTTTGTTTAAATAGATAAGGAATTAATATTATTGATGGCTTACATGGATAACAAGCAAGCTGGAAATGGGGAGATCTGGTACCTTGATTCAGGGTGTAACAGTCACATGAGAGGTAAAAAAAACATTCTTTATAATTTAAACGAAAGCTTTCTACAAAATGTAGATGAACAAGAAAATGCATAATATATATGATATATATTATGTACCTGATATTAAAAGAAATATGATAAGTTTAGGATAATTGAAAGAAACATGTTGTGTAATTGTAATCCATAAGGGAACTTGTCAAATTCGTGATCTAAAAAAGGAACTATTTGTTAATTTTAAGATACTTGGAAATCAGTTGTTTCAGCTAAAAATAAGAACTTTTGAAAACCAAAATTGTCCAAAAGCATATATTTTAGATCAAACATGATTATGTCATTACAACTTTAAACATTTAAACTTTGATGGACTCAAAGCTTTACAATAAAAAGAAATGGTGAAAGGGTTTTACCTAAGATAGTGTCTAAAGTGTTAGACATGTCTTTCAACTAGTACACTAAAACATATGTGGTCTAATTAATCCAACCACCAATAAGAATAAAATGTGCTTTATAACTTTCCTAATAATTGTAGTAAAAAAAACATTAGTGTAAGTTCTCTATGTTTAGGATTGGCATTAATTTTTGTAAAATAAATAAGACTGCAATATGTTAGATAGGAAGTATTAACTTGCTAACAGGAACAGGTTGAGCAAGAAGTCTTATCTTATGTTAGGACATGTTGAGTTGAAGTGTTTCAACATCCGGAGTAACATGTCGGATAAGATGTCCTATGAAGGAGCATACGGCACTGCGCCTTAGTTGAAGTGGACAGTTAGATAATGTTATGATTTAACATATGAAAAATATTCTGGGAATATTATGAAATGTTATATGGCATTGATTTAAAGTTCAATAAGAATCAAATCAGAATGTTGAATATTATGCAGTTTCTAAATATGGAGATATTTTAGGAAACTAATGATTGAAGATCTTGTTTATAGCATAAGTTACTACTGGTTGTGACATCTGATATGATGTATTTTGAAGACCCAAATCCAGTTGGGTATAGGTGTTGTACCCCAAAATTTTCCCTCTCATTTTACTCAACACATGCCTATTGAGATCCTTAACTTGCCCCAACGATGCCCAATAATTGATCAGACAAATTCTCCTCCCAAGGCAATGAACCCCCAACTAGGGTTTCCTTTTTCATGAAGATGTTTGAGTTCCAATGGTCTCCAATTCTTTCCATGGTCCTAACATGTCCTCAAGATCATCCATGCCATGTTATATTCTTTGCTCAATAAGTTTGCTCAAACAATTGCTCAAGTATTGGAAAATCAACTGTGCTAGGTCAAAAGTCAACTGTGACCTATATACAGTCAAACTTCAAGATTTTTAGTCAACATCAACATTTTGAAGTGATATCCATCATTTGATCAAAGGGTGATCATGATTCCTCAAGAAATGCTCCTAATTCATCAAAAGTCAAAAATAGCAAATTAGGGTTTCTATAGGAAAAGTCAACCAAACTTTGACCAAGCATAACTTTCTCATAATTCATCATAAATTTTCCAACCAAAGTTCATTTTGAAGATAATCCAATTTCCTACAACGTCACTTCAACCCTCAAGTCCAAAAAATGCACCATTTGAAAGATACAAGTTCATACATTACAGGTCATTTTTAGAAAGTCAATAAAAGCCACTTTTTGCCAATACCTTTAACATCAAGATAACTTCTTCAAAAGCAAAGTTGATCAAAAGAGGGATTGAAGTAGACATCTTGGGCTTTCCAAAGAGTATAATATCATCATCATGAAGTAAAAATTGAGCAAGTTATGGCTTACCCAAGTTAGGAAAATTTGGGAATTTCAAGAAATATGCATTGGGAAATTTTGAATTTTTAAGGCAATGGCTCAAATTCTTGAACTTCAAACATATTTCTAAGACCATATAGGACTCCTAAAAACATTTTTGCATAGTCTTGACTTTATTTGCATTTTATATTAATTTTATTTAATTAAAAATCAAATAAATCAAGATTATTACAAATAATATGTTTAAGGCTTGTTTTAATGCATGGAGGGGTCCCAATTTTTGTGTACAGCAAGGCCAATATGTTTACACTCATTCAATATTCAAAAATGGACAAAATCCCATTACTTTGGCCAAGGTTACAAATGACCATTCATGGAATTCAAAATATTGTCCATAGCTGTTACAAACATGGCATTTTCGTGTTCTCTCACCACTCTCTATATAAACAAGCTTTTGGAAAGCATCAAAAAGATATACATGACCTAGAGAACCCCTATCCAATTTGAAAAAAAACACTAAGTTGTCAAACTCGAATTTCCATTTCCAATTTGTTTCAATCCCAAACAAGTATCAAAACATATTCCTGGAGAGCCTCTGAAGCCATTGCAAGCATTCCCAAAGCCTGAAACGTCAAGAATCGTGCCCTATAACAGTCACAATTTGCATTTTTTATTTATTTCGATTCCTTTAATTCTTGCATCATAAACATATTTCAATTCGATATTTAGGTTTGTTATCATGTATACAAGGTATTTGAATGCTTTAATTTGAGTATAGACGCAGGAATCGTACGAAGCCATTGTTAGGGTTTCGAGGTCCCAAATTTGGAACTTCATGTAGAGGTAAAATTGGGTTAAATCGAGGGTATCCTTGTGTTCAGGGGAATGAATGCAATAGATCTATGCCCTTGGTTAGGATTCATCTTGCTTGTGCTGCATTTTTTAGTTTTGCAGTTTTGTATCTACAGACAAAAACTGTCATTATAGCTTATAGTGACGAATTTGTCCGTAGGTAAAAGTCTGGTCTCTAAAGTGACGGTTGCAGGAGGAAGAAGATTAGGTGTCAGTCCCCCACTGGAGGATTCAAATTAGTGCGCATTTTGTTTTTTTCTCAGATAATGTTTATTTTTTATATATAATATATTAATGTTATTGTATGTTTGAATGATCAAGACAACTCAGTTGGTAAGCTAGCGCGTGCATAAAGGAGAGGACCTGGGTTCGAGCCCCAGGTCTAGCAGTTTATTTTTTCTAATAATTATTCAACAGATCTAACACGTCTCCTAGCCAAGCATCCACTATACGCCCTCGGATCCCACCCTTTGGATCATCTCAAAGCAGATCCAATGCTTCAGAATTGAAGATCCATGGTGCACTCCCTGAAGGCTAATCACACTGGAATGCACACTGGCAATTGGGCCAGCACCTTTGGGCCTTGCAAAATTTTCAATTCACACCACCCAGTTGGCCAAATAGTACCAAGCCCATTCATTATTTTTTTGGTCTTTATTTCTTTATTATCATTTTATTTTAATTGTCTTAAATTCATTTTCTTTAATAATTAAAAATAAATAAATCAATAAATAGAATTAGGTTTGATAATTAAAATTATTTTTTAAAAAAAATTAATTTGATTATTATAACTTGATAATTTTTATTACATAAAAATTAATTAGATTTAGGTTAAGTTTTCAAATATTTTTTTTACATAAAAAAAATGACAAAAAATATTTTCTCTTTAATTGATAAGTTTTTTTAGGACTTAGACTTTATTCCCGTCTTAATTTTTTTTCGCGCGCTTATTTATTTTCATTTTACTTTCCAATTAATATAACTGTTAATGGTTTGTAATAGTTGTGAATTAGGTTTTCATTTATTGTTTTTATTTACCGCCTCCCCCCAAGTTTGGTTATGTAACCCCCTCCCCAAAGCCTTGTAATAGCTAGGTTTAAGTTTCTCGCATTTTATTTTATTTTGCTACTATTAACTGTTAGATGTATGGATAATAGGATTGTATGCAAAAGATAAATCAATTGTTTAAAACAGTAGAACACCCTAACTGTGCAAAGATAAATAAACTGAAATCAAACAGTTGCACATGCTCACCCATAGGGTATCTCCCACTTCAGTTTCCTCAGAACTACAGTCACTATTCTCGAACGTGAGAATTCTTAGTGACTGTCCTCTAATTCAGAGATCACAAGTCCCTTTCGAAGGTTTCCTCGGTAAAACAAAATGCGATCTTAGAACTTTAGGACAATTACTAAGAGATCTTGCCATGTTGCCTTAAGTGACTGTAATCGTCCCTTTCGATTGTCCTTTTAAACTCCAACGATGGAGATACCTACTCCTTAATAGTAGGATAGCGCTGTCTAAAGGAAATAAGAAAACGAAGGGTCTTTTTCGAGTAGGTAGAAACTTTTAAGTACCCGCTCAAAACAATCAATTTTTCACACTTACACTTTCAAACATTTTTCAAACAAAGTTTTTTTTAAAAAAACACTTTATCACCTCTTGAGGACTGATACAAGGGTTACCATAAAGTGAAACTCCACACTAAGGAATCTTCAAAACTTTTCAAAACATACACAAAAGTAATTTAAAAATGAGCAAGTACCTAAGAGCCCATGGAAAACCATGGATAGAAAGGGTGTTAACACCTTCCCTTTCTATAATCTACCCCCCGTACTCAGAAACGTCTCGAAAAAGGTTTTTTCTGTTCTTTTTTCATTTTCCTTTGTTGGATAAAATAAAAGACGGGGGGACTCTTGCTTACCACGAAATTTGCAAATGCAAATGCAAAACCAGTATTAACAGTCAGTTCTGCCACCGTATCACAGAACTGGCGACTCTGTTGGGGAAGGATTATAAAAGTGGGGTTTACCTTAGGGTCTAGATCTTTTCTAAATTGTTTTCTTGTTTGTTTGCTTTACTTTTAAGGGTATCTATTTGGGTTGTTTGGATCCTAAACCCGGATCAGGGAATTCCTTTTACGTAAGTAGAAATAAAATATGAGGGAGTTGTGAGGGGTATACTGACACGGTTGAAGCAGTAGCTACGTTGATGCGATACTTTGGTGTGTACTGGTAGCCCTTGAGTAATCAAGGAGAATACGCGTCTGCTGCGTGGTATCATAAAGCGTCAACTGACCTTAGCACCTTAATTGACCAACTTGGCTTTTTAGGACATAGTGAGATAGTTGTCTTTGGTGTAAACCCAAAGTCGGTTGATACTCGATGCTACACTCATTAAGGTTTGACTCTTGAGTTTTGTTTGGTAGCAAGTCAATTGTCTATCGGAACGAAATTTGGGGGAAAGATCGTTGATATTGAGATCCCTTAGAACCCGGTTACTATATTTAGGACAGGTTGAACCAATCCAACTTCAAGAGGGTATTACCTTAAAACCCATGCAAGCCTTAAACCTAAGGTCTCTGTATGATTTGCTTGTGTTTTCTATATCTGCTATATTTGGGCATAATCATGACATCATAATATAGCATATCATACTAACCATTCCAAGGATTCTTAGGGTTTATTTTTGTCTTGTTTTGTAGGACATGGCCCTCGCCCGCAGATTCACTATCCAAGTCAGTCTAGTAAATGTACCTCCTCACCTGAAAGAGTTAGTATCAAGGGTTCCTGAAAGATCTCCCTTCACTGAAAGACATGGTCGACTTTTCAGCTTGGTCACCTCAAACCCTAATGAAGAAATGTTAAAAGTGCTCTTTCAATTCTTTGACCCTCTACATCATTGCTTCACTTTTCCGGATTACCAGTTATTGCCTACTATGGAGGAGTTTTCTCTTTTACTAGGGGTGCATATCCTTAACAAGGTACCTTTCAATGATATGGAAAAAGACCCTAAACCTGAAGATATTGCTAAGGTTCTGTCCTTACAACGGTCTGACGTAGTAGAAAATTGGGAAACCATGAGGGGTGTCAAGGGTTTATTGGCTAAGTTCTTGTTTGAGAAAGCTCATCATTTTTGGGATACCCTGTACTTACAAGCTTTTGAATAAGTGTTAGACCTTCTTATCTATGGGTTGGTACTGTTTCCTAATCCGGACCAGCTCATAGACGTGAATGCGGTTAAGGTTTTCCTGTCACGCAATTCGGTACCTAATCTTCTTTGAGATATCCTACATTCTCTACATACTCGCAATATAAATTAAGAGGGACACTTTTGTGTTGCACTCCTCTTTTGGATATGTGGTTTATATCGCACCTACCCCGATCCGTCTTGAATAACGAATAGGGTTTGAGATGGTCTCATAGGCTAATGAATCTTACACATTCAGGTATTAATTGGTGTCCTCGATCCTCGGAGAATGTTACCATCATTGATTGATGCGGAGAATTCCCTAATGTCCCTCTTTTAGGCATTAGGGGAGGAATCACTTACAATCCTTGTTTAGCACTGCGACAGTTTGGATATGCGAGAAGGGACGGTCCTCATGATACGCTTATCCAAGGAATCTCCTTCGACTATGAGAATGATGCTCAGGGTTACCGTAAAAGGTTCATGCGAACTTGGGGCATGGTACATAAATTTGATAGCAAGACACTGGGGCACAAGAATTCCATCCCTCTTGAGCCTTATCTCAAATGGGTACGAGCCCGCGCTTAAAGTCTTATGGTTCCTTACCCCGACATCCTACCTATGATTATGGAACCGGTTGCTGAAGGAGACATTCCTTATATTGTTATTTATCCTGACATGCCAACTAATCATGAGGAGTTACAAAAATCCTGGGTTCAACTTAAGGAGGAGCGGGATACGTTTGAAGCTCAATTCTACGCCAGCGAGAAGAAATTCATGGGACTCACGAGGCTACTTCATGAAGAGAGGAATATAAACGCCTACATTGCACCAAAGAGGATGGCTTATGGGAAACCTAATTTTCTTTTTGCTTTAAGTTTTATTTTATTTGATTGTAAGCCTAAAGGGAACTCTTTGTAATAATTCGAACTTATTAATACAATTAACGTGTGTTTCTTTTTGTTTAAGAAAATTTGAGTCTTTAAGAATCCTTGAAATCATTGCATATGCTTATCATCCATGACATTGCATAAACAGGTTTCAAAGTAGGATTCTCATCTTCTCCGCTGTTTATTTCAGCAAATAATGGCTTCTGAACAAAGTATCAAGGATCTCCAGGCACAAAATGCCCAATTTCAGAAAATGTTCGTAGCTTTGGCTAAAGGGCAAGATGATATGAAGGCCCTTATTCTAAAAGATAGAAAGAAGAAGGCAAAGAAACCAGTTTGTGTTGTGAGTGTGGGAAGAAGAAGACCAGCTAACCGAGCTCTAGACTTTGCAACTTCATCAAAAGGAGGGGACAATCAAGAGGAGGAAACAAGAGAGGAAGACTCCAGTCCAAAAGAATATGATGATGAATCTGACTATGATGAGGAACAATATCCTCCTGCTGATGAAAAATACAAACATCTGGAGGATCGTTTGAATGCAATGGAGGTCCGGAAGGTACCGAGTTTGGATTTTGAAGAGCTGGATTTGGTCTCTGGGGTTGTCATCCCGCAAAAGTTCAAGGTGCCGGTGTTCGCAAAGTATGATGGGGTTTCTTGTCCCAAGCTTCATCTCCGTTCTTATGTGAGGAAGATTCAGCCTCACACTGCTAATAGGAACTTGTGGTTCCATTTCTTTCAAGATAGTCTGTCTGGGACTCAGCTTGAGTGGTTTTATCAGTTGGAGGGAATCAATGTCCACAATTGGGAAGATCCGGCTGCTGCTTTTTATAAGCAGCATCAATATAACGCTAACCTTGCTCCTACCCGTATTCAACTGCAGAGTATGCCTATGGGTGCAACCGAAGGTTTTAAGGACTATGCTCAGAAGTGGAGAGATTTGGTAGGGAGAGTCCAATCGCCTTTGTCATAGGGAGTTAGTGGACATGTTTCTTGGTACGCTATCTGGTTCATTCTTTAATCACTTGATTGGTAGCTCCTCAGCTGGTTTTACTGAGCTGATATTGATTGGAGAAATGGTAGAAGCTGGGATCCGAAGTGGCAAGATCCAGAAAGACACCTCTTCTAGTACAGTGAAAAAATCATTCATGGGTAAGAAGGAGGTCAATGCTATTTACAATCCAAGAAGTCAGAATAGAACTGAGTACCATCCAACGATAGGGGCTGTGATGATACCTGTGCATGTGGCTACTCAACAACGAAACAATCAGCCAATGGTAGAAAGACCTCAAAGGCAGTTCACCCAGATCAATATCACGTTGTCTGAGGTTTTACCCCCATCTGTTAAAATCTAATTTACCAACCTTAAGGGAGGCTCCCAAGAATCCCAACACCACATCTCCTTGTTACAATCCAAGCGCTCGGTGTGCTTACCATTCTGAGAGTCCAGGCCACGATACAAACGACTGTTGGACTCTGAAGAATAAGATACAGGATATGATCGAAGCAACGGAGATTGAGTTTGATGCTCCTGAGATGTCTAATGTCATAACTACTCCCATGCCTAAGCACAAATATGGTGTTAATGTCGTTGATACTGATTTATTTGTTACTTTTATTGATAAAGTTTCTACTCCTCTCATGCCCATCAAGAAGAATTTGTTGCTAGTTGGTTTATTTTTGGGCTTTGGTGAAGGTTGCCACATGTGTCTATCTCTGCCTTCTGGTTGTTATTTGCTGAAGGCAGGTGTTCAACGCCTGAAGGATAACAAATAGATTGTGTTCGAAAAGACTCTTGTTTACACTGTTCTACATGAAGATGTTGCTATCATAACCATTTCCTCCAATCCTTCCAAGGTCTCCTACAAAACACATGTTAGGATTACATCTGCTCCATGAATTTCTCCATTAATAATCACTTTTCCAGGCCCTGTACCGTACTTCTCGAACAAAGTTGTTCCTTGGAATTATAATGCTGACATTTACTACCATGCCGTCAAGCAGGATTTATTAACCATTAAAGACAACAAAACTGAAGAGGCTGATCCCGATATCTGTAACATTGTCGGGACCAGAAAAATTACTCGAAGTGGAAGGGTTTTCTCTCCCGAGATCTCGCCGAAGTCTGTTGTTAAGCCTATTGTTATTCCATTTTTTATTTCGGCTAGTACTCATGCTACTACTCCCATCCTTACTCCAGTTGTTACCCCTGCCGATGAGTCATCTGGGACTCGGGGAAAAGAGGTTATAGGTGAGCCTACCCGGATGGAGGCACCTAGAAAAGTTATTTTGGAATCCTCTAATTAAGAAATGGAGGAGATCTTAAAGATAATTAAGAAGAGTGACTACAATGTGGTCGGACAGCTGGGGCAGACCCGTTCGGAGATATCAATGTTGGCTCTGCTATTTTGTTTTGAGGCCCATGCAAAGGCTTTGGTTACAATTCTCAAGATTGCGCATGTGTCGCAAGAAATCTCCACTGACCAATTCGAGGACTGTGTGGCCAGTCTAACTGCTGATAACGGGTTGGGTTTTTCTGATTTTGATTTGACACCCAAGGGTAGAAATCATAATGATGCTCTACATGTCTCGATCGAATGCAGGGGCACTACTATGGCCCATGTGCTAGTGGACACTGGATCGTCACTGATTGTTCTGCCCAAGAAGGCTCGTTATAGGCTAGATTGTGAAGGTTTAACCTTAAATCCCAGTAACATTGTGGTGAGGGCTTTCGACAGTTCAAAAAGAATGGTGCACGGGGAGTGGACATCCCTGTCAAAGTGGGTTCCCAGACCTTTGAATCCACATTCTACGTGATGGATATCAGGACATCTTATTCTTGTTTGTTGGGTCGTCCTTGGATCCATGAAGCTGGAGCCTTTACTTCTACGCTACACCAAATGTTAAAGTGTCCAGTGAAGGGAAATATTGTCACCGTGCATGGTGAAGAGGAGTACATGGTAAGCCATCTGAACTCTTTCAGGTATGTGGAAATGGACGGTAAGTTCATAGAGACCCCTTGTCAAAATTTTGAAGAGGTTCCCCAGACTATGGCATCAACTGAGACTATTACCAGTGTGCCAAAGATCACCAGACCTCCCTTGAAGATGGCTTCTCTCAAGGACGCCAGAGAAGTAGTTGAAGAAGGTGGGTGTACCATTTGGGGACAGCTCCCTGATTTCCCTTACAAAACTGACAAATTTGGTTTGGGCTTTACTTCAGGAGCTCAAAGGGCTGTTAGACGTGCTCGGGCTAGAGGACCTCCCCTACGCATTAGCAATCATGGGATCAATGCTATAGAAGACAATGATGAGGATTATGATATTGACAGTTGGATCTATCCTACTACCAACGGTGGACCTAGTAACTGGATGGCCAAAGATTTTGTGTCGATTATTTTTGTTCATCAGTAATTATCTTGCTTGTTTTCGGATTTGTAATAAACAATATAAACTCTATGGCCTTGTGTCTTACCCGAGGCACAGTGGTTTATTTGTGAAGGTTATTATATGTCATTATCATATGTCATAAATAAAACATTGGACGTTTTTGCATACAAATTTTGCGCTCTCTGTTTTTCCTTTCTGCCTTTTACTTTGTCTATACATCTATGCTCTTACACACACTCACGTATACACTGCAAATCCATATCCACTCTGGATCCCATTGATAACAGTTCTGCTATTTCCAGTTATAACTTCGAAAATCCAATCAACCAAGCCGAGGATGAAGGTGAGGAAGATTGTGAGCTACCTGGAGAACTTGCTAGACTGTTACAGCAAGAAGAGGGGGCTATACAGCCTCATGAAGAGCCAGTTGAGACAATAAACTTGGGTACAGAGGAAGATAGAAAATAAGTCAAGATAGGTGCAACTTTGGAACTTAATGTCAAATAGAGGTTGATACAAATGTTGCACGACTATGTCGAGATCTTTGCCTGGTCATATAAAGACATGCCAGGACTGGATACATATATCGTGGTTCATCGGCTACAAACTAAAGAAGATTTCCCTCCGGTAAAGTAGAAGGTCCGTTGCATGGGCCCTAAAATATTAGAGAAGATCAAAGCAGAGGTTATGAAGCGGTTCAACATTGGGTTCTTAGCTGTCACCTCTTACCCCCAATGGGTTGCCAATGTGGTGCCAATACCTAAGAAGGACGGAAAGGTACGTATGTGTGTGGACTACAGAGACTTGAATAGGGCAAGCCCCAAGGATGACTTCCCGCTTCCCTACATTGATGTTCTGGT
Organism: Vicia faba; assembly: GCA_948472305.1. Lineage (NCBI taxonomy): Eukaryota > Viridiplantae > Streptophyta > Magnoliopsida > Fabales > Fabaceae > Vicia > Vicia faba. The sequence goes on along the minus strand of OX451738.1, from coordinate 1,213,903,069 downwards.
TGACAACACCACACAACATAAGATCTTTTCCTTCATGGATGGTTTCTCTGGGTACAATCAAATCAAGTTGGCTCCTGAAGACATGGAGAAGACAACCTTTGTCATGCAGTGGGGCACTTTTTGTTACAAGGTGATGCCATTTGGGTTGAAGAATGCTGGGGAAACCTATCAGCGAGCTATGGTAGCTTTGTTCCATGACATGATACATCACGAGATAGAGGTATATGTTGACGACATGATAGCCAGATCTCAAAATGAAGAAGAGCACTTAGATCATCTGTAAAAGCTGTTTAATAGGTTGAAGACGTACAAGTTGAGACTGAATCCGAACAAGTGCACCTTTGGGTTAAGGTATGGTAAACTCTTAGGTTTCATTGTCAGTGACAAGGGCATTCAGGTAGACCCTGCAAAGGTAAAAGCTATACAAGAGATGCCCACTCCTTGTACTGAGAAGGAAGTTAGGGGTTTCTTGGGACGTTTGAACTACATTGCCAAGTTCATTTCACATCTGACTGCTACTTGTGAGCCAATCTTCAAGCTTTTGAAGAAAGATCAAGTGGTAAAATGGAATGACAAATGCCAAGCTTCCGTTGAAAGAATCAAGGATTACCTTCAAGAGCCTCCAACTCTGATGCCTCCGGTTGAAGAAAGACCTTTGATAATGTATTTAACAGTATTGGATAATATAATGGGGTGTCTGTTAGGGCAGCTTGACGAGTCTGGTCGAAAAGAGCATGCAATATACTATCTTAGCAAAAAGTTTACCGAATGTGAAACACGATATTCACTGCTTGAGAAAACTTGATGCACTTTGGCATGGGCTGCTCGCCGACTGAGACAGTATATGTTGACCCACACTACATTGTTCATATCTAAGATGGATCCAATAAAATACATCTTTGATAAGCCCTCTCTATCTGGAAGAATAGCAAGATGGAAAATGATCCTAACTGAATAAGACATTCAATACACAAACCAGAAAGTAATCAAGGGGAGTGTATTAGCAGATCATTTGGCTCATCAGGCCGTGGATGACTACCAGTCCATGAATTTTGAGTTACCAGACGAGAATATTATGCTAGTAACTGACTATGAAGAACCTGGAGCGGATGAAGGACCTGAAGAAGGATCCCGATGGACTATGGTTTTTGACGGAGCTTCGAATGCACTCGGTAACGACATTGGTGTTGTAATCATATCTCCTGAAGGCTGTCATACTCCTTTCACTTACAGACTATGTTTCAACTGTACCAATAACATGGCGGAGTATGAAGCATGCATCATGGGTCTCAAAGTTGCTATTGACCTAAAGATCAAGTTCTTGAGTGTATTCGGGGATTCAGCTTTGGTAATAAGTCAAATTAAAGGCGAGTGGGACACGAAGCACCCAAATCTCATCCCTTATAAAGAGCACGTGCTGACATTGCTTCCGCACTTTGAAGAGGTCACCTTTGAACATTTCCCACGAGAACAGAATCATTTAGAGGATGCGCTAGCTGCCATGTCCTCTATGTTCAAGGTCAGGTGGGACAATGAGGCTCCTCGAATCACTATTGAGATATTGGATGAACCAGCATACTGCTACGAGATCGACACAGAAGGAGTAGCAGACAAACCTTGGTTCTATGAGGTGAAGAGATATCTCAAGGCTCAAGAGTATCCCGATGGGGCATCTGTTAATGATAAGAAGTTTTTGAGAAGGTTCACCGTGAAGTTCGTCCTCAGTAATGGAATCCTCTACAAGCGCAACCATGACTCTACTTTACTTCGGTGCGTAGACAAGAGCGAAGCGGAGAGGAGTATGGCAGAATTACATGAAGGTACCTTCGGAACCCATTCGAGTGGACATACCATGGCTAAAAAGATCCTACGGGCAGGATACTATTGGTCCACTATGGAAGCAGACTGCTATCAGCATTCACGAACTTGTCACAAATGCTAGATCTATGCTGATAAAGTGCATGTACCTCTGGTTCCTTTGAACATCTTGATGGCTCCTTGGCCATTCGCAATGTGGGGAATTGACATGATAGGAGAGATTATACCTATCGCTTCCAACGGGCATCACTTCATCCTGGTGGCTATTGATTACTTCACGAAGTGGGTCAAATCTGCCTATTTTTCTACTGTTACCAAGAACGTTGTGGCACGATTTATCAAGCATAACCTGATATGTCGGTACAGTGTGCCAGAGAGAATCATCACAGAGAATGGTACAAATCTCAACAATACAATGATCATCAAACTCTGTAAACAATTCAAGGTCCAGCATCATAATCCTTCCCCTTATCGGCCGAAGATGAATGGCGTTGTTGAAGCTTCAAATAAGAACATTAAGAACACCATACATAAAATGACAGTGACATACAAAGACTGGCATGAGATGTTACCATTTGCTCTTCATGGTTACCGCACCTCAGCGCGTATGTCAACAGGGGTAACACCTTATTCTCTAGTATATGGTATGGAGGTTGTCCTACCAATTGAGGTCCAGAAACCTTCTTTGAGGATCATGAAGGATGTGGGTTTAAACGAGGACGATTGGATCCAGACTCGACTTGATCAACTGAATCTGATTGATGAGAAAAGGCTTACTGTTGTTTGTCATGGTCAGATGTATCAAAAATGGATGATCAAGGCTTTCAACAAAAAGGTCATACATCAGGTATATCAAAAGGGTGATCTAGTAATCAAGTGCATCATCCTGCCGTAAAGCGATCCCAGGGGAAAATGGACCCCCACATACGAAGGCCCATTTGTAATCAAGAACATATTTTCTGGTGGAGCCATGATTCTGACCATCATGGATGATGACGACCTTCCCCACCCTATGAATGCGGACATAGTGAAAAGATGCTACGCATGATTAAAGACCCTCTAGGTTGACTGGCCTAGGCAAAAATAAGGGCTTCCCAGCGAACCAAAGGGGTTCGGGCAAAAGTTAGGGATAAAAACAAAAAAAATTGTACACCCGGCAAGTCGAAAACTTGAAAGGGCGGCTTGGGCAAAAAAGGGTATCCCGGTGGACTGAAAACCCGAAAGGGCGGTCCAGGAAAAAATTATGGATTTAAGGCGTATAAATATGTCTCATTGGATCACCTTGCGATCAAACTTCAGAATCAGACTATTAAACTCAAGCGGTACCGATCAATCCAATCAACTTCGGACAAGCAGCAAAGAGATGAGACGCTCGAAGGCATAAGAGCAATAGAAGAATTGAAACTCAATGTGATCATTATACATAGTTGTTTTCTCTTTATATATAACTTTGTATAAATCCTTCTTGCAACGGCATTTTCTTACTAGAATGTCTGTCTCCTTGTACATAAACGCCTTTTATAGGCAAACTTCAAAAATCAATACAAATCAGATCTTGAAAGTTCAAAACTACTTGTTTTCTATTTTTCTGTTTTGTTTTGTAAAAACGTCCATTGATTATTTGTGGCATATGCATATTGAATATGATTACTGTTTGCAAATATTTAGATAAAGAACAAAAAGATAATTGCTAATGGCTTAAGGACCAAAGCAATGTCTGAAAGTCAGTCCTAGTCTCTACAGTTTTTTTCCCAGGAAGGAATTACCTTCTCCAGAAGAATTCTTCAGAGATTTGAAATCCATGATTTCCAGCTGAGTTTATTTTTGTCCCTAGCATTTTATGAAGCCTCGTCCCCGCAGAGCAAAATGACCGAAGTTTGACCTCTCATTCCCCATTGAGCTTTATAATCTCCGGCAGCTTTCAAATCTTCATCCCCAATAGATTTTATTTCTCTGGCAGCAAAAGATCATCCTCAACAGAGTTACTTTTTCCTAGCTACTGAAAATTCCCCAATAGAGTCTCCAACAGAATTCTTTTCTCACTATGGAATATTCCAACAGAAGAATTAGTCTCCCTCAGCAGAACACTCCCCAAATAGAGCATCTTCTCCCCAGTGGAATATTCACAAGCAGAAGTACTTTCCTCCCCACAGATTCATTCTTAAACAGAAGACAAAAAAAATCCCAGCCGAGTATTTTCAAACAGAAAGAGGAAATCCTCGACAAATCATCTCTACTCATCATCCCCAGCGGAAGTAGAAGAACCACTTTTTCTACAACGGTCAGGAATTCATTTTCCAGTACTCTCCAGCAGTAGTCCGGGATTTATTTTCCTAGACTGGGAAACATCGTAATAGTATCCCCTGTTCATACATCGTGGCATGCGCATACAAATCGCATACAACATAATCTCATTTATTTTGAGAACGTCATAACAATGCATTTCATACATCATGACATTGCATATGACTAATTCTTTACCTTTTCAGGGAAAGGTCAAATCAACAAATATCGTTGAATACTTATGTGACCTGGTAGTCTTCTCAAAAGCCATGTAAAACAAAGGGTTATCTCAGGATCTTCCTCAGAAAGATGCCCTCACAAGACCTTCTCTGGTTTAGATCGCCACTAAGATCTCTCTGATTTCTATTCCAGATGAAGATATTCCAAGACTTTTGTCTGGTTCAGCTGAATCGATGCTAAGATTCTTCTGATTTCCATTCTAGTCAAATTTAATCCAAGACCTTCTCTGGTTCTGTTAGATCGACACTAAGATCTCTCTGATTTCCATGCCAGTTGAAAAAACTGTGAAGCCTGGGTTTCGACCAGATAACAGTATATGGTGATGCGAAGCCTGGAATCCGACCAGATAGTAGTTCACTTCTTCAAAGACACTATGAAGCCTGGGTTTCGACCAGATAACAGTATAAGGTGCTGCGAAGCCTGGAATCCGACCAGATAGTAGTTCACTTCTTCAAGGACACTGCAAAGCCTGGGTTTCGACCAAATAACAGTATAAGGTGCGGCGAAGCCTGGAATCTGACCATATAGTACTCTACTTCTTCAGACACTGTGAAGCCTGGGTTTCGACCAGATAATAGTTTAAGTTGCTACAAAGCCTGGAAAGACGACCAGATAACAATTAACTTCTTCAGACACTGCAAAGCCTAGAATCCGACCAGATAGCAGTTTATTCTGTAAATTAATATGAAGCCTGGACTCGACCAAATAATAGTATACCTCAGATTCAAGTTGAAGCCTGGACCCGACTAGATAACAGCTTAATTTCTTCAAATCACCAAAGTCTGGATACGACCAAATAACGGTATGCCTCAGATTCAAGTTGAAGCCTGGACCCAACTAGATAACAGCTTAATTTGTTCAAGTCACTAAAGCCTGGATTCCGACCAGATAACAGTTTGAGTTATTGTGAATCTTAGAGAACGACCAAATAATAGTTTAATCTCATTTCCCCAGTAAGTCACTGTGAAGCCTACAATACGACCAGATAGTAGTCAGCCTTATCATCCTCAACAAGTCACTGCAAAGCCTGGATCCTGACCAGATAGCAGTTCACTTTAGTCTCTTAAGTCAAGAGGTGACTCCCCAGTAGAGTAATGGACAACCGAGGCTCCTAGACTCTATTACCCTGAGAAACATTTCCCAGCGAACTCCTCTTCAGACAGCAGGAGCAGGAATCCCCACAAAGAGAATTCTTATGAAGTCATCATCTATTTTGGATGGCATCTTTAAGCCCATCTTCGAAGACTCTCCGTCATACTCCTTGGATGGCATCTTTAAGCCCGTCTTCGACAGTCTCCTATTATCTTTTCCAAATGGAATCTATAAGCCCATTCCTGGTATTACCTACACAGTCAGGTATCATTTCAGATGTGTGCAAATTTCTGGGCACTCTAGTGTTCAATCATCTTCCACCTTCAGATCACGAAAGGAAGACAAGCAAATCTACATCATTAGGTTTAAGAATATTAAACAGGGGCAACTGTTGTACCCCAAAATTTTCCCTCTCATTTTACTCAACACATGCCTATTGAGATCCTCAACTTGCCCCAAGGATGCCCAAGAATTGATCAGACAAATTCTCCTCCTAAGGCAATAAACCCTCTACTAGGGTTTCCTTTTTCATCAAGATGTTTGAGCTCCAATGGTCTCCAATGCTTCCCATGGTCCTAACATGTACTCAAGAGCATCCATGCCAAGTTTCATGCTTTGCTCAATAAGTTTGCTCAGACAATTGCTCAAGTATTGGAAAATCAATTGTGTTAGGTCAAAAGTCAACTATGACCTATATACAGTCAAACTTCAAGATTTTTGGTCAACATCAACATTTTGAAGTGATTTCCATCATTGATCAAAGGGTGATCATGATTCCTTAGTAAATGCTCCTAATTCATCAAAAGTAAAAAATAGCAAATTAGGGTTTCTATAGGAAAAGTCAACCAAACTTTGACCAAGCATAACTTTCTCATAATTTATCAGAAAGTTTCCAACCAAAGCTCATTTTTAAGAGAATCAAATTACCTACAACTACTCTTCATCCCTCAAGTCCAATAAATGCACCATTCAAAAGATACAAGTTCATACATTACAGGACATTTTTAGAAAGTCAATAAAAGCCACTTTTTGCCAAGACCTTTAACATCAAGATAACATATTCAAAAGAAAAGTTTATCCAAAAGAGGGATTGAAGTAGACATCTTGGGCTTTCCAAAAAGTACAGGATCATCATCATGAGGTAAAAATTGAGCAAGTTATGGCTTTCCCATGTTGGGAAAATTTGCGAAATCTCAAGAAATATGCATTGGGCAAATTTGAATTTTTAAGGCAATGGCTCAAATTCTTGAACTTCAAATATATTTCTAAGACCATAGAGGACTCCTAAAAACATTTTTGCATAGTCTTGACTTTATTTTCATTTTATATTAATTTTATTTAATTAAGAATCAAATAAATCAAGATTATTACAAATAATATGTTTAAGGCTTGTTTTAATGCATGGAGGGGTCCCAATTTTTGTGTACAGCAAGGCCAAGATGTTTGCACTCATTCAAAATTCAAAAATGGAGAAAATCCAATGACTTTGGCCAAGGTTAAAAATGGCCATTCATGGCATTCAAAAGCTTGTCCATAGCTGTTACAAACATGGAATTTTCGTGTTCTCTCACCACTCTCTATATAAACAAGCTTTTGGCAAGCATCAAACAGATATACATGACCTGGAGAACCCCTGTCCAATTTGGAAAAAAAACACTAAGTTGTCAAACTCGAATTTCCATTTCCAATTTGTTTCAGTCTCAAACAAGTATCAAAACATACTCCTGGAGAGCCCTTGAAGCCATTGCAAGCATTCCCAAAGCCTGAAACGTCAAGAATCGTGCCTTCTAACAGTTACGGTTTGCATATTTTTTTGATTTCGATTCCTTTAATTATGGAATCATAAACATATTTCAATTATATATTTATGTTTGTTATCATGTATACAAGGTATTTAAATGCTTTAATTTGAGTATAGACGTAGGAATCGTATGAAGCCATTGTTAGGGTTTCAAGGTCCCAAATTGGGAACTTCATGTAGAGGTAAAATTGGGTCAAATCGAGGTCATCCTTGTGTTCAGGGGAATGAATGCAATAGATTTTTGCCATTGGTTATGATTTATCTTGCATGTGCTGCATTTTTTAGTTTTGAAGGTTTGTAGCTACGGACAAAAACTGTCACTATAGCCTATAGTGACGAATCTGTCCGTAGGTAAAAGTCTGGTCTCTAAAGTGGAGGTTGCAGGAGGAAGAAGATTAGGTGTCATTCCCCCACTGGAGGATTCAAATTAGCGCGCGTTTTGTTTTTTTTCTCATATAATGTGTGTTTTTTATATATAATATATTAATGTTATTGTATGTTTGAATGATTAAGACAGCTCAGTTAGTAAGCTAGCGCGTGCATAAAGGAGAGGACCTGGGTTCGAGCCCCATGTCTAGCAGTTTATTTTTTCTAATAATTATTCAACAGATCTAACGCGTCTCCTAGCCAAGCATCCACCATACGTCCTCGGATCCCACCCTTTGGATCATCTCAAAGCAGATCCAATGCTCCAGAATTGAAGATCCATGGTGCACTCCGTGAAGGCTGATCACACTGGAATGCACGCTGGCAATTAGGCCAGCGCCTTTGGGCCTTGCAAAATTTCCAATTCACACCTCCCAGTTGGCCAAACAGTACCAGGCCCATTCATTATTTTTTTGGTCTTTATTTCTTTATTATCATTTTATTTTGATTGTCTTAAATTCATTTTCTTTAATAATTAAAAAATCAAAAAATCAATAAATAGAATTAGGTTTGATAATTAAAATTATTTTTTTCAAAAAAATTAATTAATTTAATTATTATAACTTGATAATTTTTATTAAATAAAAATTAATTAGATTTAGGTTAAGTTTTCAAATGATTTTATTAACATAAAAAAAATGACAAAATATTTTCTCTTTAATTGATAAGTTTTTTTAGGACTAAGACTTTATTCCCGTCTTAATTTTTTTTCGCGCGCTTATTTATTTTCATTTTACTTTCTAATTAATATAACTGTTAATGGTTTGTGATAGTTGCGAATTAGGTTTTCATTTACTGTTTTTATTTACCGTCTCCCCCCAAGTTTGGTTATGTAACCCCCTCCCCAAAGCCTTGTAATAGCTAGGTTTAACATTCTCGCATTTTATTTTATTTTTCGCTACTATTAACTATTAGATGTATGGATAATAGGATTGTATGCAAAAGATAAATCAAATGTTTAAAACAATAGAACACCCTAACTATGCAAATATAAATAAACTGAAATCAAACACTTGCACATGTTCACCCCTAGGGTATCTCCCACTTCGGTTGCCTCGGAAATACGGTCACTATTCTCGAACGTGAGTATTCTTAGTGACTGTCTTCTAATTCAGAGATCGCAAGTCCCTTTCGAAGGTTGCCTCGGTAAAACAAAATGTGATCTTAGAACTTTAGGACAATTACTAAGAGATCTTGCCCTATTGCCTTAAGTGACCGTAATCGTCCCTTTAGATTGTCCCTTTAAACTCCAATGATGGAGCTAACTACTCCTTAATAGTAGGATAGCGCTGTCTAAAGGAAATAAGAAAACGAACAGTATTTTTCGAGTAGGTAGAAACTTTTAAGTACTCGCTCAAAATAATCAATTTTTCACACTTACACTTTCAAACATTTTTCAAACAAAGTTTTTTCAAAAAAACGCTTTATCACACTCTTAAGGAATGATACAAGGGCCCATAAAATGAAACGCCGCACTAAGGCATCTTCAAAAAATTTCAAAACACACACCAAAGCAATTCAAAAATGAGCAAGTACCTAAGAGCCCATGGAAAACCATGGATAGAAAGGGTGCTAACACCTTCCCTTTCTATAATCTACCCCTCGTGCTCAGAAACATCTCGAAAAAGGTTTTTTCTGTTCTTTTTCCCTTTTCCTTTGTTGGATAAAATAAAAGACGGTGGCGACTCTTGCTTACCGCGACATTTGCGAATGCAAATGCAAAACCAGTATTAGCAGTCAATTCTTCCACCGTATCACAATAGGTTATAAATAGAAGTGTTTGTAACCTAGGAAATATACGGCTTAAAGATGTAGAAGTATAGGGCTTTGTCTTTTTGCCACTCTCTAGGAGAGTTGGTGTAAGTGAACCAATTGGATTGTGAGATGATCATTGTGTTCTCAATCAGAAACCTGTAGTTAATGTGTTAAGTATTGTTCTTGGAGGAAGCTTTGAAGAAACTCCAAGTTGTGGTCTTAGTCAAGAGTCTTGGCTAGAGATTTTCATGGAAGTACGTCTTCTTATTTGTACATAATTGTTGTTATCCAATTATTGTCTGTGATTGAAGAGGGATTGAGGAGGGCCTCATATGTAAGTGAGTCTTAGATAGAAATCTAGCAAGGGTAGTGATTATGTGATTAGGCCATAAACTAGAGGTTTGTTGTAGGGTCTATAAATTGTTACTATATGAGTGGATTTGTCTATAGCTTGGTATGCCCCCAGAGTAGGAGAGTTACTCTGAATCAGGTTTACAATTCTAGTGTGTTGTTTAAGCTTTTCAGTATTGTTTTTATTGTTAATACCTAGCCTGTTTGTTTATGTCGGATTAGATGTCCCAACTTGTCATAGGACATTTGAATTCTGTCATATTAGAATTTTAATTGGTATCAGAGCAGGCATTATTTCTGTTTTTGGATGAGATCCATGGGGGTTCTTTCTGGTTTTTGTGCAAGGTTAAAGTTTTCTACTAAAAATCTATTTGAACTTGGAGAGTTCATATTGTTGTTTGAACGATCCCTAGAAGTGGAGGATGCAATGTTCACGACAGTGTGTGTATTGGACATAGTTGTGTTGTTTTCAGGTGTGTAGCTTTGTGGCAAGCTACTGTGTTGAGGGTTTGATTTATTTTCAAATCTAGGATAACCTGTTGGACTTGGAGTATGGTGTGTTTATGCAAGGGTTTATGTTTTTTCTTGAATGTTGGTGTGGAGTTTTCTTTCTTGTATTCCGTTACATATATATCTGATGGAAAACTCCTGGTAGTTTTGTGTGTTGAGTCTGCAACACTCTATTCTCCTCTGAATGTGTATCCCATGGTATGGTGATACTTGAGGAGAGGTTTGACTAGCTTGTTAGAGTTTCCAAAGATACTTGAGGTTTATCCCAAGTCCACTCATAAAGGCACTCTTTTATGAGTTTTTTGAAGAGATATCTGGTAGAGGTAATTTATTTTTGCTTTCAACCATAAAAGGCCAATCTCCAGGCTTTGATAGAGGATCTCTTGGTGTGTTCCTTGTGAAGGGAACTGATGTCCTACCAGTTGTTGGAATATCAAACCAGCATATTATGCACAATCTTATTGGATAAAGGTAGGGCATAGCAGATGCTTGGGTGCTGAACAAATGTGTTTTGATCACTTAGGTTTGGAACCTAATCGTGGTCTGGAAGAGGAGGCATCTGTGTTTTTTGTCTAAGAAGTTTCTTTGCTAGAAACATGTCTTAGATAAGTATGTTGGTCAGGACATGATCAACATATTGGGTATTCATTAGATTAGTTTATTTTTGATCTAAGTGAGTTAGAGTGCAGAGGTTGTGATTTGTCTTCCTGTGGAGGCTTGATAAAGGTATCTCATCCAGATCCTTTATATGTGGAGGTCAAGCTCAAATGCCAAGGACATTCACTCTAGATATTTGAAAGATCCTTCTGATCAAAGGAGATAGATTTATGGAATCTTGTTTATGGCTATAGAATAGATTCTGCTTGAGGGAGGTAATGGATTAACTACAGGATGTGCAGCTACTATATGATTCTCAAGGAATTCTTAGCAGTTAATAAAGGGGGTCCTTAATCTGAAGCTAGAAGATCTTAAAGAAATGTCAGACACAATGTCTTGACATCTTTGTATTGAGAATTTATTTTTCTTTATATGATTAGTGTTGTTTTTCATAATAGGATGGAGGTTATTTACTCTAACTTGGTACTCTTATCAAGTCTATAAGAGCATGTGATAGGTCACCATTATTTCTTGTTTTCTATCTAATATCTGGCATGAAACCACATCACTGGTAACACCTTGCTTAGTTTTTTCTACTGTTTTTGTCACGTATTTTAATTTTCACAATTTGTTTGTTTGCATTAGTTTAGTTTGAATTTTAGATAAATAAGATACTTTTTAAGTCTTGGTCTGGTGGTTTTTGTATTTTTAGGTCCGGGTGAAATTGCACAAGATAAGAGGCGAAGTTGACAAGCTCCGATGTGTTTTCTTCAGAAGTCCAGTGGCTGACACGGGTGCCCATGTCACCTAACACAACCCGTGTCAGAAATGATGATACTTAAATAGAGAAAAGAGGATTCCAGTGGCTGACACGGGCACCTGTGTCACCTGACACGGCCCGTGTCAGAAAGTCTGATAGGCGAGCTTCTGTTGAAGGATTCCAGTGGCTGACACGGGCGCCCGTGTAACCTGACACGGCCCGCGTTAGCAGGCGCGAGTTAGAAAAGTGAATTTTTGAAATAGATTTGTTTGAGTTCATGGAGGGTATTTCGGGCTTTTTGCATAGTTGTGGGGTAATCTGACACTACTTTCACCTAGTTTTTGAGAAAATAGGCGGAACTTTTTGAATTGGAGAAAAAGAGGAAATTAGTGAAGAGGAGAAAAGCAATCAAGGGTTTGGGAAATGGAGATCATCAAGAGCGAAAGCAATTGAAGATCGGAGCAATTCCATTCTCTTGTAATTTTTATCTTTGAATCTATATTTTCTTTGAATATTATGAGAAGCTAAACCCCCCAATGCTATGGGGGTGTCCCTGAATTGCTTTTTTGATGAACCAAATTTCTATACTTTTATGAAATCTATGTTTTTATGTATTCAATGTATTATACAATTTCTTATTGCTTATCCTATTGGAAAATAGGGTATTGATCTCTGGGTAAAGTAGGTTGGACATATCACTTTATTGCTAATTGTATAATAACATCACTAATGTCTCTTAGGAATAAGGATCTAATAGTGATGTCTGTAAATTCTTGATATTTATATATGTGCTTGACATAATTTTGAATAATTAAGGAATTAGGATTTAAAATTATATGTTAATGGTTTCTTGCTAAGGAATTAGGGGAAATAACTCTTGAGAATCGGTATTGGATCACATTAACATAGGTGGTATAAAATAAGGGTTTAGTTTATTACAAAGAAATTCATACATCTCATTCCTAGCATGCTTCATCATATTATGTAAACACTCTTTTCTTTTTGTTTTAAGATTCACAGTGCAAATTATTATTACCTATATTCCAACCACACCAATGTTCTTTTGTTTAATTGAATCATTATAAACACTGATAGTTCTAACGCATTCCTCGAGATCGATACACGAGATAACTTCCTTTTATTACTACATTGGTAAAAATAATACACTTGCTATTTTACCGATCAAGTTTTTGGCGCCGTTGTCGGGGACTACCAAATTATCTGTGTTTAATTATTCAATTAGAATTTTGTTGCTCTGCAATCAAAATTTTATTTACTGAAATTTTTGTTTGTATTTGCTCACAACTAATAATCGTCTAATCTTTTTATGTGAGGTAAAGGCTCAGCTGAATTTAGTTTTGACGCAGAACCAAAAAGATCATTGAGAGAGAGAATCCGAAAGGCTAGGCAAGAAAGACGAAAGGAAAGAGAAGAAGCATAGTCAATTCCTTTCGATCAATTAGATTCAAATTCTGAGACTATGGCGGCTGATCAACTTCCTATGGAAAGACTTCTAGGAATCTATGTAGGAGCAAATGCCCCTCTAGGTCGGATGACGATCGTTAATCAACCGGTAAATTTCGATCACTTTCAGTTGCACCTCTCTACAATCAGGAAACTTGAAAGGAGACCGTTCTCTGTAAAAATTAATGAAGATGCAAATAAACATCTGCAGAGATTTCTCACCATGACGACATCACTGAAAATTGAGGGGCATTTTAGAGAAGCTAAAAAGTTAGTGATGTTCCCGTTTACATTTTCAGAGGATGTTGAAGAGTGGTTTTACTCTTTACCTGCTGGAACCATTACAAATTGGCAACAGATGGAGACTATCTTTCTCAACGAGTATTTTCCTGCTTCTATGTACATCTGTAAGAGGTATGATATAGTGAACTTTAAACATAGGTAAGGAGAATCACTTGGAGATGCGTATAAGAGGTTTAAACGATTATTGGTTGCATGTCCCACTCACAACATGGATGCAACTGAACAAATGCGAAATTTTGTAAATGGCCTGAGGACGAAGATGAAGCAACTCATCGATACAACTGTCGGTGGCTCAACTAACTTTACAACAGCCACTGGTATTAAAAAGATCATTGAAGCCATTGCAGCAAATGAGCATTTAGAGTTATATGACCGAAGTGTTTCCCAACTTGAAGGAATAATTGATTTGAAATTAGCTAATCAAGTTTTTAAAATGGAAGACCGAATTACAACTGAAGTAGAGAGAAGATTGAAGAAGATGGCTATTGATACTCAAACTGTAGCACAAGTTCAAACGGTTCAACCTACCCAAGCGAGTAATTATGAAATTTGTGGAGGACCTCATCTTACTGTACATTACATTGCTACTACACAACAAATTAAGGAGATAAAATTTATAAGGCAGAACAAACCTTATTCAAATACTTATAATCCGGGTTGGAAAAATCATCCTAATTTCTCGTGGAAGTATCAACAAGGAAATGTCCAAAACCGACCACAGTAGCAGCAACCATATAACCAACTTCAGCAACAATTTCAACAACAAGGGACAAGGAAAGCTGATTGGGAGATTTCCATTGAAAAGATGGCCGCTCAAAGTTCTCAATTTCAAAAGAGACCCGAAGCAATCTAAAGAACACAGGTGCCTCCATTAAGAATCTGGAAATACATATGAGCCAGATCGAACAATAACTTGCGAGTTTGCAACCCCAAGGTGCTTTTCCAAGTGCCACGGTTACTAATCCAAGAGACAACCATCACGTGAATGCAGTGACCACTAGGAGTGGTAAGTCAAAAGATGTGCGCGAGAAAAATTCTGAAGAAGACGACCAATTGCTTGAAGTTGACTTAGAGATTAAAGAAAATGAGGTTGAAAGTGAATAAGTCACTATACATGAACGGGTGGTAAAAGAAAAAGTCATTGAACCAAAACCGACAGTTAAACTCCCTTTCCCACAAGAAACAAGAAGAAGGGGCAACATGAGAAAAACTTTGATAAATTCTTAAAGATGTTCAAAAAGCTTGAACTCAACATTCCTGTCTTGGATGCACTCGAGAAAATGCCTACTTATGCCAAGTTCATGAAAGATATCATATCGAATAAAATAATCGTTGATATCGACCCTACTATTCTAACCAAAACCTGTGGTGATATTTTACAGGGTATGAAGATTCCGGTAAAGAAGAAGGGTCGAGGTTCTGTTACTATCCCTTGCACTATTGGGGATAGATCTTTTAAAAAGGCTCTTATTGATTTGGGAGCAAGTGTTAGTCTCACGCCATTTTCTATCTACAAGAAATTAGGGATTGGTAATTTGAAAAACACAAGGATGACACTTCAGTTTGCCGATCATTATGTGAAGAGACCTTATGAAATAGTGGAATATGTTATGGTGAAAATTGACAAGTTCGTATTCTCGGTGGATTTTATTGTTCTTGAGATGCCGGAAGATGAGGAGATTCCTCTTATTCTTGGTAGAACATTTTTAGAGACCGGGGGATGTTTGATAGACATAGAGGAGGGTACCATGACTCTGAAAGTCTATGATGAAGAGTTGAAAATTGATGTTCGGAACACTATGAAGTATAAGGATGATATTGCCACAAGTCAACATATTGAGGTAATTGATCAAGTTGTTGCTAATGAGAATTATTGGAAGACACAAAAACTACCTTTGGAAAAAGTGTTAAGCTTATCAATTTTTGAAGAAACTGAAGAGGTTGATGAAAAAGAGATGGAAGCGTTAGCTATGATCGATGCAATTCCGTCTTTCAAAGGGACTCGACCAAACCGGTGGGAAGATTTAAGGCAACCTTCAATGGAGTAGAAGAAAGATGAATCTAAGAAAGGGGATGAGTTGAAATAATTACACGAGAACCTCAAATATGTTTTCCTTGACACCGATAATATATTCCCGGCGATAATAAGTTCCAATCTTGAAGCTCTCCAAGAGGATAAGCTTGTCAAAGTTCTGAAAAAACAAAAAATTGTTATTGGATGGTCGGTTGAAGATTTGAAGGGGATTAGTCCTATGTTTTGCATGCACAAAATTATTATGGAAGATGATCATAAACCGGTTGTCCAACCCTAGAGAAGACTAAATCCCGCAATGAAAGAGGTAGTCAGAAAAGAAGTGGTGAAACTGTTAGATGCTGGGATGATTTGTCCTATATCTGACAGTTCTTGGGTGAGTCCTATACATGTCGTGCCAAAGAAAGGAGGAATGGTTGTGATAAAGAATGAGAAGAATGAGTTAATCCCTATAAGGACAGTTACAGGATGGTGAGTCTGTATCGATTATAGAAGATTGAACCTTGCTACGAGAAAGGATCACTTTCCATTACCATTCATCGACCAGATGTTGGAAAGGTTGGTCGGTCATGAGTACTATTATTTCCTCGATGGTTACTCGGGGTATAATCAGATAGTTGTTGTACCAGAAGATCAAGAGAAGACACCATTTACATGCCCTTTTGGTATTTTTGCCCACATAAGGATGCCATTCGGGTTATGCAATGCGCCATCCACCTTTCAAAGATGCATGCAATCAATTTTTGTTGATATGCTTGAAAAGTATATGCAAGTCTTCATGGATGACTTCTTAGTTTTTGGTAAGTATTTTGATAATTGTTTAAATACCCTTGCTCTTGTCTTATAAAGATGCTAACAGACCAATCTAATCCTAAATTGGGAGAAATGTCACTTCATGGTCCGTGAAGACATAGTCTTGGGTCACAAAATTTCCTACAAGGGAATAGAAGTGGACCAAGCAAAGATTGAAGTAATATCAAAGCTTCCCCCACTGACGGATGAAAAAGGTATTAGAAGTTTCTTAGGGCATGCAGGTTTTTAGCGTAGATTCATAAGAGATTTTTCTAAAATAGCAAAACCCTTAACGACCCTTTTGGTTAAGGGTATGGCTTTTTTGTTTGATAAAGAGTGTGTCATGGATTTTGAAACGATAAAGATTAAATTATTAGCGTCACCAATTGTAGTTGCCCCTGATTGGTATCTCCCTTTCGAGATCATGTGTGATGCTAGTGATATTGCAGTAGGGGGAGTTTTGGGACAACGTAGAGAAAAATTGCTACACGTCATTTAATATGCTAGTCATGTGTTGAAACCTGCATAGATGAACTATGCAACTACTGAAAAGGAGTTGTTAGTTGTGGTTTATGCCTTTGATAAATTCAGGCAATATCAGTTGTGTTCTAAAGTCATTGTTTATACTGACCATGCTGCTTTGAAGTATTTATTTGCTAAGCAGGACTCTAAGCCAAGACTTCTGAGATGGATTCTAATCCTTCAGGAGTTTGATGTGGAGATTCGTGACAAGAGAGGTTGTGAAAACTCGTCAAGGAGGTATCATCCCTGACGACTTTGATTCTAACAGGAAAAAAAGTTTGTTCATGATTGCAGGTTTTACTTGTGGGATGATCCATTCTTATACAAAAGAGGAGTGGATGGACTGATAAGAAGATGTGTGCCTGATCAAGAACAGGAAGATATATTGAAAGCATGCCATTCCTCATAGTACGAAGGACATTTTAGTGGTGATAGAACTGCAGCTAAAGTCCTCCAATCGGGTTTATATTGGCCATCGTTGTTTAGGGATGCCCAAGATATGGTAAAAGATTGTGATAAATGTCAAAGAACTGGGAATATCTCCAAGAGAAACCAGATGCCTCATAATTCTATGTTGGAAGTCGAGTTATTTGATGTTTGGGGAATAGATTTCAGGGGACCTTTTCCACCATCTTTCGGGAAGAACTATATCCTAGTGGCAGTTGATTATGTGTCGAAATGGGTTGAGGTTGTGGCTTTACCTACAAATTATGCGAAAGTGGTGGTGAGATTCTTGAAAGAAAATATTTTTTCCAGATTTGGAGTACTGAGAGCACTCATAAGTGATGAAGGAACACATTTCCTTAATCACCTCATGGAAAGGTTACTCCAGAAGTATAATGTTAAGCATAAGTTCTCCACACCATATCACCCTTAAACAAGTGGCCAAGTAGAAGTTTCAAACAGGCAACTTGAACAAATTCTTGAGAAAATAGTAATTTCTTCTCGGAAAGATTGGGCGGCTAAGTTGGATGATGCTTTATGGGATTATCGAACGGCTTTCAAAACGCCAATCGGTATGTCGTCGTACCAACTAGTCTATTGGAAAGCATGCCATTTACCTTTGGAGTTGGAGCACAAGGCATTCTGGGCATCAAAACTTCTGAATATGGATCTGTCTAAGTCAGGAAGTTCTTGGATCCTTCAACTTCATGAGTTTGAGGAATTTCAGAACCGCGTCTATGAAAATGCCAAGGTTTATAAAGACCAAACAAAGAAATGGCATGATAAAAGGATCGTGAGGAAAGAGTTTTATGAAGGACAACTGGTCCTCTTGTACAATTCCAGGTTGAAGATATTCCGTGGAAAACTAAGATCCAAATGGTCAGGACCTTTTGTAGTGCACAAAGTGTTTTCCCATGGGGAGATTGAATTGAAAAATCCAGCCAATGGTGACACTTTTAAAGTGAATGGGCAAAGGTTGAAACCCTATTATGCAGGGCAAGAAGGTGGTCAGACTCATGTTGTTTGTCTAACAGGGTGAGATGAACAACCGTCGAGCCATGCGACGTAAAACGAAGCGCTTCGTGGGAGACAACCCACGCATTTTATTTCTAATGATTTCTTTTGTTTTCTTGTTATGTTTTCCTATAGGATTTCTTATCCGGAAGAGAGTGAGGATTGGAGTTTTGAGTTGGGTGACGAAAGATGATATGAGAAAATATGAAAGAAGAGATTGGCCAATACAGGGGATGACATGGGTGCCCGTATCAAGGGACATGTCCGTGTCATCCAAATAAGCATAATAAGGTTTAGTAGATCAGCCTCTGACACGGGTGCCTGTGTCATGGGACACGACCATTTTAGAAAACCTAGAACAAGAAGAAAGTTAGACGATTGGGCAGGCCCTGACATGATTTCCCGTGTCATAAAACACAGTCGTGTCAGGCAATCTGGATTTCAATTAAATTTTTTTGGGGTTTTCTATTTTTGTGGAGGCCCCTACCATCTTATAACCTCTCCCCCACTTACATTAGTCATACATCATCAAAAACCTTTTGTTTTCTCTTCTTCTACCTTTCTCTCCCTCAAAACCCACAAAAACTCCATAGCCACTCTCTTCATACAGCTCCCTTCTTTCTCCGTAGATCTCGTGCTCCCACCAAACCTTCTTCACAAAAACAATTCCAATTTCCATCCTCTACCTTTCTACCATAGCTTTTTCTTCTAACTCTCTGTTTCAATTTGATGAGATTTTTTTTAGGTTTACCAAAATGCCCCCAAAGCATAGTGCAAGAGGTAAGCAGCCAACAGGTGAACCATCGAGGTCGAGACCAAGGAGCAGTCGCGGTCAAATTGAGGAACCTAATGTTAATGACACCTTCTTTGATAATCCTGCTCATGAGGTGCGTTACTCGCATCATATTCGGCGTAAGTTGACGCCTACAAGGTACATGTGTTCTCAAACTTTGTCTCAACTGGGTTTATCTGATGAAATAAATAGAATGTTGCATGTTTTAGGAGTGTTAGAATTTATGCAGTATGAAGCGCCCACTTTTGAGCGCATAACACTCGAATTCCTGAGCTCTATTAAGTGTAAGCTGAAGCCAACTTGGGATGGGACCACCCATATGCACACAGGTACCTTAACTTTCAGATTGTTCAATGTTGAACGTCAGTTGACCCTGGAGGAATTGGGTGGATCCTCCACCTTCCCGTCTTTGGACCTGGAGCGATTCCAGAAACATTCAATCCAGCAAGATTTTGGGAAGAAATCACTGGCTGTGGAGGTTACGAGGATAAGAGCGCCGATGCGTCTCGTATTCAAAATCCATGCTTCAGGTATGCACAAAAATGTTTGGCTTACTCTTTGTTTGGAAGAGGGGATAGCACAGGAGTCGCATCGCAAGTAGAACTCTTTCTGCTTCATGCTATGGCCAATGCAACCCCGGTCAATGTAGCTGCCTTCGCAGCAAATCATCTGAAAAAAGTGGGACGGGCAACTTCTGGTGATATTTCTGTTGGCGATATGATTACTCAAATAGCCAGTTATTTTGGTTATGACCCAGTGACAATGAATCATGCACCCTTGTCAGGTATGATTAGAATAGATATGAATTCCCTAATTAACCAAGGTATGATTCAGGTACAAGGTAATCGTTTCGGATACATTGTTTCAAAGCGAATTATTATGATGCTCCCCGACCCTGAAAATATCTCAATTTTAAGTTGTCAGAATTGGGAATATGGTATTTTTAATGCTGATTTTAAGGTTGAGAATGAAAGGAATGATCTAGCTGAGGAGCACCACATGGATGATGATTCTGGAGAGTCGGTAGATAACCCCCTTGATATGCCTACTCAAGTGGATGAACGGTCCTCATCGTTCATTCGAGAGGAGTGGGTTTGGCTGCAGGCAGAGTGTGTAGATCTTCAAGCTGAACAAACATGGCGAGGAGTCGAGTTGTTCCATCAAGGACATGAACAGGCTCAGCAATGGGAGATGATGACTGACATACACCGAATGATGCAGCATTTGATGTTGCAATTTCCTCCCCCTCCTCCACCGCAGTGAGCCCTGTGAGTCCCTCCTCGCATCCTTGGTTATGACACATTGAGGTCAATGTTTGGTCCAAGTGTGTGTGTGTGTGGGGGGGGGGGGGGGGGGGTTATAGTTTAGTATTTTGTGTGTTTTATTCATTTCTTGTTATTTTATTTAAATTTGGTTATTTTAGTTTAAATCTTTTGTTTCTTTGTGTGTTGTGTGTTACATTGTGTGGTGACTATGCCGGAATAGTTGGACAACTCGAGAGAAGTGGATGAGAGCGATTAATCCCAACATTAAACTCTAGGAAACCTCCAAAATTTGGAACGACTGGAAAGAAAATTGGACACAATTCCTAACACTGTAACTAGACCGGATTATAACACACTCGAAGCTACATGACACTACATGACACAGAAGGAACCTTTGAAACTGTCAGTATACCCAACATGGTGAGGATCAGAAATAGCCAAACAAAAATGCACCAAGAGAGTGTCAGGTATGTACTTAGTCTCTTTTTGTTTGCATAATTATCTGTGGAATATATACTGCACACACACATGCACTGAAGAACTTTTTTCTTTTTAGCCCTGAGCTTGTTAAGCCTACCCGTGTACGTTATCCCTTGTTACCCCAGTTTGATCTTTATCCCCGTTCTTGTTTTTAAACCATAGTTTATAAAACCTTTAGCCCAAACACTTCTCTACCTTGCTCAGATAGGTGTTTGAAATTTGGTGGTTTGTGTTAAAACTCTGAGTTTGGGGTTGTGAAACTCGCAATAAGAGTGAATGAGTGCATTCGGAAAAAAAAAAGCAATAAAATCAAAGAAAAGGAATGATAAAAAAATATAGAGAAACAAAAAATCTTGAAAAAAAAGAGAGAATAAAAATGTTATGAGAATGCACTCGTCACCGAGAATCCGGTGAAAAACTTAACGCCAAAATTCCTCCAGTATCCAATTGAGGAGGAGAAACTGAATATCTTGAATAATATGTGTCCAACCCTTTGAGTTGCAAAATAACAAGTATACAACTATGAGATAGATAACACCGAATCTGAGCCAATTAACCCTTTGTTTCCCCTTTCTTTTTATGTATCCCACCTTATCCCTTAGCCCCGTTACAACCTATAAAGTCCTCGTATAGTGTTTGTTTTGTGTGTTTGTGTTATGTTTATAGATGTTTTGCAAGCTCAGTAGATGATGGTGCATACCTTGATCAAGAGAGCATAGAAACTTTAACCCGAGAGATCTGGAGAGAGTGTGAAAAATTGATAGAGGAAGAGGTGCTGAACTGTGGAAGTGTAGTTGATTATCATGAGTCGGGTAAGAATGGAAGGTCTAGAAGAAAGTAAGGGAGTTGCGAATAATCTTAGTGGTACTATGGTTTGTTGAAATTCAGAGGTGACCTATATTGTGGACTTAAGCTTTACTTGAGGACAAGCAATGAGATAAGTTTGGGGTTGTGATCGGTAACTATTCTTTCTTGTTTTCTATCTATTATCCGACACGAAACCACATCATTGGTAACACCTTGCTTTGTTTTTTTCAACTGTTTTCGTCACGTATTTTAATTTTTCACATTTTGTTTGTTTGCATTAGTTTAGTTTGAATTTTGCATAAATAAGATACTTTTGAGGTCTTGTTTTGGTGATTTCTATATTTCCAAGTCTGTGTAAAATTACACAAGAATAGAGGAGAAGTTGACAAGCTCCGATGCGTTTTCTCCAGAAGTCCAGTGGCTGACACGGGTGCCTGTGTCACCTGACACGGCCCGTGTCATAAATGTTGATACTTAATTAGAGAAAAGAGGATTCCAGTGGCTGACATGGGCACCCATGTTACCTGACACGGCCCGTGTCAGAAAGTATGATAGGCGAGCTTCTGTTGAAGGATTCAAGTGGATGACACGGGTGCCCGTGTCACATGACACAACCCGTTTTGGCAGGCACGAGACAGATGAAATCGATCTATTTGAGTTCATGGAGGGTATTTCGGGCTTTCTGCATAGCTGTGGGGTAATCTGACACTACTTAGACCTAGTTTTTGAGAGAATGAAAGGAACTTTTTGAACCAGAGAAAAAGGGGGAATTAGAGAAGAGGAGAAGGGCAATCAATGCTTTGGGAAATGAAGATCATCAAGAGTGCAAGCAATTGAAGATCGGAGCAATTCCATCCTCTTGTAATGTTTAACTTTGAATCTGTATTTTCGTTGAATATTATGAGAAGCTAAACCCCCTAATGCTAGGGGGTGTCCCTTAATTGCTTTTGTGATGAACTGAATTTCTATACTTTTATGAAATCTATGTTTTTATGTATTCAATGTATTATACAATTTCTTATTGCTTGTCCTATTGGAAAATAGGGTATTGATCTATGGGTAAAGTAGGTTGGACAAATCACTTTGTTGTTAATTGTATAATAACATCACTAATCTCTCTTAGGAATAAGGATCTAATAGTGATGTCCGTAACTTCTTGATATTTATATATGTGCTTGACATAATTTTGAATAACTAAGCAATTAGGATTTAAAATTATATGTTAATGGTTTCTTGTTAAGGAATTAGGGGAAATAACTCTTGAGAATCGGTATTGGATCAGATTAACATAGATGGTATAAAATAGAGGTTCAGTTTATTACGGAGCAATTCATACATCTTATTCCTAGCATGCTTCATCATATTGTGTAAACACTCTTTACTTTTTGTTTTAAGATTCAAAGTGCAATTTATTATTATCTATCTTCCAACCACACCAATGTTCTTTTGTTTAATTGAATCATTATAAACACTGATAGTTCTAACGCAGTCCTCAAGATTGATACACAGGATAACTTCCTTTTATTATTAAATTGGTAAAAATAGTACACTTTCTATTTTATCGATTAACATGGAACTCTTGTTATATTGTTGTGTAAAGGTCTTTCAAGGATTTTCTGCATTGGAGTTGTGTCAACCGAAATTTTGTGGTTGATTGTTTTCTGCACTGTGGAGAGTCATCCAAATCACCTTGGATGAGCATCTCAGTTGTTTGAAGCAAGGAGAAGTTATTATTTTTGGGCCAAAAGATTATGTTTCCCTGATATCTTCATGGAAAGTTCCTCTCTCTGCTAGGGTTCAGTTATATGGTGTCCTCACATAATGGAATAAGTGTTTTTGCAGGGATTGAAGGGGATCCTTGTGTGATGAAGATGCAGACTTATTCTGAACAGTCTGTTTGTGATGACTAGTAAATGCCATTATTGTTGAAGTCTACTCCAGATACCTGTTAGAGGGAATATTTTCTTTAGGTGCGGAAGGATGGAATACAACACCTTATAGTCAGACATGAGGTCTGAATATTGTGCTTGTGAGAAGAAATCTTCTTGAGGTGTGCATGCTTTGCATGTATTTTGGTCTATGTCGATGATTGATCAACTACTGATGGTTGATCCTCTTGTACCCTTTACAAGAGTTATGGATTACTATGGTGTCTCCAGACCATAGTTAATGGTGAAATCCATGTGTTTGAGACTGATGTCGGATCTGATGTTGGAACATCGTCTCAAAGTGTGTTGTATTCCTTTAGACAAGGAAGTATCCATAGTGGACTTTAAGGTTAAGCCACTGACCTAATCTGGAATGTTTTGGGATGTTAATGAATGTCATGACTATTTGTCATGAAGATAAATCAGGTGGTGCCAGATGTGTGCAGAAGAAGATTGTTAGACCAATTGTCCTACCTTGAATGACAAGGTAATCTTATCTGACCTGTAATAAATACTTTGATGGGAGCTAAGTATTTTTGTATCCTCTAAGGAGGTTGTGCATGATACTGATGGTGAATACTTTGACGGGAGACTAAGTATTTGTTGAGGAGTTATGTAATTATGCATTCTAAACATTGTTTTTCAGAGAGTATGTGAGAGTTTATTTCCCTCCATAGTATTCAGGTGTTTGGAATAACTTGAGTAAGCTGCACTGGCTGTGTGTTCTACTGAGTGCTTCATAAAGGATTTTTATGCATAATGAGTCCTTTGAATTGTTTTAAGAACCAGAGTGGGTTGGGTACTATATTAAGAAGTTGATGTCCCAAATGATGTTGTAACATCATGACCATTGATGGTTGTTTTGTTGTAGTTGCTTGAGATTGTGCGTGTGTGTTGTACCCCAAATTTTGACCTAAGATATCGTCTCCTACCTGCATCATTACATTACAAGTGTTTTGATCCATCGATTTTAAAATTCATAACTTTTTTCAGGCCAAGAGCTATTTATGCTGAACATTAAATCATTTAATCGATTCGTGCTAAAATGATGTTTATTAATTATTTATTACCTTAAATTTAAATAATTGAAATTCGTTTTCGATTATTATGTAGTTTAAAGATGTATAGATAATAGAATAAACATTAGAGAAGAGGCGCATTAATTGTGCGGACAGTATTTATTTATTACTCACTATCTTAAATTTAAATAACTGGAATTTATTCTCAGTTATTACATAATTTAAAGGTTTATGAATAATATAATAAATATTCGGAAAAGTTCATTGGTCAATAATGATTATTTAATCATTTGTCATTCTAAATTAAATAATTGAAACCCTATTTTAATTATTATAGTTTAGAAAGTTATGGATGAAGAATTAAATAATTGAGGTTATTAATTGATCAATGATACTTATTTATTTATCTGTTTATTATTCTGAATGTAGGTAATTGAAATTCGTTTTCAATTATTATTCGTTTAAAGAAGTGTAAACGATAAAATAAATAATTAAAGAGAAAGAAGAACTTAATTGGCGAATAGTGGTTTTTTTATTCATTTTTTCTAATTGTACAGTTATTATGTAAACAATGTATCTATTACAACAAATTACAATAATAAATTTACAAAGCTAAAATGAAATAAAAAAAAACTAATCTAATATTCCTAATTCTAAAACTTCCGATCCAATGCGTTTTTGTCTGCTCACTTAATGTTACCTGCAAAATTAAAAAGAGATTAGAATTCGAATAAATGATTAAAAAGCGAAATTATTTAAGGTTCATCATTAAAAGCAATGGCCGGAATCAGTTACTCTTTTTTGCAAATCACGGGATTTCTCCCGGTTCACAAAAAAGAAAGGAATTTTAAATGAATGCACAAGTTTATTTTTGTCCAAAAATTGCATGTTTTAAATTAACTGCATTTTCAAAATCCCAAATGCATATTTCAAAAAAAACATACAGCATACAAAGCCCCTGCATGAACTACATATGCAAGCATGCTAACGTAAACCAATGCCCACACAGTAGAAAACAAAACAAGCTATTGCATTAGAAGTCAAAACATGCAGTTTAACTACATATGCAAGCAATATGGACATTCCATTTTCATCATTTTCTGGCCATTTGCAATTTCAGAAAGGTACAACCTATCACATTTTTGTCAAAGCTGTACTGAGAGAAAAAGAGAGGGAGAAGTGTGGGTTTTACAGGCTTGGCATAGGAAGAAATAGGATATACAAGACAAACTATAAAATATAGCCAGTAGAGATAAAAACATAAAAGAAGAATAGAAACAAATTGGAGATGACAGTCTAGTGCAGAATGCCCAGAAAGAGGAAAGGCATTTTCAAAAACTTCCAGCTTGTAACGTAAACAAGAGAGGGAAATTTTTATAACAATAACCAAAAAGAAATCAATAGAAAAGAGATATCCAAGCCTTCAAAAAACTTAGAGAGAAAAAAATAGTTATCAGAAAAACACAAAAAGCTCAGCAAACCTGCATAATTATCCCACTACTGTCAAAAAACTACACGAACCATATGGCCTAAATTTTGCAAAAAACTGATTGAGCCATTCAAGCCAACATCATCATCCTATTGTCAAAGAGATATCAAAAATAATCTCACACAAAGAACCAGTTAAAACCACACCATCAATATGGCCTAGCAAAAGACTTATGCCCCTGTTTCCATCAACCTGTCCAACCAACACGAAATCACCATACACATAACCATGTCAAACTATTACTCAAGCCTGAACATCATCAATCCAAAAACCTGAAACGTTCCAAGCCAGAACCAACTCCTAAGGCAACAAGCTAGGCCTCAGTGTTACCATCCCTGGCCATTCAGAAGTACATAACTCAAAGCCTCAAAGAAAAATTATCACAGGCCAACATACATTGTACAGTAGCACGTGCAAAGAAGAAGAAGAGAAATAGCAGCACGTTCAAAGAAGAAGAAGAGAAACAGCAGCACGTTCAAAGAAGAAGAAGAAAAACATAAGTACAGTACAGTTCCAACAAGAAGAAGAGGAAAAATCACGTAAATACCGGTCACCAAGGTGAGCTCGCGTTTCTCCTCTCCTCGCCGTCTAGCCTCCTTCGCTCCCGGCCTCCTCCTCCGTCTCCACCTAGGTAACGGTCCCTTCTCCTTTTTATTTCTTTGGAACCTCAATCAAACATTAACAATCAAATATAAGAATTAACAATAAAGATCAAACAGAATAGAAATCGTGGAATTAAAATCAACATGCAACGAATTAAGCGTTAACGAGATCAATAGCGTTTTACCGAATCTGTAGCCGTCACTTTTCTCGTTCAACTGGAGGGAAGAGGAGCTGGAGTGGGTGGCCATGGCAAGGAGAGACAGCAAACTCAGAGGCAATGTGGAGAAGAAAACGCGAAGAGGATCAAAGAGAAGAAGAGGCGCGCCGTTTCTGCCTAACAAAACAAAACCCTAATCTCATTGTTGAACAAATTAACCCTAATACCTTGACAAACTTATGGGCCTCACCCCATTTTTTCTCCTTAAAGCCCACGACCTGCTTCTGCACCCCCCCCCCCCCCCCCCCCCACCCTCCTTATGAGTTTTTTTGCGTTGGGCCGTCAGCCACCTGGCCCATCTACTTTTTGTTTGTTTTATTTTTGATACATTTTCTTTTTCACCTTTTGTTATTTTTCTATAATCTTTTTTTGTAGAATTATTATTTATGTTAATTAATTAATAAGTATATTAAAAAACAAAGATATGTCTAACTAGGTTTTTATTAATTAGTTGACCTCTTAGTTTAATTTTGGATTTAATTTAAGAATTTTAATTTTATTTCACTAAGGTAAATTATTAATCTTTAACCTAATTTGGAACCCCCTTAATTTTTTAAATAAGTATTTTTTATACATAAAAAACATAGAATTTAAGGTTGTAGACATTTTATTTTTTTTTAATTAATTAATTAATTCTCCTCTTACATCGTTATCAATCGAAAATCCTAAAACATATAAAAAATAGAAAAAACTAAAAAATATTTTATTAACTCATTTTCTTGTCTTATTAATATTAATATCAAAATATATCAAAAACTTAATAACTTAAAACTAAAAAAAAAAAACATTACGTCCTCGTTAAATAATTCTTTTGCTTTTATCCCTATCAAAATGCGTAAAAATACTTTCGTCCTGTTAACATTAAACAAAAAAACATAAAAAATGCATTATTCGCATCATTTATTCCATCATTTAGATTATCGTTATTTAATCGTTATTCGCATATTTTGTCCGTGTATTTATTTGTTTATTCGGTTTATGCTTAAATCCAAAGGGAAAAAACAGTAAATTTGTTGACTTCATGTCCTCAAGTCTAACTGCGCGAACTTTCGCATTTCATTAAAACTTAGGATAATTTTTCCTCAAATATTCACCCTTTTCAAATTTATGCCCTTTAAGCAAAAAAACTTCGACATTAGGTCGTCGCAACTTCAAAAAACCGTCTGTGTCCTGTTTCGGCCAAAACGATTTATTTTCAATCAAGCAATCAATTTTAAATAAAAAATAGATATTTCAAAAGATTCCTATAGAGTACTATAGATACATTGGGTGCTAGTATCTTCCCATTGTATAACCAACCCCCGAACCATAAGATCTCTTTTCAAAAACGCTTTGTATTTTTATTAGCATTTACACTGCATATTTAGGGTTTTATTTCGCTCTTTTCCCTTTTCCTTTGGAAACAATAAAGCGCGGTGGCGACTCTTGCTTTTTGTGAGACGAATTAATCAATAATTCGATCTCCGATTTACCCCGCTACATTTTTTATCGCTACAGAATTGGCGACTCTGCTGGGGAAAGATTGACCTCTTGCTGGTCCATCCCTAAGTGGGTTAAGCCTAATTTGTTTTATCTGTTTACTATTATTTGATTTGCTTGATTATATGTTTAAATTGGGGTGTTTGGGTTTTTTTGCAAAGGACGAATCCTATACCCGGATTAAGTAACACTTAAGGAATAGGACGGGCGGTATAGTCATGTTAACTTTGAGGGAGTAATCCCGAAGAAGGAGGCATGAGATCCCCCACTCAGTGGAAGGCCCTCTTGAACTTAATATTTGTTTACCGAGTAATCGGGAAGACATTATTATTTTCGACCTAGGAGCCCGAGAAGTTGAGGACCGTAGAACCCCAACCCATCTTGGCCTTTTTAGGTGTAGCGCGGAGACTATAACGGAGTAATTCGGAAGTAGTTGTTACGCGATGCTACGCTCGGACGAGTTTCTCTTGAGAATATTGCTAATTATTGAGTAATCAAGACGTTGGTAATATCCGAAATAGGGATGTAGACTCTGGGAACTCTTAGAACCTTGTCTTACAGGTGTGATCGAAGCGTTAGTACATACCTTTGGGTGGGCTTTACCCTCGACTCCATGCTGAACGTTGAACCTTTAAACCCCATGTTTGCAAACTTGTGTGTGACTGTTGCATTATCATTCACTCATGCATTCATCAACATCTTTGTAAGAAACTCGTTTTTCAAGGAACTTTGGAATGATTTTGCAAATGTCTCAGGTTATTATGGAACTTAGAAGGAGAAATACTCGAAGCTTTAGCTTCAAGGAGCCCGAGATTGAAGAACTGAAGAGTTTGATTCCGAAGATAGAGAGTCCGACAGATTTTCAGAAGAAGTATGGGTCCATCGTACCGCTCATGAAGCGCAAGATGAAGAAAGGCATCCTCAACACATTGGTTCAGTTCTATGATCCCTTGTACCGATGTTTCACCTTTCCGGATTACCAGCTGATGCCCACTTTAGAGGAGTACTCCTATATTCTTGGTTTGCCGATCGCCGACCGTGTTCCTTTTTCTGGATTAGAAGAGGAGCCTAAATCCCATGAGATAGAAACCATCACCCACCTGAAGAAGTCAGAGATAGAGGAGAATATGACTACGAAAGGAGGAATTCGGGGTTTGCCGGCACAGTTTCTGTTGAAGAAAGCTCGTTACTTTGCTGATACAAAGGATACTGTTGCCTTCGAGGACGTGTTTGCTTTACTCGCGTATGGTCTTTTCTTATTCCCTAACGTTGATAAATTTGTGGATGTCAACGCCATCAGAGTTTTCCTGATTGGAAATCCGGTCCCTACGCTGCTAGGGGACACGTATTACTCTATCCATCTTCGAAACTCTTATCAAGGAGGGATGATTATTTGTTGTGTGTCGTTGCTGTATCAGTGGTACGTCTCGCATTTACCTGGGTCTGATGCTTTCTGGGATCTCGAGAGGGAACCGCGTTGGGCGCCAAAGATTATGGCTCTCACTCATTTCGATATTGACTGGTACAATCGAGTTTACCATGACGTGGAGATCATTGACAGCTGTGGTGCTTTTCCCAACGTACCTCTTCTTGGTACGAGGGGTGGAATCAACTACAACCCTGTTCTAGCGCGCCGTCAGTTCGGGTACCCGATGAGAGATAAGCCGAACAGTATCCATGTGAGTGGTTTCTTTCTTCAGGAAGGACAAGATCATCAGGCTGCTAAGAGGGAGATTGAAGGAGCTTGGCGCTATATCCACAAGAAAGGGAGAGATATGCTGGGACATAGAGGTGCCGTCTCTTTGGAACCTTACCTGCAGTGGGTCCGTGCTAGGGCTTGTGCTCTCAAGATGCCGTATAAACTTGAGAAACCTTTATTCCCTGCCATCGCACCATCATCAGTTGTTATCCCTATCGCGGATGTAGGAGAATATCAAGGAAACCTGGCTAGGATGAAGTCCGAGAGGGATGCTTGGAAGGAAAAGTACCATATGTCTGAATATGAGAATCGAGTCCTGACTCGACAGCTGAAAGAAAAGAAGGAGTTGTTGCTTATTCAAGACGGCCGGTTCGTTGACCACGATGAGAAGCTTCGTCAGAAGGATGCCTTGCTGAAGAAGTATGCGAGTGAAAGGAAAATAAAAAGGGAAGGTTCGGTAAGCGTGGCTCTCATTCCTAATCCGCAGGAAGAAATCATCGATCGACTGATAGCGGAAAAGAAGGATATGGAAGACTTTTACGAAGAAAAGATCAAGAAGCTCCGATTACAGCTGGTGTTTGGTCCGTCATCTGAGGATTCCGAGTGAGCTTTAGCTTTAGTTTATTTTATTGATGTCATTTTGTAAAACTATGTAAAAAAGGGCTTCATGCTCCGAAGTTGTAATTTATTGTTTTATTAAGGGCTTCATGCTCTAAAGTCGTAATTTATTGTCTTATTTTGGGCTTCATGCTCCAAGTTGTAATTTACTGCTTTCATGTTTTAAAAATGTAATTTATCACTTTATTATGGTTTTCATGTTGCGAAGTTGTAATTTATTTCTTTCATTAGTGGATTTGTTATCCCAAGGTTGTAATTTACTATTCCAAATTGTAAGTTGTAATTTATCGCTTTCGATTAACGGATTGAGTTTTTGTTGTTCCAAATTCCTTTACCATTGATGTATGCAAAATTATTAAAGTTCCTTGAAAAACTTTCCAAAATGAGTCATCATTTGCATCGCTATCATGCATCATTTCACATTTCACCTCACATGTTTTCTAGAGTCTCATCCTTGTTCTTTTTCCACCGAAGGTTGTCAAGCTGTCTCACCGATACGACACTCGGGCCAATCGTCAGAGGAAAATGGAAGATTTGGAACAGGAAAATCATGAGCTTCGTGGGGAAGTTGCTACACTTCGTGCCGAGATGGAAAAGTTAACGGCATTAGTGGAAAGTTTGGTGGCTGTTCAGAATCAGCCATCGACTACGGCTGCCGAGATTCAGACTTCAACTCCAGTGGTTTCCGAAATTGTTACAGTTCCTGCCTCCGTAACTCGAATCAACTCTCCGCTTCAA
Organism: Vicia faba; assembly: GCA_948472305.1. Taxonomy (NCBI): domain Eukaryota; kingdom Viridiplantae; phylum Streptophyta; class Magnoliopsida; order Fabales; family Fabaceae; genus Vicia; species Vicia faba. Next base: position 1,213,871,730 of record OX451738.1, on the reverse strand, counting down.
CATCAAATGCCAAAAGGTTTTCCGTGGGGAATGCCTTACAACTTTGTGCCAGAAGGGTATCAGCCTACCGTACAACCTCTATTTCAGCCTGCATTGTCTCTTCCTCAACCAGAGACAACTGCCATGTCGCCAGTAATTCCGTCTGTAGCACCTTTTCCGCAACCAGTTATGACGACCGTTGCTCCTGTGGTCCACTCCGTGCCATACTTGAATGAACCAATTTATCCTGCCGAGCCCGCTGATAGTTTAGGTCTTTTTGATAGGATGGAAGAATTTCAGGATCATTTCCAGGAAATGCAGAAGGAGCTTAGAGCATTGAAAGGGAAGGATTTGTTTGGGAAGAGTACGCATGACCTTTGTTTAGTTCCGAATGTCAAGATTCCAGCGAAATTCAAAGTGCCAGACTTTGAGAGATATAAGGGTGATTCGTGTCCTAGAAGTCATTTGACAATGTACGTGAGGAAGATGTCTACGTACTCCGATGATCATGATTTGTTGATTCATTATTTTCAAGACAGTTTGACGGGTGCTGCTCTAAAGTGGTACATGGGTTTAGACAGCATTCGAATCCGCAACTTTAACGATCTTAGTGAAGCCTTTGTCCATCAGTACAAGTACAACGTTGACATGGCGCCGGACAGGGATCAACTCCGGGCGATGTCGCAAAGAGACCGAGAATCTTTTAAGGAATACGCCCAGAGGTGGCGTGAAATTGCTGCTCAAATTTATCCACCTCTAGAGGAGAAAGAGATGACTAAAATATTTTTGAAGACTTTAGGGTCCTTTTACTATGAAAGAATGATAGCCAGCGCACCCAGTGACTTCACCGAAATGGTGAGCATGGGCATGCGATTAGAGGAAGGGATTCGCGAAGGGCGTTTGGTTAAAGAAGGGAGTCCGTCTAGCAGTGCGAAGAAGTTTGGAAGTGTTTTCCCGAAAAGAAAAGAGCAGGATGTCAGTGCTTTGTTTCCAGGTAGGCCTAGGAGAGGTTACTCTCACGTTGCGGCAGTCACTCCGACTGTCCGCCCAGCTTTGATGGCCCCAACTCATCAAATCCCGCCAACTCAACCACGGCCATTTCAGCAGCAGCCTCAACAACAGGCTTATCCGTTCAACAATCAGAACCGTTCACCCAGAAAACCGCAGTTCGACGCCATTCCTATGACGTATACTGAATTGTTCCCTGCTCTCATCAGAAAGAATCTCATCACAACAAAGCCTCCTCCTGTCGCACCGAACAGTGCTTCTCCGTGGTACAAGGCGGATCAATTCTGTGAATATCATCAAGGGTCGCCGGGGCACAACCTTGAGAATTGCTTTGCTCTGAAGGCGGACGTGCAGAGATTAATTAAGAATGGTGTCCTGTCTTTTAAGGATGTTAATCCAAATGTTAGAGATAATCCTTTACCTCGACATGGGGCAGCTTCAGTGAATATGGTGGAAGGTTGTCCGGGGAAGTTCCGAGTTTTTCAAGTCGAGCACATAAGAGAATCATTGATCAGGTTACATCAGAGTTTGAGAAGACTTGCCTTTGTTAGGCACCAGCATGATTATGACGTTTGTGAGTTTTGTTCAAGAGAGGATGATTGTCCTATTGTGAAGGAGGATATTCAGAAGTTGCTAGATCAGAGAATTATCACTATTACCTATGACCGAAATCCGGAAGATGAAGTGAATGTTATCACACCACAATTTAATTTGCCAGAATCAGTGGAGATTGCTTACAACAGTCAGGTTGCGCCTATTGATCCTTTGATTATTTACCCGCCTGGCCCTGTGCCTTACCGCTCAGACCAAGCCATGCCGTACAAGTATAACGCCACAATGATTGAGAATGGGGTAGAAGTCCCCATACCAACCAGACCGTCTTTTGTTAACATTGCCGATGTGAGTAGAGTTACAAGAAGTGGGCGTGTTTTTGCAGCAGTACCATCGAGGAGACCAGAAGTTCAAGTTAGGAGGCCCATACCGGCGGAGATTCCCGTAAGAAATGTTGAATCAAGAGTTGAGATAGGCCGATCCAGTGAACCTATCCCTCACCCTGAAGAGGATGAGATCCTAAAGCTTATCAAAAGGAGTGAGTATAAGATTGTGGATCAGCTTTTGCAAACACCTTCCAAGATTTCCTTGCTTGCCTTATTGAGAGATTCTGGTGCACATAGAGAAGCTTTGATGAAGGTCTTGGACCAGGCGTTCGTAGACCATGATGTGACAGTTGATCAGTTTGATGGGATTGTGGGAAATATAACTTCGTGTAACAATCTGGGTTTCAGTGATGAAGAACTCCCGGAGGAGGGGAGAAACCATAATATGGCTTTGCACATTTCAGTAAGTTGTGGAAACGATACCTTATCAAGTGTGTTGGTGGATACGGGCTCGTCGTTGAATGTGATGCCCAAGACTACGTTGTCTCGGCTTTCATATCCAGGTGCTCCTATGAGGCCTAGTGGAGTAATTGTTAAAGCATTTGATGGTTCCAGGAAGACAGTTATTGGTGAAGTGGATCTTCCCATAGTGATTGGTCCCCATACTTTTCAAATCACTTTCCAAGTGATGGATATCCGTGCTGCCTACAGTTGTTTATTGGGTCGTCCCTGGATCCATGATGCCGGGGCAGTCACCTCCATGCTCCATCAGAGACTAAAGTTTGTAAGACATGGGAAGCTAGTGATGATTGGGGGAGAGCAGGCTATGGTGGTAAGCCATTTATCATCGTTTTCTTTTATTGATGCTGACGAGGATGTTGGGACCCAGTTCCAGGGCCTATCTGTTGCTAAGAATACATTGAAGAAGCAAGGGGCATCCATCTCTTCTTTTGAGGATGCGCGGCGAGTGGTGGAAAGTGGTTCGGCCGAAGGATGGGGCCAGGTGTTGACGTTACCCGAGAACAAGTCTGGGGAAGGTCTGGGTTTTCATCCAATATCTGCAAGGGTCAAGAAGGAGGTGGTGGTTCGTCCAATTCAAGAGGTTTTCCGAAGTGCAGGGTTTGTGCATCCTGAGGTTGATGCTATCATAGATGATGATTCCGAGGAGGATTTGCCCGTGTTTGTGACGCCTGGATTGGCTTTCCAAAACTGGATAGTTGTTGATGTTCCTGTGGTTATGCACATTTCCGAGTAATGTTTTGTTTATGTTCCTTTGAAAAATTCGCTCTGCCCAAGGCGAAACGTATTTTGTGTCGGGCTATGAAAAATAACTCCTTTTGCTCTGCCCAAGGCAAAAGAGAAATGTCTGGGCTTTTTGTTTCAAGTATTTCCCCTTTAATGAATAAAAATGTTATTTTGTCCACTGCTGTTTTATTTTTCACTTTTTCTGGGAAATAACAATGAAAATTAATTAATAACATTTTGTTTTATTTGCACAAATCGATTTCTAAAATAAAGCATAATCATGTGTGCAGATTACTTCGTGACTTAACCATCGAAAACAATGATCCTATGCCCTCTCCCAACTTTGAATTCCCTATGTTCAGAGCCGAAGAAGAGGATGATGAAGAGGTTCCTGTTGAGATTTCCCGTTTGCTTGAGTAGGATGAGAAGGTTATCCAACCATTTGAAGAACCTGTAGAGTTGGTCAACTTGGGTGATGAAGAGGATAGAAAGGAAGTCAAAGTCGGAGCTTTGCTTATCCCGGAAGTTAAGGAGAAAATGTTGGAGCTTCTCAAAGAGTATGTTGACGTGTTTGCTTGGTCCTACCAAGATATGCCAGGTTTGGACAACGACATTGTGGAGCATCATTTACCGTTGAGACCCGAGTGTCCACCGATCAAGCAGAAGTTGAGACGGACTCGTCCTGACATGGCTGACAAGATTAAAGAGGAGGTTCAGAAGCAGATCAATGCAGGTTTCCTTGTTACATCGGTCTATCCTCAATGGTTAGCCAATATAGTGCCTGTTGCAAAGAAAGATGGTAAGGTTCGGATGTATGTAGACTACAGAGATCTGAATAGAGCTAGTCCGAAAGATGATTTCCCATTACCTCATATTGACGTATTGGTCGACAGTACCGCCAAGTTCAAAGTCTTTTCTTTCATGGATGGTTTCTCTGGTTACAATCAAATCAAGATGGCGCCGGAAGATATGGAGAAGACCGCTTTCATTACACCTTGGGGAACTTTCTGTTATCGGGTTATGCCGTTTGGTTTGAGGAATGCTGGTGCAACATACCAAAGGGCCATGACTGCTTTGTTCCATGACATGATGCATAAGGAGATTGAAGTGTATGTGGATGACATGATTGCCAAATCGCAGACTGAGGAAGATCATTTGGAACATTTGTTGAAACTGTTCCAGCGTTTGAGAAAGTACAAACTCCGTCTGAATCCCAACAAGTGCACTTTTGGTGTTCGTTCTGGAAGACTTCTGGGTTTCATTGTCAGTCAGAAAGGCATTGAGGTAGATCCTGATAAAGTCAAAGCCATTCGGGAGATGCCCGCGCCCAAGACAGAAAAACAAGTAAGAGGATTCCTTGGGAGACTGAATTACATTTCTAGATTTATATCTCATATGACTGCTACCTGTGGGCCGATTTTCAAGCTTCTCCGCAAGAACCAAGGATGTGTGTGGACAGAAGATTGTCAGAGAGCTTTTGATAACATCAAAGAATATTTGCTTGAACCTCCCATTTTGATTCCTCCGGTGGAAGGAAGACCTTTGATTATGTACCTGACTATATTGGAAGACTCCATGGGATGTGTGCTTGGTCAACAAGATGAGACTGGAAGAAAGGAACATGCTGTATATTATTTGAGTAAGAAATTCACAGACTGTGAGTCTCGATACTCATTGCTTGAGAAAACCTGTTGTGCTTTAGCTTGGGCTGCTCGCCGTCTACGCCAGTATATGATTAATCACACTACTTGGTTGATCTCCAAAATGGACCCGATCAAGTATATCTTTGAGAAGCCCGCCTTATCCGGAAGGATAGCCCATTGGCAGATGTTGTTATCTGAATATGACATTGAGTACCACACTCAGAAAGCGATCAAAGGGAGTATTTTAGCCGATCATTTGGCTCACCAACCAATTGAAGATTATCAACCCATCAAGTTTGATTTCCCAGATGAAGATGTTATGTACTTGAAAGCTAAAGATTGTGAAGAGCCGCTACCGGAAGAAGGACCTGATCCAGAATCCCATTGGGGTTTGATATTTGACGGAGCTGTGAATTCCTATGGAAATGGAATTGGGGCAATCATCGTCACTCCCCGAGGTACTCATATCCCATTCACGGCGAGACTGAAGTTTGATTGTACGAACAACATGGCGGAATATGAGGCATGTATTATGGGTCTCGAAGAAGCAGTAGATCTAAGGATTAAAATTCTTGATATTTACGGAGATTCGGCATTGGTGATTAATCAAATCAAAGGAGAATGGGAGACTCGTCATCCTGGTTTGATCCCTTACAGAGACTACGCTAGAAGGTTGTTAACTTTCTTCAACAAGGTGGAATTACATCATATCCCTAGAGATGAGAATCAAATGGCTGATGCTTTAGCTACTTTGTCTTCAATGTTTCAAGTGAATGATTGGAACGACGTGCCTACAATCCGAGTTATGCGCCTTGACAGACCTGCTCATGTGTTTTCAGTGGAAGAGGTCACCGACGACAAACCATGGTTCTATGACATCAAACGTGTTCTTCAAACTCGAGAGTACCCGCCTGGGGCATCCAACAAAGATAGGAAGACGTTGAGAAGATTAGCAAGCAGTTTCTTTCTCAATGAAGAAGTTTTATATAAGAGGAATTACGACATGGTCTTGCTTAGATGTGTAGACAGACGTGAAGCGGACATGCTGATGCAAGAAGTACACGAAGGATCCTTCGGCACTCATGCCAATGGACATGCAATGGCTAGAAAGATGTTGAGAGCTGGTTACTATTGGATGACAATGGAATCCGACTGCTGCAAATATGTGAAGAAGTGTCATAAATGCCAGATTTATGCGGACAAGATGCACGTGCCGCCGACTCTCCTCAATGTTATATCTTCACCTTGGCCTTTCTCTATGTGGGGCATGGATATGATTGGGATGATTGAACCCAAAGCTTCAAATGGTCATCGTTTCATCTTGGTAGCGATCGATTATTTTACTAAATGGGTGGAAGCAGCATCTTATGCTAATGTAACCAGACAGGTGGTAGTCAGATTTATCAAGAATCAGATCATTTGTCGATACGGTATCCCGAGCAAGATCATCACTGATAATGGTTCGAATTTGAATAACAAGATGATGAGAGAGCTTTTGAAGAGTTCAAAATCGAACATCATAATTCCTCTCCTTACAGACCGAAGATGAATGGGGTTGTTGAAGCTGCTAACAAGAACATCAAGAAGATTGTCCAGAAGATGGTGGTAACTTATAAGGATTGGCATGAAATGCTTCCGTTTGCTTTACACGGGTACCGTACTTCAGTTCGAACTTCAACGGGCGTGACCCCATTTTCCCTAGTTTACGGTATGGAAGCAGTACTCCCCGTGGAGGTTGAGATTCCGTCTTTGAGAGTGTTGATGGAAGCTAAACTTTTTGAGGCTGAATGATGTCAAAGTAGATATGATCAGTTGAATTTAATCGAAGAAAAGAGATTGACAGCTTTGTGTCATGGTCAGTTGTACCAGCAAAGGATGAAGAAGGCTTTTGATAAGAAGGTTCGACCGCGCGAGTTCAGAGAAGGTGACCTTGTACTCAAGAAAATACTATCTTTCCAACCTGATTCTAGGGGCAAGTGGGCTCCGAATTATGAAGGACCGTATGTTGTTAAGAAAGTTTTCTCTGGGGGTGCCATGATTCTCACCAATATGGACGGTGAAGAACTCCCACGTCCCTTGAACGCTGATGCAGTCAAGAAGTATTTCGCTTAGGCAAATTTCTGGTAAAATCAGTCTCGGCATCTGAACACATTCTGGAATTCAAAGTTGTTAGGGAGAATAGCGATCATTGTTTTTGTATGACCTTTTATTTCATGTATTATTTCCCCAAGCTTTTGTAAACCGTTGGAGTCGCATTGTTAGCGAACTACCTCTTATCAATGGAATTTGAGCATTTACCTGTTGTGGGCAAAATTTTAATTTTTATGAAAAAATACTTGAAACAAATTTACTTAAGTGTTCTTATTTTAAATATGTGTCGTGGATAACGAAAGGAATATTAACAGTTTGTTCCAAGGATGGTCAAGGCATGAAATGCAAAGCAGTACAATAATTTATCCTCGCATGATGAACATGTTTTATTTCAAAATCGCCATGAGGTGTTGGTTGTGTAAACTTGTGTTTCTAGTGGTACTAAGTTTGGTGACTTCCCCAGCTTTTCCAGTTGAGCATTGTTTTGGCTATCTCTAGTTGGGCGATTTCTGAAGTTTGGTACGTTTTGTCTCATACCGTGATCTATTGGTGTTAGAAGATTGGATTTGGATGCTTTTCTCCTCAGAAGACTTGGACCTTGTAGCGTGACACCCTCCGACGTTGCTTTGTGTTTCCAGTTCCGTTTATCTTCCGTCTTTTCAAGATTGGCCGAGTATCTATTTTGCTGTGACGTCTTGTTATCTCCATCTTATTCCGTCTGTCTGTTTTGTCAGCATAACATTCATTTACTCATTTACACTCATATCAGCATGCATATCCATATTTGTCGTTGATTTTGAGTCGTACTTTGTTTATTCGAACAACGTACATATGTTCTTTCCAGGTAGAAAGTCAGCTTAGGCAGAAAATGTGTTTCTTTTTCTAAATTCCCCAACTGAGCTAATCCTCATGGATGATTTTGGTTTAGCCTACCTTGCCCATTTCTGAATACGATGAATTCCCCAATTGAGTTACTTTCTCATCGGGTGGAGTCTTGTTTGACTGTTTTCTTTCTAGGTTATTCCTGGATGAAGTTGCTGCCTCTTGCATAGGCTATTTCTTTGATTCTCCCCAGTGAAATCGATCCAGACAGTTGGTGCATTTATTTTGCACGATAAAGTATGTGATCTCCTCAGGAAGGATTGATTCAGGGTTCTCTTTGACGAGGATTTTATTCTCTGCCAATATCATCGCAATTTCCTTCAGTTTGTTTTTGGGAAAACGACAAGCGGCAGCTCTTCATGAGCAACTTGTATGTTATAGACACCGTTGGAAAACGACAAGCGGCAGCTCTTCATGAGCAACTTGTACGTTACTTTTTGAAAGCGCCGAGCAGCAGTTCTTCATGAGCTACTAGTGCGTTATTTAATTTTTGAAAGCGCCGAGCAGCAGTTCTTCATGAGCTACTAGTGCGTTATTTACTTTTTGAAAGCGCCGAGCAGCAGTTCTTCATGAGCTACTAGTGCGTTATTTACTTTTTGAAAGCGCCGAGCGGCAGTTCTTCACGAGCTACTAGTGCGTCATTTTATTTTTCTGAAAGTGACAAGCAGCAAACTCTTCATGAGTTACCAGTACGTTACTACTTTTCTGGAATACAACAAGCGGCAGCTTCTTTATTTGAGCAGCTTGTATGTTATCGGTATTTTCTTTGGACAAAAACAAGCGGCAGCTTCTTTATTTGAGCAGCTTGTATGTTATCGGTATTTTCCTTGGACAACAACAAGCGGCAGCTTCTTTATTTGAGCAGCTTGTATGTTATCGGTATTTTCTCTGGACAACAACAAGTGGCAGTTTTCTTTATTTGAACAACCTTCGTATCTACAATCTTATTACTTCAGCATTAATGAGTATATCTCTGAAAATCTAGCAGAGAAGTCTGTTACGAATCTACACCTCCAGAAGTCGGTAATCAGTTATCAGCAATTTGATACTCTCTGTCTACCATCGACCTTGAATTGCGAACTCACTGTTTTGGGATCAATGATCTGTTATGGCCTATGCAAGATGCTCTCTTTGTTAGGGTTAGAGGTTGTATTCCCTCGATTTTATTCGCTGTCAGGAGTCTGTCGTTTGAAGTTGATAGCTTGTTTCCCCAGTAATGTATAATCCGTGCCGCTGTGTTTTGTTGGTGTTCGATTCCCCCAACATTGTCTTGTTTCACACAATATCTTTCTCTGTGAGTTCGATCGCTGCATTCATATCAAACATGACGGCGGCATCTTAGGACAAAATTTGCGTAGTTATGTATTTAAGTATCTTCAATCTCGTCGAAACGAAGATTTCAATCTTCATATCTCCGGATAGAAGAAACTTAAATAGGGGCAGCTGTTGTACCCCAAATTTTGACCTAAGATATCGTCTCCTACCTGCATCATTACATTACAAGTGTTTTGATCCATCGATTTTAAAATTCATAACTTTTTTCAGGCCAAGAGCTATTTATGCTGAACATTAAATCATTTAATCGATTCGTGCTAAAATGATGTTTATTAATTATTTATTACCTTAAATTTAAATAATTGAAATTCGTTTTCGATTATTATGTAGTTTAAAGATGTATAGATAATAGAATAAACATTAGAGAAGAGGCGCATTAATTGTGCGGACAGTATTTATTTATTACTCACTATCTTAAATTTAAATAACTGGAATTTATTCTCAGTTATTACATAATTTAAAGGTTTATGAATAATATAATAAATATTCGGAAAAGTTCATTGGTCAATAACGATTATTTAATCATTTGTCATTCTAAATTAAATAATTGAAACCCTATTTTAATTATTATAGTTTAGAAAGTTATGGATGAAGAATTAAATAATTGAGGTTATTAATTGATCAATGATACTTATTTATTTATCTGTTTATTATTCTGAATGTAGGTAATTGAAATTCGTTTTCAATTATTATTCGTTTAAAGAAGTGTAAACGATAAAATAAATAATTAAAGAGAAAGAAGAACTTAATTGGCGAATAGTGGTTTTTTTATTCATTTTTTCTAATTGTACAGTTATTATGTAAACATTGTATCTATTACAACAAATTACAATAATAAATTTACAAAGCTAAAATGAAATAAAAAAAAAACTAATCTAATATTCCTAATTCTAAAACTTCCGATCCAATGCGTTTTTGTCTGCTCACTTAATGTTACCTGCAAAATTAAAAAGAGATTAGAATTCGAATAAATGATTAAAAAGCGAAATTATTTAAGGTTCATCATTAAAAGCAATGGCCGGAATCAGTTACTCTTTTTTGCAAATCACGGGATTTCTCCTGGTTCACAAAAAAGAAAGGAATTTTAAATGAATGCACAAGTTTATTTTTGTCCAAAAATTGCATGTTTTAAATTAACTGCATTTTTCAAAATCCCAAATGCATATTTCAAAAAAAACATACAGCATACAAATCCCCTGCATGAACTACATATGCAAGCATGCTAACGTAAACCAATGCCCACACAGTAGAAAACAAAACAAGCTATTGCATTAGAAGTCAAAACATGCAGTTTAACTACATATGCAAGCAATATGGACATTCCATTTTCATCATTTTCTGGCCATTTGCAATTTCAGAAAGGTACAGCCTATCACATTTTTGTCAAAGTTGTACTGAGAGAAAAAGAGAGGGAGAAGTGTGGGATTTACAGGCTTGGCATAGGCAGAAATAGGATATACAAGACAAACTGTAAAATATAGCCAGTAGAGATAAAAACATAAAAGAAGAATAGAAACAAATTGGAGATGACAGTCTAGTGCAGAATGCCCAGAAAGAGGAAAGGCATTTTCAAAAACTTCCAGCCTGTAACGTAAACAAGAGAGGGAAATTGTTATAACAATAACCAAAAAGAAATCAATAGAAAAGAGATATCCAAGCCTTCAAAAAACTTAGAGAGAAAAAAATAGTTATCAGAAAAACACAAAAAGCTCAGCAAACCTGCATAATTATCCCACTACTGTCAAAAAACTACACGAACCATATGGCCTAAATTTTGCAAAAAACTGATTGAGCCATTCAAGCCAACATCATCATCCTATTGTCAAAGAGATATCAAAAATAATCTCACACAAAGAACCAGTTAAAACCACACCATCAATATGGCCTAGCAAAAGACTTATGCCCCTGTTTCCATCAACCTGTCCAACCAACACGAAATCACCATACACATAACCATGTCAAACTATTACTCAAGCCTGAACATCATCAATCCAAAAACCTGAAACGTTCCAAGCCAGAACCAACTCCTAAGGCAACAAGCTAGGCCTCAGTGTTACCATCCCTGGCCATTCAGAAGTACATAACTCAAAGCCTCAAAGAAAAATTATCACAGGCCAACATACATCGTACAGTAGCACGTGCAAAGAAGAAGAAGAGAAACAGCAGCACATTCAAAGAAGAAGAAGAGAAACAGCAGCACGTTCAAAGAAGAAGAAGAAAAACAGAAGTACAGTACAGTGCCAACAAGAAGAAGAGGAAAAATCACGTAAATACCGGTCACCAAGGTGAGCTCGCGTTTCTCATCTCCTCGCCGTCTAGCCTCCTTCGCTCCCGGCCTCCTCCTCCGTCTCCACCTAGGTAACGGTCCCTTCTCCTTTTTATTACTTTGGAACCTCAATCAAACATTAACAATCAAATATAAGAATTAACAATAAAGATCAAACAGAATAGAAATCATGGAATCAAAATCAACATGCAACGAATTAAGCGTTAACGAGATCAATAGCGTTTTACCGAATCTGTAGCCGTCACTTTTCTCGTTCAACTGGAGGGAAGAGGAGCTGGAGTTGGTGGCCATGGCAAGGAGAGACAGCAAACTCAGAGGCAATGTGGAGAAGAAAACGCGAAGAGGATCAAAGAGAAGAAGAGGCGCGCCGTTTCTGCCTAACAAAACAAAACCCTAATCTCATTGTTGAACAAATTAACCCTAATACCTTGACAAACTTATGGGCCTCACCCCATTTTTTCTCCTTAAAGCCCACGACCTGCTTCTGCACCCCCCCCCCCTCCTTATGAGTTTTTTTGCGTTGGGCCTTCAGCCACCTGGCCCATCTACTTTTTGTTTGTTTTATTTTTGATACATTTTCTTTTTCACCTTTTGTTATTTTTCTATAATCTTTTTTTGTAGAATTATTATTTATGTTAATTAATTAATAAGTATATTAAAAAACAAAGATATGTCTAACTAGGTTTTTATTAATTAGTTGACCTCTTAGTTTAATTTTGGATTTAATTTAAGAATTTTAATTTTATTTCACTAAGGTAAATTATTAATCTTTAACCTAATTTGGAACCCCCTTAATTTTTTAAATAAGTATTTTTTATACATAAAAAACATAGAATTTAAGGTTGTAGACATTTTATTTTTTTTTAATTAATTAATTAATTCTCCTCTTACATCGTTATCAATCGAAAATCCTAAAACATATAAAAAATAGAAAAAACTAAAAAATATTTTATTAACTCATTTTCTTGTCTTATTAATATTAATATCAAAATATATCAAAAACTTAATAACTTAAAACTAAAAAAAAAAAAACATTACGTCCTCGTTAAATAATTCTTTTGCTTTTATCCCTATCAAAATGCGTAAAAATACTTTCGTCCTGTTAACATTAAACAAAAAAACATAAAAAATGCATTATTCGCATCATTTATTCCATCATTTAGATTATCGTTATTTAATCGTTATTCGCATATTTTGTCCGTGTATTTATTTGTTTATTCGGTTTATGCTTAAATCCAAAGGGAAAAAACAGTAAATTTGTTGACTTCATGTCCTCAAGTATAACTGCGCGAACTTTCGCATTTCATTAAAACTTAGGATAATTTTTCCTCAAATATTCACCCTTTTCAAATTTATGCCCTTTAAGCAAAAAAACTTCGACATTAGGTCGTCGCAACTTCAAAAAACCGTCTGTGTCCTGTTTCGGCCAAAACGATTTATTTTCAATCAAGCAATCAATTTTAAATAAAAATAGATATTTCAAAAGGTTCCTATAGATTACTATAGATACATTGGGTGCTAGTACCTTCCCATTGTATAACCAACCCCCGAACCATAAGATCTCTTTTCAAAAACGCTTTGTATTTTTATTAGCATTTACACTGCATATTTAGGGTTTTATTTCGCTCTTTTCCCTTTTCCTTTGGAAACAATAAAGCGCGGTGGCGACTCTTGCTTTTTGTGAGACGAATTAATCAATAATTCGATCTCCGATTTACCCCGCTACATTTTTTATCGCTACAGTGTGGAGTTGGTTACTTAAGCATTTTTGTTAGAAGTGGCATTTTTGGCTATGTGGATTAGATGGTGTAGAATCTAATCTTTTCTACAGTAGTATGCTTGGTGAATGCATGACTACTTTGTTGAATACTCCACTAGTATCAACAACTACTAGTGGATGTAAGCGCAAAAGATTGTTGACAAATACTGAGGTCTGAGCAGAGTATTTTAATAAGGTTTTTTTCTTCTGCCGTAAGTCACTCCAGAAAAGGTTTAGTGATTTGGATCTTAGTATAGATTTTAAGAAAACTAAGAGTCTTTGGATTTTGTGAGTGACTTCACACCTAGTATGCATGACATCTTGCCTATTCAAAAGGTCATGATACAAAGTGTGATTATAAAAGGAAAGTGATCAGATATGTCCTTGTGTTGCGAAGAAGTCAAAGTTCTTGGTTGTATTCTCAAAGGAGTGAGAGTATTTGACTTTGGTTTGACTCTACTGATGGAGTCGGGGTTCAGCATATGCAAGAATTGTTGTCCTTCAACATACGATAATGAAGTCTTTCATGTGTTTTTATCTAGGGCTCAAGCTTTCATCTTCAGTTGGAGTATTGGTTATTCATGACAGGGGAGTCATGTATTTGTCTGTGGATTGTTGCTGCAATGGTACATATATTGTTTGGGTGATGTACAAGCTTGTGGAGATCTTATGCCTCTTATGAGGATGTGATGTCAAACAACATGTTGTGACATTATGAATTTTTTTGTGATCTTGACAAGGCATGGTTGGTTCTAGCCATGTGAAGCTGGATGATAACTCAAAATTTCACATATTTCTCAAGTGGTTAATTGTTGAGTCTGGGAGAATTTATTTTTCTCTACAAATTTTATGAAGGACTCTCTAAGGGTTTTTATTATTGAGAGGTGTCACAAATTTGATATTCGGATGTCTTGGTGTGTGTCACTAAGTCTAAGTGAAAAGAGAACACTTAGAATCTAGTGGAAGGAAATATGGTTGAAGATGTGTTAGTCAATGTGCAAGCAAAGAAGACAATGTTTGACTGGATGTCATGGCATTATTCAGGACATGTTTCCTGTATGATCAACAAAGGGTTTTTGTGGCCAGTGTGATTAAGTACGTGGCAGAAAGGAGTGGAGAAAATATGCGTGGATGTGCATGTATTGGGACCTGTTTTTCCCAGAAGAAACAGTCCATAGTTTTTAAAGGCGTCCAAAACTGGTTTGGACGGTGCACATTGTATTAAGTGGAAGTTTCTCCTCAAATAACGTTTCCTTTTGACCAAGATCATTTTTGTATTCAAGGATCATTATTTCCCAAGTAAATGTCCATCTACTTATAGAGGTTTCTCCTTTCCTCTTTCACCCCGTGTGTATTTGATGTATCCATAATTTTTATGGCTTTTGTTCGGGTTTGGGTGAGTTGTGCTTGGGTCTGGTTTTGTGAAGGTCTCCTTTTCTAATTTTTGGCTAAAAAGGGGGAGAAAGGATTAGCTCAGATGTTGAAGCCACAAGAGTTTGTTCTTACAGTTGCGAGACACAGATGTCGGATAAGCTGTTCGATCATGTTTTTGTATCTTGTTTTCTGACCTATGATCTAAGTTATGAACACATTTGTGAGAAGTGTTCTGAGTTACCAAGAGTGGTGGTTGATTTGTCTAGGTCATCTGGTGGTTGCTGATCAAAAAGTGGTTAAGTAATCTCGTATGCCACCATTGGTCTTCTGTGATAAGGAATGGTTCATGGTTTGAGGGAGAGTGTTAGTTATTTTCTTCCTCATGTACACCAAATGACTTCAGGACTTTCTACTCCTTTTCTTGAAAGTGTTGTTCTTTGGTGATGGGCTTGTTACTGCAATGGAGCTTATTTAAATGCTGGAAAGAGAACAAGATGTCCTGACATCTTATCTGAAGAGTGACTCCATGTTGTTGTACTACTGAGTTCAGTAGTGTCTGAGAACTACTGTTGGTGGATTTTTTTATTGCTGTAGTATTGGATTATAATTTTTATTTATTTGTTTTAGCCAAAATTTGTCAAAGCGGGAGATAGTAAGTTCTCTTTTTTAGGATTGGAATCAATTTTTATAAATCAAATAAGACAACAATATGTTAGATAGGAAGTTTTAACTTGCTAAAAGGAACAGGTTGAGCAAGAAGCCTTATCTTATGTTAGGACATGTTGAGTTGAAGTGTTACAACATCTGGAGCAACATGTCAGATAAGATGTCCTATGAAGGAGCATATGACATCATGCCTTAGCTGAAGTGGACAGTTAGATTCTGTTATGATTTAACATATGCAAAATATTCTAGGAATATTATGCAATATTATATGGAATTAATTTAAAGGTCAAGAAGAATCAAATCAGAATATTGAAGATTATGCAGTTTCTAAATATGGAGATTGTAATATGGTGGGAGAACTGACTTGGGTGTTTTGAGTTTTATCGCAATTGTTGCGGATAGCAAGAGTCGCCGCCAACTTTTCTTTTATCCAATAAAGGAAAGGTTGAAAAGAATAGGAAAGACCTTTTGAGATATTTCCTTGAGTTCAGGGGGTAGGTTATGAAAAGGAAAGGTGTTAGCACCCTTTTCATCTGTAGTTATCTACGGGCTCTTGGTTGCTAGCTCACTTTGAAGTTCTTTGTTTGAAATATGTTTGTGATGTTTTTGAAAGTATTCTTGAAAGTGCCTTTGTTTGGGCAAACTTTGTAATGATTCTCGTTTCGGCGAAAATGTATACAGAGTGTTGACTTTTTGAAAATATTTCATTTGAAAGTGTTAGTGTTTTTTGAGAGATGTTTTGAAAATTGTTGTAAGCAAGCAACTATGAATGTTATATCTACTCAAAAGTCCTTGTTCATTTCCTCCTCCAATAGATATTTCTATCTTACCATTGATTGATAAGAAGCCCTGTCATTGGATGTGAAGGGACAAGCGTGGGTCGCCGTACAGTCATAGAAGGAAACATTGTAGGATACCTTAGCAATTTATCTTAAGGGTCTAAGATTGTTTACCAAAGGTAACATTGAAGGGTCATCGACGGACTACGATCTTGTATTTGAGGGTCATTGCTAAAGTATCCCACATTTGAGGGATATGACTGTTTTATTTTAAGGCAATAAGTGTGGGTTAACCCTAGAGGTGCAAGTGTGCAAAGTGTGTTGATTTCATGCATCTTGTCTTTGAATTAGGGTTTTCTATTTGTTGATTTTATCTTTCCATACAAACCATAATTACTAGCAATAATCTTGAAAGCAATAAATTGCGGGAATTTAAAGTTCTACGCTATTACATCTTTTTTGGGGGATGGGGATACAAGTTTATTAATGGGGTATGAAAGCAATAACGTTCCAATTATACTATTACAATTATATTGAATATTGAATAACAATATCTAAAAATATAAATATAATGTAAAAAGGAAGGAAAATTGTTTTAAAAAAACTTTATGCATTGACACATGCACTTATGCATAAATACATATCACCTCTTGCCCCTAGAAATCAAAACCAACTCAGTATGTATTGATGCATAATGGTATGCATCGGCTCATATCTGTTTTGCATCGACACATTCACTTATTCATCGATACATATCATTTAATTTCTGTTGGAAATTGTAATACGGTGGGAGAACTGACTTGGTGTTTTTGTGTTTGATCTCAATTGTTGCGGATAGCAAGAGTCGCCACCGACTTTTCTTTTATCCAATAAGGAAAATGTGAAAAGAACAGGAAAGACCTTTGAGATATTTTTTTGAGTTCGGGGGGTAGATTATGAAAAGGGAATGTGTTAGCACCATTTTCACCAATAGTTATCTATGGGCTCTTAGTTGCTCGCTAGATCACTTGCTTCGTTTGAAAGTGTGTTTGTGGTGGATTTTGAAAGTTTTTTTGAAAAGCGCCTTCGTTTAGGCAAACTTTGTAATGATTCTCATCTCTATAAGAATGTACAAAGTGTTGAACTTTTGAAAACATTTCATATTTTTGAAAAGTGTTTGGTGTGTTTGAAAAATGTTTTATTTTTTAGAATAGATTGTGAGCAAGCAACTAAGAACGTTCTACCTTACTCAAAAGTATTTTGTTTATTTCTTCCTTCCTTTTATATTGCTATATTACCATTGATTGGTCAGAAGTCCTATCTTTGAATGTAAAGGGATAGGCGTGGGTCAATTTTATAGTCATAGAAGGAAACTTATGAGATGTTTTAGCAATTTTCATTTAGGGACTAGATCGTTTATCGAAGGCAACATTAAGGGACATCAAGGGACTACAATATTTTTATTGAGGGACTTTTTCTAAAACGCCCATATTCAAGGGGCATGACCATTTTCTGAGGCAACAAGTGAGATTACCCTAAAGGTGCATGTGTGTGAATAGTGTGTTTGATTTCATGCATTTTTGTCTTGAATTTGAAAGTTATCTATTTGTTGATTTTATTTTGCCACATAGCCTAGTTACTAATAATAAAAATTCAAAATATAAATCCTAAGCTATTGCAGCCATGAAAAATAAAAGAAAAAGAGGAAAAGTGAGTCCTTCGACCCAGGCATTATGCTCCTTCGATTCACCCCTTTTCAGCTTCTTTCGACTGGGCCTGCAAAACAAAAATGAATGTATCCTTCGACCATACCCCTTTTTCTGCTCACTTCGACTGGACCTTCAAAACAAAAATGAATGTATCCTTCGAACACACGCCTTTTTCTGCTTACTTCGACTGGTCCTGCAAAGTAAAATGAATATATGTCCTTCGACCATACCTCTTTCATTTCAGATAGCAGCATGGGGAAAAGCCTAAAAGGCTTCGATTGACATAACCTTCTTCCTGTTTTCTTCGTTTGGGGATTAAGTAGCGGCATGTGGTGAGGCCATGCTAATATTGCTTCATGGCCAAATTAATTCTTAAATATATGTTTGATAAGTAAAGAAAATAAACCAAAAGACTTAGCAAAGAAAGCAAACAAAGAAGGAGAAAATAAAGAAAACAAAAAGAGTAATGATGATGCTTGAAACGAAAAGAGATGAGTATTCACATGTTATGCTTGAACGAATGGTTAAGGTCAAGAGAACTTACCTTGCTTGAAGCTGGAATGTGGGTTTTGGACTTGATTTATTTCCCTGGGAGCTCTTGGATTCGAAGGGGAAGAAGCAAATATGGTGTTTCTTTGGCTAGATTCGAAAACCAAGAAAAGTTGGTTTGTGTTTGTTTATTTCTGGATTTTAAAGAAACATGTGTGGTGCTTCTTCAAGTTCTGGGTTTGGGAGGGTGCCAAGTGTTTGAAAGTTTTTGAGATTTTTTTATGATTCTTTTACACACAACAAAAATACACTTCATCCTTCTTCTCTTCTTTTTTTTCTTTTTTCTCCACCTTGAAGTGCAAGTGAACTCTCTATTTATAGAGAAAATTTTGAATGAACAGCTTTGTGAAGGAATAAAATATAGTTTCCTTGAAAGGCCAACATCCACTTGTGTCAAATTTTTATAATCCCAAGATAAAAGTACTAAAATAAATGGTTGATATGGGTGGTGTTGTACCCCAAAATTTACCCTCTCACTTATCAAGAATTTTCTCACAAGATCTCCCTTGACCCAAGACTGCACTAGGGTTTGATCAGCTCAAGACACCTCCTTAAGCATTGATGACCAAAATTAGGGTTTGAGATTGAACAGGTATTTTTGAACTTCTAATGCCCCATATGACTTTCATGGATAATTATGAACCCCCAAGATCACTCATGTCAAGTTTCAAGCCTTGGATCACATTTTTGCTCAGTCAATTGAGCAGTTGACCTAAAAATCAGTTGTATTGGGGAAAAAGTCAACTATGACCAATTTATAGTCAAAATTCTTAATTTTTTATCCATATCAACATTTTAAACTCATATGTGTCATTTTATCAAGTTTGGACCACAACTCCTCGAGAAATTTGGTCAAATCTCCAAAAGGGCAAAATGGTCAAAATTAGGGTTTTGACTGAGAAAGGGCCATTTCTGATTTTTGACCTAGCAAATGGTCAATTGGTTTAAGGAATGATCTCAAAAGTCCAATTTCATCATTTTGACCTAATGGCATGGTTCAAAATATTGCAAGTCCATTGGATTGACAGATGAATTTTTTAGTCAACTGTATACTAAAAAGTCAAACTTTGACTTTTTGGTCAAATTCAAGTGCCAAATATCACAATTCATCAAAACATGTCAAAACATGAAACTTATTCATCAAGAAATCAAAAAGTCAAGATTTCATTTTGAAAAGTCAAAATTTCTAAACTTAGAAATTTTTCTAAGTGTTGGAAATTTCATATTTTTTTTCATAACTTTGAGCAAAATTTTTACCATGATTCAAGAGAAACTTCCAACATGAAAGTTGTAGATCTCTATGAAATATACAACTTTTATTTACACAACTCCTTCAAAAAATTCTTGGATCTCAAGTTATAATTTTATGAACATGTGGTCATGAAACTAAACACTTTGTGAAATTTTGCCCTAATTTGGTCAGGATTTTGACCTAACTTCATGGCACTTTTTCATATAGTTCCAAGGGGAATATTCAAAATCAATTCAAAGATGGGTTGTAGAGCACATTGCAAGCTTTCCAAAATTTCAAATAACTACTTGAGATCATTCTTGAGCTATTATCCACTAGATTCAAGCTTTGTCCAAGTAAATTTTCCATTAATGGAACAAAGTTCACACTTCCATTTTGGAAAAGTGACTTTAATCACAAAGTCAACTTGTATAGAGCTTTGCACCGGTTCTTTCTGCACAAGCATGCTCTATAAACTCAGAACAAACATGTTTAAAGTGGCAAGCCACCCTACAAGACATTTACCTTGCATTGAAACCATATTTTTCAAGATAATTTCAAAAACAAGTCAAAAACTCATAACATGTGATCTTTGTTTTCTGACCTCCTCAAGTCCTCTAACCATTTCCATATATTTATACAAGTGCATTGCAAGCTAACACATAATTGAACAGGTCCTAAAACTTCCCAAAACCAGAAATTTCCATACAAGCACAAAAACTTGTCATTTCTGATTTTTGAACCCAACTTCCAAATCCCCTCGTGCGTTTCTTGGCCAAACCATCCACAAAGCTTCTAATACACAGATAGAAATTATCCCAACCCCTATTTTCAAATTGTAAAACCATTTACACCATTCTCCATTTTCAAAAACAGGGCATTGCAGTTGGACTTCTCCAGGCAATTTCAGACACCCTCAACTCAAGCTAAGCATTGTATTAGCTTCCTAGAGGTCCAAGGAAGCTAACCTGATCATCACCACTGCCTGAAACAAGCTTAAATCCATTTCATGATTTCCAGTTTTGAGGTATTTTTCTTGAACTTCTATCTCCATATTTAGGCATTGTTAAGCTTTGATTTATGAAGATAAAGTGTAGATAACATTGCCACGAAGCTGTACATATCCATAGTTTGCATTTATATGGCCTGAGCTTAGAGAATTTTAGAGTTGAAGTTTTCTGAAATTTTTAGGTTTTAAATTAGGGCCAGAAAAATTCTCATTCATCTTTGACTGTTAGCTTAAGTTATTTATATAATTGGATTCGTGGGAAGAAATGCCACAACGTTCATGTTTGAACTTTTCATTTTTGTTGAGAAATGAAGAAGATGCAAGTCCTTTGGCTGGAGGTTGAAGATGAAGTGTATTCAGGGCGCGTTTTGTGTTATGTATTTATTGTTTCAGTTATATTAACGAATGTATAGCCACTCCAGTGGTAAAGCACGCGCATGTTCACCCCTAGGTCCTGGGTTCAAGCCCCAGCGTGACCTTTTGCTTTTTTTTTCACAATTTTCTGACTTTTTTGTGTTTTTTGGCAACATTTAGGCTCTTCATGGGGGCTTAGTCTTTTTTTCTCATAATACTCCTTGCCTTGCTGATTAACCCCTCTGGACTTTTCTTTCTATTTTTATTTTTCTTTTATTTTTCTTTATTATTATTATTATTATTAATATTAATATTATTATTATTATTATTATTATTATTATTATTATTATTATTATTATTATTATTATTTTCATAAAATCATAAAAAATCCAAATTTATTTTTATTTATTTTTTGTACTCATGTGTTTTATTTTCCATAAAACAAAAAGATAAAAAAAAAATCTTAAAATAAATAAATTTCCTTTCTTTTCTTAAATAATTAATTTTTAGACTTAGGATAAATTAGTGTATTATTTTATTTTTTAGTTAAAATTAATTTAGAACTTAGATCTATTTTAATTAATTAATCTTCATTTTATTTTCATTAATTTAAAACCTTTTCATAAAAAACCCTAAAAATCGTTTTCCAAATTAATTTCTTTTCTTAAATAGTTTGATTTAATTTTAATTAATCATCCCATTTATCTAGGTCAAAATAAAACCATTTCATAATAACAAAAAAAAAATCATTTATTTTTTCATTTGCACTTGTACATTATTTATTCAATTGTTGCACAATATTCAATATGGTTGTAATAGATAATTAGGTTTAATTTTCTTGCAATCCCCATTTGTAAATTTGTACACCCCCCCCCCTAATGATGTAATAGCAGAGTAATTTTACTTTTTTTGAAATTTATCGCTTTTATATAACATGCTAGTGTTGTACCCCAAAATTTTCCATCCCATATTCTTCAAAGTTTTGACAAGCATCATCTAAATTTGCTCAAGTCTACTCAATGGTTGCACAGTTCAAACACCCTCCTAAGCCAGTCAAATTAGGGTTTTGGTTCTTGCAAGGAAGTTGAGGTTTTCAAGGGCTCAATCAAGTCACATATGCCTATATACATTGTCAAGCACCTACATGTCAGGTTTCAAGGCTCACAAGGTCAAGTTGCACAGTCAAAAACCCTAATTGCTTCACAATCAACTGTAGGGGCAAAATGGTCATTTGGCAGTCAAAAGTCAAAAATTTTGGTCAACATCTTATTTTGAAGCCACAATCATCATTTGGTCCAATCTTGACCATGATTTTACAAGAATGGCTCAAAAATCATCAAGGTGTCAAAAGTTTCCATTTTTGGATAGTTGAAAAGTCAACTGTAACTTGACCAAGTCATAACTTTTTCATGGTTCATCATAAAAATCCCATCCAATTCTCATTTTGAAGGGGATGACATTTCCTACAAGTCATCTTCACATTCCAAATCCAAGAAATGCTCTCACAAAAAGTTATCAATTTCAACATTATAGGTCATTTTCAAAAGTCAACAAAAAGGCACTTTAAGTCAAAGACCATAACTTGAGATTGGTAAATCAGAATGACATGGGACCAAAGGCATTGGTTAAAGGACTTCAAGACCTTTCCAAAATGTCCAAGAACATGTTCATATGATCAAAATTGAGCAAGATATGCATTGGAGAAATTGGGAAATTTTTGTGAAATGGCCAAAGTCAACTATCCTTGAAACTTCAATTTTTGACAAAAGGGCCCACTTTTTTCCACTTGGTTCAGCCTTGTCATGCCACCCACGTGTCCCATGATTAATATCAAGATTAAACATTAATTTTTCTATTTTTTATTTAATTTTATTGATTTAATTCATTTTAAATCCATAAAATTCAAATAAAAATCAAAAAAGTTAATTCAATGATATCTTGTGGTTTGAATGACCTTGATGAAGCATAATGCACCTACCAAATTCGTGTAAGGTCCATTTTAAGCATAAAATTCAAATTTGAACAAAATTGGCAAGTTGCTTTAATGGTGGTTATGGAGAAATCCAAAGTTTAATTGCAATGGTTAAGAGCTCATAATAGTGACTGATTCTCACTCATTACTATATATACAAGCCTTGCAAGCCTCATTCACAACCTAGAAAAAGTGCACAAACGGCCAGATCAAAGTTCAAAATTTGTCAAAAAAGTGTGAGATCAAAAGGAGTTTTTGCAAGCATTTTCAGGCCAAGAGGAGAACGTGACTCTCTTCTTTGCCATACCCTGAAGCTAAAGAAACCCTTGCCACGTCCTAAGGTCCATTATCAAGCACTGTAAGTATTCCCAGGTCCCCCAATTAATTGTTTCATTTTTTCCTTAACATGTTCATGTACATGCAGTCCAAAGCATGCCACCACGCATCCTACATATCAGCGCGCCATGTGTCCATAGAAGCAGATCCAAAGGCCAAGAAAGGGAGCACACCATACTCCTAGTCAACCAGCTCCCCACTCAATCCAGAAAGTCAACGAGCTTTGTGCAAATGGGCCTCATAATTCCATTAACACCTCCAATCTGGCCCAAAACCCCCCTTGGGTTTGCAATTTTTATTTTTATATTTTATTTGTCTTATTTTTATTTTTCCCTTTTATTAACTATTAACATAATTAATATTTTTTATAAAAAATCAAAAAAAGAACTAATATTATTATTATCATTAATTTCATTTTATTTTTGTAAATAAATACTAATAAATTGAATTAATTTTAATTAGGCAACTTTAACCTTTTTTCTTAATAACTAAAATAAATTTAGAATTAGGTTTTATTGACTTCTAATTTTATTTCCTTTTATTTTATTTCATTAAAAACATAAAAATACAAAAAAACATTTTTTTTAATTAATTAATTAATTAGTTTAATCATTATTTTTAATTTCATTTAATCACAAAAAAGGACAAAAAAATTCAATTTAATTCTAAAAAAGGGTCAAAACCCTTAGGACGTTCCAGATTTAATTTCTTTTCGCGTTTTAATTCCTTTTTATTATATTTTTGTAACTGTTTCCGGATATGTAATAGTTAATTAGAACTTTATTGCTTTCTTTTAATTTCTCGCACTTTATTTCCAAACGGGTTTTATTTTTTGGCAATGTATAGACCCGCGCCTTGTAATAGTTAGAATTTACATTTCTGCAATTTACTTTCCGCACCCCTAACCGTTAAATGCGTGAAAGAATGTATATAAATAAAATTAATTCGTAGCTCACAAATAACATGTAGAAAGACAATTAACTGAAAAACAACACACAAAGCACATGCCACTCCTAGGGTACGCTTCACTCGTTGCCTCGAAACGTGGTCATAAAGTATAGGACGTCTTAGAGGTCACCCTTTGTCTAAAGATCTAGTTGCCTCGAAACGGTTGCCTCAGATAAAAGGATCTAGGACATCAGGGTTACTTCTAAGGTGTCCTACCGTTGCTTCGGTGACCACACTGTCCCGATAATCGAATTGACCCGAACAACTCTAACGATGGTGCTACCTACCTCTCAATGGTGGGATAGCACTATCTAAAGGACTCTTACACAGCTTAATTCCTTAGGGTAGGTAAATGAATCATGGGTACTTGCTCTTTTCAAAACAAAACAAAAACAACTTTTCACACCTCACACTTTCAAAAGTTTTCAAACAAATTTTTCATACACTCTTGAGGACAGATACAAGGGTTACTTAGAAATTTTTCAAACGAAACTTTTTCAAAACCCACACCCACTTGAAAAGCAAACAATTTTTGAAAACATAAGAGCAAGTACCTAAGAGCCCGTGGATAACCACGGATAGAAAGGGTGCTAACACCTTCCCTTTCTATAAATCTACCTCCCGAACCGAGAGACATCTCGAATAAGGAATTTTGTTGTGCTTTTGTCCTTTCCATGTCGGAAAACATAAAAGACGGTGACGACTCTTGCTTACCGCGACATTTCGCGAACCAGCTTAAAAAAACAGTCAGTTCTATTTCCACCGATCACAGAACTGGCGACTCTGCTGGGGATACCGTATAAAAGTGAGGTGTACCTTAGGATTAGACCACTCTTGTTTTCAATTGCTTGATTTGTTTGCTTTAATATTGTGGGCTTGTCTTGGGAGTTTCATAGATCCTAACCCGGATCTGGGGGATACCTTTTAGAAAGTAGCAACAAACTGTGAGGGAACTGTGCGGGGTATATCGACACGGTTGAAGCAGTTTGCTATGTTGATGTGGCACTTTGGTGAGTACCGGTAACCCTTGAGTCAAGTCAAGGAGAGTACGGGGCCGCCGCGTGGTGTCGTGAAGCGTCAACTGACCGTAGGAACCTTACTTGAACCATCCTGGCCTCTTTAGGGGTAGTGAGATGACTGACTTTGGTGCAGTCCGAAGTTGGTTGATACTCGATACTACACTCATTGAGGGTTGTTTTCTTGGAATATTTTGATCGTCAGTCCAGTGGCTAAATCAAAACAATGAACACAGAAAACAACACAATGATATTGAGCTCCTTAGAACCCGGTTACTTTTGATAGGACAGGTTTTGAGCCCACCAACTTCAAGAGGGTAGTATCCAAAACTGCATGCTGGCCTAAACTCTAAGGGCTCTTTGTGTGACTTGTGTGCCTTCAAACTTGACTACTTGCATACTTGTTATCTAACAACATGGGTTCCTTGCAGGTTTTGTTTACAGTCCTTAATTGGGACTCATTACAGGGCCTACTTACATCACTCCATGCATAGCATAACATCATACCATTGCATGCGTCTTGCATAAAAACTAATCCATTTCAAGGATCTCAAGGGCTTGTGATGCAGGTCATGATGAATCAAAGTGTCTAGAAAAGGGCAAAGGGGATTTATTTTCCTCTAGCCGAGGTTGTCAGGGGCTATGACCCACTCGATATGGTGAGCCTAGACCCTTGAAGAAGGACTCTCAGCAACATGAAGTTCCTTTAATCAAGCTACCCAAATTCAAATTCTAACAAGTTTCTCTGTTTACCCCGCGAGATCCTTGAAAACATCGTATGCATACATACATATCACTGCATTACAGGTACTCTTTTCCACAGGTTGCTTAATCTTCTTCGCTGTTTATTTCAGCCATCATCATGAATCCTGAATCATCCAATGAAAAAGCTATCAAGGCCCTCCAGGCCCATAACGCCCAATTCCAGGAGTTGGTCATGAGCTTAGCCCAAGGACAACGGGAATTGAAGACTCTGCTTTTGAAGAAAAAGAAGAAGAGGACTGTTTTGTTCAACCCTAGACGCAGATCTGGGAATACACTGCAGAATGAAGCTGAGCGGACTACTCCATCTGTTGGGGAAGGTAGTCACCAAGAGGGAAGGGTTCCTAGTCCCGTAGTCTCTGACACCGAGACAGACTTCAATGATGAACAATACCCTCCTGCTGAGGACAGGTACAAACAGCTGGAGGACCGTCTAAATGCCATGGAGATTCAACAGGTGCCCGGGTTGGACTTTGGAGACCTAGGCTTATCTTCTGGGGTGGTGATCCCTCACAAATTCAAGGCACCTGCATTTGCGAAGTACGACGGGGCATCCTGTCCTAAGTTGCACCTCCGTTCATACGCAAGGAAGGTCCAGCCCTACACGGCAGACAAGAACCTATGGATCCATTTCTTCCAGGAAAGTCTTTCAAGGACTCAGCTCGAATGGTTCTATCAGCTGGATGGAACCAGTATTCGTAACTGGGAGGACTTGGCAACTGCTTTTTATAAGCAGTATCAGTATAATGCCGACCTCGCTCCTACGCGTACCCAACTCCAGGGTATGTCACAGGGGACGGGTGAAGGTTTTAAGGAGTACGCGCAAAAGTGGAGAGACCTGGCGGGCAGGGTGCAGCCACCGTTGACTGACCGTGAGCTTGTGGATATGTTCCTGGGGACCCTATCTGGTCCATTCTTCAACCATCTGATTAGAAATTCTTCTGCTGGGTTTACAGACCTAATCTTGACTGGGGAAAGAATTGAAGCCGGTATCAAGTCGGGGAAGATACAAAATAGTGATTCCTCGAACACTGAGAAGAAACCGTCCAAGAAAGAATCTAGTGTTGTCAACGCAGTAGTTATCTCAAAACCGGTCGGTGCTCCTCAACATCGCAACCAATAAAGGGAAGAGAGACCTAAAAGGCAATTCACTCCCCTCGGCATGACCTTGTCCCAGATATTGCCACAACTGCTGGAGACCAAGTTGGTAACTCTAAGGGACCCTCCTAAGAATCCCAACAGGACACCTTCAAGGTATAACCCCAACGTTCGTTGCGCTTATCATTCTGACAGCCCGGGGCATGCTACAGATGATTGTTGGACTTTGAGAAACAAGGTTCAGGATCTGATCGACGCAAAGGAAGTCCAGTTCGACTCTCCAGAGACTCCCAATGTGATCACTGCTCCCTTGCCAAAACGTGGCTAGGATTAGAAATTTTTTGTTCATTCGAATGTTCGAGTTGTATTTTTTCTTTGATTGTTCAAACATTGTATTCATGTCAAACGTTGTTATTTCATTAATGCATTACACATGTCTGTTTTGAAGTAATTATTTCGTATTCACTATACGCAAACTACTTTCATATTTTTGTGATGATCAACTCTTGATTGAAAAATTCTAAGCCTCTTGAGGGAGGATGACGAAAACGATACCACAATTTACAGTATGCTTTTGAACAGACCCCGCTGATGAGGTACAGGCATTGTTTCAAATCCTAAACATTGGAGTTATAAGGAAGATAATCCCTCGTTACCCCCTTTGTTGAGCCAAAGAAGTAGGAGTTTTCTTTTCACAAAAAAAAATTAAACCCTTAATCATAACCTGGGGCAGGGTAGTTCTCTCAGTTGATCCAAGTGCACAACGAATGGACCCAAAAAAGTCCTTACAAAACAAAAGACAGTGATGGTTCCAATAATCATAAGGACAGGCAGTCATTATCTTTCAAGACAAAAGCCCAATAAGTCAAAACCTATGAAGGAGACTTACGAAACGGGGGCATCCCGCTAACTGTAAATACAAAAAGAAACAGTTCAGGCAAAAAAAACAGGGATAAAAAAATCAAAAAAGAAAGAGGTCCTACAAACCCTCAACCAAAAAAAAGAAGGTCTGCCTATTCAAAATAAACTGTCAATATCTGAACCATCACAGGAATATCAAAGCAAAGACTCAAACAGGGTCTAACGCACGATCAACTGAGTTTAGGTTTGAAGAACATCACGAAGAGCGGGTGGGTACAAATATAATTTGAGCCTTTTCCTTTGTTTCTTAAACCGTGAACCAGGCCACGTTACAAACCTTAAAAGTCCTAGCTGAAGCATGGGTTAGTTCGAAAGCATACTGTTACGAAAGGTATCCTGACTCCTTAAGGCTTGCGGTAAAATAACGAGCTGACATCACAGTTTACAAAATTCACTTGTTTTTACTGAAAAATACATTTGCAAAAAAACTTCGAGACAGACATACGCTTTGCATTCTTAAAATAATATTGTTTGCATATGACTATTTGTTCAACAGCAGAGAAATTCGCACGAAGAATATCTAGTGAACAAAAGCACTCTCAACCAAGGGGCAGGGCATGATCATTGTCCATCATTTGGGGCAGTTAAGTCAAGATTCTGAGAATCTCTCAAAAGGCCAACCAACTTGGGGCAAATCTCCATCTGGATCACTTGGGGCATTGGGCGATCAAACGAAGATCTTCCGGTGGTATGATAACACTGCACTACCAACAGGGGCACCTCCCTACATTCTGAAAGCGTGGACATAGTCGAAAAAATACTACACAAAATCAAAGACCCGCTAGGTTGACACACCTAGGCAAAAATAAGGGATGAAATGAAAAAAATCTGTACACCCGGCAAGTCGAAAACCTGAAAAGGCGGCTTTGGCAAAAATGGGTATCCCGGTGGACTGAAAACCCGAAAGGGCGGTCCAGGCAAAAGTTAGGGATCAAAAGCGTACGACTATGTTCCCTCATCTCGTCACTTGCCTACCATAAGAAGATTTGTCAACCGGCAGTCATCAAGCGCCTCCACAGGTATCTTCTCCCACAGAAACAAGGGCAGTAATGAGTTGTCTAAGCAATCTAGTTGCTCTGTCCACCAAGGTACCAAGGTAGGTTCGGCTGAAGAACGTAACCAGGATACCTTCACTCCCCGTTAAGTAAGACAAGATTCAACAACTCTCCCCAAGCATAGTTGGTCTCCCATCAACGTTGAAAAGGCACAACATCGCCAGCAAGTCAGCAACACTCTCCCCAAGCAGAGTTAGCCTACAGTCAGCCTTAAGGAAGTTGGGTATCTCCAGAAAATCTCAATATTCCCTAGCGGAGAATACAGATTATTCCTCAGCAAGCATCCCCGGCAGTCTTAATATAAGATTGTTCCCCGGCGGAATACAGACATCCAGTGGGGCCATTCCCCAGTACAGTCCAAAAGTCTCCCCAGGAAAGTTGAATCAATCTCCCCAGTAGATTCTGGAAGCTTATCCCCAGTAGATTCTGGAAGCTGATCCCCTGCAGAGCGCAAAAGCATCTCCCTGGCTTTATTCAAAGTTCATTCTCCACCAGAGCCTATAACTGGGTTATCCTCAGCTAATTACCACGGAAAGATCGTCCTCGACGAAGTTCTTCCTATCCCCAGCGGAGTTCATCAAATTCCTCAACATAACTTCTCAATGGAATCCCCAGCGAATTTATCACCAAATCTCAACGAAGTATCTCTTCCCACAGAGTAATTCCCCGCAGAGTAATCTCTTCAACAAGTTTATTCCCCAACGGAATCGTCTTCTCCTACCGGTTTATTCTTGTAATCATCATCCCCAGCGGAAACGAAGAACTCTGTTCTTCAACATCAGCCTAGGATTCAACTTCCCGGCATGCGTCAAGGATTTACTTTCCCAGACAAAGATTCATTCATAAACATCACACCATGATACATGCATATGCGCATCATGTCATACAATCTCATTTATGTCGAGAACATCATTGCTTGATCCATATCATGCATTGCATACGAATGACCTTTACCTTTCAGGAAGGATACAGTTAAATAATCAGCTATATCAAAGTAGACAAATACAATCAAAGAAGACAAATCCAGTCAAAGAAGACAAGTCCAGTTAAATCCCAAAGGTTTTTCTGATGCAAATCCAGTCAAAGAAGACAAATCCAGTCAAAGAAGACAAGTCCAGTTAAATCCCAAAGGTTTTTCTGATGCTCATCCAGTCAAAGAAGACAAGTCCAGTTAAGTTACTTCCTAAAGTCAAAGAAGACAACCCGTCGTTATAGACACCCGTCATTAAAGACAACTCGTCATTTAAGACAACTCGTCATTGAAGACAACCCGTCGTTATAGACACCCATCATTATAGACAACTCGTCATTTAAGACAACCCGTCATTATAGACAACTCGTCATTGAAGACAACTCGTCATTTAAGACAACTCGTCATTGAAGACAACTCGTCATTTAAGACAACTCGTCATTGAAGACAACTCGTCATTGAAGATAACTCGTCATTGAAGACAACTCGTCATTTAAGATAACTCGTCATTTAAGACAACTCGTCATTGAAGACAACTCGTCATTTAAGACAGCCCGTCATTTAAGACAACTCGTCATTGAAGACAACTCGTCATTGAAGACAACTCGTCATTTAAGACAACTCGTCATTGAAGACAACTCGTCATTGAAGACAACTCGTCATTGAAGACAACTCGTCATTGAAGACAACTCGTCATTTAAGACAACTCGTCATTGAAGACAACTCGTCATTGAAGACAACTCGTCATTGAAGACAACTCGTCATTGAAGACAACTCGTCATTGAAGACGACTCGTCATTGAAGATCACTCGTCGTTGAAGACAACTCGTCCATGAAGACAACCCGTCCGAAGAGACAACTTGTCAAGAAAGACAAAACCTCCTCTGGTTCAGTTAAATCCTAAAGATTTTTCTGAGATAACCTGTCAGTAGAGACAACCCATCAACCTTTTGAAGTTCCAGATTCGATACCTGTATCTAGCCAGGGCATGTCTGTGAGCGACTGAGTAAGGATCAACACCTGTAACAGGACAGGAAATTATCTTTCTCAGGTACGCAAGTTCTCGCTAAGGAATCTCTTACGCGACCGACACTCCTGATGGCATCTATAAGCCCATCTCCACAACTATCCATCACATTTCCAAATGGCATCTATAAGCCCATTCCCGACAAGGTCCTGTCACATCCAGCTGGCATCTATAAGCCCATCCTCCTATCCACCATCTCTCCAAATGGCATCTGTAAGCCCATTCCCGCCATCACACTGCTGATACTCAACTATGTTAGTGCAAATTTCTGGGCACTCTAGTGTTCAATCATCTTCCACCCTCGGATCACGAAAGGCACGCAAGCCAATCTACATCCTCGGGTCTAAGAAGATTGAACAGGGGAAACTGTTGTACCCCAAAATTTTCCCTCCCATATTCTTCAAAGTTTTGACAAGCATCATCTAAATTTGCTCAAGTCTACTCAAGGGTTGCACAGTTCAAACACCCTCCTAAGCCAGTCAAATTAGGGTTTTGGTTCTTGCAAGGAAGTTGAGGTTTTCAAGGGCTCAATCAAGTCACATATGCCTATATACATTGGCAATCACCTACATGTCAAGTTTCAAGGCTCACAAGGTCAAGTTGCACAGTTAAAAACCCTAATTGCTTCACAATCAACTGTAGGGGCAAAATGGTCATTTGGCAGTCAAAAGTCAAAAATTTTGGTCAACATCTTATTTTGAAGCCACAATCATCATTTGGTCCAATCTTGACCATGATTTCACAAGAATGGCTCAAAAATCATCAAGGTGTCAAAAGTTTCTATTGTTGGACAGCTGAAAAGTCAATTGTAACTTGACCAAGGCATAACTTTTTCATGGTTCATCAGAAAAATCCCATCCAATGCTCATTTTGAAGGGGATGACATTTCCTACAACTCATCTTCAAATTACAAATCCAAGAAATGCTCTCACAAAAAGTTATCAATTTCAACATTATAGGTCATTTTCAAAAGTCAACAAAAAGGCACTTTAAGTCAAAGACCATAACTTGAGATTGGTAAATCAGAATGACATGGGACCAAAGGAATTGGTTAGAGGACTTCAAGGCCTTTCCAAAATGTCCAAGAACATGTTCATATGATCAAAATTGAGCAAGATATGCATTGGAGAAATTGGGAAATTTTTGTGAAATGGCCAAAGTCAACTATCCTTGAAACTTCAATTTTTGACAAAAGGGCCCACTTTTTTCCACTTGGTTCAGCCTTGTCATGCCACCCACGTGTCCCATGATTAATTTCAAGATTAAACATTAATTTTTCTATTTTTTATTTAATTTTATTGATTTAATTCATTTTAAATCCATAAAATTCAAATAAAAATCAAAAAAATTAATTCAATGATATCTTGTGGTTTGAATGACCTTGATGAAGCATAATGCACCTACCAAATTCGTGTAAGGTCCATTTTAAGCATAAAATTCAAATTTGAACAAAATTGGCAAGTTGCTTTAATGGTGGTTATGGAGAAATCCAAAGTTTAATTGCAATGGTTAAGAGCTCATAATAGTGACTGATTCTCACTCATTACTATATATACAAGCCTTGCAAGCCTCATTCACAACCTAAAAAAACTGCACAAACGGCCAGAGCAAAGTTCAAAATTTGTCAAAAAAGTGTGAGATCAAAAGGAGTTTTTACAAGCATTTTCAGGCCAAGAGGAGAACGTGACTCTCTTCTTTGCCATACCCTGAAGCTAAAGCAACCCTTGCCACGTTCTAAGGTCCATTATCAAGCACTGTAAGTATTCCCAGGTCCCCCAATTAATTGTTTCATTTTTTCCTTAACATGTTCATGTACATGCAGTCCAAAGCGTGCCACCATGCATCCTACATATCAGCGCGTCATGTGTCCATAGAAGCAGATCCAAAGGCCAAGAAAGGGAGCACACCATACTCCTGGTCAACCAGCTCCCCACTCAATCCAGAAAGTCAACGAGCTTTGTGCAAATGGGCCTCACAATTCCATTAACACCTCCAATCTGGCCCAAAACCTCCCTTGGGTTTGCAATTTTTATTTTTATATTTTATTTGTCTTATTTTTATTTTTCCCTTTTATTAACTATTAACATAATTAATATTTTTTATAAAAAATCAAAAAAAGAACTAATATTATTATTATCATTAATTTCATTTTATTTTTGTAAATAAATACTAATAAATTGAATTAATTTTAATTAGGCAACTTTAACCTTTTTTTTTAATAACTAAAATAAATTTAGAATTAGGTTTTATTGATTTATATTATTTCCTTTTATTTTATTTCATTAAAAACATAAAAATACAAAAAAAAACATTTTTTTTAATTAATTAATTAATTAGTTTAATCATTATTTTTAATTTCATTTAATCACAAAAAAGGACAAAAAAATTCAATTTAATTCTAAAAAAGGGTCAAAACCCTTAGGACGTTCCCGATTTAATTTCTTTTCGCGCTTTAATTCCTTTTTATTATATTTTTGTAACTGTTTCCGGATATGTAATAGTTAATTATAACTTTATTGCTTTCTTTTAATTTCTCGCACTTTATTTCCAAACGGGTTTTGTTTTTTGGCGATGTATAGACCCGCGCCTTGTAATAGTTAGAATTTACATTTCTGCAATTTACTTTCCGCACCCCTAACCGTTAAATGCATGAAAGAATGTATGTAAATAAAATTAATCAGTAGCTCACAAATAACATGTACAAAGACAATTAACTGAAAAACAACACACAAAGCACATGCCACTCCTAGGGTACGCTTCACTCGTTGCCTCGAAACGTGGTCATAAAGTATAGGATGTCTTAGAGGTCACCCTTTGTGTAAAGATCCAGTTGCCTCGAAACGGTTGCCTCGGATAAAAGGATCTAGGACATCAGGGTTACTTCTAAGGTGTCCTACCGTTGCTTCGGTGAGCACACTGTCTCGATAATCGAATTGACCCGAACAACTCCAACGATGGTGCTACCTACCTCTCAATGGTGGGATAGCACTATCTAAAGGACTCTTACGCAGCTTAATTCCTTAGGGTAGGTAGATGACTCATGGGTACTTGCTCTTTTCAAAACAAAACAAAAACAACTTTTCACACCTCACACTTTCAAAAGTTTTCAAACAAATTTTTCATACACTCTTGAGGGCAGATACAAGGGTTACTTAGAAATTTTTCAAACGAAACTTTTTCAAAACCCACACCCACTTGAAAAGAAAACAATTTTTGAAAACATAAGAGCAAGTACCTAAGAGTCCGTGGATAACCACGGATAGAAAGGGTGCTAACACCTTCCCTTTCTATAAATCTACCTCCCGAACCGAGAGACATCTCGAATAAGGAATTTTGTTGTGCTTTTGTCCTTTCCATGTTGGAGAACATAAAAGACGGTGGCGACTCTTGCTTACCGTGACATTTCGCGAACCAGCTTAAAAAAACAGTCAGTTTTATTTCCACCGATCACAGCTAGTAATTAGGGTTTGTATGGAAAGACTAAAACCAATATCTAGAAAACCCTAATTCAAGACAAAAATAAGCATGAAAATGATGCACTTGCACACAAACACCCTAGGGTTATTCCACTTGGTTGCCTTATACAAAATGGCCATATTACGCATGTGAGGTATCTTAGCAAAAACAAGCAAATACAAGATCATAGTCCCTCGATGACGCTATCTATGTTGCCTTACAAATGATCTTAGTCCCTCAAAAATAATGCTAATATACCTTGCAACGTTGCTAATCATGGTTATACGATGACCCACGCCCGTCCTGTTTACATCCAAAGATAGGGTTGCTTACCAAATCAATGGTAAGACAATAATGTCAAAAGAAAATAAAATGAACAAGAAAGACATTTGAGTAGGTAGATTTCTCCTAATTACTTGCCTCATTTCAAAACAAACACCCTTGCTATTTTCAAAAAAAATCACCTACACTTTCAAACATCTTACAAACTGGAAAACATTTTCAAAAGATCAACATCTTTGTATACATTCTTACGAACAATAATCATTACAAAGATTGCCTAAACAATATCCTCTTTACAAAATATTTTCAAAAACCACACAAAGCACAATTTCAAACAAAAGCAAGTGATCTAGCAAGTAACTAAGAGCCCATGGATAACCATGGATGAAAAAGGGTGTTAATACCTTCCATTTTCATAATCTACCCCCCGAACTCAAGAAATAATCTCAAAGGTCTTTCCTTTGCTTTTTCACCTTTCCTTTTGGATAAAAGAAAAGTCGGTGGCGACTCTTGCTAACCGCAACATTTGCGATCAAACGCAAAACCTTCAAGTCAGTTCTCCCACTGTATCACAGAACTGGTGACTCTGCTGGGGAATAATCTAAAAGTGGGGTTACCTTAGGGTTAGATCACATTTACTTGCTTACATTGTTTGACTTGTATGCTTTACATTTTGGTTCTTTGTTTGGGTTTGAATCCTCTACCCGGATTTGGGATACAATATAGGTAAGTAGCAATACGTTATGGAAACTGTGCGGGGTATACCGACATGGTCTAAGCAATAGCTACGTTAGTGCGACATATTTGTGGGTAACGGTAGCCTTTGAGTTAATCAAAGAGAATACGGGGCTGCTGAGTGATGTCATAAAGCACTAATGAACTTTTAGAACCTTTACTTGAACAACTTGGCCTTTAGGATGTAGTGAGATGACCGGCTTTGGTGCAGTCCGAAGTTGGTAGATACTCGATACTACACTCATTGAGGTTTGGTTTCTTTGGATACTACACTCAGTGATATTGAGCTCCTTAGAACCCAGTTACTATTACTAGGACAGGTTGAGCCAACTAAACTTCAAGAGGGTACTTACCTATAAAACTCCATGCAAGACTAAACCTAGGAACTTGTTTGTTTTGTTTGTATATACATACTTGTACATAACATCATGAACATCATAACATCATACACATTCACTAACCATTTCAAGGATTTTGGGATTCATCTTTGTTCTTGTTTTATAGGATATGGATTCTCTTCACAGGAAAACTATTCAAGTCAACCATGTAAGGATCCCTCCACAACTTAAGGAGCTAGCTTCAAGGATTCCTTAAAACTCTCCATTCACCGAGAGACATGGTCGCCTACTCAACTTGGTCACCTCCAACATAGATGAGGACATGATAAAGGTGCTCTTTCAGTTCTTTGATCTTTTGCACCATTACTTCACATTTCCCGACTATCAACTTGTGCCTACTTTGGAAGAATTCTCCCGACTCTTGAGAATTCTCATTCTCAATCAACTACCTTTCAATGGTATGGAAAGAGATCCAAAACCAGAATAGATTGCTCAAGCTCTATACTTGCACTCATCTGATGTCACAATTCATTGGGAAACAAGGAGTGGTGTCAACGGTTTCCTAGCAAAGTTCTTGTTTGAGAAAGCCCAAAACTGTTGGAATTCCTTGGATTTGCAAGTCTTTGAGGAAATTGTGGCTCTCCTCATCTATGGGATGGTTTTGTTTCCAAATCCTGACCAACTCATAGATGTGAACGCCGTCAAAATCTTCATATCCCGCAATCCGGTGCCTACATTGCTAGGGGATATTCTACACTCTTTTCACACTCGCACAATGAGGAAAAAAGGTTCCCTTATATCTTGCACTCCTCTCTTGGAAAGATGGTTTATTTTGCATCTTCCCCAATCTGTATTGAAGAATGAGCAAGGCTCAAGGTGGTCACAAAGGTTGATGACACTCAAACATTCATACATTCATTGGTGCTCCCGATCTATAGAGAATGTAACTATTGTCGACCGTTGTGGAGAATTTCCTAATGTCCCTTTACTTGGCATTAGGGGAGGTATCACCTACAACCCCTGCTTAGCCTTAAGATAGTTTGGTTATGCCCTAAGGGATGACCTGCACAAGATGCTGTTCAAGGTTTGGTATTTGACTACGACAACAACGATCAAGGTCTTCGCCATAGATTTATCCGATCTTGGAGGATGTTAAACAAGGTAGATAGCAATACTTTGGGGCACAAGAATTCCATCCCTCTTGATCCTTACCTCAAATGGGTACGAACTCGTGCTCAGAGTCTTATGATGCCTTATCCCTCCATTCTCCCGGTAATC
This sequence comes from Vicia faba, assembly GCA_948472305.1. Lineage (NCBI taxonomy): Eukaryota > Viridiplantae > Streptophyta > Magnoliopsida > Fabales > Fabaceae > Vicia > Vicia faba. The sequence goes on along the minus strand of OX451738.1, from coordinate 1,213,834,779 downwards.
ATTGAGCCTGTCATGGAAGGAGATGTTCCATATACTATCCTACATCCTGACATGCCCACCTCTCTTGAGGACCTACAAAGAGATTAGATACAACTCAAGGGGGAGCTAGATACTTTTGAAGCCCAATTCTACGCTAGAGAGAAGAAGGTTTTGGAACTCACTAGGCTATTTCATGAGGAGCAGGCTTTGAATGCCTACATTGCACCAAAAAGGATGCGTACTACCTTTTTATCTTAGAGTTTTTTGTATTATTTTTCCCAAAAAAGGAATTGATGTACTCAAGCTTTAATCTATTAATATAACGTGTGTTTCCTTTTTGTCTAAAACAAATTTGAATCTTAAGATCCTTTTAATCATTGCATACGTATTTATCATTGATCATAACATAAGCAGGTTTCTTGCAACAAGTCTCCTCATCTCTCTATTGTTTATTTCAGTAAGATGAATCTCGAGAAAACTGTGAAAGACCTCCAAGCTCATAATGCACAGTTTCAACAGTTGTTCTTAACTCTGGCCAACGGACAAGAAGAGTTTAAGACCTTGTTGGTCAAAGAGAAGAAAAATAAGACAAAGAAAATAACCGGAATTCTGAACATGGGAAGAAGATTCCAAGGGCAGACAAGAAGGGCCTTAGACTTTGCTACGACATCTGGTGAGAAAGACAGTCAAGATGGGAAGGGAAAGGAAACAGTTGTTCAGTCTAATTCAGAAAAGGAAGAGGAAGAAGAAGACTATTCTGAAGAACAATACCCTCCATCCGACGACAAGTATAAGCATCTAGAAGAACGGTTGAATGCAATGGAAATCCAAAAAGTGTCTGGCTTGGACTTTGAGGAATTGGGGTTAGTGTCGGGGATTGTCATTCCTCCCAAGTTCAAAGCACCTGTGTTCGCCAAATACGGTGGAGTCTCATGCCCTTAAATGCATCTTCGGTCCTATGTGAGGAAAATCCAGCCACATACCGCTGATAAGGATTTATGGGTACACTTCTTCCAAGACAATTTGTCTGGAACTCAACTTGATTGGTTTTATCAGTTAGAAAGAGCCAATATTCATAAGTGGGAAGATCTTGCTGCAGCCTTTTACAAACAATACCAATACAATGCTGATCTCGCGCCCACTCGTACTCAGCTCCAGAGTATGGCCATGGTTTCAAATGAAGGCTTCAAGGACTATGCGCAAAAATGGAGAGACTTGGGCGGAAGAGTTCAACCTCCTCTATCTGAAAGAGAGTTGGTAGACATGTTTTTGGGCACCTTGTTTGGTCCCTTTTTCAATCACTTAATTGGGAGTTCATCGGCAGGTTTTACTAAACTGATATTGACCGGAGAAAGAGTAGAAGCCGGGATAAAAAATGGAAAGATTCAAAAAGATGTTTCCTCTGCTGCTGTAAGGAAGCCATTCATCGGAAAGAAAGAAGTGGTTGTTATGCATCCTCAGAGAAATCAAGATAGGGTTGAACACCATCCAATGGTGGGGGCCGTTATGATTCCTAAACCTGCACCTGATCAACAAAGAAACAATCAGCCAAGAATGGAAAGACCAGTCAGACAATTCACCAGAATTAACATGGCCCTGTCTCAAGTATTGCCGCATTTGTTAATATCCAACCTAGTGACCTTGAAAGAAGCTCCAAAGAACCCCTAACACAACATCTCCTTACTATCATCCTAATTCCCGATGTGCATACCACTCTGAGAGTACCGGTCATGACACTAACAACTGTTATGCTCTAAAGAACAAAGTACAAGACCTCCTTGAAGCCAAAGAGATTTAATTCGATGCGCCATAAAAGCCCAATGTCATTTCTGCCCCCTATGCCCAAACACGGCCATAATGCCAACTCCATTGAAAAGGATATGTTTGTTACTTCAGTTGATGAACTTATGACCCCACTCCTGACTATCGAAAAGAACTTATTGAATGCCAGTATTTTCCCGGGCTGTAATGAAAGCTATCATTTCTGTTTTTCCTCACCAACCAGCTGTCCTTTGTTGAAATCAGGCGTTCAATGCCTAATACAGAACAAGGAGATTTTGTTCGAAAAGACTTTTGTTCCACCTGTTGCTTATAATGATGTTTCCATTGTGACCATTTCCGATAATTCTTCCAGGGTCTCCACCAAAAGACCCGTTAGAATTACATCAATTCTAAAAATAGCTCCTTTGATAATTACAATGCCTGGACAAGTCCCGTATTTGTCAGAAAAAACCGTACCATGGAATTATGGAGGGGATGTTTACTACCACGGTATCAAGCAAGATTAGCCAGCTGCCGAAGATTCAAGTTCTGAGAAGATTGACTCTGATGTCACTAATATTGCAGGGACTAGCAAGATTACCCAAAGCGGAAGGATATTCTCTCCAGAAATCGCTCCCCCAAAAGTAGTTTCTGGATCCGTAATCATCCATGTTGTTGCTCCTCCGAAGGCTATTTCCAGTCCCACAATCATCTCCACCAATATTCCAACTAACAAAGTTGTTACAACTCCTGTTATCACTCCTACTGACACTCCTGCTGCCAAGTTAACCGAGACTTGAGGAAAGGGTGTTCTGGTTGAGTTTGTCAAGACGAAGACACAATCATTGGCTATACCTGAAACCTCCCGGAAAGAGACAGAGGAAATCCTAAAGATCATAAAAAGAAGTGACTACGATGTAGTCGAGCAACTGGGGAAAACTCCATCTAAAATTTCCATGCTGGATTTACTACTATGCTCTGAGGCGCATGCAAAGGCCTTGGTAAAATTCCTGAAAACTGCCCATGTACCCCAAAAAACATCTACCTATCAGTTCCAAGACTGTGTAGCCAGCTTGACCGTAGATAATGGTCTAGGTTTTTTGGATGCTGATTTTACGTCAAGAGGAAGGAAGCATAATGAGGCATTACATGTCTTAGTGGAATGCAGGGGCACAACCTTGGCTCATGTTTTGGTGGACACTGGCTCATCTCTGAATGTATTGCCTAAAAAGGCTCTTGATAGGCATGATTATGAGGGATTGACATTGAAGCCAAGTAACATAGTAGTGAGGGCCTTTGACGGCTCAAAAGGGATGGTGCATGGGGAAGTGGATATCCCCATAAAGGTTGGAACTCAAACATTTGATTCAACTTTTTATGTAATGGATATCCGCCCTTCATATTCCTGCTTGCTATGCAGACTGTGGATTCATAATGCTGGCGTTGTCACTTCTATGTTGCACCAAATGCTGAAGTATCTGATTCAAGGGAAGATTATCATCGTTCATGGAGAAGAAGAGTATATGATCAACCATCTCAATTCCTTCAGATATATGGAATTAGATGGTGAATTTATTGAAACTCCATTCCAACACTTTGAAGAAGTCCCGCAAGATGTGGCAGTAACCGGGTCTATTCCCAAGATCACAAGGCCTCCAGTCAAGATGTCATATTTAAAGGATGCAAAAGCAGTGATAGAAGAAGGTGGGTGCACTATTTGGGGACAACTCCTAGATATCCCATACAAGTCTGACAAGTTTGGCCTAGGTTTCACTTCAGGTACTCAGAAGACTGTACGCCGCGCTCGTGCTGGAGGACCACCCCTGAAGATCAGCAACCGTGAAGTCAACGTGGTAGAGGATGATGAAGATGGCTGCAACCTAGATGATTGGATCTTCCTAACTGTCAGTGGAGGGCTCAACAATTGGGAGGCTAGAGATTTTGTCTCGATCACTTTTATCCCATAGTAATTTTTCTTTACATTTTGTTGGATCTGTAATATTAAAATAATTCAGACTCTCAAAACCTTGTGTCTTACCCGAGGCACAATGGTCCATTTGTAAGGGTTATTATCTCATTTCCATAAGACATCAATGAATCATGGACGTTTTTGCATACAAACTTTGTGCTCATTGTGTTTCTTTTTACATTTTTCATTTCTTTCAAAGATAGATATACCGTTACACATACTCACACTCACAATGTAGGTCTACATCCATTCGGGATCCCATGGATAACGGTTTTGCTATGGCCTTCTATGACTTTGAAAATCTAATCTACCAAGCCGAAGACGAAGGTGAGGAAGATTGTGAAGTACCAGGGGAACTTGCCAGATTTCTACAACAAGAAGAGAGGACTATTCAGCCCCACAAGGAACCCGTGGATACAATTAACCTAGGTACCGAGGAAGACAAAAGAGAAGTCGAGGTGGGTGCCAATCTGGAACTTAGTGTCCAATAGCGTCTGATTTAATTGCTACACGAGTATGTTGAGGTCTTTGCCTAGTCGTATGAAGACATGCCAGGACTTGATGCAGATATTGTGGTACATCATCTACCTACAAAAGAGGATTTCCCATCGGTAAAACAAAAGGTCCGTCGAATGAGACCATATATTTCAGAGAAGATTAAAGCAGAAGTCATGAAGAAATTCAACGTCGGATTCTTGGTCGTCACCTCCTATCCGCAATGGGTCGCCAATGTTGTTCCCGTGCCCAAAAAGGACGGCAAGGTATGAATGTGCGTGGACTATAGAGATTTAAATAGGGCAAGCCCTAAGGATGATTTCCCACTCCCCCACATTGATATTCTAGTTAACAATACGACAAAACACAAAGTGTTTTCCTTCATGGACAGTTTCTCATGCTATAACCAAATCAAAATGGCGCTTGAGGACATGGAGAAGACAACCTTTGTCACACAATGAGGCACATTCTGCTATAAGGTTATGCCATTCTGACTGAAGAATGTTGGGGCAACCTATCAGCGTGCCATGGTAGCTCTATTTCACGACATGATACATCACGAAATAGAGGTCTATGTGGACGACATGATAGTTAGATCTCAAACAGAAGATGAGCATCTTGATCATTTACAGAAACTGTACGAGAGGTTAAAAAAGTACAAGTTGAGGTTGAACCCAAATAAATGCACGTTTGGAGTAAGGTCTGGTAAGCTCCTAGGCTTTGTCATCAGCAATAAAGGTATTGAAGTAGATCCTGCCAAAGTAAAAGCGATACAAGAGATGTTTGCTCCTCGTATTGAGAAGGAAGTCAGAGGATTCTTGGGATGTTTGAACTACATTGCCAGATTCATTTCTCACCTGACAGCTACTTGTGAACCAATCTTCAAACTACTGAAGAAAGATCAGGTAGTCAAGTGGAATGATGAGTGCCAAACTGCTTTTGACAAGATCAAAGAGTACCTGCAAGAGCCTCTTGTGTTGATGCCACCAGTCGAGGGAAGACCATTGATCATGTATCTGACTGTTTTAAAATTTTTAATAGGGTGTGTGCTGGGGCAGCATGATGAGTCTGGCCGAAAAGAGCACGCTATTTATTACCTGAGCAAAAAGTTTACAAACTGTGAAATAAGATATTCACTGCTCAAGAAAATTTTCTGCGCTCTGGCATGGGCTGCTCGTCGGCTAAGACAGTATATGCTGACCCATACTACCTTATTGATATCTAAAATGGATCCAATAAAATACATCTTTGAGAAACCTGCTCTCTCTGGGAGAATAGCGAGATGGCATATGATCCTGACGGAATATGACATACAGTATACTACCTAGAAGACAATAAAGGGAAGTGTACTAGCTGATCACCTGGCTCACCAAGCTGTGGAAGACTACTAGTCCATGAAGTTCGAATTCCAGGATGAAGACATCATGACGGTAAACAACTGTGAATAATTCAGGCCATATGACGGACCTGAACAAGGATCCCGATGGACCCTGGTTTTTGATGAGGCATCTAACGCACTCGGCAATGGTATTGGTGCAGTACTCATATCTCCTGAAGGGTGTCATACTCCATTTACTACAAGACTCTGCTTCAATTGTACAAATAACATGGCAGAATACGAAGCGCCCATCTTTGGTCTCAAAGCTGCCATAAACTTGAGGATTTAATCTTTGAATGTATTTGGAGATTCAGCTTTGGTTATCAGCCAGATCAAAGGGGAGTGGGACACCAAACACCCTAACCTTATCCCTTACAAAGAACATGTTTTGACATTACTCCCACATTTTGAAAAGATTACCTTCGAGCATTTCCCGCGAGAAGAAAATCAGCTAGCAGACGCACTAGCCACAATGTCATCTATGTTTAAACTTAAATGGGATAACGAGGCTCCCCAGATCACCATTGAACGAATGGATGAACCAGCATACTATCACGAGATTAATATTGAATAAGTAGTGGACCAGCCTTGGTTTCACGAAGTCAAGAGGTATCTCGAAACCCAAGAATATCCAGAAGAAGCTTCAGTCAATGATAAGAAGTTCTTAAGGAGATTCTCTTCTAAATTCTTCCTTTGTAATGGCATTCTTTACAAACGCAACCATGACTCTGTGTTACTTTGGTGCGTAGACAAGGTTGAAGCTGAAAGAATCATGGTTGAGTTACATGAAGGCACTTTTGGCACCCATTCCAGTGGGCATACGATGGCAAAGAAAATCCTACGGGCAGACTATTACTGGTCTACCATGGAAGCAGATTGCTATCAACACTCTCGAACCTACCATAAGTGTCAGATCTATGCTGACAAGGTGCACGTGCCTACGGTTCCTCTGAATGTCTTGACGTCTCCTTGGCCCTTTACTATGTGGGGGATTGATATGATTGGGGAAATCAAGACAACAGCCTCTAATGGACACCGCTTCATCCAAGTGGCCATTGACTATTTTACAAAATGGGTGGAGGAAGCTTCTTTCACTTCTGTCACCAAGAATGTTGTAGCCCGGTTCATTAAGTAAAATCTCATTTGTCGGTACGGTATCCTAGAGAGGATCATTACAGACAATGGTACAAACTTGAATAATACTATGATCACCGCCTTGTGCGAGCAATTCAAGATCCATCATCAATTTTCTTCCCCTTACCGGCCAAAGATGAATGGTGTTGTCGAAGCTGCGAATAAGAACATTAAAAAGATCATACAGAAAATGACAGTCACATACAAAGACTGTCATGAGACGCTACCATTCGCTCTCCACGGATATCGTGCCACGGCACGCACATCAACTGAGGCAACACCATATTCTCTGGTATACGGCATGAAGACTGTCTTTCCCATTAAGGTCCAGATCCCATCTCTAAGAATTATGAAGGATGCAGGGTTGAATGAAGACGATTGGATCCATACTCGACTTGATCAACTGAACTTGATTGATGTGAAAAGGCTTACCGATGTCTGCCATGGTCAAATGTACCAAAAATGGATGATCAAGGCTTTCAATAAAAAGGTCAGACGCCAAGCGTATCAAGTTGGGGATCTGGTGATCAAACGTATCATACTACCGCAAGGTGATCCCAGGGGCAAATGGACTCCTACATATGAAGGACCGTTTGTAATAAAAAAACATATTCTATGGTGGATCAATGGTCTTGACCACCATAGATGGCGAAGACCTGCCGCACCCTCCAAACACAGACATAGTCAAAAGATACTACGCATAAGAGACCCGTTAGGTTGACACACCTAGGCAAAACAAGGGCATCCCGGCGAACCAAAAAGGATCAGGAAAAAATTAGGGATAAAACAAAAAAATGTACACCCGGTAAGTTGAAAACCCGAAAGGGCGGCTTGGGCAAAAAAGGGTTTCCCGGTGGACTGAAAACCCGAAAGGGAGGTCTAGGAAAAAGTTAGGGAATTAAAGCGTATGACTATGCCCCGTTGGATCACCTTATGGACAACCTTTGGCTTTAACTGACAAACTTAGAGGTTCTTATTAATTCAATCATCATCGGACGAGGCAACAAATAGACAGGATGCTCAGAGATACGAAGGCTATAGCAGAATGGGACCCCCATGGGATATTGCACATAGTTATCTTTTCTTTGTATCAAAATTTTCATTTTTTACGGCGGCATTCTCTTTATAGAATGTTCGTCTCATTGTACAAAATACTTACTCAAAGTCAATACAAAGATATCCCTTTGAAAGTGCAAAAAACTATCTGTTTTTCTTTACGCTTGTGTTTTGTTTACAAAAACGTCCGATGATTCATTTTTGAACATATGCATTTGAATATAATTACTATTTACAAATAACCAAAATAAAAGACAATCACTGATGGATTTAAGAGACAGGGAAATCTCTCTAAGTTATTTTCCATAAAAATCCCCGGCAGTGTACAGTTTAATCCCCAGCAAAACACAGCTTCCAGTTTATCAATCCCCTATAGAATTCGCCAAATTTGTCAGATTTCCCCAACCAGGATTTTTTTAAACAGTACACGACATTCCCCTTACAACAGAGTTTATTTCTCTAAAGGGAAATTCATCAACACTTCAACTCCACAACATGGAGACTTATACTCCATATCCTCAGCAGCAGTCAGGGATTTATTTTCCCCAAATCCAGCAGCAGTGCAACAGATTAGCTCACATAAGCATACATCACATGCATATATCATAAACATTGATAACACGAATGCATTATACTGCGCATTTCATACAACATAACATTGCATATTAGCTAACATTTTACTGTTGCAACCCAAAATTTACCCTCTTGATTTAGGCTTATGTTTCATCATGAATATCATATTGCATTGCATTCATACATTGTAATGGGATCAAAGTACATTGGTTATCAAATTTTCCTCAAGCTTTGAAGGTTGATGGCATTGACAAGTTGCTCAAGTTGAACCTTATTATCTAAACCTCTAGATCTTTCAAGCTCAAAAGTTATTTCATATCTCAAGATATTCTATCCATCTCTTTGGATCATCAGAGGATTGAAGTTTGTGTTTGATTATAAGAAGAATCACTCTTTTGATTCACCAGTCAAATTAGGGTTTTGTCTGAGCAAGGTTATTGATCAATCTACAAGTCCTAATTTGGAAGCCACAACATCTCTTTGGTATTTGGGAGGTCTTTGTACAAGAAATTGGTCAAGATATCCAGAGGATTTGAAATCTTGGAAATGAGTCATCAGTCTCCTAATGTGTTAACCAAAACTAGGGTTTGGGATTTCATCAAGATTTCTTGAGAATTTTGAAGTGAAACTTTGCACATGGCCTCTATATGTTTGGAAGATCATATGTTTGAAGTTTTGATCATCAATTTTGAAGGGAAGTGGATCAATTGATTCAAAGGGGCAAAATGGTCATTTTGGTGAAAATCAGTCAAAGTCAAGGTTGAACAAGTGAATTTTTGGTCAACCATCAATGCAAGGGTGTAATTTTCATATTTCAAGTCCATTTTGATCATTTGATCAAAAAGATTGAGGTTTGGGTTGAAAGTTGTTCATGAAGAAACCCTAAAAGTTTATAATTTTGGAAAATAAGGACTTAATTTCAAAAATTCATATTTTATTCACCTTTGATCCAAAAAATGCAAATGAAACATGCTTGGAAAGATAAGAGGATGATGTTTCATCTCCTTTTGGTCTCATATCAAAATTGGCAAGTAATCAAGAATTATGGTCTTTGGAAGTCACAAAATTATAGGTCATTTTTCAAAATTAGTAAATTTCAAGCTCAATTTTGGGAAACTTAGTGGATCCAATTGCAAAAACTCAAAACTAAGGGATTGTAGATCTTTTCAATACCTTTCCAAATTGTACTCATTTATGTAAAAATCAAAAGTATGAGCAAGTTGTGGATCTTGTAATTTGGAGGCATTTCATTGAATTCATGCATACCATGCAATTTGCAAATTCTTGATAACTTGATTTGTGGCCATTTGTTTCACTTCAAACTTGGCCCATGACTAATATGCAATGTACCAAGGCCCATCATGCCAAAGTTTGAGCTGCACATGGGCAAATGCAAGGGCAACTCGTGATTTTGCAAAAGTGGCATAAAAATGCCTAATCACCAACACTTGCTTAATACAAGGATTTAAGCCTTAACTCTTTTGCTAATCTCTTCCTGAGATAAAATGGATTGAAAGGCACGTAAAATGCAAGCCAACACACAAGGGATTTGAGGGCCGCATGTGCATACTTGATTTTGGCAAAAAGAAGATTTCATTCTTTCTAAGAGCTTTCAGTGTGAAAAACCCATCTTACCCTCCTCTTCATGCTCTATATATTGAGAAGTAAGCCTCATTGAACAGGGTTCGTGCTTCATTTCATCTCTGAATTCAAAAAACTCCATAACTACTTTTTCTGCAATGAGATGATGAACCTGATCACGCGCGCGTTTTTGCCCTAGCCAGAGGTTGAAGATGATTGTGTGGCCTCCTCTGGTTGGCTGGCTTGTTTCTTTAATTCATTTGAATTTTATTTCATAAATTGATTTTCATGATTTTATTTCTTGCTCAAAAATGGTTAAAAAATTCTGAAAAAATCATCACAAATTCAAAATAATATTCCTGACCCTGTGCATTTTTTTGATAATTTTTGAAAATGTGTTGGTTGGTTTAAAAATTAATGAGTTTAATTAATTTTTTGATTAGTGTTTATTTTTATTTTAATATTTGTTTGATTTGCAAAATTCCACAAAAATTGTTTTGAACTCATAAAATGATGTAAAAATTGATTCTGATTTTGGTTTAGCATTTTTTCTATTTTTGTTTAGAGATTTAATTTCAAAATTTTATTTGTATTATTTGTTTGTTTAATTTTTATTTTAAAGACTTCCATTGATTCAAAAATTCTAAAAAAAATCATGCAAGCTTTCCTTTAATCATGGAATCTGAATATATTTTTATTTTGACCCTTTTGAGATTTTTGGCTAGGGTTTGCATTTTTGCCCTTAATTAATAGTTTAATTGATATTTGTTTGCTTAATTTGTATTTTAAATACTTCCATTGACTCAAAAATTCTATAAAAAAATCAGAGGTGTGTGTTTTTAGTGCTAATATTTGAATATGATTTTGGTTAGGCATTTTGTTGACTTTTATTTAGAATTCTATTTTGAGATGAGATTATTGGATTAATTGATTAATTGTTTGGATTTAATTTCATTTTTGACTTTTCCTTAATTCAAAAAAATGTAAAAAAATATGTTTTCTGACATTTATGGTTTCCTTGTGATTTTCATGATCTTGGTTTGATTTTTTTGAATTTTGATCTTACTTAATCAATATTTAAGATTAAAAGTCAAAAATTAGGGTTTTGTTGCTTATTGTGCAAGTTTCTTTTACAAAGCCATTATGCCCTGGATGTCCATTGGAATTTAAGTCTTGATTATGGTTCATGAATGTGTTGAGGATTTGAAAACCATTTTTCTTGAATTATTTGACTTGGATTGACATTTTTCCACAAATTATTTTAAAAACTTGTCAAGTTTGGTAGTTTTTGCCAACTAGTCTTGAACTTTGGGCCTCATTTGAGTCCTTCCTAAATCATTCATGAACTTAAGGTTTACATTCTGACTTCTACACATTTCAAAGATGCTAATAAGTTTTTGGTTTGATTTATGGGTCCTTGTTTCTATTTTTGATGTATTTTTGAAGTAAAGGTACCCAATTAATGTTGCATGTCTTGTTGCAATTTGTTTGATGGCCAATGAACTTGAGTGAGGCCTATGATTGGGCACCTAATGATCAGGTTGATTATGATTATCCATAATAACTCAAGTCTTTTCACTTAATGCCCCATTGTTTGAAGGTTTGAACCTTTTTTATGCATTATGTAGGTTTCATCTTCTATTGTGTTTGTGAAGCTGTGGTTGAATTAATTGTATATGATTGAAATGTGTTTGCCCCTGACCTCCATGGTATTTGGTTGTATTCTTTTCAAGCTCCCATGATCCTTGATTGATATTTAATTGTCAATTCAATATGGTGATAGAAAGGAGCAACATTCCTCTGGTTCTTTTGACCAAATTGTGCATATGCCTGTTTCCTCTTGTCTATCATGTCCAATGTTGGATAATTTTTATCATGTTGTTCTCACTTCATTATGTTGCATCCATACCTTATGTGAGTCATCATTCACCTTATGGAATACTAACTTGGTTGTTGAATGTGCGAGGTACTTTGAGAAGTTTCCACTTTTGGCTTAGGGCTACCGTGTTTCACTTTATTTGTGGAACACAACTTATTATACTAGCACTGCTATTGTGTTTGGCATGTTTGATATTCCATGCAGGATATATACATATGATTGTGAATGCTATACATTTCCCACGGGATTTGTTCATATCTGATACTTTCATTACTTACATCCTTATGGCGTAATTTCTGACTTGATTTGTCTACTGATGCCAGCTTGCTTGAAGTTCTCTGAGTTGCTTTTATTCTTGCTCAGTTGCTACAGATAGTTATCTGTTTGGTATCGCACTATTTCCTTTCTTCCATTTTCATTTTGCATAGTTCTCTGATTGCATGATGGGACCTCTGTTGCTGATATATCTCAAGAGGCCCTCTGGTTTTTTTCTGATACATGTGTTGTGTTTGCTGTTGATCGATGAGTCACTTAATTTAGAAATTGAGATCACGACTTCGCTCTCAATGCATGTTCCCTATAGGATGTTTATTGCTTTTCTTCTTTAAATGTTGATCGATGAGTCACTTAATTAAGAAATTGAGATCACGACTTCGCTCTCATTGCATGTTACCTATAGGATGTTTATTGCTTTTCTTCTTTAATTGTTGATCGATGAGTCACTCAATTAGGAAATTGAGATCACGACTTCGCTCTCATTGCATGTTCCCTATAGGATGGTTTTGTTAAGCTTCCTTTCGCATGTTAATTAAGGTATGGTTTCCTTTATCCTCAACCTTAGGGACAACCATTGTATGATAACACTAGGGTTAGTACTAGGTTAGTTTCCCTTAGTTGTTTTTCCTTTCTATGCATTATGCGCCTTAAAACAAAACCGTTTTCTTGGCAAATTATAAGACATTTCTAATAAACTCAAACCCTTTTTCAAGGTAAAAGATACAAACCAATCCAATTTGTTTGTGTGCCTCTTAGCTTGGTTTTTAAACCTTTTAGCCGATGTTTCTCCATCGCACATCTGTTTGAAGCCGATGTTTCTCCATCGCACATGTTTATTATCCTACTTTGGTTCTCAATATCATTGCTAGGTGTGATGCTTTGTCATCCGTTTTATTGATGTTTCGCCATATTTGCCATGATACCTTGTTATCTCTTAGCCGATGTTTCGCCATCACAAATTTGTTTCAAGCCGATGTTTCGCCATCGCACATGTTTGTTATCCTACTTTGGTTCTCAATATCATTGCTAGGTGTGATGCTTTGTCATCCGTTTTATTGATGTTTCGCCATCTTTGCCATGATACCTTGTTATCTCATAACCGATGTTTCGCCATTGCACATTTATTTGAAGCCGATGTTTGGCCATCGCACATGTTTGTTATCCTACTTTTGTTCTCAATATCATTGTTAGGTGTGATGCTTTTTCATCCGTTTTATTGATGTTTCGCCATCTTTGCCATGATACCTTGTTATCTCTTAGATGATGTTTCGCCATCGCACATTTGTTTGAAGCTGATGTTTCGCCATCACACATGTTTGTTATCCTACTTTGGTTCTCAATATCATTGCTAGGTGTGATGCTTTGTCATCCGTTTAATTGATGTTTCGCCATCGCATCTGCTTGTTATCCTGCTTTGATTCTGAATATCATTGTTAGGTGTGTTATTTGGTCATCCGTCATATCGTTTGATGTTTCGCCATCTTTGACATGTTACCTTGTTATTATTTAGTCGATAGTTGACCATCTCATTTGTTTGTTGTTTCATTCGATGTTTTGCCATCTTCATTATTTTTGTTGTGTTAACTAACAAACATAAACCAACCAAAATACATAAGCCGAACTACGGTTGCTCTGATTCCTTAAAAGGGATACATAGGCATTGGGGTAGGGCCCGATCTAGCATAACTTTTATTTTCCCTACATTGTTTTATTTTTTCTTTAGCATGCATTCCCTTTTGAGTTCTAAGCCATAGTCATAGGATTTGACCACACCCATTAGATTAGACAACGAGAGTGGATACCGTAGAGTACTACGGGCGTGTGGGGTGCTAATACCTTCCCCTCGCGTAACAGACTCCCTTACCCGATCTCTCGGTCGAAAGACCGTGATTTCTCCTTTTCCAGGTTTTCTCGATGTTTACCTTTCCCTTTCGGTGGGATAAAAGACGTTTGATGGCGACTTAATTTATGTTTCATTAACATCCAGATGGCAGGTTCCGGCCGCTTTGTTTCAGCTGGCAACTTCACTGGGGAAAGGTTGAACTTTTGCTGGTCCATCCCGGAGTCGATCCTAGCTCTTATTTGTTTTCTTTTTGGGTGTTTATTTTACCGCTTTGCATATTTATCTGTTTGCATTGCATCCTATGTGCGCTTTACTTTCTGCATACTGGATTTGGCTGGACTGTTTGGATTCTGGATTTTCTTGGTGGGTGGGTTGTTCCATGAGGTAAAAGGCCTCATACACAGGCTATGAGTGAATTCCATAGGAACTAGGAATAGAGTGGCCATGGCAGCTATGAGGCGGATGCTTTGTAGACCTGACCATGAGACCCATGACTTTGGAGGTAGTTCGGATAGGTGTTATCGTATGATGATACCGACATTCGAGCTCTTGTACTCTGATCTGGCTTTTAACCTTACCTTGACCTAAACTACACCCGTGAGAGTGGCGGTAAAACTTTTCTTACAGGTACAGGTACTGTTGGTGACTTTGCGTTACGAAGGTGACTCAGGTTCCCATGATAGTCTTGAAGCTTTGGGATTTTCTTTTGATCTTGAGTGGTGCTGTTATATAATGGTCCAGCCATGATCCATTGTGAAACTTTGATCATGTCATGTTGCATCATAGCATATTTATTTATTTTTTAAAAAAATGATGTATAAAAAATAACTAGCATGCGCATGTCATCTTCCATGGACATTCAAGAGTCTTCTTTCCATCAGAAGTGGCTGGCCTCCCGTCAGATGAGTTTGATTCAGTTCGTGTTAAAGAGCCCACCAGGCATACATTCTCTTATCAGATCCCTTCTATTGATGTGTCCGAATTGAAGAGGTTGAGTTCTTATCTGAAGGGTGATGTTCTGAATAATTTCAACAAAAATTATGGCAATTTGTTACTAATCCTTAACACTCCAGTTGACCCAATGGCTTTGAACACCCTCTTCCAGTTCTATGACAAGGAATTACGGTGTTTTACTTTTCAAGATTATCAACTGGTTCCCACACTAGAAGAGTACGCATACCTACTTAATATCAAGTTGTCCGATGAAGTTCATTTTGTTCAAGTGCCGGAGAAGCCAAAGTTCGAAGTTATTGCTGAAATTCTTCATTTGAGTTGGAAAGAGGTGAAAGACAATTGGAAATCAAGTGAGGATACTACAGGGTTTTATTTGGAATTCTTAGTGAAGAAAGCTGAAGACTGGGCGGAGAAAGGGAATTAGAGTGACTTTATCTCTCTGTTTGCTCTCATGATATACGGGATCGTCCTCTTCCCTCGTAGGAGAAATTTTGTGGATTTGACCGCTATTTGTGTTTTTAGAAACAAGAACCCGGTACCGACACTCTTGGTAGATACTCTTTACACCATTCATTTCAGGCATGGAAAAGGAGGTGATGTAAGTTTATGTCATTCAATGTTGTATCAATGGTTTAAGTTGCACCTACCGGTAAGTGGCCCTTTCGTGGATGCCAGACATTCTCTCTGATGGTCATCCAGACTTGTCAACCTTACTTCATTTGATATTCGGTGGAATTATGACATGGGGGAAGTACGAAGTATTATCACTAGCTGCGGAGATTTCCCTAATGTTCCCCTCATAGGAACTAAGGGGTGTATCAACTATAATCCTGCACTTGCTTATCGTCAATTGGGATATGCAATGGATGGACCGCCAAAGGTTGAAGAGGTGTCTGAATCAGTGTATTTTGTTGGAGGAAGTGATCCTGTGATGTTGAAAAGAGTGACAAGTGCTTGGAAGGGAATTCACAAGAAGGATAGAATTACTTTGGGCAAGAAGGTTCCTATCGCTAGGGTTCCTTACTTGGATTCGATTAGAGCCAGGGTTAATATTTTACGGTTACCATTTAAAAGGTCGGCTCCTCTATGTGAGAAACCTCCTACTGTTCTGAGTAACACGGTGCCTACTAAAATGTTCACCCAGGTTCATGTAGAGAATATTCAACTTCGTGCAAAAGACCGCGAGGTGGGGTTGAAACTTTATTGGGTAGATCAAGAAAGGGCCGACTTAGCTCTCAAATTCAAAGAAGCTCAAGGGGAAACTTCTGATGCAACCGGTTTTAGGAAGAGATCTCATGCTGAAATGGAAGAAGAGTTGAGTAAGACCCAGCAAGAGTACCAGAAGCTTCAGGCATCTGAGAATAGCTATAGGAAGAAGATAATTTAAAGGGCATGTGATGATTTAAAAGCCGGTATCCAGTTGTTGATAAGGGAAGGTTCCCTGCAGTTTGATAGGAAACCGATCTACTGTAAGGTTACCGAAGAAGATGTTGCTATGGTATCTATTCCTTACACCCCTGTGCGCATTCCTTCCCCATCTAGGGAACCTCCTTTGATGATTACGGTACCTGGTCCCATACCGTATACCAGTGAGAAGGCCATCCCATGGAATTATGGTGCGGATGTTTATTACCATGGAGTGAAACAGGAAGTAAGTAATCGTTTGTCTAACGAAGAACGCGTTAAAGGTAATGAAGAGGAAGTTCATAACTTTTCTGGTGTGGGTCGAATGACTAGAAGTGGGAGAGTATTTGGTCCTTCCAATGTGCAAGATGCGGCAGATGCTTCTGCAAGAGAAAAAGGAAAACATCAGGCGATGATTGGTAATCCAAGGGTTACACCAGCCAACGTGACTCAACCAATTCTGATACCAGAAGCTTCTTCAGTTCCCGATGAGGTCGAAGAGTTGATGCGAATTATCAGAAAGAGTGATTATAGCATAATTGATCATCTGAGCCATACTCCTTCTAAGATGTCTATCTTGTCTCTGTTGATTTATTCGGAACCTCACATAAATGCTTTGATGAAGTTCTTGAAGAATGCGTTCATGCCACATGAGATAACAGTCAATCAATTTGAGAATGTTTGCGCTAACATATCTGTCGGGAATGGTCTGGGCTTCACCGATTTTGATCTTCCTCTAGAGGGACCAGACCATAACAAAGCGTTGCATATTTCAATTGAGTGCATGGGCACTACCTTATCCCGGGTTTTGGTGGATACAGGATCGTCCTTGAATGTTTTTCCCAAGTCAGCATTGATGAAGATTGATTATTATGGACTGGAGTTGCGCCCTAGTGATTTGATGGTGAAGGTGTTTGATGGGTCTCGAAAATCAGTGTTCGGGGAGGTGGAGTTACCAATCAAGGTTGGTCCTTGCACCTTCACGGCTACCTTTTTGTGATGGATATACAACCAGTGTATTGTTGTTTGCTGGGGCATCCATGGATTCATAGAGCAAGGGCGGTCACTTTTACTCTTCATCAGAAAATCAAGTATCATGCAGAAGGAAAGGTGATAATTGTGTGCGGTGAGGAAGAGTACATCGTAAGTCATTTGACATCATTCCTCTATGTTGAAGTTGAAGGCGAGATACATGAGACTCCGTTTCAGGCATTTGAGACAGTTCATGTTGTCAATTTTCGTCCTCCAGATCATAAAAGAAAACCTGAAACTGTTATGTCATTTCTCAAGGATGCGAGAGCTGTGGTGGAAGGTGGTAACCCTGAAGGTTGGGGTCAGGTGCTGGACGTTATTCCAAAATTTGATAAATTTGGTCTTTGTTTTAGCCCCGGTCAGCAGAGTTCAACTCAAAGAGCATCTAGTTTATCTACTCTTGTGAAGTTTTCCCGTCCTTGTGCTGCTCAGGAAGGACATGTCAATGTAGTTGGAGACGATGGGGCTGATGGCTACAATATTGAAGATTGGATTCGTCCGAGTATTCCAGGCCAGACACTTAACAATTGGACTTCTTTGGATGTTATCCAAGTTTCAAGCGCTGAGGAGTAATTTTCTTGTTTCTTTTATTATCATATCATAATTCCTACGCTCTGCCCAAGGTGTAGTGGATCATTTGTGTAGGGCCACCATGTTTATTTTTCAAGTTTATCATGAAATAAAGGACGTTTTTGCATCCAAAATTTTGCTCCATTTCTTTTCATTTAAATGGCAATGTTTCTCTTTTCACACACTGTCACTAAAAAACGCCAAAATGTCATTCATGCAGATGCACTTCCACCACCGATCCTTTTGGTAACGACTCTTCTATGGCTCATTATGACTTTGATACTCCTATTTATCAAGCTGAAGAAGAGGCATATGAGGATTGCGTTCTTCCTGAGGAATTGGCAAGATTGTTAAAACAAGAAGAGAAGGTTATCCAGCCAAACCAGGATTCGATTGAGGTGGTGAATATTGGCACGGAGGAGGTAAGAAGAGAAGTCAAGATAGGGGCAGATCTTGAAGAAAGTATAAAGGTCAGTTTGATTGAGCTACTCCATGAGTATTCTGATATCTTCGCTTGGTCTTATGAGGATATGCTTGGGTTGGATACAGACATAGTGGTGCATCGACTACCGCTCAAAGATGGTTGTTCTCCTGTCAAGCAAAAGCTCCGAAGAACTCATCCTGAGATGTCCAAGAAGATCAAAGAGGAGGTCCAGAATTCGTTGGACGCGAATTTCTTAAAGGTAATCATTTATCCTCCATGGATTGCAAATATAGTGCCTATTCCTAAGAAGGATGGTAAGGTCAGGATGTGCGTGGATTATAGGGATTTGAACAGGGTCAGCCTTAAAGATGATTTCCCTCTTCTGCATATTGATGTGTTGGTCGATAATACTGCTCATTCCAAAGTATTTTCGTTCATGGATGGTTTTTCGGGTTACAATCAAATTAAGATGGCTCCGGAGGATATGGAGAAGACAACATTCATCACGCCTTGGGGAACTTTTTGCTATAAAGTGATGCCATTTGGTTTGAAAAATGTCGAGGCAACATATCAGCGCGCCATGGTCACTCTCTTTCATGATTTAATTCACCAAGAGATTGAGGTTTATGTAGATGATATGATTGTTAAGTCTGACATGGAGGAGGAACATCTTGTTCATCTGAAGAAATTGTTCGAGAGACTGAGGCAATTCTTGCTAAGGTTGAATCCGAATAAGTGCACCTTCGGGGTGAGATCTGGCAAGCTGTTGGGATTTATTGTAAGTGAAAAAGGTATCGAGATGGACCCGGCCAAAGTAAGAGCGATACTGGAAATTCCTGAGCCAAGGACATAGAAGGAAGTACGTGGTTTCTTTGGAAGGTTAAACTACATTTCTAGATTTATTTCTCATCTCACAACCACCTGTGAACCTATGTTCAAGTTGTTGAAGAAAAGTCATACGGTGAAGTGGAATGAGGATTGTCATAAGGCCTTTGACAAAATAAAGGAGTATTTGCAGGAACCTCTGATACTCATGCCGCCAGTGGAAGGAAGGCCACTAATCATGTATCTAACTGTGTTGGAGAGTTCAATGGGTTGTGTCCTTGGTCAGCATGACGAGACAGGAAAGAAAGAGCAGGCTATTTACTACTTGAGTAAGAAGTTTACGGAATGCGAGTCGAGGTACTCATTGCTGGAAAAGACTTATTGTGCGCTTGCCTGGGCTGCCAAACGTTTGAGGCAGTACATGTTAACTCACACCACCTACTTGATATCCAAAATGGATCCAATCAAGTACATCTTTGAGAAGCCAGCTCTTACAGGCAGGGTAGCCCGTTGGCAGATGATACTCACCGAATATGATATCCAATACACTACTCAGAAGGCAGTTAAGGGTAGTGTACTAGCCGACTATCTTGCTCATCAGCCCATGAATGATTATGAACCGATGAATTTTGATTTTCCAGATGAGGAAATTGTGTATATTCGGGATTGTAATATGCCAGACCCAGACGAAGGACCTGAGTCGGGATCACGTTGGACGCTTGTTTTTTATGGTGCCTCCAATGCCATGGGCAACAACGTCGGGGATATTATCACTTCTCCTGAGGGATACCACATTCCTTTCACGGCTCGTATTTGCTTCGATTGCACTAACAAAATGGCTGAATATGAGGCTTGCATTTACGGCATTGAAGCGGCGATCGACCTGCGCATCAAATTTTTGAAAGTTTAGGGGGATTCCAATCTTGTTATCAGCCAGATTAATGGAGATTGGGAGACTCTCCATCAGAACTTAATTCCCTATCGTGAGCATGTTATGAAGCTGATTCCGTACTTTGAAGAGATCATGTTTGAACACAGTCCCAGAGAAGAAAATGATCTAGCTGATGCACTGGAAACTTTGTCCTCCATGTTCAAGATTAAGTGGGCTAATGAGGCACCTTCCATTACCATCAGAAGTTTGAGTGAGCCAGCTTTCTGTTTCGAGGCCAATTTGGAAACAGATGGTAATCCTTGGTTTTATGATGTTAAACGATATCTTGAAACACAAGAGTACCCTGAAGAGGCATCCGTCACAGATAAGAAGTTCTTGAGAAGATTTTTGGCCAAGTTCTTTCTCAGTGGAGGTGTGTTGTATAGAAGGAATCATGACGGGTTACTGCTCAGATGTGTTGACAAGAAAGAAGCAGCTAGAATTATTGAGGAGATACATGAAGGTGATTTCGGGACCCATTCCAACGGGCATACCATGGCTAAAAAGATCTTGCGAGCAGGTTATTATTGGTCCACCATGGAGACTGACTGTTACAATCATGCACGGGTTTGCCATAAATGTCAAGTCTATGCTGATAAAGTGCATGTGCCGCCAGTACCTTTGAATTTCTTGACTTCCCCTTGGTCGTTTGCGATGTGGGGAATTGATATGATCGGCAAGATTGAATTGAATGCATCCAACGGGCACCATTTCATTCTGGTTGCCATTGATTATTTTACAAAATGGGTCGAAGCTACATCCTATGCCAATGTCACTAAGCAAGTGGTAACTCGGTTCATTAAGCACAATATTATCTGTCGCTACAGAGTGCCTGAAAAGATCATTACCGATAATGGGTCTAATTTGAACAACAAGATGATGAAGGATCTTTGTGAGTCCTTCAAAATCAAGCATCATAAATCTTTCCCATACCGATCAAAGATGAACGGTGCTGTCGAAGCGGCCAATAAGAATATCAAGAAAATCGTGCAAAAGATGGTGGTAACCTATAAAGATTGGCATGAGATGCTGCCTTTCGCGTTGCATGGTTATCGCACCACCGTGCTTACTTCGACTAGGGCAACCCCATTTTCGTTGGTTTACGGCATGGAAGCAGTATTGCCGATAGAGGTCGAGATCCCTTCTCTTAGGATCATGAGGGATGTTGAGCTGGATGAAAGTGAATGGGTACAGAATCGGCTAGATCAGTTGAAACTTATTAACGAGAAGAGGCTGACGGTTGTATGTCATGGTCAGGTATATCAGCAAAGGATGAGGAAAGCTTTTGATAAGAAGGTACGGCCTCAGTGTTACAAGCCAGGTGATCTTGTGCTAAAAAGGATAATTCTCCCCCAGGGAGATCCCAGGGGCAAGTGGGTTCTGACTTATGAAGGTCCTTTCGTGGTCAGAAAAGTTTTCTCTGGAGGAGCGATGATGCTCGCGACTATGGATGGAGAGTACTTCCCTTTCCCTGTGAATGCTGACGTAGTTAAAAAATACTTTGCATAAAAAATAAAAAGAACCCGCTAAACTGAAAACCCGAAAGGGAGGTTTAGCAAAAAAAGGGTGTCCTGGTGAATCAAAAACCCGAAAGGGCGATTCATGAAAACGTTAGGGACTTAAAGAAAATGACTACGCTCAGCATGAGATCCTTTGTTTCTTTCCTTCATTCCGTCACCTGGCATAAGCTCGAAGCCAATCCAAGATTGACCTGCCTGAAAGCGGGAAGATGAGATTCATAAGAGTTATAGTAGAGTCGCGACTTGATGGATATTCACATTCGCATTGCCATTTGTAAACACTTGTTTGTTTTTATTTTGTAATTACTTGCTTCCAAATGTAAATGCCTTTTTCACAGGCCGATTTCTCAAAATCAATAGAATATCTTCTTTCAAGTATACGTATACGTTTCTTTTCTCCCTTTTTACTATTTTGTTTGCAAAAACGTCCAATATTTTGATAAGCATGTGCATATAAACTTCGTGGGCCTTACACGGAAATGGTAATCTAAGTCTTGGTTGGTTGATCGCTTGAAATACGGATAACAAACACAGCTGCTACTGTGCAAGGGGCATGTTGGGTTCTATGTTTGATGGATTTCTCTTTCACTCTACTGGCAGACGCCTTGCCATTTTGTTTCCCAGCTCCATGCTGTTGGTAAAGGTCTTGGGTCAGGGTAATATCAAGATTACGGCAGGTCGGCAAGATTGGTGAACCTAATTGGATCTATTTCTTCCCCATAATGGCTTTTATTACGTTTCTTTGCCGCACTTTCATGTGTTATCTTGATTGATTGTTTTAGCATTGTCTGCATATAGGATTTTGTTTATAGCCGAATGTCAGTCTTGATGCGTTGAATATTTTTGCCTTGAAGAAATTGTTTCATTTTACTTAACCCGTCCAGTATCACTCTTTAATTTATTTTTTCGGGCATTTTGATACCAACTGTGCCAATTCTTTTGCTTAGCCAAGAGTTTGGAGGAAGGAGTTTAACTAAATGATGACTGTAATGGTATGCTTTTGAGTAGAACCCCGTTGACGATGTACAAGCATTGTTTCAATCCCCAAACACCGGAGATATAATGGAGTTAGACCGTCGTTAACCCCTCTGAGCCTTCGAAGTAGGAGTTTCTGTTTCGTTCAAAAAAAACAAAAAAAAACCTTTTTAAAAAACCAGGGGCAAGGTAGATGTTCAGTTGATTTGACCAAGCATTCAAATTTCAGAAGGAATGTCCCATCTGAGGATCACCACATTTTATCTTTCGCATCATGAGATCAGGAAAAATGTCTAAGCCACGATGTTCATTTCCTCACAAAGTTCTGAGGTCGAGTTTGAATCGATACAATAATGGCTATCCCTCGCCGACCAAGGAATAAGGCATTTGTTTTCGGAAGAAAAAAAAGAGAAAAAGAGAAAAAGTTCAAAAACCTAAAGTCGCATTGACTTGTTCGAAGTGGAAAGTATGGATAAGAAAGAAACAAAAAGCCCCGCTAAGTCGAAGCTTGAAAACAAGTCGCTTAGGCAAAAGTTAGGGCATCCCGCTGGACTTCCAAAATTGAAATTCAAAAGATTTTTTCCAGGCAAATATTAGGGAAAAGAGAGCCTAAAAAGCCGAAAAAGATTATTCAATAAAATTTTCATCAAAAGAAGAGGAACAATAATATCAAAAACAAAAGCAGCAAAAGTTGAGTGACAATCATGTTGGAGAATTTGTCGTGATAACTCAACCATTATAAATCCTTTTGAAAGATGAATGCTTGTGATAAGTCAACTGAATTTAGTACAGGAGAATATCACGAAGGGGATGGGCACCAAATAAATTGAGCCTTGAAAAAAAAAATTCTAAAAAACCTCGAACCAGGCCACGTTACAACCTTTAAAAGTCCTAACTGAAACAAGGGTTTAGCTCGAAAGCATACTAAAACAGGATAGCTTTGCTTAAAACTCCCAAATATGTGTTGCATATCCATGTTGGTATCTTATCGCCTGCATTTTGACTCATTTTTCTAAAAAGGGGAGGGAGAAAAAGTTTTGAAAATTTTATGCTCTAGCCAGTGATTCATTCACAACAGAGATGCGACATTTTGTTATGTTTTTCAAACTTCAAGGCTTAAATAATCATCGCATCAGGTCTTTCATTCCCAAAATAAACATCTTTCTGCATGCAAAACAGTTGCTTGACATCAAAAAGAGTTTACACATTGAACACTTGTAAAGAGCTTAATGATTGTCAGGAAGGGAATGTTTGGTTTTCTTCTGTTAGACAGAGCCCATGCATGAATAGGACTTTACCTATTCCCCAGTGAAGTTTCGTTTCCGCAGTGAAGTTTTGTTGCCCCAGGAATCTTCTTTCAAAAGCTTCATTCTGAGACTTCAAGTTTGTATATGTTGCACATCCCCAATCGAGTTTTGCTTAAATAGGAACTCACATTCTGAAGAATTTTTAACTCCCCAACGGAATTTCCAACAGAGATCCCTCGCCATGACCTCTCGTTTCCCAGCCGATTTGCTGACTAGGGCATCTTTATGTTAAGATCTTTCCTTATCCCCAGTAAGGTCGATATTGTGTGACTACCAGCATGATCCATCATCCATTGGTCGCATTCCAAGAAATCTCTCTCCAGCAAAAATATTCAACAGAGTTCTGTATCCCCGGTGAAGTCCTGCTTCTTCAACAATGCTTTGTTCCCTCCAACAAAGGTTTTCACCCCTCACATCGGGTTTGTTGTCTTGGCATCATCCTCAACACGGCCACGCGCTGTCTTTTCCAGAGATTACAGTCTTGCCCTGATCTTCTCCCTCAATGTCTAATCTTCTCCAGAAGCTACAGTTTTGATCTGATCTTCTCTAGGAGTTTGTAATTTATTTTTGTAGCTCCTCTCAATGTTTGTGGCCCGTTTCTACTGGTTGCTCATTTGCTATTCCCCGCGAAGCTTCATCTCTTCGAGGTTCCCTCTCTAGCGGTTCCCCATATTTTCTCCTCTCGTTTGGATTTTTGCAATTTATTTTTGCAAGTCATGTCAAATTCTGACTTCTTGGTTTTGGCTTCTCAATTGGCCATTCCCCAGTGAAACTGTTAAACATGCATCACTACATTGCATCTACCAAAACGCGTAGCATTTCAATTATATGGAGCATTGCGCTATATAAAAAGAATTCAAACATACATCGAAACATAAGCCATTATTATTTCCGTCATCCCCAGTGATTTTTGCTAATACTTCGGATTAAATCCCCAGCGAGATCTTCGTCCTCATTATCTCAGTTTCCTCCCCATACCAATATCTTTTTGATGTCAATCATTTATTTGTTTGAGTGTCTACTCTTGACTGTAGTTCAGTTTCGCCCTGGCACGGTCTTCTCGGGTTTAGTTTTCACTTCCCTCTCCGATTCATTCCAATGTCTATTGATGCACCTTTTAAATACCAGTTTCTTCCTGGTATTCGCTTTCAGCAGGTTTTTAGGTGTACGCCCTAATCTCCTCGCTTTGGGTCGAGTTTCGCCTCGTCGCCTGTGCATGAAATCCAGTTTCGTCCTGGTACTCATCTAGTTTAGTTTTACCTAACTACTTCTTGAGTCGAGTTTCGTCTCGTTTTTGCTTTCATACCTTGGACCCTTTGACGGTGTTCGTTTACCGAGTGCAGTGTTCGTATTGCGTCCCTGGTTTGAAATCAGTCTCTTTTGTTCCTTGGATTCTTTTATCAATTTCCGTCACTGTTTATCCATTGATCTGAGACCAGCAGGTGCTCTGAGAAACATGCACTCTCATCATTTTTGCTTTGGGGTCGAGTTTCGCCTCGCTACCCGTGCATGAAATCCAGTTTCGTCCTGGTACTCATCTATTTTAGTGTAGTCTAACTGGTTATTGAGTCAAGTTTCATCTCGCTTTTGTTCCTCATTTCTGAGATTCTTTCAGTTCCTTCATATTGTCCATCTTAGTTGAGTTTAGCAAGTGCTCCTAGAATCACGCACTCTAGCCATTTTGCTTTGGGTCGAGCTCAGAATTTCGCCTCCTCACCCGCGTACGTTTTCTTTTCCAGAGCTTAGTTTCTCCTATACTCTGTGGTTTGAGTTTTATCTCACCCTTTTTGAAGCCCAGTTTTTCCCTGGCACTTTTGTCCGGAAGTGTAGTTGCGTCTACGCTCCTTTATGTTTTCGTTCCGTTTCAACCTGCGTTACAGCTTCTTTCTGACGCATGTCTTGGGAGTTTTATGTTTCTGTTTCTTTCTTCTTCAAGAGTGTAAATTTTCGGGTTCTTTAGTATTCAAACATCATCAACCTTGTACGCTCGAAAGTTATCACTTTTCTCACTTATCATGTTGAAGATATTTGAATAGGGGCAGTTGTTGCACCCCAAAATTTACCCTCTTGATTTAGGCTTATGTTTCATCATGAATTTCATATTGCATTGCATTCATACATTGTGATGGGATCAAAGTACTTTGGTTATCAAATTTTCCTCAAGCTTTGAAGGTTGATGGCATTGACAAGTTTCTCAAGTTGAACCTTATTATCTAAACCTCTGGATCTTTCAAGCTCAAAAGTTATTGCATATCTCAAGATATTCTATCCATCTCTTTGGATCATCAGAGGATTGAAGTTTGTGTTTGATTATAAGAATAATCACTGTTTTGATTCACCATTCAAATTAGGGTTTTGTCTGAGCAAGGTTATTGATCAATGTACAAGTCCTGATTTGGAAGCCACAACATCTCTTTGGTATTTGGGAGGTCTTTGTACAAGAAATTGGTCAAGATATCCAGAGGATTTGAAATCTTGGAAATGATTCATCAGTCTCCTAATGTGTTAACTAAAACTAGGGTTTGGGATTTCATCAAGATTTCTTGAGAATTTTGAAGTGAAGCTTTTCACATGGCCTCTATATGTTTGGAAGATCATATGTTTGAAGTTTTAATCATCAATTTTGAAGGGAAATGGATCAATTGATTCAAAGGGGAAAAATGGTCATTTTGGTCAAAATCAGTCAAAGTCAAGGTTGACCAAGTGAATTTTTGGTCAACCATCAATGCAAGGGTGTACTTTTTATATTTCAAGTCCATTTTGATCATTGGATCAAAAAGATTGAGGTTTAGGTTGAAATTTGTTCATGAAGAAACCCTAAAAGTTTCTAATTTTGGAAAATAAGGACTTAATTTAAAAAATTCATATTTTATTCACCTTTAATCCAAAAAATACAAATAAAACATGCTTGGAAAGACAAGAGGATGATCTTTCATCTCCTTTTTGTCTCATATCCAAATTGTCAAGGAATCAAGAATTATGGTCTTTGAAAGTGACAAAATTATAGGTCATTTTTCAAAATTAGTGAATTTCAAGCTCAATTTTGGGAAATTTAGTGGATCGAATTGCAAAAACTCAAAACTAAGGGATTGTATATATTTTCAATACCTTTCCAAATTGTACTCATTTATGTAAAAATTCAAAATTATGAGCAAGTTGTGGACCTTGGAATTTGGAGGCATTTCATTGAATTCATGCATACCATGCAATTTGCAAATTCTTGATAACTTGATTTGTGGCCATTTGTTTCACTTCAAACTTGGCCCATGAATAATATGCAATGTACCAAGGCGCATCATGCCAAAGTTTGAGCTGCACACGGGCAAATGCAAGGGCAACTCGTGATTTTGCAAAAGTGGCATAAAAATGCCTAATCACCAACACTTGCTTAATACAAGGATTTAAGCCTTAACTCTTTTGCTAATCTCTTCTTGAGATAAAATGGATTGAAAGGCACGTAATATGCAAGCCAACGCACGAGGGATTTGAGGGCTGCATGTGCATACTTGATTTTGGCAAAAAGAAGATTTCATTCTTTCTAAGAGCTTTCAGTGTGAAAAACCTATTCTACCCTCCTCTTCATGCTCTATATATTGATAAGTAAGCCTCATTGAACAGGGTTCGTGCTTCATTTCATCTCTGAATTCAAAAAACTCCATAACTGCTTGTTCTGCAATTTTCTTCAACTCTCTCATTCCCTTGCGCGTTTTGGTTGATTCTTTTTGCATTCTCTTCTCCAAGTGATAAGGATTGTAGATCGATGTTTGGTTTGCAACTGGAGTGAAGGAGACAGTAGATTTGTTTTGCCTCAAAGGTTTGAATTCTTAACTTTGGATCTTGAATTCTAGCCGTGCATTGTGTGATTTGAGTACATAATCATGTTGTATGAAGTTTCTGAAGTGTTTCTGTAGCTTCAGAGCTTTTAATTTGATGATATGCGCATGGATGATGCATCTGAAATTTTCTGTTCAGTGAGTTTTTGACATTTTTGCACGATCTTTTCTTGATCCATGATTGATTATTTGATATGATTCTAATTGCATGTTGAAGTATGAAATGTTGGCTTTAATTTGCACGAAATGTCATGAAAAATGTTGTAGAATTGAGCATGTTATGTTGACTGGAAAATGAGATGATGAACCTGATCACGCGCGCGTTTTTGCCCTAGCCAGAGGTTGAAGATGATTGTGTGGCCTCCTCTAGTTGGCTGGCTTGTTTCTTTAATTCATTTGAATTTTATTTCATAAATTGATTTTCATGATTTTATTTCTTGCTCAAAAGTGGTTAAAAAATTATGAATAAATCATTACAAATTCAAAATAATATTCCTGACCCTGTGCATTTTTTTGATAATTTTTGAAAATGTTTTGGTTGGTTTAAAAATTAATAAGTTTAATTAATTGTTTGATTAGTGATTATTTTTATTTTAATATTTCTTTGATTTGAAAAATTCCACAACAATTGTTTTGAACTCATAAAATGATGTAAAAATTGATTCTGATTTTGGTTTAGCATTTTTTCTATTTTTGTTGAGATTTAATTTCAAAAGTTTATTTGTATTATTTGATTGTTTAATTTTTATTTTAAATACTTCCATTGATTCAAAAATTCTAAAAAAAATCATGCAAGCTTTCCTTTAATCATGGAATCTGAATATATTTTTATTTTGACCATTTTGAGATTTTTGGCTAGGGTTTGCATTTTTGCCCTTAATTAATAGTTTAATTGATATTTGTTTGTTTAAATTTTATTTTAAATACTTCCATTGACTCAAAAATTCTAAAAAAAATAAGAGGTGTGTGTTTTTAGTGCTAATATTTGAATATGATTTTGGTTGGGCATTTTCTTGACTTTTATTTAGAATTCTATTTAGAGATGAGATTATTGGATTAATTGATTAATTGTTTGGATTTAATTTCACTTTTGACTTTTCCTTAATTCAAAAAAATGTAAAAAAATATGTTTTCTGACATTTATGGTTTCCTTGTGATTTGCATGATCTTGGTTTGATTTTTTGAATTTTGATCTTACTTAATCAATATTTAAGATTAAAAGTAAAAAAGATTAGGGTTTTGTTGCTTATTGTGCAAGTTTCTTTTACAAAGTCATTATGCCTTGGATGTCCATTGGAATTTAAGTCTTGATTATGGTTCATGAATGTGTTGAGGATTTTAAAACCATTTTTCTTGAATTATTTGACTTGGATTGACATTTTTCCACAAATTATTTTGAAAACTTGTCTAGTTTGGTAGTTTTTGCCAAGTAGTCTTGAACTTTGGGCCTCATTTGAGTCCTTCCTCAATCATTCATGAACTTAGCATTTACATTCTGACTTCTACACATTTCAAAGATGATAAGAAGTTTTTGGTTTGATTTATGGGTCCTTGTTTCTATTTTTGATGTATTTTTGAAGTAAAGGTACCCTATTAATGTTGCATGTCTTGTTGCAATTTGTTTGATGGCCAATGAACTTGAGTGAGGCCTATGATTGGGCACCTAATGATCAGGTTGATTCTGATTATCCATAATAACTCAAGTCTTTTCACTTAATGCCCCATTGTTTGAAGGTTTGAACCTTTTTGATGCATTATGTAGGTTTCATCTTCTATTGTGTTTGTGAAGTTGTGGTTGAATTAATTGTATATGATTGAAATGTGTTTGCCCCTGACCTCCATGGTATTTGATTGTATTCTTTTCAAGCTCCCATGATCCTTGATTGATATTTAATTGTCAATTCAATATGGTGGTAGAAAGGAGCAACATTCCTCTGGTTCTTTTGACCAAATTGTGCATATGCCTGTTTCCTCTTGTCTATCATGTCCAATGTTTGATAATTTTTATCATGTTGTTCTCACTTCATCATGTTGCATCCATACCTTATGTGAGTCATCATTCACCTTATGGAATACTAACTTGGTTGTTGAATGTGCGAGGTACTTTGAGAAAGTTTCCACTTTTGGCTTGGGGTTACTGTGTTTCACTTAATTTGTGGAACACAACTTATTATACTGGCACTGCTATTGTGTTTGGCATGTTTGATATTCCATGCAGGATATATACATATGATTGTGAATGCTATACATTTCCCACGGGATTTGTTCATATCTGATACTTTCATTACTTACATCCTTATGGCGTAATTTTTGACTTGATTTGTCTATTGATGCCAGCTTGCTTGAAGTTCTCTGGGTTTATTTTATTCTTGCTCAGTTGCTACGGATAGTTATCCTTTTGGTATTGCACTATTTCCTTTCTTCCATTTTCATTTTGCATAGTTCTTTGATTGCATGATGGGACCTCTGTTGCTGATATATGTCAAGAGGCCCTCTGGTTTTTGTCTGATACATGTGTTGTGTTTGTTGTTGATCGATGAGTCACTCAATTTAGAAATAAAGATCACGAATTCGCTCTCATTTCATGTTCCCTATAGGATGTTCATTGCTTTTCTTCTTTAATTATTGATCGATGAGTCACTCAATTTAGAAATTGAGATCACGACTTCGCTCTCATTGCATGTTCCCTATAGGATGTTTATTGCTTTTCTTCTTTAATTGTTGATCGATGAGTCACTCAATTTAGAAATTGAGATCACGACTTCGCTCTCATTGCATATTCCCTATAGGATGGTTTTGTTAAGCTTCCATTAGCATGTTAATTAAGGTAGGGTTTCCTTTATCCTCAACCTTAGGGATAACCGTTGTATGATAACACTAAGGTTAGTACTAGGTTAGTTTCCCTTAGTTGTTTTTCCTTTCTATGCATTCTGCACCATAAAACAAAACCGTTTTCTTGGCAAATCATAAGACATTTCTAATAAACTCAAACCCTTCTTCAAGGTAAAAGATACAAACCAATCCTATTTGTTTGTGTGCCTCTTAGCTTGGTTTTTAAACCTTTTAGCCGATGTTTCGCCATCGCACATTTGTTTGAAGCCGATGTTTCGCCATCGCACATTTGTTTGAAGCCGATGTTTCGCCATCGCACATTTGTTTGAAGTCGATGTTTCGCCATCACACATGTTTGTTATCCTACTTTGGTTCTCAATATCATTGCTAGGTGTGATGCTTTGTCATCCGTTTTATTGATGTTTCGCCATCTTTGCCATGATACCTTGTTATCTCTTAGTTGATGTTTCGCCATCACACATTTGTTTGAAGTCGATGTTTCACCATCGCACATGTTTGTTATCCTACTTTGGTTCTCAATATCATTGCTAGGTGTGATGCTTTGTCATCCGTTTTATTGATGTTTCGCCACCTTTTCCATGATACCTTGTTATCTCTTAGCCGATGTTTCGCCATCGCACATTTGTTTGAAGCCGGTGTTTCTCCATCGCACATGTTTGTTATCCTACTTTGGTTCTCAATATCATTGCTAGGTGTGATGCTTTGTCATCCATTTTATTGATGTTTCGCCATCACGTCTGCTTGTTATCCTGCTTTGATTCTGAATATCATTGTTAGGTGTCTTGTTTGGTCATCCGTCTTATCGTTTGATATTTCGCCATCTTTGACATGTTACCTTGTTATTATTTAGTCGATAGTTGACCATCTCATTTGTTTGTTGTTTCATTTGATGTTTTGCCATCTTGATTATTTTTGTTGTCTTAACTAAAAAACACAAACCAACCAAAATACATAAGTCGAACTACGGTTATTCTGATTCCTTAAAAGGGATACGTAGGCATTGGGGTAGGGCCCGATCGAGCATAACTTTTATTTTCCCTACATTGTTTTCTTTTTTCTTTAGCATGCATTCCCTTTTCAGTTCTAAGCCATAGACATAGGATTTGACCACACCCATTTGATTAGACAACGAGAGTGGATACCATAGAGTACTACGGGCGTGTGGGGTGCTATTACCTTCCCCTCGCATAACAGACTCCCTTACCCGATCTCTCAGTTAAAAGATCGTGATTTCTCCTTTTCCGGGTTTTCTCGATGTTTACCTTTCCCTTTCGGCGGGATAAAAGACGTTCGGTGGCGACTTCATTGATGTTTCATTAACATTCAGATGGCATGTTCCGGCCGCGTTTTTTCATTTACCTTTTTCAGGATAAGATTAATCAAACGGCTACCATTAACAATGTTCCAAGTCTTCAGATATAGTACAGATACGCTCCAGACACAGATGCCATTCTGATACTCATTCAGATTCAGTCTTTAGATACAGTACAAATACGCTCTATACACATATGCCATCCTGGTACTCATTCAGATTCAGTCTTCAAATACAGTTCAGATACGCTCCAAACACGGATGCCATTCTGATATTCATTCAGTTCTCAACTTCCAGATACAGTACAAATACGCTCCAGACACGGATGCCATTTTTTATACTCATTCAGATTCAACTCTTCAGATACAGTTCAGATACGCCCTAGACACGACCATTCTGATACTCATTCAAGATTCAGCTTTCGGATACAGTTCAGATACGCTCCAGACACGGGTGCCATTCTGATACTCATTCAGATTCAACTTCTCAGATACAGTTCAGATACGCTCCAAATACAGATGTCATCCTAATACTCATTTAGATTCAGCTTTCAGATACAGTTCAGATACGCTCTAGACACGGATGCCATCCTGATACTCATTCAGATTCGATCTTCAGATACAGTTCAGATACGCTCCAGACATAGATGCCATCCTGAAACTCATTCAACTTTCAGATATAGTTCAGATATGCTCCAGACACGAAAGCCATTCTGATACTCATTCAAAATTAGCTCCCAGATACAGTTTAGATACAGACTCCATTCTGATACTCATTCTTTCAGCTTACAAATTACAATTCAACAATCACTCTTGGATGGAATCTACAAGCCCATCTCAAATCAATTTCTATCACCTCTCCAAATGTCGTCTTTAAGCCCATTCCCTCTACCATCACATCACCGAGTGCAAATTTCTGGGCACTCTAGTGTCCAATCATCTTCCACCTTCGAGTCACGAATGGAAAAACATGTCAATCTAACTCTTCATGCTTAAGAAGATTGAACAGGGGCAGATGTTGTACCCCAAAATTTGCCCTCTCACTTATCAAGAATTTTCTCATAAGATCTCCCTTGACCCAAGACTGCACTAGGGTTTGATCAGCTCAAGACACCTCCTTAAACACTGATGACCAAAATTAGGGTTTGAGATTGCACAGGGTTTTTTGAACTTCTAATGCCCCATATGACTTTCATGCATAATTATGAACCCCCAAGATCACTCACGTCAAGTTTCAAGCCTTGGATCACATTTTTGCTGAGTCAATTGAGCATTTGACCTAAAAATCAACTGTATTGAGGAAAAAGTTAACTATGGCCAATTTACAGTCAAACTTCTTAATTTTTTATCCATATCAAAATTTTAAACTCATATGTGTCATTTGATCAAGTTTGGACCACAACTCCTCAAGAAATTTAATCAAATCTCCAAAGGGGCAAAATGGTCAAAATTAGGGTTTTGACTAAGAAAGGGCAATTTCTGATTTTTGACCTAGCAAATGGTCAATTGGTTTAAGACATGATCTCAAGAGTCCAATTGAATCATTTTGACCTAATGGCATGGTTCAAAATATTACAAGTCCATTGGATTGACAGGTGAATTTTTCAATCAACTGATCAAAAGTCAACTGTATAATAAAAAGTCAAACTTTGACTTTTTGGTCAAATTCAAGTGCCAAAGATCACAATTCATCAAAACATGTCAAAATATGAAAATTATTCATCAAGAAATCAAAAAGTCAAGACTTCATTTTGAAAAGTCAAAATTTCTAAACTTAGAAATTTTTCTGTGTGTTGGAAATTTCATGTTTTTTTCATAACTTTGAGCAAAATTTTCACCATGATGCAAGAGGATTCAAGAGAAACTTCCAACATGAAAGTTGTAGATCTCCATGATATATACAACTTTTATTTACACAACTCCTTCCAAAAATGCTTGAATCTCAAGTTATAATTTTATGAACATGTGGTCATGAAACTAAACACTTAGTGAAATTTTACCCTAATTTGGTCAGGATTTTGACCTAACTTCATGGCACTTTTTCATATACTTCCAAGGGGAATATTCAAAAGCAATTCAAATATAGGTTGTATAGAACATTTCAGGATTTCCAAAATGTCAAAGAAATCCTTGAGATCATTCTTGAGTAGGGAGAATCGAAGAGATGAAGTTAGGGTTTTCACACTTGAATTACAAGTCATTTTGTGATAAACAAGAATTCAATTTCAAACCTATGCTGCACAATTTGTTTTGCAGGCCTCTAAA
The DNA here is from genome assembly GCA_948472305.1 of Vicia faba. Taxonomy (NCBI): domain Eukaryota; kingdom Viridiplantae; phylum Streptophyta; class Magnoliopsida; order Fabales; family Fabaceae; genus Vicia; species Vicia faba. The sequence continues at coordinate 1,213,800,651 of OX451738.1, read as the reverse complement.
CCTCAAGATCTATCCATAATCATAAGATTACACTTGCTTTTGAGATATTATCCACTTGATTCAAACTTTGTCCAAGTAAATTTTCCATTAATGGAACAAAGTTCACACTTCCATTTTGGAAAACTGACTTTAATCACAAAGTCAACTTGTATGGAGCTTTGCACCTGTTCTTTATGCATAAGCATGCTCTATAAACTCAGAACAAACATGTTTAAAGAGTCAAGCCACCCTACAAGACATGTACCTTGCATCGAAACCATGTTTTTCAAGATAACTTCAAAAACAAGTCAAAAACTCATAACATGTGATCTTTGTTTTCTGACCTCCTCAAGTCCTCTAACCTTTTTCATATATTTATACAAGTGCATTGCAAGCTAACACACGATTGAATAGGTCTTAAAACTCCCCAAAACCAGAAATTTCCATACAAGCACAAAAACTTGTCATTTCTGATTTTTGAACACAACTTCCAAATCCCCTCGTGCGTTTCTTGGCCAAACCATCCACAAAGCTTCTAATACACATATAGAAACTATCCCAACCCCTATTTTCAAACTATAAAACCATTTACACCATTCTCCATTTTCAAAAACAGGGCATTGCAGTTGGACTTCTCTAGGCAATTTCAGCCACCCTCAACTCAAGCTAAGCATTGTATTAACTTCCTAGAGGTCCAAGGAAGCTAACCTGGTCATCACCACTGCCTGAAACAAGCTCAAATCCATTTCATGATTTCCAGCTTTGAGGTATTTTTCTTGAACTTCTATCTTCATATTTAGGCATTGTTAAGCTTTGATTTGTGAAGATAAAGTGTATATAACATTGCCACGAAGCTGCACATATCCATAGTTTGCATTTATATGGCCTGAGCTTAGAGAATTTTAGAGTTGAAGTTTTCTGAAATTTTTAGGTTTTAAATTAGGGCCATAAAAATTCTCATTCATCTTTGACTGTTAGCTTAAGTTATTTATATGGTTGGATTCGTGGGAAAAAATGTCACAACGTTCATGTTTGAACTTTTCATTTTTGTTGAGAAATGAAGAAGATACAGGTCCTTTGGCTGGAGGTTGAAGATGAAGTGTATTCAGGGCGCGTTTTATGTTATTTATTTATTGTTTCAGTTATATTAACGGGTGTATAGCCACCCAAGTGGTAAAGCGCGTGCCTATTCACCCCTAGATCCTGGGTTCAAGCCCCAGCCTGATCTTTTGCTATTTTTTCACAATTTTCTGACTTTTTTTTTGTTTTTTGGCAGCATTTGAGCTCTTCATGTGGGCTTAGCCTTTTTTCTCATAATACTCCTTGCCTTGCTGATTAACCCCCCTGGACTTTTCTTTATATTTTTATTTTTATTTTATTTTTATTTATTATTATTATTATTTTTATTATTATTATTAATATTAATACTTTATTATTATTATTATTATTTTCATAAAATCATAAAAAAAATCCAAATTTATTTTTATTTATTTTTTGTACTCATGTGTTTTATTTTCCATAAAACAAAAAGATAAAAAAACATTTTTCTTAAAATAAATAAATTTCCTTTCTTTTCTTAAATAATTAATTTTTAGACTTAGGATAAATTAGTGCATTATTTTATTTTTTAGTTAAAATTAATTTAGAAATTAGATCTATTTTAATTAATTAATCTTCATTTTATTTTCATTAATTTAAAACCTTTTCATAAAAAACCCTAAAAATCCTTTTTCAAATTAATTTCTTTTCTTAAATAGTTTGATTTAATTTTATTTAATTTTAATTAATCATCCCCTTTATCTAGGTCAAGATAAAACCATTTCATAATAACAAAAAAAATATTTCTTTTTTCATTTGCACTTGTACATTATTTATTCAATTCTTGCACAATATTAAATATGGTTGTAATAGATAATTAGGTTTAATTTTCTTACAATCCCCATTTGTAAATTTGTATTCCCCCTCCCCTAATGATGTAATAGTGTGGTAACTTTAGTTTTTTTGCAATTTATCGCTTTTATATAACATGCTAGTAATTAGGGTTTGCATGGAAAGACTAAAACCAATATCTAGAAAACCCTAATTCAAGACAAAAACAAGCATGAAAATGATGCACTTGCACACAAACACCCCTAGGGTTATTCCACTTGGTTGCCTTATACAAAATGGCCATATTACGCATGTGAGGTATCTTAGAAAAAACAAGCAAATACAAGATCATAGTCCCTCGATGACGCTATCTAAGTTGTCTTACAAATGATCTTAGTCCCTCAAAAAGAATGCTAAGATACCTTGCAACATTGCTAATCATGGTTATACGATGACCCACGCCCGTCCCGTTTACATCCAAAGATAGGGTTGCTTACCAAATCAATGGTAAGACAACAATGTCAAAAGAAAAGAAAATGAACAAGAAAGACATTTGAGTAGGTAGATTGCTCCTAATTACTTGCTCCATTTCAAAACAAACATCCTTGATATTTTCAAAAATAATCACCTACACTTTCAAACATCTTACAAACTGGAAAACATTTTCAAAATATTAACATCTTTGTATAAATTCTTACGAACAAGAATCATTACAAAGATTGCCTAAACAATAGCCTTTTTACAAAATATTTTCAAAAACCACACAAAGCACAATTTCAAACAAAAGCAAGTGATCTAGCAAGTAACTAAGAGCCCATGGATAACCATGGATGAAAAAGGGTGCTAATACATTCCCTTTTCATAATCTACCCCCCGAACTAAAGAAATAATCTCAAAGGTTTTTCATGTGCTTTTTCACCTTTCCTTTTGGATAACAGAAAAGTCGGTGGTGACTCTTGCTAACCGCAACATTTACGATCAAACGCAAAACGTTCAAGTCAGTTCCCACCATATCATAGGTGGCTCCTAGTTTATAGGGGGCAAGTGTGCAGAAAAGGCAGGCACAAGGCTTAAGAAATTTCTGAAAAGGTAGTGATGTCATCAAGAGCAAGTTGGCTTGAAGAACAATTAAACATGGAGTGAGGCACAAGTTGGAGGCCTATGTAGCCTAACCTATGGACAACTTGACTCTTTGAGTCGAATCCTTCATCTTTCCATATCTTTCGACCATCCTTAACAAAGCAGCATTCGTTTCCACAGGTTATGTATCCTTCGAATGGACCAACTGTGTGTTCTTAGAATGGCCCCCTTCAGCTGAATGTGACACTGAGTCTTCTTGCTTTTGATCACTTAAGCCCAACCTTTCAACCAGGCCCAGAAGTAAACAAAACCAATTATTTCCCAACCATGGAAAGTCCTTTGAATGGGCCACAAAATTGTGTATCATAATGCAGTGCTATGTGTGTTAAAGGGTCTGCAGATGGATTCGAAGGTGATACAAAAGTGATTCAATACAATCTTGAAAGGTGGATTTGAAAGTGATATGAAGGTGAATCTAAACAATCTTGAAGATGGATTCAAAGCCAGTATATAGGTGTATTCGAAACAATTAAAAAGGGAATTATTGCTTTATGGGTTCTAGCATGAGAGAAACTCATGCCTTGTGCATACAAGTTTGTAGGAGGATTCGAAGGTTTACATGAAAATGGATTTGAAACAAGCCTGAAGATTGATCCGAAGCTAACATGTAGGCATATTCGAAGGATACATACAGGTGATAATGCATTGTGCATGCTAACATGAGAAAAAACTCATGCCTTGTGAATCAAAGCAAATATGTACGGAGCCAATGGTGCAATCGAAACCAACATGTGGGAGGTCCATGCTTTGTGTCAATGAAAAACCTTCAGAAGTCCATTGCCCTCTGAATCGAAGAAAGATTTCAGAAGGTCATCTCTTTCTGAATCGAAGGAAGTTTCTTCAAAAGGAAGCTAATATGAAGGTCATAATTCCTAGTCGAAGCTAGCATGCAGAAGGCAAATTCTTTATGAGGAAAACATTCAGGAGGCTTTTGCTCTCTAAATCGAAGCTTGCATGCAGGGGTCATTTCAGTGAATCAAAGCAAACCTGCAAGAGGTCATTTCTACCTGAGTTTAAAGCTTGCATGCATAAGGCCTCATGTTCAGTCGAAGCGTGTAAATCAAGGTTGCGTTGAAGAAGCCAGAATGTGCACTCAAAGGATGAATGAGTCGAAGCAAGCTTGGTTTTCTTCAATTTTGTCAAAAATCATTTTTTATCTATTTTTCCCTTTTTGTCTGCTTTGTATTTGTGCAAATTTTGAGCTTTTGAAAATTCTTGTGTGAAAATGCCTTGATAAATGAGAGGGAAAATTTTGGGGTACAACAGAAATCAACACTAATTCAGTATGTATCGATACATAATGGTTTGCATCGACTCATATTTGTTTTGCATCGACTCATTCGTGTTTTATATCGACTCATACACAATTTTTCTCTCTGTAACGTGTCTTGATAACAGTATGTATTGATGCATAATGCCTTGTATCGACTCCTAACCTATTTTGTACCTAATATGGGTCGACTCATAGAGATATGCATCGACTCATACTGCTATTTTTTACTTCTAACATTGTTCTGTCACATATATAAGCCAGATCTCAACACATGGTTAGTGAAAATGAAAAGTAAACATATAGTTACCTTCAGGGATATGATATCTACATTTTATCTTTACAAATGAACCACTAATGATGCTTGTATGAAGAGTTCAAAGTCAAGAAAACTTACCTTGAAACTGAAATTCATGTTTTGATTTAGAGTTGGAGAAGTCAAGTTGCAGGTGGCTGTTTTTGGGCTTGGAAAATGATGATGATGTAGCAGAAGTTGTTCTCGTGTTTGAACAACTCCTATATGATGTATGTGGAGTGTTTGGATGGTTTGTTTGGATATAACTTTCAAGGTGTGAGAGGTTCAAAGATTTGGACTTTAAATCTCAAGAGTGGAGGTTTTATGGACAATTATGTTTTTTGAGAGTATGAGGGGTTTTGATAAACTTGTCTACACAACAAAAACGTCTGGCCTTTAGCTTGAAAATGGCCTCTCTATTTATAGAGAAGGTTTGAGAGGATGAGAGAGTTTGTTTCACAAGTTGTGGAATTCTGGTTTGGTTGACATGAAACAACCAAGTTACATGAAATTTGATGCCCTAATGCATGGTACAAAAGGGATATGAAGTGGCTAGGAGTTCTTAGGTATGTTGCTTCATACTTTGACATTGTGTGTGTAGAAAAAACAGTTGAGAGGCTCAAGGAGAGATGACTTTGTATAAAGCATGCTTTATGTGAATGGCAATGGTGCCTTTGTTCCATAAATGGAAAAATGGATTGGATAATGCCTTAACCACTTGGATCATAGATCAAAATTTTGTGTAAACAATTAATTATTGTGAAATTTTCAAGTTAGAAGGCCTGCAAAGTAAGATTATGCAGCATAGCATGAAGATTGTATTATGTGTTCTTCATAAAAATGACTAGTAATTCAAGAATGGATGCCTAACTTCATGCCTTTGAATCTCCCAGCTCAAGTATGATAAATTCATGATATTGGATAAGTCAAATTGGAACCTGATGAAAATTGGCCAAGAAGTTGAGATAAAAACTGACCAAAACCTGTTAAAAATTTCTCTAAGTGTTAGATAAAATTGTCATGACTTTAGGGGCCTGTATCTTCAAATCTAAGAATTTTTTGGACATCAACCCTCTAATACAAAGTTATAGAATTTATCAAGATCTACAAATTTCATGTTGAAATTTTTCTTTGAATCATCTGGCATCTTGGTGAAAAAATGTCATGAAGTAATGCATTTATCATGTACAAAACACTTAGAAAAATTTCTAAGTTTTGGAAAGTTTGACTTTTCAAATTGAATTTTGACTTTCTTGATTTATTGATGATCAAGCTTCATATCTTTGAATGTCTTGATGAAATTTGATCTTTGAAACTCAAATTTGATCAAAAGTCAAAGTTTGACTTTTTGGTGTACAGTTGACTTTTTCATCAGTTGATCAAATTTCAACTATCAATCCATTGATCTTGAGGAATGTTTTGAACCATGAAATTAGGTCAACATGTTACATTTAAATCCATTATTCTTCAAGCCATTAGATCATGTATTAGGTCAAAAGTCCCTGATCAGTCAAATACAGTCAAAACCTTAATTTTGACCATTTTCCGCTTTTGGTAAATTGAGTGCTTTTCTTGAGATATTGTGATCAATACTTGATCAAATGATGAATAGGACTTTAAGATGTTGATGGTGGCCAAAAATCATGAAGTTTGACTGTAGGTTGACCACAATTGACTTTTTACCCAATATAATTGATTTTCAATCATTTGGTCAATTGACTGAGCAAAATTGTGATTCAAGACTTGAAACTTGACATGAGTAATATTGGAGGTCCATTATGATCCATGAAACTCATTTGAGGCATTAAAAGTTCAATTGTCCTTGTGCAAATCAAAACCCTAATTTGAGGTATTAGTGTTTAGAAGATGGCTTGACCTGGTCAACACTTGTACAAATTTGAGCTATGAAGATCTTGTGAGAAATATCTTGAGAAAAGAGAGGAAATATTTTGGGGTACAATAGAGATATTTTTGGAAAATAATTATCGAAGACCTTGTTTGTAGCATAAGTTACTGTTGGTTGTTACAACTGATATGGTGTATTTTGAAGGCCCAAATCCAGTTGGGTATAGGTTATAAATAGAAGTGTTTGTAACCTAGGAACGATATGGTTTCAAGATGTAGAAGTATAGGGATTTTCCTTTTTTCCGCTCTCTAGGAGAGTTGGTGTAAGTGAACCACTCGGATTTTGAGATGGCCAACGTGTTCTCACTCAAAAACCTGTTGTAACGCCCGTAATTTAATTAATTATTTATTTTATTAAACTATTTTTGGATTATTTGTGAAGTTGTGAGATGTTGAGAATTGTTGTTATGAGTTGTTGAATTATTATTAATTAATTAATTAATTAATTAGTTGATTAATAATAATTATAATGTGGAATTTAAAGGGAATATATGAAATAATGTTGGACTTATGCTATTGGTTTGAAGTAGTAAAGTGGGGGTGTAGGTTAGGCCCAAGAGGATTGATATATAAATCTAAGTTTACACAAGGAATTGTTTTAGTTGGTGATTAAGGGTTTGTGCGTTGACCGGAAGAGCCGCGCGGAAGAGGAGCAAGCTTCCCGGTGTCAAGCTGAGCGAAGCAAGCTGTTGACTGGAAGCTTTGGTTGAGAGACCTTTAATCCAGGTAAGGGTGGGGTTCTGACCTTATAATGGGATTTATGATGTTTGTTATGGAGAATTGGTCGTAATTGTGATTGTTTCTCGTGATGTTGTTGAACTTGTTAAGGGAAGATGCATGTTCTGTCATGTTGTGGATGTTTTTGAAGAAGTGAAAAACCAAGAAGGGGGCTGAATTGGAATCTCAAAATACAATGGAAAAAACACTTTTATTTTTATCCTGGTCTGTTTGAACTCAAACTACTCTAGTCCACCCGCCAAGGTGATTTCTCCTCTCTCCAACGAGGTCTTAATCCACTAATCAATCTTGATTACAAAACTACTTTGACAACTGTCAAAGTCTTCTTGAGTCCAAAATCACAACCCGGTTTTCTCAAGGAAATGTCTAAACAGTAATTGAATAAATGTGTATAATAATGTTTTTAATAAACAATATCACTAATAGTGATGTTCTACAAAGTTTAAATATGAATGTTTGAGGATGAAAGATGATTGTTGCATCGCTGTAGTTTCACATGATTTCTTCTTTTTATGCGCAGTAGTTCATCACTTGAAATCTTCTTTTTGTCTACTTTATATAGGCCATGCAATAGTGACATAAGAAGATGCTTTTGGTATGTCCACAACACGAGTTAATGAACTTTCTAAACCAGGAGATTTTTGTCTGTTTGTAGCTGTTACTTATGATATTGCATTGATAGAATTTTAACGCTTCAGAGCTTATCACATCAGAGGATCAGTGTTACCGTTGAGAGTATTTTATAGCTTGTATCAGAACTTTGCAAATCAGAGTACCAGAGATCCTGTTTCATAGCGCTGGTGTATTCAGAAGTTGTAACAGGACTTCTTCATATAAGCGTGTCACACAGATTTGATGCGTCTGAATCTATCATGGTACTCTCAACTTCTATGCTCGCAAATTAGAACTTCTAGTAATGTTCTGGTAGAACTTCGAGTTACATCGAACATCTTTTTCATATCATAACTTCCTGCATGTAAAGATACTTTTATTAGCGAGCATATTTGTTCTTTATATCATGTGTTTGTTATCATCAAAATTCTTACTGGGATGTATAACCAAATTATGTTCTAACAGTTTTGAGTGGTGTGACTGCCGGTTTAATCGACGTGTAGGTTAGGTCGTAATGGTCGTTAGGACGTTAGGTTTTCTCCGAGCGATTGGCAGGAAAATTGGTAAATTGTTGAAGTGGTCGTTTTAGGGAGGTTCTACGTGATTGTCTTATACATTGATGAATCTGTCGATAGGAATATAGTTGCCCGTTATTGTGTTACTCCGAGCGGTTGGCCGGAAGTTATAAATTATAATGGTGTGGTCGTTAAGATGCTCTATCGTGCCTGTGTTGTTTTCCGAATTAGTGGTCGGGGAGGATACTGAAGAAGTAGGTATCAAGCGGCATTTTAGGCTATGAGGCATGTCGGGAACTATGTGTTAGATTTCGAGCAAAATTAGATTGCACTACATGTCGAGGAGCATAGGTTGATCGTTATCCTGTTTTCCCCTGTGCGTGTCGAGGAGTATGGATTATTTGTTAGGTTGTCCTAGTTTTTATGGATGTCGAGAGGCACGTAGTTCCCTATCCCTTTTGCCCGTACGTGCTGTGTTTTGGTCTTTACCAGTGCTGTGTGAAATTATTGTTAAGTTGTTATTTAATTATGTTAATGATTGAATTGTTGATTGATGTGATAGGCTTATGGCCAGTGTTGATTTATGTTGGGTTGTTATGATGTTGTGAATTCTTGTTGATAATGCGAAGTTGCAGGGAATTTACATGATGCTGCATTACTTCTATTTACTAGTAATAATGGTGATGTGGGCTTATGCCTTGCGATGATGATGATTGTTGTGAGTATGTAATAGTGCATTCATATACATTTGCATACACTGTGATGGCCTGGATTGGAAAACTGCGAAGAAGGCTTATGCCTTGTTGATGCCTCTGTGATGAGTTGTTGTGTTGATGAATTAATTGTAATATTTTGTTGATAGCCAGTTGTGATTTTTGTTGTTTCGAAGTTGTGAAGTGGTGATTTTTGCATGAACTGATTCTAATGTAATATTTATCATACGTTTTATTATAGTGTTTGATATCTCACCCATTTTGTTTGAATGTTACCCTTATGTTGGTAACGTGCGGGTAATCCAGAGTGAAGGCGGTTGACCTTCGATAGTTCGAGTCAGTGTCATTGCTCTGATACGTAACACTCGGGGGGATGAACGCTTGTTGCTTTAGTATTTGTTATTTCAGTTGGCTGAACTTTAAGTTGATTGTTGTTAAGTACTTGTTATTCAGACGTTTCTTTCATGTTTGATAAAGATGTTATTATGATTCCGCTGCGAGTTGTTCAAGTTGTTGATTTAAAAGATTAATTATTTTGCTGTTGGTTCATCCAAATTTTTCAAGTGTTATGTATCCATGTTGAATGCAATGGTTTTTAAGTTGAATTTGTGGCATCCTGGTTCAGTTGTATAATTTTTATAACTCTGATTTACATTTATATTGTCGGGTAGAATTGGGGTGTTACAATGTTGGTATCAGAGCAAAGTGGGTCCATCTGACCAAGTTGTCGAGTCGTAGGTTGTTTAACAATCCAGTATTGTTAATTTGAGTTCTAACCGTTGTGTATGTTGTAGTGATATGTTGAGATGGCTGGAAGGGATGATGTTTCACTTGTTGTTGCTTTAGAAGCAATGGTGCATGCTATGCAGAATCAGCTGAACACTGACGTGAATGCTATATCTCGTTGTTTGGCGACTTTCCAAAGGGAGAATCCGCTTATGTTCAAGGAAAAGTATGACCCTGGCGGAGCGTTAGATTGGTTGAAAGAGATTGAGATAATCTTTCGTGTGATGCACTGCACTCCAGCGTAGAAGGTTCGGTATGGTACTCATATGCTAGCAGTCGAAGTTGATGACTGGTGGCTAGAGACGTGTCAGAGGTTGGTAGCTGCAGGTGAAAATGTCACTTGGGCTGTGTTCCGTAGAGAATTTCTGAGGAAGTATTTCCCTGAAAACGTTCGTGGTAAGAAGGAAATTTAGTTTCTTGAGCTGGAGCAAAGAAGTATGTCGATTATAGAGTATGCTGCAAAGTTTGCTGAGTTGGCTAAGTTTTATCAGCACTATAGTGAGGAAAATGCTGAGTTTTCAAAGTGCATCAAGTTTGAGAGCGGATTGCGCCCAGAGATCAAAAAGGCATTTGGATACCAGAAGATTCGTGTCTTTGTTGATTTGTTTGATATTTGCAGGATTTATGAAGAGGATAATAATGCTCACTACAAGATTATCAGTGAGAAGAGGGGTAAGCACCAACAGAATCGTGGTAAGCCTTATGATGCCCCAGCCGATAAAGGTAAATAGAAATCTTCTCAGGGTCAGAGGACTAGTGGGGAAGATGCTCCTGTTGATGTGGTTTGTTTCAAATGTGGAAAACCTGGGCATAAGAGTAATGTGTGTGCTGCTGAGGTGAAGAGGTGTTTCTGTTGTGGTAAGATTGGACATGTTGTGTTTGAGTGCAAGCATAAGGAGCTGATTTGTTTCAATTATGGTGAAGAAGGACACATTGGTAGACAGTGTCAGAAACCAAAGAAGGCACAAACCTGTGGTAAAGTGTTTGCTTTGGTTGAGGATCAGGCAGCTACTGAGGACTGACTCATCAGAGGTACATGTTTCATTAATATTACTCCTTTAATTACTATTATTGATACCAGTGCTACTCATTGCTTTATTTATGCTGATTGTGTTGAAAGATTGGGTCTTATGTTATCTTCTATGAATGGAGAGATGGTCGTCGATACTCCATCCAAGGGGTCAGGGACTACCTCTTTTGTGTTTTTAAAGTGTCCCTTGTCGATCTTTGACAGAGACTTTGTTGTTGATTTGGTTTGTTTGCCTTTAAGAGCGTTGGATGTAATTCTGGGTATGAATTGGTTAGAGCATAACTATGTTCAAATTAATTGTTATAACAAGTCTGTGAGGTTTTCTACTCTTGAGGAAGAGGGAGCTGGCCTGTTGTCTGTTAGGCAGTTGAGGAAGTTGGTGCAAGAAGAGGCTTAGATGTTCTCATTGATGGTGTCGCTATCTGTCGAGAATCAAGCTATAATTGAGGAATTGCAGGTGGTACGTGAATTTCCTGAAGTTTTCCCTAATGAAATTCCTGATGTACTGCCAGAGAGAGAAGTTGAATTTTCTATTGATCTTGTACCTGGTACCAGACTTGTTTCTACGGGACCATACAGGATGTCTGCATCTAAATTGTCAGAATAAAAGAAGCAATTGGAAGATTTACTTGGAAAGAAGTTTGTGAGACCAAGTGTATCGCCGTAGGGAGCTCTAGTGTTGCTAGTAAAGAAGAAAGATGTAAGTATGAGGCTTTGTGTTGATTATAGGCAATTGAATAAAGTGACGATTAAGAACAAGTATCCTCTTAAGAATAGATGACTTGATGGATCAATTGGTGGATGCTCGTGTGTTTAGTAAGATTGATTTGAGGTCGGGATATCATCAGATTAAATTGGAGGATGAAGAAATCCAGAAGACAGCTTTCAGAACGCGTTATGGACACTATGAGTATTCGGTGATGTCTTTTGGTGTTACCAACGCGCCGGGAGTATTCATGGAATACATGAATCGCATCTTTCATACTTATTTGGATCAATTTGTGGTGGTGTTCGTTGATGACATTTTGATTTACTCTAAGTCAGAAGAAAAGCATGCAGAACACTTAAGAATAGTATTGCAAGTCTTGAAAAAGAAGAAGTTGTATGCAAAGCTGTCTAAGTGTGAATTTTGGTTAAAGGAGATTAGTTTTCTTGGTCATGTTATCTCAGGTAGTGGCATTGTTGTAGATCCATCTAAAGTAGATGTTGTGTTGCAATGGGAAACTCCAAAGTCGACTACCGAAATTAGAAGCTTTTTGGGGTTAGCTGGTTATTATAGGAGGTTTATCGAAGGTTTCTCTAAGTTGGCACTTTCGTTGACTAAGTTAACTTGTAAAGGTAGAGTTTTTGTATGGGGTGTCCATTGTGAAGAAAGTTTTACAGAATTGAATAAAATATTGACGCCGGCTCTGATTTTGACGTTACCTAATCCAGGAGAGCCTTTTGTTGTATATTGTGATGCTTCTAAGATGGGTTTAGGAGGTGTGCTTATGCAGAATGATAAGGTAATTTCTTATGCGTCAAGGCAGTTGAGGACTTATGAGAAGAACTATCCTACGCATGATTTAAAGCTTGTTGCAGTTGTTTTTGTGTTGAAGATTTGGAGGCATTATCTTTATGGTTCTAGATTTGAAGTGTTTAGTGACCATAAGAGCTTAAAGTATCTATTTGATCAAAAGGAACTGAATATGAGACAACGACAATGGTTGGAGTTGTTAAAGGATTATAATTTCGGTTTGAATTATCATCCAGGAAAAGCGAATGTGGTAGCTGATGCGTTGAGTCGAAAGACTTTACATATGTCAACAATGATGGTTAAAGAATTGGAATTAAGTGAACAGTTCAGAGATATGAGCTTAGTTTGCGAAGTGACACTGCGGAGTGTTATGTTGGGAATGTTGAAGATTAATAATGATTTTCTGGATAGTATCAGAGAAGCTTAGAAGTTAGATGTGAAACTGGTAGATTTGATGGTTGGGATCGATCAGTCTGAGAATAGTGATTTTAAGTTAGATGCACAAGGTGTGTTGAGATTTTGTAATCGCATTTGTATTCCTGATGATGCAGAGATGAAGAAAGTGATCCTTGAAGAGAGTCATAGAAGTAAGTTGAGTATTTATCCAGGAGCTACAACGATGTATCAGGATTTGAAGAATTTTTTTTGGTGGCCTGGGATGAAGAGTGATGTGGCTCGGTTTGTGTATGCATGATTGACTTGTCAGAAGTCGAAAGTTGAACATCAAAAGCCTGCAGGGTTGATGCAACCGTTAGAAGTTCCAGAATGGAAATGGGATAGCATTTCGGTGGACTTTGTGACTGGGTTACCTAATACTTTAAGAGGACATGATTTGATTTGGGTGATTGTTGATAGGCTTACAAAGTCGGCTCATTTTATTCCTATTAACATCAGTTTTCCAGTGTCGAAGCTGGAAGAGATTTACATTAGTGTAATTGTAAAGTTGCATGGTGTTCCTTTGTGCATTGTGTTGAATAGAGATATGAGGTTTACTTCTGATTTTTGGAAGAGTTTGTAAGAGGCGTTAAGGTCTAAGTTGAGGTTAAAATCAGTGTATCATCATCAGACGGATGGTCATACAGAAAGGACTATTCAATCGTTGGAGGATTTGTTGAGAGCATGTGTTCTTGAGCAGGGAGGTTCACGGGATACTTATCTTCCGTTAATAGAGTTCACTTATAATAACAGTTACCATTCTAGTATTAGGATGGCACCTTTTGAAGCGTTGTATGGTCGGAGATGTAAAACTCCTTAATGTTAGCATGAATTTAGAGAAAGTGTAGTGCTTGGACCTGAACTTGTTCGTGAGACAACTGAGAAGGTGAAGATGATTCGGTAAAAGATGAAAGCTTCCCAAAGTAGACAGAAGAGTTATCATGATAAGCGAAGGAAGGATTTGGAATTTCAAGCTGGTAACCATGTGTTTTTGAGAGTTACACTTGTAACTGGTGTTGGGTGAGTATTGAAGTCTAAGAAGCTCACTTCCCGTTTTATTGGTCCATATCTGATTTCGGAAAGATTTGGGAATATGGCTTATAGTGTGCCTTTACCGCCTAATCTTTCGAATTTGCATGATGTGTTTCATGTGTGTTGTACCCCAAAATTTTCTCTCTCATTTCTCAATATTTTTCTCACAAAATTTCTACTGGGTCAAGACTGCACAAGTACAATTGGATCATATTGGATTTTCAAGCATCAAGTCAAAGAGGAAACTATTGAAAGAGCAAAGTAAATAAATTTGATTTTTTGAAAAGCAAGCCTGCTTTGATTCATACTAGCTTCAACTGGGCATTGTTTCCCTTTGAAACAGCTTCCTTCGATTCAGAAGACAAGGGCCTTCTATTGGTGTCCTACGATTCAAAAGTTAGTGGCTTCCTACTGGCTTCTTTCGATTAAGAAGGCAATGAACTTCTGAAAGCTTCCTTCAATTCAGAAGGGAATGGCCTTTTAAAGTTTTCCTTTAATTCAAAGAAGGGACCTCTTGTAGGAAAGCTTCCATTACACCATTGGCCCCTTACATGTTTTCCTTTGATTCACAAAGCAGAAGCCTCCTACATGCAGCTTTCGATTGGACATTGGCTCTTCATGTAAACCTTCATTTGAGCAATAGCCTCCTGTATGCTTTCCTGGAGTCACAAAGTAGTGACCTCTTGAAGGCAAGCTTCGATTGGACAAGGATTACCTTCTCACAAAGATTCGATTGGAGTATGTGTTTCCTTCGAAGCAACATACTTTGAATCCAACTCTGGTCCCTTTCATGCATCCTTTGGTCCACAAGCTTCATTCAAGTAGTGGTCTTCTACATGCATCTTTCGATTCACCAGCATCAACCTCCTAAACGCATCCTTCAATTCACAAGCATTAGAAGTACTTCCTTCATGCCTGCAAGGCAAGTACATCCTGCATGCCAGCACGCACAAGGCAAGTTCTTCCTCTGTGTTTGCTTTCGACTCATAAAGAGATGGATTCCTATGTGCTTGCCTTCAATGCGCATGGGAATGGCTTCCCTTCATGCTAGCACCCACAAAGCATTGGCCATTTTCACTCTAGCTTCGTATGGACAATATATCCCTTGGAAACAGTTTGTTTCAATTCCACATAGTGTCTACACTATGACACACAACTGGCGCATTCGAAGAACATGCATATGGCCCATTCTAAGCAGTGCAAGTGGTGCATTGAAGAACACACAAATGATAGCCTGTTTGAAGAATTGCAAAGGGCCCTTCAAAGTATACATTGGTTGGAAGCAAATATTGTTGAGTGAAGAGGAGTCTGGTAGAAGGATGGATCCAGTTGGTCAAAATGAAAGAGTTTTATTCAAGATGCTTGTGCTGCCAAGTCCAAGTCTGTTGTACTGGCCACAACACTTCAAAACTTCTACAAAGCATTCCTGCTACGCTGCTCCTATATTTGCACCAATTTGGCATACAAAAACTGCACCTCGAAAGCTACAAAAACAGCATACTCAATTTGTTCAAATTCTTTTGTTTTCCCTCTCAAATCTCAGCCAACTTCATCTATAAATAAGATGTTCCACAACACATCTTAGGGGGCTTTTGGTAGCTGGAGAAACTTTAGTTGTGTGAAAATCATCAAATACTTAACACACTCTTAAACCCAGAATCAAAAGACCACACTTTGTTCTTTCTTTCGAATCCAGCAAAAGAAACACCACACTTGTTTCTTTTTCCTTCGAATCCAGAAACAAACAAACACAACTCCATTCTTCTTGGCCTTCGAATCCAGTTAAAGAAACTCTACACTTGTTTCTTTCCTTCGAATCCAGAACCCAGGGAAACACCAACCCAACACTTTTCTCTTTCTTTCGAATCCATCACTAGAAACACCACCCTTGTTTCTTTCCTTCGAATCCAGGAGCATCCAGGGCAGCAACTCAAGTTCAAAACCCACATTCCAGCTTCAAACAAGGTAAGTTATCTTAAACTTAAACCTTTAGTTTCAAGCAAGACATGTAAATAACCATTTCCTTTCATTTCAAACATCATTATCCTTTGGTTTGTTTTTGTTTCCACCTTTTCTGTTTGTTTTCATTTCTAATCTTTTGGTTTGCTTGTCAAACATATTTCAAGAACTAACCTGACCATGAAATAATATTTGAACGGCTTCAACCCATGTTGCTATTTAAATCCAAAATGAAAGAAAACAGGAAGAAGTTTGTGTGAATCAAAGCCTTAAGCTTTGTCCCATGCTACTATCTGACCCCAAACGAAAGGAAGCAGAAAAAGGGTGTGATCGAAGGGTATATACTCATGCTGCTTTGCAGGTCCAAACAAAGGGCAAGAAGGTTGAATCAAAGGGTGCTTTCTCACACTGAATTTTAGGCCCCGATTGAAAGAAGGCAAAAATGTGGGGATCGAAAGGCACATCCTTCGATCTAGGATGTTCTTTTCCTTCTTTCTTTTACACTATTTTTCTTTTCTATATTTTCTATATTCAATGTGGTTGTAAAATTAGGACTTTTATTTTTTGCAACCCCCACTTGTACACTTGTATACCCCATCCCCCAAAAAACATGTAATAGCGTAGGACCTTTATTTTCTGAATTTTTATTGCTTCGTAAATGTTAGTAATTAGGGTGTATGGCAAGATAAAACAAACAAATAGACCACCCTAATCAAAGACTAAATGCATGCAATCGAACACACTATTCACACACATGCACCTCTAGGGTAATATCACTTGTTTCCTCGGAAAATAGTCATGTCCCTCAAATATGGGCGTTTTAGCAAAGACCCTCGATAAAAGATCGTAGTCCCTCGATATCCCTCGATATTGCCTTCGGTAAACGATCTAGTCCCTAACGAAATTGCTAAAACATCTCATAAGTTGCCTTCTATGACTATACAAACAACCCACGCCCATCCCTTTATATCCAATGATGGGGCTTCTTATCAATAAATGGTAAGATAGCAAAATCTAATGAAGGAGGAAAAGAACATTAGACATTTTGAGTAGGAAGGAAGTTTATAGTTGCTTGCTTGCTCACAACTAAAAAACATTTTCACACCAACACTTTCAATTGAAACATTTTCAAAAGTCAAAACACTTTGTACGCATTCTTATAGAGACCGGAATCATTACAAAGGCACTTTTCAAAATCACTTTCAAAAACATCTTCCACAAAGATCTCTTTGAACTATTTTTAAAACCGATACTTTGTACGCATTCTTATAGAGACGAGAATCATTACAAATACGTTTTCAAAATATTTTCAAACACACACCACCAAGCACATTTTCAAACAAAGCAAGTTATCTAGCAAGAAACTAAGAGCTCGTAGAAAACGACGGATGAAAAGGATGTTAATACCTTCCCTTTTCATAACCTACCCCCCGAACTCAAGAAAACATCTCTAAAGGTCTTTCATGTTCTTTTCAACCTTTCTTTTATTGGAAAAAAGAAAAGTCGGTGGCGACTCTTGCTATACGCAACAATTGTGATCAAACGCAAAATAACCAAGTCAGTTCTCCCACCGTATTACAAAACTGGCGACTTTGTCGGGGAATACTTAAAAGTGGGGTTACCTTAGGGATAAATCACCTTTATTTGACTTGCTTGCTTTATATTATGGTTCCTTGTTTGGGCTTTGTTTTTTATCCTACACCCGGATCTGGGGCATCTTTTAGGTAAGTAGCAATAAATCATGGGAACTGTATGGCGTATGCCGATATGGACGAAGTGATAGCTACGTTAGCGTGATACTTTGGCTTGTACTAATGTTCCTTGAGTCAGTCAAGGATAACATTAGGCTTCCTTAGTATCATTAAGCGCTAACTGACATTTAGAACCTTTAGTTGACTCATCCTAAGCCATTAGGAAGTAGTGAGATAGCCGGCTTTGGTTCCTACCGAAGTTTGGTTGATACTCGATGCTATGCTCATTGAGATCGGACTTTCGGGATATTTCGGTCGCCAATAAAGAGGCTTGCGCTGAATCAATGCTCGATGAAGAAAGATCAGTGATATTGAGATCCCCTAGAACCCGGTTACTATTGCTAGGACAAGTTGATCCAACTAAACTTCAAGAGGGTACTTACCTACAAACTCCATGCAAGCCTAAACCTAAGGACTTGTCTACTTTGTGTGTATATGATTATTTTTACATAACAAATTGCTTGCTTTGCATACTTGTACATAAACATCATGACATTATAACATATCATTTTCAATAACCATTCTAAGGATCTCAAGGGCCTATAATGTAGGTTCATGTTGAACCGGACGTCTATCAAGGGGCAAGAGGATTCATTCTCCTCTAATCAAACACCGTCAAAGACCAAAGTAAGATAACTCAAGTCAAGGGCTATGACCCACTTGACATGGTGAGCTTGATTCTTGTGGAAGGACATCCACCAGTACAAAGTTCTCCAATCAAAGCTGTGAGCAAAGATTCAACTTCTAACATCTTCTTGTGTTTACCCCGTGAGATCCTTGAAAACATGCATTCACATACCATGCATGATATCATGACAGGTTTTCCCCACACAATTTTCCTTATCTCTCTACTGTTTATTTTAATAAGATGGATATAGAATAAACAGTGAAGGACCTTCAAGCACAAAATTCCCAATTCCAACAAATGTTCTTGGCTATGGCTAAGGGGCAAGAGGACCTGAAGACTCTCACTCTCAAAGAAAAGAAGAAAAAGACAAAGAAGTCAGTGGGCATCCTGAATTTTGGAAGGAGGTTCAGAGGACCAATAGAGCGAGCTCTAGAATTTGCAACCCCATCAACTGAGGGAGACTGTGATCGGTGGAAATAGAACTGACTGTTTTTAAAGCTGGTTCGCGAAATGTCGCGAAAGCAAGAGTCGCCACCGTCTTTTATGTTCTCCAACATGGAAAGGACAAAAGCACAGCAAAATTCCTTATTGAGAATGTCTCTCGGTTCGGGAGGTAGATTTACAGAAAGGGAAGGTGTTAGCACCCTTTCTATCCGTGGTTATCCACGGGCTCTTAGGTACTTGCTCACTATGTTTTCAAAAATTGTTTGCTTTTCAAGTGTTTGTGGGTTTTGAAAAAAGTTTAGTTTGAAAAAACTTCTAGGTAACTCTTGTATCAGTCCTCAAGAGTGTATGAAGTATTTGTTTGAAAACTTTTTGAAAGTGTAGGTGCGAAAAGTTTGTTTTGTTTTTTGAAAGAGCAAGTACCCAGGAGAAATCTACATACTCTAAGGAATTAGGCTGTGTAAGAGTCCTTTAGACAGTGCTATCCCACTATTGAGAAGTAGGTAGCACCGTCGTTGGAGGTGTTAGGGTCAATTCGATTATTAGGGACATTGTGGTCACCGAAGCAATAGTAGGACACCTTAGAAGTAACCCTAATGTACTAGATCCTTTTTAATCTGAGGCAACCGTTTCGAGGCAACTGGATCTTAGACATAAGGGCGACCGCTAAAACACCCTATACTTGACGACCACATTCGAGGCAACGAGTGAGGCGTACCCTAGAAGTGGCATGTGCATTGTGCGTTCAATTCAGTTTATGTTTATCTTTGATCATGCAATTGTGAGCTACGAGTTGTTTTTAATTATCATACATTCTTTCATGCAATTTAGCAGTTAGGAGTGCGGAAAATAAAATACGGAATGGTAAAAGCTACGCTATTACAAGGCGCGGGTCTATACATCGCCAAAAAACAAAGACCCATTTTTGATAAAGTGCGGAAAGTAAAGAAAGCAATAAACCTAATTACTATTACATTCCTTGGAAGCAGTTACATAATAATCAAATAAAAAATAACGCGCGAAAAGAATTAAATTGGAACGTCCTAGGGTTTTGACCCTTTTGAGCAATTATGAGTTTTTTTGTCCTTTTGCATTAAATTAAAATTAAACCTGAATCTAATTATTGATTAAAGAAAAATGTTTTTGTGTTTTTTGTATTTATTATGACAATAAAATAAATTAAAAGTCAGAAAAAAACTCTAGTTCTAAGTTTATTGTAATTTTTTAATAAAATGTTAAAGTTAACCTAATTTTAAACTAATTAATTAATTTACATGTTATTTACAAAATAATAATAATTAATAAGTAACAATAATTAAGAAAAATATGGATGAAAATGCTAAACCTAATCCTACATAATTTTATTTATTGAGAAAAAGATTAAAATTTAAACCTAAATTAAACTAAATTAATTGTTTAGAATTTATTCACAAAAATAAGTTAATGATGAAATTAATAAATAATTAAAATATATTTACAATTTTGATTTCTGATTTTATTATGGAAAATTAATTTGTTGTGAATTAATAATAATAATTATAACAATTAAAAGAATTTAAAAGAAAAGAAAATAAAATTAAAAATGCAAACCAAAGGGGGTATGTTGGCCCAAGTGGAGGTTTTTTTTGTTGAAATTCAGGCCCAATAAAGTTCCAAGCCACGTTGACTTTCTGGGATCATGTGCATGCTTGTTGACTGGAACACACCACGGTCTTCATCTCCTGGCCACTGGATGGAAGCTGGGGACACATGGCAAGCTGTTGCTGGGCGTGCATGGTGGAATTTTGGTACAAGCGCTGCATGAGATTGCTTTAGAAAAAATATTAAGAATTATATGGGGGACCTGGGAATCGAACCCAGGTCCCAGCGCTTGCAAGACACGTCTCCAACCAACTGAACCATGATGCGCGTTTGTAATATGAATGGATAATAAATATTATATCAAAAAAACAAACATTATGATGTAAAACGCACGCAAAGTTCAAACCCTCCAACCATGCACTGACACCTATTATCTTCTTCGTTTCACCTGTAAATATAAAACAAGATAGCGGGGGTTTTAAACCCCCACAAACCAAAACTGTCAATAATAGCGATTAAGCACACAGGTCATATAAAAAGAGCGCGAGGGTTTGGTTGAATTCGTCTGGACTTGACGAATTCAACCATGCTTGTCTCAAGGTCCAATTTTTCCTCATGTGCAAAGCCCCAATTGAGAGTTTCAAAAACCCTAGATTTCGTCCATGGTAGATTTCGATTCAGAGTGCTATAATCGAATTGGATTATGCCAATAGCTTCAAAATGTCCCTATTAATATAAATCAACCAAGAAAATGGATTAAAAACGCATGAATTATGATATGCAAATTTGGAAATATATGCAAACTGTGGGACTTGTATCCTTTGATTCTTTGCGTGTTAGGGCTTGTTCTTGATGGCAATAGATTCCTGGAGACTCAGGCAAGGTGTTTGAATCTTTTTTAGGCTTTGAATTGCGCTGCAAATAAGAATTCAGTTTCACACTTTTCTTGAATTTTTTAGAACTTGGTTATGGTTTTCAGAAGCAGTTTTACGTGTGCATGATTAGGTTTAGGTTTAGTACATATAGGAGAACTGAATTAGGGTAAATCTTGGCCCAATAATCCATTGTATTCAAGTTTGCATCTTTGATTTCCAATCAAATATTTTCCAATCTTTTTGAATGAAAAAACCTTGCCAAATTGGGAGATCTTGTCCCCTTGAGTGATGCACGAAATCTTCAGCATGTGTGGAGTGTATTTGCTTCATAAAAAGATTTGACAACCATGTTTTGATATTTTCCTACAATTAAATTAATTAAATGAATTAATAATCAATTAAAAATCCAAATAATTAATAAAAATAAGAAAATACTTCAATTTAATCTCAATGGGTCGTGAATAAGCCTTGGGCAAAGATTCAAGAAGTAATTTGAGGCCCATTAGCAAAAATGAAGTGTTTTAGGCAAAGTTGACTTTTGAAAGTTCCCAAAAATTTCCCAACTTCTCAAATGCATATCTTGCTCAATTTTGAAGCTATGAACATGTTCTTGGACATTTTGGAAAGGTCTTGAAGTCCTCTAATCAATTCCTTTGGTCCCATGTCATTTTGATTTACCAATCTCAAGTTATGATCTTTGACTTAAAGTGCCTTTTTGTTGACTTTTGAAAATGACCTATAATGTAGAAATTGATAACTTTTTGTGAGAGCATTTCTTGGACTTGGAATGTGAAGATGAGTTGTAGGAAATGTCATCCCCTTCAAAAGGAGCATTGGATGGGATTTTTATGATGAACCATGAAAACGTTATGCCTTGGTCAAGTTACAGTTGACTTTTCAACTGTCCCAAAATAGAAACTTTTTGCATCTTGATGATTTCTGAGCCATTCTTGAGGAATCATGATCAAGACTTGATCAAATGATGATTATGGCTTCAAAATAGGATGTTGACCAAAAAATTTGACTTTTGACTGTCAAATGACCATTTTACCCCTGCAGTTGACTGTGAAGCAATTAGGGCTTTTGACTGTGCAACTTGGTGTTGTGAGTCTTGAAACTTGGCATGTAGATGCTTGAGGATGTATATAGGCATATGGGACTTGATTGGACCCTTGGAAACCTCAACTTCCTTATAAGAACCAAAACCCTAATTTTGACTGTTAGGAGGGTGTTTGCACTGTGCAATCCTTAATCCATTTGAAGCTTGATCTTGCCAAATCTTGAAGAATATGGGAGAGAAAATTTTGGGGTACAACAGTTGCCCCTGTTCAATCTTCTTAGACCTGAGGATGTAGATTGGCTTGCGTGCCTTTCGTGATCCGAAGGTGGAAGATGATTGAATACTAGAGTGCCCAGAAATTCTCACTCACATAGTAGAGTATCAGTAGTGTGATGATGGGAATGGGCTTACAGATGCCATTTGGAGAGATGACGGATAGGAGGATGGGCTTATAGATGTCATCTGAAGCTGTAACAGAATCTTGTCGGAAATGGGCTTATATATGCCATTTGGAGACTCTTGGTATGTGGATGGGCTTATAGATGCCATCTAGGTGTCGATCGCATAAGAGATTCCTTAGCGAGAACTTGCATACCTGAGAAAGAAAAATAATTACCTGGCCTATTACAGGGGTTGATCTTCAAACTCTTTATGTAGACATGCCCTGGCTAGATACAGGAATCGAATCTTCAAACTCTTCAGACGTGCCCTGGCTAGATACAGGAATCGAATCTGGAATTAGGTGTCAACAGATATGCCCTGGCTGGATACAGGAATAGAATCTTCAAACTCTTCAGACGTGCCCTGGCAGGATACAGGAATCGAGTCTGGAATTAGTCGTCAACAGATATGCCCTGGCCGGATATAGGAATCGAATCTTCAAACTCTTCAGACGTGCCCTGGCAGGATATAGGAATCGAGTCTGGAATTAGTCGTCAACAGATATGCCCTAGCCGGATACAGGAATCGAATCTTCAAACTCTTCAGACGTGCCCTGGCAGGATACATGAATCGAATCTAGAATTAGTCGTCAACAGATATGCCCTGGCTTGATACAGGAATCGAATCTTCAAACTCTTCAGACGTGCCCTGGAAGGATACAGGAATCGAGTCTGGAATTAGTCGTCAACAGATATGCCCTGGCTTGATACAGGAATCGAATCTTCAAACTCTTCAAACGTGCCCTGGCAGGATACAGGAATCGAGTCTGGAATTAGTCGTCAACAGATATGCCCTGGCTTGATACAGGAATCGAATCTTCAAACTCTTTAGACGTGCCCTGGCAGGATACAGGAATCGAGTCTGGAATTAGTCGTCAACAGATATGCCTTGGCCGGATACAGGAATCGAATCTTCAAACTCTTCAGACGTGCCCTGGCTTGATACAGGAATCGAATCTGGAATTAGTCGTCAACAGATATGCCCTGGCTAGATACAGGTATCGAATCCACAAGTAATCGCTCACAGATATACCCTGTCTAGATACAGGTATCGAATCCGGAATTGCGATAGTTGATAGTAATCATCTTTGTATTGACCTTTTCCCTGAAAAGGCAAAACATTAGTTGTATGCAATGTCATGATGTATGAAGTGTGTGATGTTCTCAGAATAAATGAGATTGTATGTTCATGATGCGTATGTGCATGTTATAATGTATGAAGATGTGATGTTTATGAATGTATTTTTGTCTAGGAAAATAAATCCTTGACGGATGCCGGGAAGTTTGGTCCTGGGCTGAATTTGAAGAGTAGAGTTCTTCGTTCCCGCTGGGGATGATGATTGCAGGAATAAACCGGTAGAAGAAGATAACTTCATTGGGGAATAAACTTGTTGAGGAGATCACTCTGTGGGGAATTACTCTGTGGGAAGAGAGGTACTTTGCTGAGATGTTGATGATAACTCCACTGGGGATACCGTTGATAAGCTTTGTTGGAGGATTTGATGAACTCCGCTGGGGAATAGGAAGAAATTCGTCGAGGACGATCTTTCTGTGGTAATTGGCTGAGGATAACCCAGTTAGACCCTGGTGGGGAATAACCTTTGAATATGGTCGGAGATAGATATGTGTACTCTGCAGGGGATAAGCTTCCAAAATCTACTAGGGATAAGCTTCCTACTGGGGATATTGATTCAACTCTCCTGGGGAGACTTAGGACTGCACTGGGGAATGGCTCCAATGGATGTCCGGTATTCCACCGGGGAACAATCTTAGATCAAGATTGCCGGGGATGCTTGTTAGGAATGTCTGTATACTCCGTTGGGGAATATTGAGATCTTCTGGGGGATAATCCAACTTCCTTAAGGCTGACAGTAGGCTAACTCTGCTCGGGGAGAGTGTTGCTGACTTGCTAGGGATATTGTACCTTGTTAGGGTTGATTGGAGACCAACTGCTTGGGAGAGTATGGCTGATTCTTGTCTTACTCTGTGGGGAGTGAAGGTATCTGGGTTACATTCTTCAGCCGAACTTACCTTGGTACCTTGGTGGACAGAGCAACTAGATCACTTAGACAACTCATTATTGCCCCTGTTTCTGATGTCGCCTGTAATTAGTCCTTTGTTTCGCATGCAAATATTTATGAGTTAGCAATTAGTGTCAAATGCATATATCAAAAATGAACATTAGACCTTCTTTGCAAAACAAAACAGAAAAAAGAAAAACAATTGGCAATTTATCTGAAAAGTGAATTTGTATTGATTTTTTTGAATTTGCCTGTAAATATGCGTTTATGTACAAGAGGCTGACGTCCTAGTAAGAGAACGCCGCCGAACAACATAGAGTTTATACAATTTTGTGAAAAGGAAAACAAAACAGCTATGTGAAAGGAATAATCCCACTGGGTTCCAACTCTGCTATTGCCTTTATATCTTCGAGCGTCTCATCACTTGGCTGCTTAGTTGAAGATGAAGTTGATTGATCGATGCCGTCTGATCCTGATGGTTGATACCGGATTCTGGATGCAAGGTGATTCAATGAGACATAGTATTACGCTTTAATCCCTAACTTTTTCCTGGACCGCCCTTTCGGGTTTTCGGTCCACCGGGATACCCATTTTTGCCCAAGCCGCCTTTTCAGGTTTTCGACTTGCCGGGTGTACAGATTTTTTTTTCATTTCATCCCTTATTTTTGCCCGAACCCTTTTGGTCCGCCGGGAAGCCCTTATTTTTGCCTAGGTGTGTCAACCTAGAGGGTCTTTAATTCATGCGTAGTATCTTTTTACTATGTCTGCATTGGCGGGGTGAGGAAGGTCGTCACCATCCATGGTGGTTAGAATCATGGCTCCTCCTGAGAAGACATGTTTAACCACAAATGGCCCTTCGTACGTAGGGGTCCATTTGCCCCTGGGATCACTTTGAGGAAGAATGATGCGCTTGATTACCAGGTCCCCAACTTGATACTCTTGTGGTCTGACTTTCTTGTTAAATGCCCTGATCATCCGTTTTTGATACGTTTGACCATGACAAATAGCAGTGAGTCTCTTTTCGTCAATTAGGTTTAACTGATCAAGTCGAGTCTGGATCCAGTCATCTTCGCTCAAGCCTGCATCCTTCATTATCCGAAGAGAGGGTATCTGGACTTCAATCGGCAGGACTGCCTCCATGCCATAGACCAAGGAAAAGGGAGTTGCCCCGGTTGACGTTCTTGCTGAGGTACGGTACCCATGAAGAGCAAACGGTAACATCTCGTGCCAATCTTTATAGGTCACTGTCATCTTCTGCACAATCTTCTTGATATTCTTATTTGCTGCTTCGACAGCCCCGTTCATCTTCGGCCGGTAGGGAGAAGAGTTGTGGTGTTGTATTTTGAATTGCTCGCAGAGCTCAGTGATCATCTTGTTATTGAGATTGGTACCATTGTCCGTAATGATCCTCTCTGGGACACCGTATCGATAGATCAGGTTGTGTCGAATGAACCGTGCCACGACGTTCTTGGTTACAGTAGCATAGGAAGCTGCTTCCACCCACTTCGTAAAGTAATCAATCGCCACCAGGATGAAGCGATGCCCGTTGGATGCCGTAGGTTTGATCTCGCCGATCATATCAATGCCCCGCATTGCAAAAGGCCAAGGTGCAGTCAAGACATTTAGAGGGACTGGAGGAACGTGCACCTTATCCGCACATATCTGGCATTTGTGACACGTCCGAGAATGTTGGTAACAGTCAGCTTCCATTGTGGACCAGAAATATCCTGCCCGAAGGATTTTCTTTGCCATGGTGTGTCCACTGGAATGCGTTCTGAAGGTACCTTCATGTAGTTCTGCCATGATCCTTTCTGCTTCAGTCTTATCCACACAACGTAGCAAGGTTGAATCATGGTTTCGCTTGTAGAGAATGTCGTTGCTGAGGAAGAACTTTGCTGCGAACCTTCTCAGAAACTTCTTGTCATTGACAGATGCACCCTCGGGGTATTCTTGAGCTTCCAGGTATCTCTTCACTTCATGATACCAAGGTTTTTCAGTTACCACCTCAGCCTCAAGATCACAGCAATATGCAGGTTCGCCCAATTTCCAAATAATGATCCGGGGAGCCTCGTTGTCCCATTTGACTTTGAACATGTAAGACATCATGGCCAGCGCGTCCGCCAACTGATTCTCCTCTCTTGGGAAGTGTTCAAAAGTTATCTCCGTGAAATGGGGGATCAATGTCAACACACATTCTTTGTAAGGAATAAGGTTTGGGTGTTTCGTATCCCACTCGTCTTTGATCTGATTGATCACGAGAGCGGAATCTCCGAAGACACTCAGAAACTTGATCCTTAAGTCAATTGCGGCTTGAAGACCCATGATGCATGCCTCATACTCTGCCATGTTGTTGGTGCAGTTGAAACATAGTCGGGCA
Source organism: Vicia faba (assembly GCA_948472305.1). NCBI lineage: Eukaryota > Viridiplantae > Streptophyta > Magnoliopsida > Fabales > Fabaceae > Vicia > Vicia faba. The sequence goes on along the minus strand of OX451738.1, from coordinate 1,213,773,680 downwards.
GTAAGTGGAGTATGAGTGCCTTTTGGGGATATGATCACAACGCCGATACCGTTACCCAAAGCGTTGGAGGCTCTGTCAAAATGCATAGACCATCGGGATCCTTCCTCATGTCCTTCATCTGGTCCAGGTACTTCACAATCAGTCACTACCATGATGTTCTCGTCAGGAAATTCAAAGTTCATTGACTGGTAATCATCCACTGCCTGGTGTGCCAAATGGTCTGCCAATACACTTCCTTTGATTGCTTTCTGAGTCGTGTACTGGATGTCATATTCCATCAAGATCATCTGCCATCTTGCTATTCTTCCGGACAAGGCGGGCTTTTCAAATATGTACTTGATTGGATCCATTTTTGAAATTAACAGAGTAGTGTGAGTCAACATATACTGTCTCAGCCGGCGAGCAGCCCATACCAAAGCGCGGCAAGTTTTCTCGAGCAGTGAGTATCGGGTCTCACAGTCGGTAAACTTTTTGCTAAGGTAATAAATGGCATGCTCTTTTCGGCCAGACTCGTCATGCTGCCCCAGCACACACCCTATTGAGCTGTCAAGTATAGTATTAGAGGTTTCCCTTCAACCGGTGGCATAAGAATGGGTGGTTCTTGGAGATACTCTTTGATTCTGTCGAAAGCGGCCTGACATTCATCGTTCCAACGTACTACTTGATCTTTCTTCAGTAGCTTGAAGATTGGTTCACAGGTAGCAGTTAGATGTGAGATGAATCGGGCAATGTAATTCAGACGTCCTAGAAAGCCTCTGACTTCTTTCTCTGTCTTGGGAACTGGCATCTCTTGTATGGCTTTAACCTTGGCAGGGTCCACTTGAATGTCATTGTCTCTTACGACGAAGCCTAGCAACTTCCCAGATCTTACCCCAAATGTGCATTTGTTTGGATTCAATCTTAGCTTGTACAACTTTAACCGGTCAAACAACTTCTGTAGATGGTCAAGGTGTTCCTCCTCAGTTTGAGACCTTGCAATCATATCATCGACGTATACTTCAATCTCATGGTGGATCATGTCATGAAATAAAGCAACCATGGCACGTTGGTAGGTTGCCCCAGCATTTTTCAACCCAAAAGGCATGACCTTGTAACAGAAGGTGCCCCACTGAGTAACAAAGGTAGTCTTTTCCATATCTTCAGGAGCCATTTTGATCTGATTATAACCTGAAAAGCCGTCCATGAAGGAGAACACCTTGTGCTGAGCAATATTGTCAACCAGAACATCGATATGAGGCAGAGGGAAGTCATCCTTGGGGCTCGCCCTGTTCAAATCCCTGTAATCAACACACATTCGGACCTTACCATCTTTCTTCGGCACTGGAACCACGTTGGCAACCCACTGAGGGTAAGAAGTTACTGCTAGAAACCCGGCATCAAATTGTTTCATAACCTCAGCTTTGATTTTCTCGGACATCTCTGGACGCATACGGCGGACCTTTTGTTTAACCGGAAGGAAATCTTCTTTGGTAGGCAGGTGATGAACCACAATGTCGGTATCCAACCCAGGCATGTCTTCGTAGGACCAGGCAAAGATTTACACATAATCATGCAGCATCTGAATCAGCCGTTGTTTCACACTGAGCTCTAGATTGGCACCAATCTTGACTTCCTTTCTGTCTGTCTCAGTACCCAGATTTATCGTTTCCACTGGCTCTTCATGTGGCTGAATGGCCCTCTCTTCCTGGAGTAGCAGTCTTGCAAGCTCACTAGGCACTTTGCAATCATCTTCACCTTCGTCTTCGGCTAAGTTGATCAGATTTTCGAAGTCATAACTGGCGATAGCAGAGTCGTTACCAGTGAGATCCAGAGTGGATTGGAACCTGTATGAGTGAGTGTGTAAATATAGCTGTTTTGCAATATATAAAGAAAGAAAGGGAGCTCAAGATTCGAAATGCGTAAAACGTCCAATGTTTTTATTCATGATATATGGAAATGACAAGTAATAAGCCCTCACAAATGAAGCCACGGTGCCCCGGGTAAGACACCGGGCCATAAAGTTTCAAATTATTGTTCATTACAAATTTAAAAACAAAGGAGTTCATTACTGAGTAACAAAAGTAACAGGTATGAAATCTTTGGCAGTCCAATTGTTCAGTCCACCGTCGGTCGTTGGGTAGATCCAGCTATCAAATTCAGATTCCTCCGCATCGCCTTCAATAGCATTCACTCCTGGGTTGGTGATGAATACGGGAGGTCTTCTAATCCTTGCTTTACGTACAGCCCTCTGAGCCTCTGCAGTGAAACCCAGCCCAAACTTGTCAGTCTTCGGAGTAAAATCAGGAAGTCTGCCCCAGTTTGCACATTCACCCTTCTCAATCACAGCCCGAGCATCCTTCAAGGAAGCCATCTTCAAAGGAGAACTAACTTCGGTCATAGTCTCTGCTGCTGCCAATGTTGGAGGCACCTCTTCAAAGTGTTGAAAGGGGGTCTCAATGAACTCCCCGTCCATCTCTATATACCGGAATGAGTTGAGATGGCTAACCATGTATTCTTCCTCCCCCTGCACTGTAACAATTTTCCCTCTGACCGGGTACTTGAGTTTTTGATGTAGAGTGGAGGTCACAGCTCCAGCCTTATGGATCCAAGGACGACCCAGTAAACAAGAATAGGATGGTCGGATGTCCATCACATAGAATGTTGAATCAAAGACTTGAGAACCAACCCGGATTGTAATGTCTACTTCACCATGTACCATCCTCTTCGACCCGTCAAAGGCCCGGACAATAATGTTACTAGGCTTCAACTCCAAACCCTCACAATCCAACCTGTCTAAGGCCTTCTTGGGCAATACGTTCAGTGAAGAACCGGTGTCTACCAACACATGGGCAAGAGTAGTTCCCATGCATTCAATGGAGACATGCAGGGCGTCATTATGGTTCTTTCCTTTGGCAGTCAAATCAGCATCAGAGAAACCCAGACCATTATCAGCGGTTAAGTTGGCCACACAATCAGTAAATTGATCAGCAGACGTTTCTTGTGGCACATGGGCCGTCTTCAGGAAGGAAATCAGGGCCTTGGCATGGGCCTCTGAACACAACAATAGTGATAGCATAGAGATCTTAGAGGGGGTGTGCCCCAGCTGTTCAACGACGTTGAAATCACTCTTCTTGATAATCTTAAGAATTTCTTACATCTCTTGCAGGGAGGCTTCAACATTTACAGTCTTCGGTGCCTCCATCTGGGCAGGCATATCAGCAATCCCTTTGCCCCGAGTGTCAGATGACTCGGCAGCAGGGGTAAAAACTTGATCAGGAGGGGAAACAGGCACACTGGCAGGTGTGATAACAAGAGGTCTCTGAATAGCTGGAGGTGCAATATCAGGCGAGAAGAGCCTGCCACTGCGAGTAACTTTAGCAGGACCGGTGATGTTACTGATGTCGGTACTGGTATTGAACTCTTGCTTTACTCCGAGCACATACACATCTGCCCCATAGTGCCACGGGACAGCCTTGTCAGATTTATAGGGGAGGGGCCCCGGAACAGTAATGATGATAGGTGCAACAGACATGATTTTGACAGGCTTCCTCGGGGGAGCCTTGGTAGGGTTGTTGAAAATGGTGACAACGGATACTTCTTCAGTAGGGACAATAGGAACAGCAGTCTTCTTGAACAAGATCTCTTTGCTGTCCATCAGGTTTTGGACGCCTGACTTCAGCAACGGACAACCAGCAGGTGAAACAGCACATAGAAGGCAACCTTTACTACATCCCGGAAATAAACCGGCTAGCAACAGGTTCCTCTTGACGGTCAACAATGGAGTAACAATCTCATCCACAGAGACTACATATAGGTCTTCCTCAAAAGCATTCACTCCATGCTGGGGCATAGGAGCAGTCACAACGTTGGGCCTTTCGGGCGCCTCAAACTGTATTTCCTTAGCATCGATAAGGTCCTGAACCTTATTCCTCAGGGCCCAACAATCATCAGTAGAATGTCCCGGGCTATCAGAGTGATAAGCACAGCGGGCGTTGGGATTGTACTTCGGAGAGGTTGTGTTTTCCACCTTCGGAGCTTCTCTGACAATTACCAAGTTGGTTGATAGCAGTTGCGGCAAGATCTGAGACAAGGTCATACTAAGCCGAGTGTATTCTCTTTTGGGTCTCTCACCCCTTGGTTGGTTAGGTTACCGAGGAGCGGCAGCAGGCTTTGAAATCACCACCGCGTTGACAGCTTGGCGGCGTTCCGGTTTATTTTGTCTTCTGGGACCATACACAGCACTAGCTTCCTTCTTGAAAGGCTTCTTTTCAGAACTTGAGGATGCACCTTTCTGTATCTTCCCTGATTTCATACCAGCTTCTATCCTCTCACCAGTCAGGATGAGGTCTGTAAACCCTACAGAAGAATTACCAATCAGGTGGTTGAAGAACGGCCCAGACAGGGTCCCCAAGAACATGTCCACGAGTTCACGGTCGGTCAACGGTGGCTGCACCCTGCCAGCTAGGTCCCTCCACTTTTACGCGTACTCTTTAAAACCTTCTCCCGATCCTAGCGACATACCCTGGAGTTGGGTACATGTAGGAGCGAGGTCGGCATTGTACTGATACTGCTTGTAAAAAGCAGTAGCCAAGTCCTCCCAGTTACGAATGTTGGTTCCATCCAGCTGATAGAACCATTCGAGATGAGTCCCTGAAAGACTCTCCTGGAAGAAATGGATCCATAAGTTCTTGTCTGCCGTGTACGGTTGGATCTTCCGCACATAAGATCTAAGATGTAGCTTAGGGCAGGAAGCCCCGTCATACTTCGCAAAAGATGGCGCCTTGAACTTGTGTGGGATCACCACCCCAGAAGATAAACCCAGATCTCCAAAATCCAACCCAGGCACCTGTTGAATTTCCATGGCACTCAGACGATCCTCTAACTGCTTGTACCTATCTTCAGTGGGAGGGTACTGCTCATCATTGAAATTCATCTCGTTGTCAGAGACCACAGGACTAGGAACTCTTCCCGCTTGGGGACTGCCTTTCCCTACAGAAGAAGCAGCTTGGTCAGCCTCATTTTGCAGTGTATTGCCAAACCTCCGGCCAGTGTTGAATAGTACAGTTCTCTTCTTCTTCTTCTTCACCAGCAGAGCCTTCAATTCCTCTTGACCTTGGGCTAAGCTCATGATCAACTCTTGGAACTGGGCGTTCTGGGCCTGGAGGGCCTTGATGGATTGCTCAGTAGATGATTCAGGATCCATGATGAGACTGCTGAAATAAACAGCGAAGAAGATTAAGCAACCTGTAAGAAAAGTACTTGTGATGCACATGATGAATGAAATGCGTATGAATTATGTTTTCAAAGACAATCGGGAATCAACTTTGTAGACAAAAGGAACACACTTTATTAGATTTAAACTTTGGAATTTAAATTGTTCAATAAAATTGCCCTTAGGCGTTACAAGAATGAAAATACTGAAAAGGAAATAAATCTGTAAAAGAAATATCCAAGGCCCATCAATGCTCCCATGGTCTCCTCTTCTCAGTACGGATGTAATCATTCAGGACCCGCTCGTTCTCCAACTGCTTTGTCAGCTTCTGGATTTTCTGTTCTTGTTCATTGAACTTTTCCCGATAAGAATCCCGTTCTTCCTGTAGTTGCGCCCAAGACCTCTTTAGTGTATCAACATCAGTAGGTATCTGAGGAGGGAGAACAGTTGGAGGGACCCCGTCTCTATCAGGAAATTCAAGAATGATGGGTCTGACAGCTTTGTATGGCATACCTAACTTCTAAGCACGGATGCGGATCCATCTGTAGTAGGATTCCATAGGTAGAGAAGTCTTCGGTCCCAACTCATGTGGGTCAGGTTTGTGAATTCTGTCCCAAGCCTTGATGAATCTACGACGCAACTCGTCACTATCTACCTGAAACTCAAAACTGATGTGAGGCACCAACATCTCATGAGGCCCCTGCTCTTCTGGCTCTTCCAAACTGACGGAGAGCTAGACATGGATTATAAGAGATTCCTCCTTGGGTACCAATCAAAGGAACATTAGGATATTCTCCGTAACGATCAATAACAGCTACCTCATCCAAACCTCTGAGAGTCCAAATGATATCATTATTAGTGAGAGACATTAACCTATGAGCCCAGCCTCTTCCTTCTTTGTTCTTCAGCACGAACTTAGGGAGGTGAGAAATAAACCACCTCACTAACAAAGGAGTACAACACCACAGAGTTCCTCGTCTTCGGGCAGTACGAGCATAGATTTGTTGCAGGATATCACCCAAGAGAGTGGGCACAGGGTTCCGAGACATGAAGATCCTTATGGCATTGACGTTAATGAAGTTATCAGGATTAGGAAACAACACTAGACCATAGATTAAGAGAGCCAGAATGACTTCATACGCCCTGAAGTCTAAGTCATTCCAGAAACTGTTAGCTTTACCAATCAGAAACTTGGCCAAGAAGCCCTTAACTCTGCTTCTAGTCACTCAGTTATCCATTACCTCCTTGTTGGTCAAGGGAAGGGCTGCAGCAATCTCCTCAAGCCTAAGAGTATTTTCCCAACCAGTGAAGGGAGTCTGATCCAAAATAGGGATACCAAGCAAATCAGAGAATTCTTCCATGGTAGGGACCAGCTGGAAGTCTTGAAAGGTGAAGCAATTATACAAGGGATCATAAAACTGGGTCAAGACACTCATCAATTGTTGGTCCCACTTTGAAGTGACTAAACAGAGAAGAGAACCATGCCTCTGGATGAAGGAAGTAGTATTTGGAATTCTGTCAACCAATTCTTTAAGCAAATCAGGTGGGTGAACAAAGTTGAGTCGGATAGTGTTCCTTCGCACAGGCATCATGATGTCCTACAAAACAGAGCAAAGATGAAACCCTCTTGTCTTTGAAATGGGTCAGTCCTTATGCAGGATGCATGAAATGGTATGATAGCATGATGTTATGATAAAGCACACCACAAGTATTCACAAAGGCAAACATGATAAGGCATACAAGTCACACAAGACAGCCCTTAGAGTTTAGGCCAGCATGAAGTTTGGGTACTACCCTCTTTCAGTTTCGTTGGTTCAGACCTGTCCTATCAAAAGTAACCGGGTTCTAGAGGATCCCAATATCACTGACTACCCTCAATCGGTCATAACTCCAGCATCGCAATCTTTTCTTGCGGCCAGAACCATCACGAGAGTTTAGCCTCAATGGGTGTAGCATACTGCTACTGTTCTATGGCCAAGTTGGGTCAAATTAGGGTTCTAAGGTCGGTTGGTGCTTAATGACTCCTCAGAAGACCCATATTCTCCTCGTTGCAACACAAGGGATATCGGTACAGACCAAGGTGCCACACCAACGTAGCCACTGCTTCACCCGTGTCGGTCTACGCCGGACAGGTCCCTCACAGCTTATGCTACCTAAAAGGTTTTCCCCAGATCCGGGTTAGGATCTATGAAACTCCGATGCAACCCACAAATATAAAAGCAATCAAGACAAGCAATTGAAAACATAAGAGTGGTCTAATCCTAAGGTACAGCTCACTTATCAATGTCCCCAGCAGAGTCGCCAGTTTTGTGATCGGTGGAAATAGAATTGACTGTTTTTAAAGCTGGTTCGCGAAATGTCGCGGAAGCAAGAGTCGCCATCGTCTTTTATGTTCTCCAACATGGAAAGGACAAAAGCACAGCAAAATTCCTTATTGAGAATGTCTCTCGGTTCGGGAGGTAGATTTACAGAAAGGGAAGGTGTTAGCACCCTTTCTATCCGTGGTTATCCACGGGCTCTTAGGTACTTGCTCACTATGTTTTCAAAAATTGTTTGCTTTTCAAGTGTTTGTGGGTTTTGAAAAAAGTTTAGTTTGAAAAAACTTCTAGGTAACTCTTGTATCAGTCCTCAAGAGTGTATGAAGTATTTGTTTGAAAACTTTTTGAAAGTGTAGGTGCGAAAAGTTTGTTTTGTTTTTTGAAAGAGCAAGTACCCAGGAGAAATCTACATACTCTAAGGAATTAGGCTGTGTAAGAGTCCTTTAGACAGTGCTATCCCACTATTGAGAAGTAGGTAGCACCGTTGTTGGAGGTGTTAGGGTCAATTCGATTATTAGGGACATTGTGGTCACCGAAGCAATAGTAGGACACCTTAGAAGTAACCCTAATGTACTAGATCCTTTTTAATCTGAGGCAACTGTTTCGAGGCAACTGGATCTTAGACATAAGGGCGACCGCTAAAACACCCTATACTTGACGACCACATTCGAGGCAACGAGTGAGGCGTACCCTAGAAGTGGCATGTGCATTGTGCGTTCAATTCAGTTTATGTTTATCTTTGATCATGCAATTGTGAGCTACGAGTTGTTTTTAATTATCATACATTCTTTCATGCAATTTAGCAGTTAAGAGTGCGGAAAATAAAATACGGAAAGGTAAAAGCTACGCTATTACAAGGCGCGGGTCTATACATCGCCAAAAAACAAAGACCCGTTTTTGATAAAGTGCGGAAAGTAAAGAAAGCAATAAACCTAATTACTATTACATTCCTTGGAAGCAGTTACATAATAATCAAATAAAAAATAACGCGCGAAAAGAATTAAATTGGAACGTCCTAGGGTTTTGACCCTTTTGAGCAATTATGAGTTTTTTTGTCCTTTTGCATTAAATTAAAATTAAACCTGAATCTAATTATTGATTAAAGAAAAATGTTTTTGTGTTTTTTGTATTTATTATGACAATAAAATAAATTAAAAGTCAGAAAAAAACTCTAGTTCTAAGTTTATTGTAATTTTTTAATAAAATGTTAAAGTTAACCTAATTTTAAACTAATTAATTAATTTACATGTTATTTACAAAATAATAATAATTAATAAGTAACAATAATTAAGAAAAATATGGATGAAAATGCTAAACCTAATCCTACATAATTTTATTTATTGAGAAAAAGATTAAAATTTAAACCTAAATTAAACTAAATTAATTGTTTAGAATTTATTCACAAAAATAAGTTAATGATGAAATTAATAAATAATTAAAATATATTTACAATTTTGATTTCTGATTTTATTATGGAAAATTAATTTGTTGTGAATTAATAATAATAATTATAAAAATTAAAAGAATTTAAAAGAAAAGAAAATAAAATTAAAAATGCAAACCAAAGGGGGTATGTTGGCCCAAGTGGAGGTTTTTTTTGTTGAAATTCAGGCCCAATAAAGTTCCAAGCCACGTTGACTTTCTGGGATCATGTGCATGCTTGTTGACTGGAACACACCATGGTCTTCATCTCCTGGCCACTGGATGGAAGCTGGGGACACATGGCAAGCTGTTGCTGGGCGTGCATGGTGGAATTTTGGTACAAGCGCTGCATGAGATTGCTTTAGAAAAAATATTAAGAATTATATGGGGGACCTGGGAATCGAACCCAGGTCCCAGCGCTTGCAAGACACGTCTCCAACCAACTGAACCATGATGCGCGTTTGTAATATGAATGGATAATAAATATTATATAAAAAAAATTATGATGTAAAACGCGCGCAAAGTTCAAACCCTCCAACCATGCACTGACACCTATTATCTTCTTCGTTTCACCTGTAAATATAAAACAAGATAGCGGGGGTTTTAAACCCCCACAAACCAAAACTGTCAATAATAGCGATTAAGCACACAGGTCATATAAAAAGAGTGCGAGGGTTTGGTTGAATTCGTCTGGACTTGACGAATTCAACCATGCTTGTCTCAAGGTCCAATTTTTCCTTATGTGTAAAGCCCCAATTGAGAGTTTCAAAAACCCTAGATTTCGTCCATGGTAGATTTCGATTCAGAGTGCTATAATCGAATTGGATTATGCCAATAGCTTCAGAATGTCCCTATTAACATAAATCAACCAAGGAAATGGATTAAAAACGCATGAATTATGATATGCAAATTTGGAAATATATGCAAACCGTGGGACTTGTATCCTTTGATTCTTTGCGTGTTAGGGCTTGTTCTTGATGGCAATAGATTCCTGGAGACTCAGGCAAGGTGTTTGAATCTTTTTTAGGCTTTGAATTGCGCTGCAAATAAGAATTCAGTTTCACACTTTTCTTGAATTTTTTAGAACTTGGTTATGGTGTTTCAGCAGCAGTTTTACGTGTGCATGATTAGGTTTATGTTTAGTACATATAGGAGAACTGAATTAGGGTAAATCTTGGCCCAATAATCCATTGTATTCAAGTTTACATCTTTGATTTCCAATCAAATATTTTCCAATCTTTTTGAATGAAAAAACCTTGCCAAATTGGGAGATCTTGTCCCCTTGAGTGATGCACGAAATCTTCAGCATGTGTGGAGTGTATTTGCTTCATAAAAAGATTTGACAACCATGTTTTGATATTTTCCTACAATTAAATTAATTAAATGAATTAATAATCAATTAAAAATCCAAATAATTAATAAAAATAAGAAAATACTTCAACTTAATCTCAATGGGTCGTGCATAATCCTTGGGCAAAGATTCAAGAAGGAATTTGAGGCCCATTAGCAAAAATGAAGTGTTTTAGGCAAAGTTGACTTTTGAAAGTTCCCAAAAATTTCCCAACTTCTCCAATGCATATCTTGCTCAATTTTGAAGCTATGAACATGTTCTTTGACATTTTGGAAAGGTATTGAAGTCCTATAATCAATGTCTTTGTTCCCATGTCATTTTGATTTACCAATATCAAGTTATGGTCTTTTACTTAAAGTGCCTTTTTGTTGACTTTTGAAAATGACCTATAATGTAGAAATTTATAACTTTTTGTGAGAGCATTTCATGGACTTGGAATGTGAATATGAGTTGTAGGAAATGTCATCCCCTTCAAAATGAGCATTGGATGGGATTTTTCTGATGAACCATGAAAAAGTTATGCCTTGGTCAAGTTACAGTTGACTTTTCAACTGTCCCAAAATAGAAACTTTTTGCATCTTGATGATTTCTGAGCCATTCTTGAGGAATCATGATCAAGACTTGATCAAATGATGATTATGGCTTAAAAATAGGATGTTGACCAAAAAATTTGACTTTTGACTGTCAAATGACCATTTTACCCCTGCAGTTGACTGTGAAGCAATTAGGGCTTTTGACTGTGCAACTTGGTGCTGTGAGTCTTGAAACTTGGCATGTAGATGCTTGAGGATGTATATAGGCATATGGGACTTGATTGGACCCTTGGAAACCTCAACTTCCTTATAAGAACCAAAACCCTAATTTTGACTGTGTTAGGAGGGTGTTTGCACTGTGCAATCCTTAATCCATTTGAAGCTTGATCTTGCCAAATCTTGAAGAATATGGGAGAGCAAATTTTGGGGTACAACAGAGACAATCAGACAAAAGAAGGGGATCACAGTTTGGGGTCTAACAAAGAAGAGGCTGACTATGCAGAAGAACAATATCCTCCTACGGACGACAAATACAAACAATTGGAGGATCGTCTCAACACCATGAAAATTCTGAGGGTACCTGGTCTAGATTTCGAAGATTTGGGTTTGGTTTCTGGACTGGTCATCCCACCGAAATTCAAGATTCCTGCTTTTTCCAAGTATGATAGGGTCTCTTGTCCTAAGATGCATATGAGATCGTATGTCCACAAGATTCAACCATACACTACTACTCAGAAACTCTGGGTCCATTTCTTCCAAGAGAGTCTAGCTGGGACCTGACTTGAATGGTTCTATCAATTGGAAGGTTCTCGCATCCACACATGGGAGGATCTAGCTGCTGCTTTCTATAAGCAGTACCAATACAACGATGATATTGCACCAACTCGTGTGCAGTTGCAGAATATGACAATGGGTTCCAACGAGGGCTTTAAAGAATACACCCAAAAGTGGAGAGACCTGGCTGGTAGGGTGCAGCCCCATTAACTGACATGGAGCTGATTGATATCTTCATGGGAACTTTGACAGGACCTTTCTTCAATAACCTAATCGGAAGCTCCTCGGCCGGGTTCACCGAGCTAATACTGACAGGCGAAAGAGTAGAGGTTGGAATTAAGAGTAGTAAAATCCAAAGGGGTGCATCTTCAAGTGCAGGAAAACAACCTTTCAATGGGAAGAAAGAGTTTGATGCTGCATATGGTCAAAAAGGTCGTAACTAGAGTAACCACGACCAACACGTGGGGGCAATCCTGATCTCTAATCCTGTATCGGTGCAACAACATCAACGGGGGAATTAGCGTAAGGAGGTCGCGCCTAAAAGACAATTCACCAAGATCAACATGCCATTGGCTCAGTCGTTATAACACATGTTGAAAGAAGAGATGATTATGTTAAAGGCTCCTCTCCGGAATCCCAACACTTCTGCTCCTACTTATCATCCCAATGAAAGGTGTGCATATCATTATGATAGTCTTAGACACGACACGAATAGCTGTTGGGCTCTGAAGAACAATATTCAAGAAATGATTGATGCCAAGGATATTGAATTTGACCCTCCTGAAACTCTCAACATGGCCACTGCTCTCATGCCGAATCATTGAGCGTCCAGTTCATTTTGAATTTTAGATTGTAATTTTTTTGTTTGTTTAAACACTTATCTGTATGTCAGACTTTGGTTACTTTCATTAATGCATTGCATGTGTTTATCTTTAATTAATCTATTTGTCTTTACTATATTTAAATTATGTTTTTATTCCTCGTTTTTCGTGATATTTAACTCTCGTTAAAAGTTGCAAGCCTTTAGAGGGAGGATGACGAAAACAATGTCATGATCTCATTCAGTATGCTTTTGGACAGACCTTGTGGACAATGTACAGGCATTATTTCAATCCCTAAACACTGGAGTTATAAGGAAGATAATATCTAGTCAACCCCTTTGAGCCAAAGAAGTAGGAGTTTTATTTTTCACATAAATTGAAACCTTTAATCAAAACCTGGGGTAGGGTAGTTTCTCAGTTAACTCAAATGCGCATTCAGTCGCAAGCTTTCACTTCATACACAACGAATGACAATGAAAAACATCCTTCTGAATCAGAAGACGGAAATGGTTCCCCATAAAATAGGCATTCATTATCTCTCAAAAGAAAAGTCCACTAAGTCAAAACCTACGAAGGAGACTTAAGAAAAACTGGGGCATCCCGCTGGCTGTAATCTCAAAACAAGAGCAGTCATGAAAAAATTAGGGATAATAAATCTAAAAGGAGGTAACTACAAACCCTCGACAACATGAAAAATGTTGCAAAAATAAATTCCTTCACGAACAAACTTAACTTGTCGGAACCTTCACCAAAACGTCATTCCAAACTCAATTGGAATTCAAAACGCACAATTAACTGAGTTTAGGACTGAAGAACATCATGAAGAGCGGGAAGGTACAAATACACTTTGAGCCTTATTCTTTGTTTCTTAAACCGTGAACCAAGCCACGCTACAACCCTTCAAAAGTCCTAATTGAAGCATGGGTTAGTTCGAAAGCATATTGTTACCAAAGGTATCTTGACTCCTGTAAGGCTTACTGCAAATCCTGAGTTGAATTCATATTCTTACAAAACTCTTTACTTGCTAAAACACATTTTAAAAACTTCAAGACAATCATAAACTTTGCATTTTTTGAATATCGCAGTTTGCATATGGTTATTTGTTTGACAGCGGAGAAACTCACATGGAGAATATCCAATGAACGGAAATTCTCAATGAACAGAATCACTTCAATTAGAAGACACTTCCATTGACAAATCTCCTATAAGCAAGGAGGCATGACATGTCACTATCCAACTCGTCTGGGGAAGTCAAGTCAAGATTCCGAGAAATCTCTCAAGAAATGTTGAATAACCAGGGGAAGGGTGATCCCCAGTCAAGTTCCCACAAAGTCATTTCTATAAGGTTAGGGTCCAAAATGCACAAGGCCAAATTCATGGATATTCCCACAGAATATTCTTCACAGACAAGGTTCCAAAACCCACAAGGCCAAATTCATGGATATCCCCACAGAATAATCTTCACAGACAAGGTTCCAAAACCCACAAGGCTAAATTCATAGATATCCCCACAAAATTATCCATACAAAGTTGGATCCATGCAATCTGCAGCCAGAGTTTCAATCTCCGGAAAACCTCTCCCCAACAGAGTTGATCTCAAGAATCCTTGAGGATTTCTGCTAAAAGAAAACACATCTCCAGCAGATTGGCAATATGGTTTATTTCCCCAACAGACAGTAAGATTTCCCAGCTTAAATTTGCCTCTTAGACTATCACAAATCAAGGGACCACAACCCCTCTTCCCCAATAGACTTTTATATAATCCCCAGTAAGTTGCTGCAAAGCCTGGAAACTAAACCAGATAACAATTAACTTCTTTATCCCCGACAAGTTGTTAACTTCCTTTCTCTCTGATCAAGAGATAACTCCCCAGTAGAGCAATGAATAACTAAAACTCCTGAACTTTTTTCCCCAAGCGGAAATCAACACTCTCCACAGAGTTTTCCTTCAGACAAAGTCAATATTCCTCAGTGGATTTCTCCTAAAACAACAAAATAGGAATCCTCGGCGAAAACATTTTAAAACAAGGTCTGAAGATGTGCATACTCTTTATCCCCAACGGAAATTCGGGATTTAACTTCCCAAAACTCCCCAGCATTTTTCAAGGATTTATTTTCCAATACAAAGAAACATTCCCACAACATTTCACATTTCATGCATCATATTACATATATGATAAATGCATACAACATAATCTCATTTATTTTGAGAACATCATCAAGCCATGCATACATCTGCATGCAACTAACTCTCTTCCTTGCAGGGAAAAGTCAATCAACAAAAATCCTCTTTGGAAAATACGACAACCATTTATTTCAGAGAGGTCAGAGATTAATTCCTGAAACAAGCCATAGCAACCATCTCTACGACCAACAAAATGCAAGTTCCAGATTAATACCTAAAGCAAGACAGGACAACTATCTGTGAACAAATTGATTATAGATCAATTCTTGAAACAGGACGGGGTGACTATCTACATGACGAATACTTCCTTCAGACCTCTGCTGGTTCAGTTTAAATCGATCAATGGTTTATCCTGATTCCATTCGGGAGACACTTTCTATGGTTCAGTTAAATTATTCCAAAGATTTATTCTGATTCTTTTCTAGTTAAAGATTATTCAAGACCTATGTTGGTTCAGTTTAAATCGATCAATGGTTTATCTTGATTCCGTTCCAGTAGACACTTTCTCTGGTTCAGTTAAATCGCTTCAAATATTTATTCTGATTCTTTTCCAGTTAAAGATTATTCAAGATCTCTGCTGGTTCAGTTTAAGTCGACCAATGGTTTATCCTGATTCCGTTCCAGTAGACACTTTCTATGGTTCACTTAAATCGCTCCAAAGATTTATTATGATTCTTTTCCAGTTAAAGAATATTTAAGACCTCTGCAGGTTCAGTTTAAATCGATCAATGGTTTATCCTGATTCTGTTACAGTAGACACCTTCTCTGATTCAGTTAAATCGCTCCAAATATTTATTCTGATTCTTTTCTAGTTAAAGATTATTCAAGACCTCTGCTGGTTCAGTTTAAATTGATCAATGGTTTATCCCGATTCCGTTCCGGTATACACTTTCTATGGTTCAGTTAAATTGCTCAAAATATTTATTCCGATTCTTTTCCAGTTAAAGATTATTCAAGACCTCTACTGGTTCAGTTTAAATCAATCAATGGTTTATCCTGATTCCGTTCTGGTAGACACTTTCTCTGGTTCAGTTAAATCGCTCCAAAGATTTATTCTGATTCTTTTCCAGTTAAAGATTATTCAAGACCTTTGTTAATTCAGTTTAAATCAATCAATGGTTAATCCTGATTCTGTTCTGGTAGACACTTTCTCTGGTTCAGTTAAATCGCTCCAAAGATTTACTCTGATTCTTTTCCAATTAAAGATTATTCAAGACCTCTGTTGGTTCAGTTTAAATCGATTAGTAGTTTATCCTGATTCCGTTATGGTAGACACTTTCTCTAGTTCAGTTAAATCGCTCCAAAGATTTATTCTGATTCTTTTCCGGTTAAAGATGATTCAAGACCTCTGATGGTTTAATTTAAATCGATCAATGGTTTTATCCTGATTCCTTTCCAGTATACACTTTCTCTGGTTCAGTTAAATCGCTCCAAAGATTTATTCTGATTATTTTCTAGTTAAAGATAAAGTCAAGACCTCTGCTACTTCAGTTTAAGACGTTGTATCGTGCCTGTTTTGTTGTCCGAATTAGTGGTCGAGGAGGATACTGAAGAAGTAGGTATCGAGCGGAATTTTAGGTTGCGAGGCGTATCGATAATTATGTGTTAGATTTCGAGTAAAATTAGATCGAGGTACATGTCGAGGAGCATAGGTTGGTTGTTATCCTATTTTCCCCTGTGTGTGGCGAGGAGTATGGATTATTTGTTAGGTTGTCCTAGTTGCTATGCATGCCGAGGGGCACATAGTTCCTTATCCATTTTGATCGTACATGTTATGTTTTGGTCGTTACCAGTGCTGTGTGAAATTATTGTTAAGTTTTTGTTTGATTATGTTAATGAGTGAATCATTGATTGATGTGATAGGCTTATGGCCAATATTGATTTATGTTGGGTTGTTGTGATGTTGTGAATTCTTGTTGATAATGTAAAGCTGCTGGGAATTTACATGATGATTAATTACCTCTATTTACTAGTTATAATGGTTATGTGGGCTTATGCCTTGCGATGATGATGATTGTTGTAAGTATGTTATAGTGCATTCATATACATTTACATACTCTGTGGTGGTCTGGATTGGCAAACTGCGAAGAAGGCTTATGCCTTATTGATGCCTCTATTTATTGGCAGATTTTAAGATGGGAGTTCTGCTCCAATGGTACCACATGAATTTGCATAGTATTGAGTCACATTCCAAGTAGTATGATTGAGTTGTTGCGTTGATGAATTAATTGTTGTATTTTGTTGATAGCCTGTTGTGATTGTTGTTGTTTAGAAGTTGTGAAGTGGTGATTTTTGCATGAACTGATTCCAATATAATATTTAGCATAAGTTCTATTATAGTGTTCGATATCGGACCCCTTATGTTGGAATGTTACCCTTATGATGGTTACATGCAGGTAATCCAGAGTGAAGGCGGTTGACCTTCGGTAGTTCGAGTCAGTGTCATTGCTCTGATACGTAACACTTAGGGGATGAACGCGTGTTGCTTTAGTATTTGTTATTTTAGTTGGCTGAACTTTAAGTTGATTGTTATTAAGTACTTGTTATTCAGAAGTTGCTTTCATGTTGGATAAAGATGTTATTATGATTCCGCTGCGTAGTTGTTCAAGTTGTTGCTTTAAAAGATTAATTATTTTGTCGTTGGTTCATCCGAAGTTTTAAAGTGTTATATATCCATGTTGAATTCAATGGTTTTTAAGTTGAATTTGTGGCATCCTGATTCAGTTGTATAATTTTTATAACTCTGATTTACATTTATATTGTCGGGTAGAATTGGGTGTTACACCTGTAGGTAATAAGTTGAGTATTGTTCTTGGAGGAAGCTTTGAAGCAACCCCAAGTTGTGGTCTTAGTCAAGAGTCTTGGCTAGAGATTATCATGGAAATGTGTCTTCTTGTTTGTTCAGGATTTTTGTTATTCAATCGTTGTATGTGATTGAAGAGGGATTGGCGAGGGCCTCATATCTAGGTGAGTCTTGGATAGAAATCTAGCAAGGGTAGTGATTAAGTGATTAGGGCGTAAATTGGAGGTTCGATGTAGGGTCTATGAATTGATACTATTTGAGTGGATTTTTCCCTGGCTTGGTATACCCCTAGATTAGGAGAGTTTCTATGAACTGGGTTAACAATTCGGGTGTGTTTTTTATGCTTTTCAGTACTATTTTTATTTTTAATACCTTGTCTGCTTGTTTATGTCGGATGAGATTTCCCAACTTGTCATAGGACATCTGAATTTTGTCATACCAGAATTTCAATGAGTATATTTTATGAATAGAAAATTATAAAGACATTCAAATGTTTAAGAGATTAAAAGAAATAGTTGAGAAGGAGATAAACCCACATATTCAATGCCTTCAAATATATCATAGGGGAGAATACACATCTAGTGAGTTTGTATATGTGTGTGAAAGTAATTAAATCAAGAGGAAATTTTCTTCAGCATATACACCACATCAAAATGGTGTGTCAGAGAGAAGAAATAGAACAATCATGAATATGGTGAGAAATATGCTAGTGAGTAAGAATTTTCCAAAGGATTTTTGGTCATAAGTAGTTGATTGGAGTCTTCATATTTGTTATGGGTTGGCTAAATGACCAAAAGTCATGGCTCAATCTAATGCATATCCATTGAAAATGACCATACATATAAAAACAAACATACATGACATTTAAGGAACACTTTATTATCTCCGTTTTACTACACTTATCTTGAATTTTGAACTAAATTGGGGGTTAAAGGGTTAACCTTACAGATCCACTCTGCGCCACCGTGTCAGATATCATCACCACCAGTTTTGGATCCTCAGCATCGAAACACACCAATTAGGGTTTTAGAATGAAACAATGGTGTTGTATATGGGAATGGACTCCTAATTCATGCAAAATTCCACAAATATATCATCTTCGATCTAAAGTCAGATCTCTATTAGAACCGAGAGAAGGAGACAATCAAATAGTACTTCACAATAATCATCAATTATATATTAAGATTTTATTCCACCTTAATTGATTCTCACCAACGAAATCCACAGTGTTGCAAAATTCAGTGGTGATCTGTCACCGGAGCACCTCTTTCGAGCAGCAATTGATACTAAATCACAAGTGAGCATCGAGTTGCATTAGGATGCTTAGGGTACGAGATGACAAAAGGAACATCAAACATGGAGTCTTATTTGGTTACCATCTTCGTCTTTGCCAGCAGAGCTCCAATGTGGCCCCTCATAGATTGCAGAATACCCCTAACAGCTTCTGATTCAACGCCATCGAAGAATTAAATCTTTGTCAGTCAGATTTGAGTGCACGCAATGGAGAAGATCCATTTACATGATATTATTCAATAAACACCCTTATGGAAGAACATGTCTAAAAACCCCAATAAGGAAAAAGCGAGCGAGAGAAAGGCTTATGTAGTTTTCTGATAGTTCCATGCGGAGGCGCCATCAAAGACGTATGCATTAGGTTTATCTTGGTCGATCAAACATCCTCACTAATTTTCTTATAAATATTATAATAGGAAAGAAAAGCCAAATTCAATCTGTTGTACCCCAAAATTTGCCCTCGCATTTTTCCACAAGAAATCTCAGCTTCAAGCATTTCCTGATTTTTTAAACTGGCTCAAGAATCGGACAAACGGACTTTTCTTGTCAGTCAAGCAAAATTAGGGTTTTACTGGTTTTCATGGCCCTAGAACAGTTCAAGCAGTTGGCTTAGGGTTTTGGTTGGTTTTGGCTCAATTTTGATCAGGCGAACGTTATTTGGCATTTAATCAAGAATTAAGGTTTTATGGGCATATTCTCAGAAAGATTAAATTTCCACAACACTTTGCAAGTTATTCCAAGATTCGGGTTGAATTCGCATTGTTTTGACTTAATCAGTAAAAGAGGCAGTTGGGTTGAATTCACGTTGGTTTGTTCGAGTCAGTCAAAAGAAATATGCAGTTTGGAATTACAGTGCTTGGCAAAAGAATCAGTGAAAAGGGAATGCGCTTGATCAGTTTATTTTGGTTAACTGCTGCTTTGCTTTGGATATTGGAAAGGACAGGTTTAATTGATCAACGTGCTAAAGTATTGTTTATTTAAATTATTTATTATTCTAAATTAAGTGATTGAAATTTATTTTTTCAATTATTTTAATTCAAAGAGTTTTAAATAAATAAATAAACAATAAAGAAAGAGAATTAGAATTAGTTGGATAATAAAGACTTTTATTGATATTTGAATTATTTGTACAAATATTGTTTATAATTTAAATTACAAACAATAGTTTATATTAATTTAAATATTAAATAAAAAGAAAAAACTATCCTATTTTTCTAATTCTCCAGTCTTCATTTAGTATCCCTCCATCCATTTTTATCTGCAAAAGAAGAAAAGTCAGTGACTGATAATTAATTAAAGACAGATAAAATTTGCAGTCATCATTAAGGGCCACTGATTGGGATCAGTTAACCCTCTCTGCAAATCACGGGATTTCTCCCGGTTCACAAAGAGGAAATAATTTTATCATGAATGCAAAATGTCAAAATGCATATTTTTAAAATGTCAAACTGCATGGTTCAGAAGTAAGTTCAAACCCAACTAAAATCCAAACTCCCACTTTCTATCAAAAGCCAAAGGTACAAACTTACTGTCAAGAATACAAAATCTACCCAAGCTGTCAAAAGAAGATTTGGCAAAGATATGGAAGATATCAAAAAGCACACAAGCTGTCAAGAAGAGATAAAGATGCAGAGGAAATCTTATATGCAAGCAAGTTCTCTTTTATCATCATTTCCCATCAGATAGCCCTTTCAGAAAAATAGTACAGAAAAGAATCATATTATAACATATCCAACTATACTATAGAGAGAGAAAAAGAAGAGATAGAGGCAGGTTTTTCAGGCTTAGGCAGGATAGGCAGGATAGATAGGAAGAAAAAATATACAAAAACACAACACAGTTCAAGGGGAGGGGACAGAAAATATGCAAACTGCATAAACCAGAAAATATACCAAACTGCTAAGCAAGCAGAACCTGTTATTTCACAAACCATACCAGCTAAGCCATAACCTCCATACCAACCTGCTATGAACCCACAGGCCTCACAACATTAGCAAAAAAACTACAAAAAAAACATAAGCACCTCCAAAACTAAAAAAAAACCAGTTTCTCAATCTTTAAACCTGCTGAACCTAAACAAAAAAACAGAACCTGTCACCAACTAAAGCAAACAAAACCTCATAACCATACAAGCAAAAAAAACAATGGCCTGCTACCAAGTTCAAACCTGAAACCTGATATCCTGTCAAACAAATATACCAACATAACCTGCTGAAACAAACTGAAACCAGTCCAAACCCCAAAACCTGCTAGAGCTCAAAACATATACATCTCAACCAAGTCCTAACCAGAAGAAAGTAACCAGCTAAGGCCAGAAACCAAGCATCATACCTGTCAAAAAGACTCGAGGACCCGACCTATCCAGTTTAAAACCTTAAACCATTCAATCCAAACATCAAGGCCCTCAGAGGAAATGCTCATCATTGGGCAATAAGTAACACATTCAAAGGCAAAGTGGGCGATAGAGAAGAGGAAAGAAGTGAACTCAGAAACCCTTCACCATAAACAAACATTCAGAAACACATTTTCAACAAGCATTTCAACAAAGCGTTTAAGGCCACACAAGGCATACTCAAGCATTCCCAAATCAAAACCCTAGGCCCTCAGAACTTTGAGTTCCTCACAGGGAAACATAGGTAAAAGGCTCAACGGTCTCAGAACAACAATTCAAAGCATCAAAGTCTCAGAAGAAAACAATATATTCAAAGGCAACCTAAAGCCCTCAGTATAACATCATTGGGAAAAAGCTCTAGGCAACAAGTATACAGTGGCGAAAGAGAAGAAGAAAGAGATGAATATCCAAATTAGGTTTTCAGTTCAAATCATCACGAAACCATAAGCAAAGGAGAAAAGATACAGAAGTACCAAGTGTCGTCCAAGCTAGTTTCACAATCGCGTCCTCCTCCATCGCTGAGCCTCCTGAGCGCTTCCTTTTTCTTCCTCCCCTCCGTCAAGGTAGTTTTCATTTTCTCTTTTCCTTTTGTACCTCACGTAAGACAAACCAAATGCATTAGTCAATAGAATACAGAATCGGACTCAATAAGTCAAAGAATTTTAACATGCAAAAAATCTAAAATGTGTAATAAGTTCGAAACATGTTGTTACCTTGATTCACCACTGCCTGAGCTAACGTGGGGGGGAGAAAGAGGTAGCGCTGGTGGCTAGACGGAGGAGTCAGATTCAAGAGCAAACGGAGAAGACGAAGAAGAAAAGTACGAACGGCGCGCCTAACAAACCCTAAGCCTTTTGTTCCAATTGATACAAAAATCTCTAACCCTAAAAACGCTGCTTCAACAATCAATGGGCCTGACCCGTTTCTAATTTTCTCTGAAGCCCAACCAAAGCACTAACCTTTTTATACAAACAAATTGATTAAATACTAACTTCTCTCTTTTTCATACATAATATCTTAAAACAATATGTTTATTTTCTAACTTAATATTTTTTTTTTAATAAAAATGCATTCTTGTCAATATACATCATTATTTTTTTATTACCCCATATAATTAAGATTGAAAGCATTTTTTCCTTTTTCTTTATTTAAATATAATTTTGTACATATCATACAATATAGTTAAAATTAAAAATATCTTTTTTTCTTTTAAGTATATATTTATATATAAATAATAAAATACATTTTTATCATATAATTAAAATTGAAAGTACCCTTTTCTATTCTTTTAATTAAAATATATATTTGTACATAACAAATGAAAAATACTCTTTTTTATATACATAATGAAAACCTAGAAATATTTTCTTTTCTCAAAACATCATCTCATAATTTAATTAGAACTTGAGCATTCAATTAAAACAATTTTCTTTTTGTACATATTTCGAATATACAAATCAAAGATTCCTTAAAACACATATCTAGGTCAAATACCCTAATACACTTCAATTTCACATATCGCACCTGTAAATAATCACATACTCATATACTTGTACACTTACACAATACATTCACATTGCTCCTACATACTTGTTTATCTTATATTTGTATATTCGATATTTACATTTGATCGCAAATTCGATTTGGTTGTAACTTATTGGATACTATAAGTCTCATACCCATTTGTACATTTATACCCCACTCCCGGATACTATTTGTAATAGCGTAGACTTTACATTTCCGCAATTTACAGTTTTCCAATTATACCATGGTTAGACCTAGGGTTTGCATGTACATAAAATCAAACGCTAGATAACCTAATACAAGACAAATACATGTAATCAATACACAATCACACTTGCACCCCCTAGGGTAATCTCACATGTTGCCTTCCAAAATGGGCCATGCTTGCACGTCGAGAATCTTTGGCAAAACAAAATCAAATGATCATAAGTCTCTCAAAGTGTTGCCTAAATGGAATGATCATAGTCCCTTCAAAGAAAATCTCCAAAGACGCTTGGCATCATTGCATTCATGGTCCATACGACGACCCACGCCCGTCCCGAACAAACTTCCTAAATGCAAGATTGTCCACCAAATCCAATGGTGGACCAAAATTGTTAAAAGGGGTTAAAACATAACAAAAACCTTTGAGTACAATAGGGTAGACAAAACTCTTAGTTACTTGAGATCAATTTGCAAAAACACTTGCCTTCTTTTCAAAAAAACCACATTCCACAAACACTTTCAAAACAAACTCTCAAAACATTTTGAAACATCTTTTCGAAAAGATACACGCCTTTGTAAAATATTCGAGTAAAGAATTGTTACAAGGTTAGCCTAAGACAAGGCATCTTCTTCCAAAACATTTTCAAAAGCACCCACACACACACCATTTTCAAGCAATCGAAAATCAAGGCAAGTGATCTAAAAAACCAAGTAACTAAGAGCCCATGGATAACCATGGATGAAAAGGGTGCTAATACCTTCCCTTTTCATAATCTACCCCCCGAACCCACGAAATATCTCAAAAGGTTTTTGCTGTGCTTTTTTAACCTTTCCTTTAGGATAAAATAAAAATTCGGTGGCGACTCTTGCTCAACCGCACAAGTGCAAATACGAACGCAAAACAATAGTCAGTTCTCCCACCGTATCACAGAACTGGCGACTCTGCTGGGGATTGATTTAGAAGTGGGGTTACCTTAGGGTTAAGATCACCTTTACTTTCTTGCTTTGATTGACTTGATTGCTTTATCTTTTGGATTCTTGTTTGGGTTTGTTATAAATCCTACACCCGGATTTGGGGCGCCTTTTTAGGTAAATAGCAAAAAAACTGCGAGGGAACTGTGCGGGGTATACCGACATGGTTGAAGCAGTAAGCTATGTTAGTGTGACATATTTGTAAGTACCGGTAACCCTTGAGTAGTCAAGGAGAGTACGGGGCCACTGTGTGATGTCATGAAGCACTAACGAACTCTTAGAATCTTAATTGACCATCTTAGCCTTTTTAGGGGTAGTGAGATTACTGACTTTGGTGCAGTCCGAAGTTGGTAGATCCTCGATACTACACTCTTTTGAGGATTGTTTTCTTGGAATATTTTGGTCGCCAGTAAGTGGCTAAACCGAAACAATGAACACAGAAAACAATCCAATGATATTGAGCTCCTTAGAACCCGGTTACTTTTGACAGGACAGGTTTTAACCAACAAACTTCAAGAGGGTAGTACCTGAACCTCATGCAAGCCTAAACCTAAGGACTTGTTTGCTTTGTGTGAATATGTTTGTCTGTATATACACTCACTTGCTTTTCTGCATACATGTACATAACATCATGACATCATACCATAGCATTTTCAATAACCATTTCAAGGATCTCGAGGGTTCTTTGGATGCAGGGTTACGTTGAACCAGACATCTATCAAGGGGCAAGAGGTTTCTCCTCTAACCAATCTAGTCAAAGTTCAAGTGCAACAACTTGAATCAGTGGCTATGACCCACTTGACATGGTGAGCTTGATTCTCGTGGAAAGACGTCCACCGGTGCGGAGATCTCCAATCCAAGAGCAAAGTTCAACCTCTAACATTTTCTTGTGTTTACCCCGAGAGATCCTTGAAAGCATGCATCCACATATCATGCATTGCATTTTGAAAATTTTTCCTTTTTTCAGGTTTCCTTACTCTCCTGCTGTTTATTTCAGCAAGAGATGGCCCTAGAAAGGTCTGTCAAAGACATCCAAGACCAGACTGCTCAGCTGCAGGAGATGTTCCTGAACTTGTCTCTGGGGCAAGAAGAGATGAAAGCTCTCTCACAAAGAGCTTGGAGAATTCCAACAATGCCAGGAGTGACCAGCTTGCGGAGCTACAGTTCGACCTGACAACATTGAGGACCCAAATGATGGGACAGTTGGTGGGCCAGATGGCTCTCATCCAAGACCTATCCCAAAGACAAGAGGAACTCAGAGTTCTTGTCCGCCAACTGCTTCCAAACAACCAACTGGGGCAAACATCTGAGGTCGAAGAGCAAGTCACCGCTCAGCCTCCATCCACTCAAGAAGACAAAGGGAAAGCTCATTTGCTTGCTTCAGGGTCACAAACCCATCAACAACCTCGCCAGCATCAACGGGGCAATCGGCGTAAGCAAGAAAAGTCGGGAAGACAGTTTACGGAGACTGAAATACCGTCATTCTTCATACTGAAGCGCCTGTTGGAGGTCAACTTGCTTGCCGTAAAGGACCCTCCTCAGAAGCCCAATATCTCCTCTCCTCACTATAATCCCGACGCATTCTGTGTTTACCACTCCTACAGCCCGGGACACGACACCAACGACTGTTGGGCCTTGAAGAACAAGATTCAAGATCTGATTGACATTGGGGTGCTGGAATTCATGCCAGACGGCGAGATGAAGATCTTCCGTTGAAGGGTTCTCCACTTGAATTGACGAAGTTCGAGTTGAAAGACTTTTGCTTCTTTTTGAATTTTCAAAGTTGTAATTTCGTTTGCTGTCAAACAATTATCTGTTGATGTTAAACTCTGTTTTCATTAATGCATTGCATATGTTTGTCTTGAATTCATCCATTCGTTTCACTACTCTTATGCTTTTCTTTATGATATTTGACTCTTGATAAAAAGCTGTAAAGCCTTTAGAGGGAGGATGACGAAACAATACCATGATCTTATGCAGTGTGCTTTTGAACAGACCTTGCTGATGATGTACAGGCATTTCTTTCAAATCCAAAACACTGGAGTTATAAGGAAGTTAATCCCTAGTCAACCCCTTCGAGCCAAAGAAGTAGGAGTTCCCTGTTCTTAAATGATCAAAACCCTTGATATAAACCTGGGGCAGGGTAGTCTCTCAGTTAATTCAAAAGAAAACGCGCATTGAAGTCGCGAACTCTCAGTTCGTAATACAACGATCGATGTTAAAAAAGAAAGTATTCCTTCGGAATCAAAAGGCAAGGGTGGTTCCCTATCACATAGACAGTCAATCTCTCAAAAGAGAAAAGCCCGCCGAGCCAAAACCTATAAAGGAGGCTTAAGAAAGCTGGGGCATCCCGCTGACAGTAATCCCGGAAAACGGTAACAGTCAGGCAAAAGTTAGGGATAACAAATCAAAATCAAAATAGTGAGGTCGTTACAAAATTCTCAACAACATGAAAAATGTTGGAAAAGAAAAAGGAGATGATGACTGTCTCCCCAAAATTCAACTGATGAACCATCGCCCAAAAGTCGTTCAAAACTCAAAATAGAGTGTGACGCATAATTAACTGAGCTTAAGTTGGAGAACATCACGAAGAGCGGGTGGGTACAAATATACTTTGAGCCTTTACCTTTGTTTCTTAAACCGTGAACCAGGCCACGTTACAACCCTTCAAAAGTCCTAATTGAAGCATGGGTTAGTTCGAAAGCATACTGTTACAAAAGGTATCCTGACTCCTGTAGGGCCTTGCTCTAAATCTTGTGTTGACTTGTCTTGTGAAAAGTTTTCTGCTAAAAACGCATTTTTCAAAACTTCGAGACAAACATAAACTTTGCATTACTTGAATATCATTGTCTGCATTTGATTTTTGTCTGACAGCGAAGAAATTCATACAGCGAATATTCGGAGGAACGAAAACTCTCTCAGTGAGTCAAAATCACTTCAAGAGGATAACACTTCCATCAAATCTCCTATCAACAAGGGGCATGACATATCCCAATTCAATTAACCTGGGGCAGTCCAGTCAAGGTCCAACAGATCTTTCAAAGTTCAGTTAACCTGGGGCAGTCCAGTCAAGATTTCAAGAAATCTCTCAATATGCAGAGTGATCTGATTCAAGACTCCTTCACCACCACTTGGGGCATTCGAATGTCAAAAGTGTTCAAAAACCGATGCAGTTTTACACGAGCTCATCATCAGGAAACCCTACACCGGTTCCTCTTCAAGACTTCTGAAAACAGTTTACGGATTCTTCCCAACAACGGATGTCAATCTACCAACTTGTTCAGACTCTTCTCAACCTTTGAAATCAGTTTACGGACGCTTCCCAACAACGGACGCGGCTCTATTGCTGATTCAACTTCAAGATTTCTGAAAACAGTTCACGGGTGCTCCAAGTAAACGGATGTTAACCTATCACTTGTTCAGATTCTTCTTCAAGACTTCTGAAAACAGTTTATGGATTCTTCCCGACAACGGATGTTAATCTATCAACTTGTTCAGATGCAACCTTTGAATACAGTTTACGGACGCTTCACAACAACGGATGCGGCTCTATTGCTGATTCAATCTCAAGATTTCTGAAAACAGTTCACGGGTTCTCCAAGTAAACGGATGTTAACCTATCACTTGTTCAGATTCTTCTTCAAGACTTCTGAAAACAGTTTATGGATTCTTCCCAACAACGGATGTTAATCTATCGACTTGTTCAGATGCAACCTTTGAAAACAGTTTACGGACGCTTCCCAACAACGGATGCTGCTCTATTGCTGATTTAACTTCAAGATTTCTGAAAACAGTTCACGGGTGCTCCAAGTAACGGAGGATAACCTATCGCTTGTTCAGATTCTTCCAGAAGCTAACTCCACTCAGAGTCAAGTTTCATTATCCCCAGTGAAGCTAAAACTTCAAATTATCAATCCCCAGCGGAGCCAGACCATTGAGCCTTCTCCCCACAGAGTTTTGGGAGGACAAATCTTGAGTCCCCCAGTGAAGTCGCTAGAGTTACTTCCCACCAAGCTGAAGATTCTCAATCTTACCTCCCCAGCATGAGCCTATTAGATTGGAACTCCCCAGTAGAGGTCATCAGGAATTCTCTTCCCCCAGCAACAGCCAAGGATTTATTTTCCCCGGCAGCAGTCAAAATGCTTTTATCTTCAGCCATCTCGGATTCATTTATCCTCAGCAAGATTAGCTCATCATCTTACATGTGCATTCATCACATTCATGTCATAAACATTGATGTCACATACATTACATCATGCATTGCATACGGCTAACCCTTTGCCTTTTCAGGTAAGATCAGTCGGCAGACACAGATCATCTCCCAAGATTCATCCAGAAATAGTTCAGATGTGACCCGGACACGGCGACATTCTGATACTTATTCCAGATTCATTCAGACGCATCATCAGGAAACCCTACACCGGTTCCTCTTCAACTTCAAGACTTCTGAAAATAGTTTACGGATTCTTCCCTACAACGGATGTCAATCTACCAACTTGTTCAGTTTACGGACGCTTCCCAACAACGGACGTTGCTCTATTGCTTGTTCAATCTCAACTCCTGAAAATAGTTTACGGGTTCTCCAGACATGGACATCAATCTGTTGCTTATTCGGACCCCCAATTCAGAGATGTTCCGAAACGTGGATGCCCTTCTAATACTCGTCCACTCACCATTGACACACAGTTCAACATAACCAGATGGCATCTATAAGCCCATCCTCCTATCAGCAGTCACCGGATGGCATCTTTAAGCCCATTCTCAGATGGCATCTCTAAGCCCATCCCCCGACAAGATTCTATCGCACCAGATGGCATCTTTAAGCCCATCACCAAATGGCATCTTTAAGCCCATTCACCTCTACCATCATATCGCCGAGCGCAAATTTTCTGGGCACTTTAGTGTCCAATCTTCTTTTACCTTCGAGTCACGAAAGGCAGAATTGCCAATCTAACTCTTCAGGTCCAAGAAGATTGAACAGGGGCAACTGTTGTACCCCAAAATTTGCCCTCGCATTTTTCCACAAGAAATCTCAGCTTCAAGCATTTCCTGATTTTTTAAACTGGCTCAAGAATCGGACAAACGGACTTTTCTTGTCAGTCAAGCAAAATTAGGGTTTTACTGGTTTTCATGGCCCTAGAACAGTTCAAGCAGTTGGCTTAGGGTTTTGGTTGGTTTTGGCTCAATTTTGATCAGGCGAACGTTATTTGGCATTTAATCAAGAATTAAGGTTTTATGGGCATATTCTCAGAAAGATTAAATTTCCACAGCACTTTGCAAGTTATTCCAAGATTCGGGTTGAATTCGCATTGTTTTGACTTAATCAGTAAAAGAGGCAGTTGGGTTGAATTCACGTTGGTTTGTTCGAGTCAGTCAAAAGAAATATGCAGTTTGGAATTACAGTGCTTGGCAAAAGAATTAGTGAAAAGGGAATGCGCTTGATCAGTTTATTTTGGTTAACTGCTGCTTTGCTTTGGATATTGGAAAGGACAGGTTTAATTGATCAACGTGCTAAAGTATTGTTTATTTAAATTATTTATTATTCTAAATTAAGTGATTGAAATTTATTTTTTCAATTATTTTAATTCAAAGAGTTTTAAATAAATAAATAAACAATAAAGAAAGAGAATTAGAATTAGTTGGATAATAAAGACTTTTATTGATATTTGAATTATTTGTACAAATATTGTTTATAATTTAAATTACAAACAATAGTTTATATTAATTTAAATATTAAATAAAAAGAAAAAACTATCCTATTTTTCTAATTCTTCAGTCTTCATTTAGTATCCCTCCATCCATTTTTATCTGCAAAAGAAGAAAAGTCAGTGACTGATAATTAATTAAAGACAGATAAAATTTGCAGTCATCATTAAGGGCCACTGATTGGGATCAGTTAACCCTCTATGCAAATCACGGGATTTCTCCCGGTTCACAAAGAGGGAAGAATTTTATCATGAATGCAAAATGTCAAAATGCATATTTTTAAAATGTCAAACTGCATGGTTCAGAAGTAAGTTCAAACCCAACTAAAATCCAAACTCCCACTTTCTATCAAAAGCCAAAGGTACAAACTTACTGTCAAGAATACAAAATCTACCCAAGCTGTCAAAAGAAGATTTGGCAAAGTTATGGAAGATATCAAAAAGCACACAAGCTGTCAAGAAGAGATAAAGATGCAGAGGAAATCTTATATGCAAGCAAGTTCTCTTTTATCATCATTTCCTATCAGATAGCCCTTTCAGAAAAATAGTACAGAAAAGAATCATATTATAACATATCCAACTGTACTATAGAGAGAGAAAAAGAAGAGATAGAGGCAGGTTTTTCAGGCTTAGGCAGGATAGGCAGGATAGATAGGAAGAAAAAATATACAAAAACACAACACAGTTCAAGGGGAGGGGACAGAAAATATGCAAACTGCATAAACCAGAAAATATACCAAACTGCTAAGCAAGCAGAACCTATTATTTCACAAACCATACCAGCTAAGCCATAACCTCCATACCAACCTGCTATGAACCCACAGGCCTCACAACATTAGCAAAAAACTACAAAAAAAACATAAGCACCTCCAAAACTCAAAAAAAACCAGTTTCTCAATCTTTAAACCTGCTGAACCTAAACAAAAAAACAGAACCTGTCACCAACTAAAGCAAACAAAACCTCATAACCATACGAGCAAAAAAAACAATGGCCTGCTACCAAGTTCAAACCTGAAACCTGATATCCTGTCAAACAAATATACCAACATAACCTGCTGAAACAAACTGAAACCAGTCAAAACCCAAAAACCTGCTAGAGCTCAAAACATATACATCTCAACCAAGTCCTAACCAGAAGAAAGTAACCGGCTAAGGCCAGAAACCAAGCATCATACCTGTCAAAAAGACTCGAGGACCCGACCTATCCAGTTTAAAACCTTAAACCATTCAATCCAAACATCAAGGCCCTCAGAGGAAATGCTCATCATTGGGCAATAAGTAACACATTCAAAGGCAAAGTGGGCGATAGAGAAGAGGAAAGAAGTGAACTCAGAAACCCTTCACCATAAACAAACATTCAGAAACACATTTTCAACAAGCATTTCAACAAAGCGTTTAAGGCCACACAAGGCATACTCAAGCATTCCCAAATCAAAACCCTAGGCCCTCAGAGCTTTGAGTTCCTCACAGGGCAACACAGGTAAAAGGCTCAACGGTTTCAGAACAACAATTCAAAGCATCAAAGTCTCAGAAGAAAACAATATATTCAAAGGCAACCTAAAGCCCTCAGTATAACATCATTGGGCAAAAGCTCTAGGCAACAAGTATACAGTGGCGAAAGAGAAGAAGAAAGAGATGAATATCCAAATTAGGTTTTCAGTTCAAATCATCACGAAACCATAAGCAAAGGAGAAAAGATACAGAAGTACCAAGTGTCGTCCAAGCTAGTTTCACAATCGCGTCCTCCTCCATCGCTGAGCCTCCTGAGCGCTTCCTTTTTCTTCCTCCCCTCCGTCAAGGTAGTTTTCATTTTCTCTTTTCCTTTTGTACCTCACGTAAGACAAACCAAATGCATTAGTCAATAGAATACAGAATCGGACTCAATAAGTCAAAGAATTTTAACATGCAAAAAATCTAAAATGTGTAATAAGTTCGAAACATGTTGTTACCTTGATTCACCACTGCCTGAGCTAACGTGGGGGGGAGAAAGAGGTAGCGCTGGTGGCTAGACGGAGGAGTCAGATTCAAGAGAAAACGGAGAAGACGAAGAAGAAAAGTACGAACGGCGCGCCTAACAAACCCTAAGCCTTTTGTTCCAATTGATACAAAAATCTCTAACCCTAAAAACACTGCTTCAACAATCAATGGGCCTGACCCGTTTCTAATTTTCTCTGAAGCCCAACAAAAGCACTAACCTTTTTATACAAACAAATTGATTAAATACTAACTTCTCTCTTTTTCATACATAATATCTTAAAACAATATGTTTATTTTCTAACTTAATATATTTTTTTTAATAAAAATGCATTCTTGTCAATATACATCATTATTTAAAAATATGTCTTTTTTATTACCCCATATAATTAAGATTGAAAGCATTTTTTCCTTTTTCTTTATTTAAATATAATTTTGTACATATCATACAATATAGTTAAAATTAAAAATATCTTTTTTTCTTTTAAGTATATATTTATATATAAATAATAAAATACATTTTTATCATATAATTAAAATTGAAAGTACCCTTTTCTATTCTTTTAATTAAAATATATATTTGTACATAACAAATGAAAAATACTCTTTTTTATATACATAATGAAAACCTAGAAATATTTTCTTTTCTCAAAACATCATTTCATAATTTAATTAGAACTTGAGCATTCAATTAAAACAATTTTCTTTTTGTACATATTTCGAATATACAAATCAAAGATTCCTTAAAACACATATCTAGGTCAAATACCCTAATACACTTCAATTTCACATATCGCACCTGTAAATAATCACATACTCATATACTTGTACACTTACACAATACATTCACATTGCTCCTACATACTTGTTTATCTTATATTTGTATATTCGATATTTACATTTGATCGCAAATTCGATTTGGTTGTAACTTATTGGATACTATAAGTCTCATCCTCATTTGTACATTTATACCCCACTCCCGGATACTATTTGTAATAGCGTAGACTTTACATTTCCGCAATTTACAGTTTTCCAATTATACCATGGTTAGACCTAGGGTTTGCATGTACATAAAATCAAACGCTAGATAACCTAATACAAGACAAATACATGTAATCAATACACAATCACACTTGCACCCCCTAGGGTAATCTCACATGTTGCCTTCCAAAATGGGCCATGCTTGCACGTCGAGAATCTTTGGCAAAACAAAATCAAATGATCATAAGTCTCTCAAAGTGTTGCCTAAATGGAATGATCATAGTCCCTTCAAAGCAAATCGCCAAAGACGCTTGGCATCATTGCATTCATGGTCCATACGACGACCCACGCCCGTCCCGAACAAACTTCCTAAATGCAAGATTGTCCACCAAATCCAATGGTGGACCAAAATTGTTAAAAGGGGTTAAAACATAACAAAAACCTTTGAGTACAATAGGGTAGACAAAACTCTTAGTTACTTGAGATCAATTTGCAAAAACACTTGCCTTCTTTTCAAAAAAACCACATTCCACAAACACTTTCAAAACAAACTCTCAAAACATTTTGAAACATCTTTTCGAAAAGATACACGCCTTTGTAAAATATTCGAGTAAAGAATTGTTACAAGGTTAGCCTAAGACAAGGCATCTTCTTCCAAAACATTTTCAAAAGCACCCACACACACACCATTTTCAAGCAATCGAAAATCAAGGCAAGTGATCTAAAAAACCAAGTAACTAAGAGCCCATGGATAACCATGGATGAAAAGGGTGCTAATACCTTCCCTTTTCATAATCTACCCCCCGAACCCACGAAATATCTCAAAAGGTTTTTGCTGTGCTTTTTTAACCTTTCCTTTAGGATAAAATAAAAAGTCGGTGGCGACTCTTGCTCAACTGCACAAGTGCCAATACGAACGCAAAACAATAGTCAGTTCTCCCACCGTATCACACAATCCATATTGGTCATGGATGACTGCATTGAAAAAGCCACCACCGTGAGACCTAACCACTTTTTCAACAATGATTTCGAAATATGCCATATCAAAGCTAATCCAGCAGGATCCGTGAAGGCATATTTGAACCTCTCTTTTTGGGCACACCATTGAATGAACTTCGGAGGATCACTAGAGACAAACATTGACCCCAATGTAAGTAGACAAAATAGATTCATCAACATAGTGGATGGTTCATAAGAGCCAGTTAAGAGCATTCACTCAAAGAAGACATGCCCTATACGACCATGGGTAGGTAGGATAGCTACAAAGGAACTGGTCGCCCAGCAACACTGTCATACCCTAAAATTTCCCCCTAAACATATAAGAATTTATGCATCTTTAATTCGTTATAGGTCGTACTCCATTTTTAGGTATTTAGGGCTTATTGCTTGCATAAGAAGATACTTTTCTAAAAGTCAACAAAAGGCCAAGGAAGTCAACATTTTGATTTTGAGGACTTTCACCTCATTTCCATCCATTACATTAATGTTAAGCTACTCACGTTCTTTTCTTGATTAGGGTTTTTAAGATTTGTTTTTTTACATTATAAGTCACTTGTTTAAAAATTAAGTAAAATCATATAATCTTTGATTTTCTTTTAGTGCCATTTCTTTTTAGGTCACATTAAGCTTAGATTTTATTTTTTAGTTGGTTCTTAATCATCACATATTTTCTTTTCATCTTGCATTGTGAGATTTAGAATAAATAGTACAATTTGAGTCTAAATGTTTTGGATATTAATTCAAGCTATTTAAGTTTCATTTAATTTACTTTCCCTACTTGGTATACTTGGTTTGTAAGTTGATAAGGGTAATTCTTTTTAAGGGTAAATACTAGGTTGGTTTAGGTTGGCGCTGATGGTGGCTAAAGGTGGAGTTTGAGGAGAATTTTTAGAGAGATGGGAGAGTGGATTAGAGTAGTGAGAGGATGAGCGATAATTAAAAGAGAGAAATGAGGGTGAATAGATGATTCCCATTTTTTATCGTTCTTTCTTTCTGCCCCTACCTGCCCACATGGCAGCGTCTTAGTCACTCTTTTTGACTCTAGGACCCTGTACAGGGAGCCTCATGCTAGTCTATCCATATGATCTTTTTGACTCATATTTAGTAGTCAGATCGAGCGCTCTATATAAGAGTCAAGAGTTGACTTTGGTTGACTTGTTGACCAGTATTTAGGCATCTCTCTTTGTGGGCCTGACTCTTTTCCTTTCTTTTCACACCTCTTTTTACTTGTGCACCCCATTCTACTTTTCTTTTGACCCATCTTTTTCCTTTGTTTTTTTTTTGGCTTTGTTTATTTATTTTGTTTCTTTTTATTTAATTTGATATATTAATTTCCAAAATACGAACAATGATAAAAAGTTATTTTCCTTTATTAATTAATTAGTGTTAATTTCAATAATTAAATCAATATTTTTTATAATAGTCAACATCATTATTCCAAATTATTTCTCATAAAAACCAAAAAAAATCCATTTCCAAAGTTAATTCCCTTTTCAAAATTAATCAAATCTCCTTTTAATAAAAAATCCAAATACATTCAAAACGCTTGATCAACATCAATCCGTTTTCCCAAATCAAACATGATCAAAAAAATTTCAAGAAAACGTAAATCTAACACTTGGTTAACACCAAGTATTTTCCCACAAAATTAAAAGTATTTAAAGATCTTTTCATAATAAAACCAGTCGAAAAAGGAATAGTTTTGACGTATTTATCCTCTCTGTTTCCCGAGTATTTGAATGATATTCGTACTCAACTTCATGCTCAAATGCTTATCTTCCTTTCAAAACACATTAATTAAACGAATTTAGTTTGGTATTTATGGAATGAAAAATGATTGGTTTGAACGTATTATCCTCTCTTTTCCCCTAGTATTTTGATTTCTAGTCTTACTTAATTTATGGTTAGAGTTTATGTCTTCCACTAAGGACTTATAACTTAATTCACCTCACAAATTTCCTAAAATGATTTCGTTGAAAAATGATTGGTTTGGATGCATTATCCTTTCTTTTCCCCGAGTATATCGAATGCTAGTTGTACTTAGCTTGTTGTTCTAATACTCGTCCGCCACCTAAAAAAATTCAACTCATCAAACTATTGTTTCTGCCTCTGCGTGATCATAATTTTTTCACAAAGAACATATTTATCCATTCTATCTCAATAAAAACAGATGCTTAAGCCTCCCATGCGCAAGCTGTAACAACCTAAACCCCAAATATTTGTTTTTTAAAGGAAATTCCCACTTAGGATGTTACTTCATCAAAATACTCATGCATAAAAGATTCAACATCAAAATTTGCAGCGGAAAAAAATAAAAAACATATAATAAGTCTGAATAAAAACATCTCTGAAAAACTCCATGAAAAAGAGTTACAATTCAAAACCATAAAATACAAATGCCCAAATTCCCGATGTTATAAATTAGAGTATTTATTCGACTAATGGAAAGAAGAAAGTAAATGTTAAGAGGGCATCCAACCATCTCATGGTAATCACAAATTTATCACTCCTGCTGATCAATCTGTACAAAATTGCACAGAAATGCCAAACCAACAAGAAAGAAGTGAGAATACACTTACATATAATCACAGTGGAATTTTAGTAACATGATGATAGTATGAATACAACATTAATATTATCATATAAACCAAACGCATACATAAACATTCAAACATCATTCTAAAATATATGCAATGCTATTTATGCACTAACTCCTTCGCCAATATACATGTGGTACCAAGTTTTTGTGTATATTAGAGGTATGTTACTGATTTTATTACACGGTCTCTGGTCCCTCACCTGAACCAACAATCCCCACCAAATAGATCTCAGACCCGCCTCTGGCCTCTCAAATAGACTAACGATCCCACTAATGGATCCGAAGCCACTGAATAAACCGAAGTCCCACCTAACTCTAAAATATATGTATGCATGAAAATGTTAACGTTCAAAATACATTTTAGCCAAAAACCAAAGTATAACTCAAGAGTTAACCGGTAACTATAGGGTATCTCTAGTCCTAGGTGATCTCTACTACAGTCTAATCGTACAAAAAACTTAACAATCGCGGTCCAGCTGATTGTTGAGCGTAAATAAATCTTTGTTGGTCCGACATATAAATCATAAAAACCTTGTACAATCAAATTAAATATGAAAAACACAAAGATTAAAGGAATTCGAATTCAAATTCGTTTACAGAATCAAATTAGAGACACCCCCTAGCATTGGGAGTTTAGCTACTCATATTGTTCAAAGTAGTTTATGAATAAAAATTAGACATTACAAATTACTGGTGAAGTTTGATCTTCAATTACTTCTGCTCATGAAAAGTCTTTATTCTCTAACAATTGCATATTCTTCAATCCTCAATCATAGAAATTCTCTGTTGGCAAAAAGTCCCTTAATTCCTTGTGAAAACTCATCTAAATAGTCACCATTCATTCAGATCAGTTGGAAGTATCCAAAACACCCCCACAACTTAACATATGGACAAAATAGGAAAAAGTCAGAAAATCAGCATCAAAGGCCAACACGGGTCGTGTCAGGTGACACGGGCACCCGTGTTGCCTTTCTAGAAAATTGCATTTTTCTTTTCAGGTATATACCTCCATATACGGGTTGTGTCAATTGATATGGGCGGTCGTGTCAGGCTCCTGACTTGCTATTTTATTCTTTTTTTCACGTCTTGCCTTCATCCTGACACGGCCCGTGACAGGTGA
Organism: Vicia faba; assembly: GCA_948472305.1. Lineage (NCBI taxonomy): Eukaryota > Viridiplantae > Streptophyta > Magnoliopsida > Fabales > Fabaceae > Vicia > Vicia faba. Next base: position 1,213,736,520 of record OX451738.1, on the reverse strand, counting down.
CACGGGTGGCATTTTCAGGCCTCTTGTAGCATGGTATTTTGACTTCCTCTGAAACTTTGAATTTTGCACTTTTTGCCTTGATTTGTCCCGATTATTTCTTCGAGCTACAAATAGTAAAACACACAACCAACACATAAAATATGGTAAAATGAAATAAAACACTCAATAATGAAGAGAAAAGATATGTCAATCAAAGGTAAATAACAGTGTAAAAACCACTGATCAAACTCCCCCGAAATTAAATCCTTGCTTGACCTCAAGCGACAATTACAAGAGCTCATGGAATTCACAGCATACTGGTACTCATACGTTAGACTTCTGTTCACATTGACAAATAGGTAGTTCATTCGTTATTCACATGACGCGAAGAGTTTTTGTAGGAACCTTTTAAACCTGAGCTTCCTCTTTAGATACCTCTCTAACTATGCTTTATACTTAAGTCTCTTTCCAATTTTCCTCTTTTTTCATTCTGAAAATCAAATTAAGGCAATGAGAATTACAATAATCATCACATGCACAAGACTATAATAATTTTTTTGTTTAGTCACCAAATAAGTAGCATTTGCTACTTTTAATTATCGATGAAATTTTCAAACTTTGCAGTTATATATTGTCCTTATTTGGACGACGTTTGGAGATCAACCCCATTTGGGATGAATAACTAGGTGAGAGTTACCCATCTTAGTGGGTTAGTTGCCTTTTATCTCCTTTTCATCATTTGGTGCTAAAATATTTATTTCTCAACCAACATGCGTGCATGTGAATCTAGATTATGCCAGACTGTCAAAATAAACTACTCAAGGAGTACTTCTCAAGATTCAAGTACTATGGTACAAATCTACACGTTAGACTCATATCAATGTCACATTATTCCAAACTTACTACCCTTAAACAACCATCCCTTTACCTCTATATACTATTCCCGATCTCTTTGAAATCCAAGCTCTTGCGCAAAACAAAAACAAAAAATTTCTGTCAAAAATGGGAAAAACTTAACATGTGGTTTTTACAAAGTAATTAGCATAAAATAAACAAATAAACCGCAAAACAAAAAAGTAAATACCCCCAAACTTGAACTAAACATTGGCCCCAATGTTTCATAACAAGATTGAGAAGGGTGACTCATAGAGGATAGTGCAACACCAACAGCTGCCTCCTAGCTTTCACAAGTAAGACCCCCTTTTTATTACCTGAAGCAAACAAAACAAAAATGAAAACTAAGTTATTAAAAGTGTGGGTTTCCTCCCACGAAACGCTTCGTTTAATGTCGCATGACTCAACGGTCCATCCCTTTTATTATAGGGGGTACTTTCTTTTCCACACCTTGTTGCTTGTCCTTTCTGCAGCCCAGAACTCATCTGCATCAAAAGTATGAACCACTTTGTGCTTCCAGTCACTTCCAACTTCCATCTTCTCACCTCGGTGTTCCTTCTTCTTTCTCTTCTCGACTTCTTAACTGAACTTCTGAATTTTTATTGATTCCACCTGAGAGATTATGCCAGAGACTTCTTCTGAAAGTGGTTTTGAAATCTTTCTTTCCCCTTCTAGTTTGGTCATACCAACAGAAGATTTATTATTTCCACATGCACCTTACTTCTTGATTTCCAACACCTTCAAAGTTATTTCCTCATAAAATGATTTTACCGTCAGATTACATGTCTCGATATCAAAACTACATCTACTAGTAAGCAAAAATGGTCGAACAAGAATGGTAGGAGTCTCTTAATCTTCAGGAATGTCCATGATCTGGAAATCAACTGGAAAAGCAAAATTGTCAATTTCCACCAATACATCTTCAGATATCCCATATGATTGTTTGATGGTGTGATCAGTAAATTTTAATTTTGTTTCACTCTCGCTTATCTTTTCAATACCAAGCTTTTTGAAAATAGATAATGGCATTAAGCTCACACTAAAACTAGAATCTATTAGAACCCTCTTGAATTTTCTATCTTTTATTATGCACGATATTACAACGGATCCAGGATCCTTCTGCTTGATGGGTATTTTCCTCTCGGGCGTGATTGCATACAATTTCTCCTCACCTAGTACCGATCCCTCTCCCGTTGGTCTCTTTTTTAATAGTACCTCCTTCATGAATTTCTGATACAAGGACATTTTCTCGAGTGCTTCAAAGAACGATATGTTAATCTCTAGATTTTTGATCAATTTGAGAAATTTATCAATGTCTTTCTTTTTTGTGTCCTTCTTTTCTACTCGAGAGGGATATGATAACTTAATCAATGTTTTAGTCTCCTTTGCACTCTTCTCTTCAGTTGGATTCATAAGTGACACCACTTCTTCCTGCTTTTTCTTATTCTCTCTCACTTCTAACTCTACTTCTATGACATGATCATCAAATTTTACCTCTTCTTATTTTTCTTTAGCCACTTTCTGACTCCTTATTGTGACAACATTAACGTTCTCATGATTCTTTTGATTTCCTTGTGCTTGCAGAGATAATTGTAGTGCAATCTGTCCCATTTGAACATCTAAATTTTTTATTTTAGTTATGGTATTCCTGTGATTGCTTCTTGTCTCTTCTTGGAATTTATAAGTGTGGGCAGCCATCTTTTTAATAGCTAACTCCAATTTCGCCTTTTGTGGAGTTTGTTACTGATTGTCTTTCCAGGAGAAGTTGGGATGATTCTTCCTTCCCGGATTATAGGTGTTAGAATATGGACTATTATACTTCAAGAATTTTATCTCCTTAATTTGTTGTAGGGTTTAAAGACATTGCACAGTAATGTGTGGTCCACTGCAAATTTCACAAACAACATTTTGTACCTGTTGAACCCGAGTTACCTGTTGAGCACTTATTTTCATTGCCTTCAACATTTTCTCCACTTTTGCAGCAACTGCTTCTTCAATTCTGAGTTGTTTGTTGGCTTCCAAATTTAAATCAATAACTCCCTCGATTTTCTTGTAACCCTATCATACAATTCCAGGTGTTCATATGCAGCAATGACTTTAATGATCTTCTTAATACCAGTGGCTGTTGTAAAGTTGGATGAGCCACCGACAGATGTTTCAATAAGCTGCTTTGTTTTCATTCTGAGGCCATTTACAAATATCCGCATCTATTTAGTTTGATCCATATTGTGAGTGGGACAAGCTACCAATAACCTCTTGAACCTCTTATCTGCATCACCTAGTGACTCTCCTTTTTTCTGCTTAAAATTCACAATATCACATCTTTTGCGAATGTAAAAAGAAATAGAAAGTATTTGTCAAGAAAAGCCTTCTCTGTGTCTTCCCAAGTAGTAATACTCCCAGCAGGTAATGAGTAGAACCATTCTTCAGCATTTTCAGAAAGCGTGAACGAAAACATTCTTAATTTCTTTGCTTCTTCAGAGTGTCCCTCAATCTTCAAAGTAGGGCTCATACTAAGAAACCTTTTCAAATGCTTATTCACATATTCATTTATCTTCCCGGTGAAATATCTATTCTCAAGCTGTCGGATTGTTGAAGGGTGTAGCTGAAAATTTGCCACAATTATCGGTTGATTCATGATAGTCAACCGATCTGCTGAAGCATTTTCTCCTCCATAGTCCCCAAGAAGTCTCTCAGTTGTTGGTAGATTTTCACCCATAGTTTCTTCTTCCTTTTCGAACTCTGAACCTGAATAATCTTAGACAACTTCTTCTTCTTATTCCAATTTAGCCAATCGAGCTCGTCTGTGCCTTACGTGCAGAGTTCCTTTGATTTCTGCATCATAAGGAAATTCAGCTGAGGGCTTTCCTCACATACAAAGGTTAGACACAAATTAGTAATGACAAAATATAAAAATAACAGAAAATAAAATTTTAGTTGTAGAGCAACAAAATTTTAAATGAACTCAAATTAAATTTGATATTTTGGCAGTCCCCGACGACGGCACCAAAAACTTGATCAAAAAATTAACAAGTGTACTAATTTTCCAATATAGTAATAATGGGAAATTCCAAAGTAGCGATCTCAAGGACTGCGTATCAGTATCGAGTTTAATTTGTGGTTCAATTAAACAAAAACTTAAATTGGAATTTTGATTGGAAATTCTCACTTAGTAGTAAGTAAAAATAAGCAGAAATATAAATTGGCTTTTTCACATATATGAGTAACATGCTAGGGTAAAGTGTATAATTTTCCATGTAACAACCTTGAATCATGATTTCTTCAACAAGTTCATAATACCAATTACCAGCTCTTTAGCTTATTTTCCCCTAAGTCCTTAGTGGGAAAACCTAATCATTCATCCTAAATCCTAAGTCCTTAGAGAATTATGATGAAATCAAGCCTTTGTTTTATCAAGAGTTAACCGGTAACTATAGGGTATCCCTAGTCCTAGGAGATATCTACTACAGTCTAATCATACAAAAACCTTACCAACCGCAGTCCAGCTAATTGTTAACCGTAAATCAGTCTTTGTTGGTCCGACAAAGAAAGCATAAAAACCTTGTACAATCAAACTGAATATGAAAAATATATAGATTAAAGAAATTGGAATCCAAAGTCATTTACAGAATCAAATTAGGGACACCTCTAACGTTGAGGAGTTTAGCTACTCATATTGTTTAAAGTATTTCAGAATAAAAATTAGACATTACAAATTACTGGTGAACTTTGATCTTCAATTGCTTCTACTCATGAAAAGTTTTTGTTCTCCAACAATTGCATATGCTTCAATCCTCAATCGTAGAAATTCTCGGTTGGTAAAAAGTCTCCTAATTCCTTGTGAAAACTCATCTAAATAGTCACAATTCACTCAGATCAGTTGGAAGTACCCAAAATGCCCCCACAACTTAACATATGAACAAAATAGGAAAAAGTCAAGAAATCAGCGTGTTAGGTGACACGGGCACTCGTGTTGCCTTTCTAGAAAATTGCATTTTTCTTTTCTGGTATAGACCTCCTGACACGGGCCGTGTCAGACCCTTGACTTGCTATTTTCTTTTTTTCACGTCCTTCCTTCATCCTGACACAGTTCGTGTCAGGCCTCGTGTAGCATAATATTTTAACTTTCTCCGAAACTCCGAATTTTGCACTTTTTCGTCCTGATTTGTCCCGATTATTTCTCCGAGCCTACAAATAGTAAAACACACAATCAACACATAAAAGTAATAAAATAAAATAAAACACTCAACAATATAAAAAAAAGTCAAATCAAAAATAAATAACGGTGTAAAAACTACGGATCAATAATAAATTATCATATAAAAGCTAAAGTCTATGAGAGGAGAATCTATAACCTTTTTAATTTAAAAAGGACCTATGCTTTTACCGTTAAACTAATGTACTAACATAAATTATATGATTTTGCAAATAAAATATATATAAATTAACTAACAATTTGTTTTAATTAAAAAAATATATACTTTTTATATATTATAAAAATTTATGAAATTTCTTTTCATTTTTGAGTAGGTCTAATCTATAATTACAAATTTATAAAATATTATAATAGTATTATTTTTTCATATAAACTGAGAATACTTGAGTAAGATATTTAACACAATCACATATATGTTATATTGTAAGTTGTTAATTTACATCAACTAAAAAATTAAAAAAATGTAATTTAATAAATCATATATATATATATATATATATATATATATATATATATATATATATATATATATATATATATATATATATATATATATATATATATATATATATATATATATATATATATATATATTGGTTTCACCATTGTGATCAGTCCCACAACAGTTCTAAACACATATATTATGATACCAATATAACAATCAACACTTGTGAAATATCATCATATAAATCCTGACCATAGGGGTTAGGCAAACCCCATTAGGTCAAAATAAATACAATATGCATAAGCAAACATCATATAACATCAATCAATATAAACATATAATATATGGGAATGATCAATACAATATATGTATAACATACAAAATCTATTGGCGTTGATGAGAGGGTAAGGGAATCCCCGTTATCCTGTTGTCTAAAATCCACCATATAGTAAACAATCTCCCTACTTATCTTAATTGATGCTTTCACAAAAGTCTTGACGGCCCCTCCCTCTCCCTTCCCAAAGCTCTCATCTTCGTCTCTCAAATGTGCTACTTCTCACAAATTTTAGATTTTTGTCGTACCCTAGCCTTCACCCTTACATTTAATATTTATAGCCCCAATTAATCTCATTTTCTCATATCACCTCCTACTTACTCCAACACCCATATTCCATAATAATTTGTTTTAACGTTCTTCTCTAACGGTAAAAATAAAATAAATCCCATATTTATTTTATTTTATTTTTCTAATTAAATGTGACAATAAATTCAATAATTTGTTTAGAGGTAGATATCCAACAAGAAAATATTCAACAAAAGAATATTTCTAATTCTTGTAAGAAGTTTGATGAAAGAGGAGAAATAGATAAAGTATTAGATGAGATTTATGCATTGTTTGATACTATCAAGCTAAATATAATATGGAAACAAACCCTTCAATTCCTCAAAATAATGAAATTCCTACTAAACAAAAGGAAGAAGAAGGATGATGTGTTTTTCGTGTCATATATTCTGCCCTAATAAAAATCGAAAGAACAAGCTTAGGACGTTAAAGAAACGCTTAATAGGAGGCAACCCAACAAATAAGTTTTTACTTCATTTGCAATTTTAAATTTTATGTTATTTCAATTAATCGTTTTTATTTTATAGCATGTTATATTAAGGAGCAGTGTGACAAAGACTTGAGAAAGGGATTGAAAGAAGAAAGAGAGATTAAAAACTCTCTCTAATCTTAAATTTTATCTCTAATCTATTTGCACTTTCTAGTTTTGTTGTTGTTATTTCGGGCAATGGGTCCAAAATCAAGCCACGCCTCTCGAGAATCAACATCAATATGACGAGGACAGTATGAACCAAACATAACCAATACTTCAACAATACCATGCAAGACGTGCAAGAATTTTTTCGCTCCTATGACATGTGAATTTAAAGTTTTTAGAATTTGTATTATTTTCTGTAATTTCCTTTTACATCCTACAAGTCAACCTCTCAAGTAAACCAATAGTAGTATTTAAAATACTTGGCTCTCGTTTATACCACTTCACTAATGTTTTACTTAATGAATGAGTTTGCGGTTGTTGTTTCTTGCAGTTAAAATTTTGCAACTTTAGTAATGAACAGATGAACCAAAAGAATCACTAGATAAAAATGTAATCAGCAGGAAAGTTCCTTACGGATTGAACGAGAAGGAATAAAAAGGTAATAAACAAACTTGTACTCAATCTCCGGATACCCAGCTAGTAAGGGTTGAGCCAAATTTTTCCACATTTTACAATTCCTTTCATTGAGTGTATCCATGCATTACTATTTTATCAGGTTTGAACTATTTTCGATTAAATTTATTTGGTTTGATTTACACACACCGAGGCAGTTATTTATTATAAACTCTGAGCCTTTTTAAGCCAACGTGTATTAATATGAATATCCTTTGCTAACCATTTTGAGTTTAGTCTTTTGTTTCAGTGACCTAGCCTTATCATTTAGCCATTTGACTTGAAAGATTAAATCTTTTCACCCTCTCTTTGGAGTTAGGTAGATTTTTTTAGTTTTCATGTCTTATGTAAAAGAATAAGTTTGGGGTTTCTCTTGGAAGTGAGCAAAATTTAAGTTTGGGGTTGGGGTACTAGAGATATTTAGTAAAAAATTCAAAATTTTGAGAAAATAACAAGTTAAAACAACTTCTTCAAAAAAAAGAAAGAAATGGAATGCAAAATAAATACTGAAGACCATAAAAGTATAAATCTCTAGTATCTAGAGTCAGGAAAAGAGTTGATGTGGTATCAAAAGGAGAACTAGGTACCTAACTCCAAATATTTAAGCCTACTTTCCCAAAAATATCCTACTCGAACATAAGCCCCATTATAACCGGAGAAATCCTAAAATGTGTGTGTTTTGATTACTTTGATGAATTTTATTAGAATGTGATCAAAATCAGTATAAATTGTTGTGCGTGTTGATATAAAGATTACCCTATCAAATTGAGTGAGTTATAGTGAGATGAGACACAACCTGAGTATTTGACAAGGTTGAGGAGATTATTCTAAATTTTTTGGATTGAAGTCGGGAACTAGAAAGATGATCATGTAACGAAAATATTGAAATGGTGATGTTAATTATATTGTTGTAATTTGTTTTTGTTTGAAATGTGCAGTTTCAGGAAAGTTACTTGAGGACAAGAAACAAGTTAAGTTTGGGGTTATGATGACACTCATTACATATATTTCGTCGAGAAATCAGAGCAAAATCAGTCAAAGATGAAAAAATACAAAGCATAAAAAGGCCAAAGAAAGATGCAAAAATCACTCAGTATGAATAAATAAGGACTTGGTGAAAATTGGATGGAAAAAGGAGCCAAAACGCAAAAGTTACTGGAATAATAATGCAGTGTATTGCACAACATCACGTGTGTGACACATAATTGCACAGGGAATCATACGCCATTGCACGCGTGATACATCATTGGACATGCCATCACACATCATTGTGCGTGTGATAAATCATCGCACATGCCATCGCATGTACAATGGGTATTTTTCTTGGCTTTTCTGAAGCATTTTGAACCGATTTGACACCTTTAAAAGGGAATTTTTGGAAATTTCCCAGGTATTCTGATTTAGAGACAGAAAGTGACAACAAGGAGCACCAGGAGAGAAATTTTGGGAGCATTGGAAGTCATTGAAGGCTAGTTTCTTCAAGGTATTTTCATGCAAACTTCAGCATCTATATTGGTAATTTATATTTGTAATATGAGTAGCTAATCTAATCTAGATTAGGTTTTATGAGATGAACTTGTATTGAACTTTTTGGAACATATGCTTAATTTGGTATTATACGCATAATTGAAATTATATTTCTATTTAATTGTCTCTTGTGCATATTACTTTTTGATCTGAACTGGGCTCAAACTTGCCTTACTGTTGGGGAGGCCCAATCCAACACTTTTGTACAAGGCCCAAAGGTAAGCAACCCAAGCTGGAGATCATTGGGAAACTCTTCACGCGTCTGTTAGGGAACATGGCTCACGTGTCCCCATCATTGTTATCATAATTTCCCTCCAGAAATCACGGGTCCAACCCCTATTCTCCCGTGGCAGTTTACCAGTGGGGGTGAACGTGTTAGACTCCATACACACGTAATCCCTGGTCGTCTTTATTATTGAGCCTTATCATGGCCCAACATTAGGAACCTTGGCCTAGTACTAGGGGCTATAAATACCCTCTCATTTGAGAGGGTCAGGTATTCATTCTCACATACTCATACTCACACTTGCTTGCACTCTCCCTGGAACTTACTTTGGCATCAGAGTGTCTTGCAAGTACCCCCCATCTCGCTTTCAACCTCAGCTCGTCGAAGGCCTTGACGATCCATTCTGGTCAGGTACGATCAGTGGCCTTTTCTCCTATGGTGATCAACAAATTTCTTGGTAGGACTGAAGAACCTTAAGCTAAGCTAGAGGATTCAGATGATCAGGTCTGCATGGAAATCGCTGGTGGACAAGTGAGGGATTGGCCTAATGATGGAAAATTGTCATCTGGTAGACTTATTCTGAAGTATGCCATTATTCATAGGATTGCTACTACTAATTGGGTGCCCACTCAACATACCTCCACTATTTCCACTGGTCTTAGGAAGTTCATTTTTGTTGTTGGTACTAAAAGGATTTTTGATTATGGAAGATACATCTTTGATCAAGTCATGAAGCAAGCTACATCTACTGCTGTAAAGATGCACATCTATTTTCTCTCACTCATATGTGGAATTATGTTGAAACAACACCCTAGGATCTTGTTATCTAATGACAATGTGAAGAAAATGGCATCCCCTTTATCACTGCATCAAGAATTGTTTGGTGGAACACATGTTCAAGACATTGTTGTAACATCTTTGGAGGCACCTGTTCCTAAAACTTCAAGAGGTGAAATAATTTCTCAATTGAAAGAGACTTGCAGGGAGTCGGAGGACTCTATCAAGACTGGCACTCCTAGAAAATCTAAGCTTGAAGATTTAATTAAATCCTTGATAGAGGAAACTAAAAAGGAAGATGAAGCCGTTGAGTCTGAAGGCAACAGTGCATCTGAAAATGATGTATATGATAAGAATACATCTGATGGTGATGCATCTGCAAGAGATGGAACTGATGGAGATAGTGATGAATATGGTTCTGATGATGATAATGGTACTAGTGTTGCAGTTGCATGAAGACTGTAGCTTTTTTCGTTTTGTTTGCCTTGTTTTATTTTATCTTAGTTTATGACTTTGTAAGGGTTAAATACCTAGGATATTTTTAGTTTCTTTTTGCATCTTATCTCTTAAAACTTTAGGTGCTCAAATTTTCTAATGTTGTCTACTTATCTTTGTCATATTATAGCTAAAAATAGGGAGTAATATGATATCGATGGTGTTGGTGTGCTGGTGCTGATACTACTGTTGAGGGGGAGTTATTGAGGGTGAGTCCCTGCTCTGGACTAGAGGCTCTGAAGAGATATCAGACATGATGTCTTGACATCATGGTGTTGAGAACTTATGTTCTCTATTCGTTACAGCTATGCTAGTATATCAACTAACTACTATTTGTGTCTCTGTTTTTCTTTTGCTCCTCTTAACCTTGCTAATGTGTTTTTCGTTGTTGTGTCTCTGATGTGTGTGTTTAATTTACTTTCAAACATATTTTATGGTGTATTTTTGTTTGCAAGAGTTATTTGGTTGTTTTAGCCAAAATGTATCAAAGGGGGGATTGTTATTTCTCTGAAATTATGATTGGCGTACATTTTGGTTAAACCAACTTGACAGCAACATGTTGAACAAAATGTTCCAACTTGCATATTTCAACATGTCGAATGAGATATCTCAACCAAAAGGATATGACATCGTGTCTGCAGCAGTTGACAGTTATGGTTCAACTGATATGTTAGTTACTGGATATTCAGAGAATATTTAGTTAGTTTATGTGGCGTCCAAGATTGATAAATCAGAGATTCTATGTTGGTTTTCAAAGATATGCAAAGTTTCTAAATATAGACATTTTAGGAAACTAATGATTGAAGACATATTTTCTTGGAGAAGATTTTGCAGACTTTATGCAGCCTCACTACTTCGTTTTTGAAGCCCAACCCAGTCCAGAATAATGTTATATATAGACTGGTGTATACCTATTTTAGGTGGAACTTACGTGTGTGTTTTGTTAGGGTTTTTAGAATTCTTATTGTTGGATTGTAAGTTCTGTCAAGCATTCATAAGCTTTTAAATATTGGATGTTTGTGTGTCAGATGCTCATAAGCTTTTAAGCATCGAGTATTTGTGTGTCAGTTCTTATAAGCTTTTAAGTATTGAGGATTGTGTGTCTTGAAAGAGTGACTTCATGGTTTTGCTCTCTATTGTGTTTAGAGTTGTTCTAATTGTTGAGTGTGATAGAAGTTCAGCAAAGGATAGTGATTAAGTGTGCAGATTGTAAACTGATATGTTTGTTGTGTAGCCTACAAGTTAATATTATCTAGTTAATTTCGTCTCTGGCTTGTAGCCCTCAGAGTAGAAGAGTTGCACCGAACTGGATAAACATATATCTGTGTTATTTACCTTCTGTACTGTTTATTCTGTTTATATATATCTTATTGTTGTGTGTTAAAGTCAGATTCAGCATCTCGACATCTTTTAGAATATCTGAGATCTGATAGTCAGAATTTCACTTTTTCAATACTCATTAGATAATGTAAGAAATTTTCATGTATCAAACAAAAGGCAATAAAGTGTATAATAGTTTGAAAATTTCAAAACAATAAAAATTTGAGTAGTTTCTGTAGTAAAAGAAAAGTGTATCGTATATATAGATTTCTAGATTGTAATCCATAGGGTGTTATTTTATATTCTTGGCTGCTACATCAAAACCAAATTTCGGCAATTCTCTTGCATCAAAACTTTAAATGCACTTAATGTTCCATAAAGTATTTTTTTCGAAAAATTTCTATGTTCATACATGATGTTATACGTATACTGATAAATCAATTTTTGGATTGAAATGATGTAATGAAGAGAATGTTGTTATACTTACTGTTATACATACATGCTTTTATGCATGGTATCATTTTAAATTGATTTATACTTTTGGATGTTAGCTATGCAACAAAAGGATGTTTACAATCTTAATTTTTGTATTCTCTTTATATACAACAGAAATTTCTCTATTCCTGATTTCAAATTGAAGTTTGTTTAAAATATAAATGACCTATTTTCTTTATTTACAAAGGTTTGTTTGTTTTATGGATAGAAAATATATTTATGGGAATGTGATATGAGAAATACAATAATCTCATATTTGTTTTAATTTTTTTTTAAAATTGTTCAAGTATTATCTATGTTTTTAATTATAAGATTTTTTTGAGTTTTTTTCTTATCTTTATAGACAAGATACTTTTTTAACTCCATATGTTAACGTCAACATTTATTTTAGTCCATTAACTTAGAAAAGGTTAATATTAGTCCATTAACTCTTCAATACGTTTTATTTTAGTCCTTTTATCTAATTAGCGACGGAAAAATTCAGAAATCGGTCGCTAAATTCATCGCTAATTAGATAAAAAGACTAAAATGAAACGTTTTGAAGAGTTAAAGCATCAATATGAATTTTTTTAAAGTTAAGGGATCAAAATGAACCTTGACGTAATATACGGGACCAAAAAGATATCTTACCATTTTTATAAGACCATTTTCAATTTTCAAAGTGCATTAATTATTTTTTCTAAACATACCCCTAATTATATTACATCTTTTCTGCAATCAGTAATAAATACACTTGTATAAATATCAATTATTTCTCTCTCCTAAAGATAAACTTATAAAATTGTACCAATAGTCAAATAAATGTAATACTCTAACTAACTTTCTTAATTAGCGTAATTTAGTTTACAAAGTCCTATATTTAGGGATTGAGGTAATACTTTTTATTTTCAGAAATTATTTTACACATGATTTTTTCTATATTTATTATCATGTCTAAAGGGTGGAATCTAACATTCCCATGGGAATAAAACTAACTAGCTACAACTTTCGACTAGTATTCACATTGATTTTATTTTTATTTTTTATAATTTTTAAATTAAATAAAATGTGTAAACGTTTCTTGGAAATTTATTTTTAGCCAAACACATGGATATGAATAGTATTCGCTACAACAAAAAACCCATTTAATAATGGTTGGTAAATACATATAATCACGCAGGTTCAGGCGTTGTTGTGTAGAATATTACTTAAATTCGTTACTTACAATCACAGTTCTGGGACCGTTGTAGTATACTAGAAAGTGTGTGTCATGTCACAACAATTATACTTAACAACCGTTGTGATATATAGGATATTGGGTTCGAAACCCAGCAGCAAATAAATGACATTGGATCACAATTAATATAGGAAACCGTTGTGGAACATACTCATAGTTTATTAAATACCAATTTATATTGTTTGTTTTACCATAACACCTCATTAAAAAAATACAACCATTAAAATTGGTAAAGAATTATATAATCTGAAAATTAAATTGTTCTTGAAAATCAACTTAAACACATTACTGTATTCCGAATTGCATACGACTTATCATCCATATTTTATATTCTTTAACACATATATGGTTCAATGGTCGAATTTCTTCAATGCATTAATATCTTTTATTATTTTTTACCCCATCTTCGTCGTTTATCCTCGTGATTGTTATGATGACTTATCTTCATAACAATCATGATCTTAACAATCACGATGATAAGCGACGACGACGAGGCAAAGTAGAATAATAGATATCGAAGTATTATAGGAATTCGACCATTGAATCATATATTATGTGTTAAAGAATATAAAATATGCAGAATGAGACGCATGCAATTCAGAAAATATTGATTGGTATAAGTTGATTTTCAAATACATCTTAATTTTCAGATTATAAGTTTCTATGCCAATTTAAATGATTGCATTTTTATTAAAAGTGTAGTGAAATAAACAATATACATAGTATATAATAAAATAAACTTCATCTTCTGCCAACCTGTATAAGAATTTAAAGAACAAAACATTGCTAAGTCACAAGAAACCTTTTTCTTATGACTTAGCCATGTTTTGTTCTTGTTTTGAGGATATTTGTCAACAAAAGCATCATACAATAACACAATAAATACATGTAACACAATAAAAAACATACATTTTAGCAACAAAATACTAACAACATACAATATCACAAAATATATTAAGTTGTTTATAGAATGCACCTTTTATTGAAAATAATCGTGAAACTTTGAAGTTTACTAGTTTGTGAAGCAATGAAAAAGAAATACAAGGTGGATGAAGTTTCCACAATTACTTTATACTTCTTGTATTTATTTTTCATTGCTACACAAATCATATGTAGCTAGCTTATCAACTCATATTATACGCTTGCTACCATATGATGTTCATCTAATTTGTGAAGCCATGACAAAAAAATATAAGGTGGATGAAGTTTACACAATAACTTCATACTTCTTATATTTCTTCTCATAGCTTCTTAAACTAGATGAAGTTTGTTGTTGTTCTTGTTTCTTCATTCATTTTTCTTGAGTCATACAAACACTATGAAAATTATCAACATGTGAAACCACAAACTTATTTTTCAACAACACAACATGTAATAACAACACAGAACAACATACAACAATAAAAGAATCATAAACTATCAAACAAGAAGAAAATAATATAAAATATGTGAAACATAACAACAACATATACGAAAACGAGAGAATAAGGAAAAAGAAGAATATTTTTATGTGAGAAGAACAAGATTGACGGCTATATTGTAGAATATGAATGTTAATGACGAAGAAGAGAAAAAAATGAGTTTTAAGATTTTAGTGTGAAAGATACGATGCTACTGTCAATGAGTGAGTATAAATTCATTTATATATAAATATATGCACAACGGTTTACATTACTAATTGTGGTGATATATAAATGTGTCACAACTGTTGAATAAAATAACAGAAGTCGTAACCCTTTATTTTATATTTAAAAATAAATAAAATGAAAAAGACGCGTTTTAACGTTAAATGAATAATATATTTGAAGACACTCAGGTTCAAACTCAATAAAATTTGATTGTATACCACAGTTATGACAACAATTGTTATTATATTCTAACAGTTTTTAATTTAAAAAAAATAATATTAACACCTGAATCTATAGATTTCACTATGATAAAAAAAACCATGGTAAATTGGACGTTGTTATTTATACGTCTTATATTAGTGATTTCTAAGAATAAGAATCTATATATTCTAAAGAATGTTATTTCATTTTTTTCAAAACAAATTTGACTTGAATATGAAAACTAGCTTCTAAAAACAATATGTTTACTGATATAATATCTCACAATGTGTTATCATAGGTAAAAACTATTATTTGACCAAGATATTTATACTTGATGATGTCACGATTAAAATGGGATAATGTCCTTTGACCGAGTTTCTTTTAATTAACAATATTATTCACTCTCTCTAATTTATACCTGTTTATAATTATTTGATTTGGTTCCCCTTTTCACTTTTCATTCATTGGATGGTTATGACATGGTTTTGATTTGACTTAAAGAAAAATAATTACAAAGTGATTAATCCACCACCACAATCATATTTGCTTAACTTTAACAAGCAAAGCTTTAAAAATTTACATATTATAGCAGGTATTTGTATAGTTAAAGCCTTAAACAGAACGAATATTCAAAGTCTAAGGCACAATCATCAATATTATTTATTATATGCTTTATTGTATATGTACCATTGTTTTCTGTTTTTGAAACAAAATTGTCATGGAGAAAATTATTGTTTGAGTCACATAACAATACGTTTTTTTAAGATATTTCGTGATACTGTTAAAATTATTCAAAATAGCTTTTAATAACTACGACGCTTCCAGGATAAAATAGTTTGTTCACAAAAAAATTACGATTATCACTTGTACTGTGATAAATTGTTCAAAGAAATACACCTTCAGATGGTGTTTAAACCACTCGTAATATCTGGAAAAAATTCAGTCGTAGATGGCACATAAGGCCACTCGAAAAACAAAGAAGAAAGAATTTGTATTGAGATTAAGAGAACAAAGAGGGAGAAGAGAGATTTCAAAAATTTAGAAATCTAGTGTACCTTTCCAATGAACTTAGGAATCATATTAATAGGTAAATGATTCAACTAAGTGGAGAGAAAATAGTGGGAGAGTAGAGAAAAAATATTGGAGGGAGTTACTTAATCAAAACTAGGTTTTGATGTATGAGTCATTATTAATAAATACTAATAATTAATTCAAGTAGAATTGACTCCCATAAAAATAGGATGACCCTTTCAATTCATATTAAGTTTCCAACAATCTCCCACTTGAATTTAAAAGTGATATTAAAAGTAAGGTTAAACGTTTCTAAGACCGAGCATAAGCAAATGTGTCTACGACTTGAACCTTTGCGTAACAAGTAGGATTTTGATTCAACAAGAGTGACAATATTGTCTTGAACTCTATCTCAGACATCAGACTCGCACACAACCTTTTCTTAAGGTGTATTCTAATAGCTCGTGCTTTAATGGCCCTACACGTATATCTCGGTTTAGTGAAGGCTCTAGGAATTCTGCCTCGAAATACCATAGGAATCGGCCCCAGTTCCACAATCACCTAGGTGAGTCTATCAAGAGTACTCATGTAGCCTAGTTACTCCTTCATACGGAGTATATATCTCATTAAGAGTTTTTATCATCTCATCCTCTTATCGCTTCAGGATTCATGCTTCTCTTATTTACTCTAGCATGATCGCCTCATATTACCCACAACTTGTTATTATCTATTGGACCTATTTCTTGGGATCTCCAGTCATTTAGATTGGGTTACCATCATGAGCAACTCATGTTTCTATAGGCATTAGTCACATCTTATATGATGTAGTATATACTTTCTCTCTAGCTAATCCTTTCGTCAAATGATCTGTTAAGTTTTCATCAGTGCGTACATAATCCACTCTTACGGCTCCTTTAGAGATAAAATCTCTGATGGTGTTGTGTTTTCTTCTTATTTGACATCTTTTACTATTATAATAACGGTTCTCAATTTTCGCACTCGCTTCTGCGAGGTCTTTCATATCAAATTTGTTACACAACAATGATTTCATATCATTAATGGCCTGAATGTTTGATCTAAATATGAGTAGATCATCTATATATAGATATATGATAGTGCAAATGCGATTCTCATATTTGTAATAAATATATTTGTCACTTTCATTCACTTTGTACCCATTTGATATCATTAAGTTATCAAACTTTATGTGCCATTGCTTAGGAGCTTGTTTTAGTCAATACAGAGACTTGTCTAACTTACAAACCTTGTTTTCTTCTCCATGGATCACAAACCCTTCTGGTTGTTCCATATAGATTTCTTCTTCTAAGTCAACAATTAAAAAAGTTGTTTTAACATCCAATTGGTGTACTATTGAGTTATAAATGGAAGCTATTGAAATAAGTACCTTAATGGATGTAATTCTAGTGACTGGAGAGAAGGTGTCGAAGAGATCTATATTTTCTCTTTGTCTAAAACCCTTGGTGTAATACGGTGAGAGAACTGACTTGGGATTTTTTGTGTTTGATCGTAATTGTTGCGGTTAGCAAGAGTCATCACCGACTTTTCTTTTATCCAAATAAGGAAAGGGTGAAAAGAACAGGAAAGACCTTTGAGATTATTTCTTGAGTTCGGGGGGTAGATTATGAAAAGGGAAGGTATTAGTACTCTTTTCATCCATAGTTATCTATGAGCTTTTAGTTGCTTGCTAGATTACTTACTTTGTTTGAAAGTGTTCTTTGTGGTGGTTTTTGAAATTATTTTTGAAAAGGCGCCTTCGTTTAGGAAAACTTTGTAATGGTTCTCGTTTTATAAGAACGTATACAAAGTGTTGGACTTTTGAAAATATTTTCAATTTTTTGAAAGTGTTTGGTGTGTATTTGCAAGGATGTTTGTTTTGAAAGTGAGCAAGCAACTAGGAACGTCTCTACCTACTCAAAATTCTTTTGTTCATTTCTCTCTTCCTTTGATATTGCTATCTTATCATTGATTGGTAAGAATCCTTATCTTTGGATGTAAAGGGACGGGCGTGGGTCATCGTATAGTCATGACAACAATGTTGTAAGATATCTTAGCATTTCTCTTGCGGGACTAAGATCATTGGAAATGAAAAATTTGAAGCGTCATCGAGGGACTATGATCTTGTATTTTGATTGTTTTGCTAAGACGTCTCACATGCATAACATGACCATTTTTTATAAGGCAGCAAGCGGACTTACCCTAGAGGGTGCATGTGTGAGTAGTGTGATTTATTTTCATGCATTTAGTCTTTGATTAGAGGTTGTCTATTTGTTGATTTTATCTTCTCATACAAATCCTAATTACTATAATTTATATGAAAGCGATAAATTGCGGAAAGTAAATAGTCTATGCTATTACAATCATTAGGGGGGATGGGGTGTACAAATTTACAAATGGGGATTGCAAGAAATTAAAGTCCTAAGTATCTATTACAATCATATTGAAATAATGTACAAGAAATGAAATGGGCTTGTTTTGTTTTTGTTAAAAGAAGAAAATAAGTTTTCTTAAGAAATTTTTTTAGTCTTTTAATTTTAAAAGAAATAAAATAAAGCATGTAAAAAATGTTTTTGGTGTTTTTGATTAATGAAAATAAAAGTGATATTCAAAATAATAAAAGGGAAAAGAATCAAAATCAGCGTATTGCTGAAAGGACAAAAGTAAGGGGCGGACACTCTGACTCTGACGCACTGCAAATCAGAAAGTAAATGTTAGCAGAAAAGGGGAAGGTCAGAAGTTCTGGGTCCGAGCACACTAAAGTTCTGGGGTTGCTGGGAACAAGGTAAATCCTAGAAGTTCTGATGCAACTGACATCCTAGAAGTTCTAATGTTACTGGAAGGTCAGAAGTTTTGGTTGTTGAGAATCTGGAAGTTTGGATGATGGGTGTATGAGGTGTCAATGTTGTTGGATGGGAATGTCTAGAAGTTCTGGTCCAACTAAAGGGGTGAAAATGTCAGGAAATAAACATAAAAAAGGTGTTTCTGGGACTAGAACTCAGGACCCATAACACTAATGTCTTATGCGTGCATTCTCTACCACTGGGGTGGCTATACATCCGGTATTAGAAGCAAAAACATAAACATGTATTACAAAGTAAGTTCTGATGATGATCTTTATCTCCTTCTTCACGCCAGTCAGAGCATCTGCAACTTAGCCATTTCTCAACTGTGATACGGTGGCCAGAACCGGAACGTGTTTCCCTCTTTTTTAGGAATTGTTGGTTTGCGTTTTGCGTTTTGCGTTTGTGTTCGCAAAATGTCGCGGTAAGCAAGAGTCGCCACTGAATTTTATTTTATCCAACAAGGAAAGAAAAAAAGCACAGAAAAATTCATTTTTCGAGATATTTCTGAGTACGGGGGGTAGATTATAGAAAGGGAAGGTATTAGCACCCTTTCTATCCGTAGTTATCTACGGGCTCTTAGGTACTTGCTCATCATTTTCAAAATTGTTTTCTTTGTGTTTGTGTGATTTGAAAAGCTTTTGTTTTGACTTTGATTTAACTCTTGCTTCTGTCTTCAAGAGTGTAATGAAGTGTTTTTGAAAACTTTGTTTGTAAAGGAGTGTAAGTGTGAAAAATTTAAAAGTTTGTTTTGATTGATGTGATACGGTGGGAGAACTGACTTGAGGTTTGCGTTCGTATTTGCAAATGTTGCGGTTAGCAAGAGTCGCCACCGACTTTTTATTTTATCCTAAGGAAAGGTTAAAAAGCACAGCAAAAAACCTTTTGAGATGTTTTCTTGGGTTCGGGGAGTAGATTATAGAAAGGGAAGGTATTAGCACCCTTTCTATCCATGGTTATCCATGGGCTCTTAGTTACTTGCTTAGATCACTTGCCTTTTGTTTTCAATTGTTTTAAATGGTGCTTTGAGTGTGTGGGTTTTGAAAATGTTTTGAAAAGAGGCCAATGTGGTGGCAACCTTTGCAATGATCCATGTGGGGATGTATACAAAGATGTATGTCTTTTGAAAAGGTTTTCATTTGTTTTTGAAAGTTGTTTTGAAAGTGTAGTGTTGTGTGGTTTTGAAATTAGGCAAATGTTTTGTTTTGCAAGTCGATTCAAGTAACTAAGAGGTTATCTACTCCTAAATTTCTCAAAAGATCATTGCTATACTTTAACCCTTTTAACAAGTTTGCACCACCATTGTATTTGGTGGGCAACCTTGTGTTAGGATGTGAAAGGGACAGGCGCGGGTCATCGTTTAGACCATAATTGTAACGACGTTAAATGTCTTTGGGCAATTTCTCTAAGGGACTTGATCATTTGTTTTTGTTTGTTTTTTTTGAAAAAGTTTTATCGAGGGACTATGATCATTCAAACTGTTTGCTTTGCCCAAAGATGTTCAACATACAATATGGCCCATTTATTTGAAGGCAACAAGTGGAATACCCTAGGGGGTGCAAGTGTGATTTGTGTGTTCATTTTCATGCTTGTTTATCTTGCATTAGGTCAAACTATTTTTTGTCGTTTTTTCGCATACAAACCCTAATTCTAACATGTTATCATTAGAAAGCAATAAAAATGCGAAATTAAAATTACTAAGCTATTACACAACCAAATATGGGAAGGGGGGTACAAATGTTCAAATGGGGATATTGACAAGAATTTAAATCTAAATTATTACAACAATTGGATATTTTGCAATGCATAATTAAATGTAAATTAAATAAATATGTGAAATGTAAAAAGAAAGTTTCTATGTGTATGAGAAAATATTATTTATGTAAAAGGAAAAAGAAAATAAAAATGTATTTATTTTTTAGTATTTTGAACCTAGGGTGAAAAACCCTAATTTTTAAATAAAAGGTATTATTATCTAATTTAATTCTACTATTTATTTATTATTTGTAAGAAAAATAAAATAAAATGAAGTGTATTGTGAAAAAGGTATTTTTTTGTATCAAATATTAAATAAAATGAAAAAATCAAGTATTTTTATATTTTTGTCTTAAATATATTAATAATCATATATATATATATATTTATATTAAACCCTAAATATGTATTATTCTAGAAATAAATATTTATTTAATATTTTAATAAAATAAAATAAAAGAGTATTTTTTTGTGTAAAATATTTTCATAAAGTAAATAAAAATAAAAAAGTGTATTTACATTATTTTTCATTTATTCTAATAGTTAAATATATATATTTATGTACAAACTAAACAAATAAACAAATAAATATGCAATAAATACAAAAAATAATGAAAAAAATATTTTTAATTTTTAAATGACATGAGAAAAAATAAACAAAGTCAGCCAAAAAAGAAAAAGTCAAAAATGTTAAAAAATGAGCAAATGGGCTCAGGGGGGTGTAAACATGAAAATGGGGTGCAAAAAGAAAACAAATCCAGGCCCAGCCCAGACCACTCCTTCTTCAACCTCTGTACAGCCTCCTTCAAGCTAAAACACGCGTTTTTTATCTCTGGATTCCTGGCTTTTTAGCAAAAACTCATAACATGAAAAATGTAGAGCATTAAGAGACGGTTTCAACCATATAAAGAACATGTCCTATCTCTCTAAGATGAGGGAGAATTTCTCTCCCCCTCTTTCCTGACCTAGTTTTTCTACCATTTTCAGAGCTCAAATTCTCTTCACTCAGATAAAAGAAATGAAAAGTAAAGCTATGTACATGTTCAGGGCTATGAGTAGGACTTTGTTTCTTCACAAACTTAAGACTAAAGATGCCTAATAAGAGAGATACGAATTCAAACTTTTACCTGTGCAGTTGAACTTCTATGTGGAGAATGAGAGACTTTCAGTGCAATGTAATGATTGGAAAAGCTTCCTTGAGGTCCAGGGATGCTTTTTCAATGCTCACTTTGTCTTGAACCTTCTTGTATCAAGCTATAGAACTTCACCTGCAAGTCAAAGATGTGAAAATGGTGGAAGTGGTTAGAGCAACTACAGATCGTGCCTTAGCTTCTGGATAGCTTGCATATGTTGTAAGGAAGGTAGAGGAACAGGTTTGGACAGAAATGCTTGAAGGGATTGAGAGATTGCACTCAAACTGCAGGGGCACCCCTGTTTGTGCAGTTTGAGGATGATTCTGAGATGGAGGGTGTTTTGGAGGTCAAGAGCTCGTGTGTTAGCTTGGATATGTTATGTGTAATGTGTTTGACAACTTTGTTCTTGTGTTTGTATGCTGGTATGAGAGATGGCATAAGTTATGGATGTTACTTCTAAGTGAAGCAAGCAAATGTCAACTTGGTTTCTAGGCCAGTACAATGCCTCAATCTATGCTGCACATTTGAGTCTTGATCAGTGGGAAATGTCCATGCCTTTTTGCCTCAAAGATCTGCATTGTACCTCATAGATTTGCAAAGTTGCCATAAAGTAGCACTTTACAAGAATGGATAATATGCTTTTTCTAGTTTAGGCTTGATTTTGTGTGTATTGTCCAAATGAGCAAGATAATGCTAGAGCACAAAGGATATGCATTGAATTATTGAGTGAAAATGGGATTAGAGGCCTGCAATGTAGCTTAAGCATGCTGAATTCAAATTTGCCAAGTTTATGAACATGCTTTGATGAAGAACCAAAAGTGAATTTTTGCCAACTTGTGAAATTCGAATCTCTCAAGTTATGAGGTTGTTTGATGAGTTCTTGGACATTTTGGAAAGCTTGGAATGTGTACTACAATCCATCTTTGAAATGCAATTTGAAATTCCAAGTGGAAGGGTATGAAAAGTGGCCTTGAAGTAGGGTAGAAAACCTTGTCAAAATAGGTCAAATCTCACTAAGTTAAAAGATGGTTTAGTGCCCTTATTCAAAAAATCATAACTTGAGATACAAGCTTCAAATGAGAAAACTTTGTGAATCAAAGTTGTAGATTATGCAACAAGCTACAACTTTCATGTTTTGACTTTTGTTTGAATCCAAATGGATCATGGTGAAAAGATGGGGCAAAGTTGGGAAAAAATTAGGGTTTTTCATAACTTAGAAAAATTCTAAGTTATGAAAAATTCCATTTTCAAACCCTAATTTGCATTTTATGATTTCTTGGTGAACAAGTTTCATGATTTGGCATGTTTTGATGAAAAATGAATCTTGACTCTTGATTTTGACCAAAAAGTCAAAGTTTGACTTTTCAGTATACAGTCAAAATTGATCAATTGACTGGGAAATTCAACTGTCAATCTTGTGTACTTGGGATCTTTTGAGCTTGATGAACATGTCAAGATAATTCCATGGGGTCCTTGAGTCCATATGTGAGCTTGGTTTGCCATTGGCTAGGTCAAACAGTCAAAAATTGCCTTTGTGCAGTCAAAACCCTAAAAATGACCATTTTGCCCTTTTGGTGATCTGATCAAATTTCTTGGGGAATTGTGATTCAAACTTGATCAAATGGTCCATGTGAGTTCATAATGTTGATGTGGATCAAATTTCATGAGGTTTGACTGTCAATTGGCCACAGTTGACTTTTTCCTCAATACAGCTGATTTCTAGGTCAACTGTCCAATTGACTGGGTAAAACTTGGAATCAAGACTTGAAACTTGGTATAGGTAAACTTGGGAGTCCAACATGAAGCATGAAAGTCATCTTAAGCATTTTAGGTCAAAACATCTTTGTGCAAGCACAAACCCTAATTTGAGTCCACAGTGCAAGGAGAAGTCTTGAGCAGAGGAAACCCTAATTGTATCTTGATCCTTAAATGTCTTGTGATGAGAAAATGTTGAGGAAATGGGAGGGAAAATTTTGGGGTACAACAGTTGCCCCTGTTCAATCTTCTTGGACCTGAAGAGTTAGATTGGCAAGTTTGCCTTTCGTGACTCGAGGGTAAAAGGAGATTGGACACTAGAGTGCCCGGAAATTTGCACTCGCATGCTGGAGTCTCAACAATGTGGTGTCGGGAATGGGCTTATAGATGCCATTTGGAGAGATGGTGGATAGGGAGATGGGCTTTGTAAATGCCATCTGGAAACGTGACAGAACTTTGTCGGAAATGGGCTTATAGATGCCATTTGGAAGTGTTGATCGCATAAGAGGTTCCTTAGCGAGAACTTGTGTATTTAAGAAAGACAGATGTTTTCCTGGCTTGTTACAGGTGTTTGATCTTCAGTCTCCTTATGCAGATATGCCCTGGCTAGATACAGGTATCGAATCTACAATCGGTTGCTCACAGATGTGCCCTGGCTGGATACAGGAGTCGAATCTGGAAATGGTCGTCAATAGATATGCCCTGGCTGGATACAGGAATCGAATCTTCGAACTCTTCAGACGTGCCCTGGCTAGATACAGGAGTCGAATCTGGAAATATGGTCAACAGATATGCCCTGGCTGGATACAGGAATCGAATCTTCGAACTCTTCAGACGTGCCCTGGCTAGATACAGGAGTCGAATCTGGAAATGTGGTCAACAGATATGCCCTGGCTGGATACAGGAATCGAATCTGGAGCTGTTGTAGTTGATAGATGTGCCCTGGCTGGATACAGGAGTCGAATCTTTGAACTCTTCAGACGTGCCCTGGCTAGATACAGGAATCGAGTCTGGAAACTGATCACTCTCAGATGTGCCCTGGCTAGATACAGGTATCGAATCTGGAATTGTGACAGTTAAAGGTAGTCGTTTTTGAGATTGTCTTTTTCCTGAAAAGGCAAAGACGTAAGCTGTATGCAATGTTATGATGTATGATATGCATGATGTCATGATGTTCAACATGAGATGTTGTATGCCTTTCATCCTGTATGGAAGTAAGATGTATGAAAATGTGAAATGTTTATGAGTGTAATTTCATCTTAGGAAAATAAATCCTTGACGAATGGCTGGGAAACTGCTTTGCGGAAGAGATACTTGGCCGAAGCTCTGATGAGAGGCCTGCTGAGGACCTTAACGATGGATTCCGCTGAGGATAATGATGATAAACTCCGCTGGGGAATACCAAAGATAGACTTCGCTGGGGATTGAAGGAACTTTTGCCGAGAACGGTCTTCCGTGGCTTTTAGCTGAGGATAACCCAGTTATAAGTCCTTGTGAGGAAATAACTCTAAATAAAACTTGGGCGAGACGTTCGTACTTCGCCGGGGAATGTTGTGCCTTTTTCAGGATCGACGGGGAATCGACTCCTGCTTGGGGGAAGTGCTGCTGAACTTTGTTTTACTCTGCGGGGAGCTAAGATGATTTGGCCACATTTTCAGTTGAACCTACCTTGGTGCCTTGGTGGACAAAACAACTAGACCGCATTAGACAACTCCACATCGCCCCTGTCTTTGATGTCATTTGTAATTAATCTCTCTTTTCATATGCAAACATTTATGAATCAGCAATTTAATGTCAAATGCATATATCAAAAATGAACATTGGACGTTCTTCGCAAGACAAAACAGAAAAAAGAAAAACAATGGCAATTTGTATGGACAAGTGAATTTGTATTGATTTAAACTTTGCCTGTGAATAGGCGTTTTTTGTACAAGAGGCTGACATCCTAGTAAGAGGACATCGCCAAAAGTATAGAATTTACAATTTGAAAAAGAAAACAAAACAGCTATGTGAACAATCCCACTGGGTTCCAACTCTGCTATTGCCTTTATGTCTTCGGATGTCTCATCGCTTTGCTGCTTAGTTGAAGATGAAGCCGATTGATCAATGCCGAAATCTGGAGCCAGATAGTTGGTACCGAATTCCGGACGCGAAGTGATCCAAAGAGACATAGTGTTACGCTTTTATCCCTAACTTTTGCCTGGACCGCCCTTTCGGGTTTTCGGTCCACCGGGATACCCATTTTTGCCCAAGCCGCCCTTTCAGGTTTTCGACTTGCCGGGTGTACAGATTTTTTTTCATTTCATCCCTTATTTTTGCCCGAACCCTTTTGGTTCGCCGGGAAGCCCTTATTTTTGCCTAGGTATGTCAACCTAGCGGGTCTTTTATTTATGCGTAGTATTTTTTCACTATGTCTGCATTGGCGGGGTGAGGAAGGTCGTCACCATCCATGGTGGTTAGGATCATGGCTCCTCCTGAGAACACACGCTTAACCACAAATGGCCCTTCGTAAGTAGGGGTCCATTTGCCCCGGGGATCACTTTGAGGAAGGATGATGCGTTTGATTACCAGGTCCCCAACTTGATACTCTTGCGGTCTGACTTTCTTGTTAAATGCCCTGATCATCCGTTTCTGATACGTTTGACCGTGACAGATAGCAGTGAGCCTCTTCTCGTCAATCAGATTTAGTTGATCAAGTCGAGTCTGGATCCAATCATCTTCATTCAAGTCTGCATCCTTCATTATCCGGAGAGAGGGTATCTGGATTTCGATCGGCAAGACTGCCTCCATGCCGTAGACCAAGGAGAAAGGAGTTGCCCCGGTTGATGTCCTTGCTGAGGTGCGGTACCCATGAAGAGCGAACGGTAACATCTCGTGCCAATCTTTGTAGGTCACTGTCATCTTCTGCACAATTTTCTTGATATTTTTATTGGCTGCCTCTACAGCCCCATTCATCTTCGGCCGATAGGGGGAAGAATTGTGGTGTTGTATCTTGAATTGTTCACAGAGTTCAGTGATCATTTTGTTATTGAGATTGGTACCATTGTCCGTAATGATTCTTTCTGGGACTCCGTACCGACAAATCAGATTATGCCGGATGAATCGTGCCACGACGCTCTTGGTTACTGTGGCATAGGAAGCTGCTTCGACCCATTTCGTGAAGTAATCGATCGCCACCAAGATGAAACGATGCCCATTGGATGCCGTTGGTCGGATCTCACCGATCATATCGATGCCCCACATTGCGAAAGGCCAAGGTGCCGTTAGGACATTCAAAGGAACTGGAGGGATATGCACCTTGTCAGCATAGATCTGGCACTTATGACAAGTCCGGGAGTGTTGGTAACAATCGGCTTCCATCGTGGACCAGAAATATCCTGCCCGAAGGATTTTCTTAGCCATGGTGTGTCCACTGGAATGGGTCCCAAATGTACCTTCGTGCAGTTCCATCATAATTTTCTCTGCTTCAGCCTTATCCACACAACGTAACAGGGTTGAATCATGATTCCGTTTGTAGAGAATGCCGTTGCTGAGGAAGAATTTTGCAGCAAATCTCCTCATGAACTTCTTGTCGTTGACAGATGCACCTTCAGGGTATTCCTGAGCTTCCAAGTACCTCTTTACCTCGTGATACCAGGGTTTTTCAGTCACCTTCTCAGCCTCGAGCTCGCAGCAGTATGCCGGTTCATCCAACTTCCAGATTATGATTTGAGGAGCCTCATTGTCCCATTTAACTTTGAACATTGAAGACATCGTGGCTAGTGCGTCCGCTAGCTGATTCTCCTCTCTGGGGAAATGTTCAAAAGTTATCTCTTCAAAGTGAGGGAGCAAGGTTGACACATACTCCTTGTAAGGAATGAGATTCGGGTGTTTCGTATCCCACTCGCCTTTGACCTGATTGATCACGAGAGCGGAATCTCCGAAGACACTTAGAAACTTGATCCTCAAATCGATCGCAGCTTGTAAACCCATGATACATGCCTCATATTCTGCCATGTTGTTGGTGCAGCTGAAACATAATCGGGCGGTGAGTGGAGTATGAGTCCCTTTGGGCGATATGATTACAGCTCCGACGCCGTTACCCAAAGCATTGGAAGCTCCGTCAAAATGCATAGACCATCGGGATCCTTCCTCAGGTCCTTCATCCGGTCCAGGTACTTCACAGTCAGTTACCACCATGATGTCTTCGTCCGGAAAATCAAAGTTCAATGATTGATAATCGTCCACAGGTTGGTGTGCCAAATGATCAGCCAGTACACTTCCCTTAATTGCTTTCTGAGTTGTATATTGGATATCATATTCTGTTAAGATCATTTGCCATCTCGCTATTCTCCCAGACAGAGCGGGCTTTTCAAATATGTACTTGATGGGATCCATCTTTGAAATCAATAAAGTAGTGTGAGTCAGCATATACTGTCTCAGCCGGCGAGCAGCCCATACAAGAGCGCAGCAAGTTTTCTCAAGCAGCGAGTAACGAGACTCACAGTCGGTAAACTTTTTGCTCAAGTAATAAATAGCGTGCTCTTTTCGGCCAGACTCGTCATGCTGCCCCAGCACACACCCCATTGAATTATCAAGCACTGTCAAGTAAAGTATCAGAGGTCTTCCTTCCACCGGTGGCATAAGAATAGGTGGCTCTTGGAGATATTCCTTTATTCTTTCAAAGGCGGCCTGACATTCATCATTCCAGCGTACCACTTGATCTTTCTTCAGTAATTTGAAGATTGGCTCACAAGTAGCAGTCAGATGTGAGATGAATCGGGCAATATAATTCAGTCGTCCTAGGAAACCTCTGACTTCTTTCTCTGTTTTTGGCGTCGGCATCTCTTGAATAGCTTTAACCTTGGCAGGGTCCACCTGGATACCTTTATCACTTACAATGAAACCTAGCAATTTTCCGGATCTTACCCCAAAGGTGCATTTGTTGGGATTCAACCTCAGCTTGTATAACTTGAGTCGGTCAAACAATTTCCTCAGATGGTCAAGGTGCTCCTCCTCAGTTTGAGACCTGGCAATCATGTCATCAACGTATACTTCAATCTCATGATGGATCATATCATGAAATAAAGCAACCATGGCACGCTGATAGGTTGCCCCAGCATTTTTCAATCCGAATGGCATGACCTTATAACAGAAGGTCCCCCACTGAGTTACAAATGTAGTCTTCTCCATATCTTCAGGAGCCATCTTGATCTGATTATACCCTGAGAAGCCATCCATGAAGGAGAACACCCTGTGTTGAGCTGTATTATCAACAAGGACATCGATGTGAGGTAGGGGGAAATCATCTTTGGGGCTGGCCCTGTTCAGATCCCTGTAGTCGACACACATTCTGACTTTACCGTCCTTCTTCGGCACTGGCACAACATTGGCAACCCACTGAGGGTAAGAAGTTACCGCAAGGAAACCCGCATCAAACTGTTTCATCACCTCAGCTTTAATCTTCTCAGACATCTCTGGACGCATTCGTCGAACTTTTTGCTTTACTGGAGGGCAATCTTCCTTGGTTGGCAAATGGTGAACTACAATGTCGGCATCCAAACCGGGCATATCTTCATAGGACCAAGCAAAAATCTCCATGTAGTCTTGTAGCATCTGGATCAATCGTTGCTTCACGCTGAGCTCTAGATTGGCACCAATCTTGACCTCTTTCCTATCTGTCTCAGTACCCAAGTTAATTGTCTCCACAGGCTCTTCATGTGGTTGAATAGCCCTCTCTTCCTGTAGTAGCAGTCTTGCGAGTTCACCAGGCACTTCGCAATCATCTTCACCTTCGTCTTCGGCCAAGTTGATCGGATTTTCGAAGTCATAACTGGCGGTAGCAGAGCTGTTGCCAGTGAGATCCAGAGTGGATTGAAACCTGTATAAGTGAGTGTGTGTAAATATAGCTGTTTTGCAATATGTATAACACAGAAAGAAAAAGAGCACAAGATTTGAAATGCAACAAACGTCCAATGTTTTGATTGATGATATATGAAAATGTCATACAAAAAGCCCTCACAAATGGAGCTACGATGCCCCGGGCAGGACACCGAGCCAACAAAGTTTTAACATATTGTTTGTTACAAATTTGGAAATCAAAAGAAATCAATTACTGCGTGACAAATGTGATAGGGGTAAAATCCTTTGCTGTCCAGTTGCTTGGTCCGTCGCTGGCAGTCGGGTAGATCCAATTATCAAACTCAGCTTCCTCCACATCCTCCTCGATAGCATTCACCCTTGAGCTGGAAATAAACACCGGAGCCTTTCCAATCTTCTCTTTGCGCACCGCCTTCTGAGCCTCTGCAGTAAAGCCTAGCCCAAACTTGTCGTTCTTCTGAGTGAAGTCAGGAAGCTGACCCCAGTGTGCACCATCGCCTTTCTGAACCACAGCCCGGGCATCCCTTAGGGAAACCATCTTCAGGGAATCATTTTCTTCGGCCATTGTCTCCGCAGCTGCTGAAATTGGATGTACCTCCTCGAAATGTTGGAAGGGAGTTTCAATAAATTCTCCGTCCATCTCGATGTACCTGAAGGAATTCAAATGGCTCACCATATACTCCTCTTCTCCTTGCACAGTGACAATTTTCCCCCTGACGGGATACTTCAGCTTTTGGTGCAAGGTGGAGGTCACTGCCCCAGCTTTGTGGATCCAAGGTCGACCCAACAGACAGGAGTACGATGGACGTATATCCATCACGTAAAAGGTAGAGTCAAACACTTGAGAGCCCACACGAATAGGGATGTTAACCTCTCCATGAACCATCCTCTTGGAACCGTCAAAAGCCCTGACGATGATATTGCTGGGTTTCAACTCCAGGCCTTCATAATCCAGACGATCTAAAGCCTTTTTCGGAAGAACGTTCAAGGAAGAACCAGTGTCCACCAATACATGTGCCAGAGTAGTGCCCCTGCATTCAATAGAGACATGCAGGGCATCATTGTGGTCCCTCCCTTTTGCGGTTAGGTCAGCATCTGAAAAGCCCAAGCCGTTGTCCGCCGTCAGATTTGCTATGCAGTCAGTGAACTGGACTGCAGACGTCTCTTGCGGCACATGGGCCGTCTTGAGAAAGGAGATTAATGCCTTAGCATGGGCCTCGGAACATAGTAATAAGGAAAGCAGGGAGATCTTGGAGGGTGTATGCCCCAACTGTTCGACAACATTAAAATCACTTTTCTTTATTATTTTCAGAATCTCCTCCATTTCTTGTCGGGAGGCCTCAGCATTCACGGGTATCGGTGCCTCCATCCGGGCAGGCTCTTCTTCAATCCCTTTGCCCCGAGCATTTGATGACTCGGCAGCAGGGGACACAATTTGATCAGCAACAGGACTTGGTAAACTTGCAGGTTTTATGAGGAGGGGTTTTCGAATAGCGGGCGGCGCAATGTCAGGCGAGAAGAGCCTGCCACTGCGGGTGACTTTAGCTGGACCGGTGATATCGCAGATACTGGCACTAGCATCAAATTCTTGCTTGATTCCATTTACATATACGTCTGCCCCATAATGCCAGGGGACAGCTTTATCAGACACGTAGGAGAGGGGTCCTGGAACAGTAATGATCACAGGCGCAACTGTCAAGATTTGAATAGGCTTCTTTGGGGGAGCCTTGATTGGATTTTTGAAGATGGTAATCACGGAAACTTATTTCATCCGAACCAATTGAACAGCAGTCTTCTTGAATAGAATCTCCTTGCTATCCATTAGGCCTTGGATGCCTAACCTTAGCAAGGGACAATCAGATAGGGAAATAGCACAGAATGGGCAGCCTTCGCCGCAACCCGGAAATAAACCGGCCCGCAGTAGGTTCTTCTTAACAGTCTTCAAAGGGGTAACAACTTCATCTATCGAAACAGCATACACTTCTTCCTCAATGGCATTTACCCTATGCTGGGGCATAGGAGCCGTTACAACATTCGGTCTTTCCGGCGCTTCAAACTGAATTTCTTTTGCGTCAATTAGATCTTGCACTTTGTTTCTCAAGGCCCAACAATCATCAGTAGTGTGCCCGGGACTATCAGAATGATAAGCACACCGGGCATTCGGGTTGTATTTAGGGGACGCAGTGTTGACGACCTTAGGAGCTTCTTTGAGGGTCACCAGGTTGGTGGATAACAGTTGGGGTAAAATTTGAGATAATGTCATACTCAATCGGGTATACTGCCTCTTGGGCCTTTCACTTCTTTGTTGATTGTACTGCTGAGGAGCAGCAACAGGTTTAGAGATGACCAAAGCATTGACGGCTTGGCGACTTTCGGGCTTGACTTGCCTTCTAGGGCCATAGACGGCGCTTGCTTCTTTCTTAAACGGCCTCTTCTCAGCACTTGTAGAGGCAGCTTTCTGTATCTTGCCTGACCTGATGCCAGCTTCAATTCTCTCTCCTGTTAATATCAAATCTGTGAACCCAGCGGAGGAGTTACCAACCAAATGATTGAAAAACGGACCAGACAACGTTCCCAGAAACATATCAACCAGCTCTCGATCAGTTAATGGAGGCTGCACCCTGCCAGCCAAATCTCTCCATTTTTGAGCGTACTCTTTGAACCCTTCACCCGTTCCCAGAGACATACCCTGAAGTTGGGTACGCGTAGGAGCAAGATCAGAATTGTATTGGTATTGTCTGTAAAACGCAGTTGCCAAATCTTCCCAGTGCCGGATGCTAGCTCCGTCCAATTGGTAGAACCATTCAAGTTGTGACCCCGATAGGCTGTCTTGGAAGAAGTGAATCCAGAGGTTCTTATCCGCCGTGTAAGGTTGGATTTTCCTTACATACGACCTCAGATGCAACTTCGGGCAAGAGACCCCATCATACTTGGCGAAGGCAGGCGCCTTAAACTTGTGTGGAATTACTACTCCGGAAGATAATCCCAAATCTCCGAAATCCAGTCCTGGCACGTTCTGAATTTCCATAGCGCTCAAGCGGTCCTCTAATTGTTTGTATCTGTCAGCAGCAGGTGGGTATTGTTCCTCGTTATAGTCCGTCTCGTTGTCGGAGATTGCGGGACTAGGAGCTCCTCCCCCTTGGGGACTGTTTTTCTCAGCAGAAGAAGTGGTTGGATCAGCTTCATTGTGGAGCGTGTTCCCAAATCTGCGTCCGGTGTTGAACATCGCCGTCCTCTTTTTCTTCTTCTTCTTCAGGAGTAGAGTCTTCAACTCTTGCTGACCCTGGGCTAGGCTTAAGACCATCTCTTGAAACTGTGCACTTTGGGCCTGAAGGGCCTTGATTGCTTGCTCACTGGATGATTCCGGATTCATGATGACTGTGCACACAAACAGCGAAGAAAATTAAGCAACCTGTGAAATAGGGTACCTGCTATGCATATGGTGCAATGGAATGCGCATGTATGCAATGCATTCAAGGATTTAGAACATTCAAACTTTGTTGTAGACAAAAAGGAACGCACATCATATTAATGAGGAGAAATTCGTTAGTACATAAATGCCTCATGGGCCAAATATTACAAAATAACTCTTTAAGGCAAAAAGACATTGCGCATCCTTTTTGGCGCGATGTAGGTGTTGAGATTCCTTTCCTCGTGCAGCAGGCGGGTGAGTTCCAGGACCTTCTTTTCACTAGCATGTAGACTGGTCTCAAGAGAATTCCGTTCTTCCTTAAGTTGGATCCAGCTCTTCTGCATATCTTCCCAGGAGGTGGGCATGTCGGGATGTTGAATGGTGTAGGATGTTTCTCCTTCCAAGATTGGCTCTTTGATTACAGGTAGCATGTGAGGGTAAGGCATTACTAACTTCTGAGAGCGGGCTCGTACCCACTTGAGGTAAGGCTCCAACGGGATGGAGTTCCGGTGCCCCAGTGTCTTGCTGTCTATCCTACTTGGCATCCTCCAAGCTCTGATAAATCTCTGACGAAGTCCTTGAGTATCGTTGTCGAAGTCGAAGACTATGTCAGGAATTAACATGTCATGAGGGCCATCCTTCCGAGCATAACCAAACTGTCTCCAAGCCAGGCATGGGTTGTAGGTTATACCTCCTTTGATTCCAAATAAAGGAACATTAGGGTACTCCCCACAGCGATCAATGATAGTGACGTCTTCCCTGGACCTAGGACACCAATGTATATCTGCATGCGTGAGAGTCATTAACCGTTGTGACCATCTCAAACCCCGCTCGTTCTTCAAAACTGATTGTGGAAGATGCGAAATAAACCACCTTCCCAAGAGAGGAGTGCAACACATAAGGACACCCCTTCTCCTCATGGTTCGAGTGTAACATGAGTGAAGGATGTCCCCCAACAGTGTAGGTATAGGATTCCTGGTCATAAAGATCTGGACAGCACTGATATCAATAAGCTGATCTGGGTTAGGGAACAACACCAAACCATAGACAAGGAGGGCTACAACTTCTTCAAAAGCTCGTAGGTCAAGAGAGTTCCAACATTCTTGGGCCTTATCAAACAGAAACCTAGCTAAGAACCCTTTGATACCACTTCTAACTTCCCAATGTCCTTTGAGGTCGGATGTCTGTAGGTGCAAGGCTTTAGCAATCTCTTCAAGCTTGGGTTCCTCTTCCATACCGTTGTAGGGTAGTTGATCAAGGATAGGGACCTTCAGAAGTCGGGAGAACTCTTCCAATGTAGGCACCAACTGATAATCCGGGAAGGTGAAGCAGTGATGCAGAGGGTCAAAGAATTGGAACAGGACCTTTATCAAGTCCTCCTCAATGTTGGTGTTAACCAAGTTGATGAGTCTCCCATGTCTCTCACTGAATGAAGAACCCTCGGGAATCCTGGACAGAAGCTCCTTAAGCTGAGGAGGGATCTTTACAAGGCTAATCTGAATTGTCTTTCTGCGAGCAGTTTCCATGTCCTATAAAACAAGAACAAAGATGAAGATTCGAAACCCTTGAAACGGTTAGTCAATGCTCATGATGTTTGTATGATGTAATGATTAAATGCACTATAAACATTCACAAAGGCAAACATGGTAAGGCATACAAGTCACACAAACCCTTAGAGTTTAGGCCTGCATGGGGTCTGGGTATTACCCTCTTGAAGTTTTGTGGGCTCAACCTGTCCTATCAAAAGTAACCGGGTTCTAAAGGTCCCAATATCACTGGATTGCTTTCATTGTTCATCGTTTCGATTTAGCCACTGAACTGGCGACCGAAATATTCCAGGAAAGCAACCCTCAATTGAGTGTAGTATCGAGTATCAACCAACCTCGGACTGCACCAAAGTCAGTTATCTCACTACCCTAAAAAGGCCAAGATGGTTCAATTAAGGTTCCTAAGGTCAGTTGATGCTTCATGACACCACGCGGCGGCCCCGTACTCTCCTTGACTGAACTCAAGGGTTACCGGTACACACCAAAGTGCCACATCAACGTAGCAGACTGCTTCAACCATGTCGGTATACCCCGCACAGTTCCCTCACAGCCTTGTTGCTACCTAAAAGGGTTTCCCCAGATCCGGGTTAGGATCTATAAAACTCCGATACAAAGCCCACAATATGTAAAAGCAAACAAAGCAAGCAATTGAAAACAAAGGTGATCTAAACCCTAAGGTTACTCCACTTTAAAAGTTCTCCCCAGCAGAGTCGCCAGTTCTGTGATACGGTGGGAGAACTGACTTGAGGTTTGCGTTCGTATTCGCAAATGTTGCGGTTAGCAAGAGTCGCCACCGACTTTTTATTTTATCCTAAGGAAAGGTTAAAAAGCACAGCAAAAAACCTTTTGAGATGTTTTCTTGGGTTCGGGGAGTAGATTATAGAAAGGGAAGGTATTAGCACCCTTTCTATCCATGGTTATCCATGGGCTCTTAGTTACTTGCTTAGATCACTTGCCTTTTGTTTTCAATTGTTTTAAATGGTGCTTTGAGTGTGTGGGTTTTGAAAATGTTTTGAAAAGAGGCCAATGTGGTGGCAACCTTTGCAATGATCCATGTGGGGATGTATACAAAGATGTATGTCTTTTGAAAAGGTTTTCATTTGTTTTTGAAAGTTGTTTTGAAAGTGTAGTGTTGTGTGGTTTTGAAATTAGGCAAATGTTTTGTTTTGCAAGTCGATTCAAGTAACTAAGAGGTTATCTACTCCTAAATTTCTCAAAAGATCATTGCTATACTTTAACCCTTTTAACAAGTTTGCACCACCATTGTATTTGGTGGGCAACCTTGTGTTAGGATGTGAAAGGGACAGGCGCGGGTCATCGTTTAGACCATAATTGTAACGACGTTAAATGTCTTTGGGCAATTTCTCTAAGGGACTTGATCATTTGTTTTTGTTTGTTTTTTTTGAAAAAGTTTTATCGAGGGACTATGATCATTCAAACTGTTTGCTTTGCCCAAAGATGTTCAACATACAATATGGCCCATTTATTTGAAGGCAACAAGTGGAATACCCTAGGGGGTGCAAGTGTGATTTGTGTGTTCATTTTCATGCTTGTTTATCTTGCATTAGGTCAAACTATTTTTTGTCGTTTTTTCGCATACAAACCCTAATTCTAACATGTTATCATTAGAAAGCAATAAAAATGCGAAATTAAAATTACTAAGCTATTACACAACCAAATATGGGAAGGGGGGTACAAATGTTCAAATGGGGATATTGACAAGAATTTAAATCTAAATTATTACAACAATTGGATATTTTGCAATGCATAATTAAATGTAAATTAAATAAATATGTGAAATGTAAAAAGAAAGTTTCTATGTGTATGAGAAAATATTATTTATGTAAAAGGAAAAAGAAAATAAAAATGTATTTATTTTTTAGTATTTTGAACCTAGGGTGAAAAACCCTAATTTTTAAATAAAAGGTATTATTATCTAATTTAATTCTACTATTTATTTATTATTTGTAAGAAAAATAAAATAAAATGAAGTGTATTGTGAAAAAGGTATTTTTTTGTATCAAATATTAAATAAAATGAAAAAATCAAGTATTTTTATATTTTTGTCTTAAATATATTAATAATCATATATATATATATATATATATATTTATATTAAACCCTAAATATGTATTATTCTAGAAATAAATATTTATTTAATATTTTAATAAAATAAAATAAAAGAGTATTTTTTTGTGTAAAATATTTTCATAAAGTAAATAAAAATAAAAAAGTGTATTTACATTATTTTTCATTTATTCTAATAGTTAAATATATATATTTATGTACAAACTAAACAAATAAACAAATAAATATGCAATAAATACAAAAAATAATGAAAAAAATATTTTTAATTTTTAAATGACATGAGAAAAAATAAACAAAGTCAGCCAAAAAAGAAAAAGTCAAAAATGTTAAAAAATGAGCAAATGGGCTCAGGGGGGTGTAAACATGAAAATGGGGTGCAAAAAGAAAACAAATCCAGGCCCAGCCCAGACCACTCCTTCTTCAACCTCTGTACAGCCTCCTTCAAGCTAAAACACGCGTTTTTTATCTCTGGATTCCTGGCTTTTTAGCAAAAACTCATAACATGAAAAATGTAGAGCATTAAGAGACGGTTTCAACCATATAAAGAACATGTCCTATCTCTCTAAGATGAGGGAGAATTTCTCTCCCCCTCTTTCCTGACCTAGTTTTTCTACCATTTTCAGAGCTCAAATTCTCTTCACTCAGATAAAAGAAATGAAAAGTAAAGCTATGTACATGTTCAGGGCTATGAGTAGGACTTTGTTTCTTCACAAACTTAAGACTAAAGATGCCTAATAAGAGAGATACGAATTCAAACTTTTACCTGTGCAGTTGAACTTCTATGTGGAGAATGAGAGACTTTCAGTGCAATGTAATGATTGGAAAAGCTTCCTTGAGGTCCAGGGATGCTTTTTCAATGCTCACTTTGTCTTGAACCTTCTTGTATCAAGCTATAGAACTTCACCTGCAAGTCAAAGATGTGAAAATGGTGGAAGTGGTTAGAGCAACTACAGATCGTGCCTTAGCTTCTGGATAGCTTGCATATGTTGTAAGGAAGGTAGAGGAACAGGTTTGGACAGAAATGCTTGAAGGGATTGAGAGATTGCACTCAAACTGCAGGGGCACCCCTGTTTGTGCAGTTTGAGGATGATTCTGAGATGGAGGGTGTTTTGGAGGTCAAGAGCTCGTGTGTTAGCTTGGATATGTTATGTGTAATGTGTTTGACAACTTTGTTCTTGTGTTTGTATGCTGGTATGAGAGATGGCATAAGTTATGGATGTTACTTCTAAGTGAAGCAAGCAAATGTCAACTTGGTTTCTAGGCCAGTACAATGCCTCAATCTATGCTGCACATTTGAGTCTTGATCAGTGGGAAATGTCCATGCCTTTTTGCCTCAAAGATCTGCATTGTACCTCATAGATTTGCAAAGTTGCCATAAAGTAGCACTTTACAAGAATGGATAATATGCTTTTTCTAGTTTAGGCTTGATTTTGTGTGTATTGTCCAAATGAGCAAGATAATGCTAGAGCACAAAGGATATGCATTGAATTATTGAGTGAAAATGGGATTAGAGGCCTGCAATGTAGCTTAAGCATGCTGAATTCAAATTTGCCAAGTTTATGAACATGCTTTGATGAAGAACCAAAAGTGAATTTTTGCCAACTTGTGAAATTCGAATCTCTCAAGTTATGAGGTTGTTTGATGAGTTCTTGGACATTTTGGAAAGCTTGGAATGTGTACTACAATCCATCTTTGAAATGCAATTTGAAATTCCAAGTGGAAGGGTATGAAAAGTGGCCTTGAAGTAGGGTAGAAAACCTTGTCAAAATAGGTCAAATCTCACTAAGTTAAAAGATGGTTTAGTGCCCTTATTCAAAAAATCATAACTTGAGATACAAGCTTCAAATGAGAAAACTTTGTGAATCAAAGTTGTAGATTATGCAACAAGCTACAACTTTCATGTTTTGACTTTTGTTTGAATCCAAATGGATCATGGTGAAAAGATGGGGCAAAGTTGGGAAAAAATTAGGGTTTTTCATAACTTAGAAAAATTCTAAGTTATGAAAAATTCCATTTTCAAACCCTAATTTGCATTTTATGATTTCTTGGTGAACAAGTTTCATGATTTGGCATGTTTTGATGAAAAATGAATCTTGACTCTTGATTTTGACCAAAAAGTCAAAGTTTGACTTTTCAGTATACAGTCAAAATTGATCAATTGACTGGGAAATTCAACTGTCAATCTTGTGTACTTGGGATCTTTTGAGCTTGATGAACATGTCAAGATAATTCCATGGGGTCCTTGAGTCCATATGTGAGCTTGGTTTGCCATTGGCTAGGTCAAACAGTCAAAAATTGCCTTTGTGCAGTCAAAACCCTAAAAATGACCATTTTGCCCTTTTGGTGATCTGATCAAATTTCTTGGGGAATTGTGATTCAAACTTGATCAAATGGTCCATGTGAGTTCATAATGTTGATGTGGATCAAATTTCATGAGGTTTGACTGTCAATTGGCCACAGTTGACTTTTTCCTCAATACAGCTGATTTCTAGGTCAACTGTCCAATTGACTGGGTAAAACTTGGAATCAAGACTTGAAACTTGGTATAGGTAAACTTGGGAGTCCAACATGAAGCATGAAAGTCATCTTAAGCATTTTAGGTCAAAACATCTTTGTGCAAGCACAAACCCTAATTTGAGTCCACAGTGCAAGGAGAAGTCTTGAGCAGAGGAAACCCTAATTGTATCTTGATCCTTAAATGTCTTGTGATGAGAAAATGTTGAGGAAATGGGAGGGAAAATTTTGGGGTACAACAATTGAGCATGTACTTAAGAGCTAATCTACCTACTCGAAAAAAGAATCGTTCTGGATTCGTTTCCTTTAGACAATACTATCCCATTATTAGTGAGTAGGTAGCACTGTCGTTGGAGTTTGAGGGTCAATTCGAAAGGGACGTTCGGTCACTAAAACAATGTTAAGACGTCTTAGTAATAACCCTAATGTCTTAGATCAATTATCCGAGGCAACAATATCTGAGGCAACCTTTCCGAGACAACTTTGATCTTTGGACAAAAGGACGACCACTAAAGCACCCTATACTCAATGATCGTTTACCGAAGGCAACCAAGTGGGAGTGTACCCTAGGAGTGCACATGTGCGAGTGATTCAATTTCAAATTATTTATCTTTGCACATTTTAGGGTTATCTAACTGTTTTAAAGTTTTACATACATTCTTGTCATGCATCCTAATATCATACATCTAACAGTTTAATATTTTGCGGAATTTAAAGTGCGGAAATTAAACTACGCTATTACAAGGCTTCGGGTATTTACATAGCCAAAAACAAACCCTTTGAAAATAAAGCGATAAATGAAAGTAAAAACTTAATTAACTATTACAACTTGTGAGCAATTACAATAATAGGATACAAATAATAAAATAAAGCGCGCGATGAAAATTAGAACGAGTGCGAACTAGGGTTTTGACCCTTCTAATCAAAGGAAAAATTGTTTTTTTGTTGTTTTTAATATTTTCTTAAATAAAAGAACTTAGGTTTTGAAATTAAATATACAATAATTAGTTAATTAAATTAATTAATAAAAATAATTACATGGCCTATTTTTTATGTTTTTGGTTATTTTAGAAAAAAATAAAATATAATTAAGTTTAGACAAAAACCCTAATTTTCTAATTATTTTTAGTTTATTTACAAAAAAAATTAAAGTTATCTAAATTAACAACCTAATTAAATTATTTAATTTTTTGTATAAAAAATAAAATCTAAATCTAATTTGTGAAAAGTATTATTTTTATGATTTTTTGATAAAAAGAAAATAATTATTTGTTAGTAAAATAAAATAAATAAATAAATTAAATAAAACAAATATGAAAAAGAATAGAGAAAGAATTATTGGGCCTGAGCAAAATGGAGGGTGTGAGAAGCAGTTTCTGAGCCCAAAAGATGGAGGTCCACGTTGACTTCCAGAATTCCCTGCATGTGCTTTGACCAGGCGTTTGGTGATCCTCCATTGGTGGCCCTTGGATCTGGCCATCTGGCCACTTGGCAGACCGGATCATGAGGGTGTATGGTAGCCCTTAGCCTTGGGTATGCACTGGATTATCTGAAAGAAAAATACATGAAGAAAGTGGGGGACCTGGGATTCGAACCCAGGCCCCAAGGCAATTTCCAGCGCTTGGCAACCAGCTGAGCTGTTTGTTTTTGTTGTACATAAAATAAGCAGTAATAATAATATACAGAAAAAAGAATTAATGGATAAATAAAAAACGCGCGCCAGAAGTTTGAATAAGCCAATGGAAAGGTGACACGCATGTCATCCCTGACCTCGTTCCGTTGGTAAAAGTTCCAAACTTTTACCTACGGACGTTTGTCCGTAGCTACAAGCCTGGTTCATCTCAAAATTCTCCATGGGCACGATAAATGACTTCTAATGCCATGGTTGGATTCGTCTTGTCATTCTGAACATGATAGTACCCTTCATGAAGACTAATTTTCCCTGTATACAAAAACCCTAAAACAGAACAAAAAAACCTAACAATGGCAATTATCGATTCAGTCTATG
The DNA here is from genome assembly GCA_948472305.1 of Vicia faba. Taxonomy (NCBI): domain Eukaryota; kingdom Viridiplantae; phylum Streptophyta; class Magnoliopsida; order Fabales; family Fabaceae; genus Vicia; species Vicia faba. Next base: position 1,213,695,449 of record OX451738.1, on the reverse strand, counting down.
AAAACGCAATTGGGTATTATAGAAAGCTTGCAAATAGGATGGTGAACAATAGTATACAATTATTTTATGCTACAAGTACAAGAATGATGCTATTCGATTTTAAAAAATAAGCCATACCGTGGGTGACTTACAGCGCGATATAAGGCCTGGAAACGCTTGTTTTGGGTTTCTTTTGCTTGCCTACACTCCCAGGAATCGATTGGGATAGTTCAAGGGTCTTGAATTGGCCTCTAAGTACGAATTCGATTCACCACTTTTTCTTGTTTTTCAAGTTTTGTTTCTGGTTCATACGCCTCTTTCTCTAGCCTCTTTTGGTCTTCCTTCCTTCTATATGTATTGCGGAATGTATTAGGGTTGAAAACCTGGCCTCAATCTTCCTCCATCAATGCCCTTGATCTTGATTTGATTCACCTTAAAATCTTTCCAAAAATGGCCTAATTCAATCTTTTTGTGCAACCCATGCCTTTACACGAATTTGATTTGATGCTAGCTGGACATTAAGACCTGGAACAAGCACAAGATCTTTGAATTTCAATGTTTTGGATTTTATATGATTTATTTTGATTTAAAATGATTTAATTCAAATAAAAATCAAAATAAATAATATAAATAATATAATGACAAGTGGAAAAGGCTAGGGCTAGTGGACCATGTTGCCAACTTAAAACAAGTGAAAAAGATTGGGCCCATTTGGCAAAATTTGATGTTTTAGGCATAATTGACTTTTGGCAATTTTGCAAAAAGGGTCAACTTCACCAATGCATAACTTCCTCAATTTTGACTCTTTGAAGATGTTCTTGGACTTTTTAGAAAGCTTGAGATGTCCTCTAAAAAACCCGTTTGGTATCATCTCAATTTTATATTCCATGCTCAAGTATGAAGCTTTGACAAAAAAGGTGTTTTTGTTGACTTTCCAAAATGACCTATAATGTCCAAATTCATAAATTCTTGTGAGTGCATATTTTGAACTTGGGAGCTGAAGATGGATTGTAGATTATTTCATCCTATTCAAAATGAGATTTGTATTTTCCATTTCTCATAAAGTATGAGAATGTTATGCTTGGTCAAAGTTGAGTTGACTTTTCCTGCAAAACCCTAATTTAGCAACTTTTGGTCCTTGATGAATTATGAGCAATCCTTGATGAATCATGATCAACCCTTGATAAAATGATGAAATATACTTAACAATGAGGATGTTTACCAAAAATCTTGAAGTTTGACTGTATGTGGGCCACAGTTGACTTTTGCCCTAACACAGTCGATTTTCAGGCCTTTGAGCAATCGACTGAGCAAATTTCCTCTGTAGGGCTTAAAACTTGACATGGATGATATTGATAACATATTAGGACATTGTTGAGTATTTGGGATCCCTTGGACTCAAGTGTCTTGATGCAACATGAAACCCTAATTTGAGGTAGACTGCCTTAGGAGAGAGCTTGTCTGGTCAACCCTTGGACTTCCTTGAGCAACTTGAGGATCTTTCTTGAAATGTTTTGAAAAATATGGGAGGGAAAATTTTTGGGTACAACAGTTGTCCCTGTTCAATTTTCTTAAACCTGAGGATGTAGATTGGCTTTCATGCCTTTCGTGATCCGAAGGTGGAAGATGATTGAACACTAGAGTGCCCAGAAATTTGCACTCGCATGAAGTGGTGTCCGTCTTGAGACATCGGGAATGGGCTTATAGATTCCATTTGGAAATTGCTGACAGGTGATGGGCTTAAAGATGCCATCCGAAGGAGAGTCGATCGCATAAGAGATTCCTTAGCGAGAGCTTGTATACCTGTTGTTGAGGAAGATTCTGCCGGGGAATGCTGATGTCTGTCTTGAGAGAAATAGAAATTTAGGAGCTTCGGTCGTCTGTTATTCTACTGGGGAATCATCTCTATTGAAATTTAGGAACTTCGATCGTCCGTTATTCTACTGAGGAATCATCTCTGTTGAAATTTAGGAACTTCGGTCGTCCGTTATTCTATTGAGGAATCATCTCTGTTGAAATTTAGGAACTTCGGTCGTCCGTTATTCTACTGAGGAATTATCTCTGTTGAAATTTAGGAACTTCGGTCGTCCATTATTCTACTGAGGAATCATCTCTGTTGAAATTTAGGAACTTCGATCGTCCGTTATTCTACTGAGGAACCATCTCTGTTGAAATTTAGGAACTTCGGTCGTCCCTTATTCTACTGAGGAATCATCTCTGTTGAAATTTAGGAACTTCGATCGTCCGTTATTCTACTGAGGAATCATATCTGTTGAAATTTAGGAACTTCGGTCGTCTGTTATTCTAATGAGGAATCATCTCTGTTGAAATTTAGGAACTTCGGTCGTCCGTTATTCTACTGACGAATCATCTCAGTTGAAATTTCGGAACTTCGATCGTCTGTTATTCTACTGAGGAATCATCACTATTGAAATTTAGGAACTTTGGTCGTCTGCTATTCTACTTAGGAACCATCTCTGTTGAAATTTAGGAACTTCAATCGTCCGTTATTCTACTGAGGAATCATCTCTTAGTCGAGGAGGTGAGAATGAACTACTATCGGGTCATGGTCCAGGCTTCATATCTTGAAGATAAACCACTATCTGGTCGAAACCAGGCTTCGTGGTGTTTGATACTACTATCCGGTCGTAACCCGGGCTTCACAATATGCTGTAGAGATCAAGATACTATACGGTCGTACCCGTGCTTCATAGTTTGAATTTTGTGAAAACTTGATTGTATCTTTCCTGAAAGGTAAAGGTTAATTGTATGTAATGCATGATATGTATCAAGCAATGATGTTCTCAAAATAAATGAGATCGTGTTGTATGATGCGTATGTGTATGTCATGATGTATGGACATGTAATGTTTTTATGATATTCGCTAGCTGGGGAAAATAAATCTCGGATTGCTGCTGGAGAAAAGAGTTGAATTCTTCGTTTCCGCTGGAGACAGTGAATGCAGATGACTGTGAGAATAAACCTGTAGGAGAGGATAACTCCGCTGGGGAATAAACTGACAAGGAAAAGACTTTGTGGGGAGGACATATTCTGCTAGAAGACCTGCTGATTTTGGAGGAATAACCTCGGCTGGGGATGAATTATCGTTGTTGGCGATGATACACACTATTGGGAATTGAGTTTCTGTTTGTGAAAGGAATGAACTCCGCTGGGGATGATTCTCCAATGGCGACTTCACTGGGGATAATCTTTTAGACTCTACTGGGGATAATTCTCCAAACTCCACTAGGGATAATTTTCTAGTGCTGATGATAGATAAACTCTGCTTGGGGAGAATATTGTCGACTCATTCGCGGTTGTGAGCCTCAGCTGGGGAGAGTGGTGTCCTGTTCGGGACCGCTGATATCACTGTCTTTTTCTTACTCTGCGTGGAGTGAATGTATCTTCAATCGTTTTCTCCAACTAGGTTTATCCCTATACCTGGTGGACAGAGCAACCGTAAGGTCTGGAAATTTCTTATTTGCCCCTGTTTCTGATATTACAAGTAATCGTCTTTTGTTTCGCATGTAAATATTTATGAGCAACAATCAATGTCAAATGCATATATCAAAAATGAACATTGGACGTTCTTGCAAAAAAAAACAGAAAAAAGGAAAATAATTTGAAATTTATTTGTGAAAATGAATTGTATTGATTTTGAAGTCGTCCTGTAAATAGGTGTTTTTTGTACAAGAGGCTGACGTCTTAGTAAGCGAACGCCGCCGAACAATAGAGTTTATACAATTTGTAAAAAACAAAGAAAAACAGCTACGTGAACAATCCCACTGGGTTCCAACTCTGCTATTTCCTTTATGTCTTCGAGCATCTCATCACTTTGCTCCTTGGTTGAAGGTTGATCAGATTGTTTAGTGTCGTTCAAGCCTGATAGTTGATACTGGTGTCTGGTTGCAAGGTGATCTAATGAGACATAGTGTTACGCTTTGATCCCTAATTTTTGCCTGGACTGCCCTTTCGGGTTTTCAGTCCACTGGGATACCCTTTTTTGCCCAAGCCGCCTTTTCAGGTTTTCAACTTGCCGGGTGTACAGATTTTTTTATTTTCATCCCTTATTTTTTCCCGAACCCTTTTGGTTCGCCGGGAAGCCCTTATTTTTGTCTAAGTCAGTCAACCTAGCGGGTCTTTGATTATGCGTGGTATTTTTTCACTATTTCTGCATTGACGGGGTGAGGAAGGTCGTCACCATCCATGGTGGTTAGAATCATAGCTCCTCCTGAGAAAATGTTCTTAACCACAAATGGCCCTTCGTAAGTAGGGGTCCATTTTCCCCTGGGATCACCTTGTGGCAGGATGATGCGCTTAATCACCAGATCCCCAACTTGATACTCTTGTCGTCTGACTTTCTTGTTAAATGCCTTGATCATCCGCTTTTGATACGTTTGTCCATGACAAATAGCAGTAAGTCTCTTTTCGTCGATTAAGTTCAGCTGATCAAGTCGGGTCTGGATCCAGTCGTTCTCACTCAAACCTGCATCTTTCATAATCTGAAGAGAGGGTATCTGGACTTCAATGGGCAAGACTGCTTCCATGCCATACCCCAAAGAATAGGGTGTTTCCCTTGTTGACGTCCGTGCTGAGGTACGGTACCCATGAAGAGCAAACGGTAACATCTTGTGCCAATCTTTATATGTCACCGTCATTTTCTGCACAATCTTCTTGATATTCTTATTATCCGCTTCAACAGCCTCATTCATCTTCGGCCGATAAGGAGAAGAGTTGTGATGCTGTATCTTGAACTGCTTGTAGAGCTCGGTGATCATTGTATTGTTGAGATTTGTACCATTGTCCGTAATGATCCTCTCTGGTACACCATATCGACAGATCAGATTGTGCCGAATAAACCGTGCCACAACGTTCTTGGTTACTGTAGCAAATGAAGCTGCCTCATCCCACTTCGTAAAGTATTTCAGAACAAAAATTAGACATTACAAATTAATGGCGAACTTCGATCTTCAATTGCTTCCGCTCATGAAAAGTCTTTGTTCTCCAACAATTGCATATGCTTCAATCCTCAATCGTAGAAATTCTCGGTTGGCAAAAAGTCTCCTAATTCCTTGTGAAAACTCATCTAAATAGTCACAATTCATTCGGATCAGTTGGAAATACCCAAAATGCCCCCACAACTTAACATATGAACAAAATAGGAAAAAGTCAAGAAATCAACGTCATAGGCTAACAGGAGCCGTGTCAGGTGACATGGGCACTCGTGTTTCCTTTCTAGAAAATTGCATTTTTCTTTTCTGATACAGACCTCCTGACACGGGCCGTGTCAGACCCCTAACTTGTTATTTTCTTTTTTTCACGTCCTTCCTTTATCTTGACACGGTTCGTGTCAGGCCTCGTGTAGCATGATATTTTAACTTCCTCCGAAACTCCGAATTTTGCACTTTTTCGTCCTGATTTATCCCGATTATTTCTCCGAACCTACAAATAGTAAAACACACAATCAACACATAAAAGTAATAAAATGAAATAAAACAATGTAAAAACTACTGATCAATAATGAATTATCATACAAAAGCTAAAGCCTATGAGAGGAGAACCTATAACCTTTTTAATTTAAAAAGGACTTATGCTTTTACCGTTAAACTAATGTACTAAAATACATTATATGATTTTGCAAATAAAATATATATAAATTAACTAACAATTTGTTTTAATTAATAAAACATATACTTTTTATATATTATAAAAATTTCTGAAATTTCTTTTCATTTTTGAGTAGGTCTAATCTTGTAATTATAAAATATTATAATAGTATTATTTTTTCATATAAACTGAGAATACTTGAGTAAGATATTTAACACAATCACATATATGTCATATTGTAAGTTGTTAATTTACATCAAAGGTCTTGGTTTCGCCACTGCGATCAGTCCCACAATAATTCTAAACACATATATTATGATATTAATATAACAATCAACACTTGTGAAATATTATTATATAAATCCTGACCATAGGGGTTAGGAAAACCCCATTGAGTCAAAATAAATATAATCTATATAAGCAAACATCATATAACATCAATCAATATAAACATATAATATATGGGAATGATCAATACAATATAGATATAACATACAAAAAAAAATTGGCGCTGATGAGAAGGTAAGGGAATCCGCATCTTCCTGTTGTCTAAAATCTACCATATAGTAAACAATCTCCCTACTTATCTTAATTGATGCTTTCACAAAAGTTTTGACGGTCCCTCCCTCTCCCTTCCCAAAGCTCTCATCTTCGTCTCTCAAATGTTCCGCTTCTCACAAATTTTAGATTTTTGTCGTACCCTAGCCTTCATCCTTACATTTAATATTTATAGCCCCAATTAATCTCATTTTCTCATTTCACCTCCTACTTACTCCAGCATCCATATTCCATAATAATTTGTTTTAACCTTCTTCTCTAACGATAAAAATAAAATAAATCCCATATTTATTTTATTTTATTTTTCTAATTAAATGTGACAATAAATTCAATAATTTGTTTAGAGGTAGATATCCAACAAGAAAATCTTCAACAAAAGAATATTCCTAATTCTTGCAAGAAGTTTGATGAAAGAGGAGAAATAGATAAAATATTAGATGAGATTTATGCATTGTTTTATACTATCAAGCTAAAGAGAATATGGAAACAAACCCTTTAATTCTTCAAAGTAATGGAATTCCTACTAAACAAAAGGAAGAAGAAGGATGATGTTTTTTTCGTGTCATATATGCCGCCCTAATAAAAATCGAAAGAACAAGCTTAGGACGTTGAAGAAACGCTTAATAGGAGGCAACCTAAAAAATAAGTTTTTACTTCATTTGCAATTTTAAATTTTATGTTATTTCAATTAATCGTTTTTATTTTATAGCATGTCATATTAAGGAGCAGTATGACAAAGATTTGAGAAAGGGATTGAAAGAAGAAAGAGAGATTATAAACTCTCTCTAATCTTAAATTTTATCTCTAATCTCTTTGCACTTTCTAGTCTTGTTGTTGTTATTTCAGACAATGGGTCCAAAATGAAGCCACACCTCTCGAGCATCAATATCAACCTGACGAGGACAATATGGACCAAACATAACCAAGACTTCAACAATAACATGCAAGACGTGCACGGATTTTTTTTCGCTCCTATGACATGTGAATTTAGAGTTTTTAGAATTTGTAATATTTTCTGTAATTTTCTTTTACATCCTACAAGTCAATCTCTCAAGTAAACCAATAGTAGTATTTAAAATACTTGGCTCTCGTTTGTACCACTTCACTAATGTTTTACTTAATGAATGAGTTTGTGGTTGTTGTTTCTTGCAGTTATAATTTTGCAACTTTAGCAATGAATAAATGAACCAAAAGAATCACCAGATAAAAATGTAATTAGTAGGAAGGTTCCTTACGGATTGAACGAGAAGGAAGAAAAAGGTAATAAACAAACTCGTACTCAATCTCCAGATACCCAACTAGTAAGGGTTGAACCAAATTTTTCCATTTTTTACAATTCCTTTCATTGAGTGTATCCATGCATTACTATTCTATCAGGTTTGAACTATTTTCGATTAAATTTATTTGGTTTGATTTACACACACCGAGACAATTGTTTGTTATAAACTCTGAGCCTTTTTAAGCCAACGTGTATTAATATGAATATCCTTTGATAACCACTTTGAGTTTAGTCTTTTGTTTCGGTGGCCTAGCCTTATCATTTATCCATTTGACTTGAAAGGTTAAATCTTTTCACCCTCTCTTTGGAGTTAGATATATTTTTTAGTTTTCATGTCTTATGTAAAAGAATATGTTTGGGGTTGCTCTTGGAAGTGAGCAAAACTTAAGTTTGGGGTTGGGGTACTAGAGATATTTAGTAAAAATTTCAAAATTTTGAGAAAATAACAAGTTAAAACAACTTCTTCAAAAAAAATAATAAAGAAATGGAATGCAAAATAAATACTGAAGACCATAAAAGTATAAATCTCTAGTATCGAGAGTCAGGAAAAGAGTTGATATGGTATAAAAAGGAGAACTAGGTACCTAACTCCAAAGATTTAAGTCTACTTTCCCAAAAATATCCTACTCGAACATAAGCCCCATTATAACCGAAAAAGTCCTCAAATGTGTGTGTTTTGATTACTTTGATGAATTTTATTAGAATATGATCAAAATCAGTATAAATTGTTGTGCATGTTTATATAAAGATTACCCTATCAAATTGAGTGATTTATAGTCAGATGAGACACAACCTGAGTATTTGACAAGGTTGAGGAGATTATTCTGAATTTTTTGGATTGAAGTCAGGAACTAGAAAGATGATCATGTAACGAAAATATTGAAATGGTGATGTTAATTTATATTGTTGTAATTTGTTTTTCTGTTTGAAATGTGTAGTTGCAGGAAAGTTACTTGAGGACAAACAACAAATTAAGTTTGGGGTTATGATGACACTCATTACATATATGTCAAGAAATCAGAGAAAAATCAGTCAAAGATGAAAAAATACGAAGCATAAAGGCCAAAGAAAGATGAAAAAATCACTCAGTATGAATAAATAGGGACTTGGTGAAAATTGGATGGAAAAGGAGCCAAAACGCAAAAGTTACTGGAATAATCATGCAGTGCACTGCACAACATCACGTGTGTGACACATCATTGCACGGGGAATCATGCTTCATCGCACGCGTGATACATCATTGGACATGCCATCACACATCATCGTGCGTGTGATAAATCACCGCACATGCCATCGCACGCGCAATGGGTCTTTTTTCTTGGCTTTCCTGAAGCATTTTAAACTGATTTGACACCTTTAAAAGGGAATTTTTGGCAATTTCCTAAGTATTCTGATATAGAGACAGAAAGTGAGAACAAGGAGCACCAGGGGAGCGGATTTGGGAGCATTGGAAGCCATTGGAGGCTAGTTTCTTCAGGGTATTTTCATGCAAACTTCAGCATCTATATTGGTAATTTATCTTTGTAATATGAGTAGTTAATCTACTCTAGATTAGGTTTTATGAGTTGAACTTGTATTGAACTTGTTGAAACATATGCTTAATTTGGTATTATATGTATAATTGAAACTATATTTGTATTTAATTGTCTCTTGTGCATATTACTTTTTGATATGGACTGGGCCCACACTTGCCCCACTGTTGGGAAGGCCCAATCCAACACCTTCGTACAAGGCCCAAAGGCAAGCAACCCAAGCTGGAGATCGTTGGGCAACTCTCCACGCGTCTATTGGGGAACATGGCTCACGTGTCCCCATCATTATCATCATAACTTCCCTCCGGAAATAACGGGTCCAACACCTATTCTCCCGTGGCAGTTGACCAGTGGTGGGTGGTCCACGTGTTAGACTCCATACACACGTAAGCTCTGGTAGTATTCATTATTGGGCCTTATCGTGGCCCAACATTGGGGACCTTGGCCCAGTACTATGGGCTATAAATACCCTCTCATTTGAGAGGGTCAGGTATTCATCATCTCATACTCATACTCACACTTTCTTGCACTTTCCCTGGAACTTACTTTGGCATCGAAGTGTCTTGCAGGTACCCCCCTCCCCCATCTCGCTTTCAACCTCAGCTTGACGAAGGCCTTGACAATCCATTCTGGTCAGGTACGACCAGTGGCTTTTTCTCCTATGGTGATCAACAAATTTCTTGGTAGGACTGAAGAACCTTAAGCTGAGCTAGAGGATTTAGATGATCAGGTCTGCATGAAATCCTGGTGGACAAGTGAGGGACTGGCCTAATGATGGAAAATTGTCATCTGGTAGACTTATTATGAAGTATGTGATTCTTCATAGGATTGCTACTACTAATTGGGTGCCTACTCAACATACCTCCAATATTTCCACTGGTCTTGGGAAGTTCATTTTTGTTGTTGGTACTAAAAGGATTTTTGATTATGGAAGATACATCTTTGATCAAGTCATGAAGCAAGCTGCATCTACTGCTGTAAAGATGCACATCTGTTTTCCCTCACTCATATGTGGAATTGTGTTGAAACAACACCCTAGGATCTTGTTATCTAATGACAATGTGAAGAAAATGGCATCCCCTTTATCACAGCATCAGGAATTGTTTGGTGGAACACATGTTCAAGACATTGTTGTAAGATGTTTAGAGGCACATGTTCCTAAAACTTCAAGAGGTGAAATAATTTCTCAATTGAAAGAGACTTTCAAGGAGTTAGAGGACTCTATCAGGACTGACACTCCTAGAAAAGCTAAGCTTGAAGATTTAATTAAAGCCTTGATGGAGGAACCTAAAAAGGAAGTTGAAGTCGTTGAGTCTGAAGGCAACATTGCATCAGAAAATGATGTATATGATAATAATACATCTGATGGTGATGCATCTGCAAGAGATGGAGCTGATGGAGATAGTGATGAATATGGTTCTGATGATGATTATGGTACTAGTGTTGCAGTTGCATGAACTGTAGCTTTCTTCGTTTTGTTTTCCTTGTTTTATTTTATCTTAGTTTATGACTTTGTAAGGGTTAAATACCCAAGATATTTTTAGTTTCTTTTTGCATCTTATCTCTTAAAACTTTAGGTGCTCAAATTTTCTAATGTTGTCTACTTACCTTTGTCATATTATAGCTAAAAAGAGGGAGAAATATGATATTGATGGTGCTGGTGTGCTGGTGCTGGTACTACTGTTGAGGGGGGTTTATTGAGGGGGAGTCCCTGCTTTGGGCTGGAGGCTCTGAAGAGATGTCAGACATGATGTCTTGACATCAAGGTGTTGAGAACTTATGTTCTCTATTGGTTGCAGCTATGCTAGTATATCAAATAACTACTATATGCGTCTCTGTTTTTCTTTTGCTGCTCTTAACCTTGCTAATGTGTTTTCTATTGTTGTGCCTCTGATGTGTGTGTTTGATTTACTTTCAAACATATTTTATGGTGTGTTTTTGTTTGCAAGGGTTATTTGGTTGTTTTAGCCAAAATGTGTCAAAGGGGGGATTGTTATTTCTCTGAAATTATGATTAGCGTACATTTTAGTTAAACCAACTTGACAATAACATGTTGAACAAGATGTTCCAACTTGCATATTTCAACATGTCGAATGAGATGTCCCAACCAGGAGGATATGACATCGTGTCTTCAACAGTTGACAGTTATGGTTCAGCTGATATGTTAGTTATTGAATATTCAAAGAATATTTAGTTAGCTTATGTGGCGTCCAAGATTGACAAATCAAAGATTCTATGTTGGTTTTCAAAGATATGTAAAGTTTCTAAATATAGAGATATTTTAGGAAACTAATGATTGAAGACTTATTTTCTTGGAGAAGATTTTGCACACTTTATGTAGCCTCACTACTTTGTTTTTGAAGCCCAACCCAGTTCAGAATAATGTTATATATAGACTAGTGTATACCTATTTTAGGTGGAACTTACGTGTGTGTGTTTTTTAGGATTTTTAGAATTCTTATTGTTGGATTGTAAGTTCTGTCAAGTATTCATAAGCTTTTAAACATTGGATGTTTGTGTGTTAGATGCTCATAAGCTTTTAAGCATCAAGTATTTGTGTGCCAGTTCTCATAAGCTTTTAAGTATTGAGGATTGTGCGTCTTGGAAGAGTGACTTCATGTTTTTGCTCTCTACTGTGTTTAGAGTTGTTCCAATTGTTGAGTGTGATTGAAGAGGGATTTGAAGAGGGCATCATACCTAGGTATGTCTTAGGTAAAAGTTAAGCAAATGGTAGTGATTAAGTATGTAGATTGTAAACTGATATGTTTGTTGTATGGTCTACAAGTTAATACTATCTAGTTAATTTCGTCTCTGACTTGTAGCCCTCAGAGTATGAGAGTTGCTCCGAAGTGGATAAACATATATGTGTGTTATTTATGTTCTACACTGTTTGTTCTGTTTATAAATCTTATTGTTGCGTGTTAAAGTCAGATCCAGTATCTCGACATCTCTTAAAACATCCGAGATTTGATAGTCAGAATTTCACTTTTCCAATACTCATTAGATAATGTAAGAAATTTTCATGTATCAAACAAAAGGCAATAAAGTCTCACTATTATTAATAGTTTGAAAATTTCAAAACAATAAAAATTTGAGTAGTTTCTGTAGTAAAAGAAAAGTGTATCGTATATATAGATTTCTAGATTGTAATCCATAGTGTTGTACCCCAAAATTTTCCCTCTCATTCCATCAACATTTCTCACCACAAGGCTCTTGGATCTCAAGATCAAGTTAGGGTTTGCTCTGCTCAAGACCCCTCCTTGCACTGTTGACCCAAATTAGGGTTTGAGTTTGCACAGGGATGTTTTGACCTAAAATGCCCAAAGTGACTTTCATGCTTCATGTTGGACTCACAAGTTTATCCATACCAAGTTTCAAGCCTTGATTCCAATCTTTGCCCAGTCAATTGGACAGTTGACCTAGAAATCAGTTGTATTGGGGAAAAAGTCAATTGTGGCCAATGGACAGTCAAACTTCATGATTTTTGACCCACATCAACATAATAAACTCATATGAACCATTTAGTCAAGTTTGGATCACAATTCCACAAGAAATTTGATCAAATCACCAAAAGGGCAAAATGGTCATTTTTAGGGTTTTGACTACACAAGGGTAATTTTTGACTGTTTGACCTAAGCAATGGAAAACCAAGCTCACATATGGACTCAAGGACTCAATGGCATTGTCTTGACCCATTCAAACAAGTTCAAAAGATCTCAAATGCATAGGATTGACAGATGAATTTTTCAGTCAACTGATCAAAATTTGATTGTACACTGAAAAGTCAAACTTTGACTTTTTTGGTCAAAATCAAGTGCCAAGATTAATTTTTCATCAAGACATGTCAAATTATGAAACCTGTTCATCAAGAAACCAAAAATTACAAATTAGGGTTTAAAATGGAAAATTTCATAACTTAGAAAATTTTCTAAGTTATGAAACTTTCTTATTTTTTTCCTAACTTTGTCCCATTTTTTCACCAAGATGCAAATGGATTCAAACAAAACTTGAAACATGAAAGTTGTAGTCCATTGCAAAATCTACAACTTTGATTCACAAAGTTTTCTCAAAGGAAGCTTGTATCTCAAGTTATGGTTTTTGGAATAAGGGTACCAAACACTTTTAACTTAGACAAAATTTGCCCTATTCTAGGCAGGATTTTGGTCCAACTTCTTGGCCATTTTTCACATGGTTCCACTTGGAGTTTCAATTTGCATTACAAAGATGGATTGTAGTACATGCTCCAAGCTTTCCAAATTGTCCAAGAACTTCCAAAATACCCTTGTGGTTAGAGAGAATCGAATTTGCAAAGTTGGTCAAAACACACTTTTGTTCATGGCCAAGGCTTGTTCATAACACTTGCATTTTCAAATCAGTTTGTGCATTACTAGCTTGCAGGCCTCAAGACCAAGTTTACACTCAATAATTTAATGCCTAACCATTATGTTAAGGCATTATTTCACCCATTTGGACAATACATGCTAAATTAACCCTTAATTGGATAAAGCAAAATTGCCATTTTTGAAAAATATCACTTTATGTCAAGTTCCAAATCCTTGAGGTACAGGCCAGATCTTTGAGGCAAATCTAAGTACACAAATTCCATTTACCAAGAGCAAATGTTGCAGCATGCTTGAGAGGATTGTACAGGCCTATATTGCAACTTGAACTCTCTTACTTCAAAAAGAAGCAACTTTGCAAAACATATGCAACTTTCACTTCCTGCAAACCAGAGCTTAAGCAAACCTTGTATACATCTTCCACACATCCCAACTGACCTGAAACACGACTCAACCATCTCTTATACCTCCTCATACATCAAAACACCACCTTGCTGCAGAAACAGGGCATCCCCTGCAACTTGAGTTCCATAATCAATTCCACTCGTGCGCTTTGGCTAAAACTTGTTCAAACACATTCCATACCATCCACTGAAACTATCCCAAGCCTTGAACTCAAGCTGTAACACCCCTAACCACGTTTTCCATTTTCACTTTCAAGCTGTGCAGGTGAACTTATACAACACGATACAAGCAGTTTCAAAGCAAGCTAGGTACTTGGGAAGCATCCTTGGACCTCAGGCAAGCTATACAGGTGCTCAAACTCCATTGAAGGTGGCCACATTACTCTACACGATCCAAGCTGAAACAGGTAATCCATGGACTTCTATCTCTCAATCTAGGAAGAGTTAAGCTTAGGTTTGTGAATGAAACATGTCCTACTCATAGCCCTGAAGCCATACATGTGTTTCCAGTGATTTCTGGTAAACAACCGCTAGTCTTCCAAACTATCGAATAATCTTTCTGACTGTTATTCAATTCCTCTGGTAACTCACAGGATCGACTAGATTGATCCTAGGATTCCTTGGTCATTAGGGTAACTCTCATGATCGAACAGATATTCATGGTTGATATTTGAGTGTTGTATAGGTGTTTGGCTTATTTCGATTTCTATCTTAAAGGTCTAAAGATGTAATCAAAATGTGCGTGTACGAAACTAAGTTGCATGAATAAATGTTAATTGTAAAGACATGTAAAATTGCATAAAAGGCAAGCAAATGGTTTCGAATTATAAAAACAGTTAATGTAAAGGATTTCTGGAACGTAAAAGGTTTGAAATATGAAGAAAGCGTTTAATGCAAGAAATCTGTAAATGACTTTAAGTAAAAATAGGCGTTCAAAGGATAAAGCTTGAAGGTAAAGGCATGGAAAATATGACAGTTTTCTGAAATGTAAAGTGCTTGAAATGTGAAGAAAGCATTGAAATGTAAAACTTTAATGAAGAGATTTCGAAGTGAAAAGACTGTAAATGAGAAAACTTATAAATGTTATTTGACAGAACGATAAAGGAAAGTGCTGGAAATGGTAAAAGGTTTTCATTAAATCATAAATATATGGTGCTATCATACGTACATTGCTCTTGCATTCGTTTCCCTTGCCATGTGGTAGTTTGAATGTTACTGAGTATTTAGTACAATAGATATGACACACGAAATCCTAATACTAAGACTTCTATTTATACTAATTCGACCATAACGGTCTTGCTATAGGATTATGCCACGTTCAGAACATGCAGAACAATGCCTCTTTCTTCTTTCCACGTGTCTCCAAATGCTCCAGCACATAAATTTCAAACTTCGAATGTCCCGCTTCCATTTGAATTTCAAATGCTTTGGTATTTCTCCATTTCGAATGCACTTCCCAGCCACAACCTTGTTGTTATTTCGAGACTTCTTTAGATATGTTCCCATAATTGCCACTCGAAGCTCCAGCTTTGACATGCTTATTCGAAACACTGCTTCTGCTACTTCGAAACATGACGCTTTACTTTATTTCGATCGAAACGTTTAATTCATTTGGCTTCTAATAATATTATCAAAATCTTTAGCCAACAAATTGCCCCTTTAAAATATGTATTTCGATTTCTCTGAGAAATACCTATTTTAAACATCTACACAAGATTTTGATGTGACTTTCGAATCATCGTAACATTTAATGCATTTGACTCCAGTCACGTCAATCATAGCGCTTTTTTGGATTCCTTAACCGCCTGGAGCCACTTCACAGTATGGTGCAGTTACAAATAATGATTATCTTTAAATCACGCCTATTACCCATGTTAACTTTACGCCACCTCTTCATCACACCAACCCATGATTTCCACGTATCACACCCTTATTCAGTGGATACTTAAACTTCCCCATTATAAAACATCACCAACTTAATCTTTTCTTTTCTTTTCACACTCTGAATCTTTTACCCTCCTTCTCTCGTCAAAAACCCAAGCTTTCAACATCCTTCAAAAATGTCTTCTTCTACTTCATCCCAACTCAAGAAAGTCTCCAAGAAGAAAGGAAAAACTGCAGGAACTACCATGGAAAGTAAGATTATCACTCACCAAGGTCAATCCGTTCTTGCCCCTCAGATGATTTCAAAGGAAAAAGAAATGTTGTATGCGTCACAGGTACTCATTCCTACCACCGTTGCTGGTAAGTGGTTAGCTTTAAATGGCCCTCTTACGATTTTTGAAATATTAAAAGACACCAGGACGATTTTCCCAGTTTGTTATAGTTTTAAACCCTTGTTTAACAAAATGGACGCCCCTAAGGCAATAGAATCTTCTAGTTCAAATACCATAGAAAACCCAATTGTTCCTCCTAAGGACCCCTTTGTATTGGATTATGTAAAAAGTAATTTTAAGCCATTTCGATCTTGCCCCACCTCTGATATTGCTTATCAAAATTGGTTCAAGAAAGTAGAAGCTAAGAAATCCCAGCAATGGGAAGAATTAGGTATCTATAACCTGATTAAGCTATCGAAGCCTGGTTTCACCTACAGCCACCCTCTGCTATTCGCGTCCCTCTATTTCTGGGACAGTACCTATAACACTTTCCATCTCCCAGGTGGAATGATCACCCCAACCTTCTTCGACATAGCGGCCATCACTGGGCTATCGCCAGTAGGAGAAACTTATATCCCCGACAACGAAGAACATTCAAGCATAATTGACTTCGAAGTCAAGCTAGCAAGTTTTTCCAAGTTTATCAGTCATTACCATGCTGAGGGGGACAATGTGTCTGACGTAGAACACATTGCTTTCTTAACCCTGTGGCTGTCAAGATACGTTTTCTGCAGTAGATCCCTACAGGTAGCTAGTAGGTTCATTCCTCTAGCTAGGGACTTGCATGAAAATCGAAAAGTGTGCCTAAGTGAACTGCTCTTAGTTGACCTTTATGAAAGCCTGAGGTCAACTGTTTCGAGCCTCAAATCCCATACCTCCAAGAATATTCTGTTGGCTGGCCCTTTTTGGTTACTTCAACTATGGCTAAATGCCATGTTCGAACCCTCCTTGTCAACCGCCAACACCATTGATGAACAAGATCCTGAGATAAATGATAGGATAGTCGAAGGCACTAGGCTTCGAAGATTAACTCCAAATGACGACAAAGATGACTTCAAAGTCCAATTTTCGAAGTACATCATGATATTCTCCAAAAGGCACAAGTTCGAAGAGAGCATGGCGCCTTTTGCTTCGAGGGCTCATGGACCTTCTTGGTTCACCATGGCTCTCTCAGAAGCTATCAAGAGCAAGGACATTCAGGATGTATGGAGAGCTTTTTTGCTACCTAGACTCATTTCTTCAAGAATAACTCCAGCCAAGAACCAGATTTTTCTTTTTGCTTACCAACCAAATTTTGTTTCGAGACAGTTTGGCTTATGCCAACTGATTCCTGAACCTTTATTTCAAACTGAGAGTGCCATCACTTCTGGACGAACTTTCAAGGCACAGGAAGCCAAAATACAGCAAGCACAATATCAAGGCTTTGCCCAGTTTGAGCTGATAACCTTCGAACCTACCCATCTCACAGCTAAAGGGTTTCTGGAATGGTGGACCAAGTTTTATCAAACTTATATGTTCGATACACTTACAATTCAACAGAAACTAATTGATGCCTTCGATGTGCAGGTACCAGCAAAGAAAGGTATGTTTACTCATGCCAAAGAGATTAAAGCTTTCCAAAATTATTTTGAAACTACTTATGACCCCACGCGCTTGGACTCCACTGTGCATCAAGCGGCTGAGACCTTGAAGGAAAAATTTAAACAAAAAGCTTCTAAGTTAAAACTTCCTTCAGGGTTGTCACCTGAGGATAGGTATAGGTTAGCATTCGAAATGCATCCACCTAAATTTCCTAGATTACCTACCTCAGAACTGGCTCTGGCTTGGTTTCCCCCATATCCTTGGTGGTTCACTTGCAAAGAGATGTTAAAACATCTTCAAAGGAAACCAAAGCCATCTGAGACTGTGACATGGGCTCGACACTGGCTTCATGATTTCCCAGGACACCTTTGATACGACCTTTCTGCCATGTCAATTAAATCTGATCAAGGCACAGGTGCGAATGCTTGGGAAAATCCCAAACGTCTTTTATTTTCCATATCTTTAACCTTTGCTTTAATTGTTTCGATTTTCAGCCATCAGGATAAAGACAGCTACCTCGAAGTCGAAAGAAGGGAGTGCCTCTCAAGCCTCCATCGAAACTACTGACAAAGTGACTCCACCCGAAACAACCACTATTGCTGCAACCACAACAACAACAACAATACCAACAACAACCAGTGTTCCAACTCCAACGGTAATCACTTAGCCTTGATGTTTCGAATTCACTCATGTTTTATGGTTTGCATTTAACTCTTCATTTAAATCCTTTCAGACCAACAAGCTTCCTCCTACTACTCCCAAGAAGCGGAAATCAAGCACCACTGGGGAAGATCCCAAGGCTGGAGGAAACTTAACAACTACTTCGAAGAAGAAGCCAAAGAAAGATATTTCGAAAAGTACCGTTCCAACTAGTGTCTCTGGACTTGATTCCAGGGATGCTGCTCCCTCACCCAAATCCAAAAACCCACCTTCGACCTCCAACACAATGTTGGAACGTATAGCTAGTAACCTCTCCTCCGAGAGTCCACAGGTAAATTGAACCTTTAAATTTTTTGACAATAATAACTTCTTATTACCTTGTTGAATGTTTTTTAACATTCTGTTGCTCCTTGCAGAACATCTTGAATCCAGCTTCCACTACTTCGAACTCACCATCCAAAGCTGCTGCTCCACTCAACTCCTCTCCTCAAGGAGATTCCAGCAACCTCGTTCAGAATAAAGGTTCGTCTAATATGGCGGTTCTGACTGGAACTTCTGAACAGCAGGATGATCAAGGTACCTCCATTCCTCTGAAAGAGACAAACGAAACACCACTTCAAACATCTACAGAGGATTTGCAAAGAGCTTCTCTTCAAAAGTCCCCTCTTGAAACTCTTCAAGAGGACCCAAAGGACACTCAAACTGAAGGAGAGAAAGCTGATTCTGGGAAAAGAGACGAAGAATCTGAGGAGGAGAATGCCAATGACGGTTCGACTGCTGGGATGGAGTCCAACGCAAATAGCAGTGAAAGGGAAGGCATCGAAGTGGTGGACTTGGATGAGGACGAAGAAGACCAAGAGCACAAAACGAATGAAGGGGATGGTAATGCAACCAACGAACCCATGGAGGTTGAAATGGACGTGGCTCCCCTACGTGTGGAACTCCCTCAATCCTCTTTGTCTCGAATGACTGACGAGGAACTGGCACTTCTGAGACGAAATGACCCTATTGGGTACATGAAGGCAAAGTTGGCTCAGAGGGACGTCCCACTTGATAGGGCTGGCACAAGTTCGACCAGCTATCCTCTTCCCACAGATGAAAGAATTGTACTTCTTAATAAAATTAGGAAAACAATTCTCAATGTGGATATATTCGAAGTGCTCAAGCAAGATAGTACTGCTTGCTATACTATGAAGGAGCTGCTTACAAAGGTCAATCTTTCTACCTGCTCCTTGCCAGTTAGTACTCTCTTGTTCGATCTTCAGGCTTTGCTGGACAACGTAATTGGTTACCTTCTCCAAGACGAATCTGCTGCCAAGAAGGTTCAAGAGAAACGCATTGCCATGGATGCTGCTTATGAACAAGCTTCGAAACATTCTCAAGAAGCTGAGGATCAAGCTATGCATCTGAAGCAGGCGAAAACTGATTATGAGGCTCGAGTTGAGTCCATACTTCTTTGGGAAAGGCAGATTCTGGAACTTCAACAGAAGGTTAAGGAGGCTAAAAAACAACAAATAGCCTTCGAAACCAATACTGCTGGTAACCAATTCGAAGAGCTTCTCAACCAGGGGCTTGCAGAAATGGAGACTGCAGAACAACTTAAAGGAGAAGTGGCAACCTTGGAAGGAGCCAGGCGTTTCTCTCAGCAGAAGCTTGAATCATTTCGAAGCACTTTCAATCGATTGAAAAATAACTCTTATTTCTAGATTTTGATGTTTATTTGACTACAATTTTGGTTTCTTATATGTAATATTCGAACAACGCCATTTTGGCATTTTATCTTGCCATTTTGGCCTTTTATAACATCTTGGTTACGTTGTTACTATTCGAATCTCCTGCAGGCGTGGCTTATATTTCTTTAAATATTTCCCATTAACCTTTAGGATACGTTTATCATCCACGAGTTCTTCGATTTCGTATGCATTGTTTGAGAATACTTTTAATATTCGAAATGGTCCTTCCCAATGAGGTGACCATTTACCTAATGCTTTAATTTTCTTGTCCATAGGCAATATGACTCTCCAAACTAAGTCATTAATAATGAATATGTTTTTCTTCACCCTTTTATTGTATGTTCTGGCCACTCTTTCTTTTTGTCTCATCAAAATTTCCAATGCATGTAATCTAATTTCGTCCAACTCAACTAATTCATTCATCATCATTTCCCAATATAATGCAGCTGGGATTTCGTTTTGTCTCTGAATTCGAACTGACTGTAGATGAATTTCTACTGGCAACACTGCATCATGACCAAATGTGAGTTGGAAAGGCGTAGTGTTAGTAGCTTCCTTAGGAGATGTTCTACAAGCCCATAATATTTGGTCCAGAGTTTTGTGCCAGTTTCTTGGCTTTTTGCCAATATGCTTCTTGATTAATCCTATTATTACTTTATTTGCTGCTTCGACTTGACCGTTTGCTTGAGCATAATATGGCGTTGATGTTAGCAATCTAAACCCCATTTCTTGGGAAAATCCTTGCATCTTTCTACCAGTAAACACAGAGCCTTGGTCTGTGGTTATGCTCTCTGGCAATCCGAACCTATAGATAATGTGCTTTTGTATAAATTCAATAATAGCCTCTTGATCAGCAACTATCAGTGGTATAGCTTCGATCCATTTGGTAAAATAATCTATTCCCACCAAGATGTATTTCTGTCCTTTGGACGAAGCAGGATTTATTTCTCCTATCAAATCCAATGCCCATCCTCTAAATGGCCATGGTTTGATGATCGAATGCAACTCACTTGCAGGGGCATGTTGAATCTCTGCATGTTTCTGACATTCCTCACATCCTTTAGAAAAGTCTATGCAATCTTTGAGCATGCTAGGCCAATACAAGCCGTATCGAAATAACAACCATTTCATTTTATGGCCTGCCTGATGTGCCCCACATGCCCCATTATGGACTTCTGACAATGCTAAATATGCCTCACTTTCTCCTAGGCATTTCAATAATACACCCTCTTGGGTCTTTTTAAACAATTCGTTCCCCATGAGGAGATATGACAATGCTCTGTATTTTGTCTTTCTGTCCACGTTTAGAGTTGGGTCTGCTAAATAACTCTTCAGTGGACTTCGCCAATCTGCATCTGACAAAGTATTTATGTCTAATATTTCTAATCCCTGTTTCTCAGCATATCCCAATTTCATACTTTCCAGATCCGATGGTGTGAATCTAGTAGCCATAACTCTACCCCTTAATTCAACCAAATCCTTAAAGTTCTTGGTAGACACTTTATAACCCGAAGCCAACTGTGCTAAGTCATTTGCTTCTTGGTTCTCTATTCTTGGTATGTGTTGAATATCCATGTATTCAAATTTCCTCAATAGCCTATTGACTATGACGAAGTATACCATTAAGTATACCATGCTTTGGTCATACACAGCAGAACACCTTGGGCAAATCAAGCACTTGGTTGTCCCTTTGTAGCAGCGAAACACAAATTCCAGCAAACTTTCTCCAGCCTTGGGATAACACCTAAAAAGCTGGTTATCCTGGCGCCAATTGTTGCCAGTTCGAGTCCTCTGTACCCTTTCGAAATTCGCAGCGATTCTTTGATTGCAGAGGATGCTGCACCTAGGGCACAATATCATGCCTGAATCTCCTTTGTGACATGTCATGAGGTAATCCTTGAGACTAGCATCTCCAGTGTGATTATCCTCCATTCTATACTTTTCTTTTTCTAAGTATTTTTCTACTTCCTCCATCTCAGAGCGAGGCCTCTCCATATCCACCATATTTATTTCAACATCTTCCCCCTTAGCTTCATCATCGCCCCATCCTGTGGGCTTTATATCCTTAATCTGAACCTTCGAACTCTCTGGGGCAGAATATTTGACCAAATAGTCAAATTTTCCACTGGGTTCCCCTAGAGTGTCCCATATTTCCTTCTAAGGGGAAATTGGCTTCGTGATTTGGACTTTCTCCAATTCCAGCCTCAAGCCTTCAGTGACTTGTGTTAGTTCTTGGTTTTGATTTCCCTGGCCTTCAGTAGCCTGGGTTTCTCTTGCAATAGCTACAGGTGCGGCAATCGAAGTCTCTGGCGTATTCTGGATGTCTTCAGTGACCTCCTTATTGACTTCGACCATCACCCAGTTTTCAGTTTCAGTACCCTTCTCTCCTGTTAGGGCGTCGCTTTGATCAGTTTCCACCATGTTGATCTCTCCAATGCACGCAGGCTCGGAGTAGTTGGTGTCTGCGACGTCCAAGGGATCTTCGTCCACTTTCATCTTCACCTTATCAGCATACTTTAGTCTGCCATCTTTGATCGCGTTTTGAATTAGGTCCCTGAAAAGAAAACATTGTGAGGTTTTGTGGCCTAGGAAACTATGATATTTGCAAAATCCTCTCTTCTTTCTCTGATCCAAAGGAGGTATTTTGACATTTGATGGCACAATTAGTTGGTCATCTTTAACAAGTAAGTCAAAAATCTCGTCACATTTAGTGACATCGAAGGTATAAACCTTCTTTGGGAATTTGTCACTTTTCTCATTTTCAACAATCTCTTTCCCTTTTGTGGGAACCAATAATTTGCAGGAATAAGGCGGAGCCTATTTTAATTCAGCGAGGTCGATTTCGACCTCTTCGAATTCGAATTCAGGATATTCTTCTGCTTCCTCAGTCCCAACATAGGAAATCCTTTCTTTCTTGCTATTCTTAAAGACTCTGGCTTTTTCGGCCTTTAGCCTTTCGACCTGTCGAACCCTATCGGCTAACTGAGCCATATCCCTCAAATATTGAGTGTCTAGTTTCTTTCGAATAGAATAATCCAAGCCACCAGCGGCCATTTCGACTAACTCATGTTCAGGCACTACTGTGTAACATCTGGATTTCAAAATCCTAAATCTATTCAGATAATCATTTATGGGTTCGGTGAACTTTCTCTTAACACTGGCCAATTCCTTCAAGCTTATTTTCGATTGTCCCATGTAAAATTGTTCATGGAATAATCTCTCCAAGAGAGCCCAAGTATCAATGGACCCAGGAGGCAAAGTGGTAAACCATGTGAAGGAGTTTTTAGTCAAGGAACTTGGGAAGTATTTGATCCTGAGATCTTCATTATTGGCTATATCTCCCGCTTCGGTTAGATATCTCGCTATGTGTTCGACTGTTGACTCATTGGTGTCCCCAGCGAACTTTGTAAATTTAGGGACTTTATATCCCCTTGGTAAATCAGTATGCATTATGCAATCCAATATAGGAGAAGCATAATTTGGCCTTCTCATTCCTGTGTTGAGGCCATTCTAGGCCATGACTCTCTCTATCATGGTGGTTAGATTGTTTTCTGCCAAGATGTTATAGTTTCGAATTCTATGAACGACAGCATCGACATCTTGATTTCGACCAACCAAGACAACTCCCCTAGGTTGTTCTTCTCGAAACTTTGGGGCTTCTAACCTTTCGACCCTTGCCCCTGGTTCCATAATTTCTCTTTGTGGGCCTGGGATTATAGGGGCTTCTAACCTTGGTGCCCTGGCCCCTAAGTTAACTTCTTCTCTGGGTGGTCTATAAATTGGGTCGTTAGCAATTTGTTCTATAACAGGCATGTTTGCTTGAAATCCCGCCTGATTCTGCCTACGCCTTTCTGGGGGAGCAAAGAAATCTGCTATTCGACTCATGTTGTCAGCGTTCTCCCTGTTTGTCACAGTCACATTTTGCACTATTGGGGCAAATATCTCCTGCATGGTTTGTGCTAACACCCCTATCATATTATGGTTATTGTCATCCATCAATTGCCTAAAAGCCAACTGGTTTTCTGTGGTTAAGATAGGCATTATGCTATAACCCACTGACCCTTGGTTATTTGTCATAAACTGATTCTCCCCAGACCCAGACCCTAGTTGTGGGGATGAATTCGATGTGGAATTGTGTAAACCTGCCATAAAAGATGTTGGCATTCCATAAGAGGAATTTCTGGTTCTATTTCCATCGAAACCGGGTGGTCTAGTTAATGGAGTGGCGAAATGGGATTGTGTCCCTGATGGTGGAACGAATCCCCCAGGGTAACCAATGGTTCCAGTATTTCCTAAGATCGAACTATTAGTTGATATGCCACTTACTCCATTGGTGGCTATATTACTGGTTGAAGATGCAACAGACTGTGCATTCGAAGGGATCACATTAGATGTTCCGATCAAAGTGGACACATTAGTGCCTGTTGTATGTGGGGCATTTTGTTCCCCTTGTTGATTGTCAGAATTAGACATTTTGTCCAAACGTTTTCTTCTGGATAAAGGTTGGTTGTTGTTGGTTATTTTACCACTTCTCAGGTTCATAAAACAGCAAACTTCTTAGGTTCCAACATTTTTATAATGGTTATGTCTCAACAATCTTTATTTCTAATATCCAATTATTGGTCCCATCAGGTGTGCCAATTTGTTTCCAGTGATTTCTGGTAAACAACCGCTAGTCTTCCAAACTATCGAATAATCTTTCTGACTGTTATTCAATTCCTCTGGTAACTCACAGGATCGACTAGATTGATCCTAGGATTCCTTGGTCATTAGGGTAACTCTCATGATCGAACAGATATTCATGGTTGATATTTGAGTGTTGTATAGGTGTTTGGCTTATTTCGATTTCTCTCTTAAAGGTCTAAAGATGTAATCAAAATGTGCGTGTACGAAACTAAGTTGCATGAATAAATGTTAATTGTAAAGACATGTAAAATTGCATAAAAGGCAAGCAAATGGTTTCGAATTATAAAAACAGTTAATGTAAACGATTTCTGGAACGTAAAAGGTTTGAAATATGAAGAAAGCGTTTAATGCAAGAAATCTGTAAATGACTTTAAGTAAAAATAGGCGTTCAAAGGATAAAGCTTGAAGGTAAAGGCATGGAAAATATGACAGTTTTCTGAAATGTAAAGTGCTTGAAATGTGAAGAAAGCATTGAAATGTAAAACTTTAATGAAGAGATTTCGAAGTGAAAAGACTGTAAATGAGAAAACTTATAAATGTTATTTGACAGAACGATAAAGGAAAGTGCTGGAAATGGTAAAAGGTTTTCATTAAATCATAAATATATGGTGCTATCATACGTACATTGCTCTTGCATTCGTTTCCCTTGCCATGTGGTAGTTTGAATGTTACTGAGTATTTAGTACAATAGATATGACACACGAAATCCTAATACTAAGACTTCTATTTATACTAATTCGACCATAACGGTCTTGCTATAGGATTATGCCACGTTCAGAACATGCAGAACAATGCCTCTTTCTTCTTTCCACGTGTCTCCAAATGCTCCAGCACATAAATTTCAAACTTCGAATGTCCCGCTTCCATTTGAATTTCAAATGTTTTGGTATTTCTCCGTTTCGAACGCACTTCCCAGACACAGCCTTGTTGTTATTTCGAGACTTCTTTAGATATGTTCCCATAATTGCCACTCGAAGCTCCAACTTTGACATGCTTATTCGAAACACTGCTTCTGCTACTTCGAAACATGACGCTTTACTTCATTTCGATCGAAACGTTTAATTCATTTGGCTTCTAATAATATTATCAAAATCTTCAGCCAACAACATGTGATCACTTTTCATTTATGTTAAACGTGCTGTGAGAATTTTAGCCATGAACATGAGGAAAAAATTACGTTAAAATTTAGGGCCAGAGAAATTCTCTCTGGCCTTTGAGAGTTAGTCCAAGTTTTTTACATATTTGAAATCGTGGCTTGATGCTCTACAATGTTTGTGTTATGAGTTTTGGCTAAAAATCAAGGAATCAAGAGATAGCAGGTGTAGAAGGAAGCGCGCGTTTTCTTGTTCAAACAAGTGCTGGAGGTTGAAGACAGAGTTGACTTGGGCTGGGCCTGAGTCAATTTGCTTTTTGCACCCCTCTTTTCCATTTGCACCCACTGGCCCATTATGTGAAATATTTGTTATCTTTGCATTTTTCTTTTTGATTGTGACTTAATATTTTTGTTCAAACATAAAAAACACCAAAAATATTTTTCCACATTTTTTTACATTTATTTGGCATTTATTTACTTTATTGAACATATACATATAAATAATATAAAACCTTTTTATTTAAAACCCTAAAAATAATACAAAAATATTCATTTTTTAGTTATTTTTTTTATTTACAGTTTGAAAACATTTTTCTAAAAAATACATTTTTTTTGTAAATAATTAATATTTTATTTTTGTACATATTTAGCATATTAAATATATATATATAATATATACTTATACATATTTTATTAAATATTTAGGGTAAAAATACAAAAATAATACTTTTTATTTTTATTTAATATTTGACATCAAAAATACTTTTTCTACAATATACTTTTTTTTATATTATTTTTGTATAAATCAATAATACATTGTACATAATTAATAAATAAATACTATTTATTCAAAATTAGGGTTTAACCCTAAATAACAAAAATAACCAAAAATTGACTTTTATTTTTTATTTTTTTATACTTCAAACATGAAAACCTTTTTACATACATAAAAAAATCTTTTTTTGCATAATACATTGCATTTTGATATTTATTTAAATTGTATTTATGTAAATGTTAAATATTTGTATATTCGATATGGTTGTAATAATTTAGATTTTATTTCCTTGTCAAATATCCCCCAAATTCGAACTTGTATCCCCATCCCCATAATCATGTTGTAATAATTTAGGACTTTAAATTCTCGCACATTTAAAAGTTTCCAAATTATGCCATGATAGACCTAGGGTTTGTATGCAAAATCAATCAACAAATAGCTTGACCTAATTCAAGATAAACATGCATGAAAAACAAACACAATGCACACTTACACCCCTAGGGTTACATCCACTTGTTACCTTCAAAAATGAGCCATGTTTGCATGTCAAGTACTTTGGCAAAAACAAAACAAAACAAAAACAAACAAAATGATCATAGCCCCTCGATGACGCTATCTTGTTGCCTAAACAAAATGATCATAGTCCCTCAAGAAAATTGCCAAAGACACTTGACACTATTGCATTCATGGTCTATACGATGACCCGCGCCCGTCCCGTTTACATCCTAACACAAGGTTGTTCACCAAATACAATGGTGAAACAACACTGTTAAAAGGGTTAAAAACATAAGAAAGATCTTTGAGTAAAATAGGGTAGACAAACTCTTAGTTACTTGATCAAACTTGCAAAGAAAACATCCTTGCTACTTTTCAAAAACACACCTCACAACACAACTTCAAAACAACTTTCAAAACATTGAAAAACTTTTCAAAAGACAAAAACACCTTTGTATATACTCAAACACGAGTCATTACAAAGGTTGCCACAACAATGGCCTCTTTTCAAAACATCTTCAAAACCACACACAAAGCACCATTTCAAACAAATGAAAATGCAAAGCAAGTGATCTAAGCAAGTAACTAAGAGCCCATGGATAACCATGGATAGAAAGGGTGCTAAAACCTTCCCTTTCTATAATCTACTCCCCGAACCCGAGAAAACATCTCAAAGGTCTTTCCTGTGCTTTTTGACCTTTCCTTAGGATAAAATAAAAAGTCGGTGACGACTCTTGCTAAACCGAAACATTTGCGAACACAAACGCAAAATCCCAAGTCAGTTCTCCCACCGTATCACACATAGGGTGTTATTTTATATTATTGGCTGTGTTGGAGCACAAGAAAGATAAAAGACAAAAGGAATATTTACTGATAACTTTAAAATAAGGATTTACAATGAATTACAATAACCTACTCCACTAGGCTATTTATACACAAAATTAAATCTAAAATATATCTTCTACAAAGATATAAGAAGATCTAAGATATATATCATCCAATAAAAATATAAACAATCTAAAAGATATTCTTAAATATAAATTAATATCTAATTAAATCTAAATTAATTTTAACATTCTGCTACATCAAAACCAATTTTCGGCAATTGTCTCTTCCATCAAAAACTTTAAATGCACTTAATGTTCCATAAAGTCCTTTTTTCGAAAAATTTCTATATTCATACATGATGTTATACATATACTGATAAATCAATTTTTGGATTGAAATGATGTAATGAAGAGAATGTTGTTATACTTACTGTTATACATACATGCTTTTATGCATGGTATAGTTTTAAATTGATTTATACTTTTGGATGTTAGCTATGCAACAAAAGGATGTTTACAATCTTAATTTTTTTATTCTCTTTATATACAACAGAAATTTCTCTATTCCTGATTTCAAATTGAAGTTTGTTTAAAATATAAATGACCTATTTTCTTTATTTACAAAGGTTTGTTTGTTTTATGGATAGAAAATATATTTATGGGAATGTGACATGAGAAATACAATAATTTCATTTTTTTTTAAGTTTTTTTTTTTAAATTGTTCACAATACTATTATTTATGTTTCTAATTATAAGATTTTTTTGAGTTTTTTTCTTATCTCTTTTTATAGATAAGATATTTTTTTTGATCTCGTACGTTAACGTCAAGATTCATTTTAGTCCCTTAATTTAAAAAAGATTAATATTGGTCCATTAACTCTTCAATACGCTTCATTTTAGTCTTTTTTATCTAATTAGTGGCGAAAAAACTCAGAAATCGGTCGCTAAATTCATCGCTAATTAGATAAAAAGGACTAAAATGAAACATTTTGAAGAGTTAGAAGACCAATATGAATTTTTTTAAAGTTAAGGATCAAAATGAACCTTGAAGTTAATATACGAGACCAAAAAGGATATCTTACCATTTTTGTAAGACAATTTTCAATTTTCAAAGTGCATTAATTATTTTTTCTAAACATATCCCTAAGTATATTATATCTTTTCTGGAATCAGTAATAAATACACTTGTATAAATATAAATTATTTCTCTCTCCTAAGAATAAACTTATAAAATTGTACTAATAGTCAAATAAATGTAATACTCTAAATAACTTTCTTAATTAGAGTAATTTAGTCTACAAAGTCCTATATTTAAGGATAAAGGTAGTATTTTTTATTCTCGGAAATTATTTTGCACATGATTTTTTCCATATTTATTCTCATGTCTAAAGCGTGGAATCTACCATTTCCATGGGAATAAAACTAACTAATTCCAACTTTCGACTAGTATTCACATTGATATTTATTTTTATTTATTATAATTTTTAAATTAAATTAAATGTGTAAACACTTGGAAATTTATTTTTAGCCAAACACATGGATATGAATAGTATTCACTACAACAAAAAACTCATATAACAATGGTTGGTAAGTATATATAATAACGCAGGTTCATGCGTTGTTGTGTAGAGTGTTATTGTAAATTCTTTACTTACAATCACGATTCTGGGACCATTGTAGTATATTTGAAAGTGCGCGTGATATCACAACAATTATGCTTAACAACCGTTGTGATATATACAATATTGGGTTCAAAACCCAGCAACAAATAAATTACATTGGATTACGATTAATATAGGAAACTGTTGTGGAACATACTCATAGTTTATTATATATCAATGTATATTATTTGTTTTACCATAACACCTCATTAAAAAAATACAACCATTAAAACTGTTAAAGAATTATATAATCTGAAAATTAAATTGTTCTTAAAAACAAACTTAAACACACTACTGTATTCTGAATTGCATGCAACTCATCGTCCATATTTTATGTTCTTTAACACATATATGGTTCAATGGTCGAATTCCTTCAATGCATCGATATCTTTTATTATTGTTTACCTCATCTTCGTCGCTTATCCTCGTGATTGTTATGATGACTTATCATTATAACAATCATGATTTTAACAATCACGATGATAAGCGACGACGACGAGGTAAAGTAGAATAATATATATTGATGTATTGTATGAATTCGACCATTGAATCATTATTAAGTGTTAAAGAATATAAAATGTGCAAAATGAGATGCATGCAATTCGGAAAATATTGATTGATATAAGTTGATTTTCAAATACATCTTAATTTTCAGATTATAAGTTTCTATGTCAATTTAAATGATTGCGTTTTTATTAATACTGTAGTAAAACAAACAATATACATAGCATATAATAAACTAAACTTCATCATCTGTCAATCTGTATAAGAATTTAAAGAACAAAACATTGTTAAGTCACAAGAAACCTTTTTCTTATGACTTAGCCATGTTTTGTTCTTGTTTTGAGAATATTTGTCAACAAAATCATCATACAATAACACAATAAATACATGTAACACTAAAAAAAACTTACATTTTAACAACAAAACACTAACAACATACAATATCACAAAATATATTAAGTTGTTTAGAGAACGCACCTTTTATTGAAAATAATCGTGGAACTTTGAAGTTTATAGTTTGTGAAGCAATGAAAAAGAAATACAAGGTGGATGAAGTTTCCGCAATGACTTCATACTTCTTGTATTTATTTTTCATTTCTACACAAATCATATGTAGCTTATCAACTCATATTATGCGCTTGCTACCATATGATGTTCATCTAATTTGTGAAGCCATGACAAAGAAATATAAGGTGGATGAAGTTTACACAATAACTTCATACTTCTTATATTTCTTCTCATAGCTTCTTAAACTAGATGAAGTTTGTTGTTGTACTTGTTTTTTCATTTATTTTTCTTGAGTCATACAAACACTATGAAAATTATCAACATGTGAAACCGCAAACTTATTTGTCAACAACACAACATACAATAACAACATAGAATAACATACAACAATAAAAGAATCATAAACTATCTAACAAGAAGAAAATAATAGAAAAATATGTGAAACATAACAACATACATGAAAACGAGAGAATAAGGAAAAAGAAGAATATTTTTATGTGAGAAGAACAAGATTGACGGCTATACTGTAGAATATGAATGTTAATGACGAAGAAGAAGAGAAAAAATAAGTTTTAAGATTTTAGTATGAAAGATACGGTGCTACTGTCAATGAGTGAGGGTAAATTTATTTATATATAAATATGTGCACAACAGTTTACATTACTAACCGTGATAATATATAAATGTGTCACAACAGTTGAATAAAATAATTGAAGTCGTAACTCTTTATTTTATATTTAAAAATAAATAAAATAGAAAAGACGCTTTTTAACATTAAATGAATAATATATTTGAAGGCACTGAGGTTCGAACTCAATAAAACTTGATTGTATACTACAGTTATGACAACAATTGTTATTATATTCTAACTGTTTTTAATTTTTTTTTTAAAATATTAACGCCTGAATTTATAGATTTCACTGCAATATTAGAAAAAATCATGATGAATAGGACGTTTGCGTCTTAGTGATTTTTAAGAATAGGAATCTTGAAAATATATTCTAAAGAATGTTATTTCATTTTTTTCAAAACAAATCTGACTTGAACATGAAAACTAGCTTCTAAAACCAATATGTTTACTGATATAGTATCTCACAATGTGTTGTCATAGGTAAAAACTATTATTTGACCAAGATATTTATACTTGATGATGTCACGATTAAAATAGGATAATGTTTGACCGAGTTTCTTTTAATTAACAATATTATTCACTCTCTCTTATTTATACCTGTTTATAATTATTTGATTTGGTTCCCATTTTCACTTTTAATTTATTGGATGGTTATGACATGGTTTTGATTTGACTTAAAGAAAAATAATTACAAAGTGATTAATCCACCACCACAATCATATTTGTTCAACTTTAACAAGCAAAGCTTTGAAAATTTACATATTATAGCAGGTATTTGTATAGTTAAAGCCTTAAACAGAACGAATATTCAAAGTCTAAGGCACAAGCATCAATATTATTTATTATATGTTTTATTGTATATGTACAATTGTTTTCTGTTTTTGAAACAAAATTGTCATGGAAGAAATTATCGGTTGAGTTATAGAATGGTATATTTTCTTTAAGATATTTTATGGTACTGTCAAAATTATTCAAAATAGCTCTTAATAACTACGACACCTCTAGGATAAAACAGTTTGTTCACAAAAAGATTACGATTATCATTTGCACTATGATGAATCGTTCAAAGAAATATATCTTTAGATGGTGTTTAAATCACTCGTAGTATCTGAAAGAATTTCAGTCGTATATGACACATAAGACCACTCGAAAAACAAAGAAGAAAGAATGTGTATTGAGATTAAGAGAACAGAGAGGGAGAAGAGAGATTTCAAAAATTTAGAAATCTGACGTAACTTTCCAATGAAATTAGGAATCATATTAATAGGTAAATGATTCAACTAAGTGGAGAGAAAATAGTGGAAGAGTAGAGAAAAAAATACTCGAGGGAGTTACTTAATCAAAACTAGGTTTTGATGTATGACTCATTATTAATTAATATTAATAATTAATTCTAGTAGAATTAACTCCCATCAAAATAGGATGACCCTTTCAATTCACATTAAGTTTCCAACAATCTCCCACTTCAATTTAAAGGTGATATTAAAAGTAAGGTCAAACGTTTCTAAGGTCGTGCATAAGCAAAGGTGTCTATGACTTGAACCTTTGCGTAACAAGTAGGGTTTCGATTCAACAAGAGTGACACTATTGTCTTGAAATCTATCTCCCTGCACGCAACCTTTTCTTAAGGTGTATTCTAATAGCTCGTGCATTAATGACCCTACACGTATATTCCAGTTTAGTGAAGATTCTAGAAATTCTGCCTCGAAATACCATAGGAATCGGCCCCAGTTCCACAATCACACAAGCGAGTCTATCAAGAGTACTCATGTAGCCTAGTTACCCCCTCATACAGAGTATAGATCTCATTAAGAGTTTCTATTATCTCATCCTCTTATCGCTTCAGGATTCATGCTTCTCTTATTTACTCTAGCATGATCGCCTCATATTACTCACAACTTGTTATTATCTATTGGACCTATTTCTTGGGACCTCCAGTCATTTAGTTTGGGTTACCATCATGAGCAACTCATGTTTCTATAGGCATTAGTCTCATCTTATATGATGTAGTATATACTTTCTCTCTAGTTAATCCTTTCGTCAAATGATCTGCTAAGTTTTCATCAGTGCGTACATAATCCACTCCTACAGCTACTTTAGAGATAAAATCTTTGATGGTGTTGTGCTTACTTCTTATTTGACGTCTTTTACCATTATAATAACGGTTCTCAATTTTCGCACTCACTTATACGAGGTCTTTCATATCAAAGTTGTTACACAACAATGATTTCATATCATTAATGGCCTGAATGTTTGAACTAAATATGAGTAGATCGTCTACATATGGACATATGATAGTGCAAATGAGATTCTCATATTTGTAATAAATATATTTTTCACTTTCATTCACTTTGTACCCATTTGATATCATTAAGTTATCAAACTTTACGTGCCATTGCTTAGGAGCTTGTTTTAGTCCATACAGAGACTTGTCTAACTTACAAACCTTGTTTTCTTCTCCATGGATCACAAACCCTTCTGGTTGTTCCATATAGATTTCTTCTTCTAATTCAACGATTAAAAAAGTTGTTTTAACATCCATTTGGTGTACTATTAAGTTATAAATAGCAGCTATTGAAATAAGTACCTTAATGGATGTAATTCTAGTGACTGGAGAGAAGGTGTCGAAGAGATCTATATTTTCTCTTTGTCTAAAACCCTTGGCTACAAGGCGAGCCTTGTATTTATTAATAGTTCCATCAGGTTTTAGTTTCTTTTTCAAAACCCATTTACAACCGATTGGTTTGCACCCAGGAGGCAAGTCTACCAAGTGCCAAGTCTTGTTAGACTCTAGAGATTTTATCTCATCATTAATAGGTTCTTGCTTTAAATCAACATCCAGATATGACAAGGCTTCTTGAATATTTATTAGATCTTCTTCTACATTATAAGCCACATACTCGGACCCATAATTTTTATCAACTCTTACTCTTTTACTTTGTCGAAGTTCTGTTTCTACAATGTTGTTGCTTTCTGTGTTTCTTATCACAAGAATGTGACTCGATTGTGTGCCCTCACTATTTTTCTATTTTGTCTTCATAGAATTCAGCATCAATTGATTCTATGATCACTTTTGCATTTAGGTCATAAAACCTATACGCTTTACTGTTTGCTGCATACCCAATTAATACATATTTATATGCTCTACTAGCGAGTTTAACTTGTTTCAGATCCGTAATTCTGACATAAGCCAGACAACCCCAAGTTCTCAAATAAGACAAGTTTGGTTGTCTTTTCTTTAATATCTCATAAGGAGACATCTTACTTTTGACTTGGGGACTCTATTCAAGACATAACAAACAATCAAGAAAATTTCCCCCCACTAGTGAGGTGCAACACCAGAGTTCTTCATAATTGCAACAACAAGTTCAGTAAGAGTTATATCCTTTCTTTCTGCTTTACCATTCATTTCAGGAGAATATGGAGCAGTCGTTTCATGTACAATTCCACGTTCTTTATAAAAAATCATTAAATTAACTAGAATCCTATTCAGTTCCCCTATCACTATGAAGTCTCTTAATCTTCTTACTAAGTTGATTCTCAATTTCAGTTACATACATCTTACACATGTCAACCGCTTCACTTTTATTTTTCATTAAGTATACATAAGTATAATAAAAAATATCGTCAATAAAAGTGATAAAATAATATTTATATTTCTAGTTAAAGTTCCATCTATTTCATATATATAGGAGTGTATAAGATCTACGGGATCCGATTCTTTAAAAATTGATTTATGCAAAGTCTTATTTATTTTAGCTTGACTACAATATTCACATTTATTTGAATCATTGACATTTAATATAGGGATTAAGCCTAAGTTTCTTGCATTAGAAATAATCCGCTTATTAACATGACAAAGTCTAGCATGCCAAATATTAAAATCATACAAAAAGTAAACAAAAAGAGAAATTTTATTCAAATCAACATTCAACTTAAACATGCCATTAGTGGCGTACCCGTTTCCAACAAAAATACTATTCTTAGTGATGGTGTACAAATTTATCCCTATAGACTGGTTAAACCATGCCTTATTCAAAAGAAAACTAGAAACAAGTTTCTTTCTAAGTTCAGGGACATGCATGACGTCCTTCAAGATTAAAGTCTTTCTTGGGGCGAAGTTCAACTCAATGTCTCCAATTCCAGCAACATCAGTGGTGTGAGCATCTCCCAACAACACTTTCTTATTTTCAGCATTCGTGTATGTCTTGAACATAGCACGATCATAGAAGACATAACAAGAGGCGGCAATGTCTACCCATCAACCATCACTTCTACCAACCATGTTGATTTCAGTGATCATAGCAATGAATTGCTCATCAGTCAGGTTAACTTGTGCATTAGAGCCAATAGATTTGGGCATGCTCTTACATCTGTTAGCCATATGACCCAGTTTTCCATAATTATAGCAAGTGAAAACCGGAGCGTCATTTTTTTAAGTTGGTGGTTGCTGTCTAGCAATCGCAGCAGATGGGCCCCTTGAGGGATTCCCATTCTTAATTCAGTTCACAATATTACGGTTCTGATTCTTTAATGGTTTTCCCGTAGGCTTCAGAACCTCACTGAATCTCTGTTTGTTGTTAGAAACAACTAAGACTTCATCCTTCTGATCTTTTTTTCTAGCTTCCTCTTTAATTCAGAGGTGAGTGACCAGACTCTCAATTGAAAACTCTTTTGTTTTATGGAGAAACACGTTTTTAAAATCTTTCCAACCAGGGGGCAGTTTGTCAATGATAACAACAATTTGAAATTGTTCATTAAAAGGCATACCTTATGTAATAATTTCATGATCAATCTTCTAAATTTTGTGGCTTTGATCTTCCACATATTTTTCATCCACCATCTTATAGCTCAAGTTGCGGCTGATAACATATTTCTTTGCACCTGTTTTTTCAGTATTGTATTTCTTCTACAGAGCCTCCCATACCTGTTTAGAAGTCTCATAATTACCATAGTAATCATACAGGTCGTCAGAGAGACTGTTCAGAATATGGTTCTTATAAAGATAATCATTATCTTGCCATAGGACAATTTCTTTCCTGAGTTGTAAAGTATCTGTCGCAGCTTTAGCTTTTGCAGCAGAGTCTAAGTCAGACGATTTTGGAGTCTCGTTTGATTCCACAAATGTCTTACCATTAGTTAGTTTAATTAATCTAGAAAGAGCAATAAGGATATCCTCAATCAGAACATGGGAAACCTTCTTTAAAGTTAATAAAATTTTCATCTTAGCTTGCAAACATTTGAAATTAGAACCTCAAACTTAAATGGTTTGTCAGAGACAATAGCGGCCGTAGTAGTATCGATAGTTTCCTCAATAGCCATGGCAGTTAAAGAAACATCTTCAAATTTTTGTTTTCGGTTTTTGAGACAAATTTGACACGGAGGAAGTTACCGACTGAGTCGGGGAACAATACGTTTTCTTTAAGAAGTTTCGTGGTACTGCTAAAATTATGCAAAGCAACTCTTAATAACTACGACGCCTCCAAGATAAAATAGCTCGTTCACAAAAAGATTATGATTATCACTTGCATTGTGATGAATCGTTCAAAGAAATACACCTTCAGATGGTGTTTAAAGCACTCGTAGTATCTGAAAGAATTTCAGTCGTAGATGACACACAAGGTCACTCGAAAAACAAAGAAAAAAGAATTTGTATTGAGATGAAGAGAACAGAGAGGGAGAAGAGAGATTCCAAAAATTTAAAAATCTGGCATACCTTTCCAATGAACTTAGAAATCATATTAATATGTAAATGATTCAACTAAGTGGAGAGAAAATAATAATCAGAGTAAAAAAAAATGAAAGAAATTACTTAATCAAAACTAAATTTCAATATATGACTCATTATTAATTAATAATTAATTAATATTAATAATTAATTCCACTATAATTACCTCCCATGATAACTCTTTCAACTCAAATTAAGTTTCCAACATTTACTCAAAGGAGTTAAGGTGACTTCTCTTCAGTTTTTAACAATCCTTTATTGATTGAAAACAAATACAGACCTTGGAATATTGTCAATAAAACTCACCCTTCTCACTTTTAAATGTTAAAAATATTCTTTCTTAGCTTACTTATTAACAAACTAATTATCGTAAATTAATTTTTTTCTATATTATTTTAATTTTACTGTTATTAATAGAAAATATTTCAATTTACAGGTCACTATAGTATAATACTATTTTATTTAACATTAATTTTTGTTGTTATTTAGTAGGTGTTAGATTATCACTCATTTGCATTTATCTCTAATATTAAAAATGTGATTAGAATATTAGATTAAGTAACACGAGACAAAATCAATTAGATACAAAAAAAAAAAACATATATAAACATTATTCATATAATCTATTTTATTTTATTTAACCATTAATTTTATTTGAGGAAATATGTAATTTACGGGATTAAAAACCTTTTTTTTATTCATGCTCTTTTATCGTAAATTTTTATTCAAATATTTATGTTACATAAATTCTCCATTGTGGCTTGCCCAAATAAAAAGATGCTAACAGATCACTTTGACAAATTCCTCTATGGGAATTTCATTTACCAATACCAACAATGATTGTTGAAAATGAATGCTCTTGTCCACTTAATCCATTTGCGCTTAAATCCCATTCTTTTTAACATATATTCCAAATACTTCTAACCTACACAAATGTATATGCCTTTTCGATATCTACTTAAATACTAGAAATGGATATTTTCTTGTTTTTGTAAAGTTAATTATTTCATAAGCACAACCACTCCATCTAGAATATGTCTCCCCAAAATAAAAGTTGTTTCACACTTATAAATTAGCTTGTCTATGATAAATTTAAGTCTGGAAGTAAGTAACTTTCACTATAACTTTACAAACAACTAATTAAATATATAGGTTTGTACTCATAAAGCTCCTCTGAATGTTCAGTTTTGGATTCACCGTAAAAAGAGTGGATGTGATGGTATTAGGGAAAAATGCATTTGAATGGAATTCATTTACGAATCTGATGATATATTATTCCCTTAAAATCATCCAACATTTCTTCAAAAAGTTTTAAATTGTATCCATTGAGACCAGGGATTTTCACTTCCTTTACGATTCCAAATAAACTCTTTAATTTCATCTTCTAAAAATTGATTCTCCAATTCTATTGCATCATATTTATATAATTGCTTAAAGTTCACTCCATTAAATATCGGTCTTTTGAACCTTCCGTAGAAAATCTATCTTCAAATGTATTTTTAAATATTTTATTTATTTATTTCATCTACGACTACTAACTAGTTTAATCTTCTATGAGCTACGAAGGTACTTTGTATCTGAATCCCCTTCTTCAGTGCACTTTACTCTAGACTTTGACTTTAATAGACTATCTTTTATTGGACATATGACTCCACACATAAGAGGGAGAGTGAATTGTGTGTTTTAGAAAAAAAAATAAGTTTGAATGTTTGGTGAAAATTAGAGTTTGAAAATATTTTAGAAAGGTTTTAGAGTTATGCAATGGAAATATAATTTTCATAAGGTAGAGTGCGTAAATAAAGATTTAAGGAAAAAGAGAATAATAT
Source organism: Vicia faba (assembly GCA_948472305.1). Taxonomy (NCBI): domain Eukaryota; kingdom Viridiplantae; phylum Streptophyta; class Magnoliopsida; order Fabales; family Fabaceae; genus Vicia; species Vicia faba. The sequence goes on along the minus strand of OX451738.1, from coordinate 1,213,656,887 downwards.
CAAAAATTATACAGGTATGGTCAAAAACCACTTAGTCTTGTTCCTAAGATTCAGTCTTGAGAGTATCAGATGAATTTAAGAGTTTTTAGTAGGTTAAACTCTTGAACCCCCTTATACAAGGAAAATGAACTTTGTAGTTAATTTTCAACCAAACATCAAACAAAGGAGAGAAACGGTGAGTCTTTCTTTCAAACGGTGAATCGAAACGATTAGTCTCATTTCCACAAGAAACTTGGAGCGGTTACTCTTTAAGCTTCAAACAAAGATTTTTTCACTGAATGATCTTGAACCTTGAAAACTTTTAACACCAGACTGAGCTTGCGAATCAAAACTTGATTTTATACCGGACTAACCAATAACCTATGAGATTTTACCACATGACTGATCTCAAACTGAAACAAACTTTTATCACGGGTTGAGCTTTAACCGAAACTTGATTTTGTTAAAGGCTAACCAAGAGCCTATGAAGCCCTTCGAACAGACTGAACTTTCGATCTAAATGGAGACTTGATCACACAATCTCCAAACCAAATCTTTTTATGGGTTTAGCTTAGAACCCAAATAATCCATAAATGGATAAGTTGTTAGACCAAGGTAAAACGAAAATTCCGTTGGTAAACTTTTACAATTCTACCCTTTCAAAAATTACGAATTTCTCACTCGCAAAATAAATTTCTCAAAAAGCACTCCGTCTAACCTTTTAGTGAGAGAAATTAAAAAATAATTTTTATAGAGAAAGTGAAAAGTAAGAAATGAAATTACATTTTCTAGATGTGAAAATAAGTGGGAAGGGACCTCTATTTACATACTAAAGGATGACACAAAAAAGGAAAATTTTTATGGCCAATAATTATAAACTAACTAATTAACATCAAGCACTAATCAATTGGTAGACCTAAATTAATTGATTAAAAGACTCAAAAATAAAGGGAATGCTATTTAACCATTGTCTATCATTAAGATGTTATCTTAACGCATATAGCTCATTTCTGAACTAACCCAATCAATTAGCTAGTTTAAGGTTTCAATCGATTGCCCAATCGTGTGTGTGTGAGTGATTAGCCGTATATTTTGTAAGAAAGCCCTAATTCTTTTACATTATATTCACTCATATGTCCAAGTCATTCATTCTTTCACATACTTCAAGACTTATCAGATGTTTCTATTTTGTGGACACTTGCTTGAGTTCACTTGAGATGTGACTTGAGTTGTGTTCGATTTACTTTCTATAATCGGAGACTCAAGTCCATCAAACCCTAATATTCTAGTTTGCATCTTTAATCATTTTATGCTTGACTTTAGTTATTGTCATCAAAGACTAGTTATCATCATCAAAAACATATTTGTCTTCAATGAAACTTTCTTGATTATTAACTTACAAAACAAGGTTCCACATCTTTATGATATAATTGTTTGTATAAAATCTGAGAGATGAGCCTAACCTATTATGCATGAGGATCAACATCCGATGATACTACCACATCAACCAATTCATTAAGTTTTGATAAATCTAGTCAATTACCTCCTTATTCCACCATTTTAATTTATCTTTCAATAGCTAGAGCTTTTTCTTTAAAGGGAATGCCTTCCGACCTATTACATTAAAGGATTTCCATATCTCTGCCGCATATGGTACCAAATCTGCATGCTCAAACCAACACGTGTTTTAAATAAATGGTTTCTTCCTTTTGTTGACCTCTGAACACTTGATATATATACAAACTCTCTGACTAACAATGATCAAAATTACCCGGGCCTTACTAGAACTAGAATTGTTTTCTTTAGAATGAAAAACTAGTAGAGATCTCATGTAAAATTACACATACAAGTGAAAGAGTTTTATTATTGGATGAACTAGATAGTTCTTATTTTGTGCTATATACATATGAAAATTAAGTGTGAAAAGGAATAAAAAATTTAAGCTACAAAAGCTAGAACACCAACTAAAGGTGCAACAGAAGTAGTAGTTGGCTCTCCTTCTTGATAATTATTCCTATTATCACTATAACCATCATTTTGATCTGGACTCACAACAGCACCTTCTAGTACATTAGGATTTGGTGCATTTCTATTTAACCATTTATCAAGCCCATCTTTGCATCCAACTGGTGAACCATCATGTTTAATAGAAACAATTGATGCTCCTCTATGATGAACTTGTTGTGGATATTTTGAACCATAACCCACCATGTAACTCATTTTTTGTGGATTAGAACCCAATATGTAGTCCACTTGAGATTTAACAAGAGACGCGAGATCAGAAGGAGAAACAACACCACCACTACATTGGAGAGATGCTTTACTTGAAGACAAATATTGAGAGTAAGTGGATATTGCAAATGTAGCAGAAGTAACATATTGATTATTAGACCATGGTAGAAACCATAATAGGCCTCCTGGTGTTTTCTGTGTGTTTTGGTTCGATTTTTGCGCACATGAACATAAAAATTGTTCTGCATTTGATTTGTATTGAGCCCAAATTCCTGAAGACTCTACTTTTCCATCTAAAACAAGCTGCATGCATATATGGTACAATATATTAGAATATTTTAGCAATATTGGTGAGTAATATTGAATGATATTATATACCTTTCCAATAAGAACTTGTACACCAACATACTTGTCATCCCAACTAAACACTGATCTCACACCACCATTGTCGCCGGAATTCCCAATGTAATCAAGGTATTGTTTCAAGTTTGTGGCACGGTGAAGCCATGCGGCTGCCCAAAGTAATTCATCCTGTTCGTACAAAATAAATTCCAAACCTAAATATGTGCCCTAGTTTCATCTTTTTAAAAAATAATATTGTACTATATTTTTTAATAAAGAAAATTTCAAATGATTAAGTGATGATCACCTTGTATCCACTGCTGGAATATATTTTTCCTGCCGGTGGGATGCTATTTTGGTATAAGCCTTGATGATTGTTTGCAAATTCAAACAGCTGAAATGAAAATAGTAATTAGCAATATTGACCAAGCAAAAATCCATAGAAAAAATAATTAATTTACAGGTAATAGATGCTTGAGACAAAATAGAACCATACTTGTTGTGCATGAGTAAGCAATGTAGATGCATATTTTGAGTCCAGAGATTTAAAAGCAACGGAAGCAGAAGCGAAAGCAGCAGCAGTTTCAGCAGCAAGATCAGAACCAGGATGTTGTTCATCAATCTTGTAAGAAGTCCTTGGTGTTCCCATATCTTCTGGTCTTTCCCAACATTGATGATCTGAATCAGGATCACCATTTTCTCCATACAACACATTTGGTTGTGGATGCGCTTTTATCAAATAATCTGTTCCCCATTTTATCGCGGATAATGCATTATCAAGCTCATTCTTACTTGCAAGTTTCTCCTTAAACTCTATTGCACTCCATGATAACATTGTTATCACATATGCCATTGGAAATCCAAGTTTTAAATTGTCTCCGGAATCATAGTATCCTCCCACCAGGTCCATCTGCATATATATATATATACGCAACAATTACATTAATTAACAGTATAATATATATATATATATATATATATATATATATATATATATATATATATATATATATATATATATATATATATATATATATATATATATATATATATATATATATATATATATATATATATATATATATATATATATATATATATATAAAAGTATTGATATATCTTACTCCAACATCTTGACCATCTTTAAGTGCAGAGTCTCCTCTCCAATTTAGTCTTTGATTCTTAGGCAACAGACCTGAACGTTGACCCTCAAAAAACAATAAACTTTTTGTAAGTGCTGTTCCATAATCATCCGAAGCAACATTTTGGATCATATAAGAACAACAAACAAGAATGAAAATGAAAACATTGCTTAGTGACACCAACACATTGTTTTGTGACATCTTGAGAGACAACATCAAATCAAAACAAAAGGAGACTATTTGATTTAGTACAACAAATTCATAGCTTAGATGTTAATTTATACACTCTCTTTTCTTTTTTATTATAAACAAACTTTCCCTTGTTCAATGAATAATTGTTGTATTTGGTCTAAAAATTTTAGCTTTTTATGTTTATTGAATTTTACCTTTTAGCTTCTTTGTATAAATGTGCATTTGGACTAGTTATTAAATAAAGTTATACAACAACGAAAGAAAGTTAAAAATAGAAAATATTTGGTTTTAATTTGTTTTTTAAATTTTGGAGGAAATTTTTTTGAGAAAATTTTTATTTACTTTTTCTGGTCAGATAGATTAATTAAGAATAATTTTGATTTAATGAATTTTTTATATTTTGTAGGGTTTTTTTTGGGAAATTATATATGTAGGAATTCTAATTGTTCTATTTATAAAATATATTAAGATTTTGAGAATTGAAATAAGGAAATTTTGATTTTACTTAATTTTTTAAAGATTTAGAGAGTTTTTTTTAGACATTATATTTTAAGGGATTGGAATTGTTTTTTTTAATGAAATACCTAAAACAAGGTTTTGAGAGCTACAGAGTGAGTTTGTTTTGCATTTTAAAACACTCATCTTTTTTAATAATTTAAATATTTTTTACAAAAATTATAAAACATTTTTTTACGTGAACAAAAATTCTAAAACATATGAAGCAACTTTAATTTTTTGTAATATTATAAACTCATTTTTTCTAAATAAATTTACTAAAAAGTGATTTTCTTTATATTTCCAAAATAACTATTACAAGAACATTTTCAAATATATTATAAATTATTTTAAAGTCATCTTTTATATATTAAAATAGTGATTTTAACATTTAATAAATTCAATAATTATTATTATAAAATTTAACATGATAAAAATCATATACTTTTAGAAAGATATATTTTAAAAATCACACTATTCAGACATTCAATAATTTAAAAGATTAAATAAGTTTTTGGTCCCTTTAAATATCTCAAATTTCCTTTTTAATCTCTCTAAAAATTTTCTTCAAAGAATAGTCTTTCTAAAAAATTAAATTTTAATTTTTGGTCTCTCCTGACAAAATCATAACTAAAATAGTCTCTAATTCTGTCGCTAAATAAAAACTATCGCTAAAATCATCATTAAAATCGTCGTTAAATTGTCGCTAAATTGCAGGAAGGACCAAAAGTTAAAATTTAATTTCTTAGGAAGACCATTCTTTGAAAGGAAAATTTTAGAAGAATTAAAAACGAAATTTAAGATATTTAGAGAAATCAAAAACTTCTTTAACCCTAATTTAAATATTTTTTTTTTGAAATTTTGATATTTAGAAAAAGTTATAGAAAAAGAATGAAATATTTAAAATAATTTTATGTCAAACTTTTTAAACTATTTTTTTATTTGAAACTTTAATTTTAGCCAAATTATTTCATACAAAAACATTTATATTTCTGAATGTTCTAGGCCGGCTGAAGTTTTAAAGAAAAGGTTCAACCAGATGCAAGCTCAATTAGAATTGTCTAATGTATAAATTCATCATCTGTGAGATATAAGGTACATTTTTATGGTCTCCAGTTTTCACTATATTTATGTTGGACTCTGAATTGACTTGGGTTTTGTAGTGTTAATCTTGCAGGTTTATCCCGTGCCACCACATCAAAGATTAGTGCAACCAATTCTAGTTCCAGTATGAAATAGTGACGTCGTCTATGGAAACCAACTCCTAATTCTCGTAAATTCCATTGTTGCACCGCCCTCGATCCACATCCATATTTCTACAAGTACCACCGAGAGAAGCAAATATCCACCTCATACATCACAATGAAGAGCTCTAATATTACATCTTCTGATTTCATTCCACCTCAATTAACCGCAATCGGTGAGATCTACAACATAGTGATGTCTAGCGTAGATACATAATCACAACACCTCTTTCAAACAACAATTGATACCAAACTACAAAATGAGGATCGAGTGACACTATAACGTCTAGATCGTGAGAAGATAAATGCGATCGAGAAGATAAAAGGAACCTCAAGCACAAAGTTTTTCTTAGTTATCAAAGTCTTCGTCCCTGGTGGAACACTTACAAGTTCCTGCATAGACTGTGGAATTCTCATAACGACTTCTTCCCTGATGCAATCAAGCAATTAAACCTTTGTTAAATTTGAATACATAGTATAGTGGAGATCCATTGGCCTTTAACGACTCTATAACTCACACAAATATATTGAAATATTAGATACCATCAATGGAAATAGAGCGGACGAGAGAAATGTGACTTTAACTTTCTGATAATGTCGTGTGGGAGTTATGTCACAGTTTTTAGGCATCCAAAGAGGAGGTATGTGCCCGTAAGTGCCAAGACACATGTCCATGCAAAAAGAATTCAACCAATAGACTCTTCCACATCAATAATCCTTAGTTATGAAGTTAGCCAATGAGGGAATCAAAGAGGAGTAGAATACACTTTCTTCGCAATTCTTTCTGAAAGATAAGTATTTTGTAAACTTATGTGTTATTTCAATAGATAATTTTCTAACTATGAGAAACATTGCAAATGAAAAAATTATTATAACCCTCTACGGGACGACATAAACTGTTCTTTAAGGAAGATTCCTTACTTGTTTGAACACATTCCAAGCGTAGCTAGCGTATCCCTTCTTAGGAACTAGTCACTCCAAAAGCATAGGTGATGGGGCCTGGAGACGTCTTCCCCAAACTAGGAAAATCCTGGGGGAAGGGACATAATTCTTACCTTTGGTCGGGGACAGTTACTAGTGACTCTGAAAAATGATGTTAGTAAACATTACCTCAGTCGAGACTACAAAATTGGTAGATACCTAATATGTCATTGCTCCATCGGCAAGAAAGAAAAGTATGATACCAAAGGTGTAGAAATGGTAATCAAACTCAATGACGACAAGGGAAGAAGCCCTCAATTAGTTGTGACATGTTGGAAGACCACGAAGAAGTTAAATAAAACATATCATGCACAAACATGGAAATAAATGCACCAAACAAAAGGTAAATATATAAATATTCTTATCTTTGCAAATGCATAACGCCATACTGAAATTACAAATAAGAGAAAAAAAGGCAAACAAGAAAGTTAAGCCTCCTTTCTCTGAGAAGCTATTTGTGTTTGTTTAAAACCCTAACTGTTGTACCCCAAAATTTTCCCTCTCATTTATCAATAAATTTCTCACAAGATCTCCTTTGGTTCAAGACTGCACTAGGGTTGATCAGCTCAAGACACCTCCTCAAGCTCTGATGACTGAAAATAGGGTTTGAGATTACACAAAGATAATTGAACTTTTAATGCCTCATATGACTTTCATGGATCATTATGGACCCTCAAGATTGCTCATGTCAAGTTTCAAGTCTTGGATCACATTTTTGCTCAGTCAATTGATCAGTTGGCCTAAAAATCAATTGTATTGGGGAAAAAGTCAACTATGGTCAATTTACTGTAAAACTTCATAATTTTTTATACATATCAACATTATGAACTCATATATGTCATTTGATCAAATTTGGACCACAATTCCTCAAGAAATTTGATCAGATCATCAAAAGGGCAAAATGGGCAAAATTAGGGTTTTGATTGAGAAAGGGCAATTTCTGATTTTTGACCTATCAAATGGTTAGTTGGTTTGAGACATGATCTCAAAGTTTCAAATGCATCATTTTGACCTAATGGTATGACTCAAAACTTCCGTCAAGATCAATTGATTGATAGTTGATTTTCAGTCAACTAAACAAAAGTCAAGTATACACTGAAAAGTTAAACTTTGACTTTTTGGCCAAAATCAAGTGTCAAAGATCACAATTCATCAAAAAATGTCAAAATATGAAACTTGTTCATCAAGAAATAAAAAAGTAAAGATTTAATTTTGAAAAGTCAAAGTTTCCAAACTTAGAAATTTTTCTAAGTCTTGAAAACTTCATATTTTTTCACAACTTTGAGCCAATTTTTCACCATGATGCAAGATTCAAAGGAACCTTTCAACATGAAAGTTGTAGATCTCAATGAGATATAAAACATTTCTTTACACAACTCTTCCTAGAAATTCTTGGATTTCAAGTTATTAATCCATGAAATCATGGTCATGAAACTAAAACACAATGAAATTTTGAGCATTTTGGTCAGGATTTTGACCTAACTTCTGGGCCAAGTTTCATATAGCTCCAATTGGATTTTGCAAAAGTGATTCAAATAGGGGTTGTATAACACATTACAAGCTTTCCAAAATGTCCAAGAACTCCTTGAGGTCATGTTTGAGCAAGGAGAATCGAAGGTCAGAAGTTAGGTTTTCGAGTTATTTTACAAGGCAGAATTTGTGATGCACAATGGACCAAATCACATAGCCATGCTGCATAATCTCACTTTGTAGGCTTCTAACTTGAAATTCACTCCTTAATTAAATGTTTACACAACATATGGAGCCATTGTCCAAGCATTTTAACCATTATCCAAGTTGCATTTCCATTTTTGGAAGAAAGGCACCATTGCTATTCTTGAAAAGTGGCTTTAATCATAAAGTCCACTCTCCTTGAGAATTGAACTTGTTCTTTCTTCACACACAAACCATATAAACCAAAAGCAAGCATGTCTAAGGTAATAACCACTCTATGCAGCCCTGTACTTTGCCTTGGAACAAGATGTTTCAACTTTGCTTCAAAAACAAGAAAGATGCTACAAGTTGAGATTTCAAATTCTGACTTGTTGTAGAATATAAAACTTCTTACCTATAAATACATACACTATTTACAAGATAAGGCACGCATGTACAATCCCTTAAACTCACTCAAACCCTCACAAACTCAGATTACACACAAAACTCCATTTTTGTGTAGAAACTGACCTTACACTCACATCTCTTAATTTACTCGTGTGTTTCCTCTCCAAACCATTCCAAAAGTTCCTAAACATCATCCAAAACTCATCCCAATACCTGTTACAATTCTGTAACTCCATTTTCACCATTGTCCAAACTCAAAAACAGAGCATTGCAAGTGGACTTCTTCAGAACTCCTCAGCCACTTCAGCTCAAGCCAAGCATCATATCAGCTTCCTAGGAACTTGAGGAAGCTAACCCAATCACTAGAACTCATTGAAAGCTGCTCCAACTTAAAACATAATACCCTCTTGCAAGGTGAGTTTTCTAATTTTTGAACTCCTCATATAGGCATTATTAAGCTTTCATTTTCAAAGATAAAATGTAGACCTCATTGCCATGAAGTTGTACATATCCATAATTTGCATTTATATGGCCTGAGCTTAGAGAATTTTGGAGTTGAAGTTTCTGAAATTTTTAAGTTTTAAATTAGGTCCAAAAAAATTCTCACTCGTCTTAGATTTATAGCTTTAGTTATTTATATGGTTGGATTCATGGGAAGAAATGCCACAACTTTCATGTTTGTACTTTTCATTTTTGTTGAGAGATGAACAAGTTGCAGGTTGTCTGGCTGGGCGTGAGGTTGAAGATGAAGTTCAGGCCATGGACTTGATTTGTAATATATATTTATGGTTTGATATAAGTAAACAGATGTATAACCACCCCAGTGGTAAGGCAGCGCGCTGGTAACCAAGAGGGTGTGGGTTCAACACCCAGTGCGCTACCTTTTTTTTTTCTTTTTCATTTTCCACATTTTCACTCTTTTTGTTTCCAAACAGCACACCTGGGCCTCCACATTGGGCCTTTTTTCTTTTTCTTATTTTATTTTATTTCTTTTTCCTATATTATTTTTTTTATTGTTATTAATAAAAATCCAAAAATATTTTATTTATTATTTTTACACTTATTTAGTTTATTTGTTTTATAAAACTAAAAGAACAAAAACATTTTCTTAATAAATTAATTTCTTTCTTAATAATTAATATTTAGGTTTAGGTTTAACTATTATATTATTTTCTTGAAATTAAAATTAATTTAGAACTTAGGTTTCTTTTAATTAATTAATATTCATATTATTTTTATTAATTTAAAACCTTTTCATAAATAAAACCCTAAAAAAATCTTTTTTTAGTTAATTTCTTTTCTTATTTAGTTTAAGTTAATTTTATATAATTTTCATTAATCATTTTTTCTTAATTAGGTTTAGGTTAAAACCTTTTCATGAAAATCAAACAAAAATTATATTTCTTTTTCATTTGCATTTGTACACTTTTATTCAATTCTTGTGCATTTATTCAATATGGTTGTAATAGTTAATTAGATTTAATCTTCTTATAATCCCCATTTGTAAATTTGTACACGCCTCCCCTATTGATGTAATAGCTTAGTATTTTTATTTTCTGCAATTTAATGCTTTATATATAAATGCTAATAAATTAGGGTTTGTATGGAAAGATTAAAATTAATGCTTAGAAAATCCTAATTCAAAGACAAAACAATGCATGTAAATCAATACGCTTTCATACTTACACCCTTAGGGTAAATCCACTTTGTTGCCTTATGAAAATGGTCATAATACGCATGTAAGATGTCTTAGCAAAAACAAACAAAATACAAGATCATAATCCCTCAATGACGCTACAAATGTTGCCTTACGAATGATCTTAGTCCCTCAAAGAAAATGATAAAATATCTTACAACATTGTTATTCATGATTATACGATGACCCTTGCCCGTCCCTTTTACATCCAAAGATAGGGTTTCTTACCAAATCAATGGTAAGATAACAATGTCAAAGAAAAGAGGAAATAAACAAGAAAGACTTTTGAGTAGGTAGAATGTTCCTAGTTGCTTGCTCATTTTCAAACCAAAACATCCTTGCTATTTTCAAAACAAACACCAACACTTTCAAAACATCTTTCAAACTTGAAACATTTTTCAAAAGATCAACACTTTGTATACATTCTTACGAATGAGAATTATTACAAAGTTTGCCTAAACGGTGGTGGCTTTTCAAACACTTTCAAAAACCACACAAAGCACATTTTCAAAATAAATCAAGTGATCTAGCAAGAAACTAAGAGCCTGTAGATAACTACAGATGAGAAGGGTGCTAATACCTCCCCTTTTCATAATCTACCCCCCGAACTCAAGAAAACATCTCTAAAGGTCTTTCCTGTTCTTTTCAGCCTTTCCTTTTGGATAAAAGAAAAGTCGGTGGCGACTCTTGCTATCCGTAACATTTGCGATAAAATGCAAAACACCCAAGTCAATTCTCCCACCGTGTTACAGAACTGGAAACTCTGTTGGGGAATTAACTTAAAAGTGGGGCTACCTTAGGGCTAGATCATATTTACTTTCTTTATTTGTTTGACTTGTATGCTTTACATTATGGTTCCTTGTTTGGGATTGCTTTGATCCTCCACCCGGATCTGGGACACCTTATTAGGTAAGTAGCAATAGATTGTGGAAATTGTATGGTGTAGACCGATATGGTTGAAATAATGGCTACGTTAGTGTGACACATTTGTGGGTATCGGTATCCCTTGTGTTGAATCGAGGAGAATATGGGGCCGCTGAGTGGCATCATGAAGCACTAACACACTTTAGAACCTTAATTGAAAAAACTTGGCCAATTAGGACGTAGTAAGATAACCGGTTTCGGTGGAAAGTTGAAAATTGGTTAATACTAGATACTACACTCATTGAGACTAGACTTTTGGGATATCTCGACCGCAAGAAAAGATTGATTATGCTGAGACAATACCTAAAAGAAAGGCCAGTGATATTGAGATCCCTTAGAACCCGATTACTATTAACTAGGACAGGTTTGAGCCAACTAAACTTCAAGAGGGTACTTACCTACAAACTTCATGCAAGCCTAAGCCTAAGGACTTGTTTTTTTGCCTTGTATGTATATACTTACTTGTACATAACATCATGAACATCATAACATCATACGCAATCACACTAACCATTTCAAGGATTTAGGAATTTTTCTTTGTTTTTTGTTTTGTAGGCCATGAGCTCTGTCTGAAGAAACACCATTCGAATCAGCTTCGTGAAAGCACACCCTCAGCTCCAAGAGTTAGCTTCAAGGGTGCCCGGAGATTCTCCTTTTACCAAGAGTTAGCCTCAGTTTGGCTACCTCCAATTTCCAAGAGGAGATGATGTGTGTGCTCTTCCAATTCTTTGATCTCATACATCATTGCTTCACCTTTCATGACTGTCAGTTGGTACCTACACTAGAAGAGTTCTCTCTACTATTAGGAGTGCATGTGCTTGATCAAATACCATTCACCGGTCTAAAAGGGATCCCGAAACTGGAGGTCATGGCCGAAGCTCTACATCTGAAGAGAGTCGACATCATAGCAAATTGGGAGACTGGAAGTGGAGTCAAAGGGTTCCTAGCCAAATTTCTATTAGAGAAGTCTCGTTCATTCTGGGAAGATATGGATTTTCAAGCCTTTGAAGTTGTCCTGGCCCTTCTCATCTATGGTCTGGTTCTTTTCCCCAACTCGGACTAATTCATAGATGTAAATGCCATCAAAGTCTTTCTCTCCCGTAATCCTACACCTACCTTGTTGAGAGACATCTTACATTGCATCCATACCCGCACCATGAAGAAAAGAGGTACCCTTTTGTATTGTATTCCCCTACTCGCCAAGTGGTTTATTTTACACCTACCTCGATCAACATTGAAGAACGAGAAAAGATTGACATGGTCTCAAAGGATGATGTCCCTCACCCACTCTGATATTCATTGGTGTTCAAGATCCTTGGATGATACTTCTATCATTGACCGTTGTGGGGAATTACCTAACGTACCTCTACTTGGCGTTAGGGGAGGTATCACTTACAACCCTTGCTTAGCTTTACGACAATTTGGGTATGCCCGAAGAGATGGTCCTCATGAGATACTCATCCAAGGTTTGGTGTTCGACTACGAAAGTGACGAGCAAGGCTACCGTCAGAGGTTTATGCAAGCTTGAAGGATGGTAAACAAGGTGGATAGCAGGACACTGGGGCACAAGAATTCCATCCCTCTTGAGCCTTATCTCAAATGGGTACGAGCCCGTGCTCAAAGTCTTATGATGCCTTACCTCTCCATTCTCCCAGTTATCATAGAGTCTATTGTGGAAGGAGATGTCCCATACATTATCCTTCATCCTAACATGCCCACCTCTCTCGAAGACTTGCAAAGGGATTGGATACAACTTAAGGAAGAGCGAGACACTTTCGAAGCCCAATTCTATGCCAGCGAGAAGAAATTTTCAGAACTCACCAAGATGCTTCATGAAGAGCGGCGTATGAACGCCTACATTGCACTAAAGAGGATGCATTTAACTTTTTTGTTTTAGAGTTTCGTATTTTATTCATTGTAAGCCCAAAGAGGAATGATGTACTCAAACTTTGATTTATTAATATAATGTGTGTTCCTTTTTGTCTAAAGAAAATTTAAATCTCTAATTTCCTTTAAATCATTTGCATATGCATCTCCATTCATCATAACACAAACAGGTTTCTTACAACTGCTCTCCTTATCTTTCTATTGTTTATTTCAGTGAGATGGATATTGAACAGACATTAAAAGATCTTCAGGCGCATAACACTCAGTTTCAGCAAATGTTCTTGACTCTAGCAAAAGGACAAGAGGATTTGAAAACTTTACTGATCAAAGAAAAGAAGAAGAAAGTGAAGAAATCAACCGGTGTTTTGAATTTGGGAAGAAGATTCCAAGGGCCAGCCAGCCAGACGCTAGACTTCACAACATCATCAGGTGAAGGGGACAATCAAGAAGGCGAAAACAAGGAAGTGACTGACCATCCAGAATCCGAAGAGGAAGAAGAAGTTGATTACTCTGAAGAGCAGTATCCTCCAGCTGACGACAAATACAAATAGTTGGAAGATAGTTTAAATGATATGGAGATCCATAAAGTACCCGAGTTGGATTTTGAAGAGCTAGGACTTGTCTCAGGGGTTGTCATACCGCATAAATTCAAGGTCCCTACTTTTGCTAAATATGACAGTGTCTCTTGTCCAAAGCTACATTTGAGATCATACGTCAGGAAAATTCAATCCCATACTGTCGATAGAGACCTATGGGTTCATTTCTTCCAAGAATGCTTGTCGGGGACGCAATTGGATTGGTTCTATCAATTAGAAGGGACCAATATTCACAATTAGAAGACAACTGGAAGGCATTTCCATGGGTGCAGGTGAAGGTTTCAAAACCTATGCCCAAAAATGGCGGGATCTCGTGGGAAGAGTCTAACCACCTCTATCTGACCGGGAATTGGTGGATATGTTCTTGGGCACTCTGCCTGGTCGATTCTTCAAACACTTGATCGGAAGCTCCTTGGCTGGATTTACCAAATTAATCATGACTGGAGAATGAGTAGAAGCAGATATAATAAGTGGGAAAATTCAAAAGGATGCATCCTCGAGCGCGTTGAAGAAACCATTTGCTGGGAAGAAAGAGGTTGGTGTTGTGTACCATCAAAGGTATCAGGACAGAACTGAACACCGTCCAACGGTAGGGGCCGTCATGATCCCTAAGCATGCACCTACTCAACAAAGGAATAGTCAGCCGAGAACAGAATGACCGGTAAGACAATTTACCCATATAAATATGACGTTGTCTCAAGTCTTGCCACATTTGTTGAGATCTAATCTGGTAACCTTGCGGGAAGCTCCAAAGAATCCCAACACTGCCTCTCCCCGTTACAACCCAAATGCTCTTTGTTCTTACCATTCAGAAAGTCCAGGTCATGATACAAATGACTGCTGGGTTTTGAAAAACAAGGTGCAAGACCTTCTCCATGCAAAAGAAATTGAATTTGACGCTCCTGAGATCCCAAATGTTATCACCGCTCCTATGCCCAAGAACGACCGTGATGTTAACGCTATTGAAGATGATGTGTTTGTTGTTGTTGTTGATGAACTTGTTACTCCTAACCGTCAAAAGGAACATGTTGAAGGCTGGTTTATTTCCGGGCTGTGGCGAAGACTGCCACCTTTGTTTATCCCTACCGACTGGTTGTCATTTACTGAAAGCAGGTGTCCAGCGCCTGATGGATGACAAAGAGATTTTGTTTGAAAAGACTCCCGTTTCAACCATTGCTTACAAGGATGTTTCAATAGTAACCATTTTCGCCAATCCTCCCAGGGTCTCCACCAAAAGACCCGTCAGGATTACATTTGTTCCGAAAGTGACTCCACTGATAATTACTATGCCAGGGCCAATCCCACACTCCTCAGATAAAACTGTCCCCTGGAACTATGGAGTTGGAAGTCGTGTGAACAGGGCTTCTGTGATATGGTGGGAGAACTGACTTGGGATTTTGCGTTTGTATTCGCAAATGTTTCGGTTTAGCAAGAGTCGCCACCGACTTTTTATTTTATCCTAAGGAAAGGTCAAAAAGCACAGGAAAGACCTTTGAGATGTTTTCTTGGGTTTGGGGAGTGGATTATAGAAAGGGAAGGTATTAGCACCCTTTCTATCCATGGTTATCCATGGGCTCTTAGTTACTTGTTTAGATCACTTGCTTTGCTTTTAAATTGTTTGAAATGGTGCTCTTCAATTGTTTGAAATGGTGCTTTGTGTGTGGTTTTGAAAGATGTTTTTAAAAGAAGCCATCGTTGTGGCAACCTTTGTAATGATTCTTGCTTGAATGTATACAAAGGTGTTTTTGTCTTTTGAAAAGTTTTCAATGTTTGAAAGTATGGCTTTTTCAAATTGTGTTTGTGAAGTGTGTTTTGAAAATAGCAAGGATGTTTTTGCAAGTTTTTGATCAAGTAACTAAGAGCTATCTACCCTATTTTACTCAAAGATCTTTCTTATGTTTTTAACCCTTTTAACAGTGTTGTTTCACCATTGTATTTGGTGAACAACCTTGTGTTAGGATGTTAAACGGGACAGGCGCGGGTCATCGTATAGACCATGATAGCAATTGTGTCAAGTATTTTTGGCAATTTTCTTGAGGGACTTGATCATTTTTGTTTAGGCAACCAAGATAGCGTCATCGAGGGACTATGATCTTTTGTTTTTTTTTTTTTGCCAAAGTACTTAACATGCATACCATGACCCATTTTTAGAGGCAACAAGTGGATTGAAACCCTAGGGGTGCGAGTGTGCATTGTGTTTGTTTTTTTCATGCATTTTTGTCTTTGATTAGGTCAAACTAATTGTTGGTTTTGATTTTGCATACAAACCCTAATTCTCTAAGCATGGCATAATTGAAAGCATTTAAGTGCGTGAAAATAAATCTAAGCTATTACAACTTTGATATAGGGAGGGGTACAAATTTGAATAGGGGATTATCTTGTAAGAAATATAAAACTCTAATTACTATTACAACCAAATTGAATTTGCAAGGCATAATATTTAAATGTACAATATTTAAACAAAATGAACAAATATTAAATACAAATATATTATGCAAAAAAAGTTTTCATGTATGCAAAGTATTTTTTTTAATGGAAAGAAATGTAAATAATTAAAATAATAAAAAATTAAAATTTTTTTTAAGGGTAAACCCTAATTCTCCTTAAAGAAAATAAAATTGTATTATTTATACAAAATATATTAATATGTACAAGAATAATAATATATTATAAAAAAAATGTTTTTTAGTATAAAATAATAATATTTTTGTATTTTATTTCTAAGTATTAAATAAAATAAAAGTATATATATATATATATATATATATATATATATATATATATATATATATATATATATATATATATATATATATATATATATATATATATATATATATATATATATATATATATATATATATATATATATATATATATATATATATATATATATATATATATATATATATATATATATTAAATATGTTAAGTGTGTATAAAAATAAAATAAAATATTTACAAAAAATGTATATATTTCAAGAAAATATTTTCAAATGTGAATAAAATAAGAAATGAAAATAAAAGTATTTTTTTACATTATTTTCAAGTTTTAATAAGCAATATAAAATATTTAAACACTTTAATGTTAGAAATAATTAAAATAAATACCAAATAAATGTAAAAATTTATGAAAATTTTTTTTAGGCATTTTTTATGTTTGGAAATAAAATAATAAAGTCAGAAACGAAATTAAAGTGCAAAAATAATAAAAATATAAAGAAATGGGCCAGGGGGTGTGAAAAGTAGGCTGGGAGGTGTTGGAAGCAAGAAAGCCAGGCCCAGCCCAGACTTCATCTTCTTCCTTGTGACAAACAGAAAAACGTGCGCCCTGTATCCATCTTTGAGCATCCTGGAAACGTGACTTTTTGCCAAAACTTACAACATCAAACTTGTAGAGAATTTAAACACGAATCTAACCATATAAAGCATTAAATCTAACTCTCAAAGACCAGAGAGAATTTCTCTGGCCCTAATTTCTAACCTAGATTTTTCAGAAAGTTCATGGATGAAATTCTCCTAGCACGATTAATATGAATGAAAACTGAGCATATGTATGGTTTCAGGGCAATGAGTACAACATCTTTTATTCACAAACCTAAGGCTAAATGTTCCTAAATAGAGAGATAGAAGTTCATGAAAAACCTGTTTCAGCTGGACACGAGTAGGGCAATGCAACAACTTTCAGTGAGGCCTGAGGTTCTTTTGAGCTTGCTTGATGTTCCCTGAACCTTTCCCAATGCTTAGTTTGTTTTGAAATGGCCTAAATCTCTCCACAGAACTCAACCTGCAAAGCTTCAAAGCAAAAATGGTGATGTGTGTAAATCTAGTTACAGTAGCTTGTGAATGGTTTGGACAACTTAGGTGTATTATTTAGAATGTGTTTGAAGTGATTTGGGACAAAACGCACGAGGGGATTTAGTTGTGGCTTTTGATTTGCAGAACTGGCCCTGTTTTGGGCAGAAATGAAGATTTTTTGCTTAAGGGTATTTGAGGGATGAAGGGCTCGTGTTCTTGGCTTACTAGGATGTGAGAAACTTGTTTCAAAACTTTGCTTGAGTTCAATATATCAGATGTGTGAGTTATGGACTTTTGGCCATTTGACTTGTTTTGAAAGCAAAGTTTGAAGTGAAATGAGATAGGCCTGTACAGGCTATCTCCAAGCATGCACCAACTTCTTGTACCTTTGCCTAAGTTTGTGGAACTTGTTTGCTGCAAAGAAAGAAGTTCAAAGCTCAATAAAAACAACTTTGCAAAAGTTATGCTTTATGAAAATGGAAGTGTGATCTTTATGCCCAAAATGGAATTATTCAATGTATAATGCTCCCTTGATCAGGACAATGCCTCTAACCAATGTATTTGAATTAAATTTTTGAGTGTTGAAGGGTTTAGATACCTGTAATTATGTACTAAGCTAGTTTGGTCAGATTTGCAACTTGGTATGAACATGTATTGGCCATGGTTACAAAGTGAGTTTTTGCCAACTTCAAGCATTCGATTCTCCCTAACCACAAATGTGTTTGAGGAGTTCTTGGACAATTTGGAAATCTTGCAACATGTACTATAATCCATCTTTGAAATGCAACTTGAGATTCCAAGTGGAACTATGTGAAAAATGGTCAAGAAGATGGGTCAAAATCCTGCCTAAACTAGGGCAAAATTTCTCTAAGTTAAAAGTTTTAGGGACCCTTGTTCCAAAAATCATAACTTGAGATCCATGCTTCTTTTGAGAAAACTTTGTGAATCAAAGTTGTAGACTTTGTTATGGACTAATACTTTTATGTTGTAAGTTTTGTTTGAATCCATTTGCATCTTGGTGAAAATGTGGGACAAAGTTAGGAAAAATTAAGAAAATTTCATAACTTGGAAAATTTCTAAGTTATGAAAATTTTCAATTTCAAACCCTAATTTGCAATTTTGGGTTTCTTGATGAACAAGTTTCATAATTTTACATGTCTTGATGAAAATGACCCTTGGTACTTGATTTTGACCAAAAGGTCAAAGTTTGACTTTTCAGTGTACAGTCAAATTTTGATCAGTTGACTGAAAAATTCATCTGTCAATCCTATGCATTTGAGATCTTTTGAATTTGTTGAGTAGGTAAAGATAATGTCATTGAGTCCTTGAGTCCATGGTTGAGCTTGATTTTCCATTGGCTAGGTCAAACAGTCAAAAAATGCCTTTGTGCAGTCAAAACCCTAAAAATGACCATTTTGCCCTTTTGGTGATCTGATCAAATTTCTTATGGAATTGTGGTCCAAAATTGATAAAATGGTTCATATGAGTCCATAATGTTGATGTGGGTCAAAATTGATGAGGTTTGACTGTAGATTGGCCACAGTTGATTTTTCCCCAATACAACTGATTTCTAGGTCAACTGTCCAATTGACTGGGCAAAAATTTGATTCAAGGCTTGAAACTTGGTATGGACAAACTTATGAGTCCAACATGAAGCATGAAAGTCACTTTGGTCATTGAAGGTGATAACACTGAATCGCACTATGTCTCTGACTCAAATATCACATGTTTTCCTTAGTTTTATTATTGTTTTTCCAGTATTACACCCTTGTTTCCTTTGTTTTCAGGTCACATGTTCTTTCAGAGCCTTCAGAGAAGAATCAAGCAAAAACGCCAGAAAAATAGGGTTTTTTCCGAGCAAATACATACATGTCGTCCAGCTCCGCGCTGGCTACAGGGAACGCGCTGACATGGCGCACTTTCACCCAGGGGCCAACTGCCACGTTCCCATGATCTTTCCTTTTTCACTCACCGCGCCCACGGGGAGGATGGCCGCGCCCGCGGCCTTCACAAACCTTTTCCCGCTCAGAAGGAGTTAAGGGTCATGCTCGTCTTTGCATAAATTCAGAATCTTCTATAAATAGCAAGTTCATTTCATTTTCGTTTTCATCCAAACTTAGGTGCAAACTTAGATCCAGACAAGTTACTGCTTAGGCATATATTACTACTTTGTAAAGTGATAATCTTCTCACATCGGGAAGTTATCACACTTGAGTGTGCGAGTTTGTATTCAAGATTGGAGCACTTTGGTTGAAGTTTATCATACTATCTTTTACATTTCCACGACTCGTATCAGATTCAAGCCTCCAATTGGAGCAAGGTTCTAATTTAATTGCTTTCATTTATTTTATGCTCTTACCATAGTCTACACGTTTTATAGACTCTAAATGCTCTTACCATAGTCTACACGTTTTATAGACTCTAAATGCTCTTACCATAGTCTACACGTTGTATAGACTCTAAATGCTCTTACCATAGTCTACACATTTTATAGACTCTAAATGCTCTTACCATAGTCTACACGTTTTATAGACTCTAAATGCTCTTACCATAGTCTACACGTTTTATAGATTCTAAACGCTCTTACCATAGTCTACACGTTTTATAGACTTTAAATGCTTACCATGTCTAGCTAAATTTATTAGGGTTAGAATGTAAAGATCGAATCATAACTATGTTCTGCATGCCATGCTATTAGAAATACCTTTGGGATGTTTTAGTTTTTAATACTGGTTTAAATGTGTTTAAAAGTTCATGGGTAAGATCGAAAGCCGTCCATACTTGAGATTAAGCCAGATTAGTTCTTGACCAAACGAAAAGAGCGAAAGCAATTCATTTGGTTAAGTAGGATTACTTGATATAATTTTAGAAAACGATTTTGAAACTATTTGCGGACGCGTTTGTGGGATTAAAATCTGATTCTTGGTCAAAAGCCAAGGATCTCTTTAAGTTAAGTTTTCCAAATTAAAACACTTTTTCACTAAGTCAAAATAACTTGTTTCTTAAAAATAGGTTTACTTCTTTAACGCGTTAGGCACCCTTTATAAGTGACAATATAGGAATTTAATTTAAAGAGTAAACTCGGTTCTTAGTATGCGAAAGCTACAAGTTCCTGTTAAATAGTTCTTTGCTATAAATGGAAAATATTGCCCAAAAAGTAAATACTATACATGCATGCTAGGACACTGTCTGATCTCGTGATTTACATTTGACCCCGTTTGCTTTATCTTTTTAATTTTATTCGCTTTTATTTCCCTGTACTGAACTCAATCCCTTATTGACCTGCCTTAGATAAACACCTTAACAATAGAGTCGATAGATTGACAATTGGTCTCTGTGGTTCGATAATCTTATATAATACTTCGATAGGCTGTGCACTTGCAGCTATAATTTTGACTATACAGTAAAAGCCCATCAAGTTTTTGGCGCCGTTGTCGGGGATCAACTTTTCCAAATTTCGTACCCTTTTCGTTATCCCGTTTAGACTAAGGCCACTTATTTAGCCGGTTGATGCGTAGAAATCGTAGCACCGGTAACCTAATTGATCCTTTAGTAGAACCTGAACGTTTCACTCGTGCCCGTCTCTTTATACGAAAGTTAAAGAAATCTATGGCCGAGGACCATAATCAAAGACCGCTTAAGGAATTTGCCCAACCATCTAACAAGGAACCTAGTTCTAGTATAGTAAATCCAGCTATAACAACTAACAACTTCGAACTAAAACCCTCGCTATTACAATTAGTTCAACAAAAACAATTCGCTGGTCTCGCTATCGAGAACCCGAATCAACACTTGAAGGCATTTATCCAATTAGCCGACACCCTCAAAGCAAATGGTTCCACATCTGAAGCAATACGCCTAAGATTGTTTCCATTCTCTCTAAGAGGGAAAGCTCACGATTGGTTAGATTCCCTCCCTGCAAATTCGATAACAACTTGGGAGGACCTTAGAAGAGTGTTCCTTGCCAGGTATTTTCCCCTAGCAAAACCGCTATTCTTAGAAACCTGATCACTAGATTCACCCAAAACCAGGGAGAATCTCTATTTGAAGCATGGGAAAGATATAAAGACCTTTTAAGAGCTTGTCCATACCATGGCCTAGAGCAATGGTTGATCATTCACACCTTCTATAATGGACTCCATTATAATACCAAAATGTCTATCGACGCCGCCGCAGGTGGTGCACTGATGAACAAACCTTACCCTGAAGCTTGTGCCCTGATCGAAGATATGGCCCAAAACCATTACCAATGGGGGGGCAGAACGAGCGACAGTGGAGAAGAAGGAGACCCAAGGAGGGGTGCATGAGATAAGTAGCATGGACATGATGCAAGCTAAAATGGACGCCCTAGCCTTAAAAGTAGATAACATATCCCAAAACCCTGCCACAGTAGTTGCACTCCATTCGGAATGCGAACTCTGTGGAACCCAAGGGCATCCAACTTCAGATTGTTACCTGTTAAATGAGTCTAGCTCAGAACAAGCCAATTACACCCAAGGAAACCCGTTCCCGAACACCTATAACCCTGGATGGAGGAATCACCCGAAGTTTTCCTATAAGAACAACAATCCAATCCAACATCCTGGAACACCCAGACCACAAGGTTTTCAACCTCAAAAATCAAACCAACCTATGCAAGTTGTGCCATAAAGACCAAATCTTAGGGAAACCCTAGATACTTTTATCACAACTCATACTCAGCAAAACAAAGAATTTATGAACCAGAGCACCCATACAAACAAACTAGTAACACAACTAGCAACTAAGTTTGACCAAATGATGACCCATCATAAAATGCACGAGACTCAGATCTCGCAAGTGGCTTAATCGCAAGCCACGCGAATCACACCTGGAGGACAATTCCCTGGACAAACTCAACCTAATCCTAAAGGACAAGCAAATGCCATCACTCTAAGAAGTGGAACTGCTTACGATGGACCGAAACTTCCAACGATGTGTGTACCCGAAAAACCAATAAAAGACAACATACCTGAGGACCAAGTAGAGAAACCAGAGGAACCAAGAACCCAACAAAACCAGGTGGAAGAATCGAAAGATAAAACTTATACATCACCTCTACTCTATAAACCTCCAATATCATACCCACAAAGACTTAAACAAACCAAGATAGAAAGCCAATACCAAAAATTCATCAAAGTAATAGAGAAACTCCATGTAGAGATTCCCTTTACCGAAGCAATTACCCAAATACCATCATATGCTAAATTCTTAAAAGACATCCTGTCAAACAAGTGCAGAATCGATGATCCTAAACCCCTAGAATGTTATTCCATCTCTGAAAATAAACTTGCAAAAAAGGACAAAGATCCCGGAAGTTTTTCTATTCCTTGCATCCTAGGAAATCATATGATCGACAAAGCTTTCTTAGACCTAGGAGAAAGCGTAAGCTTAATGCCTTTGGCAGTCTGCAAGAGGTTAAACTTAGGAGAACTACAACCAACCAAAATGTCTTTACAACTAGCTGATAGATCTGTCAAATACCCCACAGGGATATTAGAGGATATACCAGTTAGAATAGGTCAGTTGTATATCCCAACCGATTTCGTGGTAATGGATATTAAAGAAGACGACGAAATCCCGATTCTCTTAGGAAGACCATTTTTGTCAACCGCCGAAGCTATAATCGACGTTAAGAAAGGAAAACTTACCTTCGAAGTAGGATATGAAAAGATAGAATTTATCCTCTCTAAATTCCTTATGGCACCCGTGATAGGAGATGCATGTTATGCAATCGATATCATTGATGAATGCGTAAACAAACTTGAGCAAGATGAATCCTTAATTAAACTACCTCCAACACCCATTCTAGAGGATGATGGATATAAAGAACCTTACATTGATGACAACCTCTTTGAATGTTTAGCTCTTACACCTGATCCTATGTCGTGTCTTAAAAGGCCATCTCTCGAACTCAAAGAACTACCCAAGAATCTAAGATATGAGTTTTTGGACGATGAGATGAATCACCCAGTTATAATTAACGCCACTCTAGGCCAAAATGAAACAAATCAACTCTTAGATACCTTGCGAAGATACCCTTCAGCATTAGGATATAAAATCTCTGACTTGAAAGGGATAAGCCCGTCCGTATGCATGCATCGGATCATGCTAGAAGAAAATTCGAAACCCTCTAGAGAACATTAGAGAATAATAAATCCTATTATGAGTGATGTAGTTAAGAAAGAAGTTCTTAAGTTACTGGAAGCTGGTATAATATATCAGATACCGGATAGTGAGTGGGTAAGTCCTATACATGTGGTGCCGAAGAAAGGAGGCATCACGGTTGTTGAAAATGATAAGGGAGACAAAGTAGCAAAACAAACAGAAGGAGGATGGCGTATGTGCATCGATTACAGAAAGCTGAATAAGGAGACTAGGAAAGATCATTTCCCACTTCCATTTATAGATCAGATGCTCGAACGTCTAGCTAGGCATTCGTATTTCTGTTATCTAGATGGACATTCCGGGTTTTTCCAAATCCCTATTCATCCAGAGGACCAAGAAAAAACTACATTCACCTGTCCTTATGGAACGTTTGCCTATAGGCGGATGCCCTTTGGACTCTGTAATGCACCTGCCACCTTCCAATGTTGTATGATGTCCATTTTCGCGGACTATCTCGACGGAATTATGGAAGTATTCATGGATGATTTTTCTGTATGTGGATTCGATTTCAAAAATTGTCTGTCGAACCTTGAGAAAATCTTAGAAAGATGTGTGGAAGTGAACCTTGTGTTGAATTGGGAGAAGTGTCACTTTATGGTCAACGAAGGAATAGTTTTAGGGCACATCATCTCCGAGAGAGGGATAGAAGTTGACAAAGCCAAAATAGAAGTTATAGAGAACCTCAAACCACCTAAAACCGTTAGGGAAGTACGAAGTTTTCTAGGGCATGCTGGATTCTACCGACGCTTTATAAAAGACTTCTCTAAAATAACAAAACCCTTAACTAACCTTCTTATGAAAGATGCTGAATTTGACTTTAATGAGAAGTGTCTTAAAGCCTTCAACATTCTAAAACAAGCACTGATTTCACCTCTTATCATTCAACCCCATGACTGGGAGCAACCATTTGAAATCATGTGTGATGTTAGTGACTATGCAGTTGGGGATGTCTTAGGGCAAAGAAAAGACAAGAAATTACATGTCATTTACTATGCCAGTAGAACCCTAGATACCGCCCAACTTAACTACACAACTACAGAGAAGGAATTGCTAGCTGTAGTATTCGCAATCGATAAGTTCCGATCTTATTTAGTAGGATCTAAGATTGTAGTTTATACTGATCACGCAGCAATCTGATATCTGTTAAATAAAAAAGGCGCTAATCCAAGATTGCTCAGGTGGATTCTCTTACTCCAAGAATTTGACTTAGACATTAAGGATAAGAGAGGTACTGAGAATTTAGTTGCCGATCATCTATCTAGGCTAGAACATTTGAAACCAGATCTAATACCAATAGACGATCACTTCACTTACGACGAACTAATAGCTAAGATAAACACAATGAGCAAGGATGACTCTGAAACCTATAAAGAATTTAAACCGGAAAAACTCTCAATGATAAGAAACGTGCCTTGGTACGCAGACATTGTGAATTATCTAGCTGCTGACATCATACCCCAAGACTTAAGTTTTCAACAAAAGAAAAAGTTCTTCAATGACATCAAAAGCTTTTATTGGGACGAACCAATCTTGTTCAAAAGAGGAATAGACAACATCTTTAGACGATGTGTCCCAGAGGAGGAAGTGGAAAGCGTCATCAAACATTGTCATGTCGCGCCTTATGGTGGACACGCAAGCACATCAAAGACATGTGCCAAAATCTTTCAAGCAGGCCTTTACTGGCCAACTTTATGGCGAGATGTCCACACTTACATCACCAAGTGTGAC
This sequence comes from Vicia faba, assembly GCA_948472305.1. Taxonomy (NCBI): domain Eukaryota; kingdom Viridiplantae; phylum Streptophyta; class Magnoliopsida; order Fabales; family Fabaceae; genus Vicia; species Vicia faba. Next base: position 1,213,631,404 of record OX451738.1, on the reverse strand, counting down.
CGGTGTCAACGCACTGGGAACATTTCAAGGCGTGACGAAATGCCACTAAGAAATATTCAAGAGGTAGAACTCTTTGACGTATGGGGTATATATTTCATGGGCCCTTTTCCATCATCAATGGGAAATAAATATATTCTTGTGGAAGTTGACTATATGTCCAAGTGGATAGAAGCAATAACAGCACCCACAAACGACACGAGAGTAGTGATCAAATTGTTCAAGAACATCATATTCCCTAGATTCAGAACACCCCGTCTAGTCATAAGTGATGGAGGATCGCACTTTATATCCAAGATATTCAACAAACTTTTAAACAAATACGGAGTCAAACATAGAGTAGCAACACCATATCACCCTCAAACCAGTGGCCAAGTGGAGGTATCAAATAGGGAAATCAAGCAAATCCTAGAAAAAACCGTGTCAATATCCAGAAAGGATTGGTCCGGAAAGCTGAAAGATGCACTTTGGGCCTATAGAACAGCTTACAAAACCCCTATTGGAACTACCCCATATCAATTGGTCTATGGAAAATCCTGCCACTTACCTTTCGAGTTAGAACATAAAGCCTATTGGGCTATAAAATCCTTGAATTTAGACTACCTAAAAGCTGGAGAGAAACGCATTCTGGACATTCATAAGTTAGAAGAACTCCGCCTAAATGCTTATGAGAATGCCATCATCTATAAAGAAAGAACAAAGATATGGCACGATAAGAAAATTACTAAGAAAGAATTCAATGTAGGCGATCCTGTTCTTTTGTTTAATTCCAGATTACGACTTTTTCCTGGCAAGCTACGTTCAAGATAGACAGGTTCATTCGTGGTATCAAAAGTGTTAGTATCAGGAGCTGTAGAAATCAAGAATAACTCAAGCGCTCCTTTCGTGGTAAATGGATAACGACTGAAGTTGTATAGAGGAGGTGACCTGCCTATTGACTACTCTAATCAGACTCTGATAGACCCACCAATCCCAATTTGAAAAGTGAGATCTTATCGTCAAGCTAACGACGTTAAACAAGCGTTGCGTGGGAGGCAACCCATGATTTTTCTTTTTCTTTATTTCTTTTAATTTTAAATTTTCTTTTACGTAATTAAAAATTGTAATTTTTGAACTGACTCATCTACCTTTTTTCAGGACCAAGTGCTCTTATATCACCTTTTTCAGATGGATTTCATTGATGGACTCGATGTAATCTTCAGAGACGACGCTCAGCGGGAGCGATTTGCTACACTGTCTGCTCGACCGATGCTTCCGACTAGATACCCTGATTCTGCTTGAATGGATGCACTAGGCATTGAAGCCAGCATCCGTCATCTGTGCCATCAGGTCAATTGGGATGCATTTGCTGACGAGATCCACGTGACCTACAGGAAGCTCACCTTGGAGTTCCTCAGTTCACTGGAGTATGAGCCCTATGTTGGGACCAGAGAGGACCGTGGGCGGATTAGTTTTCTCATGTTCAGAGCAGAGTATGCTTTTACTTTGAGACAGTTTGGAGATTTGCTTGGATTCGAGACTGCACTTACTGCCATCCCCGAGCTTCCTCTAGGGTATTTCATGAGCAGTGATATAGACAGATTCTAGAGAGCTATTACCGACGGGGGCAGTCTCGACCCATCTGAGCAACTGTCTAAGAGGATTCATAACCCAGCTCTCAGGTACTTTGAGATGATTCTTTGTCATACCTTCTTCGGTAGGAGCGATTGTGATCATTTAGTGACTGCAGAGGAGATACTATTTTTATACTGCGCTAGTCAATCACGTCCCATTGCAAGTGGAGATTTCTTTATAGAAAGTATAGATATGGTTGCGTTATCCTCTGAGGGATACTTGCACGCTGGTGGGAATGTGACGCTGATTGCATCTGCTCTGGGCTTGGATAGCCAGTTACTCCGCCTGACACCTTACTGTGGTAGCACACGCATCGACATTGACTTCTTCTTAGACCATGGCCTTATGCGCCGAGCTTCTTTTCATCTATATCAGTACAGGCTCCTTATTAACGACCAAACTGTATACTATTTCACTCTGCCTGATCCACAGATGACCTGTGTCTCCAACCGGGCAAACTAGAACTACACTTTAGAGGGTTGGGGCGAGGCAGTTGTAGACAGCACTGACCAGCCAGAGCCAGAATATTCACCAGAGCCAGAGCCAGACTATTCACCAGAGTCAGAGTCAGAGTCAGACGACCCGATCACTGAGGATCCAGTTACAGAGAATCCTACCCCAGAGTACACGCCTGCACCAAAGGTTGAGCATACCAATGTTTATACTAATAACTTTACCTTACAGGAGCCCGACATGAAAGCGCAAATGGCAGCCATGAGAGCTGAGATGGCTACACTTCGCCAGGAGGTGGCTGATCTCATCCTACAGGTAGCGCTAGATGGTTCCACATATGCTGGCGAGATCGACGATTTGACACACGAGATTGCTGAGCTCATACGCCAGGTGGCTGAGCCGCGAGGACGTGATTTTGCTGATATCTGATCATAAGACATCCACCATTGTTATTATTATTATACTATTTTTATTTTTCGCAGACTTACCTTTTCTGTTTTTCAGTTCAGTTGCACTTCGAACTCACTTACATTTATATATATATATATATATATATATATATATATATATATATATATATATATATATATATATATATATATATATATATATATATATATATATATATATATATATATATATATATATTGTATGTTTATTTTATTTTTATTTTCTCTTAACTTGTTTTATTTTATTTTGCGCCAAAATAGAAAATAAAATGTATGTGTATGATATACACATATATTTTACAAAAAATATATATTTTTTCACCTTAAAATGCTAGGTACACCCCAAGTGACAAGAGAAAGCCGCCATGTTTGGAAGCCCAATTGCCCAAAGAACAAAATCCAGCCCAGCTAGAAAATCAACAGGCCGCGCCCGCGGAGGGAGGGACCGCGCCCGCGGACCTCCAACAGTAAAAAACGGCTAGTTTTCGGAAAACTCAACATTTACTCCATTTTTTCCTATTTAAACCCCATTTTCTTCCTCATTTTACCCACATTTTCATACCTTACCTTCCATTATTTCTCCACCTCAACTAATTCTCTATTATATTTCTTTTCCCACTACAATCCCTCCAAAAATCACTATTTTCTTCCTCCACCATGCTATTTCCCTTTCTCCTAATCGTTCACGACAATCAAAATGGAATTCAATGGGTATGTTCTTCGAAATGACAAACTGGAATCCACACAAAGGAAGTTTCTCGAAAAGCTACAGTCTACGGCAATCTACTCAACCAGGTATATTGACGAAGACTGTCTCTACACTTTAGGTATTTATCATTTATTAGATAAAATAGGCATGCATAATATTTTCTCTGCAAAAGAACCTACCTACCCAAGGTTGACATTCGAGTTTTTAAGTTCACTTATTTATAATGTCACACATAACACTGCTAGTACCGTAGGTGGGGTACAATTTAGAATGTTTAACCGTGAATATAGTTACTCCACCGACGGTTTAGCTGAGTTGTTAGGGATGCCTTTTGGGGAAGGTGCTATTTATAAAGCACCCTTGGATACGGAATGGACAACTGCTGGCTATGCTTTTTGGCAAAAACTTACAAACCAAGAAGCAAATTCTTTTGATGGCCTGCTAGCCTCGAGTGTCCATAATCCGGCCATCCGTGTCTTCCGATACCTTTTAGCATCCACCATCTTTGCTCGGGAAAACCCAAACAAGGTGAATGCTAAAGAGTTAATTATTATGCAAGCATGCCTCACCGACACCAAAATCAACCCAGTGCCCTTTATGATTGCTCACATGAGCTATGTCCGAAAAAAGGGGGCACCAATTTCTTTTGGTGGCCTGGTTACTACTATCGCTCGTGCCCTTGGCTTGGCCACCGAGCTTGCTACTTTGGAGCCACTTCCTCCTCATACTGCAGGCCTGAAATTTTTGAAAGATATGCGCCTCTGCAAAGCGAGAAGGGAAGGTGGCTATTACCTTATGATTGGTAATGTTGCTGTACCAAGTGTTTTCCTTCCCTTTACCCGTCGCACTGACATTAGATTGGAGCGTAACTGGACCTATGATTTACGTGTTCCCGCTTTCACTGGTCCGTTACCCCCGAATGTTCCTTTAGAGGAGGGGAACAACACTCATGACGAGTATGACTTTCAAACAGAGTCACCTCCTCGATTTACACCATCACAGACTGCACCATCTTCTTCTAACCCTCCTGCAGGTACCGCCCCGAGCTTCCATGTCACTGAGGACATGTGGAGAGAGCATATGGCCAGAGAGGAGAAGAGTGATGCCCTCCTTTCTACGATCCAGCAACAGGTTGCCGACAACATGGCTTTCATGCAGGCGTCTCAAATTTAAAATGCCCGCTCTCTGACTACCATCATGGAAAGTCAATTGGCTTTCCAGAACGAGCAACACCTTCAGCAGACTAGCTTTGCTACTCACTTCCAATTAATGGAAGCCACACAAGGCACATTAATTGGTCGAACTAGAGAGCTACAAGCTGTAAATGCTGCTCTCACTGAGCGCATGGCACAATTTAGCCTCGATAGAGATCACCGCCGCTGTAGTCGTAGCCGCCGTTCCGGACGTTCACCTCAGGATGGCAAGGGTACTGGTGGGCCTCACTAGTTTTACCAGGTACCTCCTACCTAGAATTGTTTTGGAACATTGGGGATAATGTCCAATTCAAGTGTGGGAGGAGCATTTTATCGCTTTTATTTCCTTTCCGTTATTTCTTTTTCCGTTATTTCCCTTTTCAGTACTTTATTTTCTTTTCAGTATCTTTTAGTTATTTCCATTTTAGTAGTTTAACCGTTAAATAAAATACATGTGATTGACGAGTCATTTTGCATAGTGTATCCTTAAGTTCTCCACCACTTCCTAGCCTTGAGAAAATTATTTTGCTAAAAATGAATACAACATGTTTTTAGTTAGTTTTTTTTTTAGCCATAAGTAAAGTTTTTAGGTTTAGGATAGAGTGTGATTAGTCTTAGGTACCCTTTTTGAAAAAATGAACATCGTCTTTTACATCATAGACCTTGTAAACATTATAGTTAATTTCGTCTTCTCCCCATGCTATGATTTTAATTTTACAAAACGGGTCCTAAGTAGTTTATTTTTGTAGTCGGCTCTGGCCTAAGCATGCGCTATGTGTAGGATCGATGAAAATAAGTGAATGATCTTTTTGTCTTGAAAAGTATCTATATATATAAGCAAAAATGTATGGTTACGACCATGAATTGGGTGATCCTCACACGATCATTTAATTCCACTGGTCGCGAGCATCCACAAAAAAATCAAATTCAATAAACTAATAAAAGGCATTACCCACTATGGTTGGTTCAGAGGTATCTGGTACTGAACTCGGTAGGGCATATTACGATATGATCCCCCACAACTATAATTGGGTAATAACAGGATTACACCAATTCTTGTACCAGAATCCCATTGCAAAGATCAGAATCCCTAACCGGTCACTACACTATGAGTATGTACGGATAACGGGCTTAATGTGATTACACTTGAATGAAAAGGACCTTACCTAGAAGAGAAGTCTTAGCATAGTGGGAGTAATAGGAGTTGACTTGTGTAGGAATAAAGTTTATGTCCGCATTATGCGGTAAAGTGTCACTTCGATGTTCTTAGTTCAAATAGTTGGTACCTGTCGAACACACTCTCACTTGAACCTTACTGCTTTAGCTCGATAACTAGAAAAAAACTTGTATCCCTTTGACTACTTCTGAGAGTTTTTCTTGAGGACAAGCAAAGGTTTAAGTGTGGGAGAATTTGATAACACCGAATTGCATTATGTCTCTGACTCAAATATCACATGTTTTCCTTAGTTTTATTATTGTTTTTCCAGTATTACACCCTTGTTTCCTTTGTTTTCAGGTCACATGTCCTTTCAGAGCCTTCAGAGAAGAAACGAGCAAAAACGCCAGAAAAATAGGGTTTTTCCAAGTAAATACATACATGGCGTCCAACTCCACGCTGGCTACAGGGAACGCGCTGACATGGCACACTTTCACCCAGGGGCCAACTGCCACGTTCCCATGATCTTTCCTTTTTCACTCACCGCGCCCGCAGGGAGGTTGGCCGCGCCCGCGGCCTTCACAAACCTTTTCCCGCTCAGAAGGAGTTGAGGGGCATGCTCGTCTTTGCGTAAATTCAGAATCTTCTATAAATAGCAAGTTCATTTCATTTTCGTTTTCATCCAAACTTAGGTGCAAACTTAGATCCAGACAAGTTACTGCTTAGGCATATATTACTACTTTGTAAAGTGATAATCTTCTCACATCGGGAAGTTATCACACTTGAGTGTGCGAGTTTGTATTCAAGATTGGAGCACTTTGGTTGAAGTTTATCATACTATCTTTTACATTTCCACGACTTGTATCAGATTCAAGCCTCCGATTGGAGCAAGGTTCTAATTTAATTGCTTTCATTTATTTTATGCTCTTACCATAGTCTACACATTTTATAGACTCTAAATGCTCTTACCATAGTCTACACGTTTTATAGACCCTAAATGCTCTTACCATAGTCTACACGTTTTATAGACTCTAAATGGTCTTACCATAGTCTACACGTTTTATAGACTCTAAATGCTCTTACCATAGTCTACACGTTTTATAGACTCTAAATGCTCTTACCATAGTCTACACGTTTTATAGACTCTAAACGCTCTTACCATAGTCTACACGTTTTATAGACTTTAAATGCTTACCATGTCTAGCTAAATTTATTAGGGTTAGAATGTAAAGATCGAATCATAACTATGTTCTGCATGCCATGCTATTAGAAATACCTTTGGGATGTTTTAGTTTTTAATACTAGTTTAAATGTGTTTAAAAGTTCATGGGTAAGATCGAAAGCCGTCCATACTTGAGATTAAGCCAGATTAGTTCTTGACCAAACAAAAAGAGCGAAAGCAATTCGTTTGGTTAAGTAGGATTACTTGATATAATTTTAGAAAACGATTTTGAAACTATTTGCGGACGCGTTTGTGGGATTAAAATCTGATTCTTGGTCAAAATCCAAGGATCTCTTTAAGTTAAGTTTTCCAAATTAAAACACTTTTTCACTAAGTCAAAATAACTTGTTTCTTAAAAATAGGTTTACTTCTTTAACGCGTTAGGCACCCTTTATAAGTGACAATAAAGGAATTTAATTTAAAGAGTAAACTCGGTTCTTAGTATGCGAAAGCTACAAGTTCCTGTTAAACAGTTCTTTGCTATAAATGGAAAATATTGCCCAAAAAGTAAATACTATACATGCATGCTAGGACACTGTCTGATCTCGTGATTTACATTCGATCCCGTTTGTTTTATCTTTTTAATTTTATTCGCTTTTATTTCCCTGTACTGAACTCAATCCCTTATTGATCTGCCTTAGATAAACACCTTAACAATAGAGTCGATAGATTGACAATTGGTCTATGTGGTTCGATAATCTTATATATTACTTCGATAGGCTGTGCACTTGCAGTTATAATTTTGACTATACAGTAAAAGCCCATCAGAAGGTCCAAAAATCCATGTGCAAACTCAAACCCTAATTTAGGTCAACAGTGCAAGGAGGTGTCTTGAGCAGAGCAAACCCTAGCTTTTGTTGAGTTCCAGGAGCCTGGTGATGAGAAATGTTGATCAAATGAGAGGGCAAATTTTGGGGTACAACAGTTGCCCCTGTTCAATCTTCTTGAACCTGAAGAGTTAGATTGGCAAGTTTTACCTTTCATGACTCGAAGGTAAAAGAGGATTGGACACTAGAGTGCCCGTAAATTTGCACTCGTCAAAATATTGCTGAGGGAATGGGCTTAAAGATGCCATTTGGAGATGGTAGAATCTTGCTGGAGATGGGCTTAAAGATGCCATCCAAGAATGTTTGTTGAACCACAATGTTGTAGGTCAGAAGAACAAGCATTAAAATGGTACCCGTGTCTGGAATGCATTTGAACTGTATCTGGAGACTGAGTCTGTATGAGCAAAAGAATGACGTCCGTGTCTGGAGCGTATTCGAGTTGTAACTGTATTTGGTCCTTGAATGAATATCAGAATGACTGCCGTGTCTGGAGTGTATCTGTATTCTGAATGGGTAACAGAGAAACATCTGTATATGGAGTATTTGTGTGCTAGGGATAAATTCCGAATGAGTGACAGAATGGCAACCGTGTCTGGAGCGTATCTGGACTGTATCTGAAGTTGAGATTTGTATGAGTAGCAGAATGACTTCCATGTATGGAGTGTATCTGAGACTGTAACTGGGATCTGAATGAATGACAAAATGATTTTTGTGGCGACTGCACTGGGGAGAATCAAACTCTTGGTGTAAGGGCCAGAATGGCATCCGTGTTTGGAGCGTATCTGAACTCGAAGTTGATAGTTGAATCTGAATGAGAGATAGAATGGCCGCCGTGTCTGGAGCGTATCTAGTCTGTATCGGATTGCTGAAGTCTGAATAAGTAGTAGAATGACCGCCGTGTCTGGGGTGTATCCATACTGTATCTGAATAATTGTTAATGATAGCTTTTTAACTTTATCCTGAAAAGGGTAAAATGTTAGCTAAAACACAAAATTATGTTGCATGATATGTATGATGCAACAAAATGTGTTTCATTAATGTTTATGATATATGAATGTAATGGATGTGTATGTAAGCTGAGTAGATGTCTTGCTGAGGAAAATAAATCCTTGATAACTGGAGATAAAGAAACCTTTGACTGCTGCCGGGGAAAATAAATCCTGACCGATGCTGAGGATTCAAAAAAAAATATTTGATTGTTGAAGATGAGAAATCCTTGCTGATTGCTTGGGGATTAAATATCTTTGATTGTTGAGGATGAGAAATCTTGAGACCACTGCTGGAGATTGAAAATCCTTAGTGACTTGTGGGGATTGACAACTTCTGCGGGGAATGGGAATCCTTCAAGACTTTCCTGGGAAATAAGGAAAACTCTGACAATCTCTACTGGGGAGTTAAAACCTAGGAGGCTTCTGCTGGAGAAATGAGACCAAGAATCTTCGATCTACTGGGAGATAACTCTGTAGGGAGAATGCTTACTCGGCCAGTGAAATCAGAAGCTTTGGGTTGTATGCCAAACTACTAGGGAATCACCCTAGTCGGGGATAAGACAAGAAGTTAACTGTTATCAGCTTGGTTCTCCTACTTTTAAGATAACCTGTTGGGGAAATAGGTTTAGAATATTCTGGCTCCGCTGGGGCTATGTATTTCAGGGTTTTCGGGCTCCATTGGGGATCTTGAAATTTAACTCCGCTGGGGACACATACTCTAAGGATTTAGATTTGTTGAGGATCTGAACGATGCATTGTAGGGGATTTCTACCACAAAGATATCTTCCTACACCTTCAACCTAACAGTAATTATCCTTTCTCAATTTCATTTTATTTGTCAGCAGTGATTATATTCAAATGCATATTCTTATTTAACAAAACTTTGGACGTTTTCAAATAAAACATAAGTGTAAAAAGAAAGAAAGGCAAGCAAATTTCCGCACTTTGAAGTATCTTTGTATTAACTTTTGTAAGTATCTTTGTACAAAGGAGACAGACATCCTAGTAAGAGAATGTTGTCATAAAAATTGAGAAAAAATTTATACAAAAAGAAAGATGGCTATGTGTAACAATTCCATGGGATTCCCATTCTGCTATAGCCTTCACAACTCTGAGTATTTTGTCCATTCGCTGCTTCGTCCGCCAATGACTGGATTGATTAGAAGCTTGGAGCTTGTTGGTGAAGAGATTGTTCTTAAAGTGATCCGACGAGATATAGTCATACGCTTTAATTCCCTAACTTTTGCCTGGACCGCCCTTTCGGGTTTTCGATCCACCGGGAAACCCTTTTTTACCTAAGTCGCCCTTTCGGGTTTTCAACTTGCCGGGTGTACAGATTTTTTATTTTATCCCTAATTTTTTCCTGAACCGCCCTTTCGGGTTTTCAATTCACCGGGATGCCCATTTTTGCCTAAGTCGCCCTTTCGGGTTTTCGACTTGTCGGGTCGTTTTATGCGTAGTATCTTTTGACTATGTCTGCTTTCGCAGGGTGCGGCAAGTCGTCACCGTCCATGGTGGTCAGAATCATTGCCCCACCAAAAAAATGCTCTTGATCACAAATGGTCCTTCATAAGTAGGAGTCCACTTGCCCCTGGGATCACTTTGCAGCAAGATGATCCGCTTGATTACAAGATCTCCGACTTGATATACTTGATGCCTGACTTTCTTGTTGATAGCCTTGATCATCCATTTTTGGTACGTATGACCATGACAAACATCAGTAAGTCATTTCTCGTCGATCAAGTTAAGTTGATCAAGCCAGGTCTGAATCCAATCGTCTTCACTCAAACTGACATCCTTCATAATCCTTAAGGAAGGAATCTGAACTTCCATAGGTAAAACAACTTCCATGCCATATACCAAAGAAAAGGGAGTTGCCCTGTTGAAGTACGTGTCGTGGTACGATATCCATGCAGAGCAAATGGTAACATCTCATGCCAGTCTTTGTAGGTGATTGTCATCTTTTGAATGATCTTCTTGATATTTTTGTTCGCGGCTTCAATAACATCGTTCATCTTCGGCCGATAGGTAGATGAATTGTGATGATAAATATTGAACTGCTCGCACAGAGCGGTGATCATAGTGTTGTTCAAATTTGTACCGTTGTCTGTGATGATCCTGTCGGGGATACCATACCGGCATATGAGATTCTGCTTAATGAAGCGGGAAACCATATTCTTCATAACTGAGGCGTAGGAAGCTGCTTCGACCCATTTGGTGAAGTAATCAATAGCGACCAAGATGAAGCGATGTCCATTGGATGCCGTAGGCTTGATCTCCCCAATCATGTCAATGCCCTACATCGCGAATGGCCAAGGAGCTGTCAGAACGTTGAGAGGAACATGAGGAATATGTACTTTGTCGGCGTAGACTTGACATTTGTGGCAAGTACGAGAATGTTGATGACAATCAGCTTCCATGGTAGACCAGTAGTAGCCTGCCCTTAGAATCTTCTTAGCCATCGTATGTCCGCTCAAGTGGGTGCCAAATGTGCCACTATGTATTTCGGTCATGATCAACTCTATTTCAATCTTGTCCACACAACAAAGTAGAACATAATCATGGATGCGCTTATAAAGGATGCCATTGCTTAGGAAGAACTTGGCAGCAAATCTCCTTAAGAACTTTTTGTCATTGACTGAAGCTCCTTCAGGAGATTCTCTAGTCTGGAGATACCTTTTGATTTCATGAAACCAGGGTTGTTCCACTACTTCTTCGGTATTAATCTCATGACAGTGTGCAGGTTCGTCCATTCGCTCGATGGTGATTTGGGGAGCCTCATTATCCCAGCTGAGTTTAAACATGGATGACATTGTAGCCAGAACATCTGCTAGCCGATTTTCTTCTCGCGGGAAGTGCTCGAAAGTAATCTGCTCGAAATGAGGCAACAATGTTAGGACATGTTCTTTGTATGGGATAAGATTAGGATTTTTAGTGTCCCACTCTCCTTTGACTTGACTGATAACCAAAGCCGAGTCCCCAAATACGACCAAAGATTTGATTCCCAAGTCTATTGCAGCCTTGAGACCAAAGATGCAAGCTTCATATTCAACCATGTTGTTGGTACAGCTGAAGCAAAGTCAGGCAGTGAAGGGTGTATGGCAACCTTCCAGAGAAATGAGTACCGCACCGATACCGTTGCCAAGTGCATTTGAAGCACCATCAAAGTACATGGTCCATCGGGATCCTTGTTCAGGTCCGTCATACGGTCCATTACCTTCAATGTTGTCCAATGTCATGATGTCCTCGTCAGGGAAGTTGAATCTCATAGATTGGTAATCTTCGACAGCTTGATGAGCTAGATGATCAACTAGTACACTCCCCTTTATAGTTTTTTGGGTAGTATACTGGATGTCATATTCAGTCAGGATCATTTGCCATCTAGCGATTCTTCCAGATAAAGCAGGCTTCTCGAAGATATACTTAATCAGATCCATTTTGGAAATCAACAAAGTGGTATGATTCAACATATACTGCCTTAGCCGGCGAGAAGACCATACCAAAGTGCATCAAGTTTTCTCGAGCAGTGAGTAGCAAGTCTCACAGTCGGTAAACTTTTTGCTAAGGTAATAAATGGCATGCTCTTTTCGGCCAGACTCGTCATGTTGGCCCAATACACACCCCATTGAGTTATCCAAAATAGTCAGATACATGATTAACGACCTTCCTTCGACGGGTGGCATCAAAATGGGAGGTTCCAGTAAATACTCCTTGATCTTATCAAAAGCAACTTGACAATTGTTGTTCCATTCAACTACCTGATCTTTCTTCAACAACTTGAAGATTGGCTCACAGGTAGATGTTAGATGAGATATGAACCTTGCAATATAGTTTAAGCGTCCCAAGAAACCTCTGACCTCCTTTTCAGTGCGGGGGGCAGGCATTTCTTGTATAGCCTTTACTTTAGCTAGATCAACCTTAATGCCTTTGTTGCTGACAATAAATCCCAAAAGTTTACTAGACCTAACTCCAAAAGTACACTTGCTTGGGTTCTGTCTGAGCTTAAACTCCTTCAACCTGACAAACAGCTTTTGCAGATGATCAAGGTGTTCCTCTTTTGTCTGTGATCGGGCTATCATGTTGTCTACATAAACTTCAATCTCATGATGTATCATGTCATGAAACAAAGCTACCATAGCACGTTGATAGGTTGCCCCGACATTCTTCAGTCCGAATGGCATCACTTTGTAGCAGAAGGTACCCCATTGCGTGACAAAAGTAGTTTTCTCCATGTCCTCGGGGGCCATTTTGATCTGGTTGTATCCCGAGAATCCATCTATGAAGGAAAATACCTTGTGTTGAGTTGTGTTGTCAACCAAGATGTCGATGTGTGGTAGTGGAAAATCGTCTTGGGGCTAGCCCTGTTTAAATCCCGATAGTCTACATACATTCTGACTTTGCCGTCCTTCTTAGGTACGGGCACGATGTTAGCAACCCATTGTGGATAGGAAGTAACAGCCAGAAAGCCAGCGTTGAATTGCTTCATTACCTCAACTTTGATCTTCTCAGACATGTCGGGTCTCATTCGGCGGACCTTTTGTTTGATCGGTGGGCAGTCTTCTCTTGTAGGGAGACGGTGAACCACGATATTTGTGTCTAATCCCGACATGTCTTCATAGGACCAGGAAAAGATCTCAACATATTCGTTTAACAACTGCACTAGACGCTTTTTGACACTTGGTTCCAGGTTGGCACCCACCTTTACCTCTTTCTTGTCTTCCTCTGTTCCCAAGTTTATGGTTTCTAGCAACTCTTCATGGGGCAGAATAGCCCCCTCTTCTTGTTGCAAAATCCTGGCTAACTCTCCCGGCACTTCACAGTCTTCATCATATTCGTACTCAGCATGATTGACCAAATCTTCAGAGTTACCGAAGGCTAAAGTAGAATAGTCACCCATGGAATCCGGAGTGGATGGGTACCTGCATTTGTGAGTGTGGGTGTGTGTAAGGGATAACCATCCTTAAAAAATGCAAAAAGAAAGAAAATGGACACAACAGTTTATAGATGAAAACGTCCAATGATTCATTAAAACATGGCATATGATGATGAAGAAAATCAAACCCTTACAAATGGACCTATATGCCCCGGGCAAGGCATGAGGTGAAAATAGTGTACGAATTGTTTAGTTATTACAGACCAAAATAGGAAATTGTTCAAAGATAAATTACTGGTTGATGAAGGTGATGGGAATAAAATCCTTTGCTTCCCAGTTGCTTAATCCCCCTTCGACGGTTGGAAAGATCCAATCTTAAAAGTTGTCCTCTTCATCATCATCTTCTAAGGCATTAATTCCATGGTGAGTGATTTTGACGGGTGGTCCTCCAGCCTTGGAGCGACGCATAGCTTTTTGGCCAGCAGCAGTAAAACCTAGTCCGAACTTGTCCGTCTTATGGGGAAAATCAGGAAGTTGCCCCCACACTGTACTCCTTCCTTCTTTGATTACAGCCCCTGTGTCCTTGAGAGATGCCATCCTAGATACATGCTTGGGAACGATAGGCACATCAACCATTGTCTTCACAACTGCGACCTCAGGAGAAACTTCCTCAAAATGTTGGAAAGGCGTTTCTATGAATTCGCCATTCAACTCCACATAGCGGAAGGAGTTGAGGTGACTTATCATGTATTCTTCCTTGCCATGCACCGTTATAATCTTACCCTGAACAGGATACTTCAGCATTTGGTGTATAGAGGAGGTAACTGGCCCAGCATAGTGGATCCACGGCCTTCCTAATAAGCACAAATATGAGGGACGGATGTCCATCACGTAAAAGGTAGAGTTGAAGGTCTCGGTGCCCACTTTGATAGGAATATACACTTCCCCATGAACCATCCTCTTAGAACCGTCGAAGGCTCTAACAACGATGTTACTGGGTTTGAGGGTCAATCCTTCGCATTCCAATCGGTCTAATGCTTTCTTCGGCAGTACATTCAAGGATGAACCAGTATCAACTAAGACATGGGCAAGGGTGGTTCCCCTGCATTCAACTGAGACATGTAGCGCGTCGTTGTGCTTCCTTCCCTTGGAGGTCAAATCAGCATCGGAGAAACCAAGACCATTATCAGCAGTGAGGCTGGCCACGCACTCTTGAAACTGGTCAGCCAAAGTTTCTTGAGGCACGTGTGCTGTCTTTAAAAATTTGATCAGGGCCTTAGCATGGGCCTCAGAGCAGAGTAGAAGAGCCAACATGGATATTTTGGAAGGGGTCTGCCCTAGCTATTCCACGACGTCGTAGTCGCTCTTTTTGAATATTTTTAAGATTTCTTCCATCTCTTTCTGGGTGGTTTCAGGGATTACCACAGTCTGAGCCTTCATCCTGACATGCGCTTCTAGTATCCCCTTACCCTTATCGGTAGTAGCATCAGAGGGCCTAAATTCAGGTACATCAATTTCTTCAATTATCGGGCCTTGCACAGATGGCTTAACAGGCACAGAAGCTTTCAAGGGTCCGAAGACTGCTCGAGGGGGAACAATCTCTGGAGAAAAAATCCGTCCGCTGCGAGTTATCTTGCTCGTTCCCGCAATGTTCCCTATATCATGGGTTTCATCATCAGAGTTCTCTTGGACTGATTCAATCTATTTGATACCATGATAGAAGATTTCTCCTCCGTAGTTCCATGGTATCATCTTGTTAGATTGGTACGGGACAGGCCCCGACATGGTGATTTTTAACGGCACAAACTTAGGATCAGGAGTAATCTTGACAGGCCTTTTGCAAGCCTTGGGAAGATTGTCGGATATGGTTATTATTGCAATGTCATTGGTTGAAGTAGCAAAAGTAGCAGGAGTAACAAGAGTGAAGGTATCAACATGAGTCTTTTAGAAGAGTATCTCTTGGGTATCCATCAGGCGTTGGATACCTGATTTCAACATTGGGCAGTCAGCTCGTATATTTAAACAAAAGTAACAGTCTTTTCCACAGCCTGGGAATATCCCGGCTCTCAACAAATTCACTTTAATCACTGGTAACGGAGTCAAAAGGTCAACAACATTGGTAACATGAAGGTCTTCCATAACGGCATGAACATTATGACCGTGTTTAGGCATTGGGGCAGAAATCACATTCGGCTTTTCGGGCGTATCGAATTATACTTCCTTGGCGTCAATTAGGTCTTGGATTTTGTTCTTAAGTGCCCAACAGTTATTGGTATCATGCCCTACAATGTCAGAGTGGTAAGCACACTTTGCATTGGAGTGGTAATATGGGGAAGAGGTATTAGGGTTCTTTGGCGCTTCCTTCAAATTGGTAATATTCAGCTTTAGCAAATGAGGGAGTACTTGAGCTGGTGTCATGTTGATTCAGGTGAACTGCCGTTGTGGCCTTTCTACCCGTTGTTGATTAGGTCTTGGCTGATTACTGCAAGGTTAATCTTTTGAAGAGTTCTGAATCATCACAACCCCTACAGTTGGTCGGCGCCCCATTCCTCCTTGGCTCTTCTGAGAATAAACAGCAGAAGCTTCCTTCTTAGCTGGGAAGGTCTTCTTAACAGCAGCGGACGCGGAGGCATTTTTCTGAATCTTACAACTTTTAATGCCAGCCTCGACCCTTTCGCCGGTCAGAATTAATTCGGTAAATCCCGCGGAGGAACTCCCGATTAAATGATTGAAGAAAGGGCCAGACAGGGTCCCTAAAAACATGTCAACCAACTCTCTATCTGACAATGGTGGATGCACCCTTCCAGCCAGATCACGCCACTTCTAGGCATACTCTTTAAATCCCTCATTAGAAGTCATACCCATACTTTGTAGTTGAGTACGAGTAGGCGCTAAATCAGCATTGTATTGGTATTGCCGGTAGGAAGAAGCGGCTAAGTCTTCCCAGCTATGAACCTCCGATCTCTCAAGTTGATAGAACCAGTCCAATTGTGTGCCTGACAAACTGTCTTGAAAAAAGTGTACCCAGAGGTCTTTATCAGATGAGTGGGGTTGGATCTTTCTGACATAGGATCTCAGATGCATCTTTGGGCAGGACAGACCGTCATTCTTAGCAAATGTTGGTACTTTGAACTTGGGAGGAATGACGATCCCAGCAACCAGCCCTAGTTCTTCGAAATCTAAACCAGGTACCCTTTGCAACTCCATGGCTGCCAACCGATCCTCAAGATTTTTATACTTATCATCCTCCGGGGGATATTTCTGTTTGGAGTAGTCCTCATCCTCTTCCTCTTCTTCCTCTTCAACTTCAGATTCAGAAGGTACCGCATCTCCTTTTCCTTTACCACCCCCTTCATCAGACGTTGAGGGGAACTCGAGAACCTTTCTAGCATTGCTTTCAAACCTTCTTCCAAAAGTGGCTACTCTGGGCCTTTTCTTCTTTTTCTCTTTATTTTTCTCCAACAGTACTTTAAGGTCCTCTTGACCCTTTTCTAAGGTCATGAGGAGTTGCTGGAATTGAGAATTTTGTGCTTGCAGATCCTTAACCATCTGCTCCAAATCCATCTTGCTGAAATAAACAGCAAAAAGATAAGGAAACCTGGTGTGAAGACCTGTTTATGCATATGATGAATAGTATGTTATTCATGTAATGCATTCAAGGATTCAGAAATTCAAATTTGTTGAAAACAAAAAGAACACACGTCATATTAAGAAGAAATTTGTTAGTACATAAGTGCCCCATGGGCAAAATATTACAAAATTCTTAATGTAAAAAGACATTGCGCATCCTCTTTGGCGCGATGTAAGTGTTGAGAGTTTCCTCCTCATGAAGTCGGCGGGTAAGCTCCAAAACCTTCTTCTCATTGGCATAGAAGTTGGCTTCAAAAGTATTACGTTCTTCCTTGAGTTGGATCCAACTCTTTTGAAATTCTTCCCATGATGTTGGCATGTCAGGATGTAGGAGGGTGTATGGAACCTCTTCTTCCATAACAGGCTCTTTGATCACGGGGAGAATATAAGGATATGGCATCATAAGATTCTGGGCGCGGGTTCGTACCCACTTGAGATGAGGTTCCAGGGGGATGGAATTCTTGTGCCCCAGTGTCTTACTATCCACCTTGTTAGGCATCCTCCAAGCTCTGATGAACCTTTGTCGAAGTCCTTGCGCATCATTTTCGAAGTCAAAAACCAAGTCAGGAATTAGTATGTTATGAGGGCCATCCCTCCGAGCATATCCAAATTTCCTTAGAACTAAACAAGGGTTGTAGGTAATGCCTCCCCTAATGCCAAGTAGGGGGACATTAGGGAATTCCCCATAATGATCAATGATGATGACATTATCTCTGGACCGAGAACACCAATGGACATCAGAATGTGTGAGGGTCATCAATCGTTGTGACCACCTTAAACCCTGCTCATTCTTCAAAACTGATTGTGGAAGGTGAGAAATAAACCACCTTGCTAAGAGAGGAGTACAGCACATGAGAACACCTCTTTTCCTCATTGTTCGTGTGTAAAATGAGTGTAGGATGTCCCCAAGTAATGTAGGTATAGGATTCCGGGATATGAAAATCTTGACAGCATTCACATCTATAAGCTGATTAGGATTTGGGAACAAGACCAACCCATAGATGAGGAGTGCCACAATCTCTTCAAAAGCTTGTAGATCTAGAGAGTTCCAACAGTCTTGTGCCTTCTCAAACAGAAACTTTGCCAAGAAACCCTTAACACCACTTCTGGTTTCCCAATGTCCTTTGATATCAGATGGTTGCAAATGTAATGCTTGAGCAACATCTTCAGGCTTTGGTTCTTTTTCTGTACCGTTGTAGGGTAGTTGATGAAGAATAGGAATTCTCAGGAGTTGAGAAAATTCCTCCAAAGTGGGTACTAGCTGGTAATCAGGGAATGTGAAATAGTGGTGTAGGGGGTCAAAGAACTGGAAGAGGACTTTCACCATGTCTTCTTCAATGTTGGAGTTGACCAAGCTGAGAAGTCTACCATGTCTTTCACTGAAAGGAGAATTCTCTGGAATCTTGGAAGTAAGCTCCTTGAGTTGAGGAGGGATTCTCACAAGGTTGACTTGTATTGTTTTCCTGCGAAGAGATTCCATGACCTACAAAACAAGAACAAAGATGAAGATCCAAACCCTTGAAATGGTTAGTGGATGCATATGATGCTTTATGATGTTCATGATGTATGTACAAACATATGTACAAGCAAGTCACACAAAACCCTAGTTTCAGGCTTGCATGAGGTTTCATAGGTAAGTACCCTCTTGAGTTTAGTTGGATCAAACCTGTCCTATAAATAGTAACCGGGTTCTAAGGAGCTCAATGTCACTGGATTGTTTTCCATGTTCATTGCTTTGGTTTAGCAACTTAACTAGCGACCAAAATATTCCAAGAAAATAACCCTCAATGAGTGTAGTATCGAGTATCTACCAACTTCGGACTGCACCAAAGCCGTTCATCTCACTACCCCTAAAAAATGCCAAGATGGTCAAGTAAGGTTCTAAGAGTTCATTAGTGCTTCATGACATCACTCAGCGACCCATTATTCTCTTTGATTGACTCAAAGGCTACTGGTACCCACAAATATGTCACACTAATATAGTTATTGCTTAAACCATGTCGGTATACCCCGCACAATTTCCACAACGTATTGCTATTTACCTATGAATGTTTCCCAAATCCGGGTGGAGGATTCAAACCCCAAACAAGAGAACCAAATGTAAAGCAATCAAAGCAATCAAGATAAGCATGCAAAAGGTGATCTAAGCCCTAAGGTTACTCCACTTTCAAAGAAGTTTCCCCAGCAGAGTCGCCAGTTCTGTGATACGGTGGGAGAACTGACTTGGGATTTTGTGTTTGTACTCGCAAATGTTTCGGTTTAGCAAGAGTCGCCACCGACTTTTTATTTTATCCTAAGGAAAGGACAAAAAGCACAGGAAAGACCTTTGAGATGTTTTCTTGGGTTCGGGGAGTAGATTATAGAAAGGGAAGGTATTAGCACCCTTTCTATCCTTGGTTATCCATGGGCTCTTAGTTACTTGTTTAGATCACTTGCTTTGCTTTTCAATTGTTTGAAATGGTGCTCTTCAATTGTTTGAAATGGTGCTTTGTGTGTGGTTTTGAAAGATGTTTTGAAAAGAGGCCATCATTGTGGCAACCTTTGTAATGATTCTTGTTTGAATGTATACAAAGGTGTTTTTGTCTTTTAAAAAGTTTTCAATGTTTTAAAGTAAAGCTTTTTTAAATTGTGTTTGTGAAGTGTGTTTTGAAAATAGCAAGGATGTTTTTCAAGTTTTTGATCAAGTAACTAAGAGCTATCTACCCTATTTTACTCAAAGATCTTTCTTATGTTTTTAACCCTTTTAACAGTGTTGTTTCACCATTGTATTTGGTGAACAACCTTGTGTTAGGATGTTAAACGGGACAGGCGCGGGTCATCGTATAGACCATGATAACAATTGTGTCAAGTATTTTTGGCAATTTTCTTGAGGGACTTGATCATTTTTGTTTAGGCAACCAAGATAGCGTCATCGAGGGACTATGATCTTTTGTTTTGTTTTTTTTTGTTTTGCCAAAGTACTTAACATGCATACCATGGCCCATTTTTAGAGGCAACAAGTGGATTGAAACCCTAGGGGTGCAATTGTGCATTGTGTTTGTCTTTTTCATGCATTTTTGTCTTTGATTAGGTCAAACTAATTGTTGGTTTTGATTTTGCATACAAATCCTAATTCTCTAAGCATGGCATAATTGAAAGCATTTAAGTGCGTGAAAATAAATCTAAGCTATTACAACTTTGATATAGGGAGGGGGGTACAAATTTGAATAAGGGATTATATTGCAAGAAATATAAAACCCTAATTACTATTACAACCAAATTGAATTTGCAAGGCATAATATTTAAATGTACAATATTTAAACAAAATGAACAAATATTAAATACAAATGTATTATGCAAAAAAAGTTTTCATGTATGCAAAGTAATTTTTTTAATGGAAAGAAATGTAAAGAATTAAAATAATAAAAAAGTTAATTTTATTTTATTTTTTAGCGTAAACCCTAATTCTCCTTAAAGAAAATAAAATTGTATTATTTATACAAAATGTATTAATATGTACAAGAATAAGAATATATTATAAAAAAATGTTTTTTAGTATAAAATAAAAATAAAAATAAAAATGTAATATTTTTGTATTTTATTTCTAAGTATTAAATAAAATAAAAGTATATATATATATATATATATATATATATATATATATATATATATATATATATATATATATATATATATATATATATATATATATATATATATATATATTAAATATGTTAAGTGTGTATAAAAATAAAATAAAATATTTACAAAAAATGTATATATTTCAAGAAAATATTTTCAAATGTGAATAAAATAAGAAATGAAAATAAAAGTATTTTTTTACATTATTTTCAAGTTTTAATAAACAATATAAAATATTTAAACACTTTAATGTTAGAAATAATTAAAATAAATACCAAATAAATGTAAAAATTTATGAAAAAATTTTTTTAGGCATTTTTTATGTTTGGAAATAAAATAATAAAGTCAGAAACGAAATTAAAGTGCAAAAATAATAAAAATACAAAGAAATGGGCCAGGGGGTGTGAAAAGTAGGCTGGGAGGTGTTTGAAGCAAGAAAGCCAGGCCCAGCCCAGACTTCATCTTCTTCCTTGTGACAAACAGAAAAACGCGCGCCCTGTATCCATCTTTGAGCATCTTGGAAACGTCACTTTTTGCCAAAACTTACAACATCAAACTTGTAAAGAATTTAAACAAGAATCTAACCATATAAAGCATTAAATCTAACTCTCAAAGACCAGAGAGAATTTCTCTGGCCCTAATTTCTAACCTAGATTTTTCAGAAAGTTCATGGATGAAATTCTCCTAGCACGATTAATATAAATGAAAACTGAGCATGTGTATGGTTTCAGGGCAATGAGTACAACATCTTTTATTCACAAACCTAAGGCTAAATGTTCCTAAATAGAGAGATAGAAGTTCATGAAAAACATGTTTCAGCTGGACACGAGTAGGGCAATGCAGCAACTTTCAGTGAGGCCTGAGGTTCTTTTGAGCTTGCTTGATGTTCCTTGAACCTTTCCCAATGCTTAGTTTGTTTTGAAATGGCCTGAATCTCTCCATAGAACTCAACCTGCAAAGCTTCAAAGCAAAAATGGTGATGTGTGTAAATCGAGTTACAGTAGCTTGTGAATGGTCTGGACAGCTTAGGTGTATTATTTAGAATGTGTTTGAAGTGATTTGGGATAAAACGCACGAGGGGATTTAGTTGTGGCTTGTGATTTACAGAATTGGCCCTGTTTTGGGCAGAAATGAAGATTTTGTGCTTAAGGGTATTTGAGGGATGAAGGGATCGTGTTCTTGGCTTACTAGGATGTGAGAAACTTGTTTCAAAACTTTGCTTGAGTTCAATATATCAGATGTGTGAGTTATGGACTTTTGGCCATTTGACTTGTTTTGAAAGCAAAGTTTGAAGTGAAATGAGATAGGCCTGTACAGGCTATCTCCAAGCATGCACCAACTTCTTGTACCTTTGCCTAAGTTTGTGGAACTTGTTTGCTGCAAAGAAAGAAGTTCAAAGCTCAAGAAAAACAACTTTGCAAAAGTTATGCTTTATGAAAATGGAAGTGTGATCTTTATGCCCAAAATGGAATTATTCAATGTATAATGCTCTCTTGATCAGGACAATGCCTCTAACCAATGTATTTGCATTCAATTTTTGAGTGTTGAAGGGTTTAGAGACCTGTAATTATGTACTAAGCTAGTTTGGTCATATTTGCAACTTGGTATGAACATGTATTGGCCATGGTTACAAAGTGAGTTTTTGCCAACTTCAAGCATTTGATTCTCCCTAACAACAAATGTGTTTGAGGAGTTCTTGGACAATTTGGAAAGCTTGCAAAATGTACTATAATCCATATTTGAAATGCAACTTGATATTCCAAGTGGAACTATGTGTAAAATGGTCAATAAGATGGGTCAAAATCCTGCCTAAACTAGGGCAAAATTTCTCTAAGTTAAAAGTTTTAGGGACCCTTGTTCCAAAAATCATAACTTGAGATCCAATATTATTTTGAGAAAACTTTGTGAATCAAAGTTGTAGACTTTGTGATGGACTACAACTTTCATGTTGTAAGTTTTGTTTGAATCCATTTGCATCTTGGTTAAAATGTGGGACAAAGTTAGGAAAAATTAAGAAAATTTCATAACTTGGAAAATTTCTAAGTTATGAAAATTTTCAATTTCAAACCCTAATTTGAAATTTTGGGTTTCTTGATGAACAAGTTTCACAATTTGACATTTCTTGATGAAAAATGACCCTTGGTACTTGATTTTGACCAAAAGGTCAAAGTTTGACTTTTCAGTGTATAGTCAAATTTTGTTCAGTTGACTGAAAAATTCATCTGTTAATCCTATGCATTTGAGATCTTTTGAATTTGTTGAGTAGGTCAAGATAATTTCATTGAGTCCTTGAGTCCATGGTTGAGCTTGATTTTCCATTGGCTAGGTCAAACAGTCAAAAATGCCTTTGTGCAGTCAAAACCCTAAAAATGACCATTTTGCCCTTTTGGTGATCTGATCAAATTTCTTATGGAATTGTGGTCCAAACTTTATCAAATGGTTCATATGAGTCCATAATGTTGATGTGGGTCAAAATTAATGAGGTTTGACTGTAGATTGGCCACAATTGATTTTTCCCCCAATACAGCTGATTTCTAGGTCAACTGTCCAATTGACTGGGCAAAAATTTGATTCAAGGCTTGAAACTTGGTATGGACAAATTTATGAGTCCAACATGAAGCATGAAAGTCACTTTGGTCATTGAAGGTCCAAAATCCCTGTGCAAACTCAAACCCTAATTTAGGTCAACAGTGCAAGGAGGTGTCTTGAGCATAGCAAACCCTAGCTTGTGTTGAGTTCCAAGAGTCTGGTGATGAGAAATGTTGATAAAATGAGAGGGCAAATTTTGGGAGCTTCTAATAAGCTCTTAATCTGATTCTTCGACTCCTCTTATTTTCCAAGCATCCCCTTAATTTCCTTGCAAGTATCATCCTGCTTGTTTAATCTTTCCTTAAACACAACATTTTCTTTCTTCAACTCCTCTAGAGTTTGCAGCACAATAGAAGAAGAGGGTATTTCAGCAGAAGGGACCACTTTTTCATAGAAAACTGCAGCTGATTCTAACGCAGGAGCTTCTTCAACTTCTTTACCTTTGTCTTGAAGCATGACCAGAGGAAGAGGATCAGAGGGTGGTTCATTACACTCTGATGTCTGATGAGCCTCCCAAGGGGTATTGTCTAGCAGAAGGAGTGGCTTCTTTTCCCAGTTTCGCAGAACTTGATCCTTGAAGATATTCAGGCGACCGTAGAAGTTTTGTTGAGCGATTTCATAACTAAGTTCCTTTAGTTTCAGAGATTCATACTTGAACCATTTTGTGAACTGGTTCCAATGAGAATCAAAAGTAGCTTGATTGAGATTCTCTATGCAAGCTAGCTTTAGAGAGTTAACCCGTTCTTATATTTTTGTTTCAAAAATCAGCAAGGATTTGCCAACATCTGCTTTGGAGATTTTTGGTTTTGGTTTTGGAACAACAATTTTCTGAGAGCTTGTGATGAGATTGTCCAAAGCTTCTAAATCTATGATTGTTCTAAGGGTATCTTCTGGGTAGTTATTTGGAGAGGGAGAGTCAGAAAGGATTATGGACGAATTTGGTGAGTTTGGTGGAGTGGACTGATAAGGAGATGGAAGATATGGAATGGAGAGGTTATGTGAAGAAGTTGAGAGAATTATTTGTGGTTGAGAGACCATGAGAGGGAAGGTGATGTCAGGGATGGATGTTGTGGCATCAAAATCGAGGTTTGGATTTTCGATTTGGGGAGCTTCAAACAGCGGATCAAATTGATCAACTATAGAGAGAACTTGTGCAAGTTCAGGATGATTTTAGTCAAAATGGGTAGAAGGTGGATTGTTCAGAAGGTTATCTAGAGGAAATGAGGTGTCAAAGTATAGGTCAAAATCATCAAAGGTTTGAGGAGATGGATCTTCTGTGGGATTTGGAGATGAAGGGTTTTCAGATGTTGATAACAATACTAATTCAATAACAGAAACAAAAGAAGGGTTACCTTTCTTTTTGGCAGCTTTTGGAGTCTTCTGAGAAGTTCCTTCTACAACTGCTTTCCTTTTTCTTGATTTTCAGGGAGAAACTTCCAGAGGTTGTTGCCTTATATCACGAATGTTCACATTTGAATTTTTACCATCCCTCTTGCTTGCTTCCAGATACATGAGAGTAATATCTAGAGAAGAGTCTGCTTGAGTGAAGAGAGGAAAATCCTTCAGAGGCACTCTTCGGGTAGTAATGACTTCCTTAGTGGTGATTGTTAGATCCTTCTTAATAGTTTCAATAGTCTTCATCTTCTTAAGATTTTTGGCGTTGATAGGTTTACCAACACAAGCTTCTAGAGCGCTAGCTTTTTGAGCCTCAGTCAGATGTTCTATCAATTTTTTTCTGTCAGAATATCTGAAATAAGTCTTCCCAGAGGGATCCAATCTCTCTTTGTTATTTATTCTTCTCTTGTTTCTTTTACGCTAGTCTTCAGATGATTGAACAGAAGATGTGGAAGATTAACTCTTGCTTTGGTAGAGATGAAGTACATAAGGTACTGCTGATCAATAATTATTTAATCTGGAGAACTTGTGGGCTTTCTGTGATTGATGGAAGAGCTCACACAGAACTTCCAACGAATCAATGGGTGTGAGGAGAGTTCTTAAGGGTTCTATGTACCTTTCTGCTATTTAGTAAGAAGAACCAGGAATGCTTTGAGAATCTTGAGAAAGTTGTTGAGAGGAAGCCATTTGTTCACACATACTCTTTTAGGGTTTTTGAAAGATTGAACAAGTTGAAGAGAGAAAAAATTGAGATTGGAAGTGTGATAGTGATGGTGAACGAAGTATATATAAGAAAATACAAGTCTTAATTAAAATAAAAGTATTTAAAGAAAATGATTACGTGCATTTAATGATTCCTGAAAAGAGGGATAGCGTGAAGATATGGAACAGTTATCGATTTGACTCGAGTCTTAATGCATCAACTCAACGTTTCAGTCTCTTTAGAATTTGAGCACGTGTTCAGCCTTAGAGGAATACCTTGCGTATAGAGTTGACATATGTTGATATTATGAACTGCATGCTTCTATCTTTGAAATGAACCGTTTGGAGAATGTTTAGATCTTCTAGATAGATCCTTTGTAACGAGTGTGAATTTCTGGGCATTTAAGTGTTCAGTCATCTTCCACCTTCAAGTCACGAATGGCGGACAAGACAATCTAACTCTTCAGGTTTAAGAAGATTGAACAGGGGCAGCTGTTGTATCCTACAAATTTTCCTCTCTAGTCTCAAGTCATTTCTCACAAAAGATCTCAAATACTTAGGGACTCTCAAGGTTTGATCACACAAGTTCACCTCCTAAGCATTGAGTCCACAAATTAGGGTTTTAGTTTTCTCAAGGACAATTGGATTTTGGATGCCTCAAATTACTTTCATGGTTCATTATAGGTCTCCAAGAATGCATGCCTAGTTTTAAGTCTTACATCATAAATTGCTCAGATGACTAAAAATCAGCTGTATTAGGTAAAAAGTCAACTGATACACAAAAAGTCAAACTTTGACTTTTTAGTAAACATTACATTTCAAATATCAAAATTCATCAAGACATTCAAAAATATCAAACTTGATCATCAAGAATCAAGAAAGTCAATGAAGTCAACAAAAAGTCAAGATTTCCAAGACTTAGAAAAATTCTAAGTGTTTTCATCCTTGATAATTCCATTACTTCATGACTTTTTTTCACTAAGATGCAAGATGGTTCAAAGAAAACATTCAACATGAAAATTGTAGATCTTGATAAATTCTACAACTTTTTATTAGAGGGTTGATGTCCAAAAAATGCTTAGATTTGAATATATAAGTCCATGAAGTCATGACATTTTTATCTAACACTTAGAGAAATTTTCAACAGGTTTTGGTCAGTTTTCATCTCAACTTCTTGGCCAATTTTCACCCATCTCCTATTGATTTAGCCAAAATAACCAACATGAAAGTTATAGACAATGTTTCAAGCTTTCCAAAATGTTCAAGAGCATAAATTTATCATGCTTGAGCTAGGATATTTGAAGAGATGAAGTTGGGTATCCATTCTTGAAACACAAGTCATTTTGTGATGAACATGAGATCAAATCTTCATGCCATGCTACATAATCCCATTTTTTAGGCCTCTAAACCTTCAAATCTATCCATAATCAGAAGATTACACATACCTTTGAGCCATTACCCAAGTGTTTGAGCCATTGTCCAAATGATCTTTCCATTTATGGCACAAAGGCACCATTGTCATTTACATAAAGCTTGCTTTAATCACAATGTCAACTCCTTGAGCCTCTCAATGTTTTCTTCTGCACATACACAATGTCAAAGCAAGAAGCAACCATCTACAACCTGCAAAGCACCCCTAAAATCAGGCCATGCCCACATTGGAACTATGGAAAGGTCATGAACCCCCACTTACCATCCAACCAAGCCATAACTCCATAATTTGTAAACCTGATCAACTCTTGTCCTCAAACCTCTTGCCTATAAATACATGGAGAATTTGCAAGACAAGTGGGGAGAAAGAAAAGAAAAAATGGAAGAAAGGAAACACAAGTTCACAAGCCCTCGAAACCCCTTTACTCTCAAAAAACCAGAATTGTCCACAAAACCTCTATTTTTGAACTTTGAAATCCAAATCTTTGAACCTCTCAAACCTTGCAAGTTTTGTCCAAACAAATCATCCAAATACTTCACATACATCATATAGAAGTTGTCCAAATACAAGATAAATTTATGTAACATCATTATCACCATCTTCCAAACTCAAAAAACAATAGTATCTTGCAACTTCACTTGGTTAAGGTGATTTTATAACTTTCAGCACAAAGAAGGATTGGCATATCTTCAAGAAGGTCCAAGGGAGCTTAATCAATCATAATATTACACTTGGAACAGCTAGAAGAAACTTCGGACTTTTCTTCAAAAGAGGTAAGTTTTCTCAAACTGTGATATCCTTATCCATTCATCATTTGCTTTCATTTTTTTCAAAAGAATAAAACAGGACAGATCGGGGAAGTGAAAATATTCAAAATCTCAAAAAATACTTTAGGAGCCTTGACACGGGCCATTTCAGGGAGAAGAGATGGTAAAAGGGCAAGGCTGAAGCTGACACAGGTTCCCGTGTCAACATAGATGGGACTAAAAACGTGCAAAAGGGCAAGGCAGGAGATGACACGGGTGCCCGTGTCACACGACACGGCCCGTGTCAATTCAGCTGGGACAGAAAAACATATAGAAGGCAATTGGCAGATTATGACACGGGTGCCCATGTCCAGTGACATGGCCCGTGTCAGCCTAGACTCCATAAATCCTAATTTTGAGATTTTTGCTATAATTTTGGGTTGTTAAGGTTACATTGGACATTTTGCATTGATGGGAATTGACACTAACATTCAAAATTACTTTCTAAACAAATTAAATTAGACTTAGGTTGTATTTTAATTAATTTAAATTTTAGGTTTTGATTAGATGGTTCATTAACTTTTTTTTTGTAATTAAAATCAATTAGTTAATTAGGTTAACTACCAAAACCTTTTTCTATCAAAAGACCCTAAAAACAAATTTCCCTTTTCTCCTTACATTTTGTACATTCTATTTTTATTCATGTTCAATGGTTTGTAATAGTAATTAAGGATTTATTGCTTTCCTTCCCTCATTTACAAACTTGTACCCCCCCCCCCCATTCCCAAAGCGTTGTAATAGCATAGGACATTTATATTCCGCAATTTATCACTTTCCTTATTATTGCTAGTAATTAGGGTTTGTATGACAAGACTAAAATCAAACATTAGCCAATCCTAGTTCAAGATAAAATACATGAAAACAAAAACACTTTGCATATACGTACCTCTAGGGTAACCCACACTTGTTGCCTCAGATATAAACAATCATGTCCCTCGAACGTGAGATGATTTTAGCAAAGAACCTAGATTAAAAGATCATAGTCCCTCGATGACCCTACAAATGTTTCCTTTGGTAAATGATCTTAGTCCCTTATGACAATTGCTAAAACATCTTACAAGTTGCCTTCTATGACTGTACGATGACCCACGTCTGTCCCTCACATCCAATGATAAGGCTTTCTACTAACTAATGGTAGAATAGCACTACCTAGAGGCAGAGGAAAAGAACAAAGACTTTATTTTGAGTAGGTAGAACGCTCGTAGTTGCTTGCTCACAAACATTTCAAAACAAACACCTTTTAATACACCAATACTTTCTTGAAATATTTTCAATGTCAAAACTTTGTATACATTCTTATAGAGATGAGAATTATTACAAAGTTTGCCCTACAACGACACTTTTAAAAATATTTTCAAACAAACACATTCATAAAAGCATTTCAAAGTGATCAAGCAATTAAGAGCCCGTAGATAACTAGAGATGAAATGGGTGCTAACACCTTCCCTCTTCATAACCTACCCCCCGAACTCAATAAAATTCTCAAAAGGTGTTTCCTATTCTTTTCACCCTTTCCTTTATTGGATAAAAGAAAATCCAGTGGCGACTCTTGCTATCTGCAACCATTGCGATAAAATACAAAACACCCAAATTAGTCCTCCCATCGTATCACAATCCTGATACAACTTTCCTTCTAATTTATGAATAACTATAGATCAGATGTTCACACAAGAAAAATTAAAGCATAAAATTCTGAGGGTTAAAGTATACAAAAACAAAACTATCATTTTGGGAATAATTTCATGCTAATATGTTTCAGAATGAAGTTAAACCTATCTTCATAAATGGTTTTAGTGAAAACATCAGCCCATTGATGATATGTGTCTATAAATTTTAACGAGAGAATTCCTTTCTGAATATAGTCCTTAATAAAATGATGTTTAATTTCTATATGCTTAGCCCTAGAATTTAAAATGGGATTTTTTGAAAGACAAGTAGTAGAAGTATTGTCACAGAGAATATGAATGTTACTTTCATATATGTTAAAGTCTTCAAGTCGACTTTTCATCCAGAGCATTTGTATGTTGCATCCAGCTGCTGCTATATATTCAGCTTCAGCAGTTGACAGTGCAATGATGGATTGCCTTTTGCTGGACCACGAGATTAGATTGTATCCCAGAAATTGGCAGCTTCCAGAAGTACTTTTTCTTTCTATTCTGTCTCCAGCGAAGTCAGCATCATAGTACCCTACTAATTTGTATTCTTTAGATTTTCTATAGCAAACACCAAGGTTAGTAGTACCTTTCAGATACTTGAAAATTTTCTTAACAATTGTTAAGTGAAATTCTCTAGGATCTAATTGGAATCTAGCATACAAACAGACACTATACAAAATATCAGGTCTTGAAGTTGTTAAATATAAGAGAGAACCAATCATACCTCTGTAGAGCTTCTGTTCTACCTTCTTACTTACCTTTTCCTTTTCCAGAATGCATGTGGGATGCATAAGAGTTTTGGATGGCTTACATTCTAACAAGTCAAATTTCTTCAGAAGTTCTTTGACATACTTGCTTTGATGAATGTATGTTCCTTCTGAAGTTTGATTGATTTGAATACCCAGAAAGAACATGAGTTCACCTATCAAACTCATTTCAAACTCTGCCTACATAGACTTAGCAAATTCTCTTCCCAAAGAGGCTTTAGTAGATCCAAAAATTATATCATCTATGTAAATTTGACAAACCAGAATGTCATTTTTAAATAGTTTACAAAACAAGGTTGTGTCCACTTTCCCTCTAGTAAAATCATTTTCTAACTGAAAATTACTAAGTCTTTCATACCAAGCTCTGGGAGCTTGTTTCAGACCATATAGTGATTTCTTAAGTTTATAAATATATTCTGGATGTTTTCAATTTTCAAAGCCAGGGGGTTGGTGCATATAAACTTCTTCATCAATGTAACCATTTAAAAATGCACTTTTAACATCCATTTGATAAAGAGTGATGCCATTATTTACTGCAAAAAAAATTAAAAGTCTGATAGATTCTAACCTGACGACTAGAGCAAAGGTTTCTGTATAGTCTATCCCTTCTTGCTGACTATAACATTGTGCCGCCAGTCGTGCTTTGTTTCTGACGACTTCTCCTTGTTCATTTAGCTTATTTCTGAAGACCTATTTGGTTCCAATGATGTTAAAGCCTTTTGGTTTAGGAACTAAATCCCATACATCATTTTTGGTGAACTGATTTAGTTCTTCCTGCATTGCGAGTATCCAGTCATTGTCCAGAAGGGCTTTGTCAATGGAAGTTGGCTTAATCAGAGACACTAATCCCATGAGAGACTCTTCAGAACTTCTGAATATAGATCTTGTTCTGATTGGATCTTCTTTCCCAGAATCGTGTTTTCCAAATGAGCTAAACTGCTTTTGGATTGTCTTCTTTGGATGGGATCTTTAGATGTTACAGTAATGTTTATAACATCCTCTTCTGAATTTGACTGAGATTATTTATAGAGAACTTCTGATGTTGTGTCCTCAGTACCTGTAAATTAAACTTCTATATCTGCAAATATTTTACCTTGTTTTGACTTTTGGGAGCCAAGCTTATCATCAAATCTGATACTTATAGACTCTTCCACAATCCGTGTTTCTGTGTTATATACTCTATAACCTTTTGAGCGTTCAGAGTATCCTAACATGAGACACTTTTGTGCTTTAGAGTCAAACTTGTTCAGATGTTCTTTAGTGTTTAGAATAAAACAAGTACATCCAAAAGGATGGAAATATGAAATGTTGGGCTTTATGTTCTTCCACACTTCATATGGAGTCTTATCCAGAATAGGTCTTATGGAGATTCTATTATGAATATAACACGATATGTTGATTGCTTCTGCCCAGAAGTTCTTAGCAATGTTAGTCTCATTGATCATGGTTCTGGCTATTTCTTGTAAAGTTCTATTCTTTTGTTTTACAACTCCATTTTGTTGAGGAGTTCTAGGACAAGATAAATCATGAGATATTCCATTCTCATTAAAAAATAATTCAAATTTTTTGTTTTCAAATTCCTCACCACGATCACTTCTGACTTTAACAATTCTAAGATCTTTTTTTTAACTTGGTTACTATGATACGGTGGGAGAACAAACTTAAAGGTTTTGCGTTTTATCGTAAATGTTGCGGTTAGCAAGAGTCGCCACCGACTTTTCTTTTATACAAAAGGAAAGGTGAAAAAGCACAGGAAAGACCTTTGAGATTATTTCTTGAGTTCGGGGGGTAGACTATGAAAAGGGAAGGTATTAGCACCCTTTTCATCCATGGTTTTCCATGGGCTCTTAGTTACTTGCTAGATCAACTTGCTTTTCGTTTGAAATTATGCTTGGTGTGGTTTTTGAAAGTATTTTGTAAAGAGGCCATTGTTTAGGAAAACTTTGTAATGATTCTCGTCCGTAAGAATGTATACAAAGTGTTTGATCTTTTGAAAATGTTTTCAAGTTTGTAAGATGTTTGAAATTGTAGGTGTTTGTTTTAAAAAATAGCAAGGATGTTTTGTTTGAAATGGAGCAAGTAATTAGGAGCATTCTACCTACTTAAAAGTCTTTCTTGTTCATTTTCTTTTCCTTTGACATTGTTATATTACCATCGATTTGGTAAGCAACCCTATCTTTGGATGTAAACGGGACGGGCGTGGGTCATCGTATAACCATGATTAGCAATTTTGCAAGGTATCTTAGCATTCTTTTTTAGGGACTAAGATCATTTGAAAGGCAACTTAGATAGCGTCATCGAGGGACTATGATCTTGTATTTTGCTTGTTTTTGATAAGATACTTCACATGCGTAATATGACCATTTTGTAAAGGCAACCAAGTGGATTTACCCTAGGGGGTGCTTGTGTGCAAGTGTATTGTTTTCATGCTTGATTTTGTCTTGAATTAGGGTTTTCTAAGTATTGGTTTTAGTCTTTCCATACAAACCCTAATTACTAGCATTTGTATATAAAGCGATAAATTGTGGAATTTAAAGTTACTACGCTATTACAATACTTGTGGGAGGGGGTGTACAAATTATAAATGGGGATTGCAAGAAAATAAACCTAATTAATCTATTACAACCAACTTGAATTTGTACAAGAATTGAAATAAATAATGTACAAAATGAATAAATGTACAAAAATGTGAAATGTAAAATAAATGGATATTTGTTTAGATTTTATAGAGAATAGGGATTTTGTTTTAACCTAATTAATTAAAAGAAAATAATTAATTAAAATAATAAAAGTAAACCTAATTTTACTAGGAAAAGATAATTAAATAAAACCCTAAATCTAATAATTGATTAAAAAAAGAAATTAAGTTTAAGAAAAGTTTTTTTTTTTGTATTTTTTCCTTGAAAATAATTTATAGTATTATAAAATATTTTTGGCCTTTTTATATTAAAATAATATATTTTAATTGGTGTAAAAGAAAATAAATAATAACCTAGTTTTAATTAAATTTACAAGAATAATTAGTAAAATAAATAAAGTATGGTTAAATAAAATATTTTTTGTGAGGAAAAATAAATAAACTATGTTAAAATATAAATCTACTATTTTTATATTTTTTATGATTTTTTAATATTAGAAAAATATTAAAGAAAATAAATAAAATGAAAATAAGAAAAGAAAATAAAAACTGGACCAGGGGTATGAAATGAAACAGGGGGTTAGAGATAAGAAAAAAACAAAAAGGCTCAAGGGGAGGCCCAGCGCCTGCAAAGAAGAAAAGATCAGAATTGCAAAAAATGTGAAAAAAAACCAAAAGGGTACCACTGGGGCTCGAACCCAGATCCCTTTGGTTACAGGCGCGCGCTTCTACCACAGGGGTGGCTATACATCTGTTTATATAAATCAAACAATAAATACATAAGGCACACACGTTCCTGAGGCCAACTTCATCTTCAACCTCACGCCCAGCCAGAACCTCTGTAACTTGTTCAAATCTCAACAAAAATGAAAACTGTAAACATGAAACTTGTAGAAAATTTCTTCACGGTTTCAGAAATGTAAAGCATTTATACTATAGCTCAAAGATAAACATGAATTTTAATGGTCCTATTCTGAACCCTAAAAATCTCAAAAAATTCAATCTTAAAATTCTCTAAGCTCAGGCAAAATTAATGGAAACTATGGACATGGTTAGCTTTGGGCAATGATATCTACATGTTTCATTCACAAATAAATCATTAATGATGCATGTATTAAGAGTTCCAAATTTAGAAAACTTACCTTGCAAGAGTGTATCGCGTTTGAAGTTTGAGCAGCTTTCAAGGAGTTCCAATGATTGGGTTAGCTTCCTAAAGTTCCCAGGAAGCTAATGGGATGCTTAGCTTGAGTTGGAAGTACTTGAGGAGTTCTGAAGAAGTCCAAGGGAAAAGCTCTATTTTTGAAA
The DNA here is from genome assembly GCA_948472305.1 of Vicia faba. Classification (NCBI taxonomy): domain Eukaryota; kingdom Viridiplantae; phylum Streptophyta; class Magnoliopsida; order Fabales; family Fabaceae; genus Vicia; species Vicia faba. The sequence continues at coordinate 1,213,597,382 of OX451738.1, read as the reverse complement.
ATGGAGGATGGTGTTAATGGTGTTACAGTTCTGTAACAGGGTGTGGGATCAGTTATAAATGATGTTTAGAAGCTTTAAGAACCAAAAGGCATGAAAACGCACGAGGGAGTTATGAGTTTCAAGTTTTTGGTCAGTTTTTGTGAAAATGGAGGTATGAGATGTGATTCTGAGCTCTTGGTGTTTTTAAGGGTCAAGCATTTATGTGTTTTGTGGAAAATGGTTTGTATATCTATAAGCAAAAGGATTGGAGTGGTTTGGACAATCAGAAGTACAAGTTTTCATCTAATTGCTAGGTTACTTGATTTTCAAGAAAAGAGGGAAACCAAGTTTCAATGTGTAGTACAAGCATGGGCTGGGTGATTGTAAGTGTCTAACAAGTTTCTTATGGGTTATGGGAGTTGGATGATCAGAAGAGAACAAGTTTTGTGTAAAAAAAGCACTTTATCAAAATGGCAATGTACACTTTCTTCCCAAAATGGACATAAAGCATGGCCTTGCATTGAATGCTTAAAATGAGACCTCTAACAGCTGTGCGAGCAATTAATTATGGAGTTCCTAACAAGTTTGAGGCCTGCAATGTAGAGTTTAGGCAGCATAACTTTGAATTTGAATTTTGTTCATCACAAAATGCCTTGTAATTCAAGTGATAAAACCCTAACTTTATCTCTTCGATTCTCCCTACTCAGTAATGATCTCAAGGAGTTCTTGGACATTTTGGAAATCTTATAATGTGCTCTACAACCCATCTTTGAATTGATTTTGAATATTACCCTTGTAACTATATGAAAAAATTCCATGAAGTTGGGTCAAAATCCTGACTAAATTAGGGCAAAATTTCACTAAGTGTTTTGTTTCATGACCATGTATTCTTAAAATTATAACTTGATATCCAAGAACTTTTGGAATAAGTTGTATGAATCAAAATTGTAGATTTCATGGATATCTACAACTTTCATGTTGGAAGTTTCTTTTGAATCAGCTTGCATCATGGTGAAAATTTTGCTCAAAGTTATGAAAAAATAAAAAATTTCCAACACTTAGAAAAATTTCTAAGTTTAGAAATTTTAACTTTTCAAATGGAATTTTGAATTTTGTATTTCTTGATGAATAAGTTTCATATTTTGACATGTTTTGATGAATTGTGATCTTTGCCATTTAAATTTGACAAAAAAGTCAAAGTTTGACTTTTTAATATACAGTTGACTTTTGATCAGTTTACTGGAAATTCATCTGTCAATCCTTTGAACTTGAGCAATGTTTTGAGCTATGTCATTAGGTCAAAATGATGCAATTGTATTCTTGAGATCATGCCTTAAACCAATTGATCATTTGCTAGGTCAAAAAATCAGAAATTGTCCTTTCCCAATTAAAACCCTAATTTTGACCATTTTGCTCTTTTGGAGATTTGATCAAATTTCTTGAGGAATTGTGATCCAAACTTGATCAAATGATACATATGAGTTTAAAATTTTTATGTGGATCAAAAATTATGAAGTTTGACTACAAATTGGCCACAGTTGAGTTTTTCCCCAATTCAACTGATTTTTAGGTCAACTGCTCAATTGACTGAGCAAAAGTGTGATCCAAAGCTTGAAACTTGACATGGGTAATCTTGAGAGTCCATAATGATCCATGAAAGTCATATGGGGCATTCGAAGTTCAAATATCCTTGTGCAATCTCAAACCCTAATTTTGGTCATCAGTGTTTAAGGAGGTGTCTTGAGTTGATCAAACCCTAGTGTAGTCTTTAGCCAAATGAGATCTTGTAAGCAAATTCTTGATAAGTGAGAGGGAAAATTTTAGGGTACAACAACTTCCACTGTTCAATCTTCTTAAGCCTGAAGAGTTAGATTGGCGATTTTTGCCATTCGTGACTCGAAGGTGGAAGATGATTGAACACTAGAGTGCCCAGAAATTTGCACTTGGTGATGTGAGGATTGATGGTATAGGAAATGGGATTAAAGATGCCATTTAGAGAGGTGATGGAAAGTTGTTGGAGATGGGCTTGTAGATTCCATCCAGAAATGATTGATGAACTGTGTCTGTAAGCTGAAACTGAATGAGTATCACAATGACATTCGTGTTTGGAGCGTATCTGAACTGTATCTGAATCTGAATGAGTATCAGAATGGCGTCCGTTTCTGGAGCGTATCTGAATCTGAATGAGTATCAGAATGGCGTCCGTGTCTAGAGCGTATCTGAACTGTATCTGAAGGTTGAATCTGAATGAGTATCAGAATGGCATCCGTGTCTGGAGCGTATCTGAACTGTATCTGAAAGCCAAATCTGAATGAGTTTCTGAATGGCATCCGTGTCTAGAGCGTATATGAACTGTATCTGGAGATTTGATTCTGAATGAGTATCAAAATGACATCTGTGTTTGGAGCGTATCTGAACTATATCTGAAGATTGAATATGAATGAGTATCATAATGGCATCCATATCTGGAGTGTATCTGTACTGTATCTGAAGATTGAATTTGAATGAGTATCAGAATGGCACCCGTGTTTGGAGCGTATCTAAACTGTATCTGAAGGTTGAATCTATATGAGTATCAGAATGGCATCTGTGTCTGGAGCGTATCTGAACTGTATCTGAAAAGTTGAATCTGAATGAGTATCAGAATGGCATCCGTGTCTGGAGCGTATCTGAACTGTATCTGAAAAGTTGAATCTGAATGAGTATCAGAATGGCGTCCGCGTATGGAGCGTATCTGAACTGTATCTGAAAGAGACTCTGAATAAGTATCAAAATGGCATCCGTGTCTGGAGTGTATCTGAACTGTATCTGAGAAACCTATGAACATTGTTAATGGTAGCTGTTAATTAACCTTATCTGGAAAAAGGGTAAAATGTTAGTTAATATGCAATGTCATGTTGTATGAAATACATAGTGTAATGTATTTGTGTTATCAATGTTTATGATATATGGATGCGATGTATGCATATGTGAGCAAATCTGTTGCACTGTTATTGTATTGGGGAAAATAAATCCCTGACTGCTGTTGAGGATATGGAGTGTAAGTCTTCATGTTGTGAAGTTGAAGAATTTCTACTTAGAGAAATAAACTCTGTTGTGAGGGAAATGACGTGTACCGCCTGTAAAATCCTGTTTGGGGAATCCTGAACAAATAGGCGACTTCTACCGGGGAGTGATAGCTGGAAGGTTGTTCTGCTGGGGATTAAACTGCACACTACGAGGAATTTTATAGAAACAACTTGGATAGATTTCCCTATCTCTTAAAGCCATCAGGGATTGTCTTTTACTTTGTTCATTTATAAACAGTAATTATGTTCAAATGCATATGTTCAAAAATAAATCATTGGACGTTTTTGTAAACAAAACACAAGAGTAAAGAAAAACAGATAGTTTTGTACTTTCAAAGGGATATCTTTGTATTTACTTTGAGTAAGTGTTTTTGTACAATGAGACAAACATTCTAGTAAGAGAATGTTGTCGTAAAAAATGAAAATTTGATACAAAGAAAAGATAGCTATGTGAAATAATCCCATGGGGTTCCCATTCTGCTATAGCCTTCGTGTCTCTAAGCATCTTGTCTATTTGTTGCCTTGTCCGAAGTTGATTGGATCGATCAGAACTGTTGAGTTTGTTAGTTGAAGTCAAAGGTTATCCATAAGGTGATCCAACAGGACATAATCATACGTTTTAATTCCCTAACTTTTTCCTGGACCGCCCTTTCAGGTTTTCGGTCCACCGGGATACCCTTTTTTGCCCAAGTCTCCCTTTTGGGTTTTCAACTTGCCGGATGAACAAATATTTTTTTGTTTTATCTATAATTTTTTCCCGAACCTCTTTGGTTCGCCAGGATGCCCTTGTTTTGCCTAGGTGTTTCAACCTAGCAGGTCTCTTATGCGTAGTATCTTTTGACTATGTCTGTGTTCACAGGGTGCAGAAGGTCGTCGCCATCCATGGTGGTTAAGATCATTGCTCCACCAGAGAATATGCTTTTGATCACAAATGGTCCTTCATATATAGGTGTCCATTTGCCCTTGGGATCACCTTGCGGCAGTATGATGCGCTTGATCACCAAATCTCCGACTTGATATACTTGGCGTCTTACCTTTTTGTTGAAAGCCTTGATCATCCATTTTTGATACATTTGACCATGACAGACAGCAGTAAGCCTTTTCTCATCAATCAAGTTTAGTTGATCAAGTCAAGTCTGGATCCAATCGTCTTCATTCAACCCTGCATCCTTCATAATTCTCGGAGAGGGGATCTGAACCCCAATAGGTAAGACAACTTCCATGCCATATACCAAAGAGTAGGGTGTTGCCCCGTTTGATGTGTGTGTTGTGGTAAGATACCTATGGAGAGCGAATGGTAGCATCTCATGCCAGTCTTTGTACGTGACTATCATTTTTTGTATGATATTTTTAATGTTCTTATTTGCGGCTTCGACAACACCATTTATCTTTGACTGGTAAGGGGAAGAATTGTGATGCTGAAACTTGAATTTCTCGCATAGGGCGGTGATTATAGTATTGTTTAGATTTATACCATTGTCTGTGATAATCCTCTTCGGGATACCGTACCGACAAATGAGATTCTGTTTGATGAACCGGGCAACAACATTCTTGGTAACGGAAGCGAAAGAATCCGCCTTAATGCACTTTGTAAAATAGTCAATGGCCACTAAGATGAAGTGGTGTCCATTAGAGGTTGTTGGTTTGATTTCCCCAATCATATCGATGCCCCACATAGCAAAGGGCCAAGGAGCCGTCAAGATATTCAGAGGAACCGAAGGTACGTGCACCTTTTCAGCATAGATCTGACACTTATGGCATGTTCGAGAGTGTTGATAGCAATCTGCTTCCATGGTAGACCAGTAATAGCCTTCCCGTAGGATTTTCTTTGCCATCGTATGCCCACTGGAATGGGTTCCAAAAGTGCCTTCATGTAACTCAGCCATGATCTTTTCTGCTTCAACCTTGTCTACGCACCGAAGTAACAGAGTCATGGTTGCGTTTGTAGAGAATTCCATTACTAAGGAAGAACTTAGTAGAGAATCTCCTTAAGAACTTCTTATCATTGACTGAAGCTCCTTCTGGATATTCTTGAGCCTCAAGATACCTCTTGACTTGTGAAACCAAGGTTGGCCCACTACTTCTTCAGTATTAATCTCGTGACATCGAACTGGTTCATCCCTTCGTTCGATGGTGATCTGGGGAGCCTCGTTATCCCATTTAAGTTTAAACATGGATGACATTGTGGCTAGTGCGTCTTCTAGCCGATTTTCTTCTCGTAGGAAATGCTCGAAGGTAATCTTCTCAAAATGTGTGAGCAATGTCAACACATGTTCTTTGTAGGGGATAAGGTTAGGGTGTTTTGTATCCCATTCCCTTGGATCTGGCTGATAACCAAAGCTGAATCTCCGAATACATTTAAGGATTTGATCCCCAAGTCTATGGCAGCTTTGAGACCAAAAATGCATGCTTCGTATTCCGCCATGTTGTTTGTACAATTGAAGCATATTATTTCCGTAAAGGGGGTATGACATCCTTCAGGAGATATGAGTACATCACCAATACCATTTCCAAGTGCGTTAGATGCCCCATCAAAAACCAGGGTCCATCGGGATCCTTGTTCAGGTTCATCATATGGTCTGAATTCTTCACAATTGTTTACCATCATGATGTCTTCATCCAGAAATTCGAACTTCATGTACTGGTAGTCTTCCATAGCTTGGTGATCAAGGTGATCAGCTAGTACACTGTCCTTTATTGCTTTCTGGGTAGTATACTGTATGTCATATTTTGTCAGGATCATCTGCCATCTCGCTATTCTCCCAAAGAGAGCAGGTTTCTCGAAGATGTATTTTATTGGATCCATTTTAGATATCAACAAGGTAGTATGGGTCAGCATATATTGTCTTACCCGGCGATCAGCCCATGCTAGAGTGCAATAAGTTTTCTCGAGCAGTGAATATCTTGTTTCATAGTCGGTAAACTTTTTGCTCAGGTAATAAATAGCATGCTCTTTTCGGCCAGACTCGTTATGCTGCCCCAGCACACACCCCATTGAATTCTCCAAAACAGTTAGATACATGATCAATGGTCATCCCTCGACTGGTGGCATCAAAACAAGAGGCACTCTTTGATCTTGTCGAAAGCAGTTTGGCACTCGTCATTCCATTTGACTACCTGATCTTTCTTTAGTAATTTTAAGATTGGTTCACAAGTAGCTGTCAGGTGAGAAATGAATCTAGCAATGTAGTTTAAACGTGCTAAGAATCCTCTGACTTCCTTCTCAGTACCAGGAGCAGGCATCTCTTGTATTGCTTTCACCTTGGCAGGATCGACTTCAATACCTTTATTGCTGACAACAAAGCCTAGGAGTTTACCATACCTCACTCTAAACGTGCATTTATTTGGGTTCAACCTCAGCTTGTATTTCTTTAGCCTCTCGAATAGTTTCTGTAAATGATCAAGATGCTCTTCTTCTGTTTGAGATCTATTTATCATGTCGTCCATATAGACCTCTGTGATACGGTGGCAGAACCGACTGTTTTAGGAAAATGCTGGTTTGCATTTTGCGTTTGTGTTTGCAAAATGTCGCGGTAAGAAAGAGTCGCCACCGACTTTTATTTTATCCAACCAGAAAGGAAAAAAGCACAAAAAAATTCATTTTTTCGAGATTTTGAGTACGGGGGGTAGATTATAGAAAGGGAAGGTATTAGCACCCTTTCTATCCATAGTTTTCCACGGGCTCTTAGGTACTAGCTCATCTTTTAAAAATTGCTTCCGTGTTTGTGTGTTTTGAAAAGTTTTTGTTTTACTTCGTTTTAACTCTTGTATCAGTCCTCAAGAGTGTTACGAAGTGTTTTTGAAAACTTTGTTTGAAAAGAGTGTAAGTGTGGAAAAGTTTATTTTGAGCAAGTACCTATTAGCATATACCTACTCGAAAAAATAATGTTTTTGTTCTTGTTTCCTTTGGACAACAATATCCCACTATTAATGAGTAGGTAGCACCGTCGTTGGAGTTTTAAGGGTCAATTCGAAAGGGACGTACGGTCACTAAATCAATGTTAGGACATCTTAGTAATAACCCTAATGTCTTAAGGTCATATTCGAGGCAACATTTCTGAGGCAACCTTTCCGAGGTAACATTTCAGAACGGGACATTTTGATCTTTGTTTAGACAAGAGGGCGACCACTAAAACATCCTATACTTAATGATCGTTTACCAAAGGCAACCGAAGTGAGAGTATACCCTAGGAGTGCGCATGTGCGAGTGATTTGATTTCAGTTATTATCTTTGCACATTTAGGGTTTGCTAACCATTTTAAAATTAACATACAATCTTGTCATGCGATCCTATTATCATACATCTAACAGTTAATATTTGCGAAAAATTAAAATGCGAGAAATAAAACTACGCTATTACAAGGCTTCGAGGAGGGGGATTAATTACATAGCCAAAATCCCATAAAACGATAAATAAAAGAAAATCCTAATTAAACTATTACATACCATGAGCAGTTACAATAATATCATAAAAATAATAAACGTGCGTAAAGAATCTAAAATGAGAAAAGATTAGGGTTTTGACCCCGTCTAAACCTAATTGAAAGAAAAAATTATTTTTCGTTGTTTTTGATTATTTTGAGAAAATAAGGTTTTAATTGAATAAATACAAACCTAATTACTAACTAATTTAAATTAAGAAAAATAATTAATAATATGACCTATTTATGTATTTTGTTATTTTATGAGGAGAAATAAAAATATAATCAAGAACAAAACCTAATTTTCTAATTGATTTTAAATTATTTACAAAAAAAGGTTAAAATTACCCTAAAATTAAATAAAACTAATGTTAAATTAATTTTGACAAAAAGAAATAAAAACCTAAATTCTAATTTGATGAAATTGATTTTATGATTTTTTTTTGTAAAAAAGAATTTAATTTGTGATTTAGAAAATAAAATTAATCAACATAAATTAAAGAAAAGAAAATAGAAAAGAAATTGGAATGGGCCTGGTATTAAAGCAAAGAGGGGGGTGTCAATTGCATTTCCTGAGCCCAAGACTCCTTGGCCCACGTTGACTTTCCAGATCCAATACTGCAAGCTTGACTGATGTTCATGGTAGGCCTTCATTGTGAATCCTTAGATCTAGCGCGTGGACGATCTGATGGTTGAAGGATGATGGCGTATGGTGGTCTCATGAGAAGCCTGCACATGTAATTATACAAAGCAAAATAAAATTGAAGAAATAAGGGGACCTAGGGATCGAACCCAGGCCCTTTGGCTTCTGACCATAGCACGCTTGCCAGCTGGGTTGGCTGATTCTTTTGTATCTGGAACAACAAATAATGATTATATTGGAAAATAAAATAATGGATTGTAAAACGCGCGAATTTTTGAATGGGTAAATCATGTAGTGCCATGCGACCCTTCTTCTTCCCTCCTCCGTTGGCAAAAGTCCATAACTTTTACCTACGGTTTTCTAGGCGTAGGTATAGCCTTGTGATCCTCCAAAATCATATACACGCACGATAAATCAATACCAGCGGTACCAATCAACTCATTGCAACCTCACGAGCATCATGGTACCACTCTCCATGGCTAATTGTTCCTGCAAGCAAAATCCCTAAAAACGAAACCTAAACCCTAATCATGGCAACTTTCTGTATGGTTAACAAAAATGCAATTAAGTATTACCATTAGCTTCCAAATGTTTCAAGGATTCAGAATATATAAACAAGTCATGTTAAGAGTGCCAGGATTATGATATGCGATTTCAAAAAAGAATGGAGGTCGTGGGATACTTACAACACGTATCTGGGCACGAAAAGGCTTTCTAATGATTGGAATCGGATCCTAGGACGTCCAGGAAGTGATTTATGTGGCTGGAAGGGCTTGGGGAAGCCTGGAACTAAGAAAACAGTTTGCAACTTTTTCTTGATTTTTTGAAAGTTGTTTCCACCTTTGCACGCCTCTAATCCTCTCTCTTTTGATCTGCACTTGTTCTATATATACCCTAGAACGAATTAGGGTTGCAATTTGGCTTCAAATCTTTACCAATATGATCATTGATTCAAGATTTGATCCTTCATTCAAATCTTTCCAAATTGAGAAAATCCAATCTTTTTGTGTCCATTTGAAGTTTGCACGATTTGAATCTTCTTCCAGCTGTATAAGAGGCCTAAACATGCACAAAATCTCAAGCTTTGATTAGTTTTGATATTTTTCATGATTTTATTTTATTTAATTGAAATAAAATCCAAATAAATGACAAAAATAAAATAAAGCCAAGTGGGAAGGATCATGGGTCGTGGGTCATGTTACCAACTCAATGCAAGCATAAAAAATTGGGCCAATTTGACAAAAATTGCAATTTTTGCCACTTTTGACTTTTGGCAATTTTGCAAAAATGGTCAACTTTGCCAATGCATAACTTCTTCAATTTTGACCCTAGAGATGTGTTATTGGACTTTTTAGAAAGATTAGGATTTCCTCTAATCAACCCTTTTGGTATAATCTCAATTGAGTCTTCCATGTTCATGTATGAAGCTTTGACAAAAAGGTGTTTTTGTTGACTTTTCAAAATGACCTATAATGTCCAAATTTATATCTTCTTATGAGTGCATATTTTGAACTTGGAAGATGAATATTAATTGTATGTAATTGCATCCTCTTCAAAATGAGATTTGGATGGGTCATTTATAATAAAGTATGAGAAAGTTATGCTTGGTCAAAGTTGAGTTGACTTTTCCTACAAAACCCTAATTTAGCAAGTTTTGGGTTTTGATGAATTGTGAGCAATCCTTGGGGAATCATGATCAACCCTTGATCAAATGATGAATAATACTTCAAAAATATAATTTTGACCAAAAATATTGAATTTTGACTGTATGTGGGCCATAGTTGACTTTTGCCCTAGCACAGTCGATTTTCAAGCCTTTGAGCAATTGACTGGGCAAAATTTCTCTGCAAGGCTTGAAAATTGACATGGATGATCTTGAGAACATATTGGGACAATTTTGAGCATTTGGGACCCTTTTGATTCAAACATCTTGATACAAACTGAAACCCTAATTTGAGGTAGACTTCTTTAGGAGAGGGTTTGTCTGGTCAACCATTGGACTTCCTTGAGCAATTTGAGGACCTCACTTGAGATGTTTTGAGAAATATGGGAGGGAAAATTTTGGGGTACAACAGCTGCCCCTGTTCAATCTTCTTAAACCTGAGGATGTAGATTAGCTTGTCTTTCTTTCGTGATCCGAAGGTGGAAGATGATTGAACACTAGAGTGCCCAGAAATTTGCACTTACATGCAGCGATACTAGTCTTGCAATGTCGGGAATGGGCTTATAGATGCCATTTGGAAGTTGAAGTTGGAAGATGGGCTTAAAGATGCCATCAAAATAAATGTCGATCACCTAAGAAATTCCTTTGCGAGAGCCTGTATACCTGTTGTTGAGGAGGACTACGTCGAGGAATGCTAGTCTCTGTCTTGGTAAAAGTAGAATTTTAGGAGCTTCAGTAGTCTGTTATTCTACTAGGGAATCCTCTCTTGGTTGAAGAGGTGAAAATGAATTGCTATATGGTCGTGCTCCAGGCTTTACAGTGTTTTACTGAGGAAAATAAGACTGACTGCTATCTCGTCGATTCCAGGCTTCACAGTGACTTACTGGAGGGATGAGATTAAACTTGCTATTTGGTCGTTCTCCAGGCTTCACAATTTCTCACTTCTTATCTGGTCGTAATCCAGGATTCGGAAGGAATTAAGTTGTTATTCGGTCGCATCCGGGCTTCAACTTGATTTTAAGGCATACTAATATTCGGTCGATTCCAAGCTTCTTAGAAATTGGCCATGTAAATTTCTATTTGGTTGAAATCCAAGCTTCGCAGTGTCTCATACTGTAATCTGGTCGAGTCCAGGCTTCAGTTTCTTTTGTAGCTATCTGGTCGTGATCCAGGCTTCGCAGCGTCCTATACCATTATCTGGTCGACTCTAGGCTTCATGGTATTTGGAGAAATCAAGATATTATCCGGTCGGATCCGGGCTTCATAACTTGCATTAGAGATATACCACTATCTGGTCGATTCCAGGCTTCGTAGTATCCTTTGTTGTTATCTGGTCGTAATCCAGGCTTCACAGCGTCTTATACCATTATCTGGTCGATTCCAGGCTTCATGGTGTTTGGAGAAATCAAGATACTATCTGGTCGAATCCGGGCTTCATAGATTGAATTTAAGATGTACCACTATCTGGTCGATTCCAGGCTTCATGGTGTTTTGGAGAGATTAAGATACTATCTGGTCGAATCCGGGCTTCATAGCTTAAATTTAAGATGTAGCACTCTCTGGTCGATTCCAGGCTTCATGGTGCTTTGCACTGCTATCTGGTCGATTCCAGGCTTCACAATAATTTGCTGGGGATTCAACTATTTTCTGGTCGATTTTCGGGCTTCATAGTATGATGGAGAAATCAAGATATTATCCGGTCGGATCCGGGCTTCCTAGATTGGAATGGAATAGAAATCTTAGCAACGATTTGACTAACCTAGATAAAACTTGTGAGAATTTGGTTGTATATTTCCCTCAAAGGTAAAGAGTTAGTCGTATGTAATTTCATGATGTATGACATGTATTGAGTAATGATGCTCTCAAAATAAATGAGATTATGCTGTATGATGCGTATGCGCATGCCATGATGTATAGATATGCAATGTTCTTGTGATGTTTTTTAGCTGGGGAGAATAAATCCCGGACTGTTGTTGAAGAGTTCACGGAGTTGAGTTCTTCGCGCTCCCTGGGGATAACGACCGAAGATGAATTGAGAATAAATTGGCGGGAGAATAACCCTGCTAGAGAATCAACTGGCGAGAGAATGGCTCTGTGGGGAAGGGAGATGCTCTGCCCGAAGATCTGCTAACTTAGAGAAATAACCTCGGCTGGGGATGAATTACTGTCACTGGTGATAATGAATCTTTGTTGGGGACTGAGTTTCTGCTTGTGGAAGAAATAAACTCCACTAGGGATAATCTTCTAGTGTTGGTGATAGATAAACTCTGCTTGGGGAGAATTTTTCCGACTCATTCGCGATTATTAACTTCGGATGGGAGAGCTAACACCACTGTCTTTAGATACCTTTTACCCTGTGGGGAGTGTATGTACCTTTAATCATATTCTAAAGTTGGCTTTGTCCCTGTACCTGATGGGTAGAGCAACTGTACGGTTTGGACATTTCTTGTTTGCCCCTGTTCCTGGAATTATGAGTAATTGTCTCTTGTTTCGCATGTAAGTATTTATGAACAACAATTATTTTCAAATGCATATATAAAAAATGAATCATTGGACGTTCTTGCAAAACAAAACAGAAAAAGAAAAACAATTTTTTTTGAAATTTATTGTAAAATGAATTGTATTGATTTTGAAGTTTGCCTGTAATAGGCATTTTTGTATAGAGAGGCTGACGTCCTAGTAAGATAACGCTGCTGAAGAATAGAAATTATACAATTTGTGAAAAACAAAGAAAAACAGTTATGTGATCAATCCCATTGGGTTCCAACTCTGTTATTGCCTTTATATCTTCGAGCATCTCATCACTTTGCTACTTGGTTGAAGGTAGATCAGATTGATTGGCGTCGTCCGAGCTTGATAGTCGACACTAAAGTCTAGTTGCAAGGTGATCCAATGAGACATAGTGTTACGCTTCGATCCCTAATTTTTGCCTGGACCGCCCTTTCGGGTTTTCAGTCCACCGGGATACCCCTTTTTTGCCCAAGCCGCCTTTTCAGGCATTCGACTTGTCGGGTGTACAGTTTTTTTCATTTTCATCCCTTACTTTTGCCTGAACCCTTTTAGTTCGTCGGGAAGCCCTTATTTTTGCCTAGGCCGGTCAACCTAGCGGGTCTTTGATCATGCGTAGTATTTTTTCACTATGTCTGCATTAATGGGGTGAGGAAGGTCGTCACCATCCATGGTTGTTAGAATCATGGATCCTCTTGAGAAGATGTTCTTAACCACAAATGGCCCTTCGTGTGTGGGGCTCCATTTGCCCCTAGGATCGCCTTGCGGCAGTATGATGCGTTTGATCACCAGATCCCCGACATGATATTCTTGGCGTCTGACTTTCTTGTTAAATGCCTTAATCATTCGCTTTTGATACGTCTGACCATGACATATAGCAGTAAGTCTCTTTTCGTCAATTAAATTCAGCTGATCAAGCAGGGTCTGGATCCAATCGTCCTTGCTCAAACCAGCATCCTTCATAATCTGGAGAGAGGGTATCTGGACCTCAATGGGTAGGACTGCCTCCATGCCATGCACCAAAGAGTAGGGTGTTTCCCCTGTTGACGTCTGTGCTGAGGTACGGTACCCATCAAGAGCGAATGGTAACATCTCGTGTCAGTCTTTGTATGTCACTGTCATCTTCTGCACAATCTTCTTGATGTTCTTGTTAGCCGCTTCAACATCCCCATTCATCTTTGGCCGGTAGGGAGAAGAGTTGTGATGTTGTATCTTAAACTGTTTGCAGAGCTCGGGGATCATCGTATTGTTGAGATTTGTACCATTATCTGTAATGATCCTTTCTGGTACACCATATCGACAGATCAATTTGTGCCGGATAAACCGCGCCATGATATTCTTGGTTACTGTAGCGAAAGAAGCTGCCTCAACCCACTTCGTGAAATAATAAATAGCTACCAGAATGAAACGGTGTCCGTTAGACGCAGTAGGTCTGATATCGTCGATCATGTCGATGCCCCACATTGCAAAAGGCCAAGGAGTTGTCAAAACATTCAGAGGAACTGGAGGTACATGCACCTTATCATCATAGACTTGTCACTTATGACAGGTTCGAGAATGCTGATAACAATCAACTTCCATAGTGGACCAATAATATCCTGCCCTTAGAATTTTCTTTTCCATGGTATGCCCACTGGAATGAGTTCCGAAGATACCTTCATGTAACTATGCCATGATCCTTTCTGCCTCGCTTTTGTCCATACATCGCAGTAAGGTTGAATCATGCTTACGCTTGTAAAGGATACCATTGCTGATGAAGAACTTCGCGGCGAACCTTCTCAAGAACTTTTTATCATTAACAGATGCACCCTCGGGGTATTCTTGAGCCTCAAGATACCTCTTTACTTCGTGAAACCAGGGTTTATCTGCTACCTCTTAAGTCTCTATGTCACAAAAATGTGCAGGTTCGTCCAACCTCTCGATGGTAATCTGGGGAGCTCCATTGTCCCACCTGACCTTGAACATAGAAGACATGGTAGCTAGTGCGACTGCTAATTGATTCTCCTCTATGGGGAAATGTTCAAAGGTTATCTCCTCGAAGTGCGGAAGTAATGTCAGTACATACTCCTTGTAAGGAATAAGATTTGGGTGCTTCGTATCCCACTCGCCTTTGATCTGACTGATCATTAGAGCAGAATCTCTGAATACACTCAAGAACTTAATCCTCAGGTCAATAGCAGCTCGAAGACCCAGGATGCATGCCTCGTACTCCTCCATATTATTTCTGCAGTTAAAACAAAATCAGACGATAAATGGAGTATGACAGCCTTCAGGAGATATGATCACAGCGCCAATACCATTACCCAACGCGTTTGATGCTCCATCAAAATACATAGACCACCGGGATCCTTCTTCAGGTCCTTCATCCGGTCCAGGTTCTTCACAGTCGCTCACCAACATGATGTTCTCATCTGGGAACTCGAAATTCATGGATTGGTAATCATCCATGGCCTGATGCGCCAAATGATCTGCTAATACACTCCCCTTGATTGCTTTCTGCGTTGTGTATTAGATGTCATACTCAGTTAAGATCATATGCCATCTTGTTATTCTTCCGGACAAGGCAGGCTTTTCGAAGATATACTTGATTGGATCCATCTTTGATATCAATAACGTAGTGTGAGTCAGCATGTACTGTCTCAGCCGGCGATCAGCCCATGCCAAAGCACAGCAAGTTTTCTCGAGCAACGAGTATCAGGTCTCGCAGTCAGTAAACTTTTTGCTAAGGTAATAAATAGCATGCTCTTTTCGGCCAGACTCGTCATGCTGCCCCAGCACGCACCCCATTGAATTATCCAGTACTGTTAAGTATAAGATCAAAGGCTTTCCTTCAACTAGAGGCATTAGAATTGGTGGCTCTTAGAGGTATTCTTTGATCCTTTCGAAAGTGTTCTGACATTCATCATTCCATTTTACCACTTGATCTTTCTTCAGCAGCTTGAAGATTGGCTCACAAGTAGCAGTCAGATGTGAAATGAATCTTGCAATGTAATTTAGACGTCCCAAAAAGCCTCTAACTTCCTTTTTCGTCCAGGGAGCCGGCATCTCCTGTATAGCCTTCACCTTTGTAGGATCCACTTGAATACCTTTATCGCTAACGACGAAACCCAGCAGCTTACCAGACCTTACCCTGAAGGTGCACTTGTTCGGGTTCAACCTTAGCTTATACATCTTTAACCTGTCAAATAGCTTATGTAGATGGTCAAGGTGTTCTTCCTCAGTTTGGGACCTTGCAATCATGTCATCAATGTAAACCTCAATTTCATGGTGAATCATGTCGTGGAACAAAGCGGCCATGGCGCGCTGCTAACTTCCCACAGCATTCTTCAACCCGAAAGGCATTACCTTGTAGCAGAAGGTGCCCCACTGTGTAACGAAGGTTGTCTTCTCCATATCTTCGGGAGCCATCTTGATCTGATTGTAACCAGAAAAACCATCCATGAAGGAGAAGATCTTATGTTGTGCAGTGTTGTCGACCAGAACATCAATGTGAGGAAGTGGAAAGTCATCTTTGGGGCTCGCCCTGTTCAGATCTCTATAGTCCACACACATCCGTACCTTACCATCCTTCTTAGGTACCGGAACAATGTTGGCAACCCACTGCAGATAAGAGGTGACCACTAAAAATCCTGCGTCAAACTATTTCATGACCTCGGCTTTGATTTTCTCAAACATCTCAGGACGCATGCGGCGAACCTTCTGCTTTACCGAAGGACAATCTTCTTTGGTTGGCAGGCGGTGTACCATAATATCGGTGTCCAAACCAGGCATATCTTCATAAGACCAAGCGAAGATCTCAACATAGTCGTGTAGCATTTGTATTAACCTCTGTTTGACACTAGGCTTTAGATTCGCACCTATCTTAACCTCTTTCCTGTCTTCGTCTGTACCCAAATTTATTGATTCAAATGGTCTTCATCAGGCTGTATGGCCCTCTCTTCCTGTAGTAACAGTCTAGCAAGCTCTCCAGGCACCTCACAATCATCCTCACCTTCATCCTCGGCTTGGTTGATAGGATTTTCAAAGTCATAACTGGAAATAGCATAGTCGTTATCAATGGGATCCAGAGTGGATATGGATCTGCATTATCATATGTGAGTGTGTGTAAGAGCATAGCTGTTTTAATAGAGTGAGAGACAGAAAAGAAAACAAAGAGCACAAAATTTGTAATGCAAGAAACGTCCAATGCTTTATTAATGATATATGAAAATGAAAAATAATAAGCCCTCACAAACAAAGCCAATGTGCCTCGGGCAAGGCACCGGGCCGTAAAGTTTCAAACTGTTTATTACAACTCTTAAAACAAAAGTCAATTACTGTGGAATAAAAGAAACGGGTATGAAGTCTTTCGTCGTCCAGTTGTTCAAGCCACCATCGGTTGTAGGGTAAATCTAGCTGTCGATATCTGAACCCTTTTCACCATCTTCAATTGCATTCACTTCCTGATTACTGATGTGCAAAGGAGGTCTTCCAATCCATGCGCGCCGAACAACCCTTTGAGCCTCTGCAGTAAAGCCCAAACCAAACTTATCAGTTTTGTGTGTGAAATCAGGGAGCTGACCCCAATTTGCACACCCACCTTTTTCAATTACAGCCCTGGCATCCTTGAGAGAAGCCATCTTCATCGGAGGTTTGTCAGTAGCAACTTCAGTTGATGCCAAAGTCTGGGGGACCTCTTTAAAGTTCTGACAAGGGGTTTCAATGAACTCCTCGTCCATCTCTACGTAGCGAAAGGAATTAATATGACTCACCATATACTCCTCTTTACCTTGTACCGTGACAATCTTCCCCTTTGCCAGATATTTCATCTTTTGATGGAGCGTTGAAGTCACTGCCCCAGCCTTATGAATCCAAGGACGACCCAGCAAGCAAGAATATGATGGTTTGATGTCCATTACGTAGAAGGTGGATCCAAAAGTTTGAGAGTCAACTTTAACAGGGATGTCCACTTCCCCGTGTACCATCCTTTTTGACCCGTCGAAAGCCCTGACCACAATATTGCTCGGCTTTAGAATCAAACCTTTAGTCTAGACGGTCTAATGATTTCTTTGGCAGATCATTTAATGAGGACCCGGTATCCACCAATACATGGGCCATAGTAGTGCCCCTGCACTCGATCGAGACGTGCAGAGCATCATTGTAATTTCTTCCTTTAGCAATCAGATCTGCATCTGAGAAACCCAACCCATTGTCGGCAGTCAAACTAGCTACGCAGTCTTTGAATTGATCGGCAGAAGTTTCCTGCGGCACATGCGCAGTCTTGAGGAATTCAATTAGAGCCTTTGCATGGGCTTCAGAACACAACAATAAGGACAACATGGAGATTTTTGATGGGGTCTGCCCCAGCTGCGCGACTATGTTGTAGTCGCTCTTCTTGATAATATTCATAATTTCCTCTATCTCTTGTTTAGAGGCTTCCAACACAACCTTTCTAGGTGCCTCCGACCGGGCAGGATCACCTGTGATTTCTTTGCCCCGAGTCTCAGATGGCTCGGCGACAGGAGTGACAACTGGAGTAAGAACTAGAACAGTAGTTGATGTACTAGCAGATGGAACGACAATAGGTTTTTGAATAGTTGGAGGGGAAATCTCGGGAGAAAAGAGTCTTCCACTTCTGGTGACCTTGTTGGCCCCGACAATATTGCTGACATCAGCATCAGCTTCCTCACTTTTAAAGTCTTGTTTAACCCCATGGTAATACACATCAGCACCATAGTTCCATGGGACAGCCTTGTCTGAAGTGTATGGGATAGGACCAGGAATAGTAATGATCAACAGAGCGATTCTTAGAACGGGTGTAATCCTAACAGGATTTCTCGAGGAAACCTTGGAAGGATTGGCGGAAATGGTTATGATGGCAACATCTTCAATTGGAACTAACGGAATCATAGTCTTCTCGAACAAGATCTCTCTATTATCCATCAGGCGCTGAACACCTGATTTCAATAAGTGGCAACCAGTAGGCAGAATTGAACGCACGTGGCAACCTTCGCCACAACCCAGAAATAAACCGGCCAACAACAAATTCTTCTTAACTGACATCAAAGGAGTAGAAATTTCTTCCACGGAGGTCACAAATAAATCATCACCCATAATATTTACTCCATGACCATGCTTGGGCATGGGAGCAGTTATGATATTGGGTTTCTCTGGAGCATCAAACTCAATCTTTTTGGCTTTGATCAAGTATTGTACTTTGTTTTTCAAATCCCAACAGTTGTGTGTATCATGACCTGGGCTATCGGAGTGATAGGTGCAGCGGGCATTCGGGTTATATTGAGGAGAAGTGGTGTCGAGGTTCTTCGGGGCCTCCCTCAGAGTTATCAGGTTGGCCTTTAATAACTGTGGTAGAATTTGAGACAAGGGCATATTGAGCTGGGTGTACTGTCTCTGTGGTCTTTCCACCCTTGGTTGATGGTTGCGTTGTGGAGCAACTGTGGGTCTTGATATCACTACCGCATTTATTGCTTGACGGTGTTTAGGTCTTCTTTGGCCTCTCGGGCCGTAGACTGCACTAGCTTCTTTCTTACCGGTGAAAGGCTTCTTCACTGTACTTGATGAAGTATCCTTCTGTATCTTACCACTTCGGATACCAGCTTCTACTCTCTCTCCAGTCAAAATCAACTCGGTAAATCCAGATGACGAACTGTCGATCAGATGATTGAAAAATGGACCAGATAGCATCCCCAAGAACATATCAACTAACTCTCAATCAGATAAAGGGGTTGAACCCTGCCAGCCAAATCTTTCCACTTTTGAGCATAGTCCTTAAAACCTTCACTTGCACCCATTGACATACTCTGGAGCTGGGTAAGAGTGGGAGCAAGGTCGGCGTTATATTGATACTGTCTGTAAAAAGCAGCAGCAAGGTCTTCCCAGTTTCGGATGTTGGCTCCTTCCAATTGATAAAACCATTCAAGCTGAGTCCCTGACAGACTATCTTGAAAGAAATGCACCCACAAATTTCTATCAGCAGTGTGGAGTTAGATTTTCCTGACATACGAGCGGAGATGGAGTTTTGGACAGGACACTCCATCGTACTTGGCAAAAACTAGAGCTTTGAACTTGTGAGGGATCACCACTCCTAATACCAGTCCCAAACTCCAAAATCAAAGCCAGTGATCTTCTGAACCTCCATAGCACTCAGTAGGTCTTCTAGTTGCTTGTACCTATCCTCGGCAGGAGGATATTGCTCATCATCAAAGTTAGTATCATTATCAGAGATTACAGGGTTGGAGCCCTTTTCTTCTTCTTGGTTTTACTCGTCTTTGGACAAAGAGATCAGACCAGCTTCCTGTCGCAACCTATTCCCAAATCTTTTGCCCATACTCAGAAGAACCACCTTCTTCTTCTTCTTCTTCTTCTTCTCCTTCAGAATGAGAGTCTTCAAATCCTCTTGACCTTTAGCCAAGCTCAAGAACATCTCTTGGAATTGGGCATTTTGTGCCTGAAGAGCTTTGATGTCTTGATCGGAAGACGTTTCAGAAGACATTTTTGTTGAAATAAACAGCGAAGGAAATGAGAAACCTGTAATGATACATGTAATGATGTGTATGATAATGGGATGCGTATGTAATGGTTTCAAAGACTTTGGGAGATTTAAATTTAGAAACCAAAAATTTAAAAACTTTATTAGAATGACTTGTAAAAGGTTCAACAAAGCCTTTGAGGCGTTACAAAGAAGTAAATGAAAAACAAATCTAAAACTAGGAAAGCAAAAATCAAAAATCCCATGGACGCTTCCCCTTCGTGCTGACATAGTCATTAATCGTTCTTTCATTCTCGAGCTTCCTAGTGAGCTTCAAAATCTTCCTTTCTTGCTCATGGTACTTCTCCTGGTAAGTATCCCTTTCCTCTTTTAGTTGAATCCAAGACCTCTTCAATGCCCCAGGTCAGTAGGCATGTAAGGATAAAGAACCGTGTAAGGAACGCCTTCTTCATTAGTGGGCTCCAAAATCACAGGCAATACGGCTTCATAAGGCATCCCAAGCTTCTGAGCACGAGCTCGGACCCATTGGAGGTAAGGCTGCATAGGAAGAGAAGTCTTTGGTCCCAACTCTTGGGGGTCAGATCTGTTCACCGTGCCCCAAGCTCGTATGAACCTTCGGCGATGCTCCTTAATGTCTTCCTTGTAGTCAAAGGCAATATCCTCAAGAAGTATCTCATGGGGACCGTCTCTCCGAGCACGACCAAATTGTCGCAAAGCTAAACAAGGACTGTAGGTTATACCTCCTCTGATTCCAAGCAAAGGGACATTAGGGTATCCCCCACAATGATCAATGACAGCAATGTCCTCCATAACCTGGGAACTCCAAAGAATGTATGTATGGGCAAGTGACATTATTCTCTAGGACCAACATAAACCTTCCTTGTTCTTCAGCATAAACTTAGAGAGGTGCAAAATAAACCACCTCGATAGCAATGGCATACAACATATAAGAGTCCCTCTTCTTCGCATAGTACGAGTGTAGAGGGCATGCAAGATGTCACCCAATAGAGTAGGCACGGGATTGCGAGAAAGGAAAATCCTGATAGCATTTACATCCACAAAAGAATCTGGATTCGAGAACAGAACCAAACCATAGATAAGGAGAGCCAAGATGTCTTCGAAAGCCTGAAAATCCAAACTATCCCAGAATAGCTGAGCTTGATCTATCAGAAACTTGGCTAAGAAACCTTCAACCCCGCTTCGTGTTTCCCAATTAGATACTACATCAGCCCGTTTCAGATGCAGAGCTGAGGCAATGTCTTCTGGTCTAGGAGTCTCTTCCATACCTGTGAAGGGCATCTGCTCAAGGATGGATATGCCCAATAAGTGAGAAAACTCTTCCAAAGTGGGAACCAGCTGATAATCCGGAAAGGTAAAGCAATGATGCATAGGATCGAACTGGAAAAGCACACTCATCATCTGCTCATCAAAGTTTGAGGTAACCAAGCTAAGAAGCTGACCATGTCTCCTAATGAATGAAGAAGTATCAGAAACTCTTGAGGCTAAATCTTTAAGTTGAGCAGGTATTTGCACAAAGTTAACTCGGATGGTGTTTTTGCGCATGGAAGCCATAATATGCAAAACAGAACAAAGATAAATCCCCTCGGTCTTTGAAATGGTTAGTGTAATGAAGTATGCATGCTATGTTATGATGCATGATGTCATGGTAAAACAAACAACAGGTATAGCAGATAACAGACATGGTAAAGGAAAACAAGTCACACAAAAGCCCTTAAGTTTAAGGCTTGCATGGAGTCAAAGGTATTACCCTCTTGAAGTTCAGTTGGTTTCAACCTGTCCTAGCAAAAGTAACCGGGTTCTAGAGGTTCTCAATATCACTGACCATCCTCCATCGATCATGGTTTCAGCTCACGCAATCTTTTCTTTCGGCCGGAACTATCTCGAGAGTATGGTCTCAATGAGTGTAGCATCGAGTATCAACCAGTTCTCAGCTTTATACCGAGGCCGGCTATCTCACTACTTTCTAATGGCCAAGTTGGTCGATTAAAGGTTCTAAGGTCAGCTGATGCTTAACAACACACATAGCAGCCCCGTATTTTCCTCGTTTCTCCATGAGGGATACCGATACCAACCAATGTGCCACATCAACGTAGCTACTACTTTAACCATATCGGTCTACGTCGTACAGTTCCCTCACAGTTTATTGCTACTTACCTAAAAGGTGTCCCCAGATCCGGGTTAGGATCCATAGTAACTCCCAATACAAAACCCTTTAAGTAAAGTAACCAAAACAAACAAGAGAAGCAATTTATGATGAACTACATCCTAAGGTATACCCCACTTTTAAAATAATCCTCAGCAAAGTCGCCAGTTCTTTGATATGGTGGCAAAACCGACTGTTTTAGGAAAATGCTGGTTTGCGTTTTGCGTTTGTGTTCGTAAAATGTCGCGGTAAGCAAGAGTCGCCACCGACTTTTATTTTATCCAACCGGAAAGGGAAAAAAGCATAGAAAAATTCCTTTTTTCGAGATTTTGAGTACGGGGGGTAGATTATAGAAAGGGAAGGTATTAGCACCCTTTATATCCATGGTTTTCCATGGGCTCTTAGGTACTAGCTCATCTTTTAAAAATTGCTTTCGTGTTTGTGTGTTTTGAAAAGTTTTTGTTTTACTTCGTTTTAACCCTTGTATCAGTCCTCAAGAGTGTTACGAAGTGTTTTTGAAAACTTTGTTTGAAAAGAGTGTAAGTGTGGAAAAGTTTATTTTGAGCAAGTACCTACTAGCATCTACCTACTCGAAAAAAGAATGTTTTTGTTCTTGTTTCCTTTGGACAACACTATCCCACTATTAATGAGTAGGTAGAATCGTCGTTGGAGTTGTAAGGGTCATTTCGAAAGGGACGTATGGTCACTAAAGCAATGTTAGGACGTCTTAGTAATAACCCTAATGTCTTAAGATCATATTCGAGGCAACATTTCCGAGGCAACCTTTCCAAGGCAACATTTCTGAACGGGGCATTTTAATCTTTGTTTGGACAAGAGGGTGACCACTAAAACATCCTATACTTAATGATCGTTTACCGAAGGCAACCGAAGTGAGAGTATACCCTAGGAGTGCGCATGTGCGAGTGATTTAATTTCAGTTATTATCTTTGCACATTTAGGGCTTGCTAACTATTTTAAAATTAACATACAGTCTTGTCATGCGATCCTATTATCATACATCTAACAGTTAATATTTGCGAAAAATTAAAATGCGAGAAATAAAACTACGCTATTACAATGCTTCGGGGATGGGGATTAATTACATAGCCAAAAACCCATAAAACGATAAATAAAAGAAAATCCTAATTAAACTACTACATACCATGAGCAGTTACATTAATATCGTAAAAATAATAAACGTGCGTGACGAATCGAGAATGAGAAAAGATTAGGGTTTTGACCCCGTCTAAACCTAATTGAAAGAAAAAAAATCATTTTTCGTTGTTTTTGATTATTTTGAGAAAATAAGGTTTTAATTGAATAAATACAAACCTAATTACTAACTAATTTAAATTAAGAAAAATAATTAATAATATGACCTATTTATGTATTTTGTTATTTTATGAGAAGAAATAAAAATATAATCAAGAACAAAACCTAATTTTCTAATTGATTTTAAATTATTTACAAAAAAAAGGTTAAAATTACCCTAAAATTAAATTAAACTAATGTTAAATTAATTTTGACAAAAAGAAATAAAAACCTAAATTCTAATTTAATGAAATTGATTTATGATTTTTTTTGTAAAAAAGAATTTAATTTGTGATTTAGAAAATAAAATTAATCAACATAAATTAAAGAAAAGAAAATAGAAAAGAAATTGGAATGGGCCTGGTATTAAAGCAAAGAGGGGGGTGTCAATTGCATTTCCTGAGCCCAAGACTCCTTGGCCCACGTTGACTTTCCAGATCCAATACTGCAAGCTTGACTGATGTTCATGGTAGGCCTTCATTGTGAATCCTTAGATCTAGCGCGTGGACGATCTGATGGTTGAAGGATGATGGCGTATGGTGGTCTCATGAGAAGCCTGCACATGGAATTATACAAATCAAAATAATGTTGAAGAAATAAGGGGACCTGGGGATCGAACCCAGGCCCTTTGGCTTCTGACCATAGCGCGCTTGCCAGCCGGGCTGGCTGATTCTTTTGTATCTGGAACAACAAATAATGATTATATTAGAAAACAAAATAATGGATTGTAAAACGCGCGAATTTTTGAATGGGAAAATCAGGGAGTGCCACGCCATACTTCTTCTTCCCTCCTCCGTTGGCAAAAGTCCAGAACTTTTACCTACGGTTTTCTGGGCGTAGGTACAGCCCTGTGATCCTCCAAAATCCTATACACGCACGATAAATCAATACCAGTGGTACCAATCAACTCGTTGCAACCTCACGAGCATCATGGTACCACTCTCCATGGCTAATTGTTCCTGCAAGCAAAATCCCTAAAAACGAAACCTAAACCCTAATCATGGCAACGTTTTGTATGGTTAACAAAAATGCAATTAAGTATTACCATTAGCTTCCAAATGCTTCAAGGATTCAGAATATATAAACAAGTCATGTTAAGAGTGCCAAGATTATGATATGCGATTTCAAAAAAGCATGGAGGTCGTGGGATACTTACAGCGCGTATCTGGGCACGAAAAGGCTTGCTAATGATTGGAATTGGATCCTAGGACGTCCAGGAAGTGATTTATGTGGCTGGAAGGGCTTGAGGAAGCCTGGAACTGAGAAAACAGTTTGCAACTTTTTCTTAATTTTTTGAAAGTTGTTTCCACCTTTGCACGCCTCCAATCCTCTCTCTTTTGATCTGCACTTGTTCTATATGTACCCTAGAACAAATTAGGGTTGCAATTTGGCTTCAAATCTTTACCAATAATGATCATTGATTCAAGATTTGATCCTTTATTCAAATCTTTCCAAATTGAGAAAATCCAATCTTTTTGTGTCCATTTGAAGTTTGCACGATTTGAATCTTCTTCCAACTGTGTAAGAGGCCTAAACATGCACAAAATCTCAAGCTTTGATTAGTTTTGATATTTTTCATGATTTTATTTTGATTTTATTTGATTTAATTGAAATAAAATCCAAATAAATGACAAAAATAAAATAAATCCAAGTGGCAAGGATAATGGGTCGTGGGTCATGTTACCAACTCAATGCAAGCATAAAGAATTGGGCCCATTTGACAAAAATTGCAATTTTGGCCACTTTTGACTTTTGGCAATTTTGCAAAAATGGTCAACTTTTCCAATGCATAACTTCTTCAATTTTGACCCTAGAGATGTGTTCTTGGACTTTTATGAAAGCTTAGGATGTCCTCTAAGCAACCCTTTTGGTCTAATCTCAATTGAGTCTTCCATGTTCACGTATGAAGCTTTGACAAAAAAGGTGTTTTTGTTGACTTTTCAAAATGACCTATAATGTCCAAATTTATATCTTCTTATGAGTGCATATTTTAAACTTGGGAGCTGAAGATGAATTGTACGGAATTGCATCCTCTTAAATGAGCTTTAGATGGGTCATTTCTGATAAAGTATGAGAAAGTTATGCTTGGTCAAAGTTGAGTTGACTTTTCCTACAAAACCCTAATTTAGCAACTTTTGGGTTTTGATGAATTGTGAGCAATCCTTGGGGAATCATGATCAACCCTTGATCAAATGATGAATAATACTTCAAAAATCGAATGTTAACCAAAAACCTTGAAGTTTGACTGTATGTGGGCCACAATTGACTTTTGCCCTAGCACAGTCGATTTTCAGGCCTTTGAGCAATTGACTGAGCAATTTTTCTCTGCACGGCTTGAAACTTGACATGGATGATCTTGAGAACATATTGGGACAATTGTGAGCATTTGGGACCCTTTTGATTCAAACATCTTGATACAAACTGAAACCCTAATTTGAGGTAGACTGCTTTAGGAGAGGGTTTGTCTGGTCAACCCTTGGACTTCCTTGAGCAATTTGAGGACCTCACTTGAGATGTTTTGAGAAATATGGGAGGGAAAATTTTGGGGTACAACAAACTCTTTTTCATGATGTATCATGTCGTGAAATAGAGCTACCATTGCACGCTGATAGGTTGCCCCGATATTCTTCAGCTCGAATGGCATAACCTTGTAGTAGAATGTGCCCCATTGTGTGACAAAGGTTGTTTTCTCCATGTCCTCAGGTGTCATTTTGATTTGGTTGTATCCTGAGAAACCGTCCATGAAGGAAAACACTTTGTGTTGTGTCGTATTGTCAACTAGAATAAGAATGTGGGAAAGTGGGAAATCAGCCTTAGGGCTCGCCCTATTCAAATCTCTGTAGTCCATGCACATTCGTACCTTGCCGTCCTTTTTGGGCACGGGAACAACATTGGCGACCCATTATGGATAGGAGGTAACGGCCAAGAATCCGACATTGAATTGTTTCATGACTTCTTCTTTGATCTTCTTCTACATTTCTAGTCGCATACGTCAGACCTTTTGCTTTACCGGTGGGTAGTCCTCTTTTGTAGGTAGACGATGTACCACGATATTTGCATCAAGTCCTGACATGTCTTCGTACGACCAAGCAAAGACTTTAACATAATTGTGCAGCAACTGAATCAGACGCTCTTTGACACTGGGTTCCAGATTGGCACCCACCTTGACTTCTCTTTTGTCTTCTTCGGTACCTAGGTTAATTTTATCCATTGGTTCTTCGTAGGGCTGGATGGTTCTCTCTTCTTGTTGTAGTAACCTGGCGAGTTCCCCTGATGCTTCACAATCTTCCTCACCTTCGTCTTCGGCTTGGTAGATTAGATTTTCATAATCACAGAAGGCCATAGCAGAACCATTACCCATGGGATCCCGAATGGATGTAGACCTACATTATGAGTGTGAGTGTATGTAAGAGTATAGCTATCTTTGAAAGAAATGAAAATGTAAAAAGAAAAACAATGAGCACAAAGTTTGTATTAAAAAACGTTCATGCTTCATTGATGTCATATGGAAATGAGATAATAACCCTTACAAATGGACCATTGTGCCTCAGGTAAGACACAAGGTTTTAAGAGTCTGAATTGTTTTAATATTATAGATCCGACAAAATGTAAAGATAAATTATTGTGGGATAAAAGTGATCGGGACAAGATCTCTAGTCTCCCAGTTGCTGAGCCCTCCACTGACAGTTAGGAAAATCCAATTCTCCAGTTTGTAGTTGTCTTCATCATCCTCCACGGGGCTGACTTGGTGGTTGCTGATCTTCAAGGGTGGTCCTCCAGCACGAGCGTGGCGTACATCCTTCTGGGCACCTGAAGTGAAACTCAGACCAAATTTGTCAAATTTGTATGGGATATCTGGGAGTTGTCCCCAAATATTGCACCCACCTTCTTCTATCACTGCCTTGGCATCCTTCAAAGATGACATCTTGAGTGGAGAACTTGTAATCTTGGGAACTTGAGATACAACCTTGGTTACTGCCACAGTCTGCAGGACTTCTTCAAAATGTTGGAATGGAGTTTCAATAAATTCACCATCTAGTTCCATATATCTGAAGGAATTTAGATGGCTGGCCATATACTCTTCTTCTCCATGAACGGTGATGATTTTCCCATGAATTGGATATTTCAACATATGATTCAACGTAGAAGTAACGGCACCAACATTGTGGATCCATGGTCGGCCTAATAAGCAAGAATATGAAGGGCGAATATCCATTATATAAAAAGTTGAATCAAATGTTTGGGTTCCAACTTTTATGGGGATGTCTACTTCCCCATGCACCATCCTTTTTGAGCCGTCGAAGGCTCTCACTACTATGTTGCTAGGTTTCAGCGTAAATCCTTCACAGTCAAGCCTATCAAGAGCCTTTTTAGGAAATACATTCATAGATGAACCGGTGTCAACCAAGACATGATCCAACGTCGTGCCCCTGCATTAGAATGAGACATGTAATGCCTCATTATGCTTCCTCCCTCTTGACATTAAATCAGCATCTGAAAAACCTAAGTCATTATCTGCAGTCAAGCTGGCTACCCAGTCTTGGAACTGATCGGCAGATGTTTCTTGGGGTAGGTGAGCAGTTTTAAGGAATTTTACCAAGGCCTTTGCATGAGCCTTGGAACATGGTAATAAAGCCAGCATGGAAATTTTTGATGGAGTTTGCCCCAGTTGCTCGACTACGTTGTAGTCGCTTCTTTCTATGATCTTTAGAATTTCCTCCATCTCTTTTTGGGAGGTCTCAGGGATAGCTATTGATTGCTCCTTCGTCCAGACAGGCTCAACCAGAATACCTTTACCTCGAGTCTCGGTTGATTCAGCAACAGGAATGTCAGTAGGGGTGATAACATGGACTGTAACAATTTTGTCGACATGAGTATTAGTGGAGATAACTGTAGGACTAGGAATAGCCTTTGGAAGAGTAACAACAACAAGAATGATTACGGGTCCAGAGATAGCTTTTGGAGGAGAGATTTCTGGAGAGAAATCCCTTCCACTTTGGGTTGTCTTACTAGTCCCTGCAATATTACTGATATCAGACAACCTTCTCAGAACTTGAATTTTTAGCAGCTAGCCAATCTTGTTTGATACCGTGGTAGTAGACATCCCCTCCATAATTCCATGGTACGGTTTTGTCTGACGAATACAGGATTGGTCCAGGCATTGTAATAATCAATGCTGCTACTTTAGGAACTGATGTAATTCTAACAGGTCTTTTGGTGGAGACCCTGGAAGAATTGTCGGAAATGGTCACGATGGAAACACCATTACAAGAAACAGTTGGAATGGAAGTATTCTCGAACAAAATTTCCTTGTTATCTATTAGGAATTGAATGCATGCTTTTAACAAAGGACAACTGGTTGGTGAGGACAAACAGAAATGACAGCTTTCATCACAGCCTGTAAATACATCGACATTTAACAAGTTCTTTTTTATAGTCAGGAGTGGGGTCACAAGTTCATCAACTGAAGTAACAAACATATCTTCCTCAATGGCGTTGGCATTATGGTCGTGTTTGGGCATAGGGGCAGTAATAACATTGGGAATTTCTGGTGCATCGAATTCAATCTCTTCGGCTTCAATAAGGTCTTGTACCTTGTTCTTCAGAGCCCAACAATTGTTAGTGTCATGGTCGGGACTCTCGGAATGGTATGCACAACGGGCATTAGAATGATAGTGAGGAGAGGTTGTGTTAGGGTT
Organism: Vicia faba; assembly: GCA_948472305.1. Classification (NCBI taxonomy): domain Eukaryota; kingdom Viridiplantae; phylum Streptophyta; class Magnoliopsida; order Fabales; family Fabaceae; genus Vicia; species Vicia faba. Next base: position 1,213,568,437 of record OX451738.1, on the reverse strand, counting down.
CTTTGGAGCTTCTTTTAAAGTCACTAGATTGGATCTTAACAAATGTGGCAATACTTGAGATAGTATCATATTAATTCGGGTGAATTGTCTAACAGGTATTTCCATTATTGGCTGGTTGCTTCTTTGTTGAGCAGGCGCATGTTTAGGAATCATGACAACCCCCACCATTGGACGGTGTTCAGCCCTATCTTGATTTCTCTGAGGATATACAGCAACAACTTCTTTCTTTCCGATGAATGGTTTCCTTACAGCAGCAGAGGATGCATCTTTTTGAATCTTCCCATTCTTTATCTCGGCTTCTACCCTTTCTCCGGTCAATATCAATTCGGTAAAACCTGTCGATGAACTCCCAATTAATTGATTGAAGAAGGGACTGGACAAGGTTCCCAAAAACATGTCTACCAACTCTCTTTCAGATAGGGGAGGTTGAACTCTTCCGGCTAAGTCCCTTCACTTTTGCGCGTAGTCCTTGAAGCCTTCACTTGAAACCATGGTCATACTCTAGAGTTGAGTACGAGTGGGAGCAAGATCAGCATTGTACTGGTATTGTTTGTAAAAAGCGGTGGCCTGATCTTCCTAGTTATAAACATTGACTCTTTCTAACTGATAAAACCAATCAAGTTGAGTTCCAGACAGACTGTCTTGGAAGAAGTGTACCCATAAATCCTTGTCGGCGGTGTGGGGCTGTATTTTTCTTACATAGGACCAGAGATGCATTTTGGGACATGAAACTCCGTCATATTTGGCGAACACAAGTGCTTTGAATTTTGGAGGAATAACAATCCCCGATACTAATCCCAACTCCTCAAAGTCCAATCCAGGCACTTTTTGGATTTCCATTGCACTTAACCATTCTTCCAGATGCTTATACTTGTCGTCGGCTGGAGGGTATTGTTCTTCAGAATAATCTTCGTCTTCCTCTTCCTCTTCTGACTCTGGTTGAACAACTTTTTCTTTGCCTTTCCCATCTTGATTGTCTTTCTCACCAGATGACGTTGCAAAGTCTAAGGTCCTTCTTGCTTGACCTTGAAATCTTCTTCCCATGTTTAGAACTCCAGTTATTTTCTTTTTCTTCTTTTTCTTCTCTTCAACCAGCAAAGTATTCAACTCTGCTTGTCCTTTGGCTAGAGTTAAGAACATCTATTGAAACTTAGCATTTTGAGCTTGGAGGTCCTTCACCATTTGCTCGAGATCCATCTTACTGAAATAAACAGTAGAAAGATGAGGAGACTTGTTGCAAGAAACCTGCTTATGTTATGATGAATGGTAAATGCATATGCAATGATTTTAAGGATTTTAAAGATTCAAATTTGTTTTAGACAAAAAGGAAACACACGTTATATTAATAAATTAAAGCTTGAGTACTTCAATGCCTCTTTGGGAAAACAATACAAAAACTCTAAAATAAAAAGGTTGTACGCATCCTCTTTGGTGCGATGTAGGCATTCAGGTTCCTCTCCTCATGAAGCTGCTTAGTGAGTTCCAGAACCTTCTTCTCGCTTGCATAGAATTGGGCCTCGAAAGTATCTCGCTCCCCCTTGAGTTGTATCCAATCTCTTTGTAAGTCTTCAAGAGACGTGGGCATGTCAGGATGTAGGATAGTGTATGGAAAATCTCCTTCCATAACAGGCTCAATGATTACCGGGAGAATGGAGGGGTAAGGCATCATAAGATTCTGAGCACGAGTTTGAACCCATTTGAGGTAAGGCCCAAGAGGGATGGAATTCTTATGCCCCAATGTCTTGCTACCTACCTTGTTCAACATCCTCCAAGCTCGGATAAATCTCTGGCGAAGACCTTGATCGTCGTTCTCGTAGTCAAATACCAAACCTTGAATGAGCATCTCATGCGGGCCATCCCTTCAGGCGTAACTAAACTGTCTTAAGGCTAAGCAGGGGTTGTAGGTGATACCTCCCCTAATGCCAAGTAAGGGGACATTATATAATTCTCCACAATGGTCGACAATAGTAACATTCTATATGGATCGGGAACACCAATGAATGTATGAATGTTTAAGTGTCATCAACCTTTGTGACCACCTTGAACCTGCTTATTCTTTAATACAGATTAGGGAAGATGCAAAGTAAACCATATTTCCAAGAGAGGAGTGCAACATATAAGGACACCTCTTTTCCTCATAGTGTGAGTGTGAAAAGAATGTAGGATGTCCCCTAGAAAAGTAGGAACCGAATTGTGGGATATGAAGATTTTGACGGTGTTCACATCTATGAGTTGGTCAGAGTTTGGAAACAAAACCATCCCATAGATGATGAGAGCCACAATTTCCTCAAAAGCTTGTAGGTCCAAAAAATTCCAACAGTTTTGGGCTTTCTCAAACAAGAACTTTGATAGGAAACCCTTGACACCACTCCTTGTTTCCCAATTGGTTGTGACATCAGATGATTGCAAGTGTAGAGCTTGAGCAATCTCTTGTGGCTTTGGGTCTCTTTCCGTACCGTTGAAAGGTAGTTGATTGAGAAGGTGGATCCTCAAGAGTTGGGAGAATTATTCTAAAGTAGGCACAAGTTGATAATCGGGAAATGTGAAGCAATGGTGTAAAGGTTCAAAGAACTGAAAGAGCACCTTCATCATGTCCTTATCAGTGTTATAGGTGACCAAGTTGAGTAGGCGACCATGTCTCTCGGTGAATGGATAATTTTCTGGAATCCTTGTAGCTAGCTCCTTAAGTTGTGGAGGGATCCTTACAAGATTGACTTGAATGGTTTTCCTGCGAATAGAATCCACGTCCTACAAAACAAGAACAAAGATAAATCCAAAGATCCTTGAAATGGTTAGTGAATGTGTATGATGTTATGATGTTCATGATGTTATGTACAAGTATGTATATACAAACAAAGAAAACAAGTCCTTAGGTTTAGGCTTGCATGGAGTCTCAAAAGTAAGTACCCTCTTGAAGTTTAGTTGGCTCAAACTTGTCCTAGCAATAGTAATCGGGTTCTATGGAGCTCAATATCACTAGTTTGTTTTCTTGGTCATTGTTTCCACACAAGCCTCTTCAATGGCTATCGAAATATCCCAAAAAACCAAACCTCAATGAGTGTAGTATTGAATATCTACCAACTTTGGACTGCACCAAAGTCGGTCATCTCACTACGTTCTAAAGGCCAAGTTGGTCAAGTAAAGGTTTTAAAAGTTTATTAGTGCTTCATGACATCACTCAGCGGCCCTGTATTCTCCTTAATTAACTCAAGGGCTACCGGTACCCACAAATATGTCGCACTAACGTAGATATTGCTTAGACCATGTCGGTATACCCCGCATAGTTTCCACAATGTATTGCTACTTACCTATAAGGTATCCTAAATCCGGGTAGAGGATTCAAACCCAAAAAAAGAACCATAATGTAAAGCAAACAAGTCAAACAATGAAAGCAATTAAATGTGATCTTGCCATAAGGTAACCCCACTTTTAAAATTATCCCCAATAGAGTCGCTAGTTCTGTGATACGGTGGGAGAACTGACTTGAAGGTTTTGCATTTTATCGCAAATGTTACGATTAGCAAGAGTCGCCATCGACTTTTCTTTTATCCAAAAGGAAAGGTGAAAAAGCACAGGAAAGACCTTTGAGATTATTTCTTGAGTTCAGGGGGTAGATTATGAAAAGAGAAGGTATTAGCACCCTTTTCATCCATGGTTTTCCAAGGGATCTTAGTTACTTGCTAGATCAACTTGCTTTTTGTTTAAAATTGTCCTTGGTGTGGTTTTTAAAAGTATTTTGTAAAGAGGTCATTGTTTAGGAAAACTTTGTAATGATTCTCATTCGTAAGAATGTATACAAAGTGTTTGATATTTTGAAAATGTTTTCAAGTTTGTAAGATGTTTGAAAGTGTAGGTGTTTGTTTTAAAAAATAGCAAGGATGTTTTGTTTGAAATGGAGCAAGTAATTAGGAGCATTCTACCTACTCAAAAGTCTTTCTTGTTCATTTTCTTTTCCTTTGACATTGTTATCTAACCATCGATTTGGTAAGCAACCCTATCTTTGGATGTAAACGGGATAGACGTGGGTCATCGTATAACCATGATTAGCAATGTTGCAAGGTATCTTAGCATTTTTTTAGGGACTAAGATCATTTGAAAGGCAACTTAGATAGCATCATCGAGGGACTATGATATTGTATTTTGCTTGTTTTTGCTAAGATACCTCACATGCGTAATATAGCCATTTTGTAAAGGCAACCAAGTGGATTTACCCTAGGGGTGCTTGTGTGCAAGTGTATTGTTTTCATGCTTGATTTTGTCTTGAATTAGAGTTTTCTAAGTATTGGTTTTAGTCTTTTCATACAAACCCTAATTATTAGCATTAGTATATAAAGCGATAAATTGCGGAATTTAAAGTTACTACGCTATTACAATACTTGTGGGAGGGGGGGTGTACAAAGTATAAATGGGGATTGCAAGAAAATAAGCCTAATTAATCTATTACAACTGTTGTACCCCAAAATTTGCCCTCTGATATTTCTCAAAACATTTCAAGAAAAATTCACAAGTCCAACCCGGCGCGTCATATTCAGGTGTTCTTTCACCAAGATATCTCTGATAACATATTCTAAAATTCAGGTTCGGCTCAAGAGTTAATTCTTTAAAAAAGGTATCCAAATGTGTGAGTTTTCTCGAAGAAATATGGTGAAAAAGTGTGCTGAAAGTGCAGTTTTTACGCGCTAAAAAATTCATAACTTGAAGATCGTGATTCGTTTTGAACTCGTTCCGGTGGCCAAAATTCCGTCTTGACATTATCTACGTTTTCATCTCTCACGGCTGGAAGCCAATTTCGATCAGAAGGTCTTCAAAAATGTGGATTTATCAAGTATTTTCATACAGAAAATTTGTGACAGAAGTTTATTTACGTCATGTTCAGAAAATCATAACTTGGTCGATTTTCATCGTATCGAGCTGGTTCTGGCGCCAAAATTTCACAAATTGAGTTGGCTACATTTTCACAGAAGGTATTGAATTTAAACGGTATTCAAAAGGCCTTCGTTTTTGCTCAGAGTGTGTGACACGCCGAAAATCCTGAATGCTGAATATTATTTCATCTGGGCCAAAACTTCGAAAATTCATAACTCGGTCAATTTTTATCAGATTGGGCTCATATTTTTACACAAGGTCACTGACTCAAATATATACAAATTTTCTTCAAAAGTCGAGACCGAATTATGCTCCAATCGATACCAGTTTTTTATTGAAGAACGTGTCAGAGTCGACACTGGAGCCCAAAATAAGTTTGTCTAAGTTGAAACTTCAAAAATTCATAACTAATTCACCGTTTATCCGATTGAGCCGATTTTCGGACAGGAGTTAGTTCTCGATGTCGGCTACTATTTGTTTTCACATTTCAACTTCAAAAATTGCACTTAAGTCCCTGCGATTTAGCCTGGAAAGTGACGAACTCAAGTGAACATTAGAGGCCCAATTGCACATTCAAAGCCCATTTTTTTTACCCTAATTTCCATTATATAATCACATTCTTTTCACACAAACAAGGGGAGAGAAAGGGAAAAAAAAAACCTTGCCACAACACTGTCAGAATATCAAATTCTTTCAAGAACCCTAAAACCTTGAAATCCTTATTACAAATCTCTTTCTCACTACAAACAAGCCATCCCAGTTACAAACCAACATCTCACTACAAACAAGCCATTTCAGTTGCAAACCAACATCTTACTACTTCTTCAGTAAGGGTAAGACTGACTTGATCTCCATGATCAAAAGGGAATAAAAGCATTCATGTCACTACTTTTCCAGAAAGGGTAAGGTTGATTTGATCTCCATGATCAAAAGGGTATAATCATTAATACATGTCATGTTGGCATAAACATTAAATTTCTTCATATATTGGCTTTATTTGTATTTTATGATATATATAGTAATTTATTTAATGTGTTCATGAGATTCAACACTGCAGATTTAGACAGGATCCTATGCAGGTTCATTAAGGAACATTGAGGCCAAAACACAAATGGCCAAAAGATAAAAGCCAAATGGCCAAAACATAACAGTTTACACATGACACCAATACATGGCGAGACAGACATCCTGAGAAGGTTAAGGAACGTTGAGGCCAGAACACAAATGGCCAAAACAAAACAGTTTACACATGACGCCAATAGTTGTTTCACCCCTCCAATCAGGCTCGTATACTCCTAAACTCTCTCTCTATTTTTATTATTTTCCTTTAATTAATTAATCGTTATTCTTTTTATTAATCACTAACCAATTAACATTTTTTTCTAATAAAATCAAAAGCACAAAAAATATTTTATTTATTAAAATTAACTTCATCACTTTTATTTTTGTAAATAAATTAATTTAATCAATTTAGCTTTAATTAGATTTAACTTTCAATATTTTTTGCAATATTTAAAATCAATTTAGAATATTAGGTTTTTATTAGCATTAATTCAATTTATTTTATTTCTTTAAAAACTCAAAAATCCAAAAATATTTTCATTATTTAATTTAATTTAATTGTTCATTTAATTTAATTCCATTTAATTCAAAAATAACCAAAAAAATCACTTTCTTTCAAAAAAGGGTCAAAACCCCAAAAAATTCGCATCCAATTTAATTTCCCGCACGCGATCCATTTTTCCATATTATTGTACTTGCTTCCGGAATGTAATAACTTTAATTAGGACTTTATTTATTTATTGCTTTATTTTACTTTCCGCAATTTAAATTAAAGGGTTTGTTTTTGGCGATGTAAATACCCGACGCTTTGTAATAGCGTAGTTTTATTTTCCGCAACTATTAATTGCTAGATGTATGTTAATTAGGCTATGCATGACAAGACTTATCCTTAAAATAAAATCAATCGTAGCTCACCATAACATGTACAAAGATAACATAAACTGAAACTCGACACACTCGCACATGCCACTCTTAGGGTACGCCTCACTTGGTTGCCTCGACGTGGTCATTGAGTATAGGGTATTTTAGAGGTCGCCCTCTTGTCCAAAGATCATAAGTTGCCTCGGAACGGTTGCCTCGATAAAAAACGATCTAAGACATTAGGGTTACCGCTAAGGCGTCCTACTATTGCTTTGGTGACCACACATGTCCCATTAATCGAATTGACCCGAAACTCCAACGACGGTGCTACCTACTCCTCAATAGTGGGATAGAGTTGTCTAAAGGACATTTACACATCTTAATTTCTTTTGAGTAGGTAGAGGTTCTCAGATACTTGCTCTTTCAAAACAAAAAAAATACTTTTCGCACTTACACTCTTTTCAAACAAAAGTTTCCAAACAACACTTCATACACTCTTGAGGACAGATACAAGAGTTAAATCGAAGTTTTCAAACAAACTTTTTTCAAAACCCACAAACACAAGAAAAGCAAAAACATTTTGAAAACATAGTGAGCAAGTACCTAAGAGCCCGTGGATAACCATGGATAGAAAGGGTGCTAATACCTTCCCTTTCTATAATCTACCTCCCGAACCGAGAAACATCTCGAAAAGGAATTTTGTTGTGCTTTTGTCCTTTCCTTGTTGGAGAAAATAAAAGACGGTGGCGACTCTTTCTTACCGCGACATTTCGCGAACCAGCATTCCAAAACAGTCAGTTCTATTTCCACCGATCACAGAACTGGCGACTCTGCTGGGGACTCTTTAATAAGTGAGGTGTACCTTAGGACTAGACCACTCTTATGTTTTCAATTGCCTATTTTGATTGCTTTAATATTGTGGGCTTGTTTTGGGACTTTCATAGATCCTAACCCGGATCTGGGGGATACCTTTTAGGTAGCAACAAACTGTGAGGGAACTGTGCGGGGTATACCGACACGGTTGAAGCAGTTGCTACGTTGATGCGGCACTTTGGTGAGTACCGGTAACCCTTGAGTCAAGTCAAGGAGAGTACGGGGCCGCCGCGTGGTGTCGTGAAGCATCAACTGACCTTAGGAACCTTACTTGACCATCCTGGCCTCTTTAGGGGTAGTGAGATGACCGACTTTGGTGCAATCCGAAGTTGGTAGATACTCGATACTACACTCATTGAGGGTTGTTTTCTTGGAATATTTTGATCGTCGGTCCAGTGGCTAAATCAAAACAATGAACATAGAAAACAACCTTATGATATTGAGCTCCTTAGAACCCGGTTACTTTTGATAGGACAGGTTTTGAGCCCACCAACTTCAAGAGGGTAGTACCCCAAACTTCATGCTGGCCTAAACTCTAAGGGCTATCTGGTGTGACTTGTGTGCCTTCAAAACTTGACTGCTTATATATTCTTCTTATCTAACAACATGAGTTCCTTGCAGGTTTTGTTTACAGTCCTTAATTGGGACTCATTACAGGGCCTACTTACATCACTCCATGCATAGCATAACATCATACCATTGCATGCATCCTACCTAAGGACTAATCCATTTCAAGGATCTCAAGGGCGTGTGATGCAGGTCATGATGAACCAACTATCTAGCAAGGGGCAAAGGGGATTTATTTTCCTCTAGCAAGGTTAATGACTTGAGTCAGGGGCTATGACCCACTCGATATGGTGAGCCTTGACTCTTGAAGAAGGACTCTCAATAATATGCAGTGCCTTCCATCAAGCTACAAAATTCAAACTCTAACAATTTTTTTGTTTACCCCGCGAGATCCTTGAAAACATTGCATGCATACATACACATCATTGCATAACAGGTACCCTTGTTACAGGTCACTTACCTTCTTCGCTGTTTATTTCAGTAATGGCTTCCCAATCGGACAACCAGGATCTTCATGCTCAAGAGACTCAGTTCGGGGAAATCCTCCTAAATCTATCCAAGGGGCAGGAAGAATTGAGAATGCTCCTCATGGGGAATTTGGTCAAGAACAGTCCAGAAGACAGTAAGGATGAACGGCTGAAACATATGCAAGCTGAGATAGACGCAATGAGGACTCAGATGCTGGGGCAGATGGCCCTTATCCAAGGCTTAGCTCGGGAGCAAGAAGAGTTGAGAACTGTGATCAACCAGCTTCAGCAAGACAGTATGAAGCAAGTAGTCAAGGCTGGGGACCAAACTGGTAAACAGCTTCCAAGTAGTCAAAGGTTTGGTTCAATAAATAGACCTCTCCAAGCTGCTACTACTTCACAGGTCTAATAACGACCTCGCCAAGAACAACGGGTTGATCAGAGCAAGCCAGACAAGCCTAAGAGGCAATTCACCCAGCTCAACATGTCGCTGTGTCAAGCCTTACAACGCCTGTTGAGATTGAATCTGATCACACTAAGGGACCCTCCTAAGAATCCCAATAAGACACCTTCAAGGTACAACCCCAACGCCCGCTGCGCTTATCATTCTAACAGCCCGGGGCATGCCACAAACGACTGCTGGTCTCTGAAGAACAAGATCCAGGACCTGATTGATGGAGGAGCAGTGGAATTCACCCCAGATGGTCAGGTCGAGTTCTTCTACTATCCCTAGACGAGAAGACCTTTTGTTCATTGGAATGTTCAAGTTGTATTTTCTTTGCTTATACAAACAGTTATTGTCATAGTAAACTTTATTACTTTATCAATGTATCGCATATGTCTGTTTTGAATCAATATATTCGCATTCGCTATATTCAAAATTGCTTTCATTTTTTGTGATGTTCAACGCTCGATTAATAATTCTAAGCCTCTTGAGGGAGGATGACGAAAACGATACCACAATCTACAATATGCTTTTGAATAGACCCCGCTGATGAGGTACAGGCATTGTTTCAATTCCTAAACACTGGAGTTATAAGAAAGATAATCCCTCGTCAACCCCTTCGAGCCAAAGAAGTAGGAGTTTTTTTCTTCTCACAAAAAATTAAAACCCTTAATCATAACCTGGGGCAGGGTAGTTCTCTCAGTTGATCCGAGTGCACAGCGAATGACATCAAAAGAAGTCCTCTTGAAACAAAAGACAGTGATGGTTCCGAACAATCATAAAGACAGGAAGTCATCATTTTGCTGAAATAAACGCCCAATAAGTCAAAACCTATGAAGGAGACTTACAAAATTAGGGCATCCCGCTGACTGTAAATACAAAAAGAAACAGTTCAGGAAAAAAATAGGGATAACGAAATCAAAAAAAAAAGAGAAGAAAGAGGTCCTACAAACCCTCAACAAAAGATGACGGCCTATTCAAAATAAACTGTCAATATCTGAACCGTCACCGGAATATCAGAGCAAAGACTCAAACACGATCTAATGCACGATTAACTGAGTTTAGGATCGAAGAACATCACGAAGAGCAGGTGGGTACAAATACTTTGAGCCTTTATCCTTTGTTTCTTAAACCGTGAACCAGGCCACGTTACAACCTTTAAAAGTCCTAGCTGAAGCATGGGTTAGTTCGAAAGCATACTGATACCAAAGGTATCCTGACTCCTTAAGGCTTGCGGTAAAATAACGAGTTGACATCACATTTTACAAATTTGCTTGTTTTATGAAAAAAATGCACTTTCAAAAAACTTTAAGACAGACATAAGCTTTGCATTTTTAACATAACTTTGTTTGCATATGACTTTTTGTTTGAACAGCATAGAAGTTCGCACGAAGAATATCTAATGAACGAAAGCACCTCCAATCAAGGGGCATGGCATGATCATTGTCCATCATCTAGGGCAGTTAAGTCAAGATTCGGAGAATCTCTCAAAAGGCCAACCAGCTTGGGGCAAATCTCCATCTGGATCACTTGGGGAATTGGACGATCAAACAAAGATCTTCTGGTGGTATGGTAACACTGCAATACTGACAGTGACAACTTCCTGTATCCTAAGAGTATGGACATAGTCGAAAAAATACTACGCATAATCAAAGACCCGCTAGGTTGACACACCTAGGCAAAAATAAGGGCTTCCCGGCGAACCAAAAGGGTTCGGGCAAAAATAAGGGATGAAAATAAAAAAATCTGTACACCCGGCAAGTCGAAAACCTGAAAAGGAGGCTTGGGCAAAAATGGGTATCCCGGTGGATTGAAAACCCGAAAGAGCGGTCCAGGCAAAAGTTAGGGATCAAAGCGTACGACTACGTCCCATCATCTCGTCACTTGCCTACCAGAAGAAGATTTGTCAATCAGCAGTCATCAAGCACCTCCACGGGTATCTTCTCCCACAGAAACAGGGGCAATAAGAATTGTCTGAACGATCTAGTTGCTCTGTCCACCAAGGTACCAAGGTAAGTTCAGCTGAAGAACATGACCAAGTTACCTCCATTCCCCGCAGAGTAAGGACAGGATTCAGCAATACTCCTCCCGAGCAGAGTTGGTCTCCCAGTAGCCCTAAAAGGGCACAGTATCTCCAGCAAGTCTGCAATACTCTCCCCAAGCAGAGTTGGTCTACCATCAGTCCTGGAAAAGTCGGGTATCCCCAAAAGATCTTAATATTCCCTAGCAGAATATACAGATGTCCTCAACAAGCATCCCCGGCGTTCTTAATATTCCTCGACAGAATATAAGAATGTTCCCCGGCGGAATACAGACACCCCAGTGGAGCCATTTCCCCAGTGCAGTCCAAAAAGGTTCCCCAGGAGAGTTGAACCATCTCCCCAGTAGATTCTGGAAGCTTATCCCCTGCAGAGTACAAATGAATCTCCCCAACCATATTCAAAGGTTATTCCCCACCAGAGTCTAACTGGGTTATTCTCAGCAAATTGCAACGGAAAGATTGTCCCCAGCGGAGTTCATCAAAATCCCCAACAGAGCTTATCAACAGAGTCCTCAGCGGAGTTATCGTTAAAATCTCAGTGAAGTACCTCTTCCCCACAGAGTAATTCCCCATAGAGTAATCTCTTCACCAGGTTTATTCCCCAATGGAGTCATCTTCTCCTACAGGTTTATTCTTGCAATCATCTTCGTGCATCATCCCCAGTGGAAACGAAGAATTCAACCAGACTCTTCAATATCATCCCAGGATTTAACAAACTCCCCGGCATTTGTTAAGGATTTATTTTCCCAGACGAAAATACATTCATAAACATATCACATTTCACGTCTCCTATTTACATACATGATAAAGTGCATACGACACGACCTCATTTATTCTGGAGAATATCATGACATCATGCATCTCATACATCATGACATTGCATACAACTAACTTTTTACCTTTTCAGGAAAGATCGATCAACAGATAAAAGTCATTACCTTTTGGAGTAGCAGTCATCAAAGATTCCTTCATCATCCTGCTGAGGTAGTAATCGTCCATGATTCCTTCACCATTCCTGCTGAGGTAGTAATCGTCCAAGATTCTTTCACCATTCCTGCTGAGGTAGTAATCGTCCAAGATTCCTTCACCATTCCTTTTGAGGTAGTAATCGTCCAAGATTCCTTCATCATCCCGTTGAGGTAGAAGTCGTCCAAGATTCCTTCACCATTCCTGCTGAGGTAGTAATCGTCCAAGATTCCTTCACCATTCCTGCTGAGGTAGTAATCGTCCAAGATTCCTTCACCATTCCTTTTGAGGTAGTAATCGTCCAAGATTCCTTCATCATCCCGTTGAGGTAGTAATCATCCAAGATTCCTTCATAATCCCGTTGAGGTAGTAATCGTTCTAGATTCCTTCATCATCCTATTGAGATAGTAATCATCCAAGATTCCTTCATCATCCCGTTGAGGTAGAAGTCACTCAAGATTCCTTCATCATCCCGTTGAGGTAGTAATCGTTCTAGATTCCTTCATCATCCTGCTGAGGTAGTAATCGTCCTAGATTCCTTCATCATTCTGCTGAGATAGTAATCGTCCTAGATTCCTTCATCATCCTGCTGAGGTAGTAATCGTCCCAAATTCCTTCATCATCCTGTTGAGGTAGTAATCGTCCCAGATTCCTTCATCATCTTGCTGAGGTAGTAATCGTCCCAGATTCCTTCATCATCCTGCTGAGGTAGTAATCGTCCAAGATTCCTTCACCAGTCTTGCTGAGGTAGTAATTGTCCAAGATTCCTTCACCATTCCTGCTGAGGTAGTAATCGTCCAAGATTCCTTCACCAGTCCTGCTGAGGTAGTAATCGTCCCAGATTCCTTCATCATCCTACTGAGGTAGTAATCGTCCCAGATTCCTTCATCATCCTGCTGAGGTAGTAATCGTCCCAGATTCCTTCATCATCCTGCTGAGGTAGTAATCGTCCCAGATTCCTTCATCATCTATTTGGAGTAGCAATCGTCTCAGATTCCTTCATCACATCATTATCAAAAAACCTCCTCTGGTCCAGTTAAATCGATTCCTAAAGATTTTTCTGAAGCCAATCAATGGAGACAAGACCCGTTAAATCAATTCCTAAAGATTTTTTTGGTGAACACCCGTCAACAAAGACAAAACTATCCATTATATCTCCAGATGGCATCTATAAGCCCATTACCCGACAAGATTCTGTCACATCTCCAGATGGCATCTATAAGCCCATCCTCCTATCCATCATCTCTCCAAATGGCATCTGTAAGCCCATTCCCGACATCACATTGCTGATACTACACCATGTGAGTGCAAATTTCTGGGCACTCTAGTGTTCAATCATCTTCCACCTTCGGATTACGAAAGGCACGCAAGCCAATCTACATCCTCAGGTTTAAGAAGATTGAACAGGGGCAACTGTTGTACCCCAAAATTTGCCCTCTCATATTTCTCAAAACATTTCAAGAAAAATTCACAAGTCCAACCCGGCACGTCATATTCAGGTGTTCTTTCACCAAGATATCTCTGATAACGTATTCTAAAATTCAGGTTCGGCTCAAGAGTTAATTCTTTAAATAAGGTATCCAAATGTGTGAGTTTTCTCGAAGAAATATGGTGAAAAATATGCTGAAAGTGCAGTTTTTACGCGCTAAAAAATTCATAACTTGAAGATCGTGGTTCGTTTTGACCCCGTTCTGGTGGCCAAAATTCCGTCTTGACATTATCTACGTTTTCATCTCTCATGGCTGGAAGCCAATTTCGATCAGAAGATCTTCAAAAATGTGGATTTATCAAGTATTTTCATACAGAAAATTTGTGATAGAAGTTTATTTGCGTCATGTTCAGAAAATCATAACTTGGTCGATTTTCATCGTATCGAGCTGGTTCTGGCGCCAAAATTTCACAAATTGAGTTGGCTACATATTCACAGAAGGTATTGAGTTCAAACGGTATTCAAAAGGCCTTCGTTTTTTGCTCAGAGTTCGTGACAGGCCGAAAATCCTAAATGCTGAATATCATTTCATCTGGGCCAAAACTTCGAAAATTCATAACTCGGTCAATTTTTATCGGATTAGGCTCATATTTTTAAACAAGGTCACTGACTCAAATATCTACAACTTTTCTTCAAAAGTCGAGACCGAATTATGCTCCGATCGATACCAGTTTTTTATTGAAGAACGTGTCAGAGTCGACACTAGAGCCCAAAATAAGTTTGTCTGGGCTGAAACTTCAAAAATTCATAACTAATTCACCGTTTATCCGATTGAGCCAATTTTCGGACAGGAGTTAGTTCTCGATGTCGGCTACATTTTGTTTTCACATTTCAACTTCAAAAATTGCATTTAAGTCCCTGCGATTTAGCCTGGAAAGTGACGAACTCAAATGAACATTGGAGGCCCAATTGCACATTCAAAGCCCATTTTCTTTACCCTAATTTCCATTATATAATCACATTCTTTTCACACAAACAAGGGGAGAGAAAGAGAAAAAAAACCTTGCCACAACACTGTCAGAATATCAAATTCTTTCAAGAACCCTAAAACCTTGAAATCCTTATTACAAATCTCTCTCTCACTACAAACAAGCCATCCAAATTACAAACCAACATCTCACTACAAACAAGCCATCTCAGTTACAAACCAACATCTTACTACTTCTTCAGTAAGGGTAAGGCTGGCTTGATCTCCATGATCAAAAGGGCATAAAAGCATTCATGTCACTACTTTTCCAGTAAGGGTAAGGTTGATTTGATCTCCATGATCAAAAGGATATAATCATTCATACATGCCATGTTGGCCTAAACATTAATTTTCTTCATATATTGGCTTTATTTGTATTTTATGATATATAGTAATTTATTTAATGTGTTCATGAGATTCAACACTGCAGATTTAGACAGGATCCTATGCAGGTTCATTAAGGAACGTTGAGGCCAAAACACAAATGGCCAAAA
Source organism: Vicia faba (assembly GCA_948472305.1). Taxonomy (NCBI): domain Eukaryota; kingdom Viridiplantae; phylum Streptophyta; class Magnoliopsida; order Fabales; family Fabaceae; genus Vicia; species Vicia faba. The sequence continues at coordinate 1,213,553,339 of OX451738.1, read as the reverse complement.
GACAAAAGCCAAATGGACAAAACATAACAGTTTACGCATGACACTAATACATGGCGAGACAGACATCCTGAGAAGGTTAAGGAACGTTGAGACCAGAACACAAATGGCCAAAAGGCAGAACACAAATGGCCAAAAGCCAAAACACAAATGCCCAAAACAAAACAGTTTACACATGACGCCAATAGCTGTTTCACCCCTCCAATCAGGCTCGTATACTCCTAAACTCTCTCTCTATTTTTATTATTTTCCTTTAATTAATTAATCGTTATTCTTTTTATTAATCACTAACCAATTAACATTTTTTCCTAATAAAATCAAAAGCACAAAAAATATTTTATTTATTAAAATTAACTTCATCACTTTTATTTTTGTAAATAAATTAATTTAATCAATTTAGCTTTAATTAGATTTAACTTTTAATATTTTTTGCAATATTTAAAATCAATTTAGAATATTAGGTTTTTATTAGCATTAATTCAATTTATTTTATTTCTTTAAAAACTCAAAAATCCAAAAATATTTTCATTATTTAATTTAATTTAATTGTTCATTTAATTTAATTCCATTTAATTCAAAAATAACCAAAAAAATCACTTTCTTTCAAAAAAGGGTCAAACCCCCAAAAAATTCGTATCCGATTTAATTTCCCGCACGCGATCCATTTTTCCATATTATTGTACTTGCTTCCGGAATGTAATAACTTTAATTAGGACTTTATTTATTTATTACTTTATTTTACTTTCCGCAATTTAAATTAAAGGGTTTGTTTTTGGCGATGTAAATACCCGACGCCTTGTAATAACGTAGTTTTATTTTCCGCAACTATTAATTGCTAGATGTATGTTAATTAGGCTATGCATGACAAGACTTATTCTTAAAATAAAATCAATCGTAGCTCACCATAACATGTATAAAGATAACATAAACTGAAACTCGACACACTCGCACATGCCACTCTTAGGGTACGCCTCACTTAGTTGTCTCGACGTGGTCATTGAGTATAGGGTGTTTTAGAGGTCGCCCTCTTGTCCAAAGATCATAAGTTGCCTCGGAACGGTTGCCTCGATAAAAAATGATCTAAGACATTAGGGTTACCGCTAAGGCGTCCTACTATTGCTTTGGTGACCACACATGTCCCATTAATCGAATTGACCCGAAACTCCAACGACGGTGCTACCTACTCCTCAATAGTGGGATAGCGCTGTCTAAAGGACATTTACACATCTTAATTTCTTTTGAGTAGGTAGAGGTTCTCAGGTACTTGCTCTTTCAAAACAAAAAAATACTTTTCGCACTTACACTCTTTTCAAACAAAAGTTTTCAAACAACACTTCATACACTCTCGAGGACAGATACAAGAGTTAAATCGAAGTTTTCAAACAAACTTTTTTCAAAACCCACAAACACAAGAAAAGCAAAAACATTTTGAAAACATAGTGAGCAAGTACCTAAGAGCCCGTGGATAACCATGGATAGAAAGGGTGTTAATACCTTCCCTTTCTATAATCTACCTCCCGAACCGAGAAACATCTCGAAAAGGAATTTTGCTGTATTTTTGTTCTTTCCTTGTTGGAGAAAATAAAAGACGGTGGCGACTCTTGCTTACCGCGACATTTCACGAACCAGCATTCCAAAACAGTCAGTTCTATTTCCACCGATCACAACAACTAAATTGAATTTGTACAAGAATTGAAATAAATAATGTACAAAATGAATAAATGTACAAATATGTGAAATGTAAAATAAATGGATTTTTGTTTGGATTTTTTAGAGAAAAGGGAATTTGTTTTAACCTAATTAATTAAAAGAAAATTATTAATTAAAATAATAAAAGTAAACCTAATTTTACTAGGAAAAGATAATTAAATAAAACCATAAATCTAATAATTGATTAAAAAAGAAATTAAGTTTAAGAAAAGTATTTTTTTTTGTATTTTTGTCTTGAAAATAATTTATAGTATTATAAAATATTTTTGTCCTTTTTATATTAAAATAATATATTTTAATTGGTGTGAAAGAAAATAAATAATAATCTAGTTTTAATTAAATTTACAAGAATAATTAGTAAAATAAATAAAGTATGGTTAAATAAAATATTTTTTTGTGAGGAAAAATAAATAAACTATGTTAAAATATAAATCTACTATTTTTATATTTTTTATGATTTTTTAATATTAGAAAAATATTTAAGAAAATAAATAAAATGGAAATAAGAAAAGAAAATAAAAACTGAGTAAGGGGTATGAAATGAAACAGGGGGGTTAGAGATAAGAAAAAAACAAAAAGGCCCAGAGGGAGGCCCAGCGCCTGCCAAAAAGAAAAGATTAGAATTGCAAAAAATGTGAAAAAAACCAAAAGGGTACCACTGGGGCTCGAACCCATGTCCCTTTGGTTACAGGCGCGCGCTTCTACCACTAGGGTGGCTATACATCCATTTATATAAATCAAAAAATAAATACATAAGGCAAACAAGTTCCTGAGGCCAACTTCATCTTCAACCTCACGCCCAGCCAGAACCTCTGTAACTTGTTCAAATCTCAACAAAAATGAAAACTATAAACATGAAACTTGTAGCAAATTTCCTCACGGTTTCAGAAATGTAAAGCATTAAAACTATAGCTCAAAGATAAACATGCATTTTAATGGCCCTATTATGAACCCTAAAAATCTCAGAAAATTCAATCTTAAAATTCTCTAAGCTCAGGCAAAATTAATGGAAACTATGGACATGGTTAGCTTTAGGGCAATGATATCTACATGTTTCATTCACAAATAAATCATTGATGATGCCCGTATGAAGAGTTCCAAAGTTAGAAAACTTACCTTGCAAGAGGGTATCAGGTTTGAAGTTTGAGCATCTTTCAAGGAGTTCCAACGATTGGGTTAGCTTCCTCAAGTTCCCAGGAAGCTAATAGGATGCTTAGCTTGAGTTGAAAGTACCTGAAGAGTTCTGGAGAAGTGTAAGTGCAAAGCTCTGTTTGAAAATGGAGGATGGTATTAATAGTGTTACAGTTCTGTAACAGGGTGTGGGATCAGTTCTAAATAATGTTTAGAAGCTTTAGGAACCAAAAGGCTTGAAAACGCACGAGGGACTTATGAGTTTCAAGTTTTTGGTCAGTTTATATGAAAATGGAGATATGAGATGTGATTCTAAGCTCTTGGTGTTTTTAGGGGTCAAGCATTCGTGTGTTTTGTGGAAAATGGTTTGTATATCTATAAGCAAAAGGATTGGAGTGGTTTAGACAATCAGAAGTACAAGTTTTCAGCTAATTGCTAGGTTACTTGATTTTCAAGAAAAGAGGGAAACCAAGTTTCAATGTGTAGTACAAGCACGGGCTGGGTGATTGTAAGTGTCTAACAAGTTACTTATGGGTTATGGGACTTGTATGATCAGAAGAGAACAAGTGCAAGGCTCAAGAACGAGTTTTGTGTAAAAAAAAGCACTTTATCAAAATGGCAATGTACACTTTCTTCCCAAAATGGACATAAAGCATGGCCTTGCATTGAATGCTTGAAATGAGACCTCTAACAGATGTGCAAGCAATTAATTATGGAGTTCCTAAAAAGTTTGAGGCCTGCAAAGTAGAGTTTATGCAGCATAACTTTGAATTTGAATTTTGTTCATCACAAAATGCCTTGTAATTCAAGCGATAAAACTCTAACTTCATCTCTTCGATTCTCCATACTCAAGAATGATCTCAAGGAGTTCTTGGACATTTTGGAAATCTTGTAATGTGATCTACAACCCATATTTTAATTTCTTTTGAATATTCCCCTTGGAACTATATGAAAAAGTTCCATGAAGTTGGGTCAAAATCCTGACCAAATTAGGGCAAAATTTCACTAAGTGTTTTGTTTCATGACCATGTATTCTTAAAATTATAACTTGAGATCCAAGAACTTTTGGAAGAAGTTGTCTGAAGAAAAATTGTATATTTCATGTATATCTACAACTTTCATGTTGGAAGTTTCTTTTGAATCAGCTTGCATCATGGTGAAACTTTTGCTCAAAGTTATGAAAAATTAAGAAATTTCCAACACTTAGAAAAATTTCTAAGTTTAGAAATTTTAACTTTTCAAAATGGAATTTAGAATTTTGGATTTCTTGATGAATAAGTTTTATATTTTGACATGTTTTGATGAATTGTGATCTTTGGCATTTGAATTTAATCAAAAAGTCAAAGTTTGACTTTTCAGTATACAGTTGACTTTTGATCAGTTGACTGAAAATTCATTTGTCAATCCTTTGAACTTGAGCAATGTTTTGAGCTATGCCATTATTTCAAAATTATGCAATTTAACTCTTGAGATCATGCCTTAAACCAATTGATCATTTGCTAGGTCAAAAAATCAAAAATTGCCATTTCCCAATCAAAACCCTAATTTTGACCATTTTGCTCTTTTGGAGATTTGATCAAATTTCTTGAGGAATTATGATCCAAACTTGATCAAATGATACATATGAGTTTAAAATTTTGACGTGGATAAAAAATTATGAAGTTTGACTGCAAATTGGCCGCAGTTGATTTTTTCCCCAATACAGTTGATTTTTAGGTCAATTGCTCAATTGACTGAGCAAAAGTGTTATCCAAAGCTTGAAACTTGACATGGGTAATCTTGAGGATCCATAATGATCCATGAAAGTCATATGGGGCGTTGGAAGTTCAAATATCCTTGTGCAATCTCAAACCCTAATTTTGGTCATCAGTGCTTAAGGAGGTGTCTTGAGCTGATCAAACCCTAGTGCAGTCTTGAGCCAAAGGAGATCTTGTAAGCAAATTCTTGATAAGTGAGAGGGAAAATTTTGGGGTACAACAGTTATAGAAGGTAAAGAACACAGAGTGTGACTCGTCCTTGTGTCTTAAGAACTTTACCCATGTCCATCTGCTATAGTCATCTACGATCACTAATCCATACTTCTTGCCACTAATGGATGCAGTTTTCACTGGTCCAAATAGATCTATATACAGAAGTTCTAATGGTCTAGAGGTAGAAACAAATTTTTTTGCTTTGAAAGAGGGTTTTGCAAACTTTCCTTTTTTACATGCTTCACACAGAGCATCTGAGCTAAACTTCAGGTTAGGAAGTTCTCTGACAAGATTAAGTTTGTTAATCTGAGATATTATTCTCATACTAACATGCCCAATCATTTGTGCCAGACCCATTGTTCATCGTTAACAGACATTAGGCATTTTATATTCTGAATTTTTAGTTCAGAAAGTTTTATTTTGTAAATGTTGTTCTTTCTATTTCCATTAAAGATGATAGATCCATCTTTCTGACTAACTGCTTTACAGGACTTTTGATTAAAGATTATTTCATAACCATCATCACTTAATTGACTTATGGATAATAGGTTATGCATTAATCCATATACTAACAAAACATTAGCTATAGAAGGAAGTGTAGTTACCAATAGTTTCAGAGCCAATAATCTTTCCTTTCTGATTTCCTCCTAAACCAAAATAGGTTCCATATTTAAGCTTCAGGCTTTGGAACATATGCTTTCTTCCCGTCATATGTCGAGAGCATCCAGAGTCCAGGTACCAAGATTGGTGTTTTAATTTTGCTGTTAAAGACATCTGCAACATAAACAATTTTATCCTTAGGTACCCATATCTTTTTGGGTCCTTATTTGTTACCGTTACAAAAATTCTGTTTGAATTTAGGTTTAGCAGAAAAAGTATTACTAGTATACTTTATGTCACGCGTATACCCGTAAGTGAAGTGAGAATAAAGGGGTGTGTGTTTTATGACCATATCCTTAACTTTCTTAGGTTGAGATACTTTACCCTTATATCATATCCTTTTCTGCAATTTCTGCTAACTCCATAGATCATTGAAGCCATCTTTCTCCTATCTATATTTTTAGCTAGAAATTTTTGAAAGCTATGATCATATTCTTTTATGATTCTATCAGAGTTACTAGAAACTTTTGAAACAATTTCTTTCTGAGCTTTTTGTAATTTATTTTTAATAACATAATTTTCATTTTCAAGTTTAAAAATGGTTTCTTTTAGCTCAGAGTTTTTTGTTTTAAGTTTCTTAGTTTCTTTAGAGTCAGATACTAGATCCTTTTTTAGGTTCTTGATTTTGACTCGAAGTTGCTGATATCTTTCAAGAATTTCTAATAGACTTTCTTCTAATTGAGATCTAGAAAAGTTAGAGAATACCTCTTCTACCTATGAGTCTGATTCTGATTCAGATGATCCAGTGTCATCTGATACGTTGGCCTTTAAGACTATGTTGGCTCTTTCATCTTCTGATTCTGTTTCAGCTTCATAAGATTCCGAGTCATCCCATGTTGCCATGAGTTCTTTCTTATTTTCTTTAAAGAACTTCTTTTTAGGTTTTTCTTTTTGAAGATTCAGACATTCGCTTTAGTAATGACCTTGTTCATTGCATTCGTAGCAAACAATATCTCTGTTACTTGATTTTCTATATCCAGAAGATGGTTCAAAAATGATTCCCTGTTCTTATGGAAGTTCTGAACTTCCTCTGCCCATGCTTCCACAACTGATTGACTCTTCTGGAGAGAAGAGATAGTTCGTCTTCTTCTGACGAGGATCCACCAGAGTTTTCTTCTTTTGCCTGCAAAACTTCAGGTTCATATTTTTTATTATATTTAAGAGGTAGAGACTTACCTTGCTTCTGGGGCTCATCTTCTTCTAGTTCTATCTCATGACTTCTCAGGGAGCTGATAAGTTCTTCAAGAGATATTTTGTTCAGATCTTTGGCTAGTTTTAGGGATGTGACCATGGGTCTCCATTTCTTGGGTAAAGTTCTGATGATTTTTTTACATGATCTGCAGTTGAGTACCCTTTATCCAGAACTTTTAGTCCAGCAACCATAATTTGAAATCATGAGAACATTGTTTCAATCGTTTCATCTTCTTCCATTTTGAAAGCTTTATACTTCTGAATGAGAGCAAGAGCTTTGGTTTCTTCGACTTGTGTGTTGCCTTCATGCGTCATTCTCAAGGATTCAAACATGTGTTTTGTTGATTCTCTGTTTGTGATCTTCTCATACTCTGTGTACAAGATAGCACTCAAGAGAATTGTTCTGGCTTTGTGATTATTTCTAAATTCTCTCTTTTGATGATCTGTCACTCTTTTATGTCGATCTTTTGACCGCTTTCGTCAATTGGATGTATGTACCCATCAGTCACCATATCCCAGAGATCAGCATCATGAGCTAGAAAGAAACTTTTGATTTTGTCTTTCCAGTAATCAAAGTTTTCACCATCAAAGATTAGATACCAGTCGGTGATTCTGTCTTTCTCATCATTATAATCATTGTTGATGTTCTGACTTGGTCCCTGTGATACGGTGGGAGAACTGACTAGAGGTTTTGTGTTTGTGTTCGCAATTATTTCGGTTTAGCAAGAGTCGTCACCAACTTTTTATTTTATCCAAAGGAAAGGTCAAAAAGCACAGGAAAGACCTTTGAGATGTTTTCTTGGGTTCGAGGGGTAGATTGTGAAAAGGGAAGGTGCAAGCACCCTTTTCATCCATGGTTTTCCATGGGCTCTTAGTTACTTGTTTAGATCACTTGCTTTTGCTTTTCAATTGTTTGAAATGGTGCTTTGTGTGTTGTTTTTGAAAATGCTTTGAAAAAGAGGCCATCATTGTGGCAACCTTTGTAATGATTCTTGTTTGAATATATACAAAGGTGTTTGTCTTTTGAAAAGATATTTCATTGTTTGAAAGTTTGATTTGGGAAATGTTTTGAAATTGTGTTGTGAGGTGTGTTTGAAAATAGCAAGGATGTTTTGTAAGTTTTGATCAAGTAACTAAGAGTTATTTACCCTATTTTACTCAAAGGTATTTCCTACACATTTTTAACCTTTTTGACAGTGTTGTTTTACCATTGCATTTGGTAAATAAACTTGTATGAGGATGTTAAACGGGACAGGCGTGGGTCATCGTATTGACCATGATAGCAATATTGCCAAGTATCTTTAGCAATTTTCCGAGGGACTAGATCATTTTGTATAGGCAACCAAGATAGTGTCATCGAGGGACTATGATCTTTTGTTTTGGTTTTGTTTTGCCAAAATACTCAACATGTATAACATAGCCAACTTTAAAGGCAATAAGTGGATGAAACCCTAGGGGTGCAAGTGTGCATTGTGTATTGATTTCAAGTCATTTATTCTTGGATTAGGTCATCTAGCGGTTGATTTTGAATCTTGCCATACACGCCTAATTACTATACAGTATATTGAAAGCAATAAATTGCGGGAATTAAAAGTCTAAGTTATTACAAAAGTATCCTGAGGATGGGGGTACAAATTATTACAAATGGGGATGAATCTCATAAGATAATAATGTCCAAATATTAAGTATTACAACCAAATCGAATTGTCGCAATTCAATGTAAAGTTATAACAAATGAAGAAATCAATAATATTATGAAATGCATGTATTTACTTAAAAATAAACAAATAAAAATCTATTCTAAAAAAGAAAGATTAAAATTTTTTTTTGTATGTATTTTTTTTATTAAATAATAAAAAAAGCTTAAAGGAAGTAAACTAATTAAATCAATTTAAAAGTTTTGTTTTTTAGTATTTTCATCATGTGTAATAATAAAAAGAAAAATGATTTAAATATAACTAATAAAAGAAACTAATTTATTTTACAAAAAAATGAAGTTTTAAATGTTAGTATATTATTTTAACACAAAGAAATAAAATAAATTAATTTGAATCAAAAATATTAAAAAAAACAAGTAAAATGGGCCTTAAGAGTTTGAAGCTTGTGAGGTCCAAATGAAAATAAAAAGAAGTGAGGTCAGAATGAAAAAGGGGGGGGGGGGGCTAGCAATGTGGGCTTAAAGGCTTTGGTTGGGACAGGCCCAATTGCTCAAGCTGCAACGTTTAGGGTTTGAACAATTTAGGGTTTGTGGCTTGTTGCACAGCGGCGCCGCTCTCTCGTTCTTCTCCTCTTCATCTTTCTCAGTCAACGGTTCTGATTTTCCCCTCACCCTATCCGTCGGAACACCGTCCTTAACTCTCTCATCTTCTCCTAACAATCCAAGGCTTTGGTTGTAAGACGGTATGGTTCATCTCCTTGATTTGAGTTTTACAGTTCGCTCATGTTTGCTTGCTTTTACAGTTTTTAACCTACGATTTTTATATGCCTAAAACATAGTATAGGGTTTGAGAAGCATACCTTGGGACTTTCTAGAAAAATGGAGAGGAAAAAGGAGATGGAGTTGGTGGCGTTCCTTGGTGGCTAGAGGCGGAGGAAGAGGTGATGGCCAAGCGTACTGATTTGTTGGTAACCCTTTTTGTTGATGATGATTATTCTGAAACTTTTGGTTGTTTCTTGATTTTGTCGATGATGACTATTCTGAAACTTTATTTCTTTTCCTCTATCTTGAATGTTGAATGTTGATGATGATTAACTGTTCTGAAACCTTGTTCTTTGTTCTTGATTGTTGAATGTTGATGATGATTAACTGTTCTGAAACCTTGTTCTTTGTTCTTGATTATTGAATGTTGATGATGATAACTGTTTTGAAACTGATTGTTGTTGCTTCTGAACCTCTTTCCTCTCTCTTGAATGTTGATGTTGATGATTAAATGTTTCTGAAACTTTGATAATGGTTTGTTGGTGATTGTTTATGTTCTGAAACTTATTTGAAAGTTTGTTGAACTTGAATGTTGGTTGATGTTTTTTGTTGCTGATGTTGCTTCTGAAACTCTTATTCTGCAAAATGAAAGTTTGGTTGATGGTGATTGTAGTTTGTTGGTTCACAGGGATTTGTGATTTGGGAATGTTCAGGCTTAGCTCTGTTTGGGAATTGGTGTACAGTTTGAGTTTATTTTCTGAGATTTGTTGGAATGTGATTTGTAATTGTTACACAGGTTTTGTGCAGGTTATACAATTTTGGTTTTGTTGAGGGTTTACATTTTAGATTTGGTTGTGCAGTTGGGATTTGGTTGTGTTGTTTCCTTATGCTAACAGGTTTTGACTGTTATTATAGTTTGTGCTATGCAGTTTGGCTTGTTTGCAGTTTGGCTAGGCTTGTTACAGTTGGTTTGCAGTTTGGCTAGCTTACAGTTTGGCTAGGCTTGTTACAGTTGGTTTGCAGTTTGGCTAGCTTGCAATTTGGCTAGGCTTTGCAGGTTTTGGAAGTTTGCTGCAGTTTTTTGTTTGAGAACTGTTGCAGGCTTGTGTGTTTTGGAGTTTGCTGCAATTTTTGTTTGAGAACTGTTGCAGGCTTGGCTTGGAGTTTGTTTGAAACTGATATGCTTGGCTGTTTGTTTGAAACTGTTTGCACAGGTTTGGGGTTTTGTGGTTTCAGGATGTGCAGTTTTACAGTTACAACTTATTATGGTTTTTGGGAGAGTTGTTTTGAACTGATATGCAGTTGTGGTTTGAAATTGTCATCAGTTTTGGAGTTTGTTGCAGTTTTGACACAAATGTTCTCTCTCCCTTTACCTTGTGTTGTTTTATGTCTTATATCCTTTTAGCTGTTTGTTTTGTAATCTTGTGACAGCCTTGCCCAACTGTACAATCTCAAAAGGTGATATCTTTCTCTCTTTCTCTCTCCATGATAAAGCACTTTTGCTTTTCCACCTTATTTTCTGAAAAGTTTGCCTTTTTACTGGAAAATGATGAAAAGTTATGACAAGCTTTTGGCTTGTGATTTGGTTTATCTCCTACCTTTTTCTTTTAGCCTGCTACCCTGCCGCATTGTGTACTTGCTGCATTTGTACAGTTTGCATCCAGTTGCTTTGTAACTCTGTTTGCTTTGTATGCAATGTTTTAGTTTTGTTTACAATGCTGTTTGGTTTAGTTGCAATGTTGTTTGGTTTGCTTTGTATGCTGCATTGCTTGCCTTTGTATGCTTTCTTTGTACAGCATGTCTTGCATCCAGTTTGGCGCCTTTGTTTAGCTTGCTTTGTACAGCATGTTTCAGTTTTCCTTGTAATGCAGTTTTGGCACCTTGCTATGTTTTTGAATAGATTGCTTTGTTTGCATTCTTCTTTTTGCAATTTTTATTTTTCTCTTTGTGAACCAAGAAGAGCAATCTTCTTGTGATTTGCAAAGAGGAAAATAAAAACATGATGAACAATAGCACTTCTGATTCTAGACGGAAAACTTTAATGATGAATTTTTTCCTTTCTTTTTTTGTTTGAAAATTTAATTAACTGTACTAATCCTGTTTTCTTTGTCTTTTTCATGTGAGCACAAATTGGGTGATAGAGGAAGCAGAGGAAGCAGGAGACTTTGAGCATGGGAGCAATGGATTAGACTTAGATTTTTTCTTTGAGAGATTTTTCATTTAATTGTAATAATTTATTCTTCAAGTACTATAAGCTGTAAAACTTAAAGCACATGAAATAATAAATTATTTTTTGTAACATCATTTGAAATAAATGAAAAAGTCTTTATCCAATAAAACTCTTCTACTGTCAATAACTTGCAACTCTTTCTCTGCATCTTCACTTAATCCTTTAAGATTCTCAGATAAAAATAATTGAAATTGCATTCCAATAATTTCAATACAGATAACTTAAACTTTAAGTAATCCAATAACTTTGCAATCTTGTAACCTTGCAACAGCATTCCAATCAAAATACGCATTGGGCATTCCAATAAACAAGCAAAAATTTCATTCCATTAACAAGCAGACGTTTCATTCCATTAACAAGCAGATGTCTTATTCCATTAACAAGCAGATGTCGTATTCCATTAACAAGCGAACGTTTCATTCCATTAACAAGAAGATGTCTTAACAGACGCACATTATCTGGTTAACCTGGATCCGACAAAAAACTTGAATGTTCCAAATGACATTCTCAGCTCCTATCTCTTATCCCAGATAATCAGGCCTTGAGAATAACCAATAACCTTTCAGCAAACTCGAAAAAGTGTGAAAACATGTGACATTTAATTGAATTTCTGAGAATTCAGTTTCTTCTGGGAAATGTGAGAGTAACCTTAATTCTTGATCTACTGCCAAAGAAAAGTCTGTTTGATCGATCCATGAGCCAAGTCTTTGAAAATCTGAGAAAAACCCTAGGGTTGTGATTTCTTGTGAAAAAGGGAGGGCAAATTTTGGGGTACAACAGATGCCCCTGTTCAATCTTCTTGAACCTGAAGAGTTAGATCGACGAGTTTGCCGTTCGCGACTCGAAGGTAAAAGATGATTGGACACTAGAGTGCCCATAAATTTGCACTCGTCAAAGCATAGTTGAGGGAATGGGCTTAAATATGCCATTTGGAGATGTGACAGAAACTTGTCGGAGATGGGTTTAAAGATGCCATCCAAGAATGTTTATGGAATTGTATGTTGGAGGTGAAAGAATGAGTATCAGAAAGGCATCCATGTTTGGAACGTCTCTGAACTAGGGGTCTGAATAAGCAATAGATTAACATCCATGTTTGGTGCATCCGTAAACTATTTTCAAGAGGCTGAATCTGAACAAGCGATAGATTAACATCCATGTTTGGAAGCACCCGTAAATTATTTTCATGATCCTTGAGTTTGAACAAGCAATAGATTAGCATCCATGTTTGGAGCGTCCGTAAACTGTTTTCAAGAGGCTGAATCTGAACAAGCGATAGATTAACATCCATGTTTGGAAGCACCCGTAAACTCTTTTCATGATCCTTGAGTTTGAACAAGCAATAGATTAGCATCCATGTTTGGAGCGTCCGTAAACTGTTTTCAAGAGGATGAATCTGAACAAGCAATAGATTAACATCCATGTTTGGAAGCACCCGTAAACTGTTTTCATGATCCTTGAGTTTGAACAAGCGATAAATTAACATCCATGTTTGGAGCATCCGTAAACTGTTTTCAATGAGCTGAATCTGAACAAGCGATAGATTAGCATCCATGTTTGGAGCGTCCGTAAACTGTTTTCATGATTCTGGAGTTGAACAAGCAATAGATTAACATCCATGTTTGGAGCATCCGTAAACTATTTTCAATGAGCTGAATCTGAACAAGCGATAGATTAACATCCATGTTTGGAAGCATCTGTAAACTGTTTTCATGATCCTTGAAGTCGAAGCTTGCTAATCTTATCCTGAAAAGGGTAAAATATTAGCTGAAACACAAAGTTATGTTGCATGAAATGTATGATGCAATATATGTGTTTTATCAATGTTAATGATATATGAATGCAATGTATGCGCATGTATGCTGATTAGTCGTCTTGCTGAGGAAGATAAATCCTGGATAGTTGGAGATAATAAAATCTTTGACCGCTGTCGGGGAAAATAAATCATGGCCCACTGTTGAAGAGTATGTGTGTCTTCAAGCTTTTCTTAGAATACTTCCACCGGGGATTCCTGTTTTATTGTTTGAGGAGAACTCTGCTGGGGAATATTTGAAAACTCTGTGGGGAATTGAGAATGAGAATCTTCATTCTACTAGGGGAATTTGTGCTGAGGAGTTAAGAACGAGAATCTTCGATCTGCAGGGGATTAAAAACTCTGACAAATTTATGCTGAGAGTAAAGAAGGTTCTGGTCAACTTCACTGGAGAATCAAGGATGAGAATCTTGATTTTGTTGGGGAGTAAAAACTCTATGGGGAAAGCTTATTCTTGTTCGGAAGAAGTTTAGGAGTTTAGGTTGTATGTCGCTTTGAGAATGAGAATCTTCATTCTATCGGGAATATCAGAAACTCGGGTTGTATGCCACTTTGAGAATGAGAATCTTCATTCTGTCGGGAATATCAGAAACTCAGGTTGTATGCCACTTTGAGAATGAGAATCTTCATTCTGTCGGGAATATCAGGAATTCAGGTTATATGCCACTTTGAGAATGAGAATCTTCATTCTGTCGGGAATATCAGGAATTCGGGTTATATGCCACTTTGAGAATGAGAATCTTCATTCTGTCGGGAATATCAGGAATTCAGGTTGTATGCCACTTTGAGAATGAGAATCTTCATTCTGTCGGGAATATCAGGAATTCGGGTTATATGCCACTTTGAGAATGAGAATATTCATTTTGTCGGGAATATCAGGAATTCAGGTTGTATGCCACTTTACTGGGGAAGCAAGAATGAGAATCTTCATTCAGGTGTTTGGGTCAGGAGGTTGGGTGTATACCAATCTACTGGGGAAGAAAGAATGAGAATCTTCATTCAGGCGTTTGGGTCAGGAGGTTGGGTGTATGCCAATCTACTGGGGTTTCAAGAATGAGAATCTTCATTCAGGTGTTTGGGTCAGGAGGTTGGGTGTATGCCAATCTACTGGGGAGGCAAGAATGAGAATCTTCATTCAGGCGTTTGGGTCAGGAGGTTGGGTGTATGCCAATCTACTGGGGTTTCAAGAATGAGAATCTTCATTCTGTTAACGGTATCAGGAGCTTGGGAGTATGCCAATCTACTGAGGTTTCAAGAGTGAGAATCTTCATTCTATTAACGGTATCAGGAGCTTGGGAGTATGCCAATCTTCTGAGGTTTTAAGGATGATGATCTTTATTATGTTAACGGTAAACTGTTATCTGGTCAACGTCCAGGTTTCACAGTGTTGTATTGCTATCTGGTCAACATCTAGGTTTCATAATACCTTACTTCCTATCTGGTCAACGTACAGTCTTCAGAAGAAAATCAAATGGTTATCCGGTCAATATCCGGGTTTGCCTTTTGATCTTAGGGCCTACTAATATCCGGTTGAATCTGGGCTTCAAAGTAATTGGCCGAGTAAACTGTTATTTGGTCAACGTCCAAGTTTCACAGTATACCTTACTGTTATCTGGTCAACGTACAGGTTTCACAGTCTTGCATCGTTATCTGGTCAACGTCCAGGCTTCACGATATGAATTTTGGTGAGAAATTGATCGCATCCTTCCTGAAAGGTAATGGTTAGTGGCATATATCAAACAATGACGTTCTCAAAATAAATGAGATTGTGTTGTATGATGTCTCGATGTACGGATGTGTAATGCTTTTCAAGACAACCTCTTGCTGGGGAAAATAAATCCTGAACTGGTGATGGAGAAAAGAGTTGGATTCTTCGTCTCTGATAGTGAAAAATCTAGAAGTGAATCAAAATAAATCGTTGAGAGATTTATCTAAAACAGCAAAACCCGGAATATCTTCCACTGGAATAAGAATCAGGGAGATCTTAGTGCCGATCTGACTGAACCAGAGAAGGTCTTGGATTAATTTTGACTCAACCGGATGATGAAGGAATCTTTGATGACTGCTACTCTAAAAGGTAATGAAGGGATCTGTGACGACTGCTGATCAATCTGCATATGTTATGAATGTTGTTGAAATGTAATTTTGTTTTGGAGAATAAATCCTTGACAAGTGTTGGGGAAATAAACCCATGACTGCTGGTCTGCTAGAGAAGTGATGAACTTCTCGAGGATTCTTGAATTTCTTTTCAGAAGGATTTTGGAGAGATTCATCATTGCCCCTAGTATCAAATGTTTGTGGCACTGCCAGGAAATTTGGAATGTACGCAACCCTTTGATGAGATTGACGTTCAATGCCCCAAGTGATGGAGATGGAGACTTGCCCCAGGTTACTCTGCAATTGAGAGATTTCTTGAAATCTTGAGTGGACTGCCCCAGGTTTACTGGACTTTTGAGAGACTTCTTGAAATCTTGACTGGACTGCCTCAGGTTTACTGGAATTTGCCATGTCAGGTCCCCTTTGTTGATAGGAGATTTTTGCAATGAAAGTGTCATTCCACTTGAAGTGATTTTGTTCACTGAGAGAGCTTTCGTTCATCGGAACATTCACTGTTTGAATTTCTTTGCTGTCAAACAAATAGCCATATGCAAACGATGATATTCAAATAATGCAAAGTTTATGCTTGTCTTGAAATTTTGAAAAATGTGTTTTTTAGCAGAAACTTTTTATAAGAAAAATTCAACTCAAGATTTAGAGCAAAGCCTTACAGGAGTCAAGATACCTTTTGTAACAGTATGCTTTCGAACTAACCCATGCTTTAATTAGGATTTTTGAAGGGTTGTAACGTGGCTTAGGTCACGGTTTAAGAAACAAAGGATAAAGGCTCAAAGTATATTTGTACCCACCCGCTCTTCGTGATGTTCTTCAATCCTAAACTCAGTTAATTGTGCGTTTGAACTCCAAATGAGTCTGGAACGACGTTTTTGGTGATGGTTCACACAAGTTGAATTTGTTGGAAGGCAGTCATTTTTTGCAACATTTTTCATGTTGTTGAGGATTTGTAGTGACCTCTTTCTTTTGATTTATTTATCCCTAATTTTTGCCTGACTGTTCTTTTTTTCCGAGATTACAGTCAGCGGGATGCCCCAACTTTCTTAAGCCTCCTTTGTAGGTTTTAGCTCAACGGGCTTTTCTTTTTGAGAGATAATGACTTCCTATGAGATAAAGAAACATCACTGTCTTTTGATTCCAAAGGAATGTTTTTGATGTCGTTCATCGTATTACAGGATGAGAGTTTGCGACTTTAACACGCGTTTGAATTAACTGAGAGAATACCCTGCCCCAGGTTTGATTAAAGGTTTCAATTTGTGTTTAAAACAGAAAACTTCTACTTTTTTGGCTCGAAGGGGTTGACTAGGGATTATCTTCCTTATAACTCAAGTGTTTAGGATTTTAAAGAAACGCATGTACATCATCAGCAAGGTCTGTCCAAAAGCATACTGTATGAGATTACGACATTGTTTTCGTCATCCTCCCTCTAAAGGCTTGTAACTTTTAGCAAGAGTTAAATGTCATAAAGAAAGCAGAAAGCATAGTTCAAGAATAGTGAAAACGAATGGATGAATTCAAGACAAACATATGCAATGCATTAATGAAACAGAGTTTGACATCAACAAATAATTGTTTGAATAATAAAAGAAATTACAACTTGAAAATTCAAATGAAACCAAAGCCTCTTAGTCTGAACTTGTCACTTTAGGTGGAGAACCCTCAGCGGAAGATTTTCATCTGGCCATCTTGTGTGAACTCCAGCGTTGTTTCTTTAACCATATCTTGAATTTTGTTTCTCAATGTCCAACAGCCATCGGTGTCATGTCCAGGACTGTTGGAATGATATGCATATCTCGCATTTGGATTGTACCCGGGCGCGGCTGTGTTGAGACGCCGAGGGGGGTCCTTTAGTACAATCAGCTGGACTTCCAACAAGCGTTGCAGCACTTGGGATAATGCCATGTTAATCTCAATGAAGTGTTTTTCAGATGTATTTTTCTTACGCCGATTACCCTGTTGATGTTGGTGAGGTTGTTGGTGAGCTTGTGACCCTGAAGCAAACTGGGGAGACTTTCCCTTGACATCTTGTCTCAAAGGAGGCTGAATGGTGACTTGATCTTCAACCCTAGTTATTTTCCCCGATTAGTTACATCCATCTTGATGCAGTTTGTTGATGAGGACCTTTAGCTCTTCTTGTCCTTGAGCCAGGTTTTGGATGAGAGCCATCTGGCCCACCAGTTGTCCCATCATTTGAATTTTCATTATTGCCAACTCAATATGTAGCCCTTCCAACTGATCATTCCTGATGCCGCTTGGATTCCCTAGGACCATGCCCCTTGTGAGAAGATCTTTCACTTCTTCCTGCCCCTTGGATAGGTTTAAGAACATTTCTTGAAGTTGAGCGTTTTGAGCCTGGATATATTTGACAGTCTTCTCTAGAGCCATCTCTACTGAAATAAACAGTAGGAAAATAAGGAGACCTGAAAAGGGAAAACCTGTCATGATACGATGCATGATATGTGGATGCATATTTTCAAGGATCTCGCGAGGTAAACACAAGAAAATGTTAGAGGTTGAACTTCGATCAACGTCTTTGATTGGAGAACTTTGTATCGGTGGATGTCTTTCCACAAGAATCAAGTTCACCATGTCAAGTGGGTCATAGCCCTCGACTCAAGTTGTTGCACTTGATCTTTAATGGCGTTTGTTTAGAGAAAAATGAATCCTCTTGCCCTTAGGTAGACGTCTGGTTCAACGTGACCCCGCATCAAAGACCCTCGAGATCCTTGAAAAGGTTATTGAAAATGCTATGGTATGATGTTATGATGTTATGTACAAGTATGCAAAAGTAAGCAAGTTATATACAAACAATCATATTCACACAAAGCAGATAAGTCCTTAAGTTCAGGCTTGCATGGAGTTTGTAGGTAAGTACCATCTTGAAGTTAGTTGGCTCAACCTGTCCTAGAAATAGTAACCGGGTTCTAAGGAGCTCAATATCATTGGATTATTTTTTGTGTTCATTGTTTCAGTTTAGCCACTTTACTGGCGACCGAAATATTCCAAGAAAACAACCCTCAATGAATGTAGTATCGAGTATCTACCAACTTCGGACTGAACCAAAGCCGGTCATCTCACTACCCCTAATAAGGCCAAGATGGTCAAGTAAGGTTCTAAGAGTTCATTAGTACTTCATGACATCACTCAGCGGCCCCGTATTCTCTTTGATTGACTCAAAGGCTATCGGTACACACAAATATGTCGCACTAACGTTGCCACTGCTTCAACCATGTCGGTATACCCCGCACAGTTCCCTCGCAGTTTATTGCTACTTACCTAAAAGGTGCCCCCAAATCCGGGTGTAGGATTTAAAACAAACCCAAACAAGGAACCCAAAAGTAAAGCATACAAGTCAAACAAGATAACCATGTAAAGGTGATCTAAAACCCTAAGGTAACCCCACTTTTAAGTTTTTCCCCAACAGAGTCATCAGTTCTGTGATATGGTGGGAGAACTAACTTGAGGTTTTGCGTTTGTGTTCGCAATTGTTTCGGTTTAGCAAGAGTCGCCACCGACTTTTTATTTTATCCAAAGGAAAGGTCAAAAAGCACAGGAAAGACCTTTGAGATGTTTTCTTGGGTTCGGGGGGGTAGATTATGAAAAGGGAAGGTGCAAGCACCCTTTTCATCCATGGTTTTCCATGGGCTCTTAGTTACTTGTTTAGATCACTTGCTTTTGCTTTTCAATTGTTTGAAATGGTGCTTTGTGTGTGGTTTTTGAAAATGGTTTGAAAAAGAGGCCATCGTTGTGGCAACCTTTGTAATGATTCTTGTTTGAATATATACAAAGGTGTTTGTCTTTTGAAAAGATATTTCAATGTTTGAAAGTTTGATTTGGGAAATGTTTTGAAATTGTGTTGTGAGGTGTGTTTGAAAATAGCAAGGATGTTTTGCAAGTTTTGATCAAGTAACTAAGAGTTATCTACCCTATTTTACTCAAAGGTATTTCCTACACATTTTTAACCCTTTTGACAGTGTTGTTTTACCATTGCATTTGGTAAACAACCTTGTATGAGGATGTTAAACGGGACAGGCGCGGATCATCGTATTGACCATGATAGCGATATTGCCAAGTATCTTTAGCAATTTTCCGAGGGACTAGATCATTTTGTATAGGCAACCAAGATAGCGTCATTGAGGGACTATGATCTTTTGTTTTGGTTTTGTTTTGCCAAAATACTCAACATGCATAACATGGCCAACTTTAAAGGCAACAAGTGGATGAAACCCTAGGGGTGCAAGTGTGCATTGTGTATTGATTTCAAGTCATTTATTCTTGGATTAGGTCATCTAGTGATTGATTTTGAATCTTGCCATACACGCCTAATTACTATACAGTATATTGAAAGCAATAAATTGCGGGAATTAAAAGTCTAAGTTATTACAAAAGTATCCTGGGGATGGGGGTACAAATTATTAGAAATGGGGATGAATCTCATAAGAATAATAATGTCCAAATATTAAGTATTACAACCAAATCGAATTGTCGCAATTCAATGTAAAGTTATAACAAATGAAGAAATCAATAATATTATGAAATGCATGTATTTACTTAAAAATAAACAAATAAAAATCTATTCTAAAAAAGAAAGATTAAATATTTTATTATTATTATTTTTTGTATGTATTTTTTTTATTAAATAATAAAAAAAGCTTAAAGGAAGTAAACTAATTAAATTAATTTAAAAGTTTTGTTTTTTAGTATTTTCATCATGTGTAATAATAAAAAGAAAAATGATTTAAATAAAACTAATAAAAGAAACTAATTTATTTTACAAAAAAAATGAAGTTTTAAATGTTAGTATATTATTTTAACACAAAGAAATAAAATAAATTAAGTTGAATCAAAAATATAAAAAAAAACAAGTAAAATGGGCCTTAAGAGTTTGAAGCTTATGAGGCCCAAATGAAAATAAAAAGAAGTGAGTTCAGAATGAAAAGGGGGGGGGGGGCTAGCAATGTGGGCTTAAAGGCTTTGGTTGGGACAGGCCCAATTGCTCAAGCTGCAACGTTTAGGGTTTGTGGCTTGTTGCACAGCGGCGCCGCTCTCTCGTTCTTCTCTTCTTCATCTTTCTCAGTCAACGGTTCTGATCTTCCCCTCACCCTAGCCGTCGGAACACCGTCCTTCATTTGAGAACCTCTACCTACTCAAACAATCCAAGGCTTTGGTTGTAAGACGGTATGGTTCGTCTCCTTGATTTGAGTTTTACAGTTCGTTCATGTTTGCTTGCTTTTACAGTTGTTTAACCTACGATTTTTATATGCCTAAAACACAAGATAGGGTTTGAGAAGCATACCTTGGGACTTTCTGGAAAAATGGAGAGGAAAGAGGAGATGGAGCTGGTGGCGTTCCTTGGTGGCTAGAGGCGGAGGAAGAGGTGATGACCAAGCGTACTCATTTATTGGTAACCCTTTTTGTTGATGATGATTATTCTGAAACTTTTGCTTGTTTCTTGATTTTGTTGATGATAACTATTCTGAAACTTTATTTCTTTTCCTTTATCTTGAATGTTGAATGTTGATGATGATTAACTGTTCTGAAACCTTGTTCTTTGTTCTTGATTGTTGAATGTTGATGATGATTAACTGTTCTGAAACCTTATTCTTTGTTCTTGATTGTTGAATGTTGATGATGATAACTGTTCTGAAACTAATTGTTGTTGCTTCTGAACCTCTTTCCTCTCTCTTGAATGTTGATGTTGATGATGAAATGTTTCTGAAACTTTGATAATGGTTTGTTGGTGATTGTTTATGTTCTGAAACTTGTTTGAAAGTTTGCTGAACTTGAATGTTGGTTGATGTTTTTTGTTGTTGATGTTGCTTCTGAAACTCTTATTCAGCAAAATGAAATTTTGGTTGATGGTGATTGTAGTTTGTTGGTTCACAGGGATTTGTGATTTAGGAATGTTCAGGCTTGGCTCTGTTTGGGAATTGGTGTACAGTTTGAGTTTATTTTCTGAGATTTGTTGGAATATGATTTGTAATTGTTACACAGGTTTTGTGCAGGTTATACAGTTTTGGTTTTGTTGAGGGTTTACAGTTTGGATTTGGTTGTGCAGTTGGGATTTGGTTGTGTTGTTTCCTTATGCTAACAGGTTTTGACTGTTGTTATAATTTGTGCTATGCACTTTGGCTTGTTTGCGGTTTGGCTAGGCTTGTTATAGTTGGTTTGCAGTTTGGCTAGCTTGCAGTTTGGCTAGGCTTGTTACAGTTGGTTTGCAGTTTGGCTAGCTTGCAGTTTGGCTAGGCTTTGCAGGTTTTGGAAGTTTGCTGCAGTTTTTTGTTTGAGAACTGTTGCAGGCTTGTGTGTTTTGGAGTTTGCTGCAGTTTTTGTTTGAGAACTGTTGTAGGCTTGGCTTGGAGTTTGTTTGAAACTGATATGCTTGGATGTTTGTTTGAAACTGTTTGCACAGGTTTGGGGTTTTGTGGTTTCAGGCTGTGTAGTTTTACAGTTGCAACTTGTTATGGTTTTTGGGAGAGTTGTTTTGAACTGATATGCAGTTGTGGTTTGAAACTGTCATCAGTTTTGGAGTTTGATGCATTTTTGACACAAATGTTCTCTCTCCCTTTACCTTGTGTTGTTTCATGTCTTATATCCTTTTAGCTGTTTGTTTTGTAATCTTGTGACAGCCTTGCCCAATTGTACAATCTCAAAAGGTGATATCTTTCTCGCTTTCTCTCTCCATGACAAAGCACTTTTGCTTTTCCACCTTATTTTCTGAAAAGTTTGCCTTTTTACTAGAAAATGATGAAAAGCTATGACAAGCTTTTGGCTTGTGATTTGGTTTATCTCTGTGATCGGTGGAAATAGAACTGACTGTTTAAAGCTGGTTCGTGAAATGTCGCGGAAGCAAGAGTCGCCACCGTCTTTTATTTTCTCCAACATGGACAGGACAAAAGCACAGCAAAATTCCTTATGAGAATGTTTCTCGGTTCGGGAGGTAGATTTATAGAAAGGGAAGGTGTTAGCACCCTTTCTATCCATGGTTATCCATGGGCTCTTAGATACTTGCTCTTATGTTTTCAAAATGTTTGCTTTTCAAATGTGAGTAGGTTTGAGAAAAGTTTCTTTTAAAGATTTCTGAATAACTCTTGTATCTGTCCTCAAGAGTGTTTGAAAAATTTGTTTTGAAAGCTTTTGAAAGTGTAAGGTGTGAAAAGTATTTTGTTTGTTTTTTTGAAAAGAGCAAGTACCCATGAGTCATCTACCTACCCTAAGGAATTAAGCTGTGTAAGTGTCCTTTAGATAGTGCTATCCCACCATTGAGAGGTAGGTAGCACCATCGTTGGAGGTGTTCGGGTCAATTCGATTATTGGGACTGTGTGGTCACCGAAGCAACAGTAGGACACCCTAGAAGCTACCCTTATATCCTTGATCCTTTTTTTAATCCGAGGCAACCGTTTCGAGGCAACTGTTCCGAGGCAACTGGATCATGGACATAAGGACCGCTAAAATATCCTATACTTGACGACCACGTTTCGAAGGCAACAAGTGAGGCGTACCCTAGAAGTGGTGTGTGCATTGTGTGTTGTATTCAGTTAATGTTTTTGTACATGTTATGGGTGAGCTACGAGTTGTTTTAATTTACATACATTCTTTCATGCAAGTTAACAGTTAAGGGGTGCGGAAAGTAAATTGCGGAAACGTAAATCCTACGCTATTACAAGGCGCGGGTCTATACATCGCCAAAAATTACAAAGACCCGTTTTTTTAGTAAATGAGTACGGAAATTAAATAAAGCGATAAACCTATTTAACTATTACATTCTTGAAGGCAATTACATAATAATCAAATAAAGTAAATGCGCGCGAATAAATTAATCGGGAAGGTCTAAGGGTGTTGACCCTTTTAAGAAAAGAAATTGATTTTTTTTGGCTTTTTGTAATTAAATGAAATTAAAAACTACCTAACGAATAATTAATTAATTTAATTAAAAGAAAATATTTTTTTGTTTTTTATGTTTTTATGAAAATAAAATAAAAATAAAAGAAACAAAATTAAAAATTAATCTAAATCTAAGTTATTTTAATTATTTAAGAAAAGGAATTATAATTGCCTAATTAAACTATTTTGGTTAATATTTATTTACAAAATAAAATAATAATAATAATAATGATGTAATTCTATTTTTTTTATTTTATGAAAATATGTTAATTAAGTTAATTTGTTAATAATAATAAAAATAAAAAAGGTTAGAAATTAAAATAATAGAAAAACAAAACAAAATGAAAAAAGAAGTAAAACCAAGGGGGGTGTGGGCTGAAATGGAGGTTTATTGAAGCAATTCAGGCCCACTGAAATCTAAGCCACGTTTGACTTTCATGATTGCCTATGCTCACATTGACTCCCGACCATGGTGTTCCTTGTGCTTGGCCCTTAGATCTATGCTGGTGAACACTTGGAGCGCTGGGATATGAGGTTTATGGTGTTCCTCTTTTGAGAATCTGCACATGAAAGCAATTGAAAAAATAATATGGAAATTATAGGGGACCTGGGAAGAACTTACAGCGCGGTACGATGGATTTTTTATCTCACACTTTTTTTTGACACTTTTTGGATTTTGCTCTGGCCGTTTGTGTAATGTTCTTGGTTGTGAATGAGGCTTGCAAGGCTTGTATATATAGGCTTGGATGAGAATCAGTCACATTAAGGAGTTTTTAAGCCTTGCAATGAAGTTTTGATTTTCTCCATAATCACCATTGAAACAACTTTCCATATTTGTGAAAATTTGAATTTTTATGCCCATAATAGGCCTTGCACGAATTTGGAAGGTGTTTCAAGGTGATTCAAAGAAATTCAACACAAAATATATCCCTCCATTAATTTCTTTGATTTTTATTTGAATTTTAAAGATTTAAAATGAATTAAATCAAATAAAATTAAATAAAAATTGAAAAATTAATTTTAAATCTTGAAATAAATTGTGGGACACGTGGGAAGCATGGCCAAGCTGAAACAAGTGGAAAAAGTGGGGCCCTTTTGTCAAAAATGAAGTTTCAAGGATAATTGACTTTGGCCATTTCACAAAAATTTCCCAACTTCTCCAATGCATATCTTGCTCAAATATGAAGCTATGAACATGTTCTTGGACATTTTGGAAAGGTCTTGTAGTCCTCTAACCAATGTCTTTGGTCCCATGTCATTTTGATTTACCAATCTCAAGTTATGGTCTTTGACTTAAAGTCCCTTTTTGTTGACTTTTGAAAATGACCTATAATGTTGAAATTGATAACTTTTTGTGAGAGAATTTCTTGGACTTGGAGTGTGAAGATGAGTTGTAGGAAATGTCATCCCCTTCAAAATGAGCATTGGAAGGGATTTTTCTGATGAACCATGAAAAAGTTATGCCTTGGTCAAGTTACAGTTAACTTTTCAGCTGTCCAAAAATAGAAACTTTTGACACCTTGATGATTTTTGAGCCATGCTTGTGGAATCATGATCAAGACTTGATCAAATGATGATTGTGGCTTCAAAATAAGATGTTGACAAAAAATTTTGACTTTTGACTGCCGAATGACCATTTTGCCCCTGCAGTTGATTGTGAGGCAATTAGGGTTTTTGACTATGCAACCTTGACCTTGTGAGCCTTGAAACTTGACATGTAGGTGCTTGACAATGTGTATGAGCATGTGTGACTTGATTGATCCCTTGAAAACCTCAGCTTCCTTGTGAGAACCAAAACCCTAGTTTGACTGGCTTAGGAGGATGGTTGACTGTGCAACCCTTGAGAGATTTTGAACAAATCTAGATGATGCATGTCAAAACTTTGAAGAATATGGGAGGGAAAATTTTGGGGTGCAACAGTTGCCCCTGTTCAATCTTCTTAGACCTGAGGATGTAGATTGGCTTGTGTGCCTTTCGTGATCCGAGGGTGGAAGATGATTGAACACTAGAGTGCCCAGAAATTTGCACTCACATAGTCGAGTATCAGTAGTGTGATGTCGGGAATGGGCTTACAGATGCCATTTGGAGAGATGATGGATGGGAGGATGGGCTTAAAGATGCCATCTGAAAGTGTGACAGAACCTTGTCGGGAATGAGCTTATAGATGCCATTTGGAAAGATGGTGGACAGGTGAATCTGAATAAGAAATAGAATAGCTTCCGTGTCTGGAGCATATTTAGTCTGTGTCTAATTGCTGACGTCTGAATAAATGGTTGAATGACCGCCGTGTCTGGGGTATATCCATACTGCATGAGTAACAGAATGTCATCCGAATCTGGATCGTATCTGGACTGAACAATAGAAGAGCATTCGGGATGGAGCATCTCTAAGTTGTCTTTTAGAAGTTTTGATCTGAATAAGCAATAGAACGACGTCCGGATATGGAGCATCTCTAGGCTATATCTGAAAGGAAATCTGGAATGAGTATCAGAACGTCGCCATGCCTGGGTCACATCTGGACTATCTCTAGAAAGAGTCTTGAATAAGCAAAAGAACAGCATCCATATCTGGAGCATGTCTAAGCTATCTCTGAAAGGAAATCTAGAATAAGTATCAGAATGTCGCCATGCCTGGGTCACATCTGAACTATATCTAGAAGGAGTCTTGAATAAGCAAAAGAACAGCATCCATATCTGGAGCATTTCCAAGCTATCTCTGAAAGGAAATCTGGAATGAGTATCAGAACGTCGCCATGCCTGGGTCACATCTGAACTATATCTAGAAGGAGTCTTGAATAAGCAAAAGAATAGCACCCATATCTGGAGCATTTCCAAGCTATCTCTGAAAGGAAATCTGGAATGAGTATCAGAACGTCGCCATGCCTGGGTCACATCTGAACTATATCTAGAAGGAGTCTTGAATAAGCAAAAGAACAGCATCCATATCTGGAGCATTTCCAAGCTATCTCTGAAAGGAAATTTGGAATGAGTATCAGAACGTCGCCATGCCTGGGTCACATTTGAACTATATCTAGAAGGAATCTTGAATAAGCAAAAGAACAGCATCCATATCTGGAGCATTTCCCAGCTATATCTGAAAGGAAATTTGGAATAAGTATCAGAACGTCGCCATGCCTGGGTCACAGCTGAACTATATCTAGAAGGAGTTTTGAATAAGCAAAAGAACAGCATCCATATCTGGAGCATTTCAAAGCTATCTCTGAAAGGAAATCTGGAATGAGTATCAGAACGCCGCCATGCCTGGGTCACATCTGAACTATATCTAGAAGGAGTCTTGAATAAGCAAAAGAATAGCATCCATATCTGGAGCATTTCCAAGCTATCTCTGAAAGGAAATATGGAATGAGTATCAGAACGTCGCCATGCCTGGGTCACATCTGAACTATATCTAGAAGGAATCTTGAATAAGCAAAAGAACAGCATCCATATCTGGAGCATTTCCAAGCTATCTCTGAAAGGAAATCTGGAATGAGTATCAGAACGTCGCCATGCTTGGGTCACATCTGAACTATATCTAGAAGGAGTTTCGAATAAGCAAAAGAACAGCATCCATATCTGGAGCATTTCCAAGCTATCTCTGAAAGGAAATCTGGAATGAGTATCAGAACGTCGCCATGCCTGGGTCACATCTGAACTATATCTAGAAGGAGTTTCGAATAAGCAAAAGAACAGCATTCATATCTGGAGCATTTCCAAGCTATCTCTGAAAGGAAATCTGGAATGAGTATCAGAACGTCGCCATGCCTGGGTCACATCTGAACTATATCTAGAAGGAGTTTTGAATAAGCAAAAGAACAGCATCCATATCTGGAGCATTTCCAAGCTATCTCTGAAAGGAAATCTGGAATAAGTATCAGAACGTCGCCATGCCTGGGTCACATCTGAACTATATCTAGAAGGAGTTTTGAATAAGCAAAAGAACAGCATCCATATCTGGAGCATTTCCAAGCTATCTCTGAAAGGAAATCTGGAATAAGTATCAGAACGTCTCCATGTCTGGGTCACATCTGAACTATATCTAGAAGGAATTTTGAATAAGCAAAAGAACAGCATCCATATCTGGAGCATTTCTAAGCTATCTCTTTAATGTAGATATGCCCTGGCTAGATACAGGTATTGAATCTGGAATTGCGACAGTTGATAGTAATCGTCTTTGGATTGACCTTTTTCCTGAAAATGAAAAACATCAGTTGTATGCAATGTCATGATGCATGAACTGCATGATTTTAAGATGTTCTCAAAAATAACTGAGATTTGTGTGATATGACGCGTATGTGCATGCATTGTGTATGTAAGCAAGATGTATGAAAGGTGATATGTTTATGAATGTATTTTCGTCTAGGAAAATAAATCCTTGACGAATGCCGGGAAGTTGAATCCTGGGCTGATGTTGAAGAACAAAGTTCTTCGTTTCTGCTGGGGATGATGGTTGCAAGAACAAACCGGTAGGAGAAGATGACTCTGTTGGGGAATAAACTTGCTGGAGAGATACTCTACGGGGAATACTCTGTGGGGAAGGGATACTTCGCTGAGAATTTGATGATAACTCCGCTGAGGGATACCGTTGATAAGCTTTGTTGAGGGAATTGATGAACTCCGCTGGGGGTAGGAAGAACTTCGCCGAGGACGATCTTTCCGTGGTTATTAGCTGAGGATAACCCAGTTATAAGCCCTGGTGGGGAATAACCTTTGGATAAAGCTGGGGAGACACATTCGTGCTCTGTAGGGGATACGCTTCCAGAATCTAGTGGGGATAAGCTTCCTACTGGGGGGATTGATTCAACTCTCCTGGGGAAACTTTTGAACTGTACTGGGGAAGTGGCTCCACTGGTGTGTCTGTATTCCGCCGAGGAACAATCTTATATTAAGACTGTCGGGGATGCTTGCTTAGGAAGATCTGTATACTCCGCTGGGGAATATTGAGATCTTCTGGGGGATAAACCAACTTCCTTGAGGCTGACAGTAGACTAACTCTGCTTGGGGAGAGTTTCGCTGACTTGCTGGAGATACTGTGCCTTTTCAGGGCTGATTGGGAGACCAACTCTGCTTGAGGAGTATTGTTGAGTCTTGACTTACTCTGCGGGGAGTTGAGGTAACTTGGTTACATTCTTCAGCCGAACCTACCTTGGCACCTTGGTTGACAGCGCAACTAGATCGTTTGGACAACTCATTATTGCCCCTGTTTCTGGTTTGGGAGAGGAAGATACCTTGTGGAGTGTTAGACAAATGCCGATTCGACAAATCTTCTTCTGGCAGGCAAGTGACGAGGTGACGGGACATAGTCGTACACTTTAATCCCAAACTTTTGCCTGGACCGCCCTTTCGGATTTTCAGTCCATCGGGATACCCTTTTTTGCCCAAGCTGCCTTTTCAGGTTTTCGACTTGCCGGGTGTACAGATTTTTTCATTTTCATCCCTTATTTTGCCCGAACCCTTTTGGTTCGCCGGGAAGCCCTTATTTTTGCCTAGGTGTGTCAACCTAGCGGGTCTTCGATTATGCGTAGTATTTTTTCGACTATGTCCACATTCTCAGGATGTAGGGAGTTGTCACTGTCAGTAGTGTTGTGTTGTCGTACTACCAGAAAATGTTGATCGTGCAAGATTCGTCGCTGGAATTCATGTCCAATGCCCCAAGTGATCCAGATGGAGATTTTCCCCAAGCTGGTTGGCCTTTTGAGAGGTTCTCCGAATCTTGACTTAACTGCCCCAGATGATGGACAATGATCATGCCATGCCCCTTGCTTGGAGGTGCTTTTGTTCATTAGACATTCGTCGTGCGAACTTCTATGCTGTTCAAATAAATAGTCATATGCAAGCAATATTATTTTAAGAATGCAAAGCGTATGTCTGTCTTGAAAATTTTTTTTTTGAAAATGTAGATTTTGTAAAATAAGCAATTTTTTTTTGTAAACTGTGATGTCAACTCAAGATTTTACAGCAAGCCTTAAGGAGTCAGGATACCTTTCGTAACAGCATGCTTTCGAACTAACCCATGCTTCAGCTAGGACTTTTTAGGGTTGTAACGTGGTCTGGTTCACGGTTTAAGAAACAAAGGATAAAGGCTCAAATTATTTGTACCCACCCGCTCTTCGTGATGTTCTTCAAACCTAAACTCAGCTGATCGTGCGTTAGACCTTGTTTGAGTCTTCACTCTGACATTTCGGTGATGGTTCGGATATTGACAATTTATTTTGAATAGGCAGTCATTTCCTTTTTTTTTGGGTGGAGGGTTTGTAGGACCTCTTTCTTTTTGATTTCGTTATCCTTGTTTTTACCTAAACTGTTTCAGTCAGCGGGATGCCCCAGTTTTCGTAAGTCCCCTTCATAGGTTTTGACTTATTGGGCTTTTATTTTGGGAAATCATGACTGCCTATCTTTATGATTATTCGGAACCATCACCGTCTTTTGTTTTGTACAGACTTTTTGGTGCCATTCGTTGTGCACTTGGACCAACTGAGAAAACTACCCTGCCCCAGGTTATGATTAAGGGTTTTAATTTTCGAAAAGAAAAACTCCTACTTCTTTGGCTCAAAGGGGTTAACGAGGGATTATCTGCCTTATAACTCCAGTGTTTAGGAATTGAAAAAATGCATGTACCTCATTAGCGGGGTCTATTCAAAAGCATACTGTAGATCGTGGTATCGTTCTCGTCATCCTCCCTCAAGAGGCTTAGAATTATTAATTGAGAGTTGATCATCAAAAAATGAAAGCAATTTGAATATAATGAAAATAATTGGATTAATTCAAAAACAGACATATGCAGTGCATTAGTGAAATAAAAGAGTTTGCTATGACATTAATTGTTTGTATAAGCAAAAAAAATTACAACTCGGAAATTCAAATAAACAAAAGCCTTCAATGATTGGGCAAAGGAGCATTGATTATGTTTGGAGTCTCTGACGCTTCAAACTGAATCTCTCCGGCGTCGATCATGTCTTGAATCTTGTTCTTCAAAGGCCAGCAGTTGTCCGTAGTATGACCCGGGCTATTGGAGTGGTATGCGCACCTCTCATTAGGATGGTAGTTGGGAGCAGAGGTGTTTGGATTCCGGAGAGGAGCCCTCAAGGTAATCAGCCCTGCCTTCAACATTTGTTGTACCACTTGATCCAGTGACATGTTGATTTTAGTGAATTGTCTCTTGGGTGCGACCTCCTTACGTTGATGCCCCTGTCCTTGTTGAGCAGGCCTAGGATTAGAGATCTGGACTGCCCCTACATGTTGATCATGGCGACCCTTTTGGTTGTACGCAGCATTGGCCTCTTTCTTCCCAGTGTAAGGCTTTTTGTGAGTATCAGAAGGTGCAGCTTCTTGAATCTTTCCAGCCTTGATGCCAGCTTCGATCCTCTCCCCGGTCAAGATCAAATCTGTAAACCCAGCAGAAGAATTTCCAATCAGATGGTTGAAGAAGGGACCAGACAGGGTCCCCAAGAACATGTCAACGAGCTCACGGTCAGTCAAGGGCGGCTGCACCCTTCTAGCCAGATCTCTCCACCTTTGCGCATACTCCTTAAAACCTTCACTCGTCCCAAGTGACATACCCTGGAGTTGGGTACGCGTGGGAGCGAGGTCGGAATTATACTGATACTGCTTATAAAAAGCAGTTGCCAAGTCCTCCCAGTTACGAATACTGGTTCCATCCAACTGATAGAACCAATCGAGCTGAGTCCCTGAAAGACTCTCCTGGAAGAAATGGATCCATAGATTCTTGTCTGCCGTGTAGGGCTGGATCTTCCTTGCGTATGAACGGAGGTGCAGCTTAAGACAGGAAACCCCGTCGTACTTTACAAAGGCAGGTGCCTTGAACTTGTGAGGGATCACCACCCCAGAAGATAAACCTAGGTCCCCAAAGTCCAACCCAGGCACACGTTGGATATCCATAGCATTTAACCGGTCCTCCAGCTGTTTGTACATGTCTTCAGCAGGGGGGTATTGTTCATCATTGAAGTCTGTCTCGGTGTCAGAGACCACAGGGCTAGGAACCTCTCTCCCTTGGTGACTGCCTTCCCCCACAGATGGAGTAGTCCTCTCAGCTTCATTCTGCAGGGTGTTCCCAGATCTGCGTCTAGGGTTGAACAAAACAGTCCTCTTGTTCTTCTTCTTCTGAATCAGAGTCTTCAATTCCTTTTGACCCTGGGCTAGGCTCATAATCAACTCCTGGAACTGGGAATTCTGGGCCTGGAGGGCCTTGATAGCTTGTCCATTGGATGATTCAAGATTCATGATGACTGTTGAAATAAACAGCGAAGAAGGTAAGTGACCTGCAACAAGTGTACCTGTAATGCAATGATATGTATGATATGCATGCAATGTTTTCAAGGACCTTGCGGGATAAACAAAGAAGCTTGTTAGAATTTGAATCTGGTGGCTTGATTGAAGGAACTGCGTATTGTTGAGAGTCCTTCTTCAAGAGTCAAGGCTCACCATATCGAGTGGGTCATAGCCCCTGACTCAAGCTGTTAACTTTGGCTAGAGGAAAATAAATCCCCTTTGCCCCTTGCTAGACATTTGATTCATCATGACCTGCATCACAAGCCCTTGAGATCCTTGAAATGGATAGTCCTTATGTAGGATGTATGCCATGGTATGATGGTATGATGTTATGTTGTGGAGTAATGTAGGTAAACCCTGTTATGAGTCCAGATTAAGGACTGTAAACAAAACCTGCAAGAAACTCAAGTGTCAGATAATAAGTATGCAAGTAGTCAAGTTTTGAAGGCACACAAGTCACACAAAGAGCCCTTAGAGTTTAGGCCAGCATGAAGTTTGGGGTACTACCCTCTTGAAGTTGGTGGGCTCAGACCTGTCCTATCAAAAGTAACCGAGTTTTAAGGAGCTCAATATCATTGGATTGTTTTCTGTGTTCATTGTTTCGATTTAGCCACTGAACTGGCGATCAAAATATCCCAAGAAAACAACCCTCAACTGAGTGTAGCATCGAGTATCAACCAACTTCGGACTGAACCAAAGTAGTTATCTCACTACCCTAAAGAGGCCAAGATGGTTCAATTAAGGTTCCTAAGGTCAGTTGATGCTTCACGACACCACGCGGCGGCCCCGTACTCTCCTTGACTTGACTCAAGGGTTACCGGTACTCACCAAAGTGCCACATCAACGTAGCAGACTGCTTCAACCGAGTCGGTATACCCCGCACAGTCCCCTCACAGTCTTGTTGCTACTTTCTAAGAAGGTATCCCCCAGATCCGGGTTAGGATCTATAGAACTCCCAAGACAGGCCCATAATATTAAAGCAAGCAGATCAAGCAATTGAAAACATGATGATGAATTATTCCTAAGGTACACCTCACTTTTAAGTATTTCCCCAACAGAGTCGCCAGTTCTGTGATCGGTGGAAATAGAACTGACTGTTTAAAGTTGGTTCGCGAAATGTCGCGGAAGCAAGAGTCGCCACCGTCTTTTATTTTCTCCAACATGGACAGGACAAAAGCACAGCAAAATTCCTTATGAGAACGTTTCTCGGTTCGGGAGGTAGATTTATAGAAAGGGAAGGTGTTAGCACCCTTTCTATCCATGGTTATCCATGGGCTCTTAGATACTTGCTCTTATGTTTTCAAAATGTTTGCTTTTCAAATGTGAGTGGGTTTGAAAAAAGTTTCTTTGAAAGATTTCTGAATAACTCTTGTATCTGTCCTCAAGAGTGTTTGAAAAATTTGTTTTGAAAGCTTTTGAAAGTGTAAGGTGTGAAAAGTATTTTGTTTGTTTTTTTGAAAAGAGCAAGTACCCATGAGTCATCTACCTACCCTAAGGAATTAAGTTGTGTAAGTGTCCTTTAGATAGTGCTATCCCACCATTGAGAGGTAGGTAGCACCATCGTTGGAGGTGTTCGGGTCAATTCAATTATCGGGACTGTGTGGTCACCGAAGCAACAGTAGGACACCTAGAAGCTACCCTTATATCCTTGATCCTTTTTTTAATCCGAGGCAACCGTTTCGAGGCAACTGTTCCGAGGCAACTGTTTCGAGGCAACTGGATCATGGACATAAGGACCGCTAAAACGTCCTATACTTAACGACCACGTTTCGAAGGCAACAAGTGAGGCGTACCCTAGAAGTGGTGTGTGCATTGTGTGTTGTATTCAGTTAATGTTTTTGTACATGTTATGGGTGAGCTACGAGTTGTTTTTATTTACATACATTCTTTCATGCAAGTTAACAGTTAAGGGGTGCGGAAAGTAAATTGTGGAAACGTAAATCCTACGCTATTACAAGGCGCGGGTCTATACATCGCCAAAAATTACAAAGACCCGTTTTTTTAGTAAATGAGTACGGAAATTAAATAAAGCGATAAACCTATTTAACTATTACATTCTTGAAGGAAATTATATAATAATCAAATAAAGTAAATGCGCGCGAATAAATTAATCGGGAATGTCTAAGGGTGTTGACCCTTTTAAGAAAAGAAATTGATTTTTTTTGGCTTTTTGTAATTAAATGAAATTAAAAACTACCTAATGACTAATTAATTAATTTAATTAAAAGAAAATATTTTTTTGTTTTTTATGCTTTTATGAAAATAAAATAAAAATAAAAGAAACAAAATTAAAAATTAATCTAAATCTAAGTTATTTTAATTATTTAAGAAAAAAGAATTATAATTGCATAATTAAACTATTTTGGTTAATATTTATTTACAAAATAAAATAATAATAATAATGATGTAATTCTATTTTTTTTTATTTTATGAAAATATGTTAATTAAGTTAATTTGTTAATAATAATAAAAATAAAAAAGGTTAGAAATTAAAATAATAGAAAAACAAAACAAAATGAAAAAAGAAGTAAAACCAAGGGGGGTGTGGGCTGAAATGGAGGTTTATTGAAGCAATTCAGGCCCACTGAAATCTAAGCCACGTTTGACTTTCATGATTGCCTATGCTCACATTGACTCCAGACCATGGTGTTCCTTGTGCTTGGCCCTTAGATCTGTGCTGGTGAACACTTGGAGCGCTGGGATATGAGGTTTATGGTGTTCCTCTTTTGAGAATCTGCACATGAAAGCAATTGAAAAAATAATATGGAAATTATAGGGGACCTGGGAAGAACTTACAGCGCGGTACGATGGATTTTTGATCTCACACTTTTTTTTGACACTTTTTGGATTTTGCTCTGGCCGTTTGTGTAATGTTCTTGGTTGTGAATGAGGCTTGCAAGGCTTGTATATATAGGCTTGGATGAGAATCAGTCACATTAAGGAGCTTTTAAGCCTTGCAATGAAGTTTTGATTTTCTCCATAATCACCATTGAAACAACTTGCCATATTTGTGAAAATTTGAATTTTTATGCCCATAATAGGCCTTGCACGAATTTGGAAGGTGTTTCAAGGTGATTCAAAGCAATTCAACACAAAATATATCCCTCCATTAATTTCTTTGATTTTTATTTGAATTTTAAAGATTTAAAATGAATTAAATCAAATAAAATTAAATAAAAATGGAGAAATTAATTTTAAATCTTGAAATAAATTGTGGGACACGTGGGAAGCATGGCCAAGCTGAAACAAGTGGAAAAAGTGGGGCCCTTTTGTCAAAAATGAAGTTTCAAGGATAATTGACTTTGGCCATTTCACAAAAATTCCCCAACTTCTCCAATGCATATCTTGCTCAATTTTGAAGCTATGAACATGTTCTTGGACATTTTGGAAAGGTCTTGAAGTCCTCTAACCAATGTCTTTGGTCCCATGTCATTTTGATTTACCAATCGCAAGTTATGGTCTTTGACTTAAAGTCCCTTTTTGTTGACTTTTGAAAATGACCTATAATGTTGAAATTGATAACTTTTTGTGAGAGCATTTCTTGGACTTGGAGTGTGAATATGAGTTGTAGGAAATGTCATCCCCTTCAAAATGAGCATTGGATGGGATTTTTCTGATGAACCATGAAAAAGTTATGCCTTGGTCAAGTTATAGTTGACTTTTCAATTGTCCAAAAATAGAAACTTTTGACACCTTGATGATTTTTGAGCCATGCTTGTGGAATCATGATCAAGACTTGATCAAATGATGATTGTGGCTTCAAAATAAGATGTTGACAAAAAATTTTGACTTTTGACTGCCGAATGACCATTTTGCCCCTGCAGTTGATTGTGAGGCAATTAGGGTTTTTGACTATGCAACCTTGACCTTGTGAGCCTCGAAACTTGACATATAGGTGCTTGACAATGTGTATGAGCATGTGTGACTTGATTTATCCCTTGAAAACCTCAGCTTCCTTGTGAGAACCAAAACCCTAGTTTGACTGGCTTAGGAGGATGGTTGACTGTGCAACCCTTGAGAGATTTTGAACAAATCTAGATGATGCATGTCAAAACTTTGAAGAATATGGGAGGGCAAATTTTGGGGTGCAACAATCTCCTGCCTTTTTCTTTTAGCCTGCTACCCTGCTGCATTGTGTACTTGCTGCATTTGTACAGTTTGCATCCAGTTGCTTTGTAACTCAGTTTGCTTTGTATGCAATGTTTTAGTTTTGTTTACAATGTTGTTTGGTTTAGTTGCAATGCTGTTTGGTTTGCTTTGTATGCTGCATTGCTTTCCTTTGTATGCTTACTTTGTACAACATGTCTTGCATCCAGTTTGGCGCCTTTGTTTAGCTTGATTTGTACAACATGTTTCAGTTTTCCTTGTAATGCAGTTTTGGCGCCTTGCTATGTTTTTGAATAGATTGCTTTGTTTGCATTCTTCTTTTTGCAATTTTTATTTTTGTCTTTGTGAACCAAGAAGAGAAATCTTCTTGTGATTTGCAAAGAGCAAAATAAAAACATGATGAACAATAGCACTTCTGATTCCAGACGGCAAACTTTAATGATGAATTTTTTCCTTTCTTTTTTTGTTTGAAAATTTAATTAACTGTACTAATCCTGTTTTCTTTGTCTTTTTCATGTGAGCACAAATTGGGTGATAGAGGAAGCAGAGGAAGCAGGAGACTTTGAGCATGGGAGCAATGGATTAGACTTAGATTTTTTCTTTGAGAGATTTTTCATTTAATTGTAATAATTTATTCTTCAAGTACTATAAGCTGTAAAACTTAAAGCACTTGAAATAATAAATTATTTTTTGTAACATCATTTGAAATAAATGAAAAAGTCTTTATCCAATAAAACTCTTCTACTGTCAATAACTTGCAACTCTTTCTCTGCATCTTCACTTAATCCTTTAAGATTCTCAGATAAAAATAATTGAAATTGCATTCCAATAATTTTAATACAGATAACTTAAACTTTAAGTAATCCAATAACTTTGCAATCTCGTAACTTTGCAACAACATTCCAATCAAAATACGCATTGGGTATTCCAATAAACAAGCAAACATTTCATTCCATTAACAAGCAGACATTTCATTCCATTAACAAGCAGATGTCTTATTCCATTAACAAGCAGATGTCTTATTCCATTAACAAGCGAACGTTTCATTCCATTAACAAGTAGATGTCTTAACAGACGCACATTATCTGGTTAACCTGGATCATACAAAAAACCTGAATGTTCCAAATGACAGTCTCAACTCCTATCTCTTATCCCAGATAATCAGGCCTTGAGAACAACCAATAACCTTTCAGCAAACTCAAAAAAGTGTGAAAAAATGTGACATTTAATTGAATTTCTGAGAATTCAGTTTCTTCTGGGAAATGCGAGAGAAACCCTAATTCTTGATCTACTGCCAAAGAAAGGTCTGTTTGATCGATCCCTGAGCCAAGTCTTTGAAAATCTGAGAAAAACCCCAGGGTTGTGATTTCTTGTGAAAAAGGGAGCGAAAATTTTGGGGTACGACAGTCCCACTATAGTATTTTTCTTGCTTGGGTCTTTTTCTGACGTGGTTAAGTGTTTACACTCAGAACCAGGGGCTCTGATGCCAATTGAAGAATGGAAAAACACAAGAAGTGGAGTTTTAATTGGGGTTTTTATAAACTTAAAATAAAAGACACTTTGGTTATTCTGGTTCATTTGAACTCAAACTACTCTGGTCCACCTGCCAAGGTGATTTCGTCTCTCTCGAATGAGGTCTTAATCCACTAATCAAACTTGATTACACAGATACAATAACAATTGTCAAAGTCTTCTTGATTTTAAACCACAACCCAATTTTCTCAAGATATTACACAGTACTATATTTCAAAGCTTGTACAAATATGTTTTCTAACAAAAAATAGTATCCCAAAAGTGATGTATTACATAATTGAAAAGAAATAGATTGAAGGTAGTGATATTTCTCGTTTTCAGTGCGTAGCTAAATCATCAATGATTTCTTCTTCATGTCTTCTTTATATACGCAATGCATGAGAAGTGATTTTGGAATATTGATAAATAGTAGTTAATAAACTTTCCAAACATAGAGATTCTTGTCTTCTTTCATCCGTTACTATTGATTAGCCATGAATAAAATGTAATGTTTCATAACATGCTTGCTAAAGATCTCATCAGAAGATGAATGTTACCGTTGAGACTCCTTTACTTCTTTCCAGAACTTTACGTATTAGAATAACAGAATTCTTGTTCGCAGCGTTTAGTGCACTCAGAAGTTGTAACTCCAAAGCTTCTTTATATAAGCGTGTTACACATATTTGCTTTCTACTTAAGATGTGTCAAATCAGAGTTTTAACAACGATCTATCTCATCTTCTGTGCTTCTTAGATCATAACTTTCATGCAAAACAAAATACTTATTTAAGGAGCATAATTGTTCTTTGAGTGTTTGTTATCATCAAAACTCTTACAAGGATGTAGAACCAAACTATGTTCTAACAGCTAGAACACAAGAGTTGTTGCTCATTATTGTGTTATCATTGTAATTTGTTTGAACACATGAGTTGTTACTGATATTTATGTTAAACAACATGTACTTAAACATTTGTATAATCCACTTGTAAGAAGCAATCTTACAAACACACTATTCAACTGTGAGTTGATTGTTCCTTGAGTGACTAAGGTGTTAGTCAGAATACTCAAGAAGATTTAGAGAAATCTCCTTCAAGAGACCAGGTAGGTCATAAGCCTTAAGGAGTCAGTGATCATTATATCTCTTAGGGGATTTGGTAGGTCATAATTCTTAAGGGATCACTAACGTGTTATCACTGCTTGTTGTTAGTCACTGGCGGGTAGCCCAAGCATTTGTAATCTTTCAAGATTAGTGGATTAAGTCTTTTTCTAAGGAAAAATCACCTTGGCGGGTGGACATGATTAGCCTTTTCTAAGGTGAACCTGTATAAACCAAAAGTGTTATTATTTCTCTCTATACTATTGGTTCTATTTTGATTGTTTGTGTAAATCACTTCTAAACGAATTTTTTTTGAAAACCCCATTTTCGTGTGTTTTTCTCAACCTTCAAAGGTCTCAAATGATTGGGTAGTTCAAAAAAGTTTTCTCAATCGATTGACTTAAGGTCTCAATTGATTAAATAGTTCAAAAAAGTTTTCTCAATCGATTGACTTAAGGTCTCAATTGATTAAATAGTTCAAAATTACTTTTAAAATGACCTGGAAGTTTCCCTAATCAATTCCTCGATCTTAAATTTTTTTAAAGAGATTTGATAGATAAAAAAGTAATTTATTATAAAATACAAAAAAACCCCAAAAAAGTTTCATTTTCATCTTCCCTAATATACCTCTTTCTTCACAAATACACATTCAAAAGGATAAAGTAGTATGGTGGAGGAACGTGAAGGATTTTTTGGTGAAAAACTCTCATAGGAGGATTTATGAGTTAAATACTTATAATTTGGTGTTGGATGGAGGAAGCCTTCTTGAGTTGGGTTTGATTTTGAAAATTAATATTTTGAGTAGAGTTAAACTTTTTGGGTGGAGGTTATTGTTGAGTAGTTTACCTACTAAGCAGTAACTTTGCACTAGAGGCGTGTCTTCATCTTTTGTGGATATTTTATGTCTTTTGTGTTCTTTGTTTGAAGAATCTAGTGGGCATCTTTTCTTTTCTTATAGGTTGACTGTTTTGGTGTGGCGGACGGTGTTTCGTTGTATGGGGGTGTCGTCATTTGCGAATTTTAAGGATAGTGGCATGATGGAGGTTGTTTTGTCAGTTCATTTTTTCCAGAAAACTTAAAGATGTTTTTGGTGGTTTCATCAACACCTCTTTTTTTCTTTTCTTTTCTTTAACTTCTAATTTGTTGGAGTGTTTGGTTATTTAGGAACTAAGTGGTGTTCAATGCTAAGGTTTAGATGTGTGATGAAGTGTTGTCTTCCATTTAAAATCTTGAGTGAGATTAGTTATCTATTTTAAATAAAGGTAGGATGATTTTTGTTAAGGAGGTTTGATTTTCCAATCATTTAGAATATATTAGGGTGTAAGTGAGTTTTGTTTAGTTTGTCTTTTATATTTTTTTTTATTGAGAGGTTTTTGTGTCCTTGTTTGAACTTCTTTATTGTTTTTGTATTGATTTAGCACTTCTTACACCTATTGTTTATAAATAAATAAAAAACTATAAAAACAAATACATATGAATAATAGAATCTTCACAAATCAATTTTCTCGACAAAATCTCAAATTTAGAATTCTTAATGCAAATACATATTTTAGCAAATACATAAATTAACAAGAAAAATAAAATAGTGATTCACTAAAAAAACCACAACCTCAACTCATATCTCTTAAAATGGAACAACATCAAATAGTCACCATCACCATGATAGATCTTTTGATACTTGATATAAAGAAATGGAAAACAAACAATATTTTCTCACTCATTGCCTGCCCTGATAGTATTTGACATTTTCAGTGCAGTACAACAACAATAATAGCAAAATAAACATGATGCACTACATAACAAAACGAACACAAACACAGACACTATTTATTTAAAAAAGTCTTTAGCACCTTGAGATATCATTGAAGAACTCAATCAAACTATAAAGCACGTATACTTTTCAACCTATATAACACGACACTTTTGAAAATGATTAGTCTGTATCTATGTCTGTATCGATATCGTGTTCGAGGTTTCGTGTTTCATAGTTTCAACTATTGCTTACTTTAATTGGAATAGCTAGCAAAGGTTGAGCTTTCTCCAAAGTAAGTCCAAATTTATCATCCATATTCATATCCTCAGCTTTGATTCCACCATCAAGCTCCCACTCAAAACAATTAATAAACAAACCCAACATCAAAAACAGCACTCTTATAGCCAAAGGTAAACCAGGACAAATTCTTCTCCCACCACCAAAAGGTGTCAACTCAAAATTCCTACCTTTAAAATCAATATCTGACCCCAAAAATCTCTCAGGCAAAAACTCATTTGGATTGTCCCATAAATCTGGGTCCCTCCCAATAGCCCAAACATTCACCAACACTTGTGCACCTTTTGGGACTTTATAGCCATTTATCTCTAAATCCATTTCAGCTTTTCTTGGTAGTAAAAATGGAACTGCTGGGTGTAATCTAAAAGTTTCTTTTACTATTGCTTGTAAGTAAGGGAGTTTTGCTATGTCTGATTCCTTGACCAAGTTTCCTTTGCCAATAAGCTCGTTTAACTCTGATTTTGCTTTTGACATAATGTTTGGGTTGTGAAGTAATTCAGCCATTGCCCATTCTACGGTTGAAGTCACTGTGTCAGTTCCTGCCACAAACAAGTCCTACCAACAACCAATGGACAAAGAAAATCAAATTATTAGATTATACACGTGTCATTTAATTAGAGCTACACTCATTTTCTTATCTTATCTTCTTAGGCTCTTTCTTTGTCCAAAAAAAATCTTCTTAGACGAACACTGGACATCAATAATATCAAAAATATAGAACATAGATATGTTACATATATTCGATTGTACTTAAACTTTATTTATCTATCTATTATATATCGTAAAGATTTCCAAACGAATTAAGTTTATATTACTAGATGAATTTACCGGAGAAGTTTATGAAATGAAGATTAAACTCTTAAATGGAACTTACCACTGATAAACGTTCAATCTTATCTTCATACATTTCACCATTGTTATTTTCATCATTAAGCATAGTATCTAACATATCACTTTTACCACAATAGCTCTTCAACTCTCTCATCTTCAACCTTTCATCAACCAACTTTCTAAAATAATCCAACAACTTCCCAAAATATTCGCCAGTTCTTCTTCTAATACCAACAGGATCCAAAATCTTCAACACAGGAAAACAATCAGCAACGTTTGCTCTTCCAACTTCCTTCATAATATTTGTAACCAACTCCTTAAACTCACCGGCTTTGTCACTCGACGGAACCAAATTAACTGAATAAACTGTATTGGACAACATGTTTAAGGTTGTTTTAAAAGCTAGTCTTCCGATATTAACAGCTTCAAATTTTGCAGCACTTTCGTATATATCGTTTGAAAGTTCTAGAAGCTTCTTGTGTCTGAGTGCTTGATTCGAGTCGAGGTTTTTGTTGGAGAATAGTAAGTTGTTGCAGATTTTTCTGAGGTCTTTCCAGCGTTGAGA
Organism: Vicia faba; assembly: GCA_948472305.1. NCBI lineage: Eukaryota > Viridiplantae > Streptophyta > Magnoliopsida > Fabales > Fabaceae > Vicia > Vicia faba. Next base: position 1,213,511,777 of record OX451738.1, on the reverse strand, counting down.
TAGAGGGATGAATGGTAAACTGTAGTTATGGTGGTTAGAGCCTCTCATTGCATCAGGGACAGTTCTGTTAGAGAGATATTGGTCATTGATTTGAAGAACTGATTTAGCAGTTTGTGATGAGGACATAACTATGGTGGTTATTTGGCCTAGTTTTAGGGTCATTATTGGACCGTGGGTTTTGGAGAGTGTGGTTAGGGTTTGGTGAGGCTTTTGGCCTAGTTGATGGAGGTTGCCAATGATGGGAAGACCTCGAGGACCTGGGGGGAGGTTGTGTTGTTTTGTGAGGAGAGAATGGAGGAATTTGAGGAAGATGAAGGTGAGGAGAAAGAGGAGTATGCAGTTCAGTGCTTCCATCAAGAGAGAAAGTTGCAAAAGAAGAAGAAGAAATGGGAGAGAGACGTAAGTAGAAAGTTCACAGAAGATTAGATGTTTTAATAGTTTCATTTTTTGTTTGAAAAATAAATAAGTTTTTATTAATATTTATTTTAATTAAAATTCAAACTCATTTATTTGAACTGGTTGAATTTTTATAGTTTCATATCCTAATAAGTTAAAAGAGTAATGTTATTTCAAACACGTGTTTTTATTTTATTGAATTTATGGGTGAAAATAAATTAAGTTGAGTTAGATTTTGTCAAATTTGAGTTTGTTAAAAATTTTAAAATTTAAATTTAATTTGTAGCGTATTAAAGATTTATTTTTAAGTTTGAGTCTGAACTGTTCGAAAATCTGACTGATCTATTGAGTTATATAAAAGTCTATTTTATTTAAACGTTTTTAAATAAGTAATTCAACTAATGTTAAAATCGATTAACAAATTAAAAGATTAATTAGACTAAATATTTGTTTGAATTGATTAATTCAAATTTATCTATTAATATATATTTTGTGATACTATTTATTTGAGAGAATTTATGAAAATAATTTATGATAATGTTTATAAGATTTTTAAATATATTTTCATATATCTTTTTAGAATCTAAATTTTATTTTAATATTTTAATTTAAAATACAAACATAATAATAATAATAATAATAATAATAATAATAATAATAATAATAATAATAATAATAATAATAATAATAATAATAATAATAATAATAATAATAATAATAATAGTATTCATATTTATTTAAATAAACCGATTCGATAAATTTATAGATTTTTTTATAGTATATGGCATGGCTTTTTTTAAATAAATAAATTTATATAAAAGCATGAACATTTTCTATTTAAAGAAAAAATCTAACCTGGTCAAAGCTTATAAGATTAGTCTGTAGGCTCTTGTTTGTGATCTGGCCTATTTTCCCTATTAATGGTATGTTTGGAACACTAGAATGTGAAAGGAAAGATCCTTTATGGATAGAAAGCACAAAAATAAAATAAAAACCTTCTTCAATAAGAGATGGAAGAAAGTTCTGTAGGTCCTACTTAATAAAATGTTTCCTTCCAAGAACGCAGAGAAAGTTGAAAACAATCATAATTTTTGCATTGTTCCATTTTTGCCCTTAAATATACATATCAATTATTAACAAATATGCATAGAACCAAGTAATTTTAATGTTTTTATTTAATTAAAAATAAGGTCATTTTTGTCATTTTAAATATATTTATCTTTCTTTCCTTTCACTTTTTATCCACTTTCACTCGACAAACAATAAAAAATTCTTCTTACTTTCTATTAACTTTCTACTCACTTTCATTTCTTCAATATATTCTTTTCTTCTACTTTCTTTTTTTTCATGTTTCACCATCTAATATAGATCTCAAGTATTATATTTATAGGATCAATTGTGTAAATTAACTATGTTACCCAAGTACAAATATCATATCACACACCGTAAAAATGGTTTTTAAAATCTTCATCTCTAAAAATGTCACCGAGGGGAAATTTGTTTCGGAAATGACATTAAACATAGTAGAGGACCACCAACTTGTTTGTCTTCAACTTATATAAGAGATGATGATACATAGGAAATTATATACAAAGTTATATGAGAAAAAAGAAAATTATGATGCAATTCTCAATGCTCTTGTAACTTGTCTTAGTGGTTTGGCACTGTTAGACAAATGGATGTGCTTCCCAAAAATGGAATATCTTATGACAAGTGCTTATGATATGGTGTGTATTGATCTAACAAGATACAGTTTCTTGAAAACATTTTTTCCACTTCATAGTAGGTCACCTCAAAATATGTCTAGACACATCATGTGTATTAGGTGGCTTTAAAAAACACAACATTTTGGTTAGGTTTATTTGAAATCGGGATGTTCTATACCAAAGAAATCACCAGAGTGGACGACATATTTCATCAAAGATGCTAAAACTTGGTCGGTCGCTTTCTGGAAATGATGGAAGAGTTCACCAAGTTGAGCGGCGTTGAAAGAGAATCAAATAAGAAAATATCAAAGAAGGAACCACCAATAGATTTAGGTTGTGACACATATTTTGATACATCTTATTTTTAATCTAACAAATGTAACTCAATTTTTATTTGTAATGTTGTCAATGATGTAATCTCGATACAATTTGCGACATATATAATGTATATTCTACTTTAATATTGTAGAATTTGACGATAATTTTTTGACAATAGGACCATTTTCAGTTTATGTATGTTATGCTAATTGTGTATGAATACTTGTTCTATTCTGGGTGGATCCAAATATCCATCTCCGAACACACCCAATTTAATTGAAAAAATAACAAAGAAGGGATTTTACAGACGTACATCTCCGAACATACCTTTAATCTGTAAAAAAAAAAACGCTATCATATATGCATATCTGAAATATGTCATAATCAAAGGATATAGTTTCTAAGGTCCAAATTAATCTTCAACTAGTATAAAATAGGGGTCTCCTATTCCACGTGCTTTACAAAAATCAAAATAAATACATATCACCATCTTGCATTTATGTATTTCAATAGGGCAAATCCCCCACTTCAACTTAAGGTCTCTGAGAACATACTTCTCGTCTATCTAAAATCTAAACTGAATACTCTCTTATTATATTGTTTACTGTAAAATTTGGTAAACAATCACTAGTCTTCCAAAACATTATATCTTTGGTTACTTGCAGGATCGACTAGATTGGTCCTAAGACAATGTATATAGTTTGTGTTTTTAGGTTTTCTGGATAGTGATCTTTTTGACACTAAAGATAAATTCAAAGATAGTAATAAAATGATTTATGAAAATGAAAGGAAAGTAATGGATTTTAGAATGGAATGTAAAAGGAATGTAAATGACTTTCATGAAAAGGAATGTAAATTGATAGTGAAAATAAATGTGGCATTTCATACGTACATTCTCATAAACTCCTTTCTCGATAATAGTTCGTACTTTGAGTAAATATGAGTAATTTGTACAATAGTGAACACACAAAATCCTAAAATTAAAGAACCATATTTATATTACTTCGACGCGGGCGGTCTTCTCTTTAGAAGAGGACACGTTCTCGCTTGCATGTGTTCGACCCTTCGCAAGCTTCCACACGTCTCTTTTCAAAAATAATAGATAAGCGCCAAAATTCAGTTCTTTCAGCCTTATTTTAAATTATCCTTGTCGAACCCGCTTCAAACATCTTTCAAATGCTAAGTTTCGAATTCGTACTATCTTGTCAAAAAGACCATTATTTTCTTCCGTGGAAGCATTTTTCCGATGCTCTAGATTTCTTTTCCAAAACCTTGATGTCTTTATTCTGTGAGCGTCGAATTTCCAGATAACAAATTTCACCAAAAATTTCTTTTTCGATTATGATGTGAAAAGGGCATTTTTGGAAAGCCTTCAACGCTTCAGCAATTACTATTTGTTTACCGTTGTTTTTGGTAAAAAATCGCTGGTCTCCAAAAAAGGTAAGTTTTTGGTTTACTTGCGGGATCGACCAAACTAATCCCAGAACATATGCTAATCTTTATGTAAAATGAGTAAGAAGGAAGAACGCACGCTCGACCCAGGGGAGAGATGTTTAAGATTTTTGAATAGTAAATAAAAGCATGAAAATGCAAATAAAAGAAGTAAAAAGGTAACTTTGCAGGATAATGGTAAAGTAAAGTAAAAAGACTTTTATTAAGTAAAAAAGGTGTTTCTAACGTACATTGCTCTGCTTTTTATCCTTTCTCACGCAGTAGTTACTTGGATAATATTTGAGAGATTTAGTACTATAAGTTGAACACCACCAAAAATTGCACAAACTCCTTAATTTATACTAAAAGTAGGTAACCGTCGAGGGGACATTCTGCGCTAGGATGAGTGTCTTCTGCATGCCTCTCGACCCATAGTTTTTTGCCACGTTCTCCTCCCTTAGACGCTGATGAAAACCACCTTTCCCTCCAACAATTCAAATTTCAAAATGGTCTTCGTCCCATGTGCCAAGGCGCGAACACTTTCCTTCAGTCGAACAACATATATCTGCTTCAGTCGAATGAACCTTTGGTCGAAGTTTCTTATCATACCTTGGATCCTTTTCCTTAAGTTATATCATGCGTCGAATTATACCTCCTGGTTTAGTTCATTTCCAGTTGTTTGGTCAAAGAGACCAAATATAGTAAGTGTCGAATTTGGGAGCCAACACTATTGTGACGTCATGGTCATGATGACCACTTTTCAGAAGGGTCTCATTGAGACATGCATTATAACTAGCATCATTACCTCTAGAAATAGAAGTATGGAGGTAACTTGTATAGAAGTAACCACTTATACATCCTCTCAGAATATTACATGTGTCCCACTAACTACTTATTCATCTTCTAAAGTGAAAATGAAACGCCTTTTTCTTCTTCCTATAAATATACTTATCTTTCACTTTCAGAAAATTTTCCAATTCTGCACTGTAAAACTTGTGTTTTTTCTTGAGCTTCTTCTTCAAAATATTTACAAACTTTTCATCTTTCAAGCTCCCATAAGCTGAGGGTGAAGAAGTTTTTGCTGAAGGAAACCAAAATCTTAAAGGTACTGAGACAATTCCTACTCAAGTACCTAACGTGGTTACTACAGCCAAGGCAAGCATCCCTTCAACGGGATCCTGAACCAAAGAGGATTTGGCTTTACTGAAGCAACAAAGTCCGTTAGGTTATCTGACTGCAATCTTGGAGGGTCGAGAGAGCTCTTCTGATCGCAGTGCCTCGACTGCATCTGGCAGGTCTACCTCAACTTCCCCTCTCGATGAGGCTCTTCAAAAGGTTAAAGCACAAATCTTTAAAAGAGATTTGATGTTAACCTTAGAGGGGGAACCAGCAGCGCCTTCCTATCTAAAGACTATCCTGAAAGCTGTCGATCTTCTTGTTGCCCCTCCATATGTAGCCAGTATAATCCTGGATTTACTCTCTATTGTCGAGCAAGTATCAGCAGATTTCAATCGTCAAAGAATCATTAATTATGATATTGAGGAAGCCAATGGCTAAGTGGCTGCTGCCTGGCATTCTGCCACTGAATCCACTTCTAGAGTAAAGGACTTGTCGAAGGCCCAGGAGGCTAGGCAAAAGGAGGTCGAGGAGATTGATCAAGACAATGTTCAGTTGAGAGCACAGATTGTAGATTTGGAAGCAAAACTCGCTGCCAACGACAAAAAGAAAGAGGAGCTTATTGCTGTGAACACTGAGTTAGAAAGCCAAGAAGAATTGGCTGAAGGGTTAAGACATGTCGATCGAGCTCAATCTCTGGATGCTAAGCTCGAAACCCTTCACCAATCAAAAGCTCTATGTGATCGAAGGCTAGAACTGAAAAGGATCAAGTACCTCCAGATTAAAGTTAATATTCCCTTCTAAATCTTGTTTCTCTCTATTATGTAATCACTTTCTGTAACAATTTCAGAGCCATTTTGGCACCTTTAATGAAAATCATTTAAGTTTCCATTTTGGCATTCCATTTTGTCTTTTCAGGACAAAGGTTAATACAAAGATAATTACTATCAACGGTCGCAACTAAAGATCCGATTCCTGTATCTCGCCAGGGTGTATCTGTTGACGATCGATTCCAGACCCGATTCCTGTATCTTGCCAGGGTGCGTCTGAAGAGTTTGAGGATCCGATGCCTGTATCTTGCCAGGGTGTATCCGTTGAAGACTAACATTACCAGACCCGATTCATGTATCTTGCCAGGGTGCGTCTGAAGAGTTCGAGGATCCGATGCCTGTATCTTGCCAGGGTGTATCTGTTGACGACTAGCATTACCAGACCCGATTCCTGTATCTTGCCAAGGTGTGTCTGAAGAGTTAGAGGATCTGATGCCTGTATCTTGCCAGGGTGTATCTGTTGATGACTAGCATTACCAGACCCGATTCCTGTATCTTGCCAGGGTGTGTCTGAAGAGTTCGAGGATCCGATGCCTGTATCTTGCCAGGGTGTATCCGTTGACGACTAACAATACCAGATCTGATTCCTGTATCTTGCCAGGGTGTGTCTGAAGAGTTCGAGGATCTGATGCCTGTATCTTGCCAGGGTGTATCCGTTGACGACTAACAATACCAGATCCGATTCCTATATCTTGCCAGGGTGCGTCTGAAAGATTCTCTCATCATCCCGTTGAGGTAGTAATCGTCCCAAGGTTCTCTCACCGTCCCGTTGAGATTGTAATCGCCCAAAGGTTCTCTCATCGTCCCGTTGAGGTAGTAATCGTCCCAAGGTTCTCTCATCGTCCCATTGAGGTAGTAATCGCCCAAAGGTTCTCTCATCATCCCGTTGAGGTAGTAATCGCCCAAAGGTTCTCTCATCATCCCGTTGAGGTAGTAACCATCCCTGATTCATTCATCACATCATTATCAACAAAAACCTTTTTGAAGCTCCAGACTCGATTCCTGTATCTCGCCAGGGCACGTCTGAAGAGTTTAAAGATCCGATTCCTGTATCCAGCCAGGGCGCATCTACACAAAAAGTTTGAAGATCAATTCCTGTAACAGGCCAGGTAATCATTTTCTTTTCTCAGGTACGCAAGTTCTCGCTAAGGAAACTCTTACGCGATCGACACCCAGATGGCATCTATAAGCCCATCCACCTATCCATCACCTCTCAACATGGCATCTATAAGCCCATCTTCCTATCCATCAATCTCCAAATGGCATCTGTAAGTCCATTCACCACCATCACATTGCTAACATGTGAGCGCAAATTTCTGGGCACTCTAGTGTTCAATCATCTTCCACCTTCGGATTACGAAAGGCACGCTAGCCAATCTACACCCTCGGGTCTAAGAAGATTGAACAGGGGCAACTGTTGTACCCCAAAATTTTCCATCCCATATTCTTCAAGATTTGCCAAGATCATGCTTCAAAATCTCCCAAGGGTTGCACAGTCCAATGGCCTCCTAACAGTCAAAAATTAGGGTTTTGGTTCTGGCAAAGAAATTGAAGTTTCCAAGGGTCCAAACAAGTCCCACATGCCTATAAACATTGTCAAGCACCTACATGTCAAGTTTCAAGACTCACAGCACCAAATTGCACAGTCAAAAACCCTAATTGCTTCACAGTCAACTACAGGGGCAAAATGGTCATTTGACAGTCAAAAGTCAAAAAATTTGGTCAACATCTTATTTTGAAGCCACAAACATCATTTGATCAATTCTTGATCATGATTCTCAAGGCATGGCTCAAAAAGTCTCAAGATGCAAAAGTTTCTATTTTTGGACAGTTGTAAAAGTCAACTGCAAATTGACCAAGGCATAACTTCCACATGGTTTATCAGAAAAATTCCATCCAAAGCTCATTTTAAAGAGAGTGAAATTTCCTACAACTCATCTTCACACTTCAAGTCCAAGAAATGCTCTCACAAAAAGTTATCAATCTCAACATTATAGGTCATTTTCAAAAGTCAACAAAAAGGCACTTTAAGTCAAAGACCATAACTTGATATTGGTAAATCAAAATGACATGGTACCAAAGGCATTGGTTAGAGGACTTCAAGACCTTTCCAAAATGTCCAAGAACATGATCAAAGCTTAAAAATTGAGCAAGATATGCCTTGTGGAAGTTGGGAAATTTTTGGGAATTTTGAAAAGTCAACTTTGCTTCGAATGCCTCAAAATTGCTAATGGGCCTCGATTTCTTCCATGAATCATTACCCAAAGGCCATGCACGACCCATTGACCTAAAGGGGAGTTATTTTCTTATTTTTAATTAATTAATTGAATTTTTAATCCTATTTATTCATTTAATTAAAATCAATTATGAGAAAAATACTAAACCATGTGCTTCAAATCTTTTTGTGCATAGAATCCACTCAATATTTCGTGCACCATTCAATAAGGAAAGATTCAATATGATTGGAAATGATTGGCATAAGAAAGGCATGAAAAAGATTGAAAAAGATTGGATTAAAAATCAAATATTGAATCATTAATACAAGGGTTTTGGGCTTGGTTTTTTAACCTAAATTGCTTCATATACATAAGCACAAGTTAACCTAATCCTAAGAAGAACGAAAAATTGCTCAAGAGGCTGCCTACCAATTTGCAAAAGTTTATAAAAAAATTGAAATCTGAAAACACAGTTGCAGTGTGATTCAAAGCTCAAAAAGTATTCCAAACGCTTACTGGGACCTTCCTAAACGTGTCTCAATACCTTTCCAGTCTCCACGCACAAGGAATTGGTAGAACCATGTTGCACTTTTCACAAAAAAAATCATAATCGTGTTCTACTTTTCATGCATTATACATGTATTTTGAATGTTGATTTATACTAACATGACTGCTCTGAAGCTAATGGTACCACTCAATTGAAGAATGACTGCCTATATCGTGATCCACCATTAACGCATGTTAGGGTTTCAGAAACCTTGATTTAGGGTTTTCTTCATATGGTAAAATTGACCATTCAAACCTATACCATTGGATTCAGGACATCCAAACGAATCAATTGACTACCTCGCGCCCTTTTTATAATCCACCAGGCTCTAATCGCTATTTTTGTGTATTACAGTTAGTGGGGGTTTAAAACCCCCGCTATTTGATTTTAGTTACAGGGAAGAGACGAAGAAGAAGGCAGCGTGTTTGATCATGGTTGGTCAGTTTGAATACTGGCGCGCTTTTTTGGTTATTCCAGAATAATGCTTGTTTTCTCTTATATTATTTCCATTCCATTAAGCTAACAAAGAAACGCGTTTGGCTTGGTGGAAAATGACTTGTCATGCAGGTATTGGGACCTGGGTTCGATTCCCAGGTCCCCCACTTCTTCAATAATATTTTTCTCAAAACGCTTCCAGGCAGCATGCTCTCCCAGGGTTCATCATGTGCTCTCACTTGCTTGCTTGCCACACGCCCAGGAGATCAATCCAAAGGCCAGAATCTGGACTCCATCATGCGCGCTAGTCAACTGAGGCACACGTAACCACCAAAAGTCAAACAAGGCCTGGAATTGAGTGGGCCAAACTGCTTTCAACAAACCTCCAAATTGGGTCTGAATACCCCCCTTGTTTGTATTTTCTTTCTCTCATTTTTTCTCTTTTATTTATTTTAATTATTTTAATTGTTTCTTTTAATTCACAAAATAATTTTCATAAAACCAAAAAAATCAGAAATCATGAAAATAAAAATATGTTTTATTTAATATTTAATGCATTAATATTTTTGTAAATAAATTTTCAATAATCAATTTAGTTTAAATTTAGGTTTTCAACTTTAATGTTTTTTTCTAAATAACTAAAATACATAAAAATTAGGTTTTTAGCATTTTTATTCTTTTCTCATTAAATAAATTTTTCTTATTATTATTATTATTAACTATTAATTATTTTGTAAATACTCATGTCATTAATTAATTAGGGTAAATTAGGTTAAAATCTTAAACATTTTTCTTTAATAATTAAAAACAACTTAGAACTAGGGTTTTATTTTAATTAATTTTCTTTATTTCATAAATACCAAAAACCATAAAAAATAACTTCTTTTCTTTATTAAATAATTAATTAGCCTTTTCAATTTCAATTTAATTTCTTTAAAGGGTCCAACGCCCTCGCATATTCGTTTCTAATTTCTTATCGCGCATTTATTCTTATTTTCTTGTAAATATTATGTAATTGTCCCAAAGCCTTGTAATAATAATTAGAAATTTATTTATTTTCCGCATTTTTCTTCAAAACGGGTCTTTGTTAATTTGGCGATGTATAGACCCGCGCCTTGTAATATCGTAGGACTTTATTTTCCGCATTTTAATTTCCGCACCCTTTAAACTGCTAATCACATGAAAGAATGTATGCCCAAATAAAATCAAAGCGTAGCTCACCCAATGCATGATCAAGATAAAACATAATTGAAAATGATACACAATTCACACACCACTCTTAGGGTACGCCTCATTGTTGCCTTGCCCCTCGAAACGTGGTCGTCGAGTATAGGACGTTTTAGTAAGTCCTCATGTCCATGAACATGGCATGGGGGTAGCTTCTAAGGTGTCCTACTGTTGCTCTGGTGACCACACTGTCCCTAACAATCAAATTGACCCGAACACCTCCAACGGTGGTGCTACCTACCTCTCAATGGTGGGATGGCACTACCTTAAGGACATTTACACAGCCTAATTCCTTAGGGTAGGTAGATGACTCATAGATACTTGCTCTAAATCAAAACAAATCAAAAAACTTCTTTTCACACCGACACTTTTCAAAAAGCTTTCAAAAACAACTTTTCAAACACTCTTGAGGACTGATACAAGAGTCGATCTGAAACTTTAAACGAAACTTTTTCAAACCCACTCACGATTGAAAAGCAAACAAACATTTTGAAAACACAAATGAGCAAGTATCTAAGAGCCCATGGATAACCATGGATAGAAAGGGTGCTAATACCTTCCCTTTCTATAAATCTACCTCCCGAACCGAGAAACAATCTCATAAGGAATTTTTCTGTGCTTTTGTCCTTTCCATGTTGGAGAAAATAAAAGACGGTGGCGACTCTTGCTTCCACGACATTTCGCGAACCAGCGTTAAACAGTCAGTTCCAGATCCACCGATCACATAACCAAAAGAGACATGAATCTTGAATGAATCCAAGAGAGGCTATTTGGATAATATTTTAATGGTTGGATGAACTTGATGCATGCTTTTTCATACTTGTGGTTTGAATTCCAAGAAAAGCCACGCAAATATTTAAGAACTTTGATTTTCTCCAAATCCACTTCAAATATTGATGAATGAATTCTAATCAAACCACAGCTTCAGTGAACCCCTAATTCAATTCAATTCCTCAGTATAAACCAAACTTGTGTGTCAAGCAACAAACATTCGAAATAATGACACCTTGATCACAATCAACATCTTGTACCATGTCTCGACTATATGAGCACTAGAATAACGACGTCTTGGACCCCTTCTCAATAGATGATAATGACTATGCCTTGAGGGATTCTTTGCAGATGAATATGAAAGATGAGACATGCAAATACCTTGATATGGAATGAACCTCAGGTAGAATGCTGAAAAGCTCAAGTATAAAAATGTATAAACCCTGATTTTTAGCTCCGTCTCATAAAACCTTGCAACTTGACATTGAGAAGAAAAGAATAGCCCCGTAGCTTGATGATGATAAGGTCCCTGAAATAAAACCCTAGCTTCACATAAATGGTTGATGGAGAGATCACTTGAAACAAGCTTGTGCAAATATGAGAGCCTTGAAGCATACAACAATGTAATTCCTCGAAATCCCTGATCCCATGCCAAATTACTGACTAATGATGCATGATGTGTTAGATGACCTAATGTGAGAAAAAAATGCAAAAATGCGTAAGCCAGATAGGAAGTAAAAGGGTAGGACAAATTTGGGGTATTACACCACCCCCTCTATATGAAGAACACACACAACACACGAAAAATCATACAAAGGACGAAAATATACAGAAAAAATAGAGAACAGAAGCATTGGAGAGATGTTGCCCAGAATTTTCCAAGCAAAGCCACCCTTCAACAAAAGCATCCACGCCCATAAGCTCCAAATCAAAAGTGCCTACATCCAGGAAGTGCCCAGATCGAAGGTGCCTACATCCAGGAAGCGCCCAAATTAAAAGTCCAATCTGCTGGTAAGAAAGGGTAAACTATCCAACCTCATATTTGCATAACATATTATTACTGGTTGTTGCCTTTGATTTTCCATCCTAGACAGGATCGAAAGGCCTGGGTTTGGCGCCCAAGTCATGTTCTTCATTTGCCAACACTTGCTGCAGACATAGCCTGAAGAGACCCATCAAGCACAGGATCGAAGGGCCTGGGGTTCAATACCCAGGCCCTGCATTTTATTTTGCTAACCTGCTTTTGCAGGTATAACATCCCAGATCAAAGGAGAGCCCTTCTCTGGATCGAACCCATTAGCATGCTGGATCGAAGGAGGCATCTCATTCCTGGATCGAAAGCCATGACCTCCATGATCGAAGGGCAATCCTCTTCCCTGGATCGAAGGCTACTCACGCCTTACTGTCTGACCCAATCGAAAGGACCATTTCCCTCCCTGGGTAGAAACTCCTTTTTTCCCTGGATCGAAGGATCCCCCCCTTTGTATTTTATTTTTGTTTTCATTGACATCTTTTTATCTTTTTTAATTAACATTAAAATCAAAAAACCACAAAAAAACATTAGGCTAGTTTTTTTCTATTAAAATTAACTTTGTTAATTAATCTCTTAATTATCTTAATATTTTCTCAAAAAAACTAAAATTAAATAGATTTAGATCATTTTCCCAAAATAAAATAAAACAACAAAAAGATTTTATTCTTAGGATTTTTAGAGTTTATTTTCAGATTTGCGCGCGTTTATTTTATTGTAACTGCCTACTGGGATGTAATAGTTTAGCTTAGACTTTTACTTTACTGCTTTATTCCCCCCAATTTTAGACATGTAAATAATCTCCCTCCCCGAAGCCTTGTAATAGCGTAGGATTTACAATTCCCGCACTTTAAATTCCTGTACCTATATTAACTGCTTAGATGTATGCTAACTAGGATTGCATGACAAGATTAACTCTTAACTTAAAAACAACAGTAGCTCACCATAACATGTACAAAGATAATATAAACTGAAAATTGACACACTTGCACATGCCACTCCTAGGGTACACCTCACTTGGTTGCCTCAAATGTGGTCATTGAGTATAGGATATTTTAGAGGTCACCCTCCTGTCCAAAGATCAAAGTTGCCTCGAAATGGTTGCCTCGAAAAAATGATCTAAGACATTAGGGTTACCGCTAAAGCATCCTAACATTGCTTTAGTGACCACATGTCCCTTTAATCGAATTGATCTGAAAAATCCAACGACGGTGCTACCTACTCCTTAATAGTGGGATAGAACTGTCTAAAGGACATTTGCACAATTTAATTCCTTTTTGAGTAGGTAGAGGTTCTTAAGTACTTGCTCCTTTTTAAAACAAAACAAAAAACTTTTCGCACTTACACTTTCTTCAAAAAAAGAAAAACAAAACTCTTTTCAAAACCCACAAACACAAAGAAAAGCAAACCTTTTGAAAACATAGTGAGCAAGTACCTAAGAGCCTGTGGATAACCACGGATAGAAAGGGTGCTAACACCTTCCCTTTCTATAATCTACCTCCCGAACCCGAGAAAAATCTCGAAAAGGAATTTTTCTGTGCTTTTGTCCTTTCCTCGTTGGATAAAATAAAAGACGGTGACGACTCTTGCTTACCGCGACACTTTGCGAAAACAAACGCAAAACGCGAACCAGCATTCTAAAACAGTCAGTTCTCATTCCCACCGATCACACACAGGTTTCAGCAACAAACTTACGTCTGTAGGTAAAAGTTCAGAGCCAAAAACGACAATTCCAGGGAAGAAGACAACAACATGTCACAACTTGATTGGATGGTTTAAATTCAGGCGCGTCATTCTGGCCACTAACTTGTTTTCCAATATATTATTTGTGTTTTTAAATTATATTAATAAGTTAACATCCAGCGCAGTTGGTCAGAAGAAGGAAGTCAGAAGCTCATTGTTTTGGGTTCGATCCCAGGCGTGAGCTTTTGGAATTTTCTCCATTGTTTTCACCAGATCCTGCGCACCCCACCTTCTGAGGGTCATCATCTTCTGGATCCATCAGCCATAACCAGATCCGGCGCATCCCACCTTCTGAGAGTCATCATCTTCTGGATCCATCAGCCAGAACCAGATCCAGTGCACCCCACCTTCTGATGGCCATCATCTTCTGGATCCATCAGCCATAACCAGATCCAGTGCATCTCACCTTCTGAGGATCATCATCTTCTGGATCCACCTCCATCCAGATCTGCTGACAGCAGGCCCATTTGGTTATTTCCACTATTTTTCTTTAATTTCTTTTCTTTAACTATTTTGTTTTTTTAATCAACACAAAAATTATTTTATTAAATTAACCAATCAAAAATCACAAAAAAGGTTTATTTTCTTAATAAATGTTTTTTTAATTAATTAGTATGATTAATTTAGGGCAACTTTAATTTCTTTCACAATTAAAATTCAATTAGAAAATTAGGTTAATTCTTGATTTAATTTTTTCTTTCTTTCTTAAATAAAATAAAAATACAAAAATAGGTTTTAGAATGAATTAATTTATTTTTCTTAATTTAAAATTAATTAGAACTTAGGATTTTCTTTTTAATTCAATTATTTCATTATTTTCTCAAATAACAACATGAAATTTTTTTTTTTCATGAATCAATCGCAAGTAGGATTAGTCAAAGGGTCAAAACCCTAATCGTCTCGCATTTAAGTCGCCACGCGCTTGTTATTTATTTTGACAATATTTTGTAACTGTTCATGGTTTGTAATAGTTTAATTTAGGATTTTATTTACTGCTTAAATCTCCAGATTTTTGGCTATGTAATTAATCCCCCTCCCCGAAGCCTTGTAATAGCGTAGATTTATTTTCTCGCATTTTTAATTCCCGCAAATATTTAACTGTTTAGATGTATGCTAATAGGATTGTATGACAAGAATGCATGACAAATTAATACGGTTAGAAAACCCTAATGTGCAAAGATAAATAACTGAAACAAATCACTCGCACATATCACTCTTAGGGCATACTCTCACTTCGGTTGCCTTCGATAAACGATCATTAAGCATAGGTGTCTTAGTGGTTGCCCTCCAGTCTAAAAGATCAAATTGTCCCATTCAAATGTTGCCTCGAAAATGTTGCCTCAGAAATATTGCCTCGAAAGATCTTAAGACTCTAGGGTTATTACTAAGGTGTCCTAATATTGCTTTAGTGATCGTACGTCCCTTTCGAATTGACCCTTACAAACTCCAACGACGGTGCTACCTATTTCTCAATAGTAGGATAACGCTGTCTAAAGGAAACAAGAATAAAAACGATCTTTTTTCGAGTAGGTAGATGCTAGTAGGTACTTGCTCAAATCAAAAATTTTCATACTTACACTTTCCAAACAAATTTTCAAAACAACTTCGTCACACATTTGAGGACTGATACAAAGGTTATCACGAAGTAAAACATTTTCAAAAAAACAAAGCACACACACAAGCAATTTAAAAAGATGAGCAAGTACCTAAGAGCCCATGGAAAATCATGGATAGAAAGGGTGCTAACATCTTCCCTTTCTATAATCTACCCCCGTACTCAAAATCTCGAAAAAGAATTTTTCCTGTACTTTTTTCCTTTCCGATTGGATAAAATAAAAGTCGGTGACGACTCTTGCTTACCGCGACATTTTGCGAACAAAAAACACAAAAACGCAAACCAGTATTCACAGTCGATTATGTCACCGTATCACACATTAGAAAATAAAATAATAAATAAAATTGATTTTAATAATTTAATAAATAATTTTGTATTTCAAAAATAAAAAATTCACTTTTAAAAAATATTACTTTTATATTAATTATTATTAAAAATAATTTTTTCAAAATTTTATTATAAAATTCATCTTAAACCTCAATATCTGTTAGACCGATCCTATTTATATTATATAGAAAAAGATAACATTGATATTAATATATGCTTTGAATATGAAAATCGATAGTGGACAATTTTAAAAATGCGTTCGTATAAATATTTTGTAATTAATTACCGATAAAATTACGGAAAAGGCCACGCGCTTTTATGTTTTTGACTGCGCGGAGAAAAGAAAAAGTTTTCTATTTTTCCTTCTGAATTTCCGCGAGAAACCAGAACGAAACATTTATCAGAATTAACAAAATCACAACCAAACAACACCATCAGATCCACAATTTCCCTTGATCGCATTTCTTCAATCCCTTGGTCACTCTGATTCTCAACAAAATTCTCAATTATCAGATTCTAATATGTGAATTCGAATGTGTTTTGGTTATTGATTGTTTGGAACAGATCATGATGGAAAGGGAAAACTGGAACGAGAATAACGACAATGGTTGTTATCAGAATCAATTGTTGTGTGATAATGATCGGGATTCAGTTATGATGAATTCTTCCATGTCTTCGTCTCCTCCGAAGCTTGGATATATTGAACATCATGTGTCCAAATTCGATACGTTGGTTGGGATTGCAATCAAATACGGTGTTGAGGTATTTTTATTGTGTTGTAAAGTTTTTAATTTTACTCAAAGTTTGTTATCGGGTTTTGTTTTTGTTTTTTGGGTCATCCGTTTTCTTATTATTTCGGAATTTGATGAGGAAAGTATGAGATGATGATGTATGAGTTAAGTTTCTGCAATTTTTGTTCTTGTTGTCATGCTGGGTGCTGCATGTGGGTGGGTGCTGATTTTTCTGATATGATGATGTTCTTTTTGGTGTAATCATGATTCATGCATGTAGGGACAGAATTAATTGACAAAAAAAATTGCAAGAAAGTGAAATGCGTATGTTCATAGGATTGATTCTGCGGTGGAAAAAAAATTGATTTTGAGTGAATTGATTATGAAAATTTTTATTCGGGTTAAAAGTGACTTGAAAGTAAAAGTGGTATATGTTTGGATAAGTTTGTTGAATAGTAAAAGCTACTAATTCTTGCTTGTAGTAGAATCAAACATCTCAAAATCATGCAAGTTGATTGTGATTTTGAGAAATTATGGTAGATCTAAACATCTACTAATACAAGTGAAGTCTTTTTGTTTTAAAATGGTTTTGATGATTTTGTTACATCTGTCATTATTTCCAAGATGTGGTTTTTGTTTTTGAGTTTTGTAGAAGTGTTTAATCCAATATGTTGTTATCATTGTTTTTTTTTTCCGGTTACCGGTCTCCTCCACCACTTTTGAAATGAGGAAAACTTTGTACTGAATTCTTATTCTTATTTTTCTAAATGAGTTGTGTGATGAAGTGTGATTTCTTCAGCTCTTTATGTTTTTTTGGGGAAATTGTAGGTTACAGATATTAAAAGAATGAATAGCCTTGTTACAGACCATCAGATATTTGCGCTTAAAACAGTTCAAATTCCATTACCCGGAAGGCACCCTCCGTCTCCTTGTTTATCAAATGATTCCAGTACTCCTGGGTATGTTCATTTCTTGATATAGCCATTATGGAAAAGCACTCTATGAATTTAGACCATGTCCTTTTTATTTTGGAAAAATGCATATTAGATGAAATAGAGGGATGAGGAGAGGGGGGGTTACGATATTTTGTTTTTCATTGATAGTTTGAAACTTTGAGTCTTGAGCATGAGCATGATTTACCCTACAGCATCTAGGAAATTTTGTTTTTCATCGCTAATTTCTTTATTTTGCTTTGGTTATGTGAGTGTATTCGTCACTCTTGTACAGAAACACGAATATAAACTTGAAGGCGGAAACATAAAATGTATCTAGAACTGGAGTGAAATTCTAGGCTGTAATCTTTCCAAACTTCTTTTTGGGCTTTTTTTATAAGTATGATATGATACAATCTGTCATTTGTCTTAAATTTCTTACCATATGAATAGTTATAGATGGAAATTTGAGAAGAAATGTAATACAAGAAAATAGATTCATAATGTTTCTTGTATATGTTGGTTACAATACATGATTTCTTTTTAATATGACATGATTGATTTATTTCTCATTGGCATTTAAATCACTGATGACCATGAATGTTATTCCACCTGACATGGCAACTCTTCTAACAGCCCACCAATTAATGCGCAACGTGAACTGCTTGAATCATTCCAGTCTGTAAGATTTAAGTGTCCTGACCGGAAGGTCTCTCCAGCAATGAGCTCATTACAGGGTTATTATGGACTTCAAGTTCTCCCTAACTCCTCAGAAAACGGTTCATCATCCAAGAACACGCCTATGTCAGACCGACCCCTTAGTCGTCACCGAAAATCCAAAAGCTTAGTCAATGTCATTTTGGAAGAGATTATGGAAAAGGATGGTACAGCACCAGCTGGAGAAACCTGGGAACTTAACTCTGATAAATGGAATGACAAATTTGCACAGAGACGTCAGAAATCTGTAGCTGACTTTACCAGGATACCGGAGTTGATTCTGAGGGAGGATGTTGGCAGCAGTGGCGGTCTTCCTTCAAGAACAGGAAAGGGTTTAGCTCTGAGACAGAAAGCAGCCAGCCGAACTGCAGTGACGAATGATTCTGAATCAAATGGTTTTACACCTGTGCCAATGGTTACGGGGGATGGTTTACAAACTGATAGTTCATCTGGGGTGAGGAAATCGTCCAGTACATCTTGTTTGCAAGAGCAGGAAAACAGCTGCTCCTCATCCATTTGGCCATCCTCAATGTGGAATTTGAAACCAGATTTACAGGCCCTTTCGACTGCAGCTATTGGAAAACCGATCTTCGATGGCTTGCCAAAGCCATTAACCGGGCGAAGGAATAAAGCTGCACTTGATTAATATATCATAACTTATCACAACAGTTTTGATCCTTTGTGAGTAATGGAATCATAGCTGCCACACTAATGGGTAGGTTGGAGAAGCAAAACAATGTAGCAGGGTCTTGAACATTATCATTCAACATTTTTTTGTATGGACATAGTGAAACTTTTAGGAAACAGATTATCTGTGGTTAGGAATCATTGATAAAGATTGGACGGTTAAAGTTTTGAGTTCTTCTTGTAAGTCATCTGATCTCTATCTAACGATTTAGATTGATGTATTGATAACAGAAGGAAATTTGTACCTTTGGGAGTTTGAATTCATTCTTTTAGCACCTTAGACTTTGTGGTGACAAGTAAATGTACTGGTTTTACACGTGTTGATATGTGTAGCACTATTACTTTGCATCTGATTTCTCAAATCTTATTGTGTGTGATATTTAATATCTCATGCATTGCATGGTTACTGGTTTCTTGGGATCATTTTGCTTGGTTAATCCCTTCCCCATCTCCTAAACATGACATATTTCTTCTTCACAAACTTTCCTGAAGATATTTCTATCAAACAGTTGTGTCCATGAGGTTTTTATTTCTCGAAAAATAAATAAGAATGGAAGTAGGTTTGGTTTTGTCAAGTTTGTTGAAGCGAAGAATGTTAAGAAAATACAAAATCATCTCAATGGTATGTGGTTTGGTAGCTTCAAGTTGAGAAGCCATTTGGCTTTTGTTTGCTAGGAATGTCCATTTTAATCCTAGCTTTAGACAAGCAGGCGAGAATGAAGGTTGATGATGAATTTTTTTTTTACGCGATGAAGCTCTTATTAATGGAGACTTGGAGCGTTGTTCAGAGAAAGAAGAAGATGGGTTGGATTGCGTACATTTAGATAATCAAGGCATGAGGGACACGTATCCCTTTGCAGGTGGGTGGGAGAACTTAGGTAATCAAAATGAGAAGGATGGGAATAGCCGCGTGTGAAAATATAAATTTTAAAACGTTCATTTCGAGCCGCTTTTCATAAAAGGTGTGAAAATATAAATTTTCAAACGTTGGTTTCGAGCAGGTTTTCATAAAAAAGGTGGCTCATGTAGGAGTGTTCAAAACTAAACCAATTCAATATAAAATCGTAAAGTTGAACTAAACCAAATCGAAATTGTAAAAAATTATATTTGATTCGGATGTATTTAGACTATTTTTTAACAAAATCACACAGTTCAGTTCGGTTTACGATTACAAACTGAATCAAACCGTATTATGTTACAACTCAAACTTTAATTAACCCACATCCAACTCATACTCAAATCTTTTGTCTTTGCCTTAACTTACGATTACAAATTATTTTCTCTTCCTCACACTTAAAGTTAATTTAAGTCTTCTCAAATTTCTCATAATGATATCACACCTTCTTCTAATCTTCTTTTTCAAATATATCTCGTCTCTTCTTCTCCGGTCTTTAATCTGTTATGTTCTTTCTTTTCCTCTTATTATTTTTATTCTAATGTTCTCTCTTCCAATTATGCTTTAAATGCACATTTTCTTCTCTAATCTCTCATCTCTTATGCTTTTTCTTTTTCATCTTCTCTAATCTTTCATCTCCTCTATTTTTTTCTATTTAATTATAATATTTTTGATATTATTTTATGCTACTATTTTATGTTTTTTATTCCATTTTTCTCTAATATTATTTTTGTATATTAAATGGAAAGTAGTGGTCCAAATATGATGAATATTGTTGTTATTTGATAATACTAAAATTATTAAATATAAAACTATATTGTCATCTATATGTGTGTTTGTATGACTCAATAATTTTTTTTTTAAAAACTGAACCAACCGAATCAATCTAAACCACATTGATTTGGTTTGGTTTGATTTCTAAAATCCAATCGAATCAAATCGAACTGCACATTTTTCTCTCTTACAGTTTAAATAATTTTTTACGTCAAAACTGCCAAACCGCACCACAAACACCCTTAAACTGATGCATATTGTATTTTGGAGAGTCTTTGGCTCTAACACCGAGTTAAATAATTTGCATTTTGCCACCCTCTAAAACACCGACGACTAAGTAGTTAACGAAATCAGTGTACCACAGTAATGTGGTGTTGGTACAAATGGCTTTTACTACCGCAGTTATTAAATGTTCATTGCGTTGATCTAAATTGTCGGTAAGAGCTATCTCTAGTTTAGCAATAAGGCGTTCATATGGGAAATCTTCATTTATGGGAACATTCTCGGTTTGGATTCCATCTAATTTTGATAAATGATCCGCTACCACGTTTTCAGTCCCTCTTTTGTCTTTTATTTCCAAGTCAAACTCTTGTAGGAGTAAGATCCATCTGAGTAGTCGTGGTTTGACGTCTTTCTTACTTAGTAAGTATCAGATCACAGCATGATCTGTGTAAATAATGATTTTGGCGCCCACTAAGTAGGAACGAAATTTGTCCAATGCGAATACAACAGCTAAGAGTTCCTTCTCCGTAGTGGCGTAATTCATTTGTGCGGGATCGAGTGTTCTGCTTGCATAGTAGATAGCGTGAAGCTTTTTATCCCTGTGTTATCCTAGGACTGCGCCTACAGCATAATCGCTCGCATCGCACATTATTTCAAATGGTAGGTTCCAATCAGGAGGTTGCATAATAGGTGTTGAAATTAAGGCTTCTTTAAGCGTCTCAAATGCGTTTAAGCATTTATCGTCGAAAATAAACTCGGCTTCTTTCATCAATAATTCAGTTAGTGGCTTAGTGATTTTAGAGAAATCTTTTATAAAACGTCGGTAAAAACCAGCGTGTCCTAGAAAACTTCTTATTTCTCTAACTGTTTTGGGTGGTTGAAGGTTTTTGATAACCTCGATTTTTGCTTTATCGACTTCAATCTCTCTGTTTGATACAATGTGACCCAACACAATTCCTTGTCTCACCATGAAGTGACATTTTTCCCAATTGAGCACTAGGTTGACATTGACACAGCGTTTCAGTACTAGTTCAAGATTCGATAAACATCCGTCAAAACTTTCTCCACAGACAGAAAAATCGTCCATGAATACTTCCATAATTCCGTCCAAAAAGTCTGTGAAAATCACCATCATGCATCGTTGGAAAGTTGCAGGTGCGTTACATAGTCCAAATGGAATTCTTCGGTATGCAAAGGTACCGTAGGGCATGTGAACGTGGTTTTCTCTTGATCATCAGGATGAATGGGAATTTGGAAGAATCCCGAGTATCCGTCAAGATAGCAGAAATGGGAATGTTTGGCTAAGCGCTCGAGCATTTGATCAATGAATGGTAATGGGAAATGGTCCTTGCGCGTATCCTTGTTTAGTTTTTTGTAATCGATACACATTCTTCATCCTGTTTGGGTACGTTGTGCCACCGATTCACCTTTTGTGTTTGTTATAACCGTAACACCTCCTTTCTTAGGTACTACGTGAACTGGACTGACCCAGTTGCTATCTGATATTGGGTATATGATGCCTGCCTCTAGTAGTTTCTGTACTTCTTTCTTAACGACTTCACTTAGGATAAGATTTATTCGTCTTTGATGTTCTCTAGAAGTCTTGCAGTCCTCCTCTAGCATAATGCGGTGCATACAGAGAGATGGGCTTATTCCTTTTAGATCTGATATATTATAGCCTAACGCGGTTGGATACTTCCTTAACACATTAAGAAGTTTTTCAGTTTCGATCTTTCCTAAATTGGCATTGACTATAACTGGCCGTTCGAGTTCTTTATCTAAAAATTCATACCTAAGATCTTCAGGTAACGTTTTAAGTTCTATACAAGTTTTCTTATCAGTTGGGGTAAGATCGGGTGTTAAGGCAAAACATTCGCTTAGGTTGGTATCTTGATATTCTTGTTTCCAGTCGTCATCCTTGAAGATAGTTGGTGTCGGAATTTTCAACATCCCAGAATAGGTGTCTTCTTGGCTTTCTAGTTCTTTGACACATTCATCAATAATATCTAGGAAACAGCATGAGTCATCTATAGCAGGGGCTTTGAAGAATTGGGAAAGAATGAATTCTACTTTTTCTTCTCCTACCTCAAAGGTAAGATTTCCTTTCTTAACGTCAATAATGGCTCCTGCAGTGGCTAAAAATGGTCTTCCTAATATGATGAGAATGTTTGAATCTTCCTTGATGTCCATTATTATAAAGTCAGTCGGTATGTAAAATTGTCCTATTCGGACAAGAATGTTTTCTAGCATACCAACAGGGAATTTGACTGATTTGTCGGCTAGTTGTAGGGACATCTTGGTAGGTCTCATGTCACCTAGTTTGAGCTTCTCACAAATAGATAAGGGCATTAGACTAACACTTGCTCCTAAATCGCATAGAGCTTTGTCTATGACAGATTTTCCAATTACACATGGTATGGAGAAACTACCAGAATCTTTTAGCTTTGGAGGCATGTTATTTTGAATTATGGCGCTACATTCGGCGATTAGCATAACGGTTTCGTTTTCAACAATTTTTTTCTTATTAGACAATATTTCTTTTAGGAATTTAGTATATGACGACATTTGGGTTATAGCTTCTGTAAACGGAATAATAACGTTTAATTGTTTCAGAGGTTCTACAAATTTCTTGAATCGCCCCTCGTTTTTGGATTTTGCAAGTCTTTGAGGGTATGGAATTGGTGGTTTATATGGCGGTGGGGGTACGTAAGGTTTTTCTGAAGCCTCTCTGTTCTCATTCTCATCTTCCTCTACACTCTCAGATTGTTCTTTCGATTTCTCTGCTTCCTTTTCAGGTTTCCGATACATGGTCAGGTTTTGGAGTCTAGGATCTACCGGTCCATCAAGTGCTGTCCCACTTTGTAATGTGATAGCATTAGCGTGTCCTTTAGGATTGGGTTGCGGCTATCCAGGAAACGTACCAGCAGGTGCGACAGAACTAGTTTGGTGTTGTGCTACTTGGGAGATTTGGGTTTCTAACATTTTATTGTGAGTTGCTAGGGCATCTACCTTATTTGCTAATAGCTTCAATTGTTCACCGGTGTGAACATTTTGATTGAGGAATTCTTTTTTTTGTTGAGCTTGATTAGCGATAAAATTTTCCATTAGGATTTCAAGGTTAGATTTCTTAGGAATGTTAGGAACATTAACAACGAGTTTTTGATAACCTGGAGGTACAACAGGTGCTTGGCCAGGTGCATATAAAGCGTTATTGTTCTTGTACGAGAAGTTAGTATGGTTCTTCCAACCAGGATTATAGGTATTAGCATAAGGATTACCTTGAGCGTAATTCACCTGATCAACTGATATTCCTGCTAAGATTTGACATTCGGTTCCAACATGACCAGGAACTCCACAAACTTCACAGTTTGGGGTAACTGTAGCCAAGGTGGCTGCAGGAGGCAAGGTCAAGCTTTCTATCTTTTGGGTAAGAGCATCTACCTTAGCATTCACCTTATCTAGGCTACTAATCTCGTACATCCCACTTTTGGTTTGAGTTTTCTCCATGGGTGTTCTTTCTCCTCCCCACTGATAGTGGTTTTGAGTCATATTTTCAATGAGTTGGTTAGCTTCGTCGTAAGGCTTGTCCATCAGTGTACCACCTACGGCGACATATATAGAGAGTCTTGTGTTGTACAAGAGTCCATTATAAAACGTGTGAATGATCAGCCATTTTTCTAATCTGTGATGTGGGCACATTCGCATCATATCTTTGTAGCGTTCCCATGCATCGAATAGCGATTCAGTATCCTTCTGCCTAAATCCGTTGATTTGAGCTCTTAATGCATCAGTCTTGCTTGGGGGAAAGTATCATGCTAAAAATACAGTCTTAAGTCCTTCCCACGTAGTGACAGAATTTGACGGCAAGGATTGCAACCAAGCCCAAGCTTTATCTCTTAGCGAGAAAGGGAAAAGACGTAATCTTATTGCATCTTTACTAACACCATTTTCTATAACTGTGTCGGCAAATTGAACGAATTTTGTAAGATGTTCATTTGGATCCTCGGTAGGATTTCCAGAGAATTGGTGTTGTTGGATAGCTGATATCAATGACGGTTTCAACTCAAAATCGTTTTGATTTATTGCTGGAGCTGCAATGCTGTTGTGGGGTTCTTGTTGTGATGGAGCTGCGTACTCCTTCAGTGGACGGGTCCTTTGTTCTTCGGCCATGTCTACTTCTGGATTAGTTTCGGTTTCAGAGGAAGAATTAGAATCTGTTTCGGAATCAATCTTAATTTCGGGTTTGGGTAAAGGAATAGCGTGATTTAAACAGTAATCCCTGACTGTTCGTCTTATGGAAAGGATACGTTCAGGTTCGTCCGTTGATTTGTCAAGTGGTTCTCCTTGTGAGCGAGTCCTTGGCATACAAATCGAAAAAGGGTTTCTGTTGCCTAGTTTAAACGCGCAACAGAAGAATCGTACTTAATTGACTAATCAGTCCCCGGCAACGGCGCCAAAAAATTGATCGGGACTTTATGAGTCTATTGGGATACCAACTGCAAGTATACAGTTCAGTCGTTCTAGTTTTAAATGATTATCGAACCCACAAAGACTGAGGATCAATCGCATACGATCTAATGCTACAATTGTTTAACTAAGCGATGAATATTTTGTTTTAGGGGGAAAAGAGTTTAATTAAAAATAATAGTAATAGCTATACCGGTATGTGATAGTCGGACTTCGGGAATTCGGTGAATCGCTTGGCATATAAAGTATTTCGGTAAAAACGAATTGTTTAAAAACCTGAGATATACACTCTCGTGTTCATGAATTAAGTCATGCTACTAAACCTAGTGGATGCACTTTAAATTTAATAACACTTTTTGAAAACAATTTGAGTTTAATTAATTTTTTAAAACACTCTCATGTATTTAAAAATTAATGTTTCGTTACCACTATCTGGGTCGAACCCCAGCTCTCGCATGCAGGTTCTTGCCTTAATTAATTTCCCACTCTCGTGGCAAAATCGTGTTAATTATCCTCTCACTCTCGTGACAAGGGTAGTTAAATTAAACATGGAAATTGGAAACCGGAAATTATTTATAAATGTTTTTAGCCAAGTTATCACCGAATTCTTTCGGTACTTAGGAGTCACATACCGGTACCAATTAATTTAGCCGGACATAATATATTTAGTACCTATGCAACTTAAAATATAATTCATAAAAATAAATGGCATAACACAAGAATAAATAAAAATCAATTGCATAAAAAACCTGTAAATGATGTTGCTGTGGTAATCTTGAGTGCTTACAAATTCCTTGCAATTAATCGAAATCTATGACCGTGTTAATTCTTAGATGAAGAACTAACACTCTAGAAACTAATTCTGGAAACTAAAATTACAGTAGGTATAGAAAGGTTCAAAAGCAAACAAAATAGAATAATGCAGAAAAATAGAAATTTGGCTTTGTAGAAAATTCTTCGACCCTGATCCATTGAACTACCTCATATTTATAGAAGAAGATTTTGCAGTTGAGAAAATTTAGGAACAACTTGAGTGGAGGAAGACTCGGATTGACAGTTACTGAAGTTGAGGAAATGCAGGAGAAGAAAACTGCCCACAACGTTGCCCACGTCTCTCTGTATTGCATAACATTGTTTTTAAGCGTGTGACGGTCGTCATGAGGGGGTGACGGTCGTAATGCGCTTAAATAGCGCGTTACGCTCGTCAATGATGTGTGACGAGCATCCTTCTAGTTGTGAGAGCGTTACGCTCGTCATGGGGTGTGACGGTCGTCACAGCTATAAAATTTGCAGACTTTGCAGATTTGGTAATTTTTCTTCTGATTCTTGGTTAGCTTCCTTCATGTGATCCTTTTTCACTGATTTGAGTTGAAACATGCTGTACCTGTGAAAAGACACAAAAACTCGGAACAATCGGGAGTTAAAAGACTCAATGTATTATGAAAATCGATAAAAGTGTAGTAATTATATGATACGATTTCTCGTTATCAATAATTCACAGTAGTAAAATTGCGGAAAATGTAAATCCTAAACTATTACAAGGCTTCGGGGAGGGGGATTAATTACATGTCCAAAAACATGGGGGAATAAAGCACAAAAAGTAAAAAGTCCTAGTTATTCTATTACGCCCCAGGAAGCAAGTACAATAATATGAAAATGATAATGCTAAAATAAAATCGCACGCGAGTTAGAAAGGACGTCTAAATCCTAAAGAAAATGAAATCTTTTTGTTGGTTTTTTTTAATAGGAGAGAATAAAATCTAAGTATACTTAAATTTAATTTTAAGAAAGTGTTTAGGTAATTAATAATTAATTAACAAAATTAACTTTAATAAAAAAAAACTAGAACCTAATTTTTTTTGATTTTTATCTGATTTTATAATTAAATAAAAAAGTAACTAAAAGAACAAAAAAAAACATGTAAAATGGGCCAGGCAACAAAAGTAAACAAGGGGTGGTGTAAGTTTAAAAATGTGGGCCTAAAGTGAGAGGAGGTTGTCTTTCGATCCCATGAGGGAGACTATCTTTCGATCCAGTGAGGGAGGTTGTCAAAAGTGCATGATGGACTGCACATTGAGGGCACTGGATCTGGATTGGCCAACATCTGGCAGTAGGGGAGTGATGGTTTACAACGCACTCCTTCGATCTGGGGACACTAGATCTGCTCATATGGGATCTACTGGTTTTGACCATGTGGGGTATGGTACGCACATTAGACCTACAAGCATGTGATATGGAATACAATTGTTAGAAAAAAACAAAGTGCATGACCTCGGTGTCGAACCCAGGTCATTCCCCCTTAATTCGAACCACTTCCTAATTCGAACCCCCTGAGTCTGAATCTGGGTTATTTTGGCCTGAAATGGTCTGTACCAAGGGTTTCGAAAACAATTAGGTTTGAAGACCCTAGCAATGGTATCCTGTCATTTGGGCACTTCAACTCACATGAATTACGTCAAAACATTCATAAACAATGATAATAACATGAATATGCAATCGAAAGAGATTTAAATTGAAGATTTAAACGAGTTTGAGATCCAAAATTTTACCAAACGAAAGGATCGAATGGGCGTGTTTCTACATGCGTTTTGAATTTCTTAAGGCCTGGGAATCGCTCCTGGGAACTTCAGGGGGTGAATAGTGGACTTGGTTTGGACTGAGGAAGCTTGCACTATGCTTTTCGAATTTGGAAACTTTGATGTATTTTTATAATTTTTGTGTGGCCCTTTGAGGTGTTTTTTTCCCTGTGTTTATAGGAAAATCGAAAGATTTAAAAAGTTGCCTTTTTTGATGATTTTCTACCATTTTAGGCTTTGAGTAAACCTGGACAAGTTTCATCCCATTAGGTGTTTGTTTCAACTTTTCACATCTTGATTCTTTCGAATGCTCCTAAGCTTTGTTCTTCGATGGCTCTAAGTTCCAATTCGAACTGCTCAAGGCCTCATCATTATGGCTTCTTCGATTGAGTCACTATCTGCCTTAGTTGCTTGATCTGAAAAACTATCCAATCAGCCTAATCGAACTCAATTATTGTTCCTTTCGATCTCTTTTCCTTCAATTCAAACACCTCTTCATATTGTCCTGTCGAAGCTTCATTTTGTTCTTTCCTTCGAACACAATTATGCAGGTGGTTCTTCGATTCGACTAGTCGAAGCTTCATTCTGGTCATCATTCTTCGATCACAGTTGTGCAGATGGTTCTTCGATTCGACCAGTCGAAGTATCAACTTGTTCATCTTCTTGTCAAACTGAACTTTGACTCCACTCTCACCCTTTGCTTTCGTCTACAAGAAAATCTTTCTTGCTCACTAGTTCATCTTCAATTGGTGAATACAACTTGTATGCACCAATCAAATGGTAACCCATGAGCACCAAGACTTCACTTCAATCATCCAACTTCTTCCTCGCCTGTCCAGGTACATGCATGTCCTTCGAACCATAAGATCAAATCTTTCAAATTCAACATCTTCTTCTTTTTGAAGCGTCAATTCAACTAACATGGCAATCAAAGTGTGCCTTTCTTGTAATGCTTCGAATAGCTTACATTTCCATGGTTCGAAAACGAACCCTTTGATGACGCTCTTTACTAGCTCTTCCAATTGAAAACTTCATAAAAGCCTCCTCACGCTTTCTTTGGAACTATCCTTCCTTTGATCCTAGTGCTTCGTTGGGCATCATACTGCTGCCGAAGCTGCTTCGACCCAAAAGCTCTTAGGCATATTTTCAACTTTCGACCTACACCTTGTCATGCACACTTTTTTTCTTTCTTTCAGCTGTGCCATTATGCTAAGGCATATAGGGTGCCCTGGAAATAATTTTAAGCTTCTACAAACCAAAGTTCTTTGTGAGAAATGAAACCTTAGATGGAAATCCATTATTTAAGAGAAGAATTTGTCTGGTCAATTCTTGGTCAACCTTGAGCAATTAGGGACCTCAATGAGAATGCCTTGAATATAATGGGAGGTAAATTTTGGGGTACAACATCATGGAATATACTTTCTTGTGCGATGGACAAGGAAGGAGGATTTGGAAACAGACCACCCATCCTTGATGGAACCAATTGTGATTATTGGAAAGTTTGTATGTGGCTTTCATCAAATCCATTGACATCAAGGCGTGGAAAGCTGTTGTCAAGGGATGGGTTCCACCAAAGGTTATAGGTGAGGATGGGAAGGAGACGGACGTGAACAAAGCTGAAGAAGATTCAAATGATAAGGATGATGAATCATCTTAAGGAAACTCCAAAGCTTTG
Organism: Vicia faba; assembly: GCA_948472305.1. NCBI lineage: Eukaryota > Viridiplantae > Streptophyta > Magnoliopsida > Fabales > Fabaceae > Vicia > Vicia faba. The sequence continues at coordinate 1,213,482,393 of OX451738.1, read as the reverse complement.
AGTGCCCTATTCAATGGTGTGGACAAGAATATATTCAGGCTAATCAGTAATTGCACTATTGCCAAAAAATCCCAGGAGATCTTAAAGATTGCTCATGAAGTAACCTCCAAGGTGAAGATGTCAAGACTTCAACTATTCACCTCTCAGTTTGAGAACTTAAGGATGAATGAGGATGAAAGTATTCATGATTTTCACATGAATATCATTGAGATAGCAAATGCCCAAGTTCTTTGGGGGAGAAGATGTCTGAAGCAAAGCTGGTGAGAAAGATTGTCATATCTCTTCCAAAGAGGTTTGGCATAAAGGTCATTTCCATTGAAGAAGATAAAGACATAAACAACATGAAAGTTGATGAGATCATGGGATCCTTACAGACCTTTGAGTTAGGGATCAATGAAAAGTCTGAAAAGAAGAAGAGCATATCCTTTGTCTCCAACACCGATGATACAAAAGATGAGTGTGACCTGGATACTGAAGAAGGGGTGTCAAATTCCATTGTGTTACTTGGAAAAAAATTCAACATAGTGTTGAAGAAAATTGACTGGAATTCAAGATCAAATGTCAAAGACAAGTCAATTGACATCACTAAAAATTAGGATTCTGGAGGAAAAAAAGTTCATTATTTTGAAGGCGAAGGGTTTGGTCACATTAGATCAGAGTGCCCCACCTATCTCAAGAAGCATAAGAAAGGTTTATTTGTGTCCTGGTCAGAAGAAGACTCTGATAGCGATAGTGCAAAGGAGTTTACTAAGCAAGTGATTACTCTATCCGAAATGTGTGATTCAGATAATGAAACAATTATTGGAGACCTGACAACTGAAGATCTTGTCACCTTTTATCAGGAGGCACGCCTAGAAAGTCAAGATAGAGCTCAATTGATAAAAAGGCAAGAAATATTTATTGCTCAACTGGAGGCAGAAAAAGAAGATCAAATGTCCATTATCTTTGGCCTAGAAGCTGAAAAAATAGAGCACCTAACTGTCATAGTTGAATTAAAAGATGAAGTTATTTTGCTCAAGTCACAACATGATAATATGACCAAGTCTGTAAGAATTCTCAACAACAATTCTGATATGCTTGATAATATTATTAAGTCTAGAAAGAATGCTGGAGATGTTCAAGGGATTGGCTATTTCATTCAATCCATGAAGAATAAAGGCGAAAGGGGCGAAGTAAAGTTTATTCGTCCAAAGAAATAACCGGAACAAAAGATATCAAAAGAAAAGTTCCAATATCAACAAGGACAATAGAAGAAACACTCAGGAAATAATGACTATACTATTCTGGGTGGAACCATTATTATAATTAGGAAGAATTCTATAAACATTAAGGATGTTGATTGTGACAATGAAACAAAAAGACTTGAAGTGAAGTGGTTACCTCCAAAAAGGAAGCAAGAACAAAAGATGTTGAATAATTTGTCTCAACATCAGCAGAGATATCATAAGATGTACAATGGAGAGGGAAATCAGAAATGGAGATGCCACTATTATGGAAAGTTGGGCCATTTAAAATTATCTTGTTACAGGTTGCAAGGCTATCCCAAATCTGTTTCACATCATAGGAGAAGATCAGGCAAGGTTAAAATCGAGTCCAAGAGGTCTTTTAAGAATGATACTCATGGGCTTATGGATTACACCTCTCTCAGAGCTTCTATAAGAGAGGATTAGTATTTTGATAGTGGTTGTTCCATACACATGGATGGTGTCAAGAAATTTCTAGTGGATATTAAACCTCTTCCCTCTAGCTATGTCACTTTTAGAGATGGATCAAAAGGTGAAATAAAAGGTGCTGGAAAGATGAGGTGTAATAGTTTACCTGTGATACGGTGGGAGAACTGACTTGAGGTTTTGCGTTTATTTTCGCAAATGTTTCGGTTGAGCAAGAGTCGCCACCGACTTTTTATTTTATCCTAAGGAAAGGTTAAAAAGCACAGCAAAAACCTTTGAGATGTTTTCTTGGGTTCGGGGAGTAGATTATAGAAAGGGAAGGTATTAACACCCTTTCTATCCATGGTTATCCATGGGCTCTTAGTTACTTGCTTAGATCAACTTGCCTTGATTTTCAATTGTTTGAAATGGTGCTTTCAATTGTTTGAAATGGTGCTTTGTGTGTGGGTTTGAAAATGTTTTGAAAAGAGGCCAATGTGGTGGCAACCTTTGTAATGATCCATGTTGGGATGTATACAAAAGTGTATGTCTTTTGAAAAGTTTTAAGTTTTTGAAAGTAGTTTTGAAAGTGTTGTGATGTGTGTTTTGAAAAATAGGCAAGTGTTTTTGTTTTGCAAGTTGGCAAGTAACCAAGAGCTATCTACCCTAAATTTCTCAAAGATCTTTGCTATGTTTTAGCCCTTTTAACAATTTTGTTCCACCATTGTACTTGGTGGATAATCTTGTGTTAGGATGTGAATGGGACGGGCGCGGATCATCGTTTAGACCATGATTGCAATGGTGCCAAGTGTCTTTGGCAATTTTCCTTTAAGGGACTTGATCATTTTTAGGCAACTTCCGAAAGCGTCATCGAGGGACTATGATCATTTGATATTGTTTTGTTTTGCCAAAGACACCCAACATGCAATATAGCCCATTATTGAAGGCAACAAGTGGAATACCCTAGGGGTGCAAGTGTGATTAGTGTTTTCCATTTTCATGCTTGTTTATCTTGAATTTAGGTCAAACTATTTGTTGTTTTTGATTTGCATACAAAACCCTAATTCTATCATGGCATATTTAGAAAGCTTTTAAATGCGGAATTTAAAGGTCCTAAATTATTACAACACAAATTATGGGATGGGGGGTACAAATATTCAAATGGGGATATTTTAGCAAGAAATTAAAACTAAACTATTACATCCAAATTGAATTATACAAATTATTTAATATACAACAATTAAATAAAAATACAATAAATATGCGAGATGCAAAAAATGATTCTTTATATGTATGAAAAAAGGTATTTTTATGTGACAAATAAACAAAAATAAAAATGAATAATTTTGGATATTTTTACATGTTTAGGGGAAAACCCTAATTTTATAAATAAAAGGGTATTTATTATATAATATGTGCAATATTTATTAATTATGTACAAAAAATAAATAAAAAGGAAGTATATTGTCAAAAAGTGATTTTTAAAGTTAAATATTAATAAAAAATAAAAATGTATTATTTTTGTATTTTTAACCTAAATATACTAATAAATATATAAGTATTTATACTATTTACAAAATATATTAAATATGTATAAAAATAAAATATTTAATATTTACAAAAAAAAGTATATTTTTTTATAAAATGTTTTCAAAAGATAAAATAAAATAAAAATCAAAAATAAAATGTGTTTGTATTATTTTTAGTATTTTTAAATAAAAGATATTATGTGTTTATTTACATATAAACTAAATGAAACCAAAATAAATATCAAATAAAATGCAAAAAATGGGAGAAAAATATTTTTAATATTTTTTCATGCTTAAATAAAAATATAGAAACAAAATCAAAAGGAAAAAAATTAAAAATGACAAATATATCTCAAAATGGGCCAGGGGGTGCATGTGTAAAACAATGGTGCAAAAAGGAAAAACAACACAGGCCCAGCCCAAAGAGGTTGTCTTCAACCTCCATCAACAAACTTGTCAAAAACGCGCGCCTTTCCCACCTTGTTCAAACATCCTGATTCCTGGACTTTTAGCACAAACTTATAACATGAAAAATGTCAAGCATCAAGCCACGATTCCATACATACCAAGAACTTGATCTAACTCTCAGAAATGAGAGATAATTTCTCCATCCCTAATTCTTAACCTAAGTTTTTGTCAATGTTCAGGTCTTAAATTCTCTCAGCATATGCAATATAAATGGAAAGTGAGGATATGAGTGGCTTCAGGGACATGAGTATGACACTTTTCATTCATAAACTTAAAGCTAACTCTTCCTAGATTGAGAGATAGAAGTCCATGAACTTACCTGTTCAGCTTGGATCGTGTCTGGCAATGGAGGTACTTTCAGTGCAATGTGAGGACTTGTACAGCTTGCTTGAAGGTCAGGGATGCTTCTCCAACCTTTAGCTTGCTTTGAAACCAAATGAATCAAGCTATAGAAGTCAACCTGCAAAACAGAAAAAGTGAAAATGGTGAAGTTGGTTAGAGGTGTTACAGGTCGTGCCCAATGCTTGGGATAGTTTGTATAGGTGGTATGGAGTGTGTATGAACTGGTTTTGGCCAAGGCGCACAAATGGATTGAGTTATGGAAGTCCAACTGCAGAGGTGACTCTGTTTTTTGCAGTAGGAGGGTGTTTTGATGAATGATGAGGTTTGGAAGGTGGTTAGCTCGTGCCTTAGCTTAGGTTTGATGTTTAGAATCTGTTTAACAAGTTTTCTTTTGCTTGTGGTTGCAGCAATGTGAGTCGTGTTAAGTTATGCAATGTTTCTTCTAACTTAAGCAAAGTTTGGCAAGTTGGTTTCTAGACTTATGCAGGCCCTCTAAACATGCTGCCTCAATCCCTCTTGATCAGTGTGTTATGTCCCTGAACTTGTGCCAAAAAGATTTGCATTGTACTTCTTGATTTGCAAACTTGACATAAAGCCATACTTTTCAAAAATGGATAAAGTGCTTTTTCTAATTAAGGCTTAATTCTTCATACAATGACCAAATGCATAAAATAATACCTTGGCACAATGGATTGGCATTTAATTATTGAGTAAGAAAAGTATTAGAGGCCTGTAACTAGCTTGCTCATGCTGACTTGAAAAATTGCAAAGTGTATGAACATGAAGATGGCTCATGAACAAAGTGACTTTTGCCCATATTGCCAAATTCGATTCTCCCTAACCACAAGGTTGTTTGATGAGTTCTTGGAAATTTTGGAAATCTTGGAATGTGTAATACAATCCATCTTTGTAATGCAAGTTGAAATTCCAAGTGGAAACATGTGAAAAGTGGCCATGAAGTTAGGCAAAAATCCTGCCTAAAATAGGTCAAAATTTTCTAAGTTAAGAATGTTTTGCACCCTTGTTCCAAAAATCATAACTTGAGCTACAAGCTTCTTTTGAAGAAACTTTGCGAATCAAAGTTGTATATTTTTCAATGGACTATAACTTTCATGTTTTGAGTTTTCCTTGAATCCAAATGTATCTTGATGAGAAAGTGGGACAAAGTTAGGAAAAAATTAGGGATTTTCATAACTTAGAAAAATTCTAAGTTATGAAAATTCTTCATTTCAAACCCTAAATTGTGATTTTTGATTTCTTGATGAACAAGTTTCATAATTTGACATGTCTTGATGAAAAATGAATCTTGACACTTGATTTTGACCAAAAAGTCAAAGTTTGACTTTTCAGTATACAGTCAAATTTGGCTCAGTTGACTGGAAAATTCATCTGTCAATCTTATGCATTTGGGATCTTTTGAATTTGTTGAACATGTCAAGACAATTCCATGGGGTCCTTGAGTCCATATGTGAGCTTGGTTTGCCATTGGCTAGGTCAAACAGTCAAAAATTGCCTTTGTGCAGTCAAAACCCTAAAAATGACCATTTTTCCCTTTTGGTGATCTGATCAAATTTCTTGTGGAATTGTGATCCAAACTTGATCAAATGGTACATATGAGTTCATAATGTTGATGTGGGTCAAAAATCATGAGGTTTGACTGTCAATTGACCATAGTTGACTTTTTCCCCAATACAGCTGATTTCTAAGTCAACTGTCCAATTGATTGGGCAAAGATTGGAATCAAGGCTTGAAACTTGGTATGGATAAACTTGTGAGTCCAACATGAAGCATGAAAGTCATCTTGGGCCTTTTAGGTCAAAACATCTTTGTGCAAACTCAAACCCTAATTTGGGTCAACAGTGCAAGGAGGAGTCTTAAGCAGAGCAAACCCTAACTTGATCTTGAGCTCCAAGGGTCTTGGGGTGAGAAAATGTTGAGGAAATGGGAGGGAAAATTTTGGGGTACAACAGTTGCCCCTGTTCAATTTTCTTGGACCTGAAGAGTTAGATTGGCAAGTTGCCTTTCGCGACTCGAGGGTAAAAGGAGATTGGACACTAGAGTTCCCGGAAATTTGCACTCGCATGCTGGAGTATCAGCAATGTGATGGCGGGAATGGGCTTATAGATGCCATTTGGAGATAGGATGGATAGGAGGATGGGCTTATAGATGCCATCTGGAGGCGTGACAGAACCTTATCGGGAATGGGCTTATAGATGCCATTTGGAAGTGTTGATCGCATAAGAGATTCCTTAGCGAGAACTTGCGTACTTTGAGAAAGAAAGATGTTTTCCTGGCTTGTTACAAGTGTTGATCTTCAGTCTCTTCATACAGATATGCCCTGGCTAGGTACAGGTATCGGATCTACAATTAGTTGCTTACAGATGTGCCCTGGCTAGATACAGGAATCAAATCTGGAAATTCAAAAGGTAGTTTACAGACGTGCCCTGGATGGATACATGTATCGAATCTCTAAACTATTCATGTAGACGTGCCCTGGCTAGATACAGGTATCGAATCCACAATCAAATCACTCATAGATATGCCCTGGCTGGATACAAGAATCGAATCTGGAATTAGTCGTCTACAGATATGCCCTGGCTGGATACAGGTATCGAATCTGGAATTTTCGTCTACAGATATGCCCTGGCTGGATACAGGAATCGAATCTGGAATTGGTTGCTCACAGATGTGCCCTGGCTAGATACAGGAATCGAATCTGGAATTGCAAAAGGTTGGTAGAGATAGCTTTCCTGGATGGATACATGTGTAAACCTCTGACCTGAGAATGAAAGATAATCTCCTGGCCTGTTACATGGGTTGATCTTCAAACTCTTCATGCAGATATGCCCTAGCTAGATACAGGTATTGAATCTACAATCAATCACTCACAGATGTGCCCTGGCTAGATACAGGAATCGAATATGGAATTGCGATAGTTGATAGTAATCATCTTTTGATTGACCTTTTTCCTGAAAAGGCAAAACATTAGTTGTATGCAATGTCATGATGTATGAGATGCATGATGTCATGATGCTCAAAATGAGGTAGTGTTGTATGCACTTTGTCATGGTTGTAAGCAGGATGTATGAAATATGAAATGTCTATGAATGTATTTTCGTCTAGGAAAATAAATCCTTGACGACTGGCCAGGGAATCAAATCCTGGCCTGATGTTGAAGAGTAGAGTTCTTCGCTTCCGCTGGGGATGATGGCTGTGAGAATAAACCGGTAGGAGAAGATGACTCCGTTGGGGAATAAACTTGTTGGAGAAATTACTCTGCGGGGAATTACTCTGTGGGAAGAGATACTTCACTGAGGTTTTGATGAGAACTCCGCTGGGGATTCCAATGGTAAGTTATGTTGGGGAACTTGATGAACTCCGCTGGGGGTAGGAAAAACTTCGCTGAGGACGAACTTTCCGTGATAATTAGCTGAGGATAACCCAGTTATATCCTGATGGAAAAAAACTTTGAATAAAGCCGGGGAGACGCGTATGTACTCTGCAGGAGATAAGCTTCCAGAATCTACCGGGGATAAGCTTCAAGACCTGCTGGGGATAATGATTCAACTCTCATGGGGAAACTTTTCAGACTGTACTGGGGTGTTGGTATTCCGCCGGGGAACAATCTTATATTAAGACTGCCGGGGATGCTTGCTGAGGAATGTCTATACTCCGCTGGGGAATATGAGATCTTCTGGGGATACCCAACTTTCTTAAGGCTGACAGTAGACTAACTCTGCTTGGGGAGAGTATCGCTGACTTGCTAGGGGAACAATGTGCCTTTTTGGGGCTGATGAGAGAGTATTGCTGAAATCTGGTCTTACTCTGTGGGGAGTTGAGGTGACTTGGTCACGTTCTTCAGCCGAACCTACCTTGGTACCTTGGCAGACAGAGCAACTAGACTGCTTGGACAATTCTACATTGCCCCTGTTTCTGATGTCATCTGTAACTAGTCCTTTGTTTCGCATGCAAATATTCATGATTAGCAATTAATGTAAAATGCATATATAAAAAATGAACATTGGACGTTCTTTGCAAAACAAAACCGAAAAAGGAAAAAACGATGGGTAATTTGTCTGAAAAATTGAACTTGTATTGATTTTGAAATTTGCCCGTAAATAGGCGTTTTTGTACAAGAGGCTGGCGTCCTAGTAAGAGGATGCCGCCGAGCAAAATAGAGTTTATACAATTTTGTGAAAAGGAAACAAAACAGCTATGTGAAAATAATCCCACTGGGTTCCAACTCTGCTATCGCCTTTATGTCTTCAAGCGTCTCATCACTTTGCTGCTTAGTTGAAGATGAAGCTGATTGATCGATGCCGTCTGAGCCCGATAGTTGATGTCGAATTCTGGATGCAAGGTGATCTAATGAGACATAATATTACGCTTTATCCCTAACTTTTGCCTGGACCGCCCTTTCGGGTTTTCAGTCCACCGGGATACCCATTTTTGCCCAAGCCGCCTTTTCAAGTTTTCGACTTGCCGGGTGTACAATTTTTTTTCATTTCATCCCTTATTTTTGCCCGAACCCTTTTGGTTCGCCGGGAAGCCCTTGTTTTTGCCTAGGTGTGTCAACCTAGCGGGTCTTTAGTTCATGCGTAGTATCTTTTTACTATGTCTGTATTGGCAGGGTGAGGAAGGTCGTCACCGTCCATGGTGGTTAGAATCATAGCCCCTCCTGAGAAGATATGTTTAACCACAAATAGCCCTTCGTACGTAGGGGTCCATTTGCCCCTGGGGTCACTTTGAGGAAGAATGATGCGCTTGATTACCAGGTCTCCGACTTGATACTCTTGTCGCCTGACTTCCTTATTAAATGCCCTGATCATCCATTTTTGGTACGTCTGACCATGACAAATAGCAGTGACTCTCTTTTCGTCAATTAGGTTTAATTGATCAAGCCGAGTCTGGATCCAGTCATCTTCGCTCAAACCTGCATCCTTCATTATCCGGAGAGAGGGTATCTGGACTTCAATAGGCAAGACTGCCTCCATGCCATAGACCAAGGAAAAGGGAGTTGCCCCTGTTGACGTCCGTGCTGAGGTACGGTACCCATGAAGAGCAAACAGAAACATTTCGTGCCAATCTTTGTAGGTCACTGTCATCTTCTGCACAATCTTCTTGATATTCTTATTCGCTGCTTCTACAACCCCATTCATCTTCGGCCGATAAGGAGAAGAATTGTGGTGTTGTATCTTGAATTGCTCGCAGAGCTCAGTGATCATCTTGTTGTTAAGATTGGTACCATTATCCGTAATGATCCTTTCAGGTATACCGTATCGACAGATCAGGTTGTGCCGAATGAACCGTGCCACGACGCTCTTGGTTACGGTGGCGTATGAAGCTGCTTCAACCCACTTCGTGAAGTAATCAACTGCTACCAGGATGAAGCGATGCCCGTTGGATGCCGTAGGTCGGATCTCGCCGATCATATCAATGCCCCACATTGCAAAAGGCCAATGTGTTGTCAAGACGTTCAGAGGTAATGGAGGAATGTGCACCTTATCAGCATAGATCTGGCATTTATGACAAGTTCGCGAGTGCTGATAACAGTCGACTTCCATTGTGGACCAGAAATATCCTGCCTGAAGGATTTTCTTAGCCATGGTATGTCCACTAGAATGTGTCCCGAATGTACCTTCATGTAGCTCTGCCATGATCTTTTCTGCTTCAGTCTTATCCACACAACGCAATAAAGTTGAATCATGGTTTCGCTTGTAGAGAATGCCGTTGCTGAGGAAGAACTTTGCTGCGAACCTTCTCAGAAACTTCTTGTCGTTAACGGATTCACCCTCGGGGTATTCTTGAGCTTCAAGGTACCTCTCCACTTCATGATACCAGGGTTTTTCTGTTACCTCTTCGGTTTCGTGATCGCAACAATATGCAGGTTCGTCCAACTTCCAGATAATGATCCGGGGAGCCTCGTTGTCCCATTTGACTTTGAACATAGAAGACATTGTAGCCAACGCGTCTGCCAACTGATTCTCCTCTCTTGGGAAGTGTTCAAAAGTTATCTCTTCGAAGTGGGGAAGCAATGTCAGCACATACTCCTTGTAAGGAATAAGATTCGGGTGTTTCGTATCCCACTCGCCTTTGACCTGATTGATCACGAGAGAGGAATCTCCGAAGACACTCAGAAACTTGATCCTCAAGTAAATTGCAGCTTGAAGACCCAAGATACATGCCTCATACTCTGCCATGTTGTTGGTGCAGTTAAAGCATAACCGGGCGGTGAGTGGAGTATGAGTGCCTTTGAGGGATATGATCACAGCGCCAATACCGTTACCCAAAGCATTCGAGGCTCCGTCAAAGTGCATAGACCATCGGGATCCTTCCTTAGGTCCTTCATCCGGTCCAGGTACTTCACAATCAGTCACTACCATGATATCTTCGTCTGGAAATTCAAAGTTCAACAACTGGTAATCGTCCACCGGTTGGTGTGCCAAATGGTCCGCCAATACACTTCCCTTGATTGCTTTTTGAGTCGTGTACTGGATGTCATATTCCGTCAAGATCATTTGCCATCTTGCTATTCTTCCGGACAAGGCAGGCTTTTCGAATATGTACTTGATTGGATCCATTTTTGAAATCAAAAGAGTAGTGTGAGTAAACATATACTGTCTCAGCCGGCGAGCAGCCCATACCAGAGCGCAACAAGTTTTCTCGAGCAGTGAGTACCGGGTCTCACAGTCGGTAAACTTTTTGCTCAGGTAATAAATGGCGTGTTCTTTCGGCCAGACTCGTCATGCTGTCCCAGCACACACCCCATTGAGTTGTCAAGTACTGTCAAGTATAAGATTAGAGGTCTCCCTTAAACCGGTGGCATAAGAATGGGTGGTTCTTGGAGATACTCTTTGATCTTTTCGAAAGCGGCCTGACATTCATCATTCCAACGTACCCCTTGATCTTTCTTCAGCAGCTTGAAGATCGGTTCACAGGTAGCGGTTAGATGCGAGATGAATCGGGCAATGTAGTTCAATCGTCCTAGAAAGCCTCTGACTTCTTTCTCTGTCTTGGGAGTTGGCATCTCTTGTATGGCTTTTACTTTGGCAGGGTCCACTTGAATGCCTTTGTCGCTTACGACGAAGCCTAGCAATTTTCCAGATCTCACCCCAAAGGTGCACTTGTTTGGGTTCAACCTTAGCTTGTACAACTTCAGACGGTCAAACAACTTCCGTAGATGGTCAAGGTGTTCCTCCTCAGTTTGGGACCTTGCAATCATATCGTCGACGTATACTTCTATCTCGTGATGGATCATGTCATGAAATAAAGCAACCATGGCACGTTGGTAGGTTGCCCCCGCATTTTTCAACCCAAAAGGCATGACCTTGTAGCAAAAGGTGCCCCACTAAGTAACAAAAGTGGTCTTCTCCATGTCTTCAGGAGCCATCTTGATTTGATTATAATCGGAGAAGCCGTCCATGAAGGAGAAAACTTTATGCTGAGCAGTATTATCAACCAGAACGTCGATATGAGGCAGAGGGAAATCATCCTTGGGGCTGGCCCTGTTCAAATCCCTGTAATCAACACACATTCGGACCTTACCATCTTTCTTTGGCACCGGAACCACGTTGGCAATCCACTGAGGGTAAGAAGTCACTGCTAGAAACCCGACATCAAATTGTTTCATAACCTCAGCTTTGATTTTCTCGGACATCTCTGGACACATACGGCAGACCTTCTGTTTTACCGGAGGGCAGTCTTCCTTGGTAGGCAGGTGATGAACCACGATGTCGGTATCCAACCCAGGCATGTCTTCGTAAGACCAGGAAAAGATTTCCACATAGTCATGCAGCATCTGAATCAACCGTTGCTTCACACTGAGCTCTAAATTGGCACCAATCTTGACTTCCTTCCTGTCTGTCTCAGTACCCAGATTTACCGTTTCCACTGGCTCTTCATGTGGCTGAATGGCCCTCTCTTCCTGGAGTAGCAGTCTTGCAAGTTCACCAGGAACTTCGCAATCATCTTCACCTTCGTCTTCGGCTAAGTTGATCGGATTTTCGAAGTCATAACTGGCAGTAGCAGAGTCATTACCGGTGAGATCCAGAGTGGATTGGAACCTGTATAAGTGAGTGTGTGTAAATATAGCTGTTTTGCAATATGTAATAAAGAAAGAAAAGGAGCGCAAGATTTTGAAATGCAACAAACGTCCAATGTTTTGATTAATGATATATGAAAATGACATACAAAAGCCCTCACAAATGGAGCCACGGTGCCCCGGGTAGGACACCGAGCCATAAAAGTTTCAACATATTGTTTGTTACAAATTGAAAACAAAAGAGTTCATTACTGAGTGACAAAAGTAATAGGTGTGAAGTCTTTGGCAGTCCAGTTGCTTGGTCCACTGTCGGTTGTTGGGTAGATCCAGCTGTCGAATTCAGATTCCTCCATGTCGTCTTCAATAGCATTCACTCCTGGGTTGGTGATGAACACAGGAGGTCTTCCAATCCTTGCCTTACGAACAACCTTCTGAGCCTCCGCAGTGAAGCCCAAACCAAACTTGTCGGTCTTCGGAGTAAAGTCAGGGAGTCGGCCCCAGTTTGCGCACTCACCCTTCTCAATCACAGCCCGGGCATCCTTTAAGGAAGCCATCTTCAAAGGAGGGTCTTCAATCACAGTTTCTGCTGACGCCAAAGTTTGAGGCACCTCTTCAAAGTGTTGAAAGGGGGTTTCAATGAACTCCCCATCCATCTCTATGTACCAGAATGAGTTTAGGTGGCTGACCATATATTCTTCCTCCCCCTGAACTATGACAATCTTTCCTCTGACTGGGTACTTAAGCTTCTGATGTAGTGTGGAGGTCACAGCTCCAGCCTTGTGGATCCATGGACGACCCAGAAAACAAGAGTAGGATGGACGGATGTCCATCACATAGAAAGTTGAATCAAAAACTTGAGAACCAACCCTGATTGGAATGTCAACTTCCCCGTGTACCATCCTTTTTGAACCGTAAAAGGCTCGGACAACAATGTTACTAGGCTTGAGCTCCAGACCCTCACAATCCAATCTGTCCAGGGCCTTCTTGGGTAATACGTTCAATGAAGAACCGGTGTCTACCAACACATGGGCAAGAGTAGTGCCCCTGCATTCAATGGAGACATGCAGGGCGTCATTATGGTTCTTTCCTTTCGCAGTCAGATCGGCGTCAGAGAAGCCCAGACCATTATCGACAGTCAAGTTGGCCACACAATTGGTAAATTGATCAGCAGACGTTTCTTGCGGCACATGGGCCGTCTTCAGGAAGGAGATCAGGACCTTGGCATGGGCCTCTGAACACAATAACAGTGATAGCATAGAAATTTTTGATGGGGTGTGCCCCAATTGCTCAACTACGTTGAAATCACTTTTCTTGATAATCTTGAGGATCTCCTCCATCTCTTGCTGGGAGGCTTCAACAGTGGTTGTCTTCGGTTCCTCCGTCAAGGCAGGCAAATCAGTAGCAATCCCTTTGCCCCGAGCGTTAGATGACTCGGCAGCAGGGGTAGAAACAGGAACTTGATTAGGAAGTGGAACATGCACACTTGCAGGTGTGATGATAAGGGGTTTCTAAATAGCTGGTGGCGCAATATCTAGCGAGAACAGCCTACCACTGCGAGTAATTTTGGCAGGCCCGGTAATGTTGCTGACACCGGTACTTGTATCAAACTTTTGCTTTACTCCAAGAACATAAACATCTACCCCATAGTGCCATGGGACAGCTTTGTCGGATGTATAAGGGAGAGGCCCCGGAACTGTGATGATGATAGGAGCAATCTTCTGAGTGGACATGATTTTGACAGGCTTCTTTGAAGGAGCCTTGGGAAGTTTGTTGAAAATAGTGACAATAGAAACCTCTTCGACGGGGACAGCAGGAACAACAATCTTCTCGAACAAGATTTCTTTGCTATCCATCAGGCTTTGGATACCTGATTTCAGCAAAGGACAACCAAAAGGTGAAACAACACATAGAAGGCAATCTTCACCACACCCCGGAAATAAACCGGCTAGAAACAGATTCCTTTTGACAGTCAACAACGGGGTAACAATATCTTCCACGGAGGCCACATACCGGTCTTCTTCCACAGCATTCACTCCATGCTGGGGCATGGGAGCAGTTACAACATTGGGCCTTTCGGGCGCCTCAAACTGTATTTCTTTAGCATCAATAAGGTCTTGAACCTTATTCCTCAAAGCCCAGCAATCGTCCGTAGTATGCCCCGGGCTATCAGAGTGATAAGCGCAACGGGCGTTGGTGTTATACTTTGGAGAAGCTATGTTCACTACCTTCAGAGCTTCTTTGACACTTACCAGATTTATTGACAGTAGTTGCGGCAATATCTGAGACAGGGTCATACTGAGCCGAGTGTACCGCCTTTTGGGTCTCTCACCCCTTTGTTGGTTGTACTGCTGAGGAGCAGCAGCAGGCTTTGAAATTACCAATGCATTGACAGCTTGGCGGCGTTCCGACTTAACTTGTCTTCTGGGACCATAAACAACACTAGCTTTCTTCTTGAAGGGCTTCTTTTCAATACTCGCAGCGACACCTTTCTGTATCTTCCCTGACTTGATACCAGCTTCTATTCTCTCACCAGTCAAGATCAAATCTATAAACCCAGCAGAAGAATTCCCAATCAGATGATTGAAGAATAGACCAGACAAGGTCCCTAAGAACATGTCAACAAGTTCACGGTCAGTCAAAGGTGGCTGCACCCTGCCAGCCAAGTCTCTCCACTTTTGCGCATACTCCTTGAATCCTTCGCCCGTCCCTAGTGGCATACCCTAGAGTTGGGTACGCGTAGGAGCGAGGTCAGAATTATACTGATATTGTTTATAAAATGCGGTGGCCAAGTCTTCCCAGTTTCGGATACTGGCTCCATCCAGCTGATAGAACCACTCGAGTTGAGCCCCTGAAAGGCTATCCTGAAAGAAATAGATCCAAAGGTTCTTGTCTGCAATGTAAGGTTGGATCTTCCTTACATATGATCTGAGATGCATCTTCGGGCAGGATAACCAGTCATATCTTGCAAAAACTGGCCCTTTGAACTTCGGGGGGATCACAATTCCAGCAACTAATCCCAAATCTTCAAAATCTAAGCCGGGAACTCTCTGCAGCTCCATAGCTGCCTACCTGTCTTCCAAGCCTTTATACTTATCATCAGCGGGCGGGTATTGTTGATTAGAGTAGTCTTCGTCCTCTTCAGCCTCCTCTTCTTCAACCTCGGATTCGGAAGGTACCGCAGTCGCATTCCCTTTACTGGTTCCCTCTTCAGATGTAGGGGGAAATTCAAGCACTCTTCTGGCTTCACCCTCAAACCTTCTTCCTAGGGTAGCCACCCCGATTCTCTTCTTCTTCTTATTCACTTGCTCTTTGTTCCCCATCAAGGCTTTCAGATCTTCCTGACCCTTAGCCAAGGTCATCAAGAGTTGTTGAA
The DNA here is from genome assembly GCA_948472305.1 of Vicia faba. Taxonomy (NCBI): domain Eukaryota; kingdom Viridiplantae; phylum Streptophyta; class Magnoliopsida; order Fabales; family Fabaceae; genus Vicia; species Vicia faba. Next base: position 1,213,466,991 of record OX451738.1, on the reverse strand, counting down.
ACTGTGAATTCTGAGACTGCAAGTCCTTGACCGTCTGTTCGAGATCCATCTTACTGAAATAAACAACAGAAAGATAAGGAAACCTGGTGTGTAGACCTGCTTATGCACATGATGAATGGTATGCTTATGTATGCAATGCATTCAAGGATTTAGAAAGTTCAAAATTGTTGCAAACAAAAAGAACGCACGTCATATTAATAAGAAGAAATTTGTCAGTACATAAATGCTCCATGGGCCAAATATTACAAAAACTTCTCAAGGTAAAAAGACGTTGCGCATCCTCTTTGGTGCGATGTAGGTGTTGAGGGTCTCTTCCTCATGGAGTCGGCGGGTAAGCTCCAAAACCTTCTTCTCGCTGGCGTAGAAGCTGGCTTCAAAAGTGTTCCGTTCCTCCTTGAGTTGGATCCAACTCTTCTACATCTCCTCCCACGATGTAGGCATGTCAGGATATAGGATGGTGTAGGGAACCTCTCCTTCCTTAACGGGCTCTTTAATCACAGGGAGAACATGAGGATAAGGCATCATTAGACTCTGGGCTCGGGTTCGTACCCACTTGAGATAAGGTTCAAGAGGGATGGAGTTCTTGTGCCCCAGTGTCTTGCTGTCTACCTTGTTAGGCATCCTCCAAGCTCTGATGAATCTTTGGCGAAGTCCTTGCGCATCGTTGTCGAAGTCAAAAACTAAGTCAGAAATCAACATGTCATGAGGGCCATCCCTCCGTGCATATCCAAATTGTCTCAAAGCTAGGCAAGGGTTGTAAGTAATGCCTCCTCTAACACCAAGCAATGGAACATTAGGGAATTCTCCACAACGATCGACGATGATGACATTTTCTCTGGACCGAGAACACCAATGTACATCAGAGTGAGTAAGGGTCATCAACCGTTGTGACCATCTTAAGCCTTGGTCATTCTTCAAGACAGATTGTGGAAGGTGCGAAATAAACCACCTTGCAAGGAGAGGAGTACAGCACATGAGAACACCCCTCTTTCTCATTGTTCGTGTGTAAAATGAGTGAAGAATGTCCCCAAGCAATGTTGGTATTAGATTTCTGGATAAGAAGATTTTGACGGCGTTGACATTTACAAGCTGGTCAGGATTTGGGAACAAGACCAACCCATAAATGAGGAGTGCCACAATTTCTTCAAAGGCTTGTAGGTCCAATGAATTCCAACACTCTTGTGCCTTCTCAAACAAGAATTTTGCCAAGAAGCCTTTGACACCGCTTCTAGTTTCCCAATGCCCCTTGATGTCAGATAGCTGTAGGTGTAGTGCTTGAGCAACATCTTCAGGCTTTGGTTCTTTTTCCGTACCGTTGTAGGGTAGCTGACTAAGGATAGGAATTCTCAGGAGTTGAGAAAATTCCTCCAAAGTGGGCACTAACTGGTAGTCGGGGAAAGTGAAACAGTGGTGAAGGGGGTCAAAGAACTGGAACAACACCTTTATCATGTCATCTTCAATGCTGGTGTTGACTAAGCTGAGCAGTCTACCATATCTTTCACTGAAGGGAGAGATTTCCGGAATTCTTGATGTGAGTTCCTTGAGTTGAGGAGGGATTCTCACAAGGTTGACTTGGATAGTTTTCCTGCGAGGAATTTCCATGACCTACAAAACAAGAACAAAGATGAAGATCTAAACCCTTGAAATGATTAGTGAATGCATATGATGCTTTATGATGTTTATGATGTATGCACAAAACATATGTACAAGCAATTCACACCAAACCCTAGTTTCAGGCTTGCATGGGGTTTCATAGGTAAGTACCCTCTTGAGTGTAGTTGGCTTAAAAACCTGTCCTATAAATAGTAACCGGGTTCTAAGGAGCTCAATATCACTGGATTGTTTTCATTATTCATTGTTTTGGTTTAGCCACTTAACTAGCGACCAAAATATTCCAAGAAAACAACCTTCAATGAGTGTAGTATCGAGTATCTACTAACTTCGGACTGCACCAAAGCCGGTCATCTCACTACCCCTAATGAAAGGCCAAGATGGTCAAGTAAGGTTCTAGGTCATTAGTGCTTAGTGACATCACTCAGCGGCCCCGTACTCTCCTTGATTGAACTCAAGGGTTACCGGTACTCACAAATATGTCGCACTAATATAGCTATTGCTTCAACCGTGTCGGTATACCCCACACAGTTTCCACAACGTATTGCTATCTATGAATGTTTCCCCAAATCCGGGTGTAGGATTGCAAACCCAAACAAGAGAACCAAGATATAAAGCAATCAAAGCAAACAATTAATCATGCAAGAGGGTGATCTAAGCCCTAAGGTTACTCCACTTTAAAGTTTTCCCCAGCAGAGTCGCCAGTTCTGTGATACGGTGGGAGAACTGACTTGAGGTTTTGCGTTTATTTTCGCAAATGTTTCGGTTGAGCAAGAGTCGCCACCGACTTTTCATTTTATCCTAAGGAAAGGTTAAAAAGCACAGCAAAAACCTTTGAGATCTTTTCTTGGGTTCGGGGAGTAGATTATAGAAAGGGAAGGTATTAGCACCCTTTCTATCCATGGTTATCCATGGGCTCTTAGTTACTTGCTTAGATCAACTTGCCTTGATTTTAAATGTTTGAAATGGTGCTTTCAATTGTTTGAAATGGTTCTTTGTGTGTGGGTTTGAAAATGTTTTGAAAAGAGGCCAATGTGGTGGCAACCTTTGTAAATCCATGTTGGGATGTATACAAAAGTGTATGTCTTTTGAAAAGTTTTCAATGTTTTCGAAAGTAGTTTTGAAAGTGTTGTGATGTGTGTTTTGAAAAATAGGCAAGTGTTTTTGTTTTGCAAGTTGGCAAGTAACCAAGAGCTATCTACCCTAAATTTCTCAAAGATCTTTGCTATGTTTTAGCCCTTTTAACAATTTTGTTCCACCATTGTACTTGGTGGACAATCTTGTGTTAGGATGTGAATGGGACGGGCGCGGATCATCGTTTAGACCATGATTGCAATGGTGCCAAGTGTCTTTGGCAATTTTCCTTTAAGGGACTTGATCATTTTTAGGCAACTTCCGAAAGCGTCATCGAGGGACTATGATCATTTGATATTGTTTTGTTTTGCCAAAGACACCCAACATGCAATATGGCCCATTATTGAAGGCAACAAGTGGAATACCCTAGGGGTGCAAGTGTGATTAGTGTTTTCCATTTTCATGCTTGTTTATCTTGAATTTAGGTCAAACTATTTGTTGTTTTTGATTTGCATACAAAACCCTAATTCTATCATGGCATATTTAGAAAGCTTTTAAATGCGAAATTTAAAGGTCCTAAATTATTACAACACAAATTATGGGATGGGGGGTACAAATATTCAAATGGGGATATTTTAGCAAGAAATTAAAACTAAACTATTACATCCAAATTGAATTATACAAATTATTTAATATACAACAATTAAATAAAAATACAATAAATATGCGAGATGCAAAAAATGATTCTTTATATGTATGAAAAAAGGTATTTTTATGTGACAAATAAACAAAAATAAAAATGAATAATTTTGGATATTTTTACATGTTTAGGGGAAAACCCTAATTTTATAAATAAAAGGGTATTTATTATATAATATGTGCAATATTTATTAATTATGTACAAAAAATAAATAAAAAGGAAGTATATTGACAAAAAGTGTTTTTTTAAGTTAAATATTAATAAAAAATAAAAATGTATTATTTTTGTATTTTTAACCTAAATATACTAATAAATATATAAGTATTTATACTATTTACAAAATATATTAAATATGTATAAAAATAAAATATTTAATGTTTACAAAAAAAAGTATATTTTTTTATAAAATGTTTTCAAAAGATAAAATAAAATAAAAATCAAAAATAAAATGTGTTTGTATTATTTTTAGTATTTTTAAATAAAAGATATTATGTGTTTATTTACATATAAACTAAATGAAACCAAAATAAATATCAAATAAAATGCAAAAAATGGGAGAAAAATATTTTTAATATTTTTTCATGCTTAAATAAAAATATAGAAACAAAATCAAAAGGAAAAAAATTAAAAATGACAAATATATCTCAAAATGGGCCAGGGGGGTGCATGTGTAAAACAGTGGTGCAAAAAGGAAAAACAACACAGGCCCAGCCCAAAGAGGTTGTCTTCAACCTCCATCAACAAACTTGTCAAAAACGCGCGCCTTTCCCACCTTGTTCAAACATCCTGATTCCTGGACTTTTAGCACAAACTTATAACATGAAAAATGTCAAGCATCAAGCCACGATTCCATACATACCAAGAACTTGATCTAACTCTCAGAAATGAGAGATAATTTCTCCATCCCTAATTCTTAACCTAAGTTTTTGTCAATGTTCAGGTCTTAAATTCTCTCAGCATATGCAATATAAATGGAAAGTGAGGATATGAGTGGCTTTAGGGACATGAGTATGACAATTTTCATTCATAAACTTAAAGCTAACTCTTCCTAGATTGAGAGATAGAAGTCCATGAACTTACCTGTTCAGCTTGGATCGTGTCTGGCAATGGAGGTGCTTTCAGTGCAATGTGAGGACTTGTACAACTTGCTTGAAGGTCAGGGATGCTTCTCCAACCTTTAGCTTGCTTTGAAACCAAATGAATCAAGCTATAGAAGTCAACCTGCAAAACAGAAAAAGTGAAAATGGTGAAGTTGGTTAGAGGTGTTACAGGTCGTGCCCAATGCTTGGGATAGTTTGTATAGGTGGTATGGAGTGTGTATGAACTGGTTTTGGCCAAGGCGCACGAATGGATTGAGTTATGGAAGTCCAACTGCAGAGGTGACTCTGTTTTTTGCAGTAGGAGGGTGTTTTGATGAATGATGAGGTTTGGAAGGTGGTTAGCTCGTGCCTTAGCTTAGGTTTGATGTTTGGAATCTGTTTAACAAGTTTTCTTTTGCTTGTGGTTGCAGCAATGTGAGTCGTGTTAAGTTATGCAATGTTTCTTCTAACTTAAGCAAAGTTTGGCAAGTTGGTTTCTAGACTTATGCAGGCCCCCTAAACATGCTGCCTCAATCCCTCTTGATCAGTGTGTTATGTCCCTGAACTTGTGCCAAAAAGATTTGCATTGTACTTCTTGATTTGCAAACTTGACATAAAGCCATACTTTTCAAAAATGGATAAAGTGCTTTTTCTAATTAAGGCTTAATTCTTCATACAATGACCAAATGCACAAAATAATGCCTTGGCACAATGGATTGGTGTGATCGGTGGATCTGGAACTGGCGACTCTGCTGGGGAACAATACTCTGTGGGAAGAGAGTTACTTGCTGGGATGTTGATGATAACTTCGCTGGGGATACCATTGTTATGTTGGAAGTGTTAATGGACTCCGCTGGGGATAAGAAGACTTCGCTGAGGACGATCTTTCCGTGGCTTTTGGCTGAGGATAACCCAGTTATATCCTGATAGGGAAATAACCTTTGAATACAGCCGGGGGACGCGTTCGTGCTCTGTAGGGGGTAAGCTTCCAAGCTACTGGGGATAAGCTTCCTGCTGGGAGGATGGATTCAAACTTTCCTGGGGAAATCTTGATTGGACTTTCCTGGGGAAATTTCTGAGATGTATTGGGAAGTGGCTCTGCTGAATGCCTGGTATACCGCCAGGGAACAATCTTTAGGTCAAGACTGCCGGGGATGCTTGTTAGGAATGTCTGTATATCATGCTGGGGAATGTTGAGATCTGCGGGGATACCCAACTTCCTTAAGGCGGATTGTATAACTTTGCTTGGGGAGAGTGCATTGATTTGCTGACTCACTCTCTGGGGAATTAAGATGTATTGGGGAAGTGACTCCGCTGAACCTACCTTGATACCTTGGTGGACAGAACAATTAGATCGCTTAGACCACTCATTATTGCCCCTGTTTCTAATGTTACCTGTAATTAATCCTTTGTTTCGTATGCAAATATTTATGAGTTAGCAATTAGTGTCAATGCATATATCACAAATTGAACCTTGGATGTTCTTCGCAAAACAAAACAGAAAAAGGAAAAAACACTTGGCAATTTTAACTGAAAAGTGATCTGTATTGATTTTTGAATTTGCCTGTAAGATAGGCGTTTATGTACAAGAGGTTGACGTCCTAGTAAGAGAATGCCGCCGAACAAAAGAGTTTATACAATTTGTACAATAGGGAAAACAAAACAGCTGTGTGAAAAGAATAATCCCACTGGGTTCCAACTCTGCTATTGCCTTTATATCTTCGAGCGTCTCATCACTTGATGACCTAGCTGAAGATGAAGCTGATTGATCGATGCCATCTGAACTTGAGGTTGATACCGGATTCTGGATGCAAGGTGATCCAATGAGACATAGTGTTACGCTTTATCCCTAACTTTTGCCTGGACCGCCCTTTCGAGTTTTCAGTCCACCGGAATACCCATTTTTGCCCAAGCCGCCTTTTCAGGTTTTCGACTTGCCGGGTGTACAGATTCTTTTCATTTCATCCCTTCATTTTGCTTGAACCCTTTTGGTTCGCCGGGAGCCCTAATTTTTGCCTAGGTATGTCAACCTAGCGGGTCTTTATTATGCGTAGTATCTTTTTACTATGTCTGCATTGGCGGGGTGAGGAAGGTCGTCACCATCCATGTTGGTTAGAATCATGGCTCCTCCTGAGAACATATGTTTAACCACAAATGGCCCTTCGTACGTAGGGGTCCATTTTCCCCTTGGATCACTCTGAGGAAGGATGATGCGTTTGATTACCAAATACCCAACTTGATATTCTTGTGGTCTGACCTTTTTGTTAAATGCCCTGATCATCCGTTTCTGATACGTCTGACCATGACAGATAGCAGCAAGTCTTTTTTCATCAATAAGGTTTAGCTGATCAAGTCGTGTCTAGATCCAATCATCTTCGCTCAGATCTGCATCCTTCATTATCCGGAGAGAGGGTATCTGCACTTCGATCGGTAAGACTGCCTCCATACCGTAGACCAAGGAGTTGCCCCAGTTGACGTCCTTGCTGAGGTACGGTACCCATGAAGAGCGAACGGTAACATCTCGTGCCAATATTTATAAGTCACTGTCATCTTCTGCACAATTTTCTTAATATTTTTATTTGCTGCTTCTACAGCCCCATTCATCTTTGGCCGGTGGGGAGAAGAGTTGTGGTGCTGTATTTTAAATTGCTCGCAGAGCTCAGTGATCATCTTGTTATTAAGGTTAGTACCGTTGTCAGTAATAATTCTTTCAGGGACGCCGTATCGACAGATCAGGTTGTGCCGAATGAACCGTGCCACAACGTTCTTGGTTACTGTAGCGTAGGAAGCTGCTTCAACCCACTTCGTGAAGTAATCAATCGCTACCAGGATGAAGCGATGCCTGTTGGATGCCGTAGGTTTAGTCTCATCGATCATATCTATGCCCCACATTGCAAACGGCCAAGGTGCTGTCAAGACATTCAGAGGAACTGGAGGAACATGCACCTTGTCTGCATAAATATGGCATTTGTGACATGTCCGAGAATGTTGGTAGCAGTCGGCTTCCATTGTGGACCAGAAATACCCTGCCTGAAGGATCTTCTTTGCCATAGTGTGTCCACTGGAATGTGTTCCGAAGGTCCCTTCATGTAGCTCTTCCATGATCCTTTCTGCTTCAGTCTTATCCACACAACGCAGTAAGGTCGAATCATGGTTTCGCTTATACAGAATGCCGTTGCTAAGGAAGAACTTCGCTGCGAACCTTCTCAGGAACTTCTTGTCATTGACAGATGCACCTTCAGGGTATTCCTGAGCTTCCAAGTATCTCTTCACCTCATGGTACCAAGGCTTCTCGGTCACCAATTCAGTCTCAAGGTCACAACAGTATGCCGGTTCGTCCAATTTCCAGATAATGATCCGGGGAGCCTCATTGTCCCATTTGACTTTGAACATAGAAGACATCGTAGCTAACGCGTCCGCCAGCTGATTCTCCTCTCTCGGAAAGTGTTCAAAGGTTATCTCTGTGAAGTGGGGGATCAAGGTCAACACACATTCTCTGTAAGGAATAAGATTCGGATGTTTCGTATCCCACTCTCCTTTGATCTGATTGATCACGAGAGCGGAATCTCCGAAGACACTCAGATACTTGATCCTTAGGTCGATCGCAGCTTGAAGACCCATGATGCATGCCTCATACTCCGCCATGTTGTTGGTGCAGTTGAAGCATAGCCGAGCAGTGAGTGGAGTATGAGTGCCTTGAGGGGATATGATCACAACGCCGATGCCGTTACCCAAAGCGTTGGAGGCTTCGTCAAAGTGCATAGACCATCTGGATCCTTCCTCAGGTCCTTCATCCGGTCCAGGTACTTCAAAATCAGTCACTATCATGATACTCTCGTTTGGAAACTCGAAGTTCATTGACTGATAGTCGTCTACTGCCTGATGTGCCAAGTGGTCTGCCAATACACTTCCCTTGATGGCTTTCTGGGTTGTGTACTGGATGTCGTATTCTGTCAAGATCATTTGCCATCTTGCTATTCTCCCAGACAGAGCAGGCTTTTCAAATATATACTTTATTGGATCCATCTTTGAAATCAACAAGGTAGTGTGAGTCAGCATATACTGTCTCAACCGGCGAGCAGCCCATACCAAAGCGCAACAAGTTTTCTCAAGCAGTGAGTATCGGGTCTCACAGTCGGTAAACTTTTTGCTAAGGTAATAAATGGCATGCTCTTTTCGGCCAGACTCGTCATGCTGCCCCAGCACACACCCCATTGAGTTGTCAAGTACTGTTAGGTATAGTATCAGAGGTCTCCCTTCAACCGGTGGCATAAGGATGGGTGGTTCTTGGAGATACTCTTTGATCCTGTCAAAGGCGGCCTGACATTCATCATTCCAACGTACTACCTGATCTTTCTTCAGCAGCTTGAAGATTGGTTCACAGGTGGCAGTTAGGTGTGAGATGAATCGAGCAATGTAATTCAGGCGTCCTAAAAAGCCTCTGACTTCTTTCTCTGTCTTAGGAACTGGCATCTCTTGAATGGCTTTAACCTTGGCAGGGTCCACTTGAATACCCTTATCACTTACAACGAAGCCTAGCAACTTTCCAGATCTTACCCCGAAGGTGCACTTGTTCGGGTTCAACCTCAGCTTGTACAACTTCAGACGGTCAAACAATTTCTGCAGATGATCAAGGTGTTCTTCCTCAGTTTGGGACCTTGCGATCATGTCGTCAACATACACTTCTATCTCATGATGGATCATGTCATGAAATAAAGCAACCATGGCACGTTGGTAGGTTGCCCCAGCATTTTTCAGTCCAAAAGGCATGACCTTGTAGCAGAAGGTGCCCCACTGAGTAACAAAGGTAGTTTTTTCCATGTCTTCAGGTGCCATCTTGATCTGATTATAGCCTGAAAAACCATCCATGAAAGAGAACACCTTATGCTGAGCAGTATTGTCAACCAGGACATCAATGTGAGGTAGGGGGAAGTCATCTTTGGGGCTGGCCCTGTTCAGATCCCTGTAGTCAACGCACATTCTGACCTTACCGTCTTTCTTTGGTACCGGCACCACATTAGCAACCCACTGAGGATAAGAAGTCACTGCAAGGAACCCGGCATCAAACTGTTTCATAACCTCGGCTTTGATCTTCTCAGACATCTCTGGACGCATACGGCAAACCTTTTGCTTGACCGGAGGGCAGTCTTCCTTGGTAGGCAAATGATGGACCACAATGTCAGTATCTAAACCAGGCATGTCTTCGTAGGACCAGGCAAAGATTTCCATGTAATCATGTAACATATGAGTCAACCGTTGCTTCACGCTGAGCTCTAGGTTGGCACCAATATTAACCTCCTTTCTGTCCGTCTCAGTACCCAGATTTATCGTTTCCACTGGCTCTTCATGTGGTTGAATCGCCCTCTCCTCCTGGAGTAACAGTCTTGCAAGCTCGCCAGGCACTTCGCAATCATCTTCACCTTCGTCTTCGGCTAAGTTGATCGGATTTTCGAAGTCATAACTGGAAGTAGCAGAGTCGTTACCAGTGAGATCTAGAGTGGATTGAAACCTGTATGAGTGAGTGTGTGTAAATACAGCTGTTTTGCAATATATAAAGAAAGGAAAGAAAGAAAAGGAGCATAAGATTTGAAATGCGAGAAAACGTCCAAGGTCTTTATTCATGATATATGAAATGACAATTAATATGCCCTCACAAATGAAGCCACGGTGCCCCGGGTAAGACACCGGGCCATAGAGTTTTAATTCATTGTTTATTACAAATAACAAAAACAAAGGAGTTTATTACTGCGTAACAAAAGTAACAGGAGTATGATCTTTAGCAGTCCAATTGGTCAATCCACCATCAGTCATCGGGTAAATCCAGCTATCGAACTCTGACTCTTCTACTTCATCTTCATCCCCAATAGCATTCACTCCTGGATTGGTGATGAGCACAGGAGGTCTTCTGGTTCTAACTTTGCGCACAGCCTTCTGAGCCTCTGCAGTAAAACCCAGTCCAAACTTGTCAGTTTTAGGTGTAAAATCAGGGAGCCTGCCCCAGTTAGCATATTCACCTTTCTTGATTACAGCCCGGGCGTCCTTCAAGGAAGCCATCTTCAAGGGAAAGTCCTCTTCAACCACTGTTTCTGCTGCTGCCAATGCTGGAGGTACCTCTTCAAAATGTTGAAAGGGGGTTTCAATAAACTCCCCGTCCATCTCAATATATCGGAAGGAATTCAAGTGACTAACCATATACTCCTCCTCTCCCTGCACAGTGACAATCTTCCCTCTAACAGGGTACTTGAGCTTCTGGTGTAGGGTAGAAGTCACTGCCCCAGCTTTGTGAATCCAAGGTCGACCCAGTAAACAAGAATAAGATGGACGGATATCCATCACATAGAAAGTTGAGTCGAATACTTGAGAACCCACATGAATAGGAATGTCTACCTCTCCGTGAACCATCCTTTTAGAACCGTCAAAGGCTCTGACAATGATGTTGCTAGGTTTCAGCTCCAGGCCCTCACAATCCAACCGGTCTAAGGCCTTTTTAGGTAACACATTCAGGGAAGAACCGGTGTCCACCAACACGTGCGCAAGAGTAGTGCCCCTGCATTCAATAGAGACATGCAGGGCATCATTGTGGTTCTTTCCCTTAGCAGTAAGGTCAGCATCCGAGAAACCCAAACCATTGTCGGCTGTCAAATTGGCTACGCAATCAGTAAACTGGACTGTAGATGTCTCCTGTGGCACATGGGCCGTCTTTAGAAATGAAATCAAGGCCTTAGCATGGGCCTCTGAGCACAACAGCAAGGAGAGCATAGAGATCTTGGAGGGGGTATGCCCCAGCTGTTCAACAACATTAAAATCGCTCTTCTTGATTATCTTCAGAATTTCCTCCATCTCTTGTTGGGAGGCCTCAACATTCACAGATTTTGGTGCCTCCATCCGGGCAGGCTCGTCTTCAATCCCTTTGCCCCGAGCATTAGATGACTCGGCGGCAGGGGAAACAACTTGATCAGAAATGGGAACAGGTGCACTTGCAGGTGTTATAATGAGAGGTCTTCGAATAGCTGGTGGCGCAATGTCAGGCGAGAAGAGCCTGCCACTGCGGGTAGCTTTGGCTGGACCAGTGATATTGTTGATGCTGGTACCAGTGTTGAACTCTTGCTTTATACCATGTACATATACATCTGCCCCATAGTGCCATGGGACAGCCTTATCAGATTCATAGGGGAGAGGCCCCGGAACAGTAATCACAATGGGTGCGACAGTCATGATTTTAACTGGCTTCCTCGGGGGAGCCTTGATTGGATTATTGAAAATTGTAACAACAGATACATCTTCCACAGGAACAAACGGAACAGCGGTCTTCTTGAACAGAATCTCTTTGCTGTCCATCAGGCTTTGGATGCCCAACTTCAGCAAAGGACAACCAGAAAGGGAAACATCACAGAAAAGGCAACCTTCGCTACAACCCGGAAATAAACCGGCCAGCAGTAGGTTCCTCTTAACAGTCATCAGAGGAGTAGCTACATCATTCACAGAAACGGCATACACATCTTCATCAATGGCATTCACTCCATGCTGGGGCATAGGAGCAGTCACCACATTTGGCCTCTCAGGCGCCTAAAATTGTATCTCCTTCGCATCAATAAGGTCTTGCACCTTATTCCTCAGGGCCCAACAGTAATCAGTAGAATGCCCCGGGCTATCGGAGTGATAAGCACAGCAGGCATTTGGATTATACTTGGGAGAGGCAGTATTCACAACCTTCGGGGCCTCTCTGACAATCACCAAGTTGGTGGATAGCAACTGTGGCAAGATTTGTGATAGGGTCATACTCAGCCGGGTAAACTCTCTTCTGGGTCTCTCAGCCCTTTGTGGATTGGTTTGTCGAGGAGCGGCAGCAGGCTTAGAAATCACCACCGCGTTGACAGATTGGCGGCGTTCTAGTTTATCTTGTCTCCTAGGCCCATATACAGCACTGGCCTCCTTCTTAAAGGGTTTCTTCTCAGAACTTGAAGATGCACCCTTCTAAATTTTACCGGACTTCATTCCAGCCTCTATCCTCTCCCCTGTCAGAATAAGGTCAGTGAACCCTGCAGATGAGTTACCGATAAGATGATTGAAAAATGGCCCAGATAGGGTCCCCAAGAACATATCCACCAGCTCACGGTCTGTTAACGGAGGCTTCACCCTGCCAGCCAGATCCCTCCACTTATGTGCATACTCTTTGAAACCTTCGCTTGATCCTAGCGACATATCCTGGAGTTGGGTACGTGTAGGAGCAAGGTCGGCATTATATTGATACTGCTTATAAAAAGCAGTAGCCAACTCCTCCCAGTTACGAACTTTGGTCCCATCCAGCTGATAGAACCATTCGAGATGAGTCCCTGAAAGACTCTCCTGGAAGAAGTGGATCCACAAGTTCTTGTCCACTGTGTACGGTTGAATCTTCTGCACATAAGATCTGAGGTGTAGCTTGGGACAAGACGCCCCGTCATACTTGGTGAAAGATGGTGCTTTAAACTTGTGAGGAATGATCACACCAGTAGATAAGCCCAAGTCTCCGAAATCCAGCCCAGGCACTTGTTGGATCTCCATTGCATTCAGTCTGTCTTCCAACTGCTTATACCGGTCTTCAGCAGGAGGATACTGTTCCTCATTAAAGTCAGTCTCGTTGTCAGAGACTACTGGACTTAGAGCCTTTCCCCCCTGGGGACTGTCTTTTCCTACAGAAGAACCAGCTTCTTCATTCTGCAGAGTGTTACCAAACCTCCGACCTGAGTTGAAAAGAACAGTTCTCTTCTTCTTCTTCTCCTTCTTCAGGAGTAAAGCCTTCAGCTCTTCTTGGCCTTGAGCCAAACCCATGATCAACTCCTAAAATTGCGCGTTCTGCGCCTGAAGGGCCTTGATAGACATCTCGGTTGATGATGAGTCAGGGTTCATGATGCTGAAATAAACAGCGAAGAACAATAAGCAACCTGAAAAGAAGAATACCTGCTATGCACATGATGAATGGAATGCGTATGATTTATGTTTTCAAAGACAATCGGGAATCAACTTTGTAAACAAAAAGGAACACACTTCATTAGATTCAACTTTGAAACTTAAATTGTTCAACAGATTGCCCTTAGGCGTTACATAAAAGGGAAATACTGAAAAGGGAAATAAAACTGTAAAAGAACATCCAGAGCTCCTTATTGATCCCATGGTCTCCTCTTCTCAGTACGAATGTAGTCATTCAGAGCTCGCTCATTCTCCAACTGCTTTGTCAGCTTCTGGATCTTCAATTCCTGCTCGTTGAACTTTTCCCGGTAAGAATCCCGCTCTTCTCGCAGTTGCGACCAAGACCTCTTTAATGTCTCATAATCAGTGGGTATCTGAGGAGGGAGAACAGTCGGGGGAATCCCATCTTTGTCAGGATACTCAAGAATGACGGGTCTGACAGCTTCGTATGGCATACCTAACTTCTGAGCACGGATGCGAACCCATTTGTAGTAGGCTTCCATAGGTAGAGAAGTCTTTGGTCCTAACTCTTGTGGGTCAGCTTTGTGAACTCTGTCCCAAGCCTTGATGAACCTACGACGCAGCTCGTCACTATCCACCTGAAACTCAAAACTGATGTGAGGCACCAACATCTATTGAGGCCCTGCTCTTCTGGCTCTTCCAAACTGACGGAGTGCTAGACATGGATTATAAGAGATTCCTCCTTGGGTACCAATCAAAGGAACATTAGGGTATTCTCCGCAACGATCAATAACAGCTATCTCATCCAAACCTCTGAAAGTCCAAATGATGTCTTTATCAGTGAGAGACATTAACCTATGAGCCCAACCTCTTCCTTCTTGGTTCTTCAGTACGAACTTAGGGAGGTGCGAAATAAACCACCTCACCAACAAAGGGATACAACACCACAAAGTTCCTCGTCTTCGGGCAGTACGAGCATAAAGTTGTTGCAGGATGTCACCCAAGAGAGTGGGCACAGGATTCTGAGACATGAAGATCCTTATGGCAGTAACATTGATGAAGTTGTCAGGATTAGGAAACAAGACTAGACCATAGATTAAGAGAGCCAGAAGGTCTTCATATGCCCTAAAGTCCAAGTCATTCCAGAAACTGTTAGCTTTACCAACCAGAAACTTGGCCAAGAAACCCTTAACCCCGCTTCTAGTCACCCAGTTATCCATTACTTCTTGATGGGTCAAAGGAAGAGCTGCAGCAACCTCCTCAAGCCTGAGGGTCTTTTCCCAACCAGTGTAAGGAGTCTGATCCAAGATAGGGATGCCAAGCAAATCAGAGAACTCTTCCAGGGTAGGGACCAGTTGGAAGTCTTGAAAGGTGAAGCACTGGTACAGAGGGTCATAGAATTGGGTCAGGACACTCATCAACTGTTGATCCCGCTTTGCAGTGACTAAACTGAGAAGAGAACCATGCCTCTGGATGAAGGAAGTGGTATTTGGAATCCTGCTAACCAACTCTTCAAGCAACTCAGGTGGGTGAACAAAGTTGAACCGGATAGTATTCCTTCGCATAGGCATCATGATGTCCTACAAAATAGAGCAAAGGTGAAACCCTCTTGTCTTTGAAATGGTCAGTCCTTATGCAGGATGCATGCAATACTCATGATGTTATGATGTTATGATAAAGTACACCACAAATATTTACAAAGGAAAACATGATAAGGCACACAAGTCACACAAGACAAGCCCTTAAAGTTTAGGACATCATGAGGTCTAGGTATTACCCTCTTTCAGTTTGTTGGTTCATACCTGTCCTATCAAAAGTAACCGGGTTCTTAGAGGATCCCAATATCATTGACTACCCTCAATCGGTCATAACTCCAGCATCGCAATCTTTTCTTGCGGCCATAACCATCACGAGAGTTTAGCCTCAATGGGCGTAGCATACTGCTACTGTTCTAATGGCCAAGTTGTGCCATTTAAGGTTCTAAGGTCTGTTGGTGCTTAATGACTCCTCAGAAGACCCATATTCTCCTCGTTGCAACACAAGGGATATCGGTACAGACCAAGGCGCCACACCAACATAGCCACTGCTTCACCCATGTCGGTCTACGCCGGACAGGTCCCTCACAGCTTATGCTACCTAAACAAGGTATCCCCAGATCCGGGTTAGGATCTATGTAACTCCTAAGACAGTCCCACAATGATAAAGCAAATAAGTCAAAGCAATTGAAAACACAAGTGATCTTAGTCCTAAGGTACACCTCACTTTGAGTAATTCCCCAGCAGAGTCGCCAGTTCTGTGATCAGTGGATCTGGAACTGACTGTTTAGCGCTGGTTCGCGAAATGTTGCGGAAGCAAGAGTCGCCACCGTCTTTTATTTTCTCCAGTATGGAAAGGACAAAAGCACAGAAAAATTCCTTATTGAGATTAGTTCTCGGTTCGGGAGGTAGATTTATAGAAAGGGAAGGTGTTAGCACCCTTTCTATCCGTGGTTATCCACGGGCTCTTAGATACTTGCTCATTTGTGTTTTCAAAAGTGTTTGCTTTTCAATTGTGAGTGGGTTTGAAAAAGTTTCATTTAAAATTTCAGTTCGACTCTTGTATCAGTCCTCAAGAGTGTTTAAAAAGTTGTTTTTGAAAGCTTTTTTTTTTTGAAAAGTGTCGGTGTGAAAAGAAGTTTTTGATTTGTTTTGAATTCAGAGCAAGTATCTACGAGTCATCTACCTACCCTAAGGAATTAGTCTGTGTAAATGTCCTTAAAGTAGTGCCATCCCACCATTGAGAGGTAGGTAGCACCACCGTTGGAGGTGTTCGGGTCAATTCGAGGATTAGGGACAGTGTGGTCACCAGAGCAATAAGAAGACACCTTAGAAGCTACCCCCATGCCATGTTCATGGACATGAGGACTTACTAAAACGTCCTCTACTCGACGACCACGTTTCGAGGAGCAAGGCAACAGTGAGACGTACCCTAGGGGTGGTGTGTGAATTGTGTGTCATTTTCAATTATGTTTATCTTGTCATGCATTGGTGATCTACGCTTTGTTTTTATTTGGCATTCATTCTTTCATGTGGTTATTAACAGTTAAAAGGTGCGGGAAGATAAAAGTCCTACGCTATTACAAAGGCGCGGGTCTATATCGCCAAATTAAACCAAGACCCGATTTGAATAAATAAAATGCAGAAAGTAAATATCTAATTAATCTATTACAAGGCTTTGGGGCAAGTACATAAATTTCACAAAGAAAAATAAAATAAACGCGCGAAGAGAAAATTATATTCGAAGGTGCGAGGGCGTTGGACCCTTTGAGGAAATTAAATTGAAATTATTAAATTAATTAAATTAAATAAAGGAAAGGACTTATTTTTTATGTTTTTTTGTATTTATGAAATTAAAGAGAATAAAGAAAATAAATATTGAAAGAAACCTAATTCTAAATGGCTTTTAATTATTAAAAAAAAGAATGTTTAAGTTGTAACCTAATTTAACCCTAATTAATTAAATGGCATATTTATTTACAAAAATAATTAATAATTAATAATGGTAAAAAAGGGAAAAAAGAATAGAAGTATCAAAACCCTAATTTCTACATTTTTTTAGTTTATTAAGAAAGCATTAAAATTAAACCTAAAATTAAAACTAAGTTAATTATTAAATTTATTTACAAAATAAAACATTAGTGAATTAAATAATAAAATATATTTTTTATTTTTTGACTTTCTGATTTTTTTTGTATTTTGTATGGTAAAAATTATTTTTTGATGAATTAAAAGAAAAAAACAATTAAATTGAAAGAAATTAAAAAAAGAAAAAGAAAAGAGATAGAGATACAAACAAGAGGGGGGTTCTGACCCCATTGTGGAGGTTTGTAGAAAGCAAATAGGCCCACTGATTCTTGGCCTTTTTTGACTTTTCAAGGATGCGTGTGGATCTATTGACCAATGCGTATGGTAGTCCTCCTATGCTGGCCTTTGGATTGGTGTTGTTGGACGCGTGGCCAGCTTGAGCGTAGGGTGCATGGTAGATCATTGAAGGGCCAAGGTACCTGAACATGTTACAAAGAAAAATATAGGAAAATATGGGGGACCTGGGGATCGAACCCAGGTCCCAATGCTTGCAAACATCACTTTCTACCAACTGAGCTATTTAGCATCTTTGTTAATATAATGGAAAACAATTAATATAATAAAAAGTAAGGGTTAGTGATATGAATACAAAAAAAACGCGCCAGCTTTTTGAACCAGCCAACCACGTGAGGACAATCAAGTTATGGTCTTTGACTTAAAGTGCCTTTTTATTGACTTTTGAAAATGACCTATAATGTTGAGATTGATAACTTTTTGTGAGAGAATTTCTTGGACTTGAAGTGTGAAGATGAGTTGTAGGAAATGTCATTCTCTTCAAAATGAGCTTTGGATGGAATTTTTCTGATAAACCATGTGGAAGTTATGCCCTGGTCAATTTACAGTTGACTTTTTCAACTGTCCAAATATGGAAACTTTTGCATCTTGAGACTTTTTGAGCCATGCCTTGAAAATCATGATCAAGAATTGATCAAATGATGTTTGTGGCTTCAAAATAAAATGTTGACCACAAATTTGAACTTTTGACTGTCAAATGACCATTTTACCCCTATAGTTGACTGCTGAGCAATTAGGGTTTTTGACTGTGCAATTTTGTGCTGTGAGTCTTGAAACTTAGCATATGGATGCTTGACCATGTTTGTAGGCATATAGGACTTGTTTGGACCCTTGGAAACTTCAATTTCTCTGCCAGAACCAAAACCCTAATTTTTGACTGTTAGGAGGCCATTGAATTGTGCAACCCTTGGGAGATTTTGAAGCATGCTCTTTGCAAATCTTGAAGAATATGGGAGGGAAAATTTTGGGGTACAACAATTGGCATTTAATTATTGAGTAAGAAAAGGATTAGAGGCCTGTAACTAGCTTGCTCATGCTGACTTGAAAAATTGCAAAGTGTATGAACATGAAGATGGCTCATGAACAAAGTGACTTTTGCCCATATTGCCAAATTCGATTCTCCCTAACCACAAGGTTGTTTGATGAGTTCTTTGATATTTTGGAAAGCTTGGAATGTGTACTACAATCCATCTTTGTAATGCAAGTTGAAATTCCAAGTGGAAACATGTGAAAAGTGGCCATGAAGTTAGGCAAAAATCCTGCCTAAAATAGGTCAAAATTTTTCTAAGTTAAGAATGTTTTGCACCCTTGTTCCAAAAATCATAACTTGAGCTACATGCTTCTTTTGAAGAAACTTTGTGAATCAAAGTTGTAGATTTTGCAATGGACTATAACTTTCATGTTTTGAGTTTTCCTTGAATCCAAATTCATCTTGATGAGAAAGTGGGACAAAGTTAGGAAAAAATTAGGGATTTTCATAACTTAGAAAAATTCTAAGTTATGAAAATTCTTCATTTCAAACCCTAATTTGTGATTTTTGATTTCTTGATGAACAAGTTTCATAATTTGACATGTCTTGATGAAAAATGAATCTTGACACTTGATTTTGACCAAAAAGTCAAAGTTTGACTTTTCAGTATACAGTCAAATTTGGCTCAGTTGACTGGAAAATTCATCTGTCAATCTTGTGCATTTGGGATCTTTTGAATTTGTTGAACATGTCAAGACAATTCCATGGGATCCTTGAGTCCATATGTGAGCTTGGTTTTTCATTGGCTAGGTCAAACAGTCAAAAATTGCCTTTGTGCAGTCAAAACCCTAAAAATGACCATTTTGCCCTTTTGGTGATCTGATCAAATTTCTTATGGAATTGTGATCCAAACTTGATCAAATGGTCCATATGAGTTCATAATGTTGATGTGGGTCAAAAATCATGAGGTTTGACTGTCAATTGACCATAGTTGACTTTTCCCCAATACAGCTGATTTCTAAGTCAACTGTCCAATTGACTGGGCAAAGATTGGAATCAAGGCTTGAAACTTGGTATGGATAAACTTGCGAGTCCAACATGAAGCATGAAAGTCATCTTGGGCCTTTTAGGTCAAAACATATTTGTGCAAACTCAAACCCTAATTTGGGTCAACAGTGCAAAGAGGAGTCTTAAGCAGAGCAAACCCTAACTTGATCTTGAGCTCCAAGGGTCTTGGGGTGAGAAAATGTTGAGGAAATGGGAGGGAAAATTTTGGGGTACAACATTACCATATTTCAATAAGGTGTTGTTTATTAAAGGGATAACTTCTAATTTGATAAGCATCAGTCAACTGTGTGACCAAGGCTTCAAAGTCCACTTTACTGCATCTGAATGTCTGGTAATTGATGAGAAGAATAGAGTTATCATGAATGGAATCAGATCTAAAGATAATTGTTACTTGTGGTGTCCTCAAGAAACAAATTTCTCCTCCACACGCGGGATACCTAAAGAAGTTGATACAAATTTACTGAAGAAAAAACTTGACCAACTTCTCCTGAAAGGTACGAAGAAAGTTCAACCAAAAGAAGGCAAAGTCTGTGGTGAGGTGTCACATCCAAAGCTGCAACACCAAGTTACTTCCAAGAGGTCAGATATTCTTCATTTGGCACGACTAGAATACAAGCAGTTTAACAGACTTGGTAGATAAAAATATGTTGGCTTAATTGCTGATAAAATTTCAAAACCTGTCTGGATGAACACTATCGAAGACAAATCAAATGGTAAGGAATTATATCAACTACTATTGGAAGGATTGCTCCAGATTCTCTATCCTTCCTCCATGTTGCCGTGACTACAAATTTCAACAGGTGGGACAAAGACTCTTTGAAAATGGCTGACTTGAAGAAGAGATTGATGGTATGAGAGATCAGTGATGACACTCCTGTGACCAATGATAAATTTAAGGAGTGAAGGAGGCTATTTTATAGGGGCAAGAGGTGGAAGACCATGTAAAAGATGATCAAGATTGGCTTGTTTCCCTTGGCTACAGTATGCCTCTGATAGTATTGCTAATGGTGGTGTGAGGGTGAATGATGTCCTACTGAGATGATATGACATCTTTTTGATGTATGATCTTGAAAAATTTATGTTGGGTATTGTCTTGAGGTTTCTCTCCTGAGAGGAAGAGAATACTCGTCTAAGAAGACAAGTCTTATATTAGTATTTATATCAAGCTTCAAACAACAATTCCCTCCCTGGTGGATGTTTTCTTGGTGAAGTTCTTAGAGTTCCATTCTTGGTAAAGTCTGATTCTGTCAGTGGAATTGAATAACTATTCTGAGTGGTTAATTGGTCAAGATTGAAAGACATCTCAATATTGTTAAATACAATGTTCAAATCATTGTATTTGGAAGTTCTTAGTCTCTAATGAAGTGGTTAGAGTGATAAGGGTTGTGAAAGGAAATGGTGCAGGTTGTTATGGATAGCTTGACTATATTGGTTCTTCCTCAAGGGACTAGTGAAAATGACTACAAATGGTCAAGACTTGAACAAATGTGTATCTCTCTCTTGTATTAAGTGATGCACTTATAACAAGAATGATTTGATCTTGGAAACTGCCTTCATTGATCGGTTTGGTTTTACAAACAGGGGTTTGTTGTTTTATTTTGGTTTCTCCTCAACTCTGCTTAGCAATGTTTGTATTTTTGCTCAAACTCGTTTTTGTCAAATTTTGGCTAAAAAGGGGGAGAGTAGTAGTAGTACTGTGTCATATTGGTATTGTGATCGTATTCGTTTGGTGCTCTTGTTGCTAAGTTTTGTTGCCTCTTACCCGCAACAATTAAGGGGGGGGGGAGGTATGATTTTCTGGGATAAGTGTTCTCTGTTCCTCGTCTGGCGAGTCTTTTGTTGTGGGTGTATACAATATGTCGTTTAAGATTTTCTAACATCTTGTCTAGTAAGGTGTGTCATTTTATTCCGTGACATGGTCTTCTAACTTAGGTCATGCAAGTTAGAATTCTTCTTGGGTTCTTAAGGTTACTGGGATTTCTCCTAAGGCTTTGTGACAAGAATTGGTTGTTTTCTTAAGAAGCAACTTGGATAGTTCTGAAGATGCAGACTATCTTCTACATCATGTACATCTACTAGTGTTGTGTATGAGGTGGTTCTGATATTGAGGGGGAGTAAGTTGCTTTCTTTGAAGATGTAGTCTATCTTCATTCTAGGTGCTCTGTTCCGAAATGAGGGTGTTATTTTCTGATGTGGTTTAACAGGCTTAGCAGGTTCTGTGTTTTGGACCGAACTGCCGTGAAGATCTATCAGACATGATGTTCTGACATGTTGAGAACTTGATATTCTCTGGTTCATTGTGTTGAAGATGTTTCCACCAGCTATAGCTTTGATATTTGTTGTTATGTCTTCTGATGTTATGCCTTTGATTGATTGGATGCTTGAGTTTTTCAAATGTTATAGTTGTTTATGTGTGGAAGATGTGCTAAGTTATTTTAGCCAAAATAAGCCAAAGGGGGAGATTGTTATTTCTTTGTTTTGTTGTGATTGGCATTATGTTTGGTAAACTAACTTAGCTTTGACATATTGAATAAATATGTTTTATATACTGAAGCAACATGTCCCATGTGATGTTGATCGGTCACCATTTCTAATTCATTTTCGTCACTTATTCGGTACAAATTCATCATTTTTGTAACACTTTGGTTTGTCTTTTTTATCATTTTGTTTAAGTTATTTTATTCTTTGCAAATTTATCTTAGTGTGGTTTTTATTTAAATTTTATGTCGGCTAGATGCTTTTGATGGTTTGGTTTTGTAGTTGTTGGTAATCTAAGTGTAGGTAAATATCTTCGAAGAATTTGTGCAAAGGCGCATAAAATATGGAAGCTGCAGGGGCCCTGACATGGCCATCCGTGTCACCTGATACGGACCGTGTCAGAAGAAGATAAGAACAAAAGAGGTTGAAGATCAAGGCAGAGGGTGACACGGGCGCCCGTGTCACACGACATGGCCCATGTCAATTCAGATGAGAAAAAAGTTACACAGGACATCACAGACGCTGACACAGATGCCCGTGTTCGGTGACACGGCCCGTGTCAGCTTAGGCGCTAGAAATTCTAATTCTTGAGATTTTTAAGTGTTTTAGAGCATTAAGGGTATTGTGGACATTTGGCACTACTGGGGGATGACCTAATACTATAAAGAACTGATTGAGAGAAAGAAAAAAGGGACTTTTTTTGGATGATTGAAGAATTAAAGACGATAAAAGAGTGGAGATTCAGGAGCTTAGGAGACGGAGAATCCTCCATGCGTGATAGCAATTGAAGATCGATGAATCCACAATTTTTGTAATGTCTAACTCTATCAATTGTATTGTTTTTATTTTGAATTCTATGAGAGGCTAAACCCCCCAATGCTAGGGGGTGTCCCTTATTTGTTATGATAAGAATACTGATCTCTTTGTTTTATTCAACACAATAGTTCTTTTGCATTGGTTTATTATTCAGAATAATTTATCGTTTTTCCCTATCGGGCCAATAGAGTTTCACTTTTCTTGACACAATAGAACTGGACAGTCGTGTTAAAGTTTTCTGAACAATAATATTATTGAAGATTTCACCTAGGACTAGGGCAATTCTATAATAACCAGAACAATTCTTGATAATCAAATACTTGGCTTTATCACTAATTTGAATGGACATTGAAATTAGGGTAGAAGGTCAAAGGTTTTATCTAAGGACTTAGGGAAAGATATACTTAAGAACTGGTAATTGAGTTGATGAAATTGTTGAAAAGATCAAAGAGTGAAGGTTATCATATGACAAATCATACATTTACCCCTAGCATTTGTTAATTAAACAATAAAAAGTCACATTTACATCCTGTTATTTTACACATTTGCAAGGATTTATCCAAACAAACCAAAACAATAGTTTTTGTTCAATTGAATTAATAATAAAACTCAGTATTTTCTAAGCAGTCCTCGTAATCAATACTCAGGGTAAAACCCATTATTACTACATTGGTGAATATAGTACACTTGTTATTTTTTTGATCAAGTTTTTGGCGTCGTTGCCGGGGACTGCCAAAATACAGAGTTAATTGTAGTTCAATTGAAATTTTATTACTCTGCAATTAAAATTTTATTTTTCTGTTAATATTTTATATTATTTTATATTATTATTACTAATTTCTGTCTAATCTTTTATGCGAGATAAGGCCTCAACTGAATTTCCTTTTGATGCAGAGATTGAAAGAACTTTTCACACAAGGCGAAGAGAAGCGAGATTAGCTAGACAGGCATCCGAAGAAGAACTTATCTCAGATAATTCAGATTCTGATTCAGAACACCGTTCAGAGCATAAAGAGACAGATTCAGAGCCAGAAACCATGGGTGAAAATCCGCCACGACCTGAGAGACTCCTTTATGATTATGGAGGGACAAATGCACCGACTTGTAGATTGACAATTGTGAACCACCCGGTGAATGTACCACACTTTCAGCTGCATCCCAACACTATCACTCAACTCGAGAGGAGATCTTTTTTGGGAAGGGTAAATGAAGATGCTAACAAGCACTTGCAAAGATTTTTAACCATGAGCACAACTCTGAAGATAGATGAGCATACTGAGGAACATTAAAAGTTGAGAATTTTCCCTTTCACTTTAGATGATAAAGTTGAAGATTGGTTCTTTTCCTTTCCAGCTAATAGTATCACAACTTGGGAAGAGATGAAGATATATTTTCTAAAATAGTATTTTCCAGCATCAGTGTTCATACGAAAAAGGTATGAGATACTAAATTTCAAACAGAAAGAGTGAGAATCGCTGGGGGATGCCTATAAAAGGTTCAAAAGACTCCTAGTAGCCTCCCCTACTCATAATTTTTACCAGACTGATCAGATGAAAATGTTTGTAAATGGTCTTAGAATTAAGACAAAGCAGCTGATAGACAGAACAACTGGTGGCTCATCAAATTTCTCAATAGCCACTGCTGTGAAGAGGATAATAGAAGAAATTGCTACAAATAAGCATTTGGAGTTATATGACAGGGTTGCCAGCAAGTATGAAGGAGTCATTGATTTGAAGTTGGAACCTAACAGACAATTAAAAATTGAAGAAATAGTTGCTTTAGAGGTAGACAAGAAGCTTCAAGCAATGAATTTGGGCACTTATCAAGTTGCCCAAGTTCAACAGGCACAAAATTATGTATGTGAAATCTGTAATGGGACGCACAATACAGTGTAATGTTTAGCTTCTCCATAACAAATTGAAGACATTGAGTTCTTGAAGCAGAATAATCCTTATTTAAACACCTACAATCCGGGGTGGAAGAATCATCCAAACTTTGGGTGGAGAAATCAAAAAGGGAATGTTCAGCAACAAGGGCATGGCCAATATCTAAACCAATATCCGCAGTAACAACAACAGGTTCCTAATACGGAAGATTGGGAATTGGCTATAGAAAAGATGGCAGCTCACAATATTCAGTTCTAAGAAGAAACAAGAAATAATCATAAGGATACATCCGCCTCCATTAAAAATATAGAGGTACAGATGGGTCAAATAGCTCAACAGCTGGCTAATGCTCAAGCATCGGGCACTCTGCCTGGTGGAACAATTACAAATCCTAGAGATAATCATATTGTGAATGCAGTCATTACTAGAAGAGGTAAGTCAGCTGAGGATGTTGAAACAGAGGAAATACCAGATGAAGGTTTGATAGAAGTGGATATAGAAATACGAGATGATCTGAAGCAGGCTAAGGAAGTGGTTTTACAGCCTGTGATTGAGAAAGAAAAACAGAAGGGTCCTAAGCCAAAAATCATTCTCCCTTATCCTTCAAGAACAAGGAAGAAAGATCTTAACAAGAAATGTTTTGAGAAATTCTTGGAATTGTTCAAGAAACTTGAAATTAACATCCCTTTCGCTGAAGCTCTGGAACAAATGCCTATATATGCCAAATTCATGAAAGACATCATATCCAAGAAGCATTCCATAGATACTGTGCCAGTAATGCTGACTGAAACATGTAGTGCTATTTTGCAAGGTCTCAAAATTCCGATGAAAAAGAGAGATATGGGTGCAGTAAAATTCGAAGGGACGTTACAGTCACGAAGGCAATTTGTGGAGACGCTTTAACAATTTTGTTTAAGGACTAGATCATTTACCGAAAAGGCAACTGTAGGGTCATCGAGGGACTATGATATTTTTGATTTATGGGTCTTTGCTAAAATGTTCCTGCCTCATGACTGTTTTATTTCTAAAGGAAACCAAAGTAGGATACCCTAGAGATGCATATGTGCAATGTGTATTGTGTTCAGTTATTTATGTCTTGTGTTAAGTTTGCTAACGTTTTGTTATTAGTCTTGTCATGAATGCCTAGTTACTAGCACTTAATATATATACAGGGAAATGTAAAGTGTGAAAAATATACCCTACGCTATTACATGGCTTTGGGGAGAGGGATATTTACAATGTACAAAACTTGGGAGAAGAAAAAATATGGAAAGAGGTAAAAATCCTAATTTAATCTATTACATACTGTCAATAGATACAATAATGTAAAAATGCGAAAAATAAATAACGCGCGAAAGATTGAATGTTCGTCTAAAAAAACTAATAAGAAAAAAAATCTTTTTTTGTTGTTTTTGATTTAAGAAAAATAGTCAATTATCCTAAAGTCTATATAATAAAAATAAAATTAAGAAACATAAACTAATTTCTTTTTAGCTTTTTTATTATTATTATGAAAAGAAAATAATTAGTCCTAAATTCTAATTCATTTTTAATTAAGAAAAAGGTTAAAGTTTCAATTAATTAATTAACTAAAGAACTTAATTATTTAATTAAGAAATTTAAACCTAATTTTTTTAGTGAGCTTTTTCTTTTATATTTGGTTAATTAAACAACAGAAAACAAAAATAAAAACAAATATAAGAAATAATACAAAAAAGAAAGATGCCAAATGGGCTTAGGCATGCAAAAGAGAAAAGGGGAAATGAGTCTTTCGATTCAAGGGGGAATGATGTGCTTTCGATTCACCCATTTCTTTGGCCTCTTTTGATTGGGCTGGGAAGCTGGCGTGAGCAGCCTTCGATTGGACTCTCCTGGCCTCCTTCGATTGTGCTGGGAAGCAGTATGAGGATCCTTCGTTTGGACTCTTTTCTACCTAGTTCGTTTGGACTGTGAAGGGACATGGACCTGAAAAATAATATGAAGGTGAATCTTTTGTTAGGGGCAGTCAAGCAATGAGGGGGGAAGCCTAAAGATTCATTTCACACTAGTC
The DNA here is from genome assembly GCA_948472305.1 of Vicia faba. Lineage (NCBI taxonomy): Eukaryota > Viridiplantae > Streptophyta > Magnoliopsida > Fabales > Fabaceae > Vicia > Vicia faba. The sequence continues at coordinate 1,213,440,432 of OX451738.1, read as the reverse complement.
CCTTTCTGTTCGTTTGAGTCTGTACAAGGGTTAGTTCTAACATGTATATTTATACAAGAAAAACATGCAATCGAAAAGGACATAAATAAAAGGTGAATAAATGTTATTTACATGCCATGATGAAACGAAAGGTACAAGGTCAAGGGGACTTACCTTGCTGGAAAGTTGAACTTGTGTGAGGACTAGAGTTGCTGGATACTCAGGGATTATTTTTTTGATAACTATGGTGGATTTATGGGTAGCGTATATCCAATGTGTGTGTGTGTCTTTTTGGCTTGCAATCATGATGCTTATATAAAGTAGGAGGGAGGGGACAAGAAGACAAAAATTTAACTACCATAAACAAACGTTTCAAGGCCATGAATGAAGTTTTATAACTGTAGCCAAAAACATGGGATCTTGTCCTATTTTGAAATTTGAGTGAATGTGGATAAATTGGCTCCTTCGAATGCCTTCAATCCTTGCCCTTCGATTGGACCTCTTGTATGCTTCTTCGAATGGCTCTAATTCAGCTTCTTCGAATGGTCAGCAATATGTGTCCTTCGAATGCCTTCAACCCTTGCCCTTCGATTGGACCTCTTGCATGCTTCTTCGAATGGCTCTGATTCAGCTACTTTGAATGGCCAGTGTGATACGGTGGGAGAACTGACTTGGTATGTTTTGTGTTTGATCATAAATGTTGCGGTTAGCAAGAGTCGCCATCGACTTTTCTTTTATCCAAAAGGAAAGGCTAAAAAGAACAGGAAAGACCTATGAGATTATTTCTTGAGTTCGGGGGGTAGATTATGAAAAGGGAAGGTGTTAGCACCCTTTTCATCCATAGTTATCTATGGGCTCTTAGTTTCTTTCTAGATCACATGCTTTTGTTTGAAAATGTTCTTTGTGTGGTTTTTGAAAGTATGTTGAAAAGGCGCCTTCGTTTAGGTAAACTTTGTAATAGTTCTCGTTCGTAAGAACATATACAAAGTGTTGGGCTTTTGAAAATGTTTCATGTTTTAAGAGTGTTTTGAAAGTGTTTTTGAAAGTGTTGGTGTTTGTTTTGAAAATAAGCAAGGATGTTTGATTTGAAAATGAGCAAGCAACTAGGAATAATCTACCTACTCAAAAATATTTGTTCATTTCTTCCTTTCCTTTGATATTGATATCTTACCATTGATTGGTAAGAAGCCTTATGTTTGGATGTAAAGGGACGAGCGTGAGTCATCGTATAGCCATGATAACAATGTTGTGAGATATCTTAGCATTTCTCTTTGAGGGACTAAGATTATTTTAAAAGGCAACATTGATAGCGTCATCGAGGGACTATGATCTTGTATTTTGGATTTCTTTTGCTAAGATACCCCACATGCATAACATGGCCATTTTTGTAAGGCAACAAAGTGGAATTACCCTAAGGGTGTAAGTGTGCAAGTGTGTTTGATTTACATGCATTGTTTATCTTGAATTAGGGTTTGCTAATTATTGATTTTTGTCTTTCCATACAAACCCTAATTACTAGCATTTATATAAACCGATAAATTACGGAAAGTAAAATTACTATGCTATTACATCATTAGGGGATGAGGTGTACAAATTTACAAATGAGGATTGCAAGAAAATTAAACTTAATTATCTATTACAACCATATTGAATAATATACAAGAATTGAATAAATAATGTACAAGGATGTAAATGGAAAAAGAAAATGATTTTTATTTGGTTTTTAATGAAAAAGTTAGCCTAAAAATGATTAATTAAAATTAAACAAAATTAAATTTAAACTAATTAAGAAAGAAATTAAGTATGGAACATTTTTAGGGTTTTTTGTGAAAGGTTTTAAGTTTAATAAAATAAAACATGAAAATTAATTAATTAAAGAAACCTAAATTCTAATTTAATTTTAGATAAAAAAGAGAAAAATAATAATTAAACCTAAATCTAAATATTAATTGATTAAGAAAAAGAAATTAATTTGTTTAAGAAAATGTTTTTAGTCTTTTTATTTCATAAAGAAAATAAACATAAATGAACATTTTTAAATATGTAAATAAACAAATACAATATTTTTGGATTTTTTATTAATAAAAATAATAATAATAATAATAATAATAATAATAATAATAATAATAATATAAAGAAAAAAATGAAACAAAATAAAATAAAAATGAAAATGAAATAATAAAGAAAATAATTGGGTCAAGTGTGTAAAAGTAAGGTAGCGCTGGGTGTTGAACCCATAACCTCTAACATACACGCGCGCTACCTTTGTCACTGGGGTGGCTGTACAACCGATAACATAAACAAAACAAATAATACATAAACACAAGTCATGTCCTGAATATGACTTCATCTTCAACCTCCAGCCTGAACATCTGTAACCTCACCATTTCTCAACAAAAATGAAATATGCAAACATGAAAGTTGCTCCATTTTTCCATACGAATCCAACCATATAAATATCATAAGCTATAAATCAAAGATGAATGAGAATTTCTAAAAGTACCAAATTCTGACCTAATTATTTTCAGAGATTCAAACCTAAAATTCTCTAAGCTCAATCAATATAAATGAAATCTATGGACATGTACAGTTTCAGGGCAATAATGTCTACATTTTATCTTCACAAATGCAAGCCTAACAATGCCTAAATGAGAAGATAGAAGTTCGGAAAATGTACCTCAAAACTGAAAATCATGAAATGAGTTTGAGATACTTTCAAGGAGTTGTGATGATTAGGTTAGCTTCCTCAAGTTCCCAGGAAGCTAATGCAATGATTAGCTTAAGCAATGGATGGATGGAATGGCCTGGAGAAGTCAATGTGCAGACTCTGTTTTTTGGTTATGAAGGTTGATGAAAATGGTGTTACAGTCCTGAAATTAGGATAGGGATGGACTATATTTGATGTGTAGGAGCTTTTGGAAGTGAAAAGCCAAGAAACGCACGAGGGAAATGGGAGTTACAAGTTCAAAGTCAGAAACTGTGCAACAATGGTGTTTTTGGACAACTTCTGGCTTGAGGGAGTTTGAGAGAGTTTCAGGGTGCTTGAGCTCGTGGGTTAGCTTGCTAATAGGGTCTCTATTTAAAAGCAACAAGTTTGAGGCTTGTCTTTGATCAGAATTCAAAATCACATGTTTAAGCTCAACATGTGATTTTTGAGAAATAAAATTTCAATGCCTTGTGTACTTGCTATGGTAAAGTGGTTATGCTTTAAACAAATTTGCTTCTGACTTTGTAGATGGAGTGTGATCAGAGGGAACAATTTAGAGGCTCAAGAATTGATTTTGTGCATAAAGCTTGCTTTTCAAGAATGGCATTGTTAACTTTCTTCCCAAAATGGCAATTTGAATTGGATAAAGCTTAAACCACTTAGATTATAGCTCAAAAGTTTATGTAATCCATTAATTATGGATAGATACACAAGTTATAAGTCCTGAAAAGCAAGATTATGTAGCCTAACATTGAGATTGAATTATGTGTTCATCAAGAAATGACTTGTAATTCAAGAATGAAACCCTAATTTCTTACCTTCGATTCTCCTTGCTCAAGTATGGTCTCAATGAGTTCTTGGACACTTTGGAAAGCTTGTAACATCCTATACAACCTCTATGTTGGACATTTTTTAAGATTCATCTTGGAACTATGTGAAAAATTTCCATGATGTTAGGTCAAAATCCTGCCTAAACTAGGGCAAAATTTCACTAAGTTTTTTCAAGTTTCATGAACATGTATTCTTAAAATAATAACTTGAAATACATGCATTTATATAAAAAGTTGTGTTCTACAATGTTTTAGATCTCATTGAGATCTACAACTTTCATGTTGGAAGTTTCCTTTGAATCATCTTGCATCATGGTGGAAATTAGGCTCAAAGTTATGAAAAAGTGTGAATTTTCAACACTTAGAAAAATTTCGAAGTTTAGAAATTTTGACTTTTCAAAATGAAATCTTGACTTTTTAATTTTTTGATGAACAAGTTTCATATTTTTACATGTCTTGATGAATTGTGATCCTTGAAGCTTGATTTTGATAATAAAAAAAATCAAAGTTTGACTTTTTAGTGTAAAATTGACTTTTCATCAGTTGACTGAAACTCATCTGTCAATCAATTGAGCTTGAGAAATATTTTGAGCCATGTTATTAGGTAAAAATGATTCATTTTAATCCTTGAGATCATGTCACAAACCAATAAGTCATTTGCTAGGTCAAAAATAAAAAATTGCACCTTCTTAGTCAAAACCCTAATTTTGACCATTTTGCCCTTTTGATGTTCTGATCAAATTTCTTGAAGAATTATGATCCAAACTTGATCAAATGACATATATGAGTTCATGATTTTGATATGGGTCAAAAATTCTGAAGTTTGACTATAAATTGACCATAGTTGACTTTTTCTCCAATACAATTGATTTTAGGTCAACTGATCAATTGACTGAGCAAAAGTGTGATCCAAGACTTGAAACTTGACATGAGAAATCTTGAGGATCCAAAATGATACATGAAAGTCATATGGGGAATTAGAAGTCCATTTGTCCTTGTGCAATCTCAAACCCTAATTTTCAATTATCAGTGCTTGAGGAGGTGTCTTGAGGTGATCAAAACTTGTGCAGTCTTGAATCAATGGAAATATTGTGAGAGATTACTTGAGAAGTGAGAGGGAAAATTTTGGGGTACAATAGCTGCCCCTGTTCAATCTTCTTAAACCTGAAGAGTTAGATTGGCGGATCTTCCATTCATGACTTGAAGGTGGAAGTTGATTGAACACTAGAGTGGCCAGAAATTTGCACTCGAAGATGTATTGGGAATGGGATTATAGATGCCATTTGGAGGAATGATGGTAAATGCTGGAAGAAGTATCAGCACAAATATTTGGTCGATTCATACTAAAACCTGATGTTTCACCTGTGGAAAAGGGGTTAGTAAAATGCAGATGTATGCTGATGTTCACAAGATGTGGTATTATGGTAAATGTATTTTGTATGTATATGCTATGATGTATGAATGTGGGATGCATATTCTCCCGGGAAGATAAATCCCTGACTGCTGCTGAGGAGTTGTGAATCCCAAATTGCTGTTGGGGATTATCTCTTGAATGTTAGTTATTATCTGGTCAGGTCCAGGCTTTACAACTTGCTAAGGATGAGGAAGTCAACTGCTATCTGGTCGGATCCAAGATTCACAGTAACTTACTGGGGAGGAATAAATTAACTATTATCTGGTCGGATTACAGGCTTCGCAGAAAATTTCTTGGGGAGAGTGAAGTTAGGTTGTTATCTGGTTGGTTTCTCAGCTTCACAACAACTTGCTGGGGATAAGGAAGTTATTTGTTATCTGGTCAGATTCCAGGACTTGCAGTAACTGTCTAGAAAGGATGAAGTTGAACTGAGATCTGGTCGGGTCCATGTTTCATAGTAACTTGAAGTGGTAATACTATTTGGTCGGGTCCAGGCTTCTTAGTTTTTGAAAAGTTGTACTATTATCTAGTCGAGTTCAGGCTTCATAGCGTCTTGCTGAGGATTGTAGATAGTTGTTATTTGGTCGGACTCCAGGCTTCACAATATCTTACTTGAATAGACGACATTGAACTGATATCTGGTCGAATCTAGGCTTTACAGATTTTGAGGTGGATGAAGTGAATTGCTATCTGGTCGTGTCCAGGCTTCACAATAAACTTGTTTGAAGAGATAAAGTTGAACTGATATCTGGTCGGGTCCAGGTTTTACAGTAACTTGCTTGGAATTTAGTTGTTATCTGGTCGGATTCCAGGTTTCACAACAAACTTCTGATAGGAATTGCTATCTGGTCGGATCTAGGCTTCATAACAAACTTCTGATGGGAATTGCTATCTGTTCGGATCTAGGCTTCACAATAACTTTCTTGAAAAATGAAGTTGAAAAACTGATATCTGGTCGGATCCAGGCTTCACAGTAACTTGTTGGGGTAGAGGCAAACTCTACTGGGGAAAAGAAGTTAAACCCTGGTCTGGTTGAGTCCAGGTTCTTCAATATTTTGAAGAGTTAAACTATTATCTGGTCGGGTCCAGGTTTCATAGCATCTTGAGAAGTTAACTATTATCTGGTCGGATCCAGGATTCATAGTAGCTTGAAATTTATACTAATATCTAGTCGGGCCCAGACTCTATAATGATTGAGAAGTTGACTATTATCTAGTCGGGCCCAGGCTTCATAGTAACTTGAAAATTATACTAATATCTGGTCGGGTCCAGGCTTCATAATATCTTTTGGAGATAGTAAAGGCTTTGTTGATGACTTTACTGGGGATTAGGAGTTGTGGCCCTATGATTTACAATAGTCTGAAAGGAAAACTCAAGCTGGAGAGGATAAACTCAGCTGGGGAAGACAGGCTCAGCTGGGGAGGATTGACTATACCAGGGAATTTTGCTGTTCGTTGATTGTTGTATGCTGGGGAAATAAACCCTGTTGATGAATACTCGATAAACTGCTGACGGAGTGATTTATTTTAGGAAGGGATCCATAAGGCTTCTTCTTGTAGGATCAACCTAGCTGGGGAGAGAGTTTCCAAGAGATTAAGACTCTGGCTGGAGATTGGCCTATACAAAGAGACTTTGTGAGTAACTCTATTGAGGATTGGTTTATTGTAGCCGGTGTTGTGGGGATAATGTTAATGAAATAACTCTATGGGGATATTCCATATACATTAAAGAGATGCTTGCTGCTGCTTAGCAGGACACATGTGCCAAATAGTTTTAATTATGCTCACATGCATATGTTCGTTCAATTTTAGTCATTGAACAAATTTGCATTCAAAACAAAGACAAAACAATTGCACTTCAAAGTATATTTGTATTGATATTTTGCCCATGAATAGGCATTTTTGTACAAAGAAATGGAGATCCTAGTAAGAGGAAATCATCGAAAGGAAAAAAATTGAAAACAAAACAAATAGCCATGTGGAAATGATCTCATTGCATTCCAACTCTACTATTTCCCCAATGTCTTCGAATTCCCCTTGCCGTTGACAGAAGTTGATTGGATTGATCTTGGACCATTTGAACTTGGACCTTGGTAGTAAAGTTGACTGTGGTGATTCCACGGAATATAGTCATACGCTTTTAATCCTTAACTTTTGCCTGGACCGCCCTTTTGGGTTTTCAGCCCACCAGGATACCCATTTTTGCCCAAGTCTCCCTTTCGGGTTTTCAACTTGCCGGGTGTACAATATTTTGCATATATCCCTAATTTTTTGCCCAAACCTTTTGGTTTGCTGAGACGCCCTTATTTTTCCTAGGTGTGTCAACCTAGCGGGTCTCTTATGCATAGTATTTTTTAACTATGTCCGCGTTTATCGGATATGGGAAGTCTTCACCATCCATGGTAGTCAGCATCATGACTCCACCAGAGAACACTCTCTTGACAACAAATGGCCCTTCATAGGTGGGAGTCCATTTGCCCCTGGGGCTGCCTTGTGGCAGAATGATGCGCTTTATCACCAAGTCACCAACTTGATATACTCAAGGCTTGATCTTTTTGTTGAAAGCCTTGATCATACGTTTTTGGTACGCCTGACCATGACAAACAGCAACCAGTCGTTTTTCATCGATCAAGTTTAACTAATCCAATCTTGTTTGGATCCACTCGTCTTCTCCTAGTCCTGCTTCATTCATAATCCTTAATGAGGGAATCTGAACTTCTACCGGCAGAACAACTTCCATGCCATAGACCAAAGAAAAGGGAGTTTCCCCAATTGATGTCCTAGCTGAAGTACGGTAGCCATGAAGAGCAAATGATAATATCTCATGCTAGTCCTTATAGGTTACTACCATCTTCTGCACAATCTTCTTAATATTTTTGTTGGCCGCTTCGACTGCACCATTCATTTTAGGTCTATATGGAGAAGAATTGTGATGCTTGATTTTGAACTGAGTGCAAAGTTCAGTAGTCATAGCATTGTTGAGGTTAGTCCCATTGTCTGCGATGATCCTTTCGGGGATATCATAACGACATTGATGAATCTAGCTACCACATTCTTGGTGACTGAGGCGAAAGAGGCGGCTTCGACCCATTTAGTGAAATAATCAATAGCGACCAGAATGAAGCGATGTCCATTGGAAGCAGTGGGCTTGATTTCTCCAATCATGTCGATGCCCCACATTGCAAATGGCCACAGAGAGGTCATGATGTTCAGAGGGATAGGCGGCACATGGACCTTGTCAGCATAGATTTGGAATTTGTGGCAAGTCCTTGAATGTTGATGGAAATCGGTATCCATTGTTGACCAATAGTAACCAACTCTCAAGATTTTCTTGGCCATCATATGTCCACTTGAGTGAGTGCCAAAAAGACCATCATGCATGTCTTCCATAATTTCCTCTGCCTCCTTCTTGTCCACACATCGGAGTAGAGTAGAGTTATGGTTGCACTTGTAAAATACTCTGTTTCTTAGAAAGAATTTGGATGAAAATCTTCGTAAGAACTTTCTGTCATTGATGGGTGCTCCCTCAGGATACTCTTGCGCTTCAAGATATCTCATCACCTCGTGGTACCATGGCTTTTCCGTTTCCGTGTCAAGCTCATAGCAGTGTGCTGGTTCGTTGAATCTCTCAATCATAATCTTAGGAGCTTCGTTGTCCCATCTGAATTTGAACATTGAAGACATGGTTGCCAAGGCGTCAGCCAACTGATTTTCTTCCCTAGGGAAGTGTTCAAAGGTGATCTCTTCTAAGTAGGGAATCAGGGATAGCACAAGTTCCTTTTAAGATATGATATTAGGGTGCTTAGTGTCTCAATCTCCTTTTACTTGGCTAATCACTAGAGCAGAATCCCCAAACACATTCAAATGCTTGATCCTTAAATCGACGGCAGCTTTCAGACCCAAAATGCATGCTTCGTATTCAGCCATATTGTTCGTACAATCGAAGCATAATCTGGAAGTGAAAGGGGTGTGGCAACCTTTAGGGGAGATGATCACTGTACCAATTCTGTTACCCAAGGCATTGGAAGCCTCATCGAAGACCATAGTCCATCAGGATCCTTGTTAAGGTCCGTCATTCGGTCCAGGTTTCGTGCAGTCGGTCACTAGTATGATGTTCTCATCCGGGAAGTCTAAGTTCATAGAATAATAATCATCAACAACTAGATAGGCCAAATGATCTGCTAGTACACTTCCTTTGATGGCCTTTTGCATTGTGTATTGAATATCGTACTCAGTCAAGATCATTTTCCACCTAGCTATCCGTCTGGAAAGAGCGGGTTTCTCGAAGATGTACTTGATTGGGTCCATCTTAGAAATCAACAGAGTGGTATGAGTCAACATATACTGTCTTAGCCGGCGAGCAGCCCATGCCAGAGCGCAACAAGTTTTCTCGAGCAGTGAATATCTGGTTTCACAGTCAGTAAACTTTTTGCTCAGGTAATAAATAGCATGCTCTTTTCGGCCAGACTCGTCATGTTGGCCCAAAACACACCCCATAGATTTCTCTAGTACTGTCAAGTACATGATCAAGGGTCTTCCTTCAACTGGAGGCATGAGAATAGGATGTTCTTGCATATATTCATTGATTTTGTCAAAGGCAGCTTGGCATTCATCATTCCATCTGACTACTTGATCTTTCTTCAAAAGTTTGAAGATTGGCTCACAAGTAGCAGCCAAGTGAGATATGAAGCGGGCGATGTAATTTAGACGACCCAAGAATCCTCTAACCTCTTTTTCAGAGTGGGGATTGGAATTTCTTGGATGGCCTTTACCTTGGTAGGATCAACTTCAATTCCTTTACCACTAACAACAAAACCTAGAAGCTTTCCAGATTGTACTCCAAATGTGCACTTGTTAGGGTTCAACCTCAAGTTATACTTTTTCAACCTTTCGAATAGCTTATACAGGTGATCAAGATGTTCCTCCTCAGTTTGTGATCTGGCAATCATATCATCCACATATACCTCTATTTCATAATGGATCATATCATGAAACAAAGCTACCACAACCCTTTGATATGTTGCCCCTGCATTCTTTAATCCGAACGACATGACCTTGTAACAAAAGGTTCCCCATTGCGTAATGAAAGTTGTCTTCTCCATGTCTTCGGGAGCCATCCTTATCTGATTATAGCCGGAAAAGCCATCCATGAAAGAGAAGACTTTATGCTGAGCAGTATTATCTAACAAGACCTCAATGTGAGATAGAGGGAAGTCATCCTCGGGGCTTGCCCTATTCAGATCCCTATAGTCTACGCACATACGAACTTTTCCGTCTTTCTTTGGAACTTGCACCACATTGGCAACACATTGGGGATAAGATGTCACAACTAGGAACCCTGTGTGAAATTGTTTCATGACTTCAGCTTTTATCTTTTCAGACATGTCAGGCCTCATGCGATGAACTTTTTGTTTGAAGGAGGACAATCCTCTTTTGTCGGCAGATGATGAACTATGATGTCGGTATCCAACCCTGGAATATCTTTATAAGACCAAGCAAATACTTCCATATAATCATGCAACATCTGAATCAACCTGCTCTTGACACTGATTTCCAGGTTAGCGTTGATCTTGACTTTCTTCTTGTCTGTCTCAGTACCCAGATTGATAACTTCAACCGACTCTTCATGTGGCTGAATAGATTTTTCCTCTTGTAATAGAAGTCTGGCTAATTCTTCTGGTATCTCACAATCTTCCTCGCCTTCATCTTCGGCTTAGTTAATTGGACATTCAAAGTCATAGTCGGCAATAGTAGAGTCATTAGCAATAAGATCCATAGTGGATGAGGACCTGAAAGAGTGTGTGTGTGCATGTAAGATACATGGCTATTTTGAAAAATTTATTTGAAAGAAAGATAATGAACACAAAGATTTGAATGCAAAATAGTATAATGGTTTGTATTGAATGATCATATGATACGATGAACATAAATAAAACCTTGACAAATGGACCAAAGTGCCTCGGGCTAGGCACATGGCTTAAAAGTCTTTGTTGAATATTACAGACAAAATGTTCTTGAATTCAATAAAAAGCAATAAACAAGTAGATTACTCCCCAATGAAGGAGATGGGCACAAAGTCCTTTGCATGCCAATTCTTTAGCTCCGTTGTAGTAGGATACACCCAATCTTAAAATGCAACTTCATCATCAGAATCACCTACAACATTGACTTCATGGCTTCCAATGCGGAGATGTGGCTTTCCTGCATGAGCACACCTCACTTCCTTTCGAGCCTTAACGGTGAAACCCAAACCAAATTTATCCGCTTTGAATGGGATCTCGAGGAGTTTCCCCAAAGTATCACAGCTTCCTTTTTTAATTGCAGCACGAGCATCTTTGACTGAAACCATCTTCGGCACGACTTTAACAGCTTTGGACTCATCAGAGGAACATTTGGTAGCAGCAACCATTGGTGGCACAACTTTAAAGGCTTGACACAGGGTCTCTATAAACTCTCTATCCATTTCCATGTATTTGAAGGAGTTGAGGTGGCTTACCATAAACTCTTCCTTTCCACAGACGGTGACAATTCTTCCCTTGATCGGATATTTGAGTTTTTGATGAAGAGTTAACGTTACTTCCCCAGCTTTATGGATCCAAGGACGTCCCAACAAACAAGAATAGACAGGACAAATATCCATGATGTAGAAGGTGGAATTTAAAATTTGTGAGCTTACCTTGATTGGAAGATCTACCTCCCCATGAACTGTCCTTTTTGATCCATCGAAGGCCCTCACAATGATATCAATTGGTTTCAAGACTAAACCTTCACAGTCTAAACGGTCTAACGCCCCCTTGGGTAGTACGTTTAAAGAAGAGCCAGTGTCGACCAAAACATGTGCCAAGGTAGTCCCTTTGCACTCGATGGACACATGTAGAGATTTATTATGGTTCTTACCAAGAAGTGTTAGATCAGCATCTGAAAATCCCAAACCATTATCAGCCGTCAAGCTCACCATACAATTCTCAAACTGATCCGTTGTGGTCTCATGAGGGACATGAGCCTTTTCAAGAATTTGATTAATTCCCAAGCATGGGCATCAGAACAGAGTAGCAATGACAACATAGAAATATTAGAAGGGGTTTGCCCCAACTGTTCCACAATCTTGAAGTTACTCCTTTTTATGATTTTCAAGATCTCGTCCATCTCATGAGCGGAAGGTTCTCCATTAGCGTCCTTTACGGGTATTTCTGTCACGACTGGCTCAGCTACTTTCTCCTTCCTTCTTGTATCATTACTTGGCTTAGTAGCAGTGATGCAGATGGGTGCCTTTGTAACAACTGGTGGTGAGATATTGGGTGAAAAGATTCACCCAGTTCGGGTTACCTTGAGCCAATTATGTTACCAACATCATCAGCTTTTTCTTCTTCGATCCAAGCGTCTTGTTTTATCCCATGGTAAAACACCTCAGCACCATAGTTCCATGGCACCACCTTGTTTGAATAATAGGGAATTGGTAATTATTAAGGGAGCAACAATTGGTTCATTTGAAATCCTGATAGGACCTTTGGAGGAGATCCTAAGAGGCTTGTTTAATATAGTTATAATGGAGAGATCTTCACATTTATTAGTCAAACTTTCGGAAGGAGGAGTCTTCTCAAATAGGATCTCGTGGCTATCCATCAGGCGTTGAACGCTTTCCTTCAGCCCTTCGCACCCATTGAGTTGTTTGGCATAGCAAACACAGTCCTTTACATAGCCAGGGAAAATCCCGGCTTTCAACAGATTATTTTTTATGATATTCAGCGGAGTAGTCAAGTCTTCAACAGAGTCAACGAAAATGGTATCTTCAACAACATTGACACCCTTTCCATGGTTCGGCATAGGTGCGGTGATTACATTCGGGGTTGGAGGAGGATCAAATTCAATAGTCTTGTTATCGATCAAATTCTGAATTTTGTTCTTCAAGACCCAGCATTGGTCAGTCTCATGCCCATGGCTGCTTGAGTGGTAAGCACATTTGGAGTTCAAATTATACTTTTGTGAAGAGGTATCTGGGTTGGCAGGAGGATCACACAATGTCACCAAATTATCCTTTAGAAAGTGTTGTAAGGCTTGGGATAGTGACATTCCTATCCTCGTAAATTATCTTCTCGAAGTTTCGAAACGTTGATGATTTGCAGATGGTCTTTGAGTAGGAGTTGGATTGGAGATTCAGACAAAATTAACAGACTGGCGGTCAACCTTCTTAGTACGGGCCCTTGCCCCATACACAACATTGATTTCCTTCTTTGCAGGAAAATGTTTCTTTACAGGATTAGAAGTGGAGGCAGATGCCATAGGAATCTTCCCACTTTTGATGCCGCTTTCAACTCTTTCACCGGTTAAGATCAACTTGGTGAAACCGGAAGAAGAACAGCCAACCAATAGATTAAAGAATGGACCAGATAAAGTGATCATAAACATGTCAATGTGCTCCCTATCAGTCAAAGGTGGTTGAACCCTACTGGCAAGGTCTCTCCACTTTTGTGCGTATTCTTTAAATCCTTCATTCTTCCCCATTGTCATATCTTGCAACTGAACTCTTGTCGGCGCCAAGTCGGCATTATATTGGTATTGGTGGTAGAATGCAGTGGCTAAGTCTTCCCAGGTATTGATGCGGGAACCATCCAACTGGTAAAACCACTCAAGTTGTGTCCCGACCAAGCTTTCTTGGAAAAAGTGAACCCAAAGTTTCTTATCAGCGGTGTGCGGCTGTATCTTGCGCACATAAGATTTCAGGTGAAGTTTTAGACAAGAAACTCCATCATACTTTGCAAAGACTGGTATTTTGAATTTGTGGGGAATAACAACCCCAGAGATCAAACCCAAATCATCAAAATCTAAATCGGGGACGACTTGGATTTCAACGGCTTTCAATCTGTCTTCTAACTACTTATACTTGACATCAGCAGGAGGATACTGCTTGTCAGAATAATCATCATCAGACGCTTGACTATTGATGCACCCATCCTGGGTACTCTTAGCTTCTCCAATCTGATTCTCATCTTCCTCAGATGAGTCTTCCACCACCGGGATCTGACGGACCGACTCTTTGAACCTTCTACCTATATTGACCAAAGCTCTCTTCTTGAGTTTCTTCTTAGCTGCCAGCAACGCCATCATATCTTGTTTCCCCTTGGCTAGGGCCATTAGAGTCTCTTGGAATTGAGAGTTTTGTACCTGAAGATATTTCACAGTTTTCTCTAGATCGATCTTGCAGAAATAAACAACAGAAAGATAAGGAAACCTGTTGTGTGAAAACCTGTCATGTTATGATGCATGGAAGATGTATATGCAAATGATTTAAAGGATTTATGAAATTTAAATTTGTATAGACAAAAGAATGAACAAATGTCAATTTTCATTAATTAGTTCAAAAGGATTACATCATGCTTCTCGGGCTTACAAAATAACTCTCTAAGATAAAAAGACTGAATGCATCCTCTTCGGCGCAAGATAGGCGTTCACACTTTGCTCTTCTTGTAGATGCTTTGTAAGCTCCAAGACCCTCTTCTCACTAGCGTATAATTGAGCTTCGAAATTATCTCGTTCTTCCTTTACCTGAATCTTACCTTTTTGCAAGTCTTCGAGAGAAGTAGGCATGTCGGGATGGAGGATAGTGTACGGGACATCTTCTTCAACCATAAGTTCCATGATAACTGGTAAGATGGAAGGATAAGGCATCACAAGTTTCTGAGCACGATCTCGTACCCACATAAGATAAGGCTCAAGGGAATGGAATTCTTGTGTCCTAGCATCTTACTATCCACTTTTCTTACCATCCTCCAAGCTCGTATAAACCTCTGACAATAACTTTGATCGTCGCTCTCGTAGTCGAATACCACTTCTTGGATGAGCATCTCATGTGGACCATCCCTTCGGGCTTAACCAAACTGTCGTAAGGCTAAGCAAGGATTATAAGTGATACCTCCTCTAATTCCAAACAAAGGGACATTAGGGAATTCCCCACAACGATCAATGATAGTAACGTTCTCCAAGGATCGAGAACACCTATGAATATCTGAATGTCTGAGCATTATCAGCCTACGGGACTGCCTCAAACCTTGCTCGTTCTTTAACACAGATCGGGGAAGATGTGAAATAAACCATTTTTCCAAGAGATGAGTGCAACACATGAGGATTCCTCTCTTCCTCATAGTGCGAGAATGAAAAGAATGTAGGGTATCTCCCAACAAAGTAGGCACCGGATTGCGAGACATGAAGATTTTGACAACATTTACATCTATGAGTTGGTCAGGGTTTGGAAACAAAACCATCCCATAGATGAGAAGGGCCAATATTTCTTCAAAAGCTTGTAAGTCCAAGGAGTTCCAAAAATCTTGAGCTTTATCAAATAAGAACTTGGCTAAGAAACCTTTGACAATACTCATTGTTTCCCAATTAGTCGTGATATCAGATTGTTGCAAGTGTAGTGCTTGGGAAATCTCTTAAAGTTTTGGATCTCTTTCCGTATCGTTGAAGGGTAGTTGATTGAGAATGGGAATCCTCAAGAGTTGAGAGAATTATTATAGAGTAGGCATAAGCTGATAGTCGGGAAAAGTGAAGCAATGGTGTAGAGGATCAAAGAATTGGAAAAGCACCTTCATCATATCTTCATCAGTGTTGGAGGTAACCAAGTTCAGGAGGCGACCATGTCTTTCAATAAATGAAGAGTTATCAGGGACCCTTGATGCTAAATCTTTGAGTTGAGGAGGAATTCTTACGAGATTGACTTGGATAGTATTCCTGCAGATAGAAGCCATGTCCTACAAAACAGAACAAAGATAAATCCCAAAAATCCTTGAAATGGTTAGTGAGAATGAGTATGATGTTATGATGTTTATGATGTTATGTACAAGTAAGTATATAAAAACAAGGTAAACAAGTCCTTAGGTTTATAATTTCATGGAGTCTCATAGGTAAGTACCCTATTGAAGTTTAGTTGGCTCAAACCTATCCTAGAAATAGTAACCGGGTTCTAAGGGATCTAAATATCACTGATCTATCTTATCGGGCATTGTTTCAGCACAAGCCTCTTTCACGACGACTGAAATATCCCAAGAAGTCAAACCTCAACGAGTGTAGTATCGAGTATCCACCAACTTCGGACCGCACCAAAGCCGGTTATCTCACTACATCCTAATGGCCAAGTTGGTCAAGTAAAGGTTCTAAAGTCAGTTAGTGCTTCATGACACCACACAACGGCCCCGTATTCTCCTTGACTACTCAAGGGCTACCGGTACCCAGAAATGTGTACAACTAACATAACTATTGCTTAAACCATGTTAGTATACCCCGCACATTTTCCACAATGTATTGCTACTTACCTATAAGGTATCCCAAATCCGGGTAGAGGATTTAAAACAATCTCAAACAAGGAACCAAAACGTAAAGAAAATAAGTCAAACAATGAAAGCAAATAAAGGTGATATAGCCCTAAGGTAACCCAACTTTTAAGTTAATCCCCAGAAGAGTCGCAAATCTTGTGATACAATGGGAGAACTGACTTGGGATGTTTTACGTTTGATTGCAAATGTTGTGGTTAGCAAGAGTCGCCACCGACTTTTCTTTTATCCAAAAGGAAAGGCTGAAAAGAACAGGAAAGACCTTTGAGATTATTTCTTGAGTTCGGGGGATAGATTATGAAAAGGGAAGGTGTTAGCACCCTTTTCATCCATATTTATCTATGAGCTCTTAGTTGCTTGCTAGGTCACTTGCTTTTGTTTGAAAAATGTGCTTTGTGTGGTTTTTGAAAGTATTTTGAAAAGGCGCCTTCGTTTAGGCAAACTTTGTAATAGGTATCGTTCGTAAGAATGTATACAAAGTGTTAGACTTTTGAAAATGTTTCATGTTTTGAGAGTGTTTTGAAAGTGTTTTTGAAAGTGTTGGTGTCTGTTTTGAAAATAAGCAAGGATGTTTGATTTGAAAATTAGCAAGCAACTAGGAACAATTTACCTACTTAAAAGTCTTTGTTCATTTCTTCCTTTCCTTTGATATTTCTATCTTACCATTGATTGGTAAGAAGCCTTATATTTAGATATAAAGGGATGGGCGTGTGTCATCGTATAGCCATGATAGCAATGGTGTGAGATATCTTAGCATTTCTCTTTGAGGGACTAAGATCATTTTGAAAGGCAACATTGATAGCGTCAACGAGGGACTATGATCTTGTATTTTGGATTGCTTTTGCTAAGATATCCCACATGCATAACATGGCCATTTTTGTAAGGCAACAAAGTGGAATTACCCTAAGGGTGTAAGTGTGCAAGTGTGTAAGGGTGTAAGTGTGTAAGCGTGCGAAAAGTAAAATTACTACGCTATTACATCATTAGGGGAGGGGGTGTACAAATTTACAAATGGAGATTGCAAGAAAACTAAACCTAATTATCTATTACAACCATATTGAATAATATACAAGAATTGAATAAATAATGTACAAGGATGTAAATGGAAAAAGAAAATGATTTTTATTTGGTTTTTAATGAAAAGGTTTTAGCCTAAAAAATGATTAATTAAAATTAAACAAAATTAAACTTAAACTAATTAAGAAAGAAATTAAGTATGAAACATTTTTTAGGGTTTCTTGTGAAAGGTTTTAAGTTTAATAAAATAAAATATGAAAATTAATTAATTAAAGAAACCTAAATTCTAATTTAATTTTAGATAAAAAAGAGAAAAATAATAATTAAACCTAAATCTAAATATTAATTAATTAAGAAAAAGAAATTAATTAATTTAAGAAAATGTTTTTAGTCTTTTAATTTCATAAAGAAAATAAACATAAATGAATATTTTAAAAATATGTAAATAAACAAATACAATATTTTTGGATTTTTTATTAATAAAAATAATAATAATAATAATAATAATAATAAAAATATAATAAAGAAAAAATGAAACAAAATAAAATAAAAGCGAAAATGAAATAATAAAGAAAATAATTGGGTCAGATGTGCAAAAGTAAGGCATGGGTTAGAAGAAGCAAAAGAAATGGTAGGCCCATTGATGGAGGCCCATGCGCCTGCTTGCTGGAACAAAAAAGGAAGAAAAAATATGAAAAATGAATAAAAGGTAGCGTTGGGTGTTGAACCCATGACCTCTAACATACACGCGTGCTACCTTTGCCACTAGGGTGGTTGTACATATGATAACATAAACAAAACAAATAATATATAACACAAGTCATGTCCTGAATATGACGTCATCTTCAACCTCCAGCCTGAACATCTGTAACTTCACCATTTCTCAACAAAAATGAAATATGAAAACATGAAAGTTGCTCCATTTTTCCATACGAATCCAACCATATAAATATCATATGCTATAAATCAAAGATGAATGAGAATTTCTAAAAGTACCAAATTCTGACCTAATTATTTCCAGAGATTCAAACCAAAAATTCTCTAAGCTCAATCAATATAAATGAAATCTATAGACATGTACAGTTTTAGGGCAATAATGTCTACATTTTATCTTCACAAATGCAAGCCTAACAATGCCTAAATGAGAAGATAGAAGTTCAGAAAATGTACCTCAAAACTGGAAATCGTGAAATGAGTTTGAGCTACTTTCAAGGAGTTGTGATGATCGGGTTAGCTTCCTCAAGTTCCCAGGAAGCTAATGCGATGATTAACTTGAGCAATGGATGGCTGGAATGACCTGGAGAAGTCAATGTGTAGACTCTATTTTTTGGTTATGGAGGTTGATGAAAATGGTGTTACAGTCCTGGAATAAGGATGGGGATGAACTATATTTTATGTGTAGGAGCTTTTGGAAGTGAAAATCCAAGAAACGCACGAGGGAAATGGGAGTTACAAGTTCAAAGTCAGAAACTGTGCAATAATGGTGTTTTTGGACAACTTCTGGCTTGAGGGAGTTTGAGAGAGTTCCAGGGTGCTTGATCTCGTTGGTTAGCTTGCAAGTAGGGTCTCTATTTATAAGCAACAAGTTTGGAGGCTTGTCTTTGATCATAATTCAAAATCACATGTTTAAGCTCAACATGTGATTTTTGAGAAATCATGTTTCAATGCCTTGTGTACTTGCTATGGTAGAGTGGTTATGATTTAAACAAATTTGCTTCTGACTTTGTAGATGGAGTGTGATCAGAGGGAATAAGTTAGAGGCTCAAGAATTGACTCTGTGCATAAATCTTGCTTTTCAAGAATGACATTGTTAACTTTCTTCCCAAAATGGAAATTTGAATTGATAAAGCTTAAACCACTTGGATTATAGATAAAAAGTTTGTGTAATCCATTAATTATGGATAGATACACAAGTTAGAAGGTCTGTAAAGAAAGATTATGCAGCCTAACATTGAGATTGAATTATGTGTTCATCAAGAAATGACTTGTAATTCAAGAATGAAACCCTAACTTCTTACCTTCGATTCTCCTTGTTCAAGTATGTTATTAATGAGTTCTTAGACACTTTGGAAAGCTTGTAACATCCTCTACAACCTATATTTTGGAAAATTTTGAAGATTCATCTTGGAACTATGTGAAAAATTTCCATGAAGTTAGGTCAAAATCATGCCTAAACTAGGGCAAAAATTCACTAAGTTTTTTCAAGTTTCATGAACATGTCTTCTTAAAATCATAACTTGAAATACATCCATTTCTATAAAAATTTATGTTCTACAATGTTTTATATCTCATTGAGATCTACACCTTTCATGTTGGAAGTTTCCTTTGAATCATCTTGCATCATGGTGGAAATTTGGCTCAAAGTTATGAAAAAAAAGTGAATTTTCAACACTTAGAAAAATTTTTATGTTTAGAAATTTTGACTTTTCAAAATGAAGACTTGACTTTTTGATTTCTTGATGAACAAGTTTCATATTTTGACATGTATTGATGAATTGTGATCCTTGAAGCTTGATTTTGATCAAAAAGTCAAAGTTTGACTTTTTACAATTGACTTTTCATCAGTTGACTAAAATTCATCTATCAATCAATTGAGCTTAAGAAATGTTTTGAGCCATGTAATTAGGTCAAAATTATACACTTGAATCCTTGAGATCATGTCTCAAACCAATAAGTCATTTGCTAGGTCAAAAATCAGAAATTGCACCTTCTCAGTCAAAACCCTAATTTTGACCATTTTTCCCTTTTGATGTTCTGATCAAATTTCTTGAAGAATTGTGACCCAAACTTGATAAAATGAAATATATGAGTTCATGATGTTGATATGGGTCAAAAATTATGAAGTTTGACTGTAAATTGACCACCGTTGACTTTTCCCCCAATACAGTTGATTTTAGGTCAACTGATCAACTGACTGGACAAAAATGTGACCCAAGACTTGAAACTTGACATGAGCAATCTTGAGGATCCAAAATGATCCATGAAAGTCATATGGGGCATTAAAAGTACATTTGTCCTTGTGCAATCTCAAACCCTAATTTTTAGTTATCAGTGCTTGGGGAGGTGTCTTGAGCTGATCAAAACTTGTGTAATCTTGAATCAATGGAAATCTTGTGAGAGATTACTTGGGAAATGAGAGGTCAAATTTTGGGGTACAACAACCAGAAATATGCATCCTTCGAATGGACTTTTGGAATTCCATAATGTAGAAATTGGGCTGTCAAAACTTAGCATGAGGGAAGTTCCTGCCTTGGGCAGGCAGGCATGTAGCAGGTGTTTTCCTTGTAGGCATGACAAAAATTTCTGCCTTGTGCATCCAGGCATGCAGGCCATTTGTCCAAATGGGGCCTGTGTGAAAGAAACCAAAGGTGCTTCAAATGAAGGAGGCCCATAGATGCTCCAAACGAAAGAAGCTAGAGGTGCTTTAAACGAAGGAAGCCAAAAGGAGCTCCCCTTCTTTCTGAATTGAAGGGAGCCATTTCAAAGGAAAACAAAGCTCAATCGAAGACTTGTGGACCAAAGCTTGATCAAAGGGTGTTAAATGCCCAATCAAAGACTAGCGAGTCAAGCTTGTATTGAAGGATTTTAAGAGCTCGGTCGAAACTTGTTGTTATGCCAATCAAAGGGCACTATTTAACTGCCAATTGAAGGACATTAATGAACTGCCAATCGAAAGACACTTTGCTAATATTAAAAAATTTCCCCTTTCTTTAACCAAGTGTTTGTAACCACCATGTAAGGGAAAAATATTGGTAAAATATGAGAGGGAAAATTTTGGGGTACAACAGCTGCCCCTGTTCAATCTTCTTAAACCTGAGGATTTAGATTAACTTGTCTGCCTTTCATGATCTGAAGGTGGAAGATGATTGAACACTAGAGTGCCCAGAAATTTGCACTCACATGAAATAACACTGATGATTGACGATGTAAGGAATGGGCTTATAGATTCCATTTGGAGGATATGACAGAGAGTCATCAGAGATGGGCTTAAATATGCCATCCAAAGTAGATGCTGACTTCCTAAGAGGTCTCTTTGTGGGGAATTCATGTTCTTGCTGTCTGAGGAGGACTCCACTGGGGAATGTTGATTGCTTCTGTTCTCCTGCTTGAGGAAAACTTTGTGGGGAATAGAGTCTAGGAACTTCAGTTGTCCATTACTCTATTGGGGAGTTACCTTTGGAGAAATGAAAGTTTGTTATATCCTTGTTGAAATCCAGGTTTCTAGTGATTTGCTGGGGATAATGGAGTTAACTGTTACCTGGAGATGTATTAGAAAGAGCTTGCGTATGGCTGTATCTGGATGTTTGGAAGGAACCCATGTAATATTAATTCAGGATGGTCATGTAGACAGTTTTCATGTCTGGCTTCAGGTGTTAATCTACAATCAGTCATTCACAGATAGTTGTCATGTCTGGTTTCAGGTATTAATTTGGAACTTGCTTATTTTCCAGTCATCCACAGATAGTTGTCCTGGCTTGTTACATGTGTTAATCTGGAGCTAGAAAATTTTCGGTCGCTGAGATAGTTTTCTTGTCTGGTTTCAAGTATTAATCTAGAACTTTAGAGAAAGAAAGATAGTTCTCATGGCTGGTTACAGGTATTAATCGTCAATCTATTCTTGTAGATAGTTTTCCTGGCTTGTTACAGGTATTAATCCATAATCGATCATCCACAGATAGTTGTCCTGGCTTATTACAGGTATTAATCTGGAAGTTGTTTTACTAGTTACATAGATAGCTTCCCTGTCTGGTTTCGGGAATTAATCTGTAGCCTACTGCTCTTGGTAAACCCGTCTTGTTTCGGGAGTTCATACCACTTGGTCGTGCAGATAGTTTTCCCGTCTAGTTTCAGGCATTAATCTTTGATCCATTGTAAAAGTTGATAGCATTTGTCTATTGGCTAATTTAACCTGAAAAGGTAAAATCAGTTTCATGCGATGTCATGATGTATGAATTGCATGATGATCCCAGAATAATTGAGATCATGATGTATGTATTTGTATGTACATGCCATGATGTATGAACATGTAATGTTGTTGCGAAGTATCTTTGTTTGGGATAATAAATCCCTGGCAGCTGTTAGGAAGCTGAAACCCGGACTGTTGAGTGAAGAAAGTGATTCTTCAATTTCCGTTGGCGATGATGAATGGAGATAATTTTGTTGGAGATTACCTTTATCTGCCGAGAATCTTCGACTTCTGTTTGAGAATGATTTTGACGAGGGGCAGAGTTCTGTTGGAATTCTTCACCAATTTGGAGAAATAAACTCCACTGAGGGATGGATTTCTGTAGCTAGAGAAATAAACTCTACTAGGGATAAGGTTTTATAAACTACTTGAGATTTACAAAACTTTGTTGCAGGAAGGTGAACTTCATAAATTGCTTGGGGATTCTGCTGGAATCCTGTTGGAGAATCTTGAGAAGCTTGGTAACTTCACTGGGGATTTTGGAGCAGTAATTGGAGATTTTTGCTTCTGCCGGGGATATGAGAACCTGACACTTTTAGGCTGCACATTGGGAATGTGGCATAGACCTTGTAGTAAGATGCCCCTGCCCCTGTACTTGTTGGAGAAGGTATCTTCCGGGGAAGACATCTACGGGGATCTTATGGGTGGCCTTTAGATATTGTCTTGTTTCTTAAATTCATTAGCAATTATCTTTATGTTTTTAGGTGTGTGTTTGTAAGCAGTAACAATATTCAAATGCATATGTTCAAAAATAATCATTGGACATTTTCACACACAAAACAGAAAAATAAAAAACAGAAGTTTTCAACTTTCAAAGGAATAATTTTGTATTTACCTGAATAAGCGTTTTTGTACAAGGAGACGATCATTCTAGTAAGAGAATTCCGTCGTAAGAATGGAAATTACAAAAATAGTATACAAAGAAAGATAGTTATGTGAAATAATCCCATTGGGTTCCCATTCTTCTATTGCCTTAATGTTTTTGAGCGTCTCATCCCTTTAGCTACTTGTCCGAAGCTGATTGGATTGACTAGTACCGCTTGAGCTTGATAGTTGATACTGAAGATTGGCTGTAAGGTGATCCAACGGGACATAGTTATACGCTTTAAATCCCTAACTTTTTCCTAGACCGCCCTTCTGTTTTTCAGTCCACCGGGATACCCTTTTTTGCCCAAGCCACCTTTTCAGGTTTTCGACTTGCCGGGTGTACAAATTTTTTCATATATATCCCTAATTTTTGCTCGAACCCTTTTGGTTCGCCGGGATGCCCTGATTTTTTTTCCTAGGCCAGTCGACCTAACATGTATTTATTTATGCTTAGTATCTTTTAACTATGTCTGTGTTTACTGGGTGTGGAAGGTTGTCACCGTCCATAGTGTTTAGGATCATGGCTCCACCAGAGAATATGTTCTTGATTACAAATGGCCCTTCGTATACGGGAGTCCATTTTCCCCTGGGATCACCTTGTGGCAGTATAATGCGCTTGATTACCAGGTCACCAGCCTGATATACCCGACGTCTGACCTTCTTGTTAAAAGCTTTGATCATACGTTTTTTATATATTTGACCATGGAAGAATGCCGCGAGCCTCTTCTCGTCAATCAGATTTAACTGGTCAAGTCGAGTCTAGACCCGTTCGTCTTCATTCAGCCCTACATCCTTCATGATTCTTAGGGAAGGGATATGGATTTTAATGGGTAGGACATCTTCTATACCGTACACCAAAGGAAACAGAGTTGCCCCTGTTGATGTGCGCATTATGGTTCGGTAACCATGAAGAGCAAATGGTAACATCTCATGCCAATCTTTATATGTCACTGTCATTTTTCTATGATTCTCTTGATATTTTTGTTAGCAGCTTCAACAACGCCATTCATCTTCGGCTGGTAGGGAGAAGAGTTATGATGCTGAATTTTGAATTACGTGCAAAGCTCAATGATCATATTGTTGTTGAGATTGGTACCATTATCTATAATGATTCTTTCTGAGATACCATACCAACAGATAAGGTTATGTTTGATGAATCGGGCCACAACGTTCTTGGTAACAGAAGCAAATGAAGCTGCCTCGACCCACTTAGTGAAGTAACCAATGGAAACCAGGATGAAGCGGTGTCCATTAAAAGCCGTGGGTATGATTTCCCCAATCATGTCGATGCCACACATTGCGAACGGCCACGGAGCAGTCAAGATGTTCAGAGGAATCAGAGGCACATGTATCTTATCAACATAGATCTGGCATTTGTGACAAGTCCGCGAATGCTGATAACAGTCTGTTTCTATGGTGGACCAGTAGTATCCTTCCCGTAAGATCTTTTTAGCCATTGAATGTGCACTGGAATGAGTGCCAAAGGTACGTTCGTGTAAGTCAACCATAATCCTTTCTACCTCACTCTTGTCTACACACCGAAGCAAGGTAGAATCATGATTGCACTTGTAAAGGACCCCGTTACTAAGAAAGAACTTAGAAGAGAACCTCCTTAGGAACTTCTTATCATTGACTGAAGCTCCTTCGGAATATTCTCGGACTTCGAGATATCTTTTGACTTCATGGAACCAAGGCTTGTCCATTACTTCTTCAGTACCAATCTCGTGACGATATGATGGGTCTTCCATCCTCTCAATTGTGATATGAGGAGCCTCATTATCCCACCTGACCTTGAACATGGATGACATTGTAGCTAGCGCGTCCGCTAGTTGATTTTCCTCTCGTGGAAAATGCTCAAAGGTAATTTATTCAAAGTATGGGATTAGTGTCAACACATGCTCTTTGTATGGGATGAGATTAGGGTGCTTCATGTCCCATTCTCCTTTGATCTGGATGATTACCAAAGCTGAGTCTCTGAACACACTTAAGAACTTGATCCTTAAATCGATTGCAGCTTTGAGACCCATGATACATGCTTTATACTCGACCATATTGTTGGTGCAGTTGAAACATAGCCTGGTCATGAAAGGAGTATGACAACCTTCAAGAGATATGATCACAATGCCGATGCCATTACCAAGAGCGTTGGAAGCCCTGTCAAAAACCATAGTCCATCGGGATCCTTTTTCATGTCCTTCATCCGGTCCAGGTTCTTCATAATCAGTTACTAACATGATGTTCTCATTTGGGAATTCAAAATTCATGGATTGGTAGTCATCCACAGCCTGATGTGCCAAATGATCAACTAGTATACTTCCCTTAATTGCTTTTTGGGTTGTATACTGAATTTCGTATTCGGTCAGTATCATTTTCCATCTCTCTATTCTTTCGGAGAGAGCGGGCTTCTCAAAGATGTACTTGATAGGATCCATCTTAGATATCAATAAGGTAGTGTGGGTCAACATATACTGTCTTAGTCAGCGAGCAGCCCATGCCAAAGCACAGTAAGTTTTCTCGAGCAGTGAGTATCTTGTTTCACAGTCGGTAAACCTTTTTCTAAGGTAGTATATTGAATGCTCTTTTCGACCAGACTCGTCATGCTGCCCCAACACACACCCCATTGAGTTCTCTTATACTGTTAAGTACATGACAAAGGTCTTCCTTCAACTGGAGGCATCAGAATTGGAGGCTCTTAGAGATATTCTTTGATTTTGTCAAAGGCGTACTGGTAATCGTCATTCCACTTCACTTCTTGATCTTTCTTCAATAATTTGAAGATTGGTTCACAAGTAGTGGTCAGATGTGAAATGAATCTGGCTATGTAGTTTAAACGTCCCAAGAATCCTATTACTTCCATATCAGTGCGAGGAGTTGGCATTTCTTGTATAGATTTGACCTTTGCAGGATCCACTTCAATGCCTTTTCCACTGACTATGAAACCTAAAAGCTTACCGGATCTTACTACGAAGGTGCACTTATTCGGATTTAGCATCAGTTTGTATTTCTTCAGCCTGTCAAATAGCTTCTGTAGGTGATCAAGGTGCTCCTCTTCAGTCTGAGACCTGGCTATCATGTCATCAACATAGACTTCTATCTCGTGATGGATCACATCATGAAACAGAGCTACCATGGTGCGCTGATAGGTTACCCCGATGTTCTTCAACCCAAATGGAATAACCTTGTAACAGAAAGTGCCCCACTGTGTGGTGAAGGTTGTCTTCTCCATGTCCTTAGGTGCCATTTTGATCTGATTGTATCTAGAGAAACCATACATGAAGGAAAATACCTTATGTTGTATGGTGTTGTCAACAAGAACATCAATGTGGGGAAGCGGAAAGTCATCCTTAGGGCTTGCCATGTTCAGGTCTATGTAACCCACACACATACGTACCTTACCATCCTTCTTAGGTACTGTAACAACATTGGCGACCCATTGTGGATAAGACGTGACAGCTAAGAAACCGACATTGAACTGTTTCATGACTTCAACCTTGATCTTTTCTGACATATTCCACCGCATACAACGAACCTTCTATTTCACTGGAGGGAAATCCTCTTTTGTAGGTAGGTGATGAACCACAATATCGGTGTCAAGTCCCGACATGTCTTCGTACGACCAGGCAAAAACCTCAACATAGTCATGTAGCATCTGTATTAACCACTGTTTGATGTTGGGCTCCAAGTTAGCACCTGCCTTGACTTCTTTTCTATCCTCTTCAGTGCCCAAGTTCACTGTCTCAACTTGCTCCTCATGAGGCTGTATTTCCCTTCCTGTTGTAACAGTCTGGCAAGCTCTCCCGATACTTCACAATCTTCGTCACCTTTGCCCTCGGCTTGGTTGATCGAAATTTCAAAGTCATAATGAGCAATATCAGAATCGTTATCAATGAGATCCAGAGTGGATGTGGATCTGCATTTTGATATGTGAGTGTGTGTAAGAGCAAATTTGTTTTGATAAAGTAAAAAGAAGAAAAAAAAGGCAAAGAGCACAAAATTTGTATGTAAAAAGTCCAATGTTTTATTAATGACATATGATAATGAAACATGATAACCCTCACAAAAATAACCATTGTGCCTCGGGTAAGACACAAGGTTTTAGAGTTTGAATTATTCGTTTATTACATATCCACAAACATAATAGGACAATCACTCAAGAATAAAAGTAATCGGCACAAAGTCTTTAGCCTTCTAGTTGGTGAGTCCTCCGCTGACAGTGGGGAAGATACATTGGTCCATGTCACTGTCAATGTCATTGTCTTCCAAAACATTAACCCCATGATTGCTGATGGGTAGGGGTGGTCCTCCGGCACGAGCACGATGAATAGCCTTTTGAGCTCCTGATGTAAAACCCAAACCAAATTTGTCAGATTTGTAGGGAATATCCGAAAGTTGGCCCTAAATTATACACCCACCTTCTTCAACAACTGCCCTGGCATCTTTCAGAGAAACCATCTTCAGTGGAGGCCTGGTAGTCTTTGGAATACTGGAAGAGGTTTTGGTTGCAGCAACGGTCTGCGGAACCTCCTCAAAGTTCTGAAAGGGGGTCTCAATGAACTCGCCGTCCATTTCAATGTACCTGAAAGAGTTCAGGTGGCTCACCATGTACTCCTCGTCCCCATGCAATGTAATAATTTTCCCGTTGATCGGGTATTTCAGCATCTGATGTAGGGTGGAAGTTACAGCACCAGCCCCATGGATCCAGGGTCGACCCAATAAACAGGAGTAAGATGGGCGGATGTCCATCATGTAGAAAGTGGAATTAAAAGTATGAGTGCCCACTTTGATAGGGATGTCCACCTCCCCATGTACCATTCTTTTAGAACCATCAAAGGCTCTCACCACAATGTTGCTAGGCTTCAGAGTCAATCCTTCGCAATCTAACCTGTCAAGGGCCTTCTTGGGAAGAACATTTAGTGAAGAACATGTATCCACTAGAACATTGGCCAAAGTAGTGCCCCTGCACTCGATAGATATGTGCAGGGCATCATTATGTTTCCTTCCTCTGGGAGTTAGATCAACATCAGAGAAACCTAGCCCGTTGTCAGCAGTTAAACTGGCCACACAGTCTTCAAATTGATCAGTGGAGGTTTCTTCAGGCATGGAGCTGTCTTGAGGAATTTCACTAAAGCCTTGGCATGGGCTTCAGAGCACAGTAACAGGGCCAACATTGAGATTTTGGAAGGGGTCTGCCCTAGTTATTCAACCACGTTGTAGTTACTCTTCTTAATGATCTTTAAAATTTCCTCCATCTCTTGTTTAGAGGATTCTAGGATGACTTCTGGGTGCATCTTCGTCTGGACAGGCTCAACCAATATCTCTTTGCCCCGAGTCTTGTCCGACTCGGTGGCAGGGGTAGCAGGAGGAGTAGTCATAGGAATACTGACAGGAGTAGCAGCAGGGATGATCACAGGAGTAGCAACAGTTTTAGGAGGTGAGATCTTGGGGGAGAAAACTCTTCCGCTTCTTTTTATCTTACTGGTCCCGACAATATTGCTAACGTCAAGATCAGAGTCTTCAGCATCATTGTCTTTCATGACCAACAAGTCTTTCTTGACGCCATGGTAATAGACGTCAGCCCCATGGTTCCAAGGAATAGCTTTATCCGAGAAATATGGTATAGGTTCAGGGAAAGTAATTATCAATAGAGCAACTCTTGGAACAAATGTATTCCTGACAGGTCTTTTGGAGGAGACCTTGGGAGGATTGGCAGAAATGGATATGATAGAAACATCTTCACATAGAGTACGTGTAGCTGGAATCTTCTCGAACATAATTTCTTTATCGTCCATCAGGCACTGAACACCTTCTTTCAATAGATGGAAACCATTAGGTAAGGACAAACACAAATGGCAACCTTTGCTATAACTCGGAAATAAACCGGCCTGCAAGAGATTCTTCTTAATAGTCAAGAGTGGAGTAGCCAATTCATCAACAAAAGCAACAAATATGTCATCGTCAATAGCATTGACGCCACGACCGTGCTTGGGCATAGGGGCAGTAATAACATTAGGAGTCTCTGGAGCATCAAATTCAATCTCCTTTGCTTCAATCAAATCATGCATCTTATTCTTCAAAGCCCAACAATCGTTTGTATCATGGCCCGGAATTTCAAAATGGTAAGCACACCGAGCATTTGCATTGTAGTGAGGAGATGTAGTGTTGGGATTCTTGGGAGCATCTTTCAGGGTAACCAAATTGGACTTCAGCAAGTGTGGTAAAACCTGAGATATGGTCATATTGATCCTGGTAAATTGTCTCCTTGGCTTATATGTTCTGGACTGATTGTTTTGTTGTCGGTTTAATGCAAAATTGGAAATCATAACAGCCCCTACCGTCGGACGATGCTCAGTTTTATTATGATTTCGTTGGCCATAAGAAGCACAAACCTCTTTCTTCCTTGTGAATGGTTTCTTTGTAGTTCCGGAGGATGCATCTCTCTGTATTTTACCACTTTTAATACCAGTTTCCACTCTTTCTCCTGTCAAGATCAACTCAGTAAACCCAGTAGAAGAACTTCCAATCAGGTGGTTAAAGAATGACCCGGATAATGTGCCCAAGAACATGTCCACCAACTCCTTATTAGACAATGGGGGCTAGACTCTTCCCGCAAGGTCTCTCCATTTCTGGGCATAGTCCTTAAAGCCCTCACCGAAACCCATAGACATGCATTGCAACTGTGTACGAGTCGGGGCGAGGTCAGCATTATACTGGTACTACTTGTAGAAAGAAGCAACCATATCTTCTTAATTACGCACATTGGTTTTTCCAGTTGATAGAACCATTCTAGCTGAGTCCTTGTCAGACTTTCCTGGAAGAAGTGTACCCACAAATCCCTATCAGTAGTGTGGGCTTGAATTTTCATGACATACGACCTTAAATGTAGCTTAGGGCAGGAGACACCATCATACTTAGCAAATGTAGGGACCTTGAACTTCCGCGGGATGACCACCCCTGAGAATAGTCCTATTTCTTCAAAGTCCAACCTGGGCACCCTTTGGATCTCCATGTCATTGAGCCGATCCTACAGCTATTTGTATTTATCATCAACATGAGGATACTGCTCCTCAGAATAGTCAGGTTCATCTTCTTTAGACTCCCTTGTACTGTGGTCTTATTCTCTTGGCTCTCCATCCTGATTGTCTCTCTCTCTCTCTCTTGACGGAGTTGCAAGCTCTGAGATTGGCTTCACTGGTCCTTTAAACCTTCTATCCAAATTCAGAACACCCACTGGCCTCTTCTTCTTCTTTTTGTCCTTGAGGACCAGAGCTTTCAAGTCTTCTTGTCCTTTGGCCAGATTCAAGAACATTTCTTGGAATTGGGCATTTTGTGCCTGAAGTTCCTTGACTGTTTGTTCAAGAGCCATTGCTGAAATAAACAACAAAGAAGATAAGAAACCTGACCTGAAAACCTGTTCATGCAATGATATGTATGATATATGTATGCAATGTTTTCAAGGGCTTTATAAGATTTAAACTCTTTAAACCAAAATAGAAACAAAGACTTTTTATTAGCAATCTCAAATGAAATCAAAGTTTACAAAGGAATAACAAATAAGAAACTCCTAAAACTTCTAAGTCTCCCAAGGACGCTTCCTTTTGGTGTTAAGGTAGTCGTTAAGATTCTGCTCTTTGTGAAGCCACTTTGTCAGTTCCAACACCTTTTTCTCACTGGCATAGAATTAAGACTCAAAGGTATCTCGTTCTTCTTTGAGTCTTATCCAAGATTTTTGCAATTATTCAAAGTTTGTTGGCATATCAGGATGAAGAATGACGCAAGACTCGACCCCTTGAATAATAGGCTCTGAAATCACTGGTAGGATAGCAGCGTACGACATCATAAGATTTTGAGCATGAGTTCGCACCCATTTGAGGTATGGCTCCAAAGGGATGGAGTTCTTGTGCCCTAGAGTCCTGCTATTAGTCTTTTTAACCATTCCCCAAGCGCGGATTAACTTCTGATGATAACCGTGCAGATCATTTGAATAGTCGAACACAATATCTTGAATGAGAATAACATGAGGACCATCCCTCCGGGTGTAACCGAACTGACATAAAGCTAAAAAGGGGTTGTAGGTGATGCCTCCTTTAATGCCAAGGAGTGGCACATTGGGAAATTCTCTACAGCGATCAATAAGAGATGATTTCTTGGGAGCGAGGGCACCAATAGATGTCAGAGTGAGAAAGAGACATTAATCTTTGGTTCCATCTTAAGCCTAACTCATTCTTCATTACTGAACGAGGAAGGTGCAAAATAAACCACCCATAAAGTAGAGGTATACAACACATAAGGGTCCCTTGCTTCTTCATGGTGCGTGTATGGAGTGAGTGCAGAATATCCCCGAGTAATGTAGGCGCTGGATTGTGAGCAAGGAAAATGTTGATGGTACTGACATCTACAAACTAGTCTGAATTAGGGACCATAACCAATCATAGATTAAAAGAGCTAACATATCTTCAAAGGCATGGTAATTCATAGTGTCTAGGAATACTTGAGCTTTCTTCACCAGGAAACTTGCGAGGAGGCCCTTAACTCCACTCATTCTTTACCAATTGGACTCAATGTCAGATGGCTTGAAATGTAAAGCTATGGCAACATCTTTAGCAGTTGGATCTTGTTCTAAACCGGTAAAAGGTATCTGCTCCAATATAGGAAAACTGAGTATTTTGGAGAATTATTCCAACATAGGCACCAACTGATAGTCTAGAAATGTGAAGCAGTGGTGCTTAGGGTCGAAGAACTGGAATAAGAGACTCATCAAACCTTCATCAAAACCGGTAGCAACCAAACTGAGTAAGTAACCACATCTCTTGTTGAATGAGGAACTCTCAAGAACCTTTGAAACCAATTCTTTGAGTTTGGTATGGATCTCTACAAAATTGATTCAGATGGTTTTTCTGTGAGCTGAATCCATGACCTACAAAATAGATAAGAAATAAATCCACAGGCCCTTGAAATGGTTAGTGTACATGACATGTTATGATGTTTATGATGTTATGATTATGCTTTTAAATCACAAGTATATCAAACACAAATAAGTCACACAGAGACCTTAGGTTTAAAAGCTTGTATGAGTTTTAAAGGTAAGTACCCTCTTGAAGTTTTAGTTGGCTCAACCTGTCCTATTAATAGTAACCGGGTTCTAAGGAGTCTCATATCACTGACCTTTTTTTTAGGCATTGTTCTAGCACAAGCACCGAAGTATTGCGGCCAGAATATCCTAAAAGTCTAGTCTCAATGAGTGTAGTATCAAGTATCAACCAATCTTTGGTCGGAACCAAAGCCGGCCATCTCACTACTTTCTAATGGCTTAGGATGAGTCAATTAAAGGTTCTAAAGGTCAATTAGCGCTTAATGACACTAAGGAAGCCTAATGTTATCCTTGACTGACTCAAGGAACATTAGTAAAAACCAAAGTATCACGCTAACGTAGCTATCACTTTTTCCATATCGGTCTATGCCGTACAACTTCTATGATTTATTACTACTTACCTAATAAGGTGCCCCAGATCCGGGTGTAGGATCTATAGTAACAACCCAAACAAACCCTCAAAAGTAAAGCATAAAAACACACAATGAAATCATTTTTTTAATAAAATGAACTAAGCTCTAAGGTAACCCCACTTTTTATATTTCCCCAACAGAGTCGTCAGTTCTGTGATACGGTGGCAGAACCGACTATTATATATTGGTTTTGAATTTTGTATTCGCAAATGTTGTGGTAAGAAAGAGTCGCCACCGACTTTTCTTTATCCAAATTAAGGAAAGAGTGAAAAGAACAGAAAAATACCTTTTCAAGATTTTTCTGAGTAAGGGGGTAGATTATGGAAAGGGAAGGTGTTAGCACCCTTTCCATCCATAGTTATCTATGGGCTCTTAGAGGTTTGCTCATTTTGAAAGTACTTTATGCTTTGTGTATTTAAAAATGTTTTGAAAATTCCTTAGTATGGAAAACATTGTAATGTTTCTCGGGAATGTGGAGAAAGTATACAAAGTGTCTTGAAAATGTTTTTGAAAAGTAGTTTTTTTTTGTGTAAGTGCAAAGATGTTTTGAGCAAACTTCTAACAGCTATCTGCTTTGTACTCGAAAAGGCGTTATTCTTTTCCTCCTTTCCTTTATAAAATACTATCCTACTATTAGTGAGTAGGTAGCCTTGTTGTTGGATGTATGAGGGACATTCGAAGGGACGTTACAGTCACGAAGGCAATTTGTGGAAACGCTTTAGCAATTTTGTTTAGGGACTAGGTCATTTACCGAAAAGGCAACTGTAGGGTCATCGAGGGACTATGATCTTTTTGATTTATGGGTCTTTGCTGAAACGTTCCTGCCTCATGACTGTTTTATTTCTAAAGGCAACCAAAGTGGGATACCCTAGAGGTGCGTATGTGTAATGTGTGTTGTGTTCAGTTATTTATGTCTTGTGTTAAGTTTGCTAACATTTTGTTATTAGTCTTGTCATACATGCTTAGTTACTAGCAATTAATATATATACATGGAAATGTAAAGTGTGAAAAATAAACCCTACGCTATTACATGGCTTTGGGGAGAGAGATATTTACAATGTACAAAACTTGGGAGAAGAAAAAAATAAGGAAAGCGGTAAAAATCCTAATTTAATCTATTACATACTGTCAACAAATACAATAATGTAAAAATGCGAAAAATAAATAACGCGCGAAAGATTGAAAGTTCGTCTAAAAGAACTAATAAGAAGAAAAAAAAATCTTTTTTTGTTGTTTTTGATTTAAGAAAAATAGTCAATTATCCTAAAGTCTATATAATAACAATTAAATTAATAAAAATAAACTAATTTCTTTTTAGCTTTTTTTTTATTATTATGAAAAGAAAATAATTAGTCCTAAATTCTAATTCATTTTTAATTAAGAAAAAGGTTAAAGTTTCATTTAATTAATTAACTAAAGAACTTAATTATTTAATAAAGAAATTTAAACCTAATTTTTTTAGTGAGCTTTTTCTTTTATATTTGGTTAATTAAACAACAAAAAACAAATATAAGAAATAATACAAAAAAGAAAGATGCCAAATGGACTTAGGCATGAAAAAGAGAAAAGGGAAAATGATTCTTTCGATTCAAGGGGGAATGATGTGCTTTCGATTCACCCCTTTATTTGGCCTCTTTCGGTTGGGCTGGGAAGTTGGCGTGAGCAGCCTTCGATTGGACTCTCCTGGCCTCCTTCGTTTATGCTGGGAAGCAGTATGAGGATCCTTTGTTTGGACTCTTTTATGCCTAGTTCGTTTTGACTGTGAAGGGACATGGACCTGCAAAACAATATGAAGGTGCCTCTTTCGTTTGGGGCAGTCAGGTAATGAGGGGGGAAGCCTAAAGCTTCATTTCACACTAGTCCCTTTCTGTTCATTTGAGTTTGTATAAGGGTTAGTTCTAACATGTATATTTAGACAAGAAAAACATGCAATCGAAAAGCATAGAACTAAAAGGTGAATAGATGTCATTTACATGCCATGCTGAAACGAAAGGTACAAGGTCAAGGGGACTCACCTTGCTGGAAAATTGAACTTGTGTCGGGACTAGAGTTGTTGGATACTCTTGGATTATTTTTTGATAACTATGGTGGGTTTATGGGTAGTATATCTCCAACGTGTGTGTGTCTTTTTGGCTTGCAAACATGATGCTTATATAGATTAGGAGGGATGGGACAAGAAGACAAAAATTTAACTACCATAAAAAAACGTTTTCAAGGCCATGAATGAAGTTTTGTAACTGTGGCCAAAAACATGGGATCTTGTCCTCTTTTGGAATTTGAGTGAATATGGACAAATTGGCTCCTTCGAATGCCTTCAATACTTGCCCTTCGATTGGACCTCTTGCATGCTTCTGTCGAATGACTCTGATTCAGCTTCTTCGAATGGCCAGTAATATGCGTCCTTCGAATGCCTTCAATCCTTGCTTTTCGATTGGACCTCTTGCATGCTTCTTCGAATGGCTCTGATTCAACTTCTTTGAATGGCCAACAATACGCGTCCTTCAAATGGACTTTTGGAATGCCATAATGTAGAAATTGGGTTGTTAAAACTTAGCATGAGGGAAGTTCCTGCCTTGTGTAGGAAGGCATGTAGCGGGTGTTTGCCTTGTAGGCATGAAGAAAATTTCTTCCTTGTGCAGGCAGGCATGCAGACCATTTGTCCAAATGGGGCCTGTGTGAAAGAAACCAAAGGTGCTTCAAACGAAGGAGGCCAAGAGATGCTCCAATTGAAAGAAGCCAGAGGTGCTTCAAATGAAGGAAGCCAAAAGGAGCTCCCCTTCTTTCTGAATCAAAGGGAGCCATTTCAAAGTAAAACAAAGCTCAATCTAAGACTTGCAGACCAAAGCTTGATCGAAGGGTGTTAAATTCCCAATCGAAGACTAGTGAGTCAAGCTTGTATCGAAAGATTTTAAGAGCTCAATCGAAACTTGCTGTTATGAAAATCGAAGGGAACTGTTTAACTGCCAATCGAAGGACATTGCTGAACTGCCAATCGAAAGACACTTTGATGATATTAAAAAATTTCCTCTTTCTTTAACCAAGTGTTTGTAACCACCATGTAAGGGAAAAATCTTGGGAAAATATGAGAGGGAAAATTTTGGTGTACAACACGGTTGAAGATACTTAAATACAAAACAAGCCCTATTTTTGGCCCTAAGATGCCATGCAATTCTCATGATCATGCATGCAATCGAACAAATCCAAAGGTGACACAGGACACCACTGGGGATGTGGGAAATAAAATAAAGTATCAAAAGAAAATCCGACCAGGAAAATAAGTCATAGTGGAACAGAAGACTCAACTCTAATGGGGTAAAGTCTAAGGAGAAGATAAGGCATCACCAACTCAAATAATAAGGAGAAATTAATGGATGAACAACGATCGACAAATAACTGCGAACTATTCACTCACAGATGAGATAGGAAAAAAGTAACATAGACTCGTAGGGAATATAAATGATAAAATAATACCGGTAAATATCAATATTAGGGTAGGTAATAAATGATTTGCATTAGTACTTATGACTGGAAACAAATGAACTTCTTTAGAGAAAAGTGAATTTTAACGAAGAACTATCTCCCATAACGATAAGACTACCATTCACTGGAGTAACAAATCTCAACAACGAACTATCTCCCAAAATGACGAGACTATCATTCATCAGAGTAACGAATCTCAACAACTAACTATCTCCCATAATACTGATACTACCATTCATCGGAGTAACAAATCTCAACAACAAACTATCTCCCATAATGACGAGACTACCATTCATTGGAGTAAGAAATCTTAACAATGAACTATCTCCCATAATGACGAGACTACCATTCATCAGAGTAAAAATCTCAACAACAAACTATCTCCCATAATGACGAGACTACCATTCATCGGAGTAACAAATTTCAACAATGAACTATCTCCCATAATAACGAGACTACCATTCATCAGAGTAACAAATATTTTCTGTATTGACAGACTTACTGGGGAAGAACAGGTTGCTCAAATAAAGAGACCTGCCACTTGTTGTTAAAAGAAACCTGTTGGGAAAAGAAATATGACTTCTCTGGGGAAATGCCAATATAATCCTGCTGAGGAGATAAAGTCTTCATGTGCAAAATAAATTAACATTCTCAATCCAGAGCTCAAAGCCTGCAGAAATCATAATAATAATATTGCATGGGACCATAAATTCAAACTAGAAAAAAACTGGGGAGAATCAGAAAACCAGGACAGTACCCAATGAGGAATAAGCTCAAAAGGGTATCACATTCCATCCAGATAATGAGCTGAGGGCAAAAACAAAATTCTTTCACGAGGGATAACTCAGCAGGGAAACTGGAAGGATATACACTTTCTGCTTAAGGTTGATAATATGCCAACAACAACAATAATGAATGCAAATGAGCAATGAATTTTAAATTCAGCTATGCATGATATATGTAAGAATGTATGAATGTTATCATGTATATGCTGACAAAACAGACATACGACACTAGGAATAACCAGACAAAATCAACTTGGGTAAAGTCAACACTCGGCCAAATCACATCCAGGATGAAGATTCCATAAGACAGTAAGCAGCAACTGAGGAAAAAAGTTCCTGCTTCACGATTTAACTCCACTGGAAAGAAACATGGTTTGAAAAATAGTTGAAGCGCAATCTGATAGCAATGAACCAAAACAGCTGCAGGAATGTAACATCCTTCTCAAGATTTCACCGGGGAACATCATATAGACTTTACTAGGGAAGGTAATTCCATATCATCTAGACTTCCATTAGAGATTATAATATTGACTTCACTATGGAAGCTGAAAACCACATCGTCGAGACTTCAACCGGGGATCTCGTGCTGAGTTCATTAGGGAGGACAACACTATATCATCAGGGGGAGCCCAACTAAAATATCCGATATCAAGATTAATGATTACACAAACTTCTCTGGGGAGAAATTATGAAACTTTATGGGGATAACAAATTTCTGAGAGAAGCATCATCCTTGCTTTATTTGGGGACCTAAGAAGTTAACATCACAACAGGAAGTAAAAATTATGGGGATTTTAAATCAAACACAACACTTGATGAGAGAAAACCTAGAAAGTTGACAGTTGTTCCAACACCTCTTAGAAAAGTAATTCCCTTGTCTAGCTGCTTAGCTAGAGAAAAAAATCTGCGCCAAGTCCTGACTGAAGAATCTGGGATAGAGGCATTAGACTGTGTAAACCCAAAACCAAAATAATCAACCTAGAGAAAAATATAAACCAAAACTTAACTGGGGAAAATGAGATTACAGACCCAACATCACACCATATATCAATTGGTATGAACTTCAACTAACCGATGAAATAAAAACAAGAGGATCATGTGCATATCAGCAAGAGTGACCTGGAAGAGCTTTCTTGGGGAATATTTTCAAAACTTCGGAGTTCATCCATCCTTGGAATCACTACTTTTGTTCTACTTGAATCACAAAATCTGAAGTAAAAAGTAATTTGTAAATTCCTTTCAAAAAAACATTTTCATTATTAAATCTTTTTGTTTTTAAAATTACTATCAATAATAAATGAAATATTTGCAAACAGAATAAAATAAGAACTACAAAGAATTGGATAAAGGCTCAAACTTTATTAATAGAATGGTATTTCGTGAATGGCGAGACTCCATGGATGATTACAAAATTTGGAAAATGGTAAATATATGAAAAAGATACATTGAAATAAAAAGACAACTATTCTCCCTAACAACTTTGAACTCCTGAGTAGAGACCTCAGTTGAAGTGTGATGAAGATCCGAGAATATTGTTGCTTCAATGATCAAATCCTGTTTGACGCATTTACTTTCCAAGAAATCCCTAACTTTTTCCTAGGCTGCCCTCGCAGGTTTTCAACCTAGTGGGAAAATTTATTCTGTTTGTATCTCTCACTTTTTCCAAGACTGCCCTTTCGGGTTTTCAGCCTACCGAGACACTCATTTTTGCCTAAGCCGCTCTTTTGGGTTTTCTACTTAGCGAGTTGTTATTTTATTTATTTATGCGAAGTATTTCTTGACTGCGTCAGCATTCATGGGACGTGGGAACTCCTTGCCATCCATAGTTTCAAGAATCAATGCACTGCCAGAGAAGGCTTTCTTGACAACATATGGGCCTTCATAATTGGGAGTCCACTTGCCCCTAGAATCAGTGTTTAAGACATGATCTTTCTGAGCATGAGGCCGCCTTCTCTGAATTCACGAGGCTTGACCTTCTTATCAAAAGCTTTCTTCATTCTCTTCTGATATAACTTACCATGACACAAAGCCTTCATTCTTTTTTCTTCAATCAAATTCAATTGGTCAAACTTGTTCTGAACCCATTCAGCCTCTGACAATTTAGTTACCATTATTACACACAAAGAGGGAATATCAACCTCGACGGGGAGCACTGCTTCCATACCATACACAAGAGAGGAAGGGGTTGCCCCTGTTTAAGTGTGGACAAATTTACGATACCCATGCAGAGCAAAGGGGAGCATCTAATTCCAGTCCTTATAGGTAACAACCATGTTCTGGGTGATCTTTTTATTGTTTTTGGTAGCAGCTTCAATAACCCCATTCATCTTAGGTCTGTAAGGAGACGAATTGTGATGGACAATCTTGAATTCTTCACAAAGTTCTATCATCATCTTGTTATTCAGATTTGAGCCGTTATTAGTGATAATCCTGCTTGGCACACCATACCGACATATAAGATTGTTCTTGATAAAGCGTACCACCACCTGCTTGGTGACATTAGCATAGGAAGCTGCTTCCACTCACTTGGTGAAGTAGTCAATTTCCACCAAGATGAAACGATGTCCATTCGCCGCCTTGGGTTTAATCATTCCAATCATATCAATACCCCACATAGAAAAGGGACACATGGAAGAAATAACATTGAGAAATGTTGGAGGCACATGAATCTTGTCAGCATAAATCCGACACTTATGGCACTTCTTCGCAAATTTGTAATAGTCAGATTCCATTGTTAGCCAATAATAACCTGCCCTAAGCATCTTCTTTGCCATTGATTCTCATCTCTAGGAATATGATGAAATTCAACTTTATTAAAGAAAGGTAATAATCTTATAGCGTAATCTTTGTAGGGAATCATGCCAATGTGACGAGTATGCCATTATCCTTTAATCTTATTTATTACCAAAGATGAATCGCCATATACATCTAAAATTTTGATTATGAGATCTATAGCCTCTTCAAGACCCATGATACAAGATTCATACTCTACCATATTATTGGTGCAATCAAATGCCAACCTTGCAGTAAAAGGGATATGTGATCCATGAGGAGTGATAATCACAACACTAATTCCTTTTCCATAAGCATTTGAAGCCCCATCAAACACCATACCCCACTTGGATTCAGGATCAGGACCTTCCTCAGGCAAAGGTTCATCACAATTTTTTACTTTCAAATACATCACATCCTTATCAGGAAAATCATATTCAACAAACTGATAATCATCAACTGGTTAGTGAGCAAGATAATCTTCCAACACACTTCTTTTTATATCCTTATGAGTACGATATTCAATCTCATATTCAGACAACACTATTTGTCAACGGGAAATTCTTCAAATAAGATCAAGCTTTTCAAAAATATACTTAATCAGATCCGTTTTGGAAATCAACCAATTGGTATGATTCAACATATATTGTCGCAATCGTTTTGCCGCCCAGGCCAAAGCACAACATATGTTTTCCAGCATAGAATACCGTGACTCACAGTCAATAAATTTTTTGCTGAGATAATAAATGGCATATTCTTTTCTTCCCGTTTCATCTTGTTGTCCCAAAATACAGCCCATAGAATTATCTAACACAGTCAGACACATAATCAATGGTCTTCCTTCAACAAGAGGGAGCAAGATAGGAGGTTCAAGCAGATAATCTTTAATACTTTCAAATGCCCTTTGGAAATCGTCCGTCCACACACAACCTTGATCTTTCTTTAACAACTTGAAGATCCATTCACATGTTGTAGTCGTATGGGAAATGAATTTGGAAATGCAATTTAAACATCCAAGGAAGCCTCTAACTTTCTTTTCAGTTCTCGGTGTAGGCATTTATTGAATTGCTTTAACTTTATTAGGATCAACTTCAATTCCTTTTTGGCTGACAATGAAACCAAGTAATTTTCCTGAACGAACACCAAAAGTACACTTATTTGGATTCAAGCGGAGACGATATTTCCTCAAACCATGGAACTGTTTCAACTAATCTTCTATATGCGTTTCCTCAGTATGAGATTTGGAAATCATATCATCAACATATACTTCAATTTCTTTATGCATCAGATCATGGAATAGGGTTGTCATAGCCCTCTGGTACGTTGCACCAGCGTTCTTCAACCTGAAGGGCATCACTCTGTAAAAAATGTTCCTCACGGTGTGATAAACGTTTTTTCCCATGTCCTTGGGAGCCATTCTGATTTGATTGTATCCAGAAAATCCGTCCATGAACAAAAACACTTTGAATTTTGTTGTACTGTCAACCTACATATCAATATATGGTAATGGAAAGGTATCTTTTGGACTTGCTTTGTTTAAATATCTATAATCAATGCACATGTGAACTTTTCTGTCTTTCTTTGGTACTAGAACAATATTGGCAATCCATTGAGGGTACACTTATGTCACAAGAAAACCAACATCAATTTGCTTTAAAACTTCTTCTTTAATCTCTACTACCCTGTCAGAGTTATTTCTTCGCAACTTTTTCTTGATTGGTGGACATTATGGCTTTAGCGGTAAATAGTGTTCCACAATATCAGTATCCAAACCAGGCATGTCTTGATAAGACCAAACAAAGATATCCACATACTCTTTCAACAATTCAATCAACCTACTCTTCACATCGGGATGAAGAAATGCTCCAATCTTGACTTCCTTTGGATCTTC
Source organism: Vicia faba (assembly GCA_948472305.1). NCBI lineage: Eukaryota > Viridiplantae > Streptophyta > Magnoliopsida > Fabales > Fabaceae > Vicia > Vicia faba. The sequence continues at coordinate 1,213,398,897 of OX451738.1, read as the reverse complement.
CTCTGAACCCAAATTAGTTATCTCCAATGGGTCTTTATACAACTGAATAGTACTTTCCTCACACTCAAGCAACTGTGAAACCTCTTCTAGGATTTCATCATATTCTTCTTCTTCGGCCACATACACAGGATATTCAAAGTTGGGAAACAGTGCAAGTTCATTGTGCTCAACGGGTTTTTTAATTAATCTGCACATGTGATTTATGATTGATTTTAGAAACTGACACATGTAACAAGTGATTATGCAGATTTAGTCACAATTATTATTTATTTCTAAAGGTTTTTTTTTTCTGATTACCATTTTCCAAGAAAAGCAAAAAATAAAGACATAATTTGGGAATCATAAACAACTTTTATTAATGATTTTAAAAATCAAAACAACGAGATATGCCCATACATCATCAATACTTTCACCTTGGGCATAATGAAAGATTTTGAAAAGACTAATCAAAAAACAAAATTACTTTGAAATGTGAATGCAAGAAGGAACATCAACAGTGACCCAATTTTGGACTCTGACTCCATGCGTCACGAAATTCGACATCTCTTGCTTTGATTCATCTTTGAGAATAACATTGATCATTGGAGTAGTTGGATGAAGATAGTCTGCACTGCGAAAGATGTCTTGATATTTACTCCAGGTGGACTTTGGCTTCACGACTTCCTTCTTCATGGAGAAACCAAAACCAGTGTTATTCCTGTTCACAGGAGGATTGATAACCTGCCCGCACACCTTGCTAGGGCCTTCTGCACTACCCGTTGTTCATCCTTAAATGAGGCGATCAAATTCTCATTCTTCCTTATATTATCAATGGACGAAGCTTGGAACTGAGTTCCAACAGTGGCTTTGTCAACTTCTACAATTCTAATAGAAGACAAGTAAGATATCAACAGAGCTTGCTCACCATACATGATGACCACCTTCCCCTCACGAACAAATTTAAGCTTCTAGTGCAAGGTTGAAGTAACAACTCCTACTTCATGGATCCACGTTCATCCCAATAAATAGTTAGAGGCGGGAAAAATATCCGTAATCTGGAAAGTAATTTGGAATAAATGTGGACCTATGTGAATAGGAAAATCTACTTCTCCGATACTAGACTTCCTCGAACTATCAAATGCTTTCACTATAATGCCACTTGGGCGCATGGGAGTTCCCTGATACTTAATCTTCATGAGTGTACTTCTTGGTATGACATTTAAAGAAGACACATTGTCAATCAGCACATTGGAAAAAGAGTCATTCTTACTGTTGTACCCCAAAATTTTCCCTCTCTTTTCTCAAAGACATTTCTCACATCTCAAATGCTCAAGAGTTCTCAAGGGCTTGATCAGACAAGCTCACCTCCATAGTAATGAGCCTCCAAATTAGGGTTTTGTTTTTCTAAAATACAATTGGACTTTTGATGCCTCAAATTACTTTCATGGTTCATTGTAGGTCTCCAAGATTTCTCATACCAAGTTTCAAGTCTTGCATCACAAATTTGCCCAGTCAATTGCTCAGATGCCTAAAAATCAACTGTATTGGGTAAAAGGTCAACTGTGGTCAATAGACAGTCAAACTTCATAATTGTTTGGCCAACATTAACATTTTGAAGTCATATCCATCAATTGATCAAGTGTAGATCACAATTCCTCAAGAAAAGCACTCAAATCATCAAAGGGGCAAAATTGTCAAAATTAGGGTTTTGATTGAGAATGTTTGATCATTGACTTTTGACCTAGTACATGACCTAATAGCTTGAGGCATAATATCAGGGACTCAAATCATTTCTCAAGATCATTGGATTTATAGTTGAAATTTGATCAACTGATGAAAAGTTAACTGATACACAAAAAGTCAAACTTTGACATTTTTTATCAACATTGAATTTCAAAAATCAAGATTCATCAAGACATTCAAAAATATCAAACTTGATCATAAAGAATCAAGAAAGTAAAAAATTCAATAAAAAAGTCAAGATTTCTAAGACAGAAAATTTCTAAGTGTTTTTATACTTGATAAATTCATTACTTCATGACAATTTTTCACCAAGATTCAAGATGATTCAAGGAAAACGTTCAACATGAAAGTTGTAGATCTTGATGAATTCTACAACTTTTTATTAGAGGTGTGATGTCCAAAAAATTCTTATATTTGAAGATATAGGCTCATGAAGTCATGACATTTTTCATAAAACACTTAATGAATTTTTCAACAAATTTAGGAAGATTTTTTACCTAACTTCTTGACCAATTTTCACCTAGTTCCAATTTGATTTTGACAAAATGGTAAACATTAAAGTTGTAGAAAATGTTTCAAGCTTTCCAAAATTTCCAAGAACTTGAAGCGATCATTTTTGAGATAGGATAATCGAATAGAAGAAGTTGAGCATCCATTCTTGCATTTCAAGCCATTTTCATGAAGAACACTTGATCAAATCTCAAACCTATGCTTCTAACTTGTAAATCACTCTATAATTAATTGTTTACATAATTTATTAAGGTATTATCCAAGTGATTAAGCCATTGTCCACATGGTTTTTCCATTTATGGCACAAAGGCACCATTGCAATTCTTGAAAAGTTGCTTTATTCACAAAGTCAACTTGTCTTGAGCCTCTAACTTGTTTCTTATACACACACTAAACCTACAAGATCAGAAGAAGCATGTTTAAAGTGTTCAACCACTCTACAAGTCTTGTACTTCACATTGGGACAATACTTGTCAAGATTGCTTCAAAAACAAGTCAAAAAACCATAACATGTGATCTTTATTTTCTGATCACTTCAAGACCTCAAACCTTTCCCTATAAATAGAGGCATTATTTTGCAAGCAAAGGACAAATGCACAAGCCCTGAAACTCCCTCAAACTTAGAATTGCACAAAAATCTCCATAGCTTGTCATTTTAGACCTTAAACTTCCATCTCACAATCCACTCGTGCGTTTCCTCTCCAAATCAAACACAAAGCATCTATAAATCATAAACAACTCATCCCCACACCTGTTTCACAACTGTAACATCATCTTCCTCATCTTCCAAACTTAAAAACAGAGCTTTGCACGTTGACTTTTCCAGCACGATTCAGCCACTTTCAGCATAAAGTAAAAGTTGCATTAGCTTCCTTGGAGTCCAGTGAAGCTATTCAGATCATCACCACACCTCAAAAAGTGCTCAAACTCTATACACGATTTTCAGTTTTTAGGTAAGTTTTCTCAACTTTGAACTCTCTCTACAAGCATCATTAATGGTTACTTTGTGAATAAAAAATGTAGACATCATAGCCCTGAAGCTAACCACGCCCTTGGATTTCATATATGTTGCCTGAGTGATGTGAATTTTGAGTTTGAACTTTATGAAAAAATTAGGTTTAATTTGGTACCAGATAAAATTCATGCTCATCTTTTATTTTTAGCTTAAGTTATTTACATGGTTGAAATCGTGGTTAAATTTCAAGCAACTTTCATGTTCACATTTTCCAATTTGGTTGAGAAATGAGGAAGTTACAGATTTCAAAAATGTTGATGAACATTCTGGCACGAGGAAGAAGATGAAATTATAATCAGGACTGAGTTTGTAATATATTTATTGGTTTATGTATTAAACACTAGATGTATAGCCACCCCAGTGGTAGAGCGCTATAAGTCATAACTATGCCTTGTCCTAGGTTTAATCCAGGCGTGAGGCATTTTGCTTTTTTCTAACATTTACATTACAAATCTTGTGCAAGCAAGCCATGCACGTGTATCAAATGCCCTCATCTCATCACCATTGGATCATTGTTTAATTGGATCCAACACACCATAAAAAAAATGTATGGTGTACCTCAGAAAGCTGGCCATATGTGATCCAAAAACAGGCGCTGGGCTCCTCTAATTTGGGCCTCATTTTTTGTTTGTTTTTGCTTCTTCATCCCCCTCTTTCTACTAAAGACAATGCATTCCCAATGATTCTTTTTGTTTTATTTTATTATTTTGTTTTCTGATTTCAAACAAAAACATCTTGGGCCTAACTCTTTTTGCTACATTTGACCCCCATTTTCATTTTTCAACCCCCAACCCAACTATTTTCATTTCTTTTATAATTTATTTATTTTCATTTATATATTTATTTTACCTAAACCAAAAACCACCAAAAAAATATTTCCTTAATTAAATTAAAAATATTTTAATTTAGGCATTTTATTTTATTTTATTAAATTAAATTTTATTATTTCTTTTACATGGTAGACTATTTTTTTTAATTAACATTAACAAAAAACATTTTCTAAACAATTTAAATTTAGACTTAGGTTTTATTTTCTATTTCAATTAATTTATATTTTTTGGTTTTGATTAAATAATTAGGTAACACATTTTGTAATTAAAGTTAATTAGTTCAATTAGGTTAATCTCTAAACCTTTTCATCAAAAAATCCTAAAAGCAATTTATTCTTCATCTCTACATTTTGTGCATAATTATTGTTGTAATTCATATTAAATGGTTTGTAGTAGTAATTAGGGTTTTATTGCTTTCCTCCCCCTATTCACAAACTTGTACCCTCCATTCTCAAAGCATTGTAATAGCATAAGATATTTAAATTTCACAATTTATCGCTTTCCTTATAATTTCTAGTGTTGTACCCCAAAATCCCCCCCCCCATATTTCTCAATACATTTCAAGTGAGGTCCTCAAATTGCTCAAGGAAGTCCAAGGGTTGACCAGACAAACTCTCTCCTCAGGCAGCCTACCTCAAATTAGGGTTTCAGGTTGCATCAAGATGCTTGAGTCCAAAGGGTCTCAAGTGCTCACAATTGTCCTAAAATGTTATCAATATCATCCATATACAGTTTCAAGCCCTACAAAGGAAGTTTGCTAACTCAATTACTCAAAGGCTTGAAAATCGACTATTCTAGGGCAAAAGTCAACTGTGGCCCACATAAAGTCAAACTTCAAGATTTTTGGTCAACATACTCATTTTGAAGTATTATTAATCATTTGATCAAGGGCTGATCATGATTCCTCAAGGATTGCCCACAATTCATTAAAACCCAAAAGTTGCTAAATTAGGGTTTTGTAGGAAAAGTCAACTCAACTTTGACCAAGCATAACTTTCTCATACTTTATAAAGAATGACCCATCCAAAGCTCATTGTGAATAGGATGCAATGCCCTACAACCCATATTCAGCTCACAAGTTTAAAATATGCACTCACAAGAAGTTATGAATTTGGACATTATAGGTCATTTTGAAAAGTCAACAAAAATACCTTTTTTGTCAAAGCTTCATACATGAACATGGAAGACTCAATTGAGATGATACCAAAAGGGTTTCTTAGAGGACACCCTAAGCTTTCTAAAAAGTCCAAGAACACATCTCTAGGGTCAAAATTGAAGGAGTTATGCATTGGTGAAGTTGACCTTTTTTGCAAAATTGCGAAAATTCAAATGTGTCGCAATTTGCAATTTTGTCAAATGGGCCCAACTTTTTGTGCTTGTATTGAGTTTGTAACATGGTCCACGACCCATGACCATTCCCATTTTCCTTTATTTTATTTTGGATTTTGGCTTGATTTGGAAAGATTTACATGAGAATCAAATCATGATCAATGATCATTATTGGAGAAGATTTGATTCAAACTTGTAAACCTAATTCACTCAAGGGTACATATAGAACATGTGCAGACCAAAAGAACAAGGATTGGAGGCGTGAGAAGCTGAGAGAAAACTTGAAAAAACTCAACAAAAGTGGCAATCTGATTTCATAGTTCCAGGCTCTTTCAAGCTATTCGAAGCATACCATTCACTTGCTGGGCACTCAAGGAGTCTATCCCAATCATCAACAAGCGTTTTCGTGCCCAGACAAGCACTGTAAGCACCTCACGATATCCTTACTTTCTTGAAATTCAATATCACAATTCTGGAATTTGTAGCATGAATTCTTTACATATTCTTGTTCATTGAAACATTTGCAAGCTAATGGTAATGTTCAATTGCGTTTTTGTTAGCCATACAGAGATATGCCATGATTAAGGTTTAGGTTTCGTTTTTAGGGGTTTTGATTGCAGGGACAATTGACCATGAAGAGTGGTACCATGATGCTCGTGAGGTTGCCACGAGTTGATTGGTACAACTAGAATTGATTTATCATGCGTGTAGTGGATTTTTGAAAATCACAGGGGCTATACCTACAGAGAACGTCTGTAGGTAAAAGTTGTTTTACCTAAGACGACGAACGCTGGACAAGATGATGGCGTGGCACCCCCTGGCTGGTCCATTCAAACTTCACGCGTTTTCTGGTTCCATTATCTTGTTTTCCATTATATTAATTGTTGTTTATTTCAGATACAAAAGAATAAGCCAGCCCAGTTGGCAAACGCGCTATGGCCAGATGCTAAAGGGCATGGGTTCGATCCCCAGATCCCCTTGTTCTTCAATATTATTTTTCTATGCATATTTCCATGCACAGGTTTCCAGGACATCCACCATACATCCTCAATGATCAGCCAACCAGATGTCCAATAAGCCAAATCCAACGCTTGGCATGTGAAGGTCTACCATAGGCCTAGTCAAACGTGCAACATTGGATCATGAGAGTCAATATGGACCCAGGCTTATTGGGCTCAGAAGCTGCTATTGACACTCCCTTTCTACTTTGACACCAGGCCCATTTCTTTTTTCTTTTATATTTTTATTTATTTACTTAATTTTGATTAATTATTTTCTCACATAAAAAATTAATTCTTTTTTTTACAAAAACTCATAAAATTAATTTTCATCAAATTAGAATTTAGGTTTTCTTATTATTTTGTCAAAATTAATTTAGTATTAGTTTAATTTAATTTTAGGGTAATTTTAATCTTTTTGCAAATAAATTAAAATCAATTAGAAAATTAGGATTTGTTTGATTTAATTTTTCTTTTCTTTTCTTAAAATAACAAAAATACAAAAATAGGTCAAATTAATTATTCTTCTCAATTTAAATTAATTAGTAATTAGGGTTGTACTTATTTAATTAAAACCTTATTTTCTCAAAATAATCAAAAACAACAAAAAATGATTTTTCTTTCAACTAGGTTTAGACGGGGTCAAAACCCTAATTTTCTCTCGTCCTCGATTCATCGCACGCGTTTATTTATTTTTACAATATTAATGTAACTGCTCATGGATGTAATGGTTTAATTAGGATTTTTCTTTTATTTATCGTTTTACGGATTTTTGGCTATGTAATTAATCCCCTCCCCGAAGCCTTGTAATAACGTAGTTTTATTTCACGCATTTTAATTTCCGCAAATATTAACTGTTAGATGTATGATAATAGGATTGCATGACAAGAATGTATGTTAATTTTAAAATGGTTAGCAAACCCTAAATGTGCAAAGATAATAACTGAAATCAAATCACTCGCACATGCGCACTCTTAGGGTATACTATCACTTCGGTTGCCTTCGGTAAACGATCATTAAGTATAGGGTGTTTTAGTGGTCGCCCTCTTTTCTAAACAAAGATCAAATGTCCCGTTCGGAAATGTTGCCTTGAATATAATCTTAAGACACTAGGGTTATTACTAAGACGTCCTAACATTGCTTTAGTGATTGTACGTCCCTTTCGAATTGAGCCTTACAACTCCAACAACGGTGCTACCTACTCATTAATAGTGGGATAGCGCTGTCTAAAGGAAACAAGAACAAAAACATTCCTTTTTCGAGTAGGTAGATGCTAGTAGGTACTTGCTCAAAATCAAACTTTCACATTTACACTTTTTTTTTTAAAAACAAAGTTTTCAAAACGACTTTGTATCACTCTTGAGGACTGATACAAGGGTTAAAACGAAGCAAAACAAAATCTTTTCAAAACACACAAACACATAAGAAATTTTTAAAATGATGAGCAAGTACCTAAGAGCCCGTAGAAAACTACGGATAAAAAGGGTGCTAATACCTTCCCTTTCTATAATCTACCCCCCCCCCCCCCCCATACTCAAAATCTCGAAAAAAGGAATTTTTCTGTGATTTTGTCCTTTCCAGTTGGATAAAATAAAAGTCGGTGGCGACTCTTGCTTACCGCGACATTTTGCGAACACAAACGCAAAACGCAAACCAGCATTTTCCTAAAACAGTCCGGTTCTGCCACCGTATCACAAAACTGGCAACTCTGCTGGGGATATAAGTGGGGTATACCTTAAGATTAGTTCATCATAAAATTGCTTCTCTTGTTTGATTTGATTGCTTTACTTTTGAGGGTTTTGTATTGGGAGTTACTATAGATCTTAACCCAGATCTGAGGAACACCTTTTAGGTAAGTAGCAATAAACTGTGAGGGAACTATACGGCGTATACCGATATGGTTGAAGCAGTAGCTATGTTGATGTGGCACATTGGTTGGTACCGGTATCCCTTGTGGAGAAACGAGGAGAATACGGGGCTGCTATGTTTGTCGTTAAGCATCAACTGACCTTAGAACCTATAATTGACCAACTTTTCCATTAGAAAGTAGTGAGATAGCCGACCTCGGTGTAAAGCTGAGAACTGGTTGATACTCGATGCTACACTCATTGAGACCATACTCTCGAGATAGTTCCGGCCGCAAGAAAAGATTGCGTAAGCTGAAACCATGACCGATAGAGGATGGTCAGTGATATTGAGAACCTCTAGAACCCGGTTACTATTATTAGGACAGGTTGAAACCAACTAAACTTCAAGAGGGTAATACCTAGACCCCATGCAAGCCTGAAACTTAAGGGCTCTTGTGTGACTTGTTTGCCTTTACCATGTCTGTTATTTGCTATACCTGTTGTGTGTTTTATCATGACATCATGCATCATGACATAGCATGCATACTCCATTATACTAACCATTTCAAAGACCGAGGGGATTTATCTTTGTTATGTTTTGCAGATTATGGCTTCCAAGCGCAGAAACACCATCCGAGTTAACTTTGTGCAAATACCTGCTCAACTCAAAGACTTAGCCTCGAGAGTTTCTGATACTTCTTCATTCATTAGAAGACATGGTCAGCTTCTTAGCCTGGTTACCTCAAAGTTTGATGAGCAGATGATGAGTGTGCTTTTCCAGTTCTTCGATCTGGTGCATCATTGTTTCACTTTCCCGGATTATCAGCTAGTTCCCACTATGGAAGAGTTTTCTCACTTATTGGGCATATCCATCCTCGAGCAGATGACTTTCACAAGTTTGGAAGAGACTCCTAGACCAGAGGACATTGCTTCAGCTCTACATTTGAAACGGGCTGATGTAGTATCTAATTGGGAAACACGAAGCGGAGTTGAAGGTTTCTTAGCCAAGTTTCTGATGGTTCAAGTTCAACTATTCTGGGATAACTTGGACTTTCAGGCTTTTGAAGACATCTTGGCTCTCCTTATCTTCGGTTTGGTTCTTTTCCTGAATCCAGATTCCTTCATAGATGTGAATGCGGTTAAGATCTTCCTGTCCCGCAATCCTATACCTACTCTTCTAGGTAATATCTTGCATGCCCTCTATACTCGTACTGGCGAAGAAGAGGAACCCTCATGTGTTGCATGCCGCTGCTGGCGAGATGGTTTATTTCGCACCTCCCCAAGTCCGTGTTAAAGAATGAAGAAGGATTAGGATGGTCGTACAGGATAATGTCCCTTGCCCATACATACATTCTTTGGAGTTCTAAGGCTATGGAAAGCATTGCTGTCATTGATCAATGTGGGGGATACCCTAATGTCCCGTTGCTTGGAATCAGAGGGGGAATAACCTACAGTCCTTGCTTGGCTTTGTGATAGTTTGTTCGTTCTCGGAGAGACGGTCCTCATGAGCTACTTCTTACAGATATTGCATTTGACTACAAGGAAGATGTTGACGAGCATCGCCGAAGGTTTATACGAGCCTGGGGCATGGTGAACAGGTCTGACCCTCAAGAGATAGGACCAAAGACTTCTCTCCCGATGCAACTTTATCTGTAGTGGGTCCGAGCTCGAGCCCAGAATCTTGGGATGCCTTATGAAGCTGTGTTGCCAGTGATTGTGGAGCCTACCAATGAAGAGGGTGTTCCTTATACAGTCCTTTATCCCTACATGCCCACTGATCTTGGGGCGTTGAAGAGATCCTGGATTCAGTTGAAAGAGGAGAGGGATACCTACCGGGAGAAGTACCATGAGCAAGAAAGGAAGATCTTGAAGCTCACCAGGCAACTTGAGAATGAAAGGACAATCAATGACTATGTCAGCACGAAGGGAAAGCGTCCATGGGATTTCTGATTTTGCTTTTTATAGTTTAGATTTGTTTTTATTTACTTCATTGTAAACGCCTTAGAGGAATTGTTGAACCTTTTACAAGTTTAATCTAATGAAGTTTGTTTATTTCTTAGTTTGCAAATTTAAATCTCCCAAAGTCTTTGAAATCATTACATACGCATCCCATTATCATGCACATCATTACATGTATCATTACAGGTTTCTCATCTCCTTCGTTGTTTATTTCAGCATGAAATGTCTTCTGAAATACCTACCGATCAAGACATTAAAGCTCTTCAGGCATAAAATTCCCAATTCCAAGAGATGTTCTTGAACTTGGCTAAAGGGCAAGAGGATTTGAAGACTCTCATCCTGAAGGAGAAGAAGAAGAAGAAGAAGGTGGTTCTTCTGAATATGGGTAACAGATTTGGGAATAGATTGCGACAGGAAGCTGGTCTGTCTCTTTCATCCAAAGGAGAGGAGGACCAAGAGGAAGAAAAGGGTCCCAGTCCTGTGGTCTCTGATAATGATACCGATTTTGATGATGAGCAGTATCCTCCTGCTGAGGATAGGTACAAATAACTCGAAGACCATCTGAGCGCTATGGAGATTAAGAAGATACCTGGTTTGTACTTCGGAGATATGGGACTAGCATCTGGGGTGGTGATCCCTCATAAGTTTAAAGCTCCAGTTTTTGCCAAGTACGATGGAGTATCTTGTCCAAAACTCCACCTCTGCTCGTACGTCAGAAAAATCCAACCTTACACTACTGATAGAAATTTGTGGGTGCATTTCTTTCAAGATAGTTTGTCAGGGACTCAACTTGAATGGTTTTATCAATTGGAAGGAGCTAATGTCCGAAACTGGGAGGACCTCACTGCTGCTTTTTACAAACAATATCATTATAACACCGACCTTGCTCCCACTCGTACTCAGCTTCAGGGTATGTCTATGGGTGCAAGTGAAGGTTTTAAGGACTATGCTCAGAAGTGGAGAGATCTGGCTGGAAGAGTCCAACCCCCTTTGTCTGATAGGGAGTTGGTTGACATGTTTCTAGGGACGTTGTCTGGTCCGTTTTTCAATCATTTGATCGGCAGTTCGTCATTTGGGTTTACTGAATTGATTTTGAATGGGGAGAGAGTAGAAGCTGGTATCCGAAGTGGTAATATACAGAAATGTACTTCATCAAGTGAAGAAAAGAAGCCTTTCACTGGTAAGAAAGAAGCTAGTGCAGTCTACGACTCGAGGAGCCAAAGCAGACCTGAACACCGTCAAGTAGTAAATGCGGTAGTAATATCAAGACCCACCGTTGCCCCACAACGCAACCATCAGTAAAGAATGGAGAGACCGCAGAGACAGTACACTCGGCTTAATATGACCTTGTCTCAAATTCTACCATAATTGTTGAAGACCAACCTGGTAACTCTGAGGGAAGCCCAAAAGAATCCCAGCACCACATCTCTGCTATATAACCCAAACGCCTGCTGCGCCTATCACTCCGATAGCCTAGGTCATGATACAAATAACTGTTGGTCCTTGAAGAATAAGGTGCAAGATTTGATCGAAGCTAAAGAGATTGAGTTTGACGCTCCATAGAAACCCAACATCATAACTGCCCCTATGCCCAAACATGGTCATGGAGTAAATGCTGTGGACAATGATTTATTTGTGACCTCCGTGGAAGAAGTTTCTACTCCTTTGATGACAATTAAGAAGAATCTATTGTTGGCCGGTTTATTTCCGGGCTGTGGCGAAGGTTGCCACCTATGTTCAATCCTGCCTGCTGGTTGCCATTTATTGAAATCAGGTGTTCAACGCCTGATGGATAACAAAGAGATCCTGTTTGAGAAGACTTTGATTCCGTTAGTTCCAATTGAAGATGTTGCCATCATAACCATTTCCGCCAATCTTTCCAAGGCTTCCTCGAGAAAGCCTGTTAGGATTACATCTGTTCCAAGAATCGCTCCGTTAATCATTACTATCCGTGGTCCTATCCCATACACTTCGGATAATGCTGTCCCTTGGCACTATGGGGCCGATGTGTATTACCATGGAGTTAAGCAAGACTTAAAGATTGAAGAAGTCGATGCTGATGTCAGTAATATTGTCGGGGCTAGCAAGGTCACCAGAAGTGGAAGGCTCTTCTCTCCTGAGATTTCCCCTCCGACTGTTCATAAACCTATTGTCATTCCATCTGCTAGTACATCAGCTGCTGTCCTAGTTCCTATTCCAGTTATCACCCCAGTCGTCGAGTCATCTGACACTCGGGGCAAAGAAATCACAGGTGATCCTGCCCGGACGGAGGCGCCTAAGAAGATCATTGTAGAAACCTCTAAGCAGGAGATATAGGAAATTCTGAATATCATCAAGAAGAGTGACTACAACATAGTCGAGCAGCTGGGGCAGACCCCGTCAAAAATCTCCATGTTATCTTTGTTATTGTGTTCAGAAGCCCATGCAAAGGCTTTAATTGCTTTCCTCAAAACTGCGCATGTACCGCAGGAAACTTCTGTCAATCAATTCAAAGATTGCGTAGCTAGTTTGAATGCCGACAACGAGTTGGGTTTCTCAGATGTAGATCTGACTGCTAAAGGAAGATATCACAATGATGCTCTGCACGTATCAATCGAGTGCAGGGGAACTACTTTGGCCCATGTACTGGTGGATACTAGGTCCTCATTGAATGTTTTGCCAAAGAAAGCACTAGACTGTCTGGACTGTGAAGGTTTGATTCTGAAGCCGAGCAATATTGTGGTTAGAGCTTTCGATGGGTCAAAAAGGATGGTGCACGGGGAGGTGGACGTCCCTGTTAAAGTTGTCTCTCAGACTTTTGCATCTACTTTCTATGTGATGGATATCCGACCATCTTATTATTGTTTGCTGGGTCGCCCTTGGAATCATAAGGCTGGGGCAGTGACTTCTAAGCTTCATCAGATGTTGAAATATCCAGTAAAAGGGAAGATTGTTACGGTGCGAGGAGAAGAGGAGTACATGGTGAGTCATCTTAATTCCTTTCGCTATGTGGAGATGGATGGGGAATTCATCAAAACCCCGTGTCAGAACTTTGAAGAGGTCCCCCAGACTCTGGCGTCGACTGAAGTTGTTGCTGACAAACCTCCGATGAAGATGGCCTCCCTCAAGGATGCCAGGGCTGTAATTGAAAAAGGTGGGTGTGCAAATTGGGGTCAGCTCCCTGACTTCTCACATAAAACTGACAAGTTTGGTTTGGGTTTTACTGCAGAGGCTCAAAGGGCTGCTTAGCATGCGCAGAATTGAAGACCTCCTCTGTATATCAGTAATCAGGGAGTAAATGCAATTGAGGATGATGAAGAACAGTCAGATATCGACAGCTGGATTTACCTGACTACCAACGGTGGATTGAACAACTGGACGGCAAAAGACTTCGTGCGTGTTTCTTTTATTACACAGTAATAGACTTTTGTTTTGAGATTTGTAACAGACAGTTTGAAACTTTACGGCCCGGTGCCTTGCCCGAGGCATCTTGGCTTTGTTTGTGAGGGCTTATTATTTGTCATTTTCATATATCATCAATAAAGCATTGGATGTTTTCTTGCATTACAAATTTTGCACTCCTTGTTTTTCCTTTTTATCTCGCACTTTATCAAAACAGCTATTGTCTTACACACACTCACATATCATAATGCAGATCCACATCCACTCTGGATCCCATTGATAACGACTCTGCTACTGCTAGTTATGACTTCGAAAATCCGATCAACCAAGCCGAGGACGAAGGTGAGGATGATTGTGAAGTGCCTGGGGAACTTGCTAGACTGTTACTGCAGGAAGAGAGGGCCATACAGCCTCATGAAGAGCCAGTGGAATCAGTGAATTTGGGTACAATGGAAGACAAGAAGGAGGTCAAGATAGGTGCAAATCTGGAGCCTAGTGTCAAGCAGCGGTTGATACAGATTCTACGAGACTATGTTGAGATCTTTGCTTGGTCTTATGAAGATATGCCTGGTTTGGACACTGACATTGTGGTACACCGCCTGCCAACCAAAGAAGACTGTCCTCCGGTAAAATAGAAGGTTCTCCGTATGCTCCCTGAGATGTCTGAGAAAATCAAAGATGAGGTCATGAAACAGTTTGACACCGGATTTCTGGCTGTTACTTCTTATCCGCAGTGGGTAGCAAATGTTGTTCTGGTTCCTAAGAAGGATGGTAAGGTACGGATGTGTGTGGACTATAGAGATCTGAACAGGGCGAGCCCCAAAGATGACTTCCCGCTTCCTCACATTGATGTTCTGGTCGACAACACCGCGCATCATAAGGTCTTCTCCTTTATGGATGATTTTTCTGGTTACAATCAGATTTAGATGGATCCTGAGGACATGGAGAAGACAACTTTCGTTACACAGTGGGGCACCTTCTGTTACAAGGTAATGCCTTTAAGGTTGAAGAATGCTGGGGCAACTTATCAACGTGCCATGGTCGCTTTGTTCCACGACATGATTCACCATTGGATTGAGGTTTACATTGATGACATGATTACATGGTCCCAGACTGAAGAAGAACACCTTGACCATCCCCAAAAACTGTTCGACAGGTTGAAGATGTACAAGCTGAGGTTAAAACCGAACAAGTGCACCTTCGGGGTAAGGTCTGGTAAGCTGTTGGGTTTCATCGTTAGTTATAAAGGTATTCAAGTGGATCCTGCAAAGGTGAAGGCTATATAGGAGATGCCAGCTCCCTGAACGGAAAAGGAAGTTAGAGGCTTTTTGGGACGTCTGAATTACATTGCAAGATTCATTTCACATCTGACTGCTACTTGCGAGCCGATCTTTAAGCTGTTGAAGAAAGATCAAGTGGTAAAATGGAATGATGAATGTCAGATCGGTTTCAAAAAGATCAAGGAATACCTCCAAGAGCCACCTATTCTGATGCCTCCAGTTGAAGAAAGACCTTTGATCTTATACTTGACCGTACTGGATAATTCAATGGGGTGCGTGCTGGGGCAGCATGACGAGTCTGACCGAAAAGAGCACGCTATTTACTACCTTAGAAAAAAGTTTACCAACTGCGAGACCCGATACTCGTTGCTCGAGAAAAGTTGCTGCGCTTTGGCATGGGCTGCTCGCCGGCTGAGACAGTATATGCTGACTCACACTACCCTATTGATATCAAAGATGGACCCAATCAAGTATATCTTCGAAAAGCCTGCCTTGTCCGGAAGAATAACAAGATGACAGATGATCTTAACTGAGTATGACATCCAATACACAACCCAAAAAGCAATCAAGGGAAGTGTGTTGGCGGATCATTTGGCGCATCAAGCCGTGGATGATTACCAATCCATGAATTTCGAGTTCCCGGATGAGAACATCATGTCGATGACCGACTATGAAGAACCTGGACTGGACGAACGACCTGAGGAGGGATCCCGATGGTCCATGTATTTTGACGAAGCGTCAAACATGTTGGGTAATGGCATTGGCGCTATGATCATATCTCCTGAGGGCTGTCATACTCTGTTCATCGCCCGATTATGTTTTAACTGCACCAACAACATGGCGGAGTATAAAGTGTGTATCCTAGGTCTTCGAACTGCTATTGATCTAAGGATTAAGTTCTTAAGTGTATTCAGAGATTCTACTCTGGTGATCAGTCAGATCAAAGGCGAGTGGGATACGAAACACCCAAATCTTATTCCTTACAAAGAGTACGTACTGACGTTGATCCCACACTTTGAGGAGATAACCTTCAAACACTTCCCCAGAAAAGAGAATCAGTTAGAGGACACGCTAGCTACCATGTCTTCTATGTTCATGGTCAAGTGGGACAATGAAGCTCCCCAAATCACCATTGAGAGGTCGGACGAACCCACACATTGCTGTGATATTGAGACTGAAGAGGTAGCAGATAAACCCTGGTTTCATGAGGTAAAGAGGTATCTTGAGGCTCAAGAGTACCCCGAGGGTGCATCTGTTAATGATAAGAAGTTCTTGAGAAGGTTCACTATGAAGTTCTTTATCAGTAATGGTGTCCTTTATAAGCGTAACCATGATTCAACCTTGTTGCGGTGTGTAGACAAAAACGAGGCAGAAAGGATTATGGCAGAATTACATGAAGGTACCTTCGGAACTCATTCCAGTGGACATACCATGGCAAAGAAAATCCTACGGGCAGGATATTATTGGTCTACTATGGAAGCCGATTGTTATCAGCACTCTCGGACCTGTCATAACTGCCAAGTCTATGCTGATAAGGTGCATGTACCTCCAGTTCCTCTGAATATTTTAACAGCTCCTTGGCCTTTTGCAATGTGGGGCATCGACATGATCGGCGAGATCAGACCTACTGCATCCAACGGACATCGTTTCATTTTGGTGGCTATTGATTACTTTACAAAGTGGGTGAAGGCAGCTTCTTTTGCTACCGTAACCAAGAACGTCGTGGCGCGGTTTATCCGACATAATCTGATCTGTCGATATGGTTTACCAGAGAGAATCATTATGGATGATGGTATAAATCTCAACAATACAATGATCACCAAGCTCTATAAACAATTTAAGATTCAGCATCACAAATCTTCTCCTTACCGGCCGAAGATGAATGGGGCTGTTGAAGCGGCTAATAAGAATATCAAGAAGATTGTGCAGAAGATGACAGTGACATACAAAGACTGGCATGAGATGCTACCATTCGCTCTTCATGGGTACCGTACCTCAGCGCATACGTCAACAGGGGAAACACCCTACTCCTTGGTGTATGGCATGGAGGCAGTCTTGCCCGTTGAAGTCCAGATACCCTCTCTTCAGATTATGAAGGATGCAAGTTTGAGCGAGGACGATTAGATCCAGACTCGGCTTGATCAGCTGAATCTAATCGACGAAAAGAGACTTACTGCTATTTGTCATGGTCAGACGTATCAAAAGCGAATGATCAAGGCATTTAACAAGAAAGTCAGACGACAAGAATATCAAGTCGGGGATCTAGTAATCAAGCGCATCATACTGCCGCAAGGTGATCCCAGGGGAAAATGGACCCCCACTTACGAAGGGCCATTTATGGTTAAGAACATTTTCTCAGGAGGAGCTATGATTCTAACCGCCATGGATGGTGACGACCTTCCTCACCCCGTCAATGCAGACATAGTGAAAAAACACTACGCATAATCAAAGACCCGCTAGGTCGACTGGCCTAGGCAAAAATAAGGGCTTCCCGACGAACCAAAAGGGTTCGGGAAAAAGTCAGGGATGAAAATATAAAAAAAAATATACACCTGGCAAGTCGAAAACCTGAAAAGGTGGCTTGGGAAAAAAAGGGTATCCCGATGGACTGAAAACCCGAAAGGGCGGTCCAGGAAAAAATTAGGGATCAAAGCATAACACTATGTCTCATTGGATCTTCTTGCAACCAGACTTCGGTATCGACTATCAAGCTCGGATGGCGCCAATCAATATGATCTACCTTCAACCAAGTAGCAAGGTGATGAGACACTCGAAGATATAAAGGCAATAGCAGAGTTGGAACCCAGTGGGATTGTTCACATGGCTGTTTTTCTTTGTTTTTCACAAATTGTATAATTTCTATCTTTCGGCGGCGTTCTCTTACTAGGACGTCAGCCTCTTGTACAAAAACGCCTATTATAGGCCAACTTCAAAATCAATACAATTCATTTTACAATAAATTTCAAAGTTGTTTTTCTTTTCCTGTTTTGTTTTGCAAGAACGTCCAATGATTCATTTTTGATATATGCATTTGACAATAATTGCTGCTCATAAATATTTACATGCGAAACAAAAAAATAATTACTCGCAATTCCAGAAATAGGGGCAAACAGAAGTGTCCAAAACTTACAGTTGCTCTACCCACCAGGTATAGGGATAAAGCCAGCTTGAGAAAATGACTAAAAGCATATACACTCCCCGCAGAGTAGGAAGTGTATGAAGACAGTGGTGTTAGCTCTCCCCAACCGAAGTTCATAATCGTGAATAAGTCGGCAAAATTCCCCCCAAGCAGAGTTTCTCTATCACCGACAATAGAAGATTATCCCCAGTGGAGTTTATTTCTTCCACAAACATAAATTCAATCTCCGGCAGGGTTTGTTATCACCAACGACAGTAATTCATCCCCAACTAAGGATATTTCTCTAAATCAGCAGATCTTCTAGCAGAGTATCTCTCTTCACAGAGTCATTCTCTCGCCAATTTACTCTCCTGCAACAGTCCGAGATTTATTCTCCCCAGCTAGAGAACATTATAAAAAAACATTGCATATCCATACATCATGACATGTGCATATGCATCATACAACACAATCTCATTTATTTTGGGAACATCATTGCTCAATACATTTCACACATCATGACATTACATTCGGCTAACTCTTTACCTTTCAGGGAAAGGTACAATCCAAATTCTTACAAGTTTTCTCTGGTTCAGTCAAATCAATGCTAAAGATTTCTATTCCAATTCAAGCTATGAAGCCCAGATCCGACCAGATATTATCTTGATTTCTCCATCATATTGTAAAGCCCGGAGAACGATCGGATAACAGTATCAAAATACCGCGAAGCCTGGAATCGACCAGATAGTGGTTTATCTTAAATTTAAGCTATAAATCCCGGATTTAACCGGATAATAGTTTAATCCCCAGCAAGTTATTGTGAAGCCTGGATTACGACCGGATAGAAATACAAGACACCATGAAGCCTGGAGTCGACCAGATAATGGTATAAAACATTGTGAAGCATGGATTATGACCAGATATCAGCCAAGAATACTAAGAAGCCTGGAGTCGACCAGATAGTGGTATATCTTTAATGCAAGTTATGAAGCCCGGACTCGACCGGATAATATCTTGATTTCTCCGAACACCATGAAGCCTGGATTCGACCAGATAATGGTACAATACATCATGAAGCCTGGATTACGACCAAATAGCGGTAAAGACACTGAAGCCTGGATTACGACCAGATAACAGTAAGGGACACTGTGAAGCTTAGATTTTGACCAAATAGCAGTCTATCCGGCCAATTACTATGAAGCTCGGAAATTGACCGGATATTAGTAGGCCTAAAAATCAAATGGAAGCCCGGATGCGACTGGATAACCACTTGATTTCTCCTGAAGCCTAGAATATGACCAGATAAGAAGTAAGGTATTGTGAAGCCTGGAGTCGACCAGATAGCAGTACAGGACACCATGAAGCCTGGATTCGACCAGATAATGGCACAAGACATCATGAAGCTTGGATTACGACCAGATAGCGGTAAAGGACACTGAAGCCTGGGATTACGACCAGATAACAGTGAGACACTTCAAAGCTTGGATTTCGACCCAATAGCAGTTTACTTGGACAATTACTAAGAAGTCCAAAATCGACCGGATATTAGTGTGCCCTAAATTCAAGTTGAAGCCCGAATGCGACCGGATAACAACTTAATTCCTTCTGAAGCCTGGAGTACGACCAGATAAGAATTGAGAAATTGCGAAGCCTGGAGAATGACCAGATAGCAAGTTTAATCTCATCTCCCCGTTAAGTCACTGTAAAGCCTGGAGCACGACCAGATAGCAGTCGATCTTATCACTATGAAGCCTGGATCACGACTAGATAGTAGTTCATTTTCACCTCTTTGACCAAGAGACGATTCCCCAGTAGAATAACGGACGACCGAAGCTCCATAAATTCAACTTTTCCTCAAGACAGAGACTAGCATTCCCTAGCGAAGTCCTCCTCAACAACAGGTATGTAAGCTCTCGCTAAGGAATCTCTTATGCGATCGACACTCCTTCGGATGGTATCTTTAAGCCCATACTCTATCATCAATCTCCAAATGGCATCTATAAGCCCATTCCCGACATCACAAGACAAGTATCACTTCATGCGAGTGCAAATTTCTAGGCACTCTAGTGTTCAATCATCTTCAACATTCAGATCACGAAAGGCAGACAAGCCAATCTACATCATCAGGTTTAAGAGGATTGAAAAGGGGAAGCTTTTGTACCCCAAAATTTCCCCTCCCATATTTCTCAATACATTTCAAGTGAGGTCCTCAAATTGCTCAAGGAAGTCCAAGGGTTGACCAGACAAACTCTCTCCTAAGGCAGTCTACCTCAAATTAAGGTTTCAGATTGCATCAAGATACTTGAGTCCAAAGGATCTCAAATTCTCACCATTGTCCTAAAATTTTATCAAGATCATCCATATAAAGTTTCAAGCCCTACAGAGGAAGTTTGCTCAGTCAATTACTCAAAGGCTTGAAAATCGACCGTGCTAGGGCAAAAGTCAACTGTGGCCCACATACAGTCAAACTTCAAGATTTTTGGTCAACATCCTCATTTTGAAGTATTATTCATCATTTAATCAAGTGCTTATCATGATTCCTCAAGGATTGCCCACAATTCATCAAAACCCAAAAGTTGCTAAATTAGGGTTTTGTAGGAAAAGTCAACTCAACTTTGACCAAGCATAACTTTCTCATACTTTATCAAGAATGACCCATCCAAAGCTCATTGTGAAGAGGATGCAATACCCTATAATCCATCTTCATCTCCCAAGTTCAAAATATGCACTCACAAGAATTTATGAATTTGGACATTATAGGTCATTTTGAAAAGTCAACAAAAATACCTTTTTTTGTCAAAGCTTCATCCATGAACATGGAAGACTCAATTGAGATGAGACCAATAGGGTTGCTTAGAGGACATCCTAAGCTTTCAAAAAAGTCCATGAACACATCTCTAGGGTCAAAGTTGAAGGAGTTATGCATTGGTGAAGTTGACCTTTTTTGCAAAATTGCCAAAAGTCAAATGTGTCTCAATTTGAAATTTTTGTCAAATGGGCCCAACTTTTTGTGCTTGTATTGAGTTTCTAACATGGTCCATGACCCATGGCCATTCCCATTTGCCTTTATTTTTTTTTCATTTATTTTGATTTTTATTTCATTTAAATCAAATAAAATCAATAATAAATAATGAAAATATCAAAAATCATTTAAACCTTGAGATTTTGTGCATATTTCAGGTCCATGAATAGCTGGCAATGAGATCAAATCGTGCAAGCTTCAAATGTACACAAAAAGATTGGATTTTGGCTTGATTTGGAAAGATTTACATGAGAATCAAATCATGATTAATGATCATTATTGGAGAAGATTTGATTCAAACTTGTAAACCTAATTCACTCAAGGGTACATATAGAACATGTGCAGACCAAAAGAACAAGGATTGGAGGCGTGAGAAGCTGAGAGAAAACATGAAAAAACTCAACAAAAGTGGCAATCTGATTTCATAGTTCCAGGCTTTTTCAAGCTATTCCAAGCATACCATTCACTTTTTGGGCATTCAAGGAGTCTATCCCAATCATCAACAAGCGATTTCGTGCCCAGACACGCACTGTAAGCACCTCACGATATCCTTACTTTCTTGAAATTCAATATCACAATTTTGGCATTTGTAGCATGAATTCTTTACATATTCTTGTTCATTGAAATATTTGCAAGCTAATGGTAATGTTCAATTGAGTTTTTGTTAGCCATACAGAGATATGCCATGATTAGGGTTTAGGTTTAATTTTTAGGGGTTTTGATTGCAGGGACAATTGGCCATGAAGAGTGGTACCATGATGCTCGTGAGGTTGCCACGAGTTGATTGGTACCACTAGAATTGATTTATCATGCGTGTAGTGGATTTTTGAAAATCACATGGGCTATACCTACAGAGAACGTCTGTAGGTAAAAGTTGTTTTACCTAAGACGACAGACGCTGGAGAAGATAATGGCGTGGTACCCCCTGGCTGGTCCATTCAAACTTCGCGCATTTTCTGGTTCCATTATCTTGTTTTCCATTATATTAATAGTTGTTTATTTCAGATACAAAAGAATCAGCCAGCCCAGTTGGCAAGCGCGCTATGGCCAGATGCTAAAGGGCCTGGGTTCGATCCCCAGGTCCCCTTGTTCTTCAATATTATTTTTCTATGCATATTTCCATGCGTAGGTTTCCAGGACATCCACCATACGTCCTCAATGATCAGCCAACCAGATGTCCAACAAGCCAAATCCAACGCTTGGCATGTGAAGGTCTACAATAGGCCTAGTCAAACGTGCAACATTGGATCATGAGAGTCAATATGGACCCAGGCTTATTGGGCTCAGAAGCTGCTATTGACACTCCCTTTCTACTTTGACACCAGACCCATTTCTTTTTTCTTTTATATTTCTTTTATTTATTTAATTTTGATTAATTATTTTCTCACATAAAAAATTAATTCTTTTTTTTACAAAAACTCATAAAATGAATTTTCATCAAATTAGAATTTAGGTTTTCTTATTATTTTGTCAAAATTAATTTAGTATTAGTTTAATTTAATTTTAGGGTAACTTTAATCTTTTTGCAAATAAATTAAAATCAATTAGAAAATTAGGATTTGTTTGATTTAATTTTTCTTTTCTTTTCTTAAAATAACAAAAATACAAAAATAGGTCAAATTAATTATTCTTCTCAATTTAAATTAATTAGTAATTAGGGTTGTACTTATTTAATTAAAACCTTATTTTCTCAAAATAATCAAAAACAACAATAAATGATTTTTCTTTCAACTAGGTTTAGACAGGGTCAAAACCCTAATTTTCTCTCGTCCTCGATTCATCGCGTGCGTTTATTTATTTTTATAATATTAATGTAACTGCTCATGGGATGTAATAGTTTAATTAGGATTTTTCTTTTATTTATCGTTTTACGGATTTTTGGCTATGTAATTAATCCCCTCCCCGAAGCCTTGTAATAGCGTAGTTTTATTTCTCGCATTTTAATTTCCACAAATATTAACTGTTAGATGTATGATAATAGGATTGCATGACAAGAATGTATGTTAATTTTAAAATGGTTAGCAAACCCTAAATGTGCAAAGATAATAACTGAAATCAAATCACTCGCACATGCGCACTCTTAGGGTATACTCTCACTTCGGTTGCCTTCGGTAAATGATCATTAAGTATAGGGTGTTTTAGTGGTCGCCCTCTTGTCTAAACAAAGATCAAATGTCCCGTTCGGAAATGTTGCCTCGGAAAGGTTTCCTCGGAAGTGTTGTCTCGAATATGATCTTAAGACACTAGGGTTATTACTAAGACATCCTAACATTGCTTTAGTGATTGTACGTCCCTTTCGAATTTACCCTTACAACTCCAACGACGGTGCTACCTACTCATTAATAGTGGGATAACGCTGTCTAAAGGAAACAAGAACATAAACATTATTCTTTAGAGTAGGTAGATGCTAGTAGGCGTTGTACCCCAAAATTTGCCCTCTCATATTATCAAGATTTTCCTCATAAGACTTCTTAGACTCCAGACATAATTAGGGTTTGCTCAGCTTAAGATCTCATCTTGCACTGATGACCTGAAATTAGGGTTTGAGTTTGCATAAGGATTTTTTTACCATCAATGCTTCATGTGACTTTAATACACCATCTTGGACCCCTAAGATTGCTCATACCAAGTTTCAAGCCTTGAATCATATTTTTGCCCAGTCAATTGGACAGTTGACCTAAAAATCAGTTGTATTGGGGAAAAAGTTAACCATGGCCAATTTATAGTCAAAATTCATAATTTTTGATCCACAACAACATTCTAGGCTCCTATGTACCATTTGATCAAGTTTGGACCACAACTCCTCAAGAAATTTGATCAGATCATCAAAAGGGCAAAATGGTCAAAATTAGGGCTTTGATTGAGAAAGGGCAATTTCTGATTTTTAACCTAGCAAATGACCAATTGGGTTCAATCATGATTTCAAGGACTCAATAGAATCATATTGACCTAATCACATAGTTTAAAAAATCTCAAATGCATAGGATTGACAAATGAATTTTCCAATCAACTAAACAAAAATCAACTATACACTGAAAAGTCAAACTTTGACTTTTTTGTCAAAATCAAGTGCCAAGGGTCATATTCATCAAGATATGTCAAAATGTGAAACTTGTTGACCAAGAAACCTAATATTTCAAATTAGGGTTTTAATTTGAAATTTTTCATAACTTAGAATTTTTCTAAGTTATGGAAAATTTCTTATTTTCCCCCAACTTTCCACAACTTTTTCACCTTGATGCAATTGGATTCAAAGAAAACTTCCAACATGAAAGTTGTATTCCTCCATGAAATCTACAACTTTTATTCATAAAGTTTTCCCAAAAGATGCTTGGATCTCATGTTATGATTTTGTGAATAGGGGTCCATAAACTTTTTAACTTAATGAAAATTTGCCCTAGTTTAGGCAGGATTTTGACCTAACTTCATGGACATTTTTCACCTAGTTCCAAGAGGTATCTCAAAATTAATTTCAAATATGGATTGTAGAGTATGTTAAAATATTTCCAAAATATGCAAGAACTCTCCAAGATCATTTATGGTTAGGGAGAATCGAAGAAGGGAAAATGGAAATTTATCACTTTTGTTCAAGGCATTTTCACAATGTTACAAGTTGCAAATCAGGTCCTAGCATGCTTGTACTTGGTATTACAGGTCCTAATCCCTTATACACTCCATAATTGAATGCTAACACATTGGATAATGGCTTTATTTTGATCTTTGAGGCATTGTACAATGAATTAATCCAAAAATGGCATAAAGTTCACAATGCCATTTTCATAAAGCTTGCTTTTTACAACTTTGCTATCCTTGAGCATTGAACCTGTTTCTTTGTCACAAGCAAGGTCCACAGTTATCAGGCAAAGCATACCAACTCCTTTTAGCCCTAGAACTAGCAAGTACAACACCTTGGGCATTGTCACTTAAACTTTTCTTCAAAAGCAAGAAAACTTGCAAAAGTCAATACAACTTGTGTATCTGATAAAGGCAAGCCTTGGCATCATTTGAAACAACTTCAGAACTTTGTAACAAGCCTAAGCACGAATCCATAGCATCCCAAACACTCTCAAACACCAAAATCACATTTTTCTGCCTAAACAGGGCATCATCTGCAGAACCTTTGCCAAATCAATATTGGCTCGTGCGTTTCTCATTTTAAGACTTCAAACACTTTACATACATCCTACCTAAGTTGTCCAAACCTTTGTCTTGCAACTGTAACCCCTGTTTCAAGGATCACCATTTACATTTTGAAGGTTTGCAGGTTGACTTCTACAGGGAGATTCAAGCATCTACAAGGCAAGTTGAGCATTGGAGAAGCTTGAGGGAACTTCAAGGAAGCTCACACGATCTTCAGGCCTCACTCAAAGTTCCCATATTGCCATATCCAAACTCAATTGAACAAGGTATTTTTCAAGTTTCTATCTCTCTATTTAGGCATCCTTAGGTCACGATTTGTGAAGCAAAAATGTAGTCCTTAACTTGCTTAAGCTGTACATATGCATAGTTGTCATTTATATTAACTGAGCTAAGAGTATTTGATTGTTGAAGTTCATGAAAAAATTAGGTCAGGAATTAGGGCCACTGAAATTCTCCCTGGTTTCTTAGAGTTAAGTTTCAAATCTTATATCATTGGAATTGTGATCAAAAATGCTATAAGTTTCATGTTGTAAGTTTTTGCTTTTGTGCAAGTATGTGAGAGTTTGCAGATTTGAAAAACGCGCGCAGAAGGGGACGCTGGAGGACAGAGACGAAGCTGTCCTGGGCCTGGCACGCTTGGGCTTTGCTGTTTCTACTTGTTACACCCCCTGATCCACTATCCACACCCCCTTTCATATTTTGTTTTATTTTTCATATTTTCTTTGCATTTTTTATATTTATTGCTTTAATATTTTTTTTTCTAAACATAAAAAAATCCAAAAATATGTTTCTTAATTTTTTGCATTTTTATTTTATTTTTATCTTATTTTTTGCACAAAATGTTGATTAGTTTAAGTAAAATAGAAATTATTTTCTTAAAATAAATTGTAAATACCTTAAAATATTATACATTTTTATTTTTACTATTTGACACATAAAATATTATTTTCTCACATATTTTAATTTTAAATATTTATACATAATATGATTATTATTTTTCTTGTACATAAATGAATAAAAAGAATATTAGAAAACAATATTTTCTTTTAAAACAAAATTAGGGTTTCCCCTTTCAAAAATAATATTATTATTTTTTCTTATTTTTAGGACTTAGATAATTTTATTTTCTCATACATAAAACAATCACAAAACATTTTTGCATATTTACATTTTTATTGCATATTTAAATAATTGTTTATTTATTTATTGTACAATAAATTCAATTGGGTTGTAATAGTGAATTAGGGTTTTATTTTGTGCAAATATCCCCATTCAAAACTTGTATCCCCCTTCCCATAATATTGTTGTAATAGTTTAGATTTACTTTACGCAATTTATCGCATTATATACATGTTTAGTAAATTAGGGTTTGTATGATAAGACAAAAATCAAACAAGTAACATGACCTAACACAAGACAAAAATGCATGAAAAATGACAACACATTGCACACAAACACCTCTAGGGTTTCATCCACTTGGTTGCCTTAAAACATGGCCATGGTATGCATGCTAGGTATCTTGGCAAAACAAAACAAAACAAAAGATCATAGTCCCTCGATGACGCTATCACAAGTTGCCTAAAAAACAAATGATCTTAGTCCCTCAAACTTGCTAAAGATACTTGGAAATATTGTTATCATGGTCATACGATGACCCACGCCCGTCCCGTTTAATATCCAAATATAGGGTTATCTACCAAAACAATGATAGGTTAACAATGTCAAAGAAATAAAAATGTATAGGAAAGACTTTTGAGTAGGTAGATATGCTTCTAGTTACTTGATCATTTCAAAAACAATCCTTGCTATTTTCAAACAAACACACACACATTTCAAAAACATTTTCCAAACAACTTTCAAAACATTGAAACATTTTTCAAAAGACAAACATCTTTGTATACATTCTAACGAATGAGAATCATTACAAAGATTGCCTAAACAAAGGCCTCTTTTCAAAATACTTTCAAAACCACACAAAGAACCATTTCAAACAATTGTCAAAGCAAAGCAAGTGATCTAAAACAAGTAACTAAGAGCCCATGGAAAACCATGGATGAAAAGGGTGCTAGCACCTTCCCTTTTCATAATCTACCCCCCGAACCCAAAAACAATCTCAAAGGTCTTTCCTGTGCTTTTTTACCTTTCCTTTTGGATAAAATAAAAGTCGGTGGTGACTCTTGCTAAACCGCAACATTTGCAAACACAAACGCAAAACCTCGAGTCAGTTCTCCCACCGCATCACAGAACTGGCGAATCTGCTGGGAAAAAAATAAAAAGTGGGGTTACCTTAGGGTTTTAGATCACCTTTACATGCTTATCTTGTTTGACTTGTATGCTTTACACTTTGGTTCTATTATTTGGGTTTGAATCCTCCACCCGGATTTGGGAAACATTCATAGGTAAATAACAATACATTGTGGAAACTGTGTGGGGTATACCGACATGGTCTAAGCAATAGCTATATTAGTGCGACATATTTGTGGGTACCGGTAGCCTTTGAGTCAATCAAAGAGAATACAGGGCCGCTGAGTGATGTCATGAAGCACTAATGGACTTTTAGAACCTTTACTTGACCAACTTGGCCTTTTAGGATGTAGTGAGATGGCCGGCTTTGATGCAGTTCGAAGTTGGTAGATACTCGATACTACACTCATTGAGGGTTGGTTCCTTGGAATATTTCAGTCGCCAGTAAAGAGGCTGGATTGAAACAATGAACAAGGAAACAATCCAGTGATATTGAGCTCCTTAGAACCCGGTTACTATTTCCAAGACAGGTTGAGCCAACTAAACTTCAAAAGGGTACTTACCTATGAAACCCCATGCAAGCCTAAACTAGGAACTTGTGTGATTTGCTTGTACATATATACTTGTGCATAACATCATGGACATCATGAAGCATCATATGCATCCACTAACCATTTCAAGGATTTTAGATTTTCATCTTTGTTCCTGTTTTGTAGGTTATGGATTCACTTCGCAGGAAAACTATCCAAGTCAACCTTGTAAGAATTCCTCCACAACTCAAGGAGCTAGCTTCAAGGATTCCTGAGAATTCTCCATTCATCGAGAGGCATGGTCGTCTACTCAACCTAGTCATTGCCAACACTAAGGAGGATATGCTGAAAGTTCTCTTCCAGTTCTTTGACCCTTTGCATCATTGCTTCACATTTCCTGACTACCAACTTGTGCCTACTTTGGAGGAATTTTCTCAACTCGTGAGGATTCCTATTCTCAATCAACTACCTTTCAACGGTACGGAAAGAGATCCAAAGCCAGAAGAGATTGCTCAAGCCTTACACTTGCACTCATCTGATGTCACAACACATTGGGAAACTAGAAGTGGTGTCAAAGGCTTCTTGTCAAAGTTTCTGTTTGAGAAGGCCCAAAGCTGTTGGAATTCTCTAGACTTGCAAGCTTTTGAGGAGATTGTAGCTCTTCTCATCTATGGGATGATCTTGTTCCCTAACCCTGGTCAACTCATAGATGTGAGCGTTGTCAAAATCTTCATAACTCACAACCCGGTGCCTACATTGCTTGGGGATATCCTCCACTCTTTTCACACTCGTACAATGAGGAAAATAGGTGTTCTTATGTGTTGCACTCCTCTACTGGAAATATGGTTTATTTCTCATCTTCCCCAACCAGTCTTGAAGAATGAGCAAGGTTTGAGGTGGTCACAATGATTGATGACTCTTACACATTCAGATATCCATCGGTGTTCTCGATCAAAAGAGAATGTTATTGTGATCGGTGGATCTGGAACTGACTGTTTAACGCTGGTTCGCGAAATGTCGCGGAAGCAAGAGTCGCCACCGTCTTTTATTTTCTCCAAATAGAAAGGACAAAAGCACAAAAAAATTCCTTAAAGAGATTGCTCTCGGTTCGAGAGGTAGGTTATAGAAAGGGAAGGTGTTAGCACCCTTTCTATCCATGGTTATCCATGGGCTCTTAGATACTTGCTCATTGTGTTTTCAAAAATGGTTTGTTTGCTTTTCAACTGTGGGTTTTAAAAAAGTTTCTTTGAAAATTTCAGTTCGACTCTTGTATCGGTCCTCAAGAGTGTTTGAAAAATTGCTTTCGAAAGCTTTTTGAAAATGTGTTGGTGTGAAAAGTATTTTGTTTTGTTTTGAAATTTAGAGCAGTATCTAGAGTCGTCTACCTACCCTAAGGAATTCGTCTGTGTAAATGTCCTTTAAAGTAGTGCCATCCCACCATTGAGAGGTAGGTAGCACCACCGTTGGAGGTGTTCGGGTCAATTCGAGTTTAGGGACATGGTGATCACCAGAGCAATGGGAAGACACCTTAGAAGCTACCCTCATGCCAGGTTCCCGGATCATGAGGACTTACTAAGACATCCTCTACTCGACGATCACCTTTCGAGGCAAGGCAACAGTGAGGCGTACCCTAGGGGTGGTGTGTGCGATTCGTGTGTCGTTTTCATTTGCATTTATCTTATCATGTTATTGGTGTTCTACGCTTGTTTTTATTTTGTTTATACATTCTTTCATGCTTTTATTTAACAGTTAAAAGTTGCGAGGGAAGTAAATTCTAAGCTATTACAAATGGCGCGGGTCCACATCGCCAAAATTAACCAGGACCCGATTTGACGGAAAATAAAGAAATTAAAAGTACGAGAAGTAATTAAGATGTTACAAAGCTTTGAGAGAGATACATGAATATTTAAACGGAATAAAATAATATGCGAATTAATAAGAATTAAAACGAAACGAGGGCGTTGGACCCTTTTGCAAAAATTGAATTAACGATGAATTAATTAATTAAAAGAAAGCAAGAAACTTGTTTTTTTGGTGTTTTTTAGTATTTTATGATTTAATATAAAAAAGAAAGAATTAATTAAAATTAAAATAAGATGCAAACCCTAATCCTAATTATTTTTAATTTATTAAGAAAATATTGAAGTTTTTAACCTAAATTAAACCTAATTTTTATATACAAATTTAATTATAAAAATAAATAAATAATATTAAATTTTTATGAAAGAAAATAAATAAAAAGGATGAAAAATTGAATAAACCCTAGTTCTACATTTTTTAGATTTTTATTATGAAAAGAATTAAAATTGCAACCTAATTTAAAACTAAATAATGATATACAATTTATTTATGGAAAATATGGAAAATAAAAATATTTATTATTTTTAATTCTTTTCTGATTTTTTTATGGTATTTTATATTTATGAAAATAATTAATTTAATTAATAAAGCAATAATTTAAAAGAAAGTATAAATAAAAAATAAAAGAGAAAGAAAATAAATTGGCAAACCTAGGGGGTGCAGACCCCAAATTAGGAGGTATGGCCTTTAGCAATCTGGCCCATTTAGCAAGGCCTGGTGGACTTTTTGAGTAACATGTGGCGCGTTGACTGGGACTCACCGTGCACTTCAATCCTTGGCCTTGGATCTGATGAAGCTGGACGCGTGTACGCTTGGTTGTGAGAGTGCATCATGATCCTCAACGTAAGCGCTGCATGTGAACGTTAATGGAAAAATAATATTTGAAAGCATGAAGACCTGGGGCTCGAACCCAGGTCATGGACATTGCTAGCGCGTGTACCTACCACTGAGCCATCCCAAACACGTTTAATATATAATAGCAAATAAACATTATAAAAGAAATAATGGTCAGGGGCCACCAACGCGCGCGAATTTTTGAATCAACCTTTCACCGTTTGCCACGATATCGTCTTCTCCACATCCCTGAAACGCAAATACATTAAGCCACGGTTTTTCACGTGTTCTCCTAGGCCAGTTTTGAGAAAATAACGATTAGGCCTAGGACACTCATAAATTAGGCGCGATAGTTCCATTATCTTCGTCCACATGCGCTGAGTTGAATGGTGGTGGTCAGGGGTTCCAATTTTTCCTTGTTACAAAACCCCTAATCTGAAGCTCTGCAAACCCTAAAAATCAATCATGGCATAATCGCGTGTAGCACATAAAAATGCAATTAAATATATTGGTTAGCTTCAGAATTTCATAAGGAACATGAGTCAATGAATAAAATGTTATGAAAATGCATAGATTTGAAAACACGATTATGAGTTTTTCATGAAATATTTGGAGTTCTGTATACCGATTCCTTGAGTTTTGATGAAGGTTTTTGATTGGAATATGTTCAGGGATGTTTGAGCAAGCTATTGAAACAAGAATTCTGCCTTGAATCGCCCTCCAATGTGATTTTCAGAATTGAGTTTTAGACAAAATTTTCCAAGTTTGATAATGGCTTTTGGGCGCAGCTCAGTGTGTCTGATGATTAGGGTTGTCTTTAGGCTTTTGTATTGAACAGATTAGGTCAAAGAAACAACTCCAAATCTCTTGCATTCATGATTTTGGAAATTTGATTTTCTAAAATTTTTTTCAATCTTTTTCTATGTGCTTTTTGTTCTCAATCATGCCAATCAATCCAAATCTTTCCATATTGGTACATGCACGAAATCTTGAGAGTAAAACATGCACAAAAAGATTTAAAACTTTAGGTTAGCATTTTTCATACATTTATTTTGATTTAAATGAATTATTATAAATAAAAATTCAAATAAATAAATAAAAAATGAATAAAGACTTCCCTTTGGGCCAAGTAGTCGTGCATATGTCATGGATGATGAATTATGGAAGAAAAATGGGCCCATTAGCAATTTTAGGTCATTTGAAGTAATGTTGACTTTTCAAAATATCCAAAAATTTCCCAACTTCCACAAGGCATAACTTGCTCAATTTTTAAGCTTTTCTCATGTTCTTGGACATTTTGGAAAGGTCTTTGAGTCCTCTAACCAATGCCTTTGGTCCCAGGTCATTTTGATTTACCAATATCAAGTTATGGCCTTTGACTTAAAGTCCCTTTTTGTTGACTTTTGAAAATGACCTATAATGTTGAAATTGATAACTTTTTGTGAGAGCATTTCTTGGACTTGAAGTATGAAGATGAGTTGTAGGAAATGTCTTTCTCTTCAAAATGAGCTTTGGATGGAATTTTTCTGATAATCCATGTGAAAGTTATGCCCTGGTCAATTTACAGTTGACTTTTCCAACTATCCAAATAAGGAAACTTTTGCATTTTGATGATTTTTGAGCCAAGCTTTGAGAATCATGATTAAGCATTGATAAAATGATGTTTGTGGCTTCAAAATGATATGTTGACCAAAAATTTGAACTTTTGACTGTCAAATGACCATTTTGCCCCTACAGTTGACTGTAGTGCAATTAGGGTTTTTGACTGTGCAATTTTGAGCTGAATGTCTTGAAACTTGATATGAGGATACTTGACCATATTTGTAGGCATGTGGGACTTGATTGGACCCTTGGAAACTTCATTTTCCTGATCAGAACCAAAACCCTAATTTTGACTGTATAGGAGGCTCTTGCACTGTGCAACCCTTGGGGAATTTTGCAGCTTGACTTGGCAGTTTCTTGAAGAATATGGGAGGGCAAATTTTGGGGTACAACAGTTGCCCCTGTTCAATCTTCTTAGACCTGAGGATGCAGATTGGCTGATGTGCCTTTCGTAATCCGAGGGTGGAAGATGATTGAACACTAGAGTGCCCAGAAATTTGCGCTCACATAGTAGCAGTGATGGTGGAAATGGGCTTACAGATGCCATTTAGAGGTTGAGGAATAGGATGATGGGCTTATAGATGCCATCTGGATGTTGATCGCGTAAGAGATTCCTTAGCGAGAACCTGCATACCTGCAAAAAGAAAAAAAGAGTACCTGACACGTTGCAGGAGCTGGTTTTCAGATGCTTGGTATAGATATGTCCTGACTGGTTACGGGAGCTGGGTCTGGAGCTTCACAAGATGATGAATGAACCAGGGATGGTTGCTACCTTAGCATGAATGGTAAGAGAACCCTGGGTGACTTTAACTTCAACAACGCTCGT
The DNA here is from genome assembly GCA_948472305.1 of Vicia faba. NCBI lineage: Eukaryota > Viridiplantae > Streptophyta > Magnoliopsida > Fabales > Fabaceae > Vicia > Vicia faba. The sequence goes on along the minus strand of OX451738.1, from coordinate 1,213,365,850 downwards.
TGAGAAAATCTTGGTGGGAATTACCATCTTCGCAGTATCGGGAAGAGAACCAATAAGCAATTATAATCTGAAAGGGAATTACATCTCACGCACCATCGGGGAGAGGACCAAAGGAAACTATAACCTGAAAAGGAATTATCACCTCACTCACCGTCGGAGAGGGAACCATAGGAAAAGGAATTATCACTTCACTCACCGTCGGAGAGGGAACCATCTGAAAAGGAATTATCACCTCACTCACCGTCGGAGAGGGAACCATGGGAAAAGGAATTATCACCTCACTCACCGTCGGAGAGGGAACCATCTGAAAAGGGATTATCACCTCACTCACCGTCGGAGAGGGAACCATCTGAAAAGGAATTATCGCCTCACTCACCGTCGGAGAGGGAACCATAGGAAATTAACCTGAAAAGGAATTATCACCTCACTCACCGTTGGAGAGGGAACCATAGGAAAAGGAATTATCACCTCACTCACCGTCGGAGAGGGAACCATAGGAAATGGAATTATCACCTCACTCACCGTCGGAGAGGGAACCATCTGAAAAGGAATTATCGCCTCACTCACCGTCGGAGAGGGAACCATCTGAAAAGGAATTATCGCCTCACTCACCGTCGGAGAGGGAACCATAGGAAATTAACCTAAAAAGGAATTATCACCTCACTCACCGTTGGAGAGGGAACCATAGGAAAAGGAATTATCACCTCACTCACCGTCGGAGAGGGAACCATAGGAAATGGAATTATCACCTCACTCACCGTTGGAGAGGGAACCATCTGAAAAGGAATTATCGCCTCACTCACCGTCGGAGAGGGAACCATCGGAAAAGGAATTATCACCTCACTCACCGTCGGAGAGGGAACCATCGGAAAAGGAATTATCACCTCACTCACCGTCGGAGAGGGAACCATCGGAAAAGGAATTATCACCTCACTCACCGTCGGAGAGGGAACCATAGGAATTTATAATCTGATAACTTCTACTGAGTCTTTATCAGAAAAATCTGTTAGGAGTCGATTTAGCTGGACTAGAGAAGGCCTGGGACTGGATAAGAAATCTTTGGAGTCGATTAACTGAACCGGTCTAGGTTTTGAAATATGATTGAGAATTTCAACTGCATCTTTCCTGAAAGGTAAAGGTCAGTCATACGCAATGCATGATATGGATCAAGCAATGATGTTCTCAACATAAATGAGATTTGTATGATATGATGCGTTATGCATGCTATAATGATGTATGTGATGTTTTATGAATGTATTTTTCGTCTAGGAAAGTAAATCCTTGACGGGTGCCGGGAAGTCATATCCTGGGCTGATGTGGAAGAATAGATCTTGCTTCCGCTGGGGATGATAACTGCAAGAATACTGGTAAGAGAAGATGACTCCGTTGCGGAATAAAACTTGGCAACTGGAAGATTCTGCGGGGAGAAAAGATACTCTAGCGACCATGCTGGGAAGCAATACTCTGTGGGAAGAGGGATGCCTTGCTGAGTGTTGATAATAATTGGCTGGGGATACCCTTGTTGTGTTGGAAGTGTTGATGGACTTCGCTGGGGTAAAGAGGCTGTATTGACGACGACCTTTCCGTGGCTTTTGGTTGAGGATAACCCAGTTATATCCTGTTGAGGAAATAACTCTTTAAATAAAGCCGGACGACGCGTTCGTGCTCTGCGAGGGATAAGCTTCCAGAATCTACTGAGGATAAGCTTGCTGCTTGGGGAGATGGACTCCAATTTCTGGGGAATTAGATTGGACTCTCCTGGGGAGATTTTGGACTGTAATTTTGTAAGTTGAAAGAGGGCACATATGTAGGGTTGCCTGCTGATGAGCTCGTGTAAAACCGCATCTGAAATGGAGAAGGAACCTGGGTAGGGTTACTTTGATGATGAGTTCGTGTAAAACTTCGTTTTGGGAAAGGGAGAACCTGTGTAGGGTTTCTGGGTAACGAGTCCATGTAAAACTGCATCTTGAAGAGAGGGAACCGGTGTAGGGTTGCTTGATGACGAGTCTATGTAAAACTACGTCTGGAGGAGGATAACCTGTGTAGGGTTTCTTCGGGGTAAGTTCATGTAAAACTTCTTGATGAAACGGGGTGAGGTTATCTTGGGCTAAATCCATGTAAGACTTCTGGGGGAACCGGGGTTAGGTCACTGCAGGACAAGTTCGTGTAAAACTTCTTGACGAACCGAGGTAAGGTCATCTTGAGATAGGTCCATGTAAGACTTCTGGAGGAACCGGGGTTAGGTTACTGCAGGATAAGTTCGTGTTAAAACTTTTTGATGAACCGGGGTTAGGTCATCTTGAGATAGGTCCATGTAAGACTTCTGGAGGAACCGGGGTTAGGTTACCTTGGGATAAATCCATGTAAGATTTCTAGGGGGAACCGGGGTTAGGTTACCTTGGGATGAATCCATGTAAGATTTCTAGGAGGAACCGGGGTTAGGTTACCTTGGGATAAATCCATGTAAGATTTCTAGGAGGAACCGGGGTTATGTTACCTTGGGATAAATCCATGTAAGATTTCTGGGAGGAACCGGGGTAAGGTTGCTTCGGGATAAGTTCGTGTAAAACTTCTGGATGAACCGGGGTAAGGTTACTTGTGGGATAAGTTCGTGTACAACTTCTTCTGAAAATTGAGAAGGAACCGGTGTAGGGTTACATGATTTTGATTAAGTGGATGATTGTCCTGTTTGGTTTTGGATGTTAACCCACGATCTGGAATTTGTAAAGGTAGATGGTAATCGTCCTTATGTTGATCTTTCCTTTGTACTTTGGTTGACAGAGCAATTGGATCGCCTGGATAACTCATTATTGCCCCTGTTTCGGAGGTGAGGGAAGAGGATACCTGTGTGGGGGATTGACAAATCTTCGGGTAGACAAGTGATGAGATACCGGAACATAGTCGTACGCTTCGATCCCTAACTTTTGCCTGGACCGCCCTTTCGGGTTTTCAGTCCACCGGGATACCCTTTTTTTCCCAAGCCGCCTTTTCAGGTTTTCGACTTGCCGGGTGTACAGATTTTTTTTATTTCATCCCTTATTTTTGCCCGAACCCTTTTGGTTCGTCGGGAAGCCCTTATTTTTGCCTAGGCGTCTCAACCTAGTGGGTCTTTGATTATGCGCAGTATTTTTCGACTATGTCCGTGCTTTCAGAATGTATGGAGTTGCCCCTGTTGGAAGTATTTTGTCATGCCCCAGATAATGGGCAATGCTCCTATTGTGCCCCTTGATTGGAGGTACTTCTGTTCACAAGGTGTTCATCGTGCGAATTTCCCTGCTGTTCAAACAAATAGTCATATGCAAACAAGGTTATTTTAAGAATGCAAAAGTCTATCTCTGTCCTGAATTTTGAAAATGCCTTTTTTGTAATACAGTGCGGTGTCAACTCAAGATTTTACAGCAAACCTTCAGGAGTCAGGATACCTTCGTAACAGTATGCTTTCGAACTAACCCGTGCTTCAGCTAGGACTTTTAAGGGTTATATCGTGGCCTGGTTCACGGTTTAAGAAACAAAGGATAAAGGCTCAAATTATTTGTACCCGCCCGCTCTTCGTGATGTTCTCCAAACCTAAACTCAGTTGATCATACGTTAGACCTTGTTTGAGTCTTTGCTCTGATTTTCCAGTGATGGTTCGGACATTGATGATTTATTCTGACTAGGCAGTCATTTTTATTTTTGTTGAGGGTTTGTGAGACTTCTTTCTTTTGATTTTTTTGTTATCCCTTTCCTTTTTGCCTGAACTGTTTCCTTTTTGGAATTACAGTCAGCGGGATGCCCCGATTTCATAAGTCCCTTTTATAGGTTTTGACTTCTTGGGCTTTTCATTTATGATTCTTTTTTTTGATAACGAATTCCTGTCTTTATGATTGTTCTGAATCATCACTGTCTTTTGTTTTGTAAGGACTTCTTTGGTGCCATTCGTTATGCACTTAGATCAACTGAAAGAACTACCCTGCCCCAGGTTATGATTAAGGGTTTTAAATTTTGAAAAGAAAAACTCCTACTTCTTTGGCTCAGAGGGGTTGACGAGGGATTATCTTCCTTATAACTCCAGTGTTTAGGGATTGAAACAATGCCTGTGCCTCATCAGCGGGGTCTGTTCAAAAGCATACTGTAATGATCGCGGTATCATTTTCGTCATCCTCCCTCAAGAGGTTTAGAATTTTCAGTCAAGAGTTAATCGTCGCAAAATATGAAAGCAGTTTTAAGTACAGTAAACATAATTAATTCAAGACAGACATGTGTAATGCATTCATGAAATAAAAGAGTTTAACATGACAATTGTTTATCAAGAAAGGAAAAATACAACTTGAATTCAAATGAACAAAAATCTCTCAATCCTAGCCATGTTTTGGCAAGGGAGCAGTGATCACGTTGGGGGTCTCGGCAGGTTCGAACTCAATCTCTTTAGCATCGATCATATTCTGAATCTTGTATTTCAGCGCCCAACAATCCTCGGTATCGTGCCCCGGGCTATCAGAATGATAAGCACACCTTGCTTCTGGATTGTAGCTTGGAGAGGAAGTCTTAGGATTTGCAGGAGGGTTAATCACCGCAATCAGGTTCATCTTCAACATGTGCTGCAATGCTTGTGACCATGGCATGTTAATGTTGGTGAATTGTCTTTTAGGCTCGTCCGGCCTTCGCTAATTTCCCTTTTGTGGTTGGCGGCGTGGTGCAGAACCGGAGATCATGACTGCCCCTGCATGTTGGTCACGACGACTCTTTTAGCTGTATGCAGCATTAGATTCTTTCTTTCCCGTGTAAGGCTTTTTGTGAGTGTCAGAAGGTGTGGCCTCTTGGATTTTCCCATTCTTGATACCAGCTTCAATTCTTTCGCCAGTCAGGATGAGGTCGGTAAATCCTGCAGATGAATTACCAATGAGGTGATTGAAGAATGGCCCGGATAGGGTCCCCAAGAACATATCGATGAGTTCCCGGTCAGTTAATGGAGGCTGCACCCTTCCAGCAAGGTCTCTCCATCTCTGCGCGTATTCCTTGAAACCTTCACTTGACCCCAGCGACATACCCTGGAGTTGGGTACGTGTGGGAGCAAGGTCGGCATTGTACTGGTACTGCTTGTAGAATGCAGTGGCTAAGTCTTCCCAGGTACGGATGTTGACTCCATTCAATTGATAGAACCACTCGAGCTGAGTCCCTGAAAGACTCTCTTGGAAGAAATGGATCCATAAGTTTTTGTCAGCTGTATAGGGCTGGATCCTCCTTGTGTAAGCCCTGAGATGCAATTTAGGACAGGATGCCCCGTCGTATTTAGCAAAGGCAGGTGCCTTAAACTTGTGCGGGATCACTACCCCAGAAGACAGACCTAGATCCTCGAAGTCCAGGCCGGGCACTTTTTGTATCTCCATAGCACTGAGCCGGTTTTCCAACTGTTTGTACCTATCCTCAGCCGGAGGGTACTGTTCGTCGTTGAAATCTGTCTCATTGTCGGAGACCACTAGACTGGGAACCCTTTCCTCTTGATGACTGCCTTTCCCCACAGATGGAGTTGTCCTCTCAGCTTGATCCTGCAGGGTGTTCCCAGATCTGCGTCTAGGGCTGAACAAAACAGTCCTCTTCTTCTTCTTTTCCTTCTTCAAGAGCAGAGCCTTCAGATCTTGCCGCCCCTGGGTCAAATTCATGATCAGCCCTTGGAACTGGGCGTTCTGAGCTTGGAGGGCCTTGATAGTGTGCTCGGTAGAGGATTCAGGATTCATGACGAGACTGCGAAATAAACAGCGAAGAAGGGTAAGCAACCTGCAGAGAATGGGTACCTGTTATGCAATGATATGTATGATATGCATGCAATGATTTCAAGGACCTCGCGGGGTAAACAGAGAGACTTGTTAGAGTTGAAAACTGGTAACTTGATTGAAGGTACTTCATGTTTGTTGAGAGTCCTTCTTCAAGGGTCAAAGGCTCACCATATCCAGTGGGTCATAGCCCCTGACAACCTTGTCTAGAGGAAAATAAATCCCCTTTTCCCTTTGCTGGACAGTTGGTTCATCATGACCTGCATCACAAGCCCTTGAGATCCTTGAAATGGGTTAGGATGTATGCAATGGTATGATGTTATGGCATGCGTGGGGTAGTGTATGTAACCCTGTTACGAGTCCCGATTAAGGACTGCAAACCAAAACCTGCAAGAAACTTAGGATACCCTGTTATGAGTCCTAATTAAGGACTACCAACAAAACCTGCAAGAAGCTCAAGTGTCAGACAAAAAAGCATGCAAGTAGTCAAGTACGAAGGCACACAAGTCACACAAGAGAAACCCTTAGGGTTTAGGCCAGCATGGGGTCTGGGTAGTACCCTCTTGAAGTTGGTGGGCTCAACCTGTCCTAATCAAAGTAACCGGGTTCTAAGGTTCCCAATATCACGGGATTGCTTTCATTGTTCATCGTTTCGATTTAGCCACTGAACTGGCGACCGAAATATTCCAGGAAAGCAACCCTCAATTGGGTGTAATATCGAGTATCAACCAACCTCGGACTGCACCAAAGTCAGTTATCTCACTACCCTAAAGAGGCCAAGATAGTTCAATTAAGGTTCCTAAGGTCTGTTGATGCTTCACGACACCACGCGGAGGCCCCGTACTCTCCTTGACTGAACTCAAGGGTTACCGGTACACACCAAAGTGCCACATCAACGTAGCAGACTGTTTCAACCATGTCGGTATACCCCGCACAGTTCCCTCACAGCCTTGTTGCTACTTTCTAAGAAGGTATCCCCCAGATCCGGGTTAGGATCTATAGAACTCCCAAGACAGTCCCACAATAATAAAGCAAGCAAATCAATACAATTGAAAACACAGTGATCTTAGTCCTAAGGTACACCTCACTTTAAAGTGTCCCCAACAGAGTCGCCAGTTCTGTGATCGGTGGATCTGGAACTGACTGTTTAACGCTGGTTCGCGAAATGTCGCGGAAGCAAGAGTCGCCACCGTCTTTTATTTTCTCCAAATAGAAAGGACAAAAGCACAGAAAAATTCCTTAAAGAGATTGCTCTCGGTTCGGGAGGTAGGTTATAGAAAGGGAAGGTGTTAGCACCCTTTCTATCCATGGTTATCCATGGGCTCTTAGATACTTGCTCATTGTGTTTTCAAAAATGGTTTGTTTGCTTTTCAACTGTGGGTTTTAAAAAAGTTTCTTTGAAAATTTCAGTTTGACTCTTGTATCGGTCCTCAAGAGTGTTTGAAAAATTGCTTTCGAAAGCTTTTTGAAAATGTGTTGGTGTGAAAAGTATTTTGTTTTGTTTTGAAATTTAGAGCAAGTATCTAGAGTCGTCTACCTACCCTAAGGAATTCGTCTGTGTAAATGTCCTTTAAAGTAGTGCCATCCCACCATTGAGAGGTAGGTAGCACCACCGTTGGAGGTGTTCGGGTCAATTCGAGTTTAGGGACATGGTGATCACCAGAGCAATGGGAAGACACCTTAGAAGCTACCCTCATGCCAGGTTCCCGGATCATGAGGACTTACTAAGACATCCTCTACTCGACGATCACCTTTCGAGGCAAGGCAACAGTGAGGCGTACCCTAGGGGTGGTGTGTGCGATTCGTGTGTCGTTTTCATTTGCATTTATCTTGTCATGTTATTGGTGTTCTACGCTTGTTTTTATTTTGTTTATACATTCTTTCATGATTTTATTTAACAGTTAAAAGTTGCGAGGGAAGTAAATTCTAAGCTATTACAAATGGTGAGGGTCCACATCGCCAAAATTAACCAGGACCCGATTTGACGGAAAATAAAGAAATTAAAAGTACGAGAAGTAATTAAGATGTTACAAAGCTTTGAGAGAGATACATGAATATTTAAACGGAATAAAATAATATGCGAATTAATAAGAATTAAAACGAAACGAGGGCGTTGGACCCTTTTGCAAAAATTGAATTAACGATGAATTAATTAATTAAAAGAAAGCAAGAAACTTGTTTTTTTGGTGTTTTTTAGTATTTTATGATTTAATATAAAAAAGAAAGAATTAATTAAAATTAAAATAAGATGCAAACCCTAATCCTAATTATTTTTAATTTATTAAGAAAATATTGAAGTGTTTAACCTAAATTAAACCTAATTTTTATATACAAATTTAATTATAAAAATAAATAAATAATATTAAATTTTTATGAAAGAAAATAAATAAAAAGGATGAAAAATTGAATAAACCCTAGTTCTACATTTTTTAGATTTTTATTATGAAAAGAATTAAAATTGCAACCTAATTTAAAACTAAATAATGATATACAATTTATTTATGGAAAATATGGAAAATAAAAATATTTATTATTTTTAATTCTTTTCTGATTTTTTTATGGTATTTTATATTTATGAAAATAATTAATTTAATTAATAAAGCAATAATTTAAAAGAAAGTATAAATAAAAAATAAAAGAGAAAGAAAATAAATTGGCAAACCTAGGGGGTTCAGACCCCAAATTAGGAGGTATGGCCTTTAGCAATCTGGCCCATTTAGCAAGGCCTGGTGGACTTTTTGAGTAACATGTGGCGCGTTGACTGGGACTCACCGTGCACTTCAATCCTTGGCCTTGAATCTGATGAAGCTGGACGCGTGTACGCTTGGTTGTGAGAGTGCATCATGATCCTCAACGTAAGCGCTGCATGTGAACGTTAATGGAAAAATAATATTTGAAAGCATGAAGACCTGGGGCTCGAACCCAGGTCATGGACATTGCCAGCGCGTGTACCTACCACTGAGCCATCCCAAACACGTTTAATATATAATAGCAAATAAACATTATAAAAGAAATAATGGTCAGGGTCCACCAACGCGCGCGGATTTTTGAATCAACCTATCACCGTTTGCCACGATATCGTCTTCTCCACATCCCTGAAACGCAAATACATTAAGCCACGGTTTTTCACGTGTTCTCCTAGGCCAGTTTTGAGAAAATAACGATTAGGCCTAGGACACTCATAAATTAGGCGCGATAGTTCCATTATCTTCGTCCACATGCGCTGAGTTGAATGGTGGTGGTCAGGGGTTCCAATTTTTCCTTGTTACAAAACCCCTAATCTGAAGCTCTGCAAACCCTAAAAATCAATCATGGCATAATCGCGTGTAGCACATAAAAATGCAATTAAATATATTGGTTAGCTTCAGAATTTCATAAGGAACATGAGTCAATGAATAAAATGTTATGAAAATGCATAGATTTGAAAACACGATTATGAGTTTTTCATGAAATATTTGGAGTTATGTATACCGATTCCTTGAGTTTTGATGAAGGTTTTTGATTGGAATATGTTCAGGGATGTTTGAGCAAGCTATTGAAACAAGAATTCTGCCTTGAATCGCCCTCCAATGTGATTTTCAGAATTGAGTTTTAGACAAAATTTTCCAAGTTTGATAATGGCTTTTGGGCGCAGCTCAGTGTGTCTGATGATTAGGGTTGTCTTTAGGCTTTTGTATTGAACAGATTAGGTCAAAGAAACCACTCCAAATCTCTTGCATTCATGATTTTGGAAAATTGATTTTCTAAGATTTTTTTCAATCTTTTTCCATGTGCTTTTTGTTCTCAATCATGCCAATCAATCCAAATCTTTCCATATTGGTACATGCACGAAATCTTGAGAGTAAAACATGCACAAAAAGATTTAAAACTTTAGGTTAGCATTTTTCATACATTTATTTTGATTTAAATGAATTATTATAAATAAAAATTCAAATAAATAAATAAAAAATGAATAAAGACTTCCCTTTGGGCCAAGTAGTCGTGCATATGTCATGGATGATGAATTATGGAAGAAAAATGGGCCCATTAGCAATTTTAGGTCATTTGAAGTAATGTTGACTTTTCAAAATATCCAAAATTTTCCAACTTCCACAAGGCATAACTTGCTCAATTATTAAGATTTTCTCATGTTCTTGGACATTTTGGAAAGGTCTTTGAGTTCTCTAACCAATGCCTTTGGTCCCATGTCATTTTTATTTACCAATCTCAAGTTATGGCCTTTGACTTAAAGTCCCTTTTTGTTGACTTTTGAAAATGACCTATAATGTTGAAATTGATAACTTTTTGTGAGAGCATTTCTTGGACTTGAAGTATGAAGATGAGTTGTAGGAAATGTCTTTCTCTTCAAAATGAGCTTTGGATGGAATTTTTCTGATAATCCATGTGAAAGTTATGCCCTGGTCAATTTACAGTTGACTTTTCCAACTGTCCAAATAAGGAAACTTTTGCATTTTGATGATTTTTGAGCCAAGCTTTGAGAATCATGATCAAGCATTGATCAAATGATGTTTGTGGCTTCAAAATGATATGTTGACCAAAAATTTGAACTTTTGACTGTCAAATGACCATTTTGCCCCTACAGTTGACTGTAGTGCAATTAGGGTTTTTGACTGTGCAATTTTGAGCTGAATGTCTTGAAACTTGATATGAGGATACTTGACCATATTTGTAGGCATGTGGGACTTGATTGGACCCTTGGAAACTTCATTTTCCTGATCAGAACCAAAACCCTAATTTTGAATGTATAGAAGGCTCTTGCACTGTGCAACCCTTGGGGAATTTTGCAGCTTGACTTGGCAGTTTCTTGAAGAATATGGGAGGGAAAATTTTGGGGTACAAAAATTATCATCATTGACCTTGTGGGGAATTTCCTAATGTCCCTCTACTTGGCATTAGGGGAGGCATCACCTACAACCCCTGCTTATCTCTGAGATAGTTTGTTTATGCCCGAAGGGATGGCCCACATGACATGCTGATTTAAGGTTTGGTTTTCGACTTCGACAACGACAATCAAGGACTCCGACAAAGGTTCATCCGAGCTTGGAGGATGCCCAACAAGGTGGACAGTAGGACCTTGGGACACAAGAATTCCATCCCTCTTGAGCCTTACCTCAAGTGGGTACGAACCCGCGCCCAAAGTCTTATGATGCCTTACCCCTCCATTATCCTTGTGATTATAGAGCCTGTTATGGAAGGAGAGGTTCCATACACCCTCCTACATCCTGACATGCCAACATCACTCGAAGACTTACAAAGGAGTTGGATACAACTCAAGGGAGAGCGTGACACTTTCGAAGCCCAATTCTATGCAAGCGAGAAGAAGGTTTTGGAACTCACTCGTCAACTTCACAAAGAGCCGACTCTCAACACCTACATTGCACCAAAGAGGATGTGCAACGTCTTTTTACCTTAGAATTTTGTGTTATTTTGCCCATGGGGCATTGATGTACTAACAAATTCTATCTTATTAATATGACATGTGTTCCTTTTTTGTTTAAAACAAATTTGAATTTCTGAATACTTGAATGCATTACATGAATACATATCATTCATCATATGCATAAATAAGTCTTCACACCAAGTTTCCTCATCTCTCTGCTGTTTATTTTAGCAAGATGGATCTAGAACAAACGGTCAAAGATTTACAAGCTCAGAATTCACAATTTCAACAGCTACTCTTGACCCTAGCCAAGGGGCAAGAGGAGCTCAAGACTCTACTAGAGAAGGTAAAAGAGAAAAATAAGAAGAAGAGAGCTGATGTGGCTATCTTGGGCAGAAGGTTTGAAGGACAAGCCATACGGACTTTGGAATTCCCATCAACATCTGAAGAGGGGGAAGGAAAAGGTAAAGGAACTGCAGTGCCATCTGATTCTGAAGCAGAGGAAGAGGAAGATGAGGACTATTCTGAACAGCAGTACCCTCTGGTCTATGAAAAATACAAGAACTTGGAAGAACGTCTAGTTGCTATGGAGATACAGAGAGTACCTGGGCCAGACTTTGAGGAGTTAGGGATGGTTTCTGGAATTGTAATCCCTCCTAAATTTAAGGTGCCTTTGATTGCTAAGTATGATGTGGTGTCTTGCCCGAAGATTCACCTACGATCTTATGTCAGGAAAATTCAACCACATTCTTCTGACAAAGACCTGTGGGTCCATTTTTTCTAGGACAGTTTATCAGGGACGCAGTTGGATTGGTTCTCCAAGTTGGAGAGGTCTGATGTGCATAATTAGGAAGATTTGGAAGCTGCCTTCTATAAACAGTATCAATACAATGCCGACTTGGCACCAACCCGTACTCAGCTACATAGTATGACTATGGCTACCAATGAGGGTTTCAATGACAACGCCAAAAAATGGAGGGATTTGGCCGAAAGGGTGCAACAACCTTTATCTGAAAGAGAGCTAGTGGACATGTTCTTAGGGACTCTGTCAGGTCCTTTCTTTAATCACCTGATTGGAAGCTCCTCTGTAGGTTTCACTGAGTTGATTCTAACTGGCGAAAGGGTGGAAGCCGGTATTAGAAGCGGGAAAATTCAGAAAGATGCATCTACCTCTGCTGCTGTAAAAAAGCCCTTCACCATAAAGAAGGAAGTGTCTGCTGTCTATGCCCAGAGGAATCAGGGAAGAATTGAAAGACGACCAACAGTGGGGGCTGTGATGATTCAAAAATCTGCATCAGACCAATCGAGAAACAATCATCCGAGAAATGATCAGCCGAGGAATAACCAGCAAAGGGTGGAAAGGCCTGTAAGGCAATTCACCAAGATAAACATGACTCCTACTCAAGTCTTACCCCATCTCTTAAAGTTGAACCTGGCCATGCTAAAGGAGGCCCCTAAAAATCCTAACACTGCTTCTCCATATTACCATCCCAACGCCAGATGTGCTTATCATTCAGAAAGTCCAGGGCACGACACCAACAACTGTTAGGCCTTGAAGAACAAGATTCAAGATCTGATCGACGCTGAGGAAGTTGAATTTGAAGCCCCTGAAAAGCCGAATGTGATCTCTGCTCCAATGCCGAGGCATGGGCACAATGCCAATGCTGCGGAAGAAGATCTGTTTGTTTCTACTGTGGATGAACTGTCAACTCCTCTCCTAACCATCAAGTTGAATTTGTTGAAAGCTGAGGTGTTCCCAGGTTGTGACCAAGATTGCCGTGCTTGCCTGTTCTCCCCATTTGACTGTCCCCTTTTGAAGAAAGGAATCCAACAATTGATTGATAACAAGGAAATTTTGTTTGAGAAAGCTCCCATCTCACCCATTCCAGTTCCAGAAGTTTCAATAATAACCATATACGCCAATCCTTCCAGGGTTCCTAAAAAACCCGTTAGGATTACATCTGCTCCAGTGACTACTCCGTTAAAGATAACAATTCCCGGGCCAACCCCGTACAAAACCGACAAAATGGTACCATGGAACTATGGTGGAGAAATCTACTACCATGGTGTCAAACAGATTGAACAGACCGTTGAAGAAGAAAGCTCCGAGGAGGATAATCCCGACATCAGTAACATTATCGGAACAAGCAAAATTACTCTTAGTGGGAGAATCGTTTCTCCAGAGATTTCTCCTCCAACAACAGTCTTTGGACCCGCGGCCATTCCGAAGATCACACCTATACCAGTAAATGTACCTGCAAGTGTACCCGCCAACAATGACAATACAATTCCCATCCCTGTTTCCGCTGCCGAGAAAAAAGGAAGAATGTTCAAGAGGAGCCTGTCTTGATGAAGGCTCGGTCATTAGTCATTCCTGAAACATCCCAGAAAGAGATGGAAGAGATTCTAAGGATTATTAAGAAAAGTGATTACAATGTTGTTGAACAACTGGGGCAGACCCCCTCCAAAATATCTATGTTAGCCCTGTTGTTGTGCTCTGAGGCACATGCTAAAGCTTTGGTCAAGTTTTTGAAGACGGCCCACGTGCCACAAGAAACCTCCGCTGATCAATTTCAAGAGTGTGTAGCCAGCTTAACAGCTGACAATGGCCTGGGATTCTCCGATGCAGACTTGACCTCCGAAGGGAGAAAACATAATGACGCACTACATGTCTCGGTGGAGTGTAGGGGAACCACCCTAGCTGATGTCTTGGTTGATACTGGGTCGTCTCTAAATGTCTTGCCGAAGAAAGCCTTGGATAGACTAGATTGTGAAGGCCTAACCCTGAAACCCAGCAACATAATTGTCAGAGCCTTTGATGGTTCTAAGAGGATGGTCCATGGAGAGGTGGACATCCCGATCAAGGTGGGTACCCAGGCGTTCAATTCAACATTCTACGTGATGGACATCCATCCTTCCTACTCTTGCCTGTTGGGAAGACCTTGGATCCACCATGCTGGAGTTGTCACTTCCACTCTGCATCAAAAGCTCAAGTACCCTGTTCATGGGAAAATCGTAACTGTTCATGGCGAAGAGGAATACATGATCAGTCATCTAAATTCCTTCCGTTATGTGGAATTAGATGGCAAATTCATAGAGACCCCTTTCCAACACTTCGAAGAAGTATCTGAAGAGATAGTGGCGACCAAGACAGTGTCCTCAACTCCTGTGATCACAAGACCTCCGCCTCGGATGTCTTCTTTAAAGGATTCTAGGGAAGTGGTGGAAGAAGGCGGAAGCACAATCTGGGGACATCTTCCAGACTTTCCTTTCAAATCAGACAAATTCAGCTTGGGATTTACTTCGACTGGTCAGAAGGCTGTGCACCGCTCCCGTGCCGGAGGGCCACCTGTGAAGATCAGCCACCGAGGGGTTAATGCGCTAGAGGACAATGAAGAAGAGGGCAGCTTGGAAGACTGGAGTTTCCCTACTGTTGACGGAGGACTGTGCAACTGGGAAGCAAAAGACTTTATTCCGATTACTTTCATAAATCAGTAATTTATCTTTTCCATTTCTGTTGGACTGTAATAATTCACAAACAATTCGTACTTTTTCAACCTTGTGTCTTACCCGAGGCACATAGGTCCATTTGTAAGGGTTCTTATTTCATTTTCATATGTCATTTTAATGAATCATGGACGCTTTTCATATTTAAACCTTTTGTGCTCATTGTCTTTCTTTTACATTTTGTTGTTTTAAGATGGCTATGCCCTTACACACACCCACACTCACAAATGCAAGTACCCTTCCATTCCGGAACCCATGGGTAACGATACTTCTATAGCCTTTAGTGACTCTGAAGATCTGATCAACTAAGCCGAATACGAAGGTGAGGAAGATTGTGAGGTGCCAGGGGAATTGGCCAGACTATTACAACAAGAAGAAAGAGAAATTCAACCTCATGAGGAGTTGTTAGACACAATCAACTTGGGAACTGAGGAAGACAAAAAGGAAATCAAGATAGGTGCCAATCTAGAGCCGAGCGTCAAGGAGCGCCTAATTCAGCTACTGCATGATTATGTTGAGATCTTCGCTTGGTCATACAAAGACATGCCGGGACTCGATATAGACATTGTAGTACACTGTCTCCCCACAAGAGAAGACTTTCCACCAGTGAAACAAAAGGTCCGCCGCATGAGACCTGACATGTCTGAGAAGATTAAAGCAGAAGTTATGAAGCAGTTCAATGCTGGATTTCTGGATGTTACTTCCTATCCACAATGGGTTGCTAACATTGTGACCGTGCCTAAGAAGGATGGCAAAGTCAGAATGTGCATGGATTATAGAGATTTAAACAGGGCCAACCCTAAAGATGACTTTCCACTTCCGCACATTGACATCCTGGTCGACAACACAGCTCATCACAAAGTATTTTCTTTCATGGACGGATTCTCAGGCTATAACCAGATCAAAATGGCACCTGAGGACATGGAGAAAACTACTTTTGTTACACAGTGGGGTACGTTCTGCTACAAAGTGATGCCATTCGGACTGAAGAATGCCGGGGCAACCTATCAACGCACCATGGTAGCTTTGTTTCATGATATGATACATCATGAGATAGAGGTCTACGTAGATGACATGATAGCCCGATCACAAACTGAAGAAGAAAACCTTGATCACTTGCAAAAGCTGTTTGTCAGGTTGAAGGAGTACAAGCTCAAATTGAACCCAAACAAGTGTACATTTGGAGTCCAATCCGGTAAACTCTTAGGTTTCATTGTCAGCGACAAAGGCATCGAGGTTGATCTTGCCAAAGTCAAAGCTATACAAGAAATGCCTGCTCCTCGCACTGAGAAGGAGGTCAGAGGTTTCTTGGGACGCCTAAACTACATTGCAAGGTTCATTTCTCACCTAACATCTACCTGTGAACCAATCTTCAAGCTGTTGAAGAAAGATCAGGTAGTTAAGTTGAATGATGACTGTCAAATTGCTTTCGATAAAATCAAGGAGTATTTGCTAAAACCTCCTATCCTGATGCCACCCGTCGAGGGAAGACTGCTAATCATGTATCTGACCGTCCTAGAGAATTCAATGGGGTGCGTACTGGGCCAGTATGACGAGTCTGGCCGAAAAGAGCATGCCATTTATAACCTTAACAAAAATTTTACCGACTGTGAAACAAGATATTCATTGCTCGAGAAAACTTGCTGCACTTTGGTATGGACTTCTCGCCGGCTAAGGCAGTACATGTTGACTCATACCACTTTGTTGATATCTAAGATGGATCCGATCAAGTACATCTTTGAGAAGCCTTCTCTATCTGGAAGAATAGCTAGATGGAAGATGATCCTAACAGAATACGACATACAGTACACAACCCAAAAAGCTATAAAAGGGAGTGTGCTAGCTGACCATCTGGCTCATCAAGCTGTCGAAGATTACCAATCCATGAGGTTCGACTTCCCTGACGAAGACATCATGACATTGGACAATGTTGAAGCTTTCAGACCATATGACGGACCTGAACAAGGATCTCGATGGACCCTATAATTTGATGGGGCCTCTAATGCACTTGGAAGCGGTATCAGCGCGATACTTATTTCTCCAGAAGGTTGCCATACACCTTTCACAGCCATACTTTGCTTCAATTGTACTAACAACATGGCAGAATATGAAGCTTGCATCTTTGGACTCAAGGCTGCAATAGACTTGGGAATTAAATCTTTGATCGTGTTTGGGGACTCGGCTTTGGTCATCAGTCAGATCAAAGGAGAGTGGGATACTAAGCATCCAAACCTCATCCCTTACAAAGAACATGTCTTGACATTGTTACCACATTTCGAGCAGATTACCTTCGAGCATTTCCCGCAAGAAGAAAATCAGCTAGCAGATGCTCCAGCTACAATGTCATCCATGTTTAAACTTAACTAGGATAATGGGGCTCCCCAAATTACCATTGAACGGATGGACGAACCGGCACATTGTCACGAGATTAACACCGAAGAAGTAGTGGACCAGTCGTGGTTTCATGAAGTCAAAAGGTATCTCGAGGCTCGGGAATACCCAGAAGGAGCTTCAGTCAACGACAAAAAGTTCTTAAGGAGATTCTCAGCTAAGTTCTTCTTAAGTAATAGCATCCTATACAAGCGCAACCATGATTCTGTTCTACTCCGTTGTATGGACAAGATTGAAGCTGAAAGGATTATGGCTAAATTGCATGAGGGGACTTTCGGAACTCACTCTAGCAGGCATACGATGGCTAAGAAAATTCTACGGGAAGGCTATTACTGGTCTACCATGGAAGCTAACTGTTATCAACATTCCCGCACATGCCACAAATGTCAAATCTATGCAGATAAGGTGCATGTGCCTCCAGTTCCTCAAAATGTCTTAACAGCTCCTTGGCCATTCGCTATGTGGGGAATCGACATGATTTGAGAGATCAAGCCTACAACATCCAATGGACACCGCTTCATTCTGGTGGCCATTGACTACTTTACCAAGTGGGTCGAAGCAGCTTCCTTCGCATCCGTTACTAAGAATGTTGTTGCCCGCTTCATCAAGCAGAACCTTATTTTCCGGTATGGTATCCCCGAAAGGATTATCACTGATAACGGTACAAACCTTAACAATACTATGATCACTGCTTTGTGCGAGAAGTTCAAGATTCAACATCACAATTCATCTCCCTACTGGCCAAAGATGAATAGTGCAGTCGAAGCTGCGAACAAAAATATCAAGAAGATCATACAAAAGATGACAGTTACCTACAAGGACTGGCATGAAATGCTACCGTTTTCTCTTCACGGGTACCATACCACGACACGCACATCAACTGGGGCAATGATCAAGAACATTTTCTTTCGCACCCTGCGAACGCAGACATAGTCAAAAGATACTACGCATAAATGACCCGTTAGGTTGACACACCTAGGCAAAAAAAGGGCATCCCAGTGAATCGAAAACCTGAAAGGGCGGTTCAGGCAAAAATTAGGGATAAACAAACAAAAAATCTGTACACCCGGCAAGTTGAAAACCCGAAAGGGCGGCTTGGGTAAAAAAGGGTTTCCCGGTGGACTGAAAACCCGAAAGGGCGGTCCAGGCAAAAGTTAGGGAATTAAAGCGTATGACTATGTCTCGTCGGATCACTTTAAGGACAATCTCTTCACATACAAACTCTGAGCTTATGAGCAATCCAATCATCTTCGGACGAAGCAACGGATGGACAAGATACTCAGAGATACGAAGGCTATAGTAGAATGGAAACCCCATGGGATTTTTACACACATAAGCTATCTTTCTTTGTATAAAATTTTCTTAATTTTATGACACCATCCTCTTACTAGGATGCCCGTCTCCTTTGTACAAAACACTTAGTCAAAGTTAATACAAAGATATCTCTTTCAAAGTACAAAAACTATTTGTCTTTTTTTTTACACTTGTGTTTTTATTTGCAAAAACGTCCAATGATTCATTGATGAACATATGCATTTGAACATAATTACTGTTTACAAATAAACAGGATGAAAAAGAACAATTACTGCCAGACTGAAAGGATAGGAAAACGTCTTTAGGCTATTCCAGGAGAAATCCCTACAGTACATCATCTAGATCCCCAGCGGAGCCAAAACCTTGAAATACATATCCCCAATGGAGTTATAATTTCAAATCCTTAATTCCCATCAGAGTTAAGTTTTCAAACTCCCAATCCCCAACGGAGCAAAAAATTTGAGTTACAGATCCCATCGGAGCTGAAACCTTCATCCCCAGTCAAGTCAAGACTTCTAATCCCCAGCGGAAACCATCCAATTTCCCCAGCAAGTTATCTTGAAGCCTGGAAATCAACCAGATAACAATTAACTTTTGTCTCTCCCCAACCCAGAGAATTCCCCAGTAGAGTGGCAGACGACCGAAACTCCTAAACCTACTCCCAGCAGTAAACTATTCCCCACATCTTCATTACTCCCCAACATGAAGTCGCTAAAGTTTTCATGGCTCCTCAACAGAATGAAGATTCTCATTTTCCCCAGTGAAGTCGCCGAAGTTTTCATTGCTCCTCAACAGATTGAAGATTCTCATTCTTAATTCCTCGCAGAAGTCATCAGAGTCTTCCTTATTCTCCAGCAGATCAAGGATTTCCTTTTGAGTAACCCCCGGTAGAAGTCATCAAGTTCTCTGGATTTCCCAAGTAAATTTCTCAAGCAGTTTGACATTACTCTCCCAACAAATTTTTTGTCAATACTCCAACTTCAAGACATGAAGGATCCTCACATCCCTACAGAAGTTGTCAAGGATTTTAATCCCCAAACAGTCGTCCAGGATTTCTCATCCTCAACAATCAAAGATTTTGAATCTCCAGCAGCGATCAAGGATTTATTTTCCCCGACAGCAATCAAGGATTTATTATCCCCAGCTGTCAAGGATTTATTTTCCTCAACAATACATCAAATCAGCTTACATGCACATACATTACATTCGTATGTCATAAACATTGATAAACACATTTATTGCATCATACATTTCATGCAACATAAATTTGTGTTATAGCTAACATTTTACCCTTTTTCGGATAAGATTAACAAGCTACCATTAACAATATACAATCATGATACAGTACAGACGCACTCCAGACACGGAAGTCATTCTGTTGCTCATTCAGATTCAGATTTCAGATACAGTTCAGATAGGCTCTAAATACGGATGCCATCCTGATACTTATTCAGATTTCAACTATCAGATACAGATTAGATACACTCCAGACACGAAAGCCATTCTATTTCTCATTCAAATTCAACTATCCATTTCAAAGTTCAGATACACTCCAGACACGGAAGTCATTATGTTACTTATTCAGATACAGTTCAGATACACTCCAGACATGGAAGTCATTCTGATACTCATTCAGACATCAACATTCAGATACAGTACGGATGCGCTCCAGACTCGGTTGCCATTCTGTCACTTATTCTGATTTTCCCCAACTCAGAGACGCTCCAGACACAGATGCTATTCTGTCGCTTATTCAGATTTCAGATTCAGATACAACACGAATACACTCCAAACACGGAAGTCATTCTGTTATTCATTCAGATTCAAATACAGATACATCTCGGATACGCTCCAGACATGGACGCCATTCCATTGCTCATTCAGATTCAGTCTCCAGACACAACTCATATACGTTCCAGATACGATCACCATTCTGATACTTATTCTTCTGACTTACAACTTACAACTCAGCAAACATTCTTGGATGGCATCTACAAGCCCATCTCCAACAAGATTCTATCACATATCCAAATGGCATCTTTTGTACCCCAAAATTTTCCCTCCCATATTTCTCAAGACATTGCAAGAATAATCTCCAAGTGGCTCAAGATTGCTCAAGAGTTGAACAGTCAAGCTATCTACAAAGGCAGTCAATCTCAAATTAGGGTTTTGTGTTGCATCAAGGTCCTTACATCCAAATGACCTCAAGTGTTCCCCAATTTCCTAATATAGTATCAAGTTCATCCATGTCAAATTTCAAGCCTTGTAGAGGAAGTTTGGTCAATCAATTGTTCAAGAGGTCCAAAAATCGACTATGCTAGGGCAAAAGTCAACTGTGACCTATATACAGTCAAAATTCAAGATTTTTTGTCAACATTCTCATTTTGAAGGATATTTAATCATTTGATAAAGGGTTGATCATGATTCATCAAGTATTTCTCAAAATTCATTAAGACTCAAAAGTTGCTAAATTAGGGTTGTGTAGGAAAAGTCAACTCAACTTTGACCAAGCATAACTTTCTCATACTTTATGAGAAATGACCCATCCAAAGCTCATTTTTAATAGGATGCAATTTCCAACAATCCATCTTCACACCCCAAGATCAAGAAATGCACTCACAAGAAGTTACAAATTTGGACATTATAGGTCATTTTTGAAAGTCAACAAAAACACATTTTTTTCCAAAGCTTATACCTTGAGAATGGAATATAAAAATGAGATTATACCAAAAGGTTTGGTTATAGGACATATCAAGGTTTCTAAAAAGTCCAAGAACACTTCAAAAAGTTCAAAATTGAAGAAGTTATGCATTGTTGAAGTTGGGCATTTTTCCAAAATTGCCAAAAGTCAACTATCCCCAAAACTTCAAATTTTGTCAAATGGACCCACTTTTTTCCACTTGATTTGATCTTGTCACACTACACACGTGTCCTATCTTCAGTCTTGTGTCCAATTATTAATTTTTCTATTTTATTTGATTTTTATTGAAATAATTCATTTTTAATCAATTTAAATCCAAATAAAATCCAAATCTTGATCACTTGGAATCTTTTTGATTGATATAGGTCTTAATTATCATTATGGACATGGTCAAACTCGTATCAAGCCATATCATGCACAAAATATTGGTTTCTGGACAAATTTGGAAGCTTTTTCATGGAGGATCAAATCAAATCCTAAATCATCAATGCATAAGGATTCAAAGTCCAAAACTTGACCTAATCCAATGCTTGATACATATACAATGCAAAGAGGCACGAATGAGGACCTAGAGGCTGCATAATCACTAAAACCAAACTTGAAAAAAACTTGAAAAAGCTTGAAACTAAAATCCTTTCTAGAGGCCAATTCAAAGCAAAAACTCAACGTAGACCCCTTGCTGGACATCTACTGAGTCTATAGCAATCAAAAGCAAGGCCATCACCTCCTAAAACGCGATGTAAGTCTCTCTGAAACTCGCCTTTCAGTTGGATTCATGTCTCATAGTTCTTGCACTTTTCTTGCCAAATCTTTGCATATTCATGCTTTTCGTTTCATTTAGAAGCTTTTTGCATTATTGAATTGCATTTTCGTGGCCTGTAACCCCTAGCCGATTCTAGGGTTCTTGGTATTCGTTTTTGGGCATTTTTGCTACAGGTGAAATCAAGGCAAATGATGGGCATAGGCGTGTTCAGGAGGGAGAGACGAACAAGACCATGGTTTTAGATTGAATTTTCATGGCCTGGATTTGGTTTTAGGTTCGAGCTAGGGATTTAGCTACAGATATAAATCCGCAGGTAATCTCTGTATAATTCCAAGGACAAGGACGAAGACGTGTCCCCATCCAATTGGCTCATTCAAAAATTCGCGCTTTCTTTTTTTATTTTTCTGGCATATTATTAAGTTTTCTATATAATTATTAATATCCATTATAATAACAATCAAAACGCGATGGTGCAGTGGCAGTGACATGTGCTTGATGGCTAACAGAACCTGGGTTCGAATCCCAGGTCCACCATATTTGCATATTGTTATTTTTCTCCAGGAAATGCAATGCGCTTCAGCAAGTGTGGTCCATCATATACCTTCAAATATCATCTGCCAGATGGCCTCCAGGCCAAATCTGATGGCCCAAAGGTGATGCCTACCATATGCCAAGGTCAACGTGTCACATGGAATCAGAGAGTCAACCCAGGCTTTCACGTTAATGGGCGTAGAAAACTGCTAATCTCACTCCCAAATTGGGCCTGGAACCCCCTGAGTATTTCTTTTTTTTATTTTCTTTCTTTATTTTGTTTAATTATTATTTTTATTGTTTAAATCACTAACCAATTAAATTTACTTTTTCCTCATAAAATCAAAAACTAAAAAATATATTTTATTTATTAAAATTAAATTCATCATTTTATTTTTGTAAATAAATTAATTCAATTAATTTAGTTTAATTAGCTATAAGTTTTAACATTTTTGTAATAATTAAATTAATTTAGATAATTAGGTTTTTATTAACATTAATCAAATTTGTTTTTATTTCTTTAAATATCTAAAAATCCAAAAATATCTTTTTTATTAATTAATTAATTAATTTATTTAAATAACTTAGTTTAATTCCCCTTAATTCAAAAATAAACAAAAAAATGCTTTCTTTCAATAAAAGGGTCAAAACCCTAAAAAATGCGCCCGATTTAATTTTCCCGCATACGATCCATTTATGATATTGATGTAATTGTTTTCCGGAATGTAATAGTTTTAATAGGAATTTAACTTATTTTATCGCTTTCTTTTATTTTCCGCAATTTAATTTCAAGGGTTATTTTTGGCGATGTAAATACCCGACGCCTTGTAATAGTTAGATTTAATTTCTGCAATTTAATTTCCGCAACTTATAAACTGTTAGATGTTTGGTAATAGAGAATGCATGACAAGATCGAATGTATGAACTTAAAATCAACATAGCTCACCCATAACATGTACAAAGATAATATTAACCGAAATAACACACTCGCACATGCGCACTCTTAGGGTACACCTCGCTTGGTTACCTTCGAAAGTGGTCATTGAGTATAGGAAGTTTTAGAGGTCTCCCTCTTGTCCGAAGATCATAGTTGCCTCAAAACGGTTGCCTTGGAAAAATGATCTAAGACATTAGGGTTACCGCTAAGGCGTCCTAACATTGCTTTAGTGACCACACGTCCCTTAATCGAATTGACCCTTAAAACTCCAACGACGATGCTACCTACTCATCAATAGTGGGATAGTATTATCTAAAGGACATTAGCACAGATTGATTCCTTTTTCGAGTAGGTAGATGGTTCTTAAGTACTTGCTCTCTCAAAACAAAATAAAACTTTTCGCACTTACACTCTTTTCAAACAAAAACTTCTTTCAAACCCACAAACACAAAGAAAAGCAATTTTTGAAAACACTTTGAGCAAGTACCTAAGAGCCCGTGGATAACCACAGATAGAAAGGGTGCTAACACCTTCCCTTTCTATAATCTACCCCCCGGACCCGAGAAACATCTCAAAAAAGGAATTTTTCTGTTCTTTTTTCCTTTCCTTGTTGGATAAAATAAAATTCGGTGGCGACTCTTGCTTACCGCGAAATTTTGCAAAAACAAACGCAAAACGCAAAACGCAAACTAGCATTCCAAAAAACAGTCAGTTCTCTCCCACCGTATCACAGAACTGGCGACTCTGCTGGGGAATTAATAAGTGAGGTGTACCTTAGGATTAGATCATTGTGTTTTCAATTGTATGCTTTGTATGATTTATATTTGTGGGCTTGTATCGGAGTTACTATAGATCCTAACCCGGATCTGGGGGTACCCTTTAGGTAAGTAGCAATAAACTGTGAGGGAACTGTACGACGTAGACCGATACAGTTGAAGCAGTAGCTACGTTGGTGTGGCACTTTAGATTGTACCGATATCCCTTGTGTTGGAACAAGGAGAATATGGGTCATCTAAGGGGTCATTAAGCACCAAGTGACCTTAGAACCTTTAAATTGACCAACTTGGCCATAGAACAGTAGCAGTATGCTACACTCGTTGAGACTAAACTCTCGCGATGATTCCGGCCGCAAGAAAAGGTTGCTAAACTGGAATTATGACCAATTGAGGGTAGTCAGTGATATTGAGATCCTCTAGAACCCGATTACTATTTTTAGGACATGTTTAAACCAAATGAACTGAAAGAGGGTAGTACTTAAGCTCCTTGCCAGCCTGAAATCTAAGGGCTCTCTGTGTGACTTGTATGCCTTTACCATGTTTTCTATTTATGGATACTTGTGGTGTGCTTCCTATCATGACATCATGACATCATAACATTGCATACATATTGCATTGGACTAACCTATTTCAAAGATAGGAGGGATTCATCTTTGTTCTATTTTGTAGGTCATCATGATGCCTATGCGTAGGAATACTATCCGGATCAACTTTGTCCAGGTTCCCACTGTGCTTAAAGATCTGATTGCAAAGATGCCTGATACTACTTCTTTCCTCAAGAGACATGGGTATCTTCTCAATTTGGTCACCTCCAAATTGGACGAGCAGATGATGAGTGTTTTGGTCCAATTCTATGATCCGTTATACCATTGCTTTACTTTCCAGGACTACCAGCTGGTTCCCACCTTAGAAGAATTCTCTGATCTGCTTGATATCTCTATTCTGGAGCAGACCCCGTTTACTGGTTGGTAGAAGGTTCTTAGGCTCGAAGAGATTGCTGCAGCCCTTCATTTGACCAAGGATGAGGTAATGGCTAATTGGGAAACTAGAAGTGGAGCAAAGGGCTTTCTGACTAAGTTTTTGGTTGGTAAGGCTAACTATTTCTGGGATAGCCTGGACTTCAAGGCATTTGAGGATATTCTGGCTCTTCTGATATATGGCTTGGTATTGTTTTCGAACTCTGACTTCTTTGTTGATGTTAATGCGGTAAAGATCTTAATTTCTCGCAATCCTGTACCCACTCTCTTGGGTGACATTCTTCATCAGCTTTATGCTCGTACGACTTAAAAGTGGGGAACCTTGATGTGCTGTGCTCCGTTATTGGCGAGGTGGTTTATTTTGCACCTCCCCAAGTCAGTGCTGAAGAACAAAGAAGGCATGGGCTGGGCTTATAGGGTTATGTCTCTCTCTCATAATGACATTATCTAGACTCTCAAGGGTATGGATGAGGAAGCTATCATTGATCGCTGTGGGGAGTACCCCAATGTTCCACTTTTAGGAACCCATGGAGGAATTTCTTACAATCCGTGCTTAGCCCTACGTCAGTTTGGGCGTGCCAGAAGAGAAGGACCTCATGAGATGCTAATGCCTAGTATCATCTTTGATTTTCAAGGGGATAGCGACGAACAACGCCGCAGATTCATAAAGGCCTGAGATAGAGTTCACAGATCTGATCCCCACGAGCTGGGCCCAAAGACTTCTCTGCCAATGGATCCATATCTCAGATGGGTTCGTATCCGTGCCCAAAAGCTGGGTATGCCATATGAAGCGGTCCGGCCTATCATTGTTGAAGTTGCTAATGAAGAAGGGGTTCTTCCGACCATCCTCCATCCCTACATGCCCACTGACATTAGGGCACTGAAAAGGTCTTGGATGCAACTGAGGGAAGAACGGGATGCTTATCGAGAGAAGTTCAACGAGCAAGAGCAGAAGATCCAGAGGTTGATTAGGAAGCTGGAGAACGAGCAGATTCTCAATGACTATGTCCACACTGATAAGAAGAGACCATGGGAGCATTGATTGACCTTTGATGATTTCCTTTCCAGTTTTTATTTACTTTTCAGTATTTCCTTTCATGTAACGCCTTAAGGGCATCAGTTGAACAATTTGAATTCCAAAGTTTTTCTAATAAAGTGTGTTTCCTTTCTGGTTTACAAATTTGAATCGCTCAATTGTCTTTGAAATCATAAACATACGCATTGCATCCCATGCACTTCATAAACAGGTACCCATTACAGGTCTCTTATCTTCTTCGCTGTTTATTTCAGCACTCATCATGTCTGCTAAACCTTCAATTGAGCAAGCAATCAAGGCCCTCCAGGCCCAGAATGCCCAATTCCAAGAGCTGTCCATGAATCTAGCTAAGGGTCAGCAAGATCTGAAGACCCTGATTCTGAAAGAGAAGAAGAAGAAAAAGAAGAGGACAATCCTGTTCAACACAGGGCACATGTTTGGAAACAGGCTACAAAATGAAGTTGATTTGACTACCTCATCTGGAGGCAAAGATAGTCAAGAAGAAAGGAGGGCTCCTAGCCCTGTGGTCTCCGACAACGAGACGGACTTCGATGAAGAACAATATCCTCCTGTTGAGGATAAATACAAGCAACTGGAAGACCGGTTGAATGCTATGGAAGTTCAGAAAGTACCTGGTCTGGACTTTGGTGATCTAGGTCTATCATCTGGGGTGGTGATTCCCCACAAATTCAAGGCACCAGCCTTTGCTAAGTATGACGGAGTTTCTTGTCCGAAGCTGCACCTCCGGTCATATGTGAGGAAGATTCAGCCGTATACCGTTGATAAAAACCTATGGATCCATTTCTTTCAAGACAGTCTCTCAGGGACTCATCTTGAGTGGTTCTACCAGTTGGACGGGGCCAGTATCCGCAGTTGGGAAGATTTGGCTACTACTTTCTACAGGCAGTATCAATACAACTCCGACCTTGCTCCCACGCGTACCCAACTCCAGGGTATGTCAATAGGAACGTGTGAAGGATTCAAAGATTATGCTTAGAAGTGGAGGGACCTCGCCAGAAGAGTACACCCACCCTTGGCTGATCGGGAGCTTGTGGACATGTTTTTGGGGACCTTGTCTGATCCATTCTTCAACCATCTAATTGGAAGCTCCTCGTCTGGGTTTACGGAGCTTATTTTGACAGGTGAAAGGATTGAGGCTGTTATTAAGGCTGGGAAGATACAGAAGGGTGCCTCATCGAGCACCGAGAAGAAGCCGTTTAAGAAAGAGTCTAGTGCTATTTACAGTTCGAAAAGACATAATAGACCTGAACACCGCCAAGCTGTTAATGTGGTTGTTATTTCAAAACCTGCTGGTGCTCCTCAGCATAACAATCAACAAAAGGACGAGAGGCCTCAAAGACATTTCACCCATCTCAACATGACCTTATCTCAAATTCTGCCATAGTTGCTGAAGACCAATCTGGTGATTCCAAAGGAAGCCCCGAAGAATCCAAACACAACATCACCAAGGTATAACCCTAACGCCCGCTGTGCTTATCACTCTGATAGCTCGGGGCATAATACAGATGATTGTTGGACTTTGAAGAATAAGATACAAGACTTAATTGATGCGAAGGAATTGAGTTCGAGGCGCCCGAGAGGCCTAATGTTGTGACTGCTCCTATGCCCAAGCATGGAGTAAATTCTATAGATGAAGACTCATTTGTGGTTTCTGTGAATGATATTTCTACCCCTTTGATGATTGTAAAGAAGAACCTTTTGCTAGCCGGTTTATTTCCGGGCTGTGACGAAGGTTGCCGTATGTGTTCTATTCTACCTACCGGTTACCATCTCTTGAAGTCAGGTGTCCAACGCCTGATGGATAGTAAAGAAATTCTATTTGAGAAGACTGTTGTTCCCTTAATTCCTTCTGAAGAAGTTGCCATCATTACCATTTTCGACAATTCTTCTAAGGCTCCCTCGAGGAAGCCTGTTAGAATTACATCCGCTCCAAGAATCGCACCTGTGATCATCACTATTCCGGGGCCCATCCCCTATACCTCTGATAAAGCTGTCCCTTGGCACTACGGGGCTGATGTTTATTTTCATGGAATTAAGCAAGAGTTGGATGCTGATACTGATGTCAGCAACATTGTTGGTCCTGCTAAAGTCACCCGCAGTGGAAGACTTTTCTCACCTGATATCTCTCCACCAACTTCCCGAAAGCCTATTGTTATTACACCTGCCAGTGTACCCGCTACTATTCTTGTCCAAGTTCTTATTCTTACCCCTTTCACCGAGTCATCTAACACTCAGGGCAAAGGGACCACTGAAGAGCCTGCCCGGACGGAGGCGCCGAAGACGATTACTGTTGAAGCTTCTAGATAAGAGATGGAAGAGATTCTGAAGATTATCAAAAAGAGTGATTACAATGTAGTTGAACAGCTGGGGCAAACCCCGTCCAAGATTTCTATGTTGTCACTGTTGCTATGATCAGAGGCCCATGCCAAGGCTCTGATTACCTTTTTGAAGACTGCCCACGTACAACAAGAGACGTCAGCTGATCAGTTTACAGATTGCGTGGCTAATCTGACTGCTGATAATGGGTTGGGTTTCTCTGACGCCGACTTAATTGCTAAGGGGAAGAATCATAACGATGCCCTGCATGTCTCCATTGAATGCAGGGGCACTACTCTTGCTAATGTATTGGTAGATACTGGTTCCTCACTGAACGTCTTGCCGAAGAAAGCTCTAGATCGGTTGGATTGTGAAGGTTTGGAGCTGAAGCCAAGAAATATTTATGTTAGGGCCTTTGATAGGTCTAAAAGGATGGTGCACGGAGAAGTTGATATCCCGATTAAGGTTGGTTCTCAGGTCTTCAACTCTACGTTCTATGTGATGGACATTCGGCCATCTTATTCTTGTTTGCTGGGTCGTCCGTGGATCCACAAATCTGGGGCCGTAACCTCAACGCTCCACTAGAAGCTGAAGTACCCGGTCAAAGGGAAGATTGTGACAGTGCAAGGAGAGGAGGAGTACATGGTTAGCCACCTCAACTCATTCTGATATGTAGAGATGGATGGGGAGTTCATTGAGACCCCGTTCCAGCATTTTGAAGAGGTTCCCCAGACACTAGCGTCAGCTGAGACTGTTGCTGAAGACTCTCCTATGAAGATGGCTTCCTTTAAGGATGCCAGGGCTGTTGTCGAGAAAGGTGGGTGTGCAAATTGGGGCCGACTCCCTAATTTTACACAGAAGACTAACAAGTTTGGTTTGGATTTCACTGCAGAAGCTCAAAGGGCTATTCAGAATGCACGAATCGGAAGACCTCACGTGTTCATCAGCAACTCGGGAGTGAATGCCATTGAAGACGATGTAGAAGAGTCTGAATTTGACAGCTGGATCTATCCTACGAACGACGGTGGACAATGCAACTGGACAGCAAAGGACTTCATCCCTATTACTTTTGTTACCCAGTAATGAAACTTTTTGTTTTGATTTTGTAACAGACAATGTTTTAAATTCTTTGTTCCGGTGTCTTACCCGGGGCACCGTGGCCTCATTTGTGAGGGCTTTATGTGTGTCATTTTCATATATCATTAATAAAAGCATTGGACGTTCTTGCATTTCAAATTTTGCGCTCCTTGTTTTTCTTTATTATATATTGCAAAACAGCTATTTTATACACACTCACATATACAGGTCCACATCCACTCTGGATCTCACTGGTAACGACTCTGCTACTGCCAGTTATGACTTCGAAAATCCGATCAACTTAGCCGAAGACGAAGGTGAAGATGATTGCGAATTGCCTGGTGAACTTGCAAGACTGCTACTCCAGGAAGAGAGGGTTATTCAGCCGCACGAAGAGCCGGTGGAAACAGTAAATCTGGGTACTGAGACAGACAAGAAAGAAGTCAAGATCAGTGCAAATCTGGAGCTTAGTGTGAAGCAACGATTGATTCAGATGCTGCATGACTATGTTGAGATCTTCGCCTGGTCTTACGAAGATATGCCTGGTTTGGATACTGATATTGTGGTTCATCGCCTACCTACCAAGGAAGATTGTCCTCCAGTAAAACAGAAGGTCCGCCAAATGCGCCCAGAGATGTCTGAGAAAATCAAGGCTGAGGTTATGAAACAGTTTGACGCCGGTTTTCTAGCAGTTACTTCTTACCCTCAGTGGGTTGCCAATGTGGTTCCGGTACCGAAGAAAGATGGTAAGGTCCGAATATGTGTTGATTACAGGGATTTGAACAGGGAAAGCCCCAAGGATGACTTCCCTCTACCTCATATCGACGTTATGGTTGACAACACCGCTCAGCACAAGGTATTCTCCTTTATGGATGGTTTCTCCGATTATAATAAGATTAAAATGGCTCCCGAAGACATGGAGAGGACAACTTTGGTTACTTAGTGGGCCACCTTCTGCTACAAGGTCATGCCTTTTGGACTGAAGAACGTTGGAGCAACGTATCAGCGTGCCATGGTTGCTTTGTTTCATGACATGATCCATCATGAAATAGAGGTTTATGTCAATGATATGATTGCAAGGTCTCAGACTGAGGAGGAACACCTTGACCATATGCAGAAGCTGTTTGACAGGCTGAAGTTGTACAAACTGAGGTTAAACCCGAACAAGTGCACCTTCGGGGTGAGGTCTGGTAAGCTACTGGGGTTCTTTGTAAGCTACAAAGGTATTCAAGTGGATCCTGCAAAAGTGAAAGCTATATAGGAGATGCCAGCTCCCAAAGCAGAGAAAGAAGTCAGAGGCTTTATGGGACGACTGAACTATATTTTCCGATTCATCTCGCACCTAACTGCTACTTGTGAACCAATCTTCAAGCTGCTGAAGAAAGATCAAGTAGTACGTTGGAACGATGAATGCCAGGCCGCTTTCGAAAGGATCAAAGAGTATATCCAAGAGCCACCTATTCTGATGCCTCCAGTTGAAGGGAGACCTTTGATCTTATACTTGACAGTACTCGATAACTCAATAGGGTGTGTGCTGGGTCAACATGACGAGTCTGGCCGAAAAGAGCATGCTATTTATTACCTTAGAAAAAAGTTTACCGACTGTGAGACCCGATACTCACTGCTCGAGAAAACTTTCTGCGCTTTGGCATGGGCTGCTCGTCGGCTGAGACAGTATATATTGACTCACACTACTTTGTTGATATCAAAGATGGATCCAATCAAGTATATCTTCGAGAAGCCTGCCTTGTCCGGAAGAATAGCAAGATGGCAGATGATCTTGACTGAGTATGACATCCAGTACACGACCCAAAAGGCAATCAAGGGAAGTGTATTGGCAGACCATTTGGCACATCAGGCAGTGGATGATTACCAGTCTATGAACTTTCAATTCCCGGATGAGAATATCATGTTGGTAACTGATTGTGAGACACCTGGACTGGATGAAGGACATGAGGAAGGATCCCGATGGTCTATGTACTTTGATGGAGCTTCGAACGCTTTGGGTAATGGCATTGGCGCTGTGATCATATCTCTTAAAGGCTCTCATACTCCATTCACCGCCCGACTATGTTTCAACTGCACCAACAACATGGCAGAGTATGAAGCGTGCATTATGGGTCTTCGAGCAGCAATTTACCTAAGGATTAAGTTCTTGAGTGTCTTCGGAGATTCCGCTCTCGTGATCAGTCAGATCAAAGGCGAGTGGGATATAAAACACCCAAATCTTATTCCTTACAAGGAGTATGTATTGACGTTGCTTTCGCACTTCGAGGAGATAACCTTTGAACACTTCCCTAGAGAGGAGAATCAGTTGGAGGACGCGCTGGCTATGATGTCTTTTATGTTCAAGGTTAATTGGGACAACGAAGCTCCCCGGATTATCATTGAAAATTTGGATGAACCTGCACATTGTTATGATCTTGAGACTGAAGAGGTCACAGAAAAGCCCTGGTATCACGAGGTGAAGAGGTATCTTGAAGCTCAGGAATACCCGGAGGGTGCATCTGTTAATGATAAGAAGTTTCTGCGGAGGTTCGTGGCGAAGTTATTTATCAGCAATGGCATCCTTTACAAGCGTAACCATGATTCAACCTTACTGCGATGTGTGGATAAGACTGAAGCAGAAAGGATCATGACAGAGTTACATGAAGGTACCTTCAGAACTCATTCCAGTGGACACACCATGGCAAAGAAGATCCTACAGGCAGGATATTATTGGTCCATAATGGAAGTTGACTGTTATCAGCATTCTCGGACATGTCACAAGTGCCAATTCTATGCTGATAAGGTGCACATACCTCCAGTTCCTCTGAACATCTTGACTGCTCCTTGGCCTTTTGCAATGTGGGGCATTGACATGATCGGCGAGATCAGACCTACAGCATCCAACGGGCATCGTTTCATCCTGGTAGCTATTGATTACTTTACGAAGTGGGTGGAAGCAGCTTCCTTTGCTACGGTAACCAAGAACGTCGTGGCACGGTTCATTCAGCATAATCTAATCTGTCGATACGGTGTACCAGAGAGGATCATTACAGACAATGGTACCAATCTCAATAACAAGATGATCACTGAGCTCAGGAATACCTGGAGGGTGCATCTGTTAATGACAAGAAGTTTCTGCAGAGGTTCGCGGCGAAGTTCTTCATCAGCAATGACATCCTTTACGAGCGTAACCATGATTCAACCTTACTGCGATGTATGGATAAGACTGAAGCAAAAAGGATCATGACAGAGTTACATGAAGGTACCTTCGGAACTCATTCCAGTGGACACACCATGGAAAAGAAGATCCTACGGGCAGGATATTATTGGTCCATAATGGAAGCTGACTGTTATCAGCATTCTCGGACATGTCACAAGTGCCAATTCTATGCTGATAAGGTGCACATACCTCCAGTTCCTCTGAACTTCTTGACTGCTCCTTGGCCTTTTGCAATGTGGGGCATTGACATGATCGGCGAGATCAGACCTACAGCATCCAAACGGGCATCGTTTCATCCTGGTAGCTATTGATTACTTTACGAAGTGGGTGGAAGCAGCTTCCTTTGCTACGGTAACCAAGAACGTCGTGGCACGGTTCATTCAGCACAATCTGATCTGTCGATACGGTGTACCAGAGAGGATCATTATAGACAATGGTACCAATCTCAATAACAAGATGATCACTGAGCTCTGCGAGCAATTCAAGATACAACATCATAACTCTTCTCCTTACCGGTCGAAGATGAATGGGGCTGTCGAAGCAACTAATAAGAACATTAAGAAGATTGTGCAGAAGATGACAGTGACATACAAAGACTGGCACGAGATGTTACCATTTGCTCTTCATGGGTACCGTACCTCAGCACGGACGTCAACAGGGGCAACACCCTATTCCTTGGTATATGGTATTGAGGCAGTCTTGCCCATCGAAGTTCAGATACCCTCTCTCCGAATCATGAAGGATGCAGGTTTGAGCAAAGACGACTAGATTCAGACCGGACTTGATCAACTGAACCTAATTGACGAAAAGAGACTCACTGCTATTTGTCATGGTCAAACGTATCAAAAACGGATGATCAATGCATTTAACAAGAAAGTCAGACGACAAGAGTATCAAGTTGGAGATCTGGTAATCCAACGCATTATCTTACCTCAAGGTGATCCCAGGGGCAAATGGACCCCTACTTACGAAGGGCCACTTGTGGTTAAGAACATTTTCTCAGGAGGAGCTATGATTCTAACCACCATGGATGGTGACGACCTTCCTCACCCCGCCAATGCAGACATAGTGAAAAGATACTACGCATAATCAAAGACCCGCTAGGTTGACTGGCCTAGGCAAAAATAAGGGCTTCCCGGCGAACCAAAAGGGTTCGGGTAAAAATAAGGGATGAAAATAATTTTTTTTACACCCGACAAGTCAAAAACCTGAAAAGGAGGCTTGGGCAAAAAAGGGTATCCCGGTGGACTGAAAACCCTAAAGGGCGGTCCAAGCAAAAATTAGGGATCAAAGCGTAATGCTATGTCTCATTGGATCACCTTGCATCCAGACTTCAGTATCAACTATCAAGCTCGGACGACACTAATCAATCTGATTTACCTTCAACCAAGTAGAAAAGTGATGAGATGCTCAAAGACATAAAGGCAATAGCAGAGTTGGAACCCAGTGGGATTATTCACATAGCTGTTTTGTTTTCTTTTCACAAATTGTATAAATTCTATTTGTTCAACAGCGTTCTCTTACTAGGACGTCAACCTCTTGTACAAAAATGCCTATTTACAGGCCAAAAATCAATACAATTCATTTTCAAAGAAATTTCAAACTGTTTTTCCTTTATCTGTTTTGTTTTGCAAAGAACGTCCAATGTTCATTTTTCATATATGCATTTGACATTAATTGCTGCTCATAAATATTTACATGCAAAACAAAAGGCGAATTACGGGTAATATCAGAAATAGGGGCAATAAGAATTGTCCAAACTGTATAGTTGCACTGTCCACCAGGTACAAGGTGAATTCAGCTGAAGAATGTGGTCGAGATGCATTCACTCCCCGCAGAGCAAGACAGTAATGGTAGCTCTCCCAGCTGAGACCTACAACTATGAACGAATCAGCAATGCTCTCCCTAAGCAGAGTTTATCTACCATCAACACTGGAAAGACTTGATATCCCCGACAATCTTAATATTCCCCAATGGAGTATAAGAATGTTCCCCGATAGAATACATGATACCCCCAGTGGAGTCAATTTTCCCCATCACAGTCTGAAAAAGCTTCCCCAACAGAGTTGAATCATCACCCCCAGTAGACTCTGGAAGTTTATCCCCAGCGGAGTACAAACAATAAGTCTCCCCAGCCAAGTCAAAGGATCATTCCAAGCAGAATTCAGAGGGTTATCCCTACAGGAGCCTAACAGGGTTATCCCCAACAATTTGCAACTGAAAGATCGTCCCCCAGCGAAGTTCTTTCCTTTCACAAGCAGGAATTCAACCCTCAACAGACTCAGTATCACCAGCAACAGTAATCCATCCCAAGCGGAGTTTATCAGTGGAATCCTCAGCAGAGCATCTCTTCCCCATGGAGTAATCTCTTCATCAGTTTATTCCCCGACGGAGTTCTCTGCTCCTGCAGGTTTATCACCTTCTTTCATCATCCCCCGCGGAAACAAAGAATTCAACTCTACTCTCCAGCAGCTATCCAGGATTTATTTTCCCCAGCTAGAAACATTACATTTCCATACATCATGATACATGCATATACACATCATATAATACAATCTCATCTATGTTGAGAACGTCATTGCTTGATCCATATCATGCATTACATATAACTGACCTTTACCTTTCAGGAAAGATGCAGATAAATTCTCAACTATATCAAAAGACCTTGTCTGGTCCAGTTAAATCGATTCCTAAAGATTTTTCTGATGCTGATCCAGTCAAAGGCCTTCTCTGGTCCAGTTAAATTGATTCCTAAAGATTTTCCTGATGCCGATCCAGTTGAAGTTATTCCAAGACCTTGCCTGGTCCAGTTAAATTAATTCCTAAAGATTTTTCTGATGCCGATCCAGTCAAAGGCCTTCTCTGGTCCAGTAAAGTCGATTCCTAAAGATTTTTCTGATGCCGATCCAGTTGAAGTTATTCCAAGACCTTGCCACATCCAGTTAAATCGATTCCTAAATATTTTTCTGATGCCGATCCAGTCAAAGGCCTTCTCTGGTCAAGTAAAGTCGATTCCTAAAGATTTTTCTGATGCTAATCCAGTCAAAGAAGACAAGGCCTTCTATGGTCCAGTAAAGTCGATTCCTAAATATTTTTCTAATGCCAATCCAGTCAAAGAAGACAAGACCTCCTCTGGTCCAGTTAAATCGATTCCTAAAGATTTTTCTGATGCCAATCCAGTCAAAGAAGACAAGACCTCCTCTGGTCCAGTTAAATCGATTCCTAAAGATTTTTATGATGCCAATCCAGTCAAAGAAGACAAGACCTCCTCTGGTCCAGTTAAATCGATTCCTAAAGATTTTTCTGATGCCAATCCAGTCAAAGAAGACAAGACCTCCTCTGGTCCAGTTAAATAGATTCCTAAAGATTTTTCTGATGCCAATCCAGTCAAAGAAGACAAGACCTCCTCTGGTCCAATTAAATCGATTCCTAAAGATTTTTCTGATGCCAATCCAGTCAAAGAAGACAAGACCTCCTCTGGTCCAGTTAAATAGATTCCTAAAGATTTTTCTGATGCCAATCCAGTCAAAGAAGACAAGACCTCCTCCGGTCCAGTTAAATCGATTCCTAAAGATTTTCATGATGCCGATCCAGTCAAAGAAGACAAGACCTCCTCTGGTTCAGTCAGATTGCCGATACGATCTCCCTGATTCGTATTCCAGTTGAAGTTCAGACCACCTACCAACAGTCTCCTAATGGCATCTGTAAGCCCATTCCTGACATCACAATGCTGATACCACTTCATGCGAGTGCAAATTTCTGGGCACTCTAGTGTTCAATCATCTTCCACCTTTGGATCACGAAAGGCCCGAAAGCCAATCTATATCCTCAGGTTTAAGAAGATTGAACAGGGGCAGCTGTTGTACCCCAAAATTTCCCCTCCCATATTTCTCAAGACATTGCAAGAATAATCTCCAAGTGGCTCAAGATTGCTCAAGAGTTGAACAATCAAGCTATCACCTAAGGCAGTCAATCTCAAATTAGGGTTTTGTGTTGCATCAAGGTCCTTACATCCAAATGACCTCATGTGTTCCCCAATGTCCTAATATAGTCTCAAGTTCATCCATGTCAAATTTCAAGCCTTGCAGAGGATGTTTGGTCAGTCAATTGCTCAAGAGGTCCAAAAATCGTCTGTGCTAGGGCAAAAGTCAACTATGACCTATATACAGTCAAAATTCAAGATTTTTTGTCAACATTCTCATTTTTAAGGATATTTCATCATTTGATCAAGGGTTGATCATGATTCATCAAGGATTGCTCAAAATTCATCAAGATTCAAAAG
The DNA here is from genome assembly GCA_948472305.1 of Vicia faba. Lineage (NCBI taxonomy): Eukaryota > Viridiplantae > Streptophyta > Magnoliopsida > Fabales > Fabaceae > Vicia > Vicia faba. The sequence goes on along the minus strand of OX451738.1, from coordinate 1,213,328,880 downwards.
TTGCTAAATTAGGGTTTTGTAGGAAAAGTCAACTCAACTTTGACCAAGCATAACTTTCTAATACTTTATGAGAAATGAACCATCCAAAGCTCATTTTTAAGAGGATGAAATTTCCTACAATCCATCTTCGCACCCCAAGGTCAAGAAATGCACTCACAAGAAGTTACAAATTTGGACATTATAGGTCATTTTTGAAAGTCAACAAAAACACCTTTTTTGCCAAAGATTATAACATGATAATGGAATATCAAAATGAGATAAGACCAAAAGGGTTGGTTAAGGGACATCTCAAGGTTTCTAAAAAGTCCAAGAACACTTCAAAAAGTTCAAAATTGAAGAAGTTATGCATTGTTGAAGTTGGGCATTTTTCCAAAATTGCCAAAAGTCAACTATCCCCAAAACTTCAAATTTTGTCAAATGGGCTCACTTTTTCCCACTTGATTTGATCTTGTAACACTACACACGTGTCCTATATTCATTCTTGTGTCCAATTATTAGTTTTTCTATTTTATTTGATTTTTATTGAATTAATTCATTTTTAATCAATTTAAATCCAAATAAAATCCAAATCTTGATCACTTGGAATCTTTTTGATTGATACAGGTCTTAATTATCATTATGGACATGGTCAAACTCGTATCAAGCCATATCATGCACAAAATATTGGTTTTTGGACAAATTTGGAAGCTTTTTCATGGAGGATCAAATCAAATCCTAAATCATCAATGCATAAGGATTCAAAGTCCAAAACTTGACCTAATCCAATGCTTGATACATATACAATGCAAAGAGGAACGAATGAGGACCTAGAGGCTGCATAATCACTAAAACCAAACTTGAAAAAAACTTGAAAAAGCTTGAAACTAAAATCCTTTCTAGAGGCCAATTCAAAGCAAAAACTCAATGTAGACCCCTTGCTGGACATCCATTGAGTCTATAGCAATCAAAAGCAAGGTCATTCACCTCCTAAAATGCGCTGTAAGTCTCTCTGAAACTCGTCTTTCAGTTGGATTCATGTCTCATAGTTCTTGCACTTTTCTTGCCAAATCTTTGCATATTCATGCTTTTCGTTTCATTTAGAAGCTTTTTGCATTATTGAATTGCATTTTCGTGGCCTGTAACCCCCTAGCCGATTCTAGGGTTCTTGGTATTCGTTTTTGGGCATTTTTGCTACAGGTGAAATCAAGGCAAATGATGGGCATAGGCGTGTTCAGGAGGGAGAGACGAACATGACCATGGTTTTAGATTGAATTTTCATGGCATGGATTTGGTTTTAGGTTCGACCTAGGGATTTAGCTGCATATATAAATCCGCAGGTAATCTCTGTATAATTCCAAGGACAGGGACGAAGACGTGTCCCCATCCAATTGGCTCATTCAAAAATTCGCGCTTTCTTTTTTTATTTTTCAGGCATATTATTAAGTTTTCTATATAATTATTAATATCCATTATAATAACAATCAAAACGCGATGGTGCAGTGGCAGTGACATGTGCTTGATGGCTAACAAGACCTGGGTTTGAATCCCAGGTCCACCATATTTGCATATTGTTATTTTTCTCCAGGAAATCCAATGCGCTTCAGCAAGTGTGGTCCATCATATACCTTCAAATATCACCTGCCAGATGGCCTCCAGGACAAATCTGATGGCCCAAAGGTGATGCCTACCATATGCCAAGGTCATGGTGTCACATGGAATCAGAGAGTCAACCCAGGCTTGCACGTTAATGGGCTTGGAAAACTGCTAATCTCACTCCCAAATTGGGCCTGAAACCCCCTGAGTATTTCTTTTTTTATTTTCTTTCTTTATTTTGTTTAATTATTATTTTTATTGTTTAAATCACTAACCAATTAAATTTCATTTTTCCTCATAAAATCAAAAACTAAAAAATATATTTTATTTATTAAAATTAAATTCATCATTTTATTTTTGTAAATAAATTAATTCAATTAATTTAGTTTAATTAGCTATAACTTTTAACATTTTTGCAATAATTAAAATTAATTTAGATGATTAGGTTTTTATTAACATTAATCAAATTTGTTTTTATTTCTTTAAATATCTAAAAATCCAAAAATATCTTTTTTATTAATTAATTAATTTATTTATTTAAATAACTTAGTTTAATTCCACTTAATTCAAAAATAAACAAAAAAAATGCTTTCTTTCAATAAAAGGGTCAAAACCCTAAAAAATGTGCCCGATTTAATTTTCCTGGATACGATCCATTTATGATATTCATGTAATTGTTTCCCGGAATGTAATAGTTTTAATAGGACTTTAACTTATTTTATCGCTTTCTTTTATTTTCCGCAATTTAATTTCAAGGGTTGTTTTTGGCGATGTAAATACCCGACGCCTTGTAATAGTTAGATTTAATTTCTGAAATTTAATTTTCGCAACTTATAAACTGTTAGATGTTTGGTAATAGGGAATGCATGACAAGATCAAATTTATGAACTTAAAATCAACATAGCTTACCCATAACATGTACAAAGATAATATTAACCGAAATAACACACTCGCACATGCGCACTCTTAGGGTACACCTCGCTTGGTTGCCTTCGAAAGTGGTCATTGAGTATAGGAAGTTTTAGAGGTCGCCCTCTTGTCCGAAGATCATAGTTGCCTCGAAACGGTTGCCTCAGAAAAATGATCTAAGACATTAGGGTTACCGCTAAGGCGTCCTAACATTGCTTTAGTGACCACACGTCCCTTAATCGAATTGACCCTTAAAACTCCAACGACGATGCTACCTACTCATCAATAGTGGGATAGTATTATCTAAAGGAAATTAGCATAGATTGATTCCTTTTTCGAGTAGGTAGATAGTTCTTAAGTACTTGCTCTCTCAAAAAATAAAACTTTTCGCACTTACACTCTTTTCAAACAAAAACTTCTTTCAAACCCACAAACACAAAGAAAAGAAATTTTTGAAAACACTTTGAGCAAGTACCTAAGAGCCCGTGGATAACCACAGATAGAAAGGGTGCTAACACCTTCCCTTTCTATAATCTACCACCCGGACCCGAGAAACATCTCGAAAAAGGAATTTTTCTGTGCTTTTTCCCTTTCCTTGTTGGATAAAATAAAAGTCGGTGGCGACTCTTGCTTACCGCGACATTTTGCGAAAAAAAACGCAAAACGCAAACCAGCATTCCAAAAAACAGTCAGTTCTCTCCCATCGTATCACAACATCTTTAAGCCCATTCCCTCAATTATGTTTTGACGAGTGCAAATTTACGGGCACTCTAGTGTCCAATCATCTTTTACCTACGAGTCACGAACGGAAAACTCGCCAATCTAACTCTCCAGGTTCAAGAAGATTGAACAGGGGCAGCTGTTGTACCCCAAAATTTTCCCTCTCATATTATCAAGATTTTCCTCACAAGACTTCTTGGACTCCAGACATAATTAGGGTTTGCTCAGCTCAAGACCTCATCTTGCACTAATGACCTGAAATTAGGGTTTGAGTTTGATAAGGATTTTTGAACAATCAATGCTTCATGTGACTTAATTACACCATCTTGGACCCCTAAGATTTCTCATACCAAGTTTCAAGCCTTGAATCACATTTTTGCCCAGTCAATTGGACAATTGACCTAAAAATCAGCTGTATTGGGGAAAAAGTCAACCATGGCCAATTTACAGTCAAACTTCATAATTTTTGATCCACAACAACATTCTAGGCTCCTATGTACCATTTGATCAAGTTTGGACCACAACTCCTCAAGAAATTTGATCACATCATCAAAAGGACAAAATGGTCAAAATTAGGGTTTTGACTGAGAAAGGGAAATTTCTGATTTTTAACCTAGCCAATGACCAATTGGGTTCAAGCATGATTTCAAGGACTCAATAGCATCATCTTGACCTAATCACATATTTCAAAAGATCTCAAATGCATAGGATTGACAGATGAATTTTCCAGTCAACTGATCAAAAATCAACTGTACACTAAAAAGTCAAACTTTGACTTTTTGGTCAAAATTAAGTGCCAAGGGTCATAATTCATCAAGATATGTCAAAATGTGAAACTTGTTGACCAAGAAACCTAATATTGCAAATTAGGGTTTAAATTTGAAATTTTTCATAACTTAGAATTTTTCTAAGTTATGGAAAATTTCTTATTTTTCCCAACTTTCCACAACTTTTTCACCTTGATGCAATTGGATTCAAAGAAAACTTCCAACATGAAAGTTGTAGTCCTCCATGAAATATACAACTTTTATTCACAAAGTTTTCCCAAAATATGCTTGGATCTCAAGAAATGATTTTGTGAATAGGGGTCCATAAACTTTTTAACGTAATAAAAATTTGCCCTAGTTTAGGCAGGATTTTGACCTAACTTCATGGAAATTTTTCACCTAGTTCCAAGAGGTATCTCAAAATGAATTTCAAATACTAATTGTAGAGCATTTTACAAGCTTTCCAAAATGTCCAAGAACTCTCCAAGATAATTTATGGTTAGGGATAATCTAAGAAGGGAAAATGGCAATTTATCACTTTTGTTCAAGGCATTTTCACAATGTTACAAGTTGCAAATTAGGTCCTAGCATGCTTGTACTTGGTATTACAGGTCCTAATCCCTTCTACACTCCATAATTGAATGCTAACACATTGGATAATGGCTTTATTTTGATCTTTGAAGCATTGTACAATGAATTAATCCAAAAATGGCATAAAGTTCACAATGCCATTTTCATAAAGCTTGCTTTTTACAACTTTGCTATCCTTGAGCATTGAACCTGTTTCTTTGTCACAAGCAAGGTCCACAGTTATCAGGCAAAGCATACCAACTCCTTGCAACCCTAGAACTAGCAAGTACAACACCTTGGGCATTGTCACTTCAACTTTTCTTCAAAAGCAAGAAAGCTTGCAAAAGTCAATACAACTTGTGTATCTGATAAAGGCAAGCCTTGGCATCATTTGAAACAACTTCAGAACTTTGTAACAAGCCTAAGCACGAATCCATAGCATCCCAAACACTCTCAAACACGAAAATCACATTTTTCTGCCCAAACAGGGCATCATCTGCAGAACCTTTGCCAAATCAATATTGGCTCGTGCGTTTCTCATTTTAAGACTTCAAACACTTTACATACATCCTACCTAAGTTGTCCAAACCTTTGTCTTGCAACTGTAACCCCTGTTTCAAGGATCGCCATTTTCATTTTGAAGGTTTGCAGGTTGACTTCTACAGGAAGATTCAAGCATCTACAAGGCAAGCTGAGCATTGGAGAAGCTTGAGGGAACTTCAAGGAAGCTCACACGATCTTTAGGCCTCACTCAAAGTCCCCACATTACCATATCCAAATTCAATTGAACAAGGTATTTTTCAAGTTTCTATCTCTATTTAGGCATCCTTAGGTCACGATTTGTGAAGCAAAAATGTAGTCCTTAACTTGCTTAAGCTGTACATATGCATAGTTGTCATTTATATTAACTGAGCTAAGAGTATTTGATTGTTGAAGTTCATGAAAAAATTAGGTCAGGAATTAGGGTCACTGAAATTCTCCCTGATTTCTTAGAGTTAAGTTTCAAATCTAATATCATTGGAATCGTGATAAAAAATGCTATAAGTTTCATGTTGTAAGTTTTTGCTTTTGTGCAAGTATGTGAGAGTTTGCAGATTTGAAAAACGCGCAGAAGGGGACGCTGGAGGACAGGGACGAAGCTGTCCTGGGCCTGGCGCGCTTGGGCTTTGTTGTTTCTACTTGTTACACCCCCTGATCCACTATCCACACCCCCTTTCATATTTTGTTTTATTTTTCATATTTTCTTTGCATTTTTATATTTATTGCTTTAATATTTTTTTTCTTAACATAAAAAAAGCCTAAAATAATTTTCTTAATTTTTTGCATTTTTATTTTATTTTTATCTTATTTTTTGCACAAAATCTTGATTAGTTTACGTAAAATAGAAATTATTTTCTTAAAATAAATTGTAAATACCTTAAAATATTATACATTTTTATTTTTACTATTTGACACATAAAATATTATTTTCTCACATATTTTAATTTTTAATATTTATACATAATATGATTATTATTTTTCTTGTACATAAATGAATAAAAAGAATATTAGAAAACAATATTTTCTTTTAAAACAAAATTAGAGTTTCCCGTTTCAAAAATAATATTATTATTTTTTCTTATTTTTAGGACTTAGATAATTTTATTTTCTCATACATAAAACAATCACAAAACATTTTTGCATATTTACATTTTTATTGCATATTTAAATAATTGTTTATTTATTTATTGTACAATAAATTCAATTGGGTTGTAATAGTGAATTAGGGTTTTATTTTGTGCAAATATCCCCATTCAAAACTTGTATCCCCCTTTCCATAATATTGTTGTAATAGTTTAGATTTACTTTACACAATTTATCGCATTATATACATGTTTAGTAAATTAGGGTTTGTATGATAAGACAAAAATCAAACAAATAGCATGACCTAACACAAGACAAAAATGCAAGAAAAATTACAACATATTGCACACAAACACCTCTAGGGTTTCACCCACTTGGTTGCCTTAAAACATGGCCATGGTATGCATGCTAGGTATCTTGGCAAGACAAAACAAAACAAAAGATCATAGTCCCTCGATGATGCAATCACAAGTTGCCTAAAAAACAAATGATCTTAGTCCCTCAAACTTGCTAAAGATACTTGGCAATATTGTTATCATGGTCATACGATGACCCACGCCCGTCCCGTTTAACATCCAAAGATAGGGTTATCTACCAAAACAATGGTAGGTTAACAATGTCAAAGGAATAAAAATGTATAGGAAAGACTTTTGAGTATGTAGATATGCTTCTAGTTACTTGATCATTTCAAAAACAATCCTTGCTATTTTCAAACAAACACACACACACACACATTTCAAAAACATTTTCCAAACAACTTTCAAAACATTGAAACATTTTTCAAAAGACAAACATCTTTGTATACATTCTTACGAACGAGAATCATTACAAAGATTGCCTAAAAAAAGGCCTCTTTTCAAAATACTTTCAAAACCACACAAAGCACCATTTCAAACAATTGTGAAAGCAAAACACGTGATCTAAAACAAGTAACTAAGAGCCCATGGAAAACCATGGATGAAAAGGGTGCTAGCACCTTCCCTTTTCATAATCTACCCCCCGAACCCAAAAACAATCTCAAAGGTATTTCATGTGCTTTTTTACCTTTCATTTTGGATAAAATAAAAGTCGATGGAGACTCTTGCTAAACCGCAACATTTGCAAACACAAACGCAAAACCTCAAGTCAGTTCTCCCACCGCATCACAGTAGGTACTTGCTCAAAATCAAACTTTCACATTTACACTTTTTTTTAAAAACAAAGTTTTCAAAACGACTTCGTAACACTCTTGAGGACTGATACAAGGGTTAAAACGAAGTAAAACAAAAACTTTTCAAAACACACAAACACGGAAGCAATTTTTAAAATGATGAGCAAGTACCTAAGAGCCCGTAGAAAACTACGGATAGAAAGGATGCTAATACCTTCCCTTTCTATAATCTACCCCTCGTACTCAAAATCTCGAAAAAAGGAATTTTTTGTGCCTTTGTCCTTTCCAGTTGGATAAAATAAAAGTCGGTAGCGACTCTTGCTTACCGCGACATTTTGCAAACACAAACGCAAAATGCAAACCAGCATTTTCTTAAAACAGTCCGGTTCTGCCACCGTATCACAACTAGTAATTAGGGTTTGCATGACAAGATTAAAATTAAACCATAGAAAACCCTAATTCAAAGACAATATATTTGAAATCAAAACACTTTGCACACATGCACCTCTAGGGTAACCCACACTTGTTGCCTCAGATTTAAACAGTCATGCCCCTTGAACGTGGGATGTTTTAGCAAAGACCCTCGATTAAAAGATCATAGTCCCTCGATGACCCTTCAAATTTTTCCTTCGGTAAAGGATCTTAGTCCCTTACGAAAAATTGCTAAAACATATTACAAGTTTCCTTCTATAAATGTACGACGACCCACGCATGTCCCTCACATCCAATGATATGGCTCCTTACCAACCAATGGTAAAATAGCACTATCTAAAGGAGGAGGAAAAGAACAAAGACTATTTTGAGTAGGTATATTGCTCGTAATTGCTTGCTCACAAACAAAACCATTCACACCTCACACTTTCAAACCACTTTTCAAACAAACATTTTGTATACATTCTCAATGATACGATAATCATTATAAAATGGCCTTACATTGGCATTTTCAAACATCTTTCCAAACACTTCCTTTCAAAAAATATTTTCAAAACTAACACTTTGTATACATTCTCAATGATACGAGAATCATTGCAAAGTTTGCCAAACTTAGGAATTTTCAAAATATTTTCAAACTTACAAAAACACAAAACATTTCTAAGTAATCAAGCAATTAAGAGTACGTAGATAACTACCGATGGAAAGGGTGCTAACACCTTCCCTTTTCATAACCTACCCCCACGAACTCAAGAAAATTCTCAAAAGGTCTTTCCTATTCTTTTCACCCTTTCCTTTATTGGATAAAAGCAAAGTCGGTGGTGAATCTTACTATCCACAACATTTGCGATCAAATGCAAAACAACCAAGTCAGTTCTCCCATCGTATCACATTTACAATTCATGGAAATATGGAGAGCCAGGCTATGGTTTATTCCTTCATCAGGCAGCTCGTCATCATAAAAGCTCAGATTATTACAAGGTGTAATATTCCCCACAACACTGCTGAACTGATTCAGAGACATGTCACTTTCAATAAAAGCCTGATCCAACACTCTCATCAGATATTCCCGATAAGCAAAAGAGTTCATTAGCAAGGCTATAATGGAAATCTTAGAATGAGTTTGAAAAAACTGATCCACAATCTTGTAATCACTCATCTTTATAACTTTCAACAAGTCATCCACATCTTTTTCCAAGGCATTACCACTAGATCCCCCCATCACTTTCTTAGGACCGATATTCTCAACAACCTTTTTATCAGAATTAACATCCCCTCGAAAGGCAGGGGCGAAGACACGACCACTGCAGGTTACCCGACTAGCTTCAGCAATATTCTCGACATAGGACAAAGGTTAGATTGGAATTTCCACACCATCTTCCAGAATAGTTGCATTATACTTATAAGGTACAATTGCGTGATTCACATGGGACAAGACCAGGAAGACAAATAACAATGGGAGCAACAACAGGCTTGCTATGGTACTCAACATCCATAGGAGTGGGATCACCAAAACACGACACAATAACATTCACCCCTTCTTCAGAATATTTAGGCATCATAGAATTATTATCGGAGAACATACCTTCATCAGAAGAAAAGAACTCATCAGCAAAAACATATTCATCATCAGACATGGCCTCAACTGAGTAATTTTCAATCATGTTAACTCCATTTTAATCATCTCTATTGCACGTGACTTTGATAGTACCATTATCTAACAACAATTGAACACCTTTTTTTACAATAGAACAACCACGAGAATCCCTACAGCAGATCTGGCAGGACCCATAATGATGTTCTTCTTGGCCATCCATATGACAAAACGTAGAATGTAGCTATACCAGATCATCATTCATATAATTCACATCAAAGATCCAGAATTTACCGGAGCATCCATAAAGCATATTTACATCTTCTTCATACTCAACCCTTGGTCTAATTATATGGATAAGTCCTTCATCCATCATTTCTTGAAGATCAGCTCTCACTTTATCACATCCTTGGATATCTGTACTGCAAATACTACAACCAACATTTTCATGTGTATAATAGCTGAATTCATAAAGATCAGCATGCATCTTCACTAGATTCCCTCTTACCAGGTTGATATCAAAAAACCGGAAGTCCCCAGGACAACCAACAACCATATTTACGACATTTCCACCTCCATGTTTGGGTATGGGATTATCTTTCACATTAGGACCCACATATTTAAAATATAGGAGGCTAGATCTCACCATCTTCTGCACTTCAGACTTCAAGGGATAACAATTTTCGATGTTGTGTCCTAGGGCTCCTTAATGGAAAGCACAAGTCTGATCCGCCTTATAATACCATGGTAAAGGTGAAGGATTAGTAGGGGGAGGCCTAGTATGCACCAATTTCTTCCAAATCAAAGCTGAAAATAAATCTGCACAACTCATTGGAATAGGGTAAAAAGCTTCTCTCCTCTGACCTTTCCCTTAATTTCCTTGGGGAGGTGGTCTTTGATAAGCAACAACAGTCGAAGCTACATTGACGACTGAAGTTACCGAAGCAACCTATTGTTGGTGCCAATGATGTATTCTCAGAGGTCTAAACTTTCTTTCCTCAACGACAACATTTGTTTCACTTTCTTTCTAGAAAACCCATATGATGATTTCTTTGTTCCTTCATCTTTTGTCAAGCGTCCTTCCCTAACAGCTTCATCTAGACGAACACCCATACTTACCATCTCAGTGAAACCACTCGGTGCACTAGAAACCATCCTTTCATAATAAAATGATCCAAGGGTTTTCAGGAAGAAATTGGTCATCTCTTGCTCTCCCATCGAGAGTACCACATATGCATCAATCTCGCGCCAACGCTGCTCATACTCTTTGAATGACTTCTTATCCTTCTGAGCCATCGCTCTCAATTGGTCACGATCAGGTGCCATAAATATATTGTACTTATATTGCTTGGTAAAAGCTTCACCCAAATCATTGAAGGTGTGGATATTGCCACTGTCCAAACCCATATACCACTTCAAAGCGACACCGGTTAAACTATCCTGGAAGAAATGAAAAAGCAAGTGCTCGTCATCAGTATGGGTGGATATTTTTCTAATATATATCACCAGGTGGTCATGGGGACAAGAGTTGCCCTTGTACCTTTCAAATTCTGGCACCTTAAACTTTGTTTGCACTTTTAAGTTAGGAAATAAGCAGAGTTCACTGATGTTCTATCTGTAGCGGTAGAAATATTTAAGACTAAACCATTGGATTGACTAGACTTGTACACATCAAAATAAAAATTGCCACCGCACTTTATTATTTCCAAAGGAATGTGAAAAGAGCTAATAACCAAAAAGAGGGGGAAAGATTCAAGGTAAGGGGATTGGTTATGCAAAGGGAGGGTATTAGACTCCTAAACATCTACGGTACTCCGCAGGAATCTCTTTGTAAAATCTGTATATTTTGGCTATAAAATGTTGTATAAAAATAGATGGTGGAGGTGAGAAAAGAAATATTTTTTAATTATTTTTGCACCCGCCGCGGTTGCGAACCTTTAGCTCCTACGTACCACCTTCCGTGCAATAGGGGATCAGGGTACTCGTAGTTCACCTTTTAAAAATTTTAAAACACAAGTGTGTTGGTTTATTTTATGAGATAAGACATCATCGTCATTGTCCGTGTGGAAAACATACTTACTACCCACAATCATGAGAAAGGAGAATTTGTGTCATCTCAAAGTGGAGGATATGGCTTGGATTTTAAAATCAACAATGCCTCACTCAACATCCAAGTGGAAAATATCTCACTTCACTACATATTGTAGAAGTATAATTGTTTGAACCACTACAAGGATTGACAAGAGTCTAATCTTTTGAAATTTTTTTAAAGATAAAATGCCAATGTGGCAAAATAGTTTGAATGAGATTGATTGACTTTTAGTCTTCTCACAAAAATGTCAAGGTATTATTAAGTTTATTGAAGTTTATTTATGGAAATGTTTTGAAAATGCATGGACCTAAGTCCAAGTTTATTATGAAAGTGGTTCAAGTTTAGAAACAAGAAGAGTTTTCAAAAGGAGAGAGAAGACTTTTAAAATTAAAGAAGATGAGAGGAGATGAAGAGACTACCCTAAAGCATAAGGTAAAAGCTAAGGAGAAGAACCGGCTAACCAACAAGAAGCCAACACTTGACATTATGAGTCAAGATAGAATTCCCATTCTTTGGATTGAAACAAAGAAAGCAAAGATACTAGACCTCTTGAGAAGACCAAACTTCAAATGTATTAAGTCTTCACAAAAATTAGGCAGAGTAACGACTGTATATAGATGAATTCCAGATTACAAACAAAGTATGTAATCACAATAACCTGCACATAAAACAAACAAACAACCCAATGTCTTGAGGTAAACCCCAAGAACTCCACACAAAATATTAATTAAGGTCACAAGGTCTCCAACATAGGACAGGGTCTCTAATCCTAAGTCTAAGAAGTCCAATACTCCATAATGCCAAGGATAGTAACCAAATAGTCCAAGTATCATTAAAGTTTTTTATGGTTCATGTTGATTATTAAGTATCTTCAAAAAGGAAACGAAAAGCTCAAGTGAGCAAAATAAAAATGGCATAAAGGTAAATGCTCAAGTGAGAAAAGATGAAAATAACATGAAATGTAAATGCTAAAATAAATGGTACATAAAGTAAAGAGCATAAAATAAAAGTATAAAATAAAGTCAATTGTTAGAAGTTAATGGTTAGTTGGATGACCATCTTGAAACTTGCATTTGGAACTCATTAGAGGATTGGTAGAACCAAAGCATCTCAACAATAAGTTACATTTGCTTTTTGTCAAGTATATCATCCATTAAAGAATCCTCAACGCAACATTTAATGATCAATAATGTTTAAGTGATCTGTGTTGATCAAAATTGATGAAGATCTATTAGAGGACTTGTAGAACCAAAGCCTCCTAACAATGAACCTCAAGGTTATTGGATCAAAGGGTTCAAATTACATACTTGGGCTTGCAAACATAGGTTTGGGCCACGAATGATCATTTTCTCAAACCAGGACAAAATTTAGCGCTATGTTAAGCAATTGTAAGTGGACTTATGTAGAAGTCACACCTATTTTAAGTCCGGTCAATAGCAATCTATGTACTTCATGTTTGGATAAATGATATAGAGATCATTATCCCTTAACATGTAGCACAAAATAAAAAAAGAAAGGGATAAGATGAAGAGGGAGGGGAATGATAAGCTAATTTGGATCACTACCTCAAATTTCTTTCATCTTTAAATTCAATCACTCATCTAGATGGATTAAAGTACTAAACATATCATTAATCCAAAGCACAAAAAATGATTTAAATAATTCACACTTTGGTAGATTTGAATTAATGAACATTTATCCAACTTCATCTACACCCAAAGTCCATTGAATTTAAAGAGAAATTGGACATTTAAAATTGTAATCCAAATCAACAATCAAAAGGAGTGATTAGAAAAAGATGGATGGATCAAAACAGCCCCAAAACAAGGCAGAAAAAGCATTTTGACACTGTTACAATCGATTGCACTATGGCAGCAATCGATTGCATCAATGCATTTTTCAAAAAAAAATTGAATTTCGTTATGTGACAATCGATTGCGCTGTTACAGCAATCGATTGCACCCTGTTAGAATCAGAAAAAACAGCATTTCAAAAGGCCAAATTCTTGTTCAAACTTTCCATCAAACACCTTATGATCATGGATTTAATTGAGCACGAAAATTCCATCAAATTATGAGAAAATAGCACCAATGGAATCACAAAACAATGCTCAATGAATTAAACCCAAAGATCAACAAGAGATCACATTGTGAAAGATGAACAATCTAACTTACCAAAGGTAGATCTAGAGAATTATCAAAACAACTTCAAGAATTTGCTTCAATTAATCCCCAAGAATCAATTTCCCAAGCTTGGATGTAGAGAATTGATGAAGAAAAAGTGTTTGGATGAAGTCTTAGCTCAAAGATTAGTAAGCTTCAATGCAAATCTTACTAACATTTTTTTTGAAAATGGAGCTTTGAGTGAATTTGGTAGATGGAGGAAATTGAGATTTTTTAGCAAAGTGAATTTGGCTATCAAAAGCTTGAGATTTGAATGAAATGAGGGCTCTATTTATAGAGTTTAGGCTTGAGATTAGTGGTGGTTTGGAGTTTGGTTTGGGAAATGAAATTAGGCTTGGTAATTAATTCTTGGAGCCAACATTTGAATTACTGATATATCTTTAAAAAAAAGAATTGGAGCCAAAATTTAAATTAATGATATATCTTTCAAAAAATGAAAAATTGGCACCAAAATTTGAATTAATGATATATCTTTCAAAAATGAAGAAAAATTGGCACCAAAATTTGAAAAGCTTAAAATTGCCGATTTTTTTTCAAAATTTCAGTCTGTGCAATCGATTGCACTCTGGGAGAAATCGATTGCATCAATGTTTTTTTTTCAAAAATTGCACAAAATTCACTATGTGCAATCGATTGCACTCTAGGAGCAATCAATTGTACAATGAAAAAATGAAAAATTTTAAATTATTTTCTTTGCAAATAGAGATTTTTGGAAAATAATACCGGAAAACCTTATTTGTCAAATGCTTTGACTCATCACCTACAAAACACAAATATTCAAAGACAAATATTTATTTTGTATTTTGGTTAGAAGTTAGTCAACAACACATATACAAAATACACAACTAAGGTGCTTGGAGATTCCTCAAGAGAAAACTTAAAGATAGGAGATAGAAAAAAAGAGGAAGAACCAACCCTAATGTGATCTTGTTATGATCGAGTTGATATGATATGATAGAGGAATCTTAGGGGCAAAAATTGGGTACAACACTATCCGAATAATTATTTTCCTCGGAGAGCCTTCACTTTTTTCTGCATTTCATTAAATTGATCCTAAAAATTATTCAATCGATCATAGAAGCCCAAACTTTTGCTTGGTGGAGGAGCAGGATGATAAATTTCATCATTGATAACATGCATAACATTCATTGTAGGAGGTGCAACATGATTAATCTCATTATTAGCAATAGGAGTATCGTGCACCATAAGAGGTGCATAAACAACAACAGTTTGAGCAAATTGAGCAACTTGAGCATCAAGGTTATAACCTTATGGCATGAAATTATCAGGCATTTCCCATGGGTAACCTTGAGGCATACGGTATTGAGCAGTGACAACTGGAGTAACAGAAATGGGAACCAACAGAACCTCGGACGTAACAGGTGTCTGTTGTAGCTGAGAAGTATGAGGAGACAGAGGGGCAGGTGGTGGCTGATTATGAGCAGCCACCAATGATTCCATTAAAGCAGCCATGTTAGCCATACCAGCCTTCAAAATAATAACTTCTTCATGCAGCTCACAATTCTCTTGTTCAAGATTCTCTATTTTCTTCTTGGAATTAGCCCGAGTATTGTATCGATGAGATAACTTGTTGACTAAACGAAGTAGAGAAACACAGTAAGACACCTGGGTATGAACAGAAATGCAAAAATATGTGGAAAATGATGCATGATATGTGATGCATATGATTTATTTATCATTATTATTATTATTTCAAGGAACTCAAAGAATTATAGACAATTGCAAATATTAAAGTACTAACACATTTGGAAATATTAAAAATTTTATTATGATAACTTTGGAATGGATTACAACTTTTAGTACAAGTTTCAATAATCCTAAGTACAAGAGAAAAAATATGGAATCTAAAATTCTAAGGAGCCAAAGCTGATGAAGATCTTTCCACACACTAACGCTTTCCCACGAGCCTTGAAATCTGAGTCTTTAACTGCTTGTTCTCTTTTGCATACCTGTCAGTGACTTATTTCTAACCATCAAAATTAAAGGATGAACAAATGGGATATGGATGAGCTCTAGAAGAAAATGAATCCTCTTGCTTCTCCATCATCTCTACAACACGACTCTAAATAATCTCGATCAAGTCATCCTTCTCTTTTAATTCTGTTTGGTAGGATATCTCTAAAGTCTGACACTTGTTCTTCCATGCTTCCTTCTCTTGCTGCATCCTAACTAGAGCAAGTTGAAATTCTTCCACATCATCTAAAAAATGGATGATTATTCCTCATGAACATATCAGGTATAGGTTCTTCACGTGAATATGGCATCTTCAACTGAAATACCCTTACTTATACCCAACAGAGATGAGGCTCCAGGGAAACAACTCTTCTTGGTCCCAAATCCTTTTTGCTCTTTCTATGAATATGGCCCCAAGCCTTTGCAATTTCTTCCTTAGTTTCCTTATGATCCCCTCCTTCTTTGAGAAAGAAACCACTCATATAAATACTATTTGGCTTGTCTCTTATTGGATATCCAAGTTGACGAAACGCAAGAACGGGATTGTAGTTAATTCCTCCCTTTGTACCAAGAAGAGGTACATTGGGGAAACTACCACATCAATGAATGATCTCCACATCATAATAAGCCTGATGATACCATACAATGTCAGAATGAGTGAGATACATAATCTTCGAGGCCCATCAAGGTTCCTTCTTGATATCCCAGAAAGAAACAGACCGAGGTAAGTGAGAAATAAAACACTGATATAACAATAACGTGTAACAAATGATCATCCCTCCATGATAAAAATCCCGAAGATGGATGGAATAATAAGTATCTCCTAATAGTGTAGGGACTGGATTCCCAATCAAAAACATCATAATGGAATTGACATCCACAAATTTTTCGATGTTAGGAAATAAGAATAAACCATAGGCAAGCAAAGCAAAGATAGCCTCAAAAGAAACCGTACTCTTCATTTTAGCAAAGTAACGAGCTTTCTCCAATAAAAACTGACCAGGTAAACCTCTGATTTCTCCTTTGGTAGTCATGTTAGCCTCAATCTCATACTTCCCCAAATGAGTCTTGGCAGAAATCTCATGAGACTTGGGTTCTCCCTCTATACCGGTGAAAGGAATATGATCTATAAAAGGCAAGCTAAGTAAATAAGAATATTCCTCCAATGTGGGCATCAGTTTATAATCAGGGAAAGTAAAACGCTGGCACAACAAATCATAGAACTGGACCAATGTAGAAAGAATACCCTCCTTCATTTTGAGCTTTATAAGGGATACTATGGATCCATACTTCTTTTTAAAATTTGTAGAGCTCTCAATCTCAGGAATCAAACTCATTAGTTCTCTATCTTAGGATCCTTGAAACTTTACTTCCGAGTCTTTCTTTTTCTAGAATCCATGGTCAAAAGGTATCTGAGATATTTGTAAAAAGTCAACTTTAAGTCCCTTGAAACAATTGTTTTAAAGGATGCTCAGGGTGCATGAATGTATGATGCAACAATCACACACAAGATCACAAGCATGGAGGTTCATAGGTTTGACGTCACGAGCATGAAGTCAAAGGTACTACCCACAAGGTATGGACTAATAGTTTATCACCTACCGAACAAGGTTCTAAAAGGTTCCCACATTCTACATTATTCCTTTAGATATTACCAACGTCCCGATTAACTCGATAATTAGTAATATTCTCAGGAAAACCTCATCTGAGTGTAGTATCCTGTGACAACCATTTCTGGATTACTCTGTCATAGTTTCCGCACTACACATAAAAGGCCAAGATGGGTTAAGGGTTCTATGGTCCTCACTTCAGCAGGCTCTCAGGTTGAAATCAACACATCTTCCCAATTACTCGGTAAACGATACTATAGTCAAATGGGCCTCCACCGAGTGGGGATATCATGTCTCATTTTTTGGGATTACTCCCTCAAAGTTAACATGAATATATCGCCGTCCTATATTAAGTTTTCCCAAGTCCGGGTAGAGGACTTATAAGAAATCACCAAGCACCCTGAAAACCAGGAAAATCCAGACAAACATATATACAATAATTTATAACAAATAATAGCACATACACAAATAAACAAAGATAGGCCCAACCCACTTAGAGATGGACTAGAATTTGGTCGATCTGTCCCCAGTGAAGTCGCTATTTCTTTGTAGTGGTAGAAATGTTGAGACTAAGCCATTGGAATGACTTAACTCGCACAGATCAAATAAAAATCACCACTGCACTTTATTATTTTCAGAGGAATGGGAAAAGAGAAAATAACCCAAAAAAGAGGGGGGGGGGGGAAGGGAGAATCTAGGTACGAGGGTTGGTTATGCAAAGGGAAGGTATTAGCACCCCGCCACGGTTGCGAACCTTTAGTGCCTACGTACCACCTTCCGTGTAATGGGGGGCCATGGTACTCGTAGTTCTCCTTTAAAATTTTTTAAAATAAGTGTGTTGGTTAATTTTAAGAGACGAGACATCATTGTCATATCCGAGTGAAAGAACATACTTACTACCCACGATTATGAGAAAGGAGAATTTTTATCATCTCAAAGTGGAGGATATAGCTTGGATTTTAAAATAAACAAAGCCTCACTCGACCCAAGTGGAGAATATCTCACTTCACTAAATATCGTAGAAGTATAATAACTCGCATCACTACAAGGATTGATAAGAGTCTAATGTTTTGAGAAAGTTTTAAAGTGAAAAAAGCCAAAGTGGAAAAATGATTTGAATGAGGTTGATTGACTTTTAGTCTTCTCACAAAAAAATGTTAAAGTATGATTAAGTTGGTTAAAGTTTGATTAAGAAAATATTTTCGAAAATGCATGGACCTAAGTCCAAGTTTATTATGAAAGCGGTTCAAGTTATAAAACAAGAAGAGTTTTGAAAAGAAGGGAGAAGATTTTTGAAATTAAAGAAGATGGGAGGAGATGAAGGGAATATTGTAAAGCATAAGGTTAAAGTTAGGGAAAAGAACCGTCTAACCAATAAGAAGCCGACACTTGACATAAAGATTCAATATAGAATTCCCATCCTTTGGATTAAAACAAAGCAAGCAAAGATACTAAACCTCTTAGGAATACCAAGCTTCATATGCATTAAGTCTTCACAAAAATTGGGCAGAGTAATGACTGTATATAGATTAATTCTCAATCACAGACAAAGCATATAATCATAATAACATGTGCACAATGAAAATTAACCCAATGCCTCGGGGTAAACCCCAAGAACTATAGACAAAACATCAGTGTCACAAGGTCCCAAGGGTAGCTAAAGCTTTTAATCCTAAGTCCGAGAGGTCCACAACTCCATAATGCCAAGGATAGTAACCAAATATTCCAAGTAACCTTAAATTTTTTTTTCTTATTATTCAAGTTGATTATTAAGTGTCTTTGTTATACCCCAAAATTTCCATCCCATTTTTCAAATACAAACTGATTCAAGGGGCTCAAGTACTCAAAGTTATTCAAAAATTGATCTGACAAATTCTCCTCCCAAGTAGTGGCCTATAATTAGGGTTTTGGTTTTCTCAGAGGAAATGGGACTTCTAATGCCTCAAGTGAATTTCATGGTTTCTCATATGCTTCAAAGAGTCCTTATATCAAGTTTCAAGCCTTACATCACAAATTTGCTCGGTCAATTGCTTAGATGATTGAAATTAATTATATTGGGTAAAAAGTCAACTGTGGTCAACATACAGTCAAACCTCAAGATTTTTGGTCAACATCAATATTTTGAAGTTACATTCATCATTTTATCAAGGGTTGATCATGATTCATCAAGAAAACTCAAGATTCATCAAAAGTCAAAAGTTGCTAAATTAAGGTTTTCTTTAGGAGAAGTCAACTGAACTTTGACCAGGAACAACTTTTACATGCTTCATTAGATATTTTTCAACCAGTTCTCATTTTGAAGGAAATTCAATTCTCTACAACTTTGTCTCTCTAAGCTCGAGTCCAAGAAATGCTTCATTTGAGAGATATGGGCCAAAACATTACAGGTCATTTCAAAAGTCAACAAAAAGACACTTTTTGTCAAGACAACTTACATCAAGATAAATTATTCAAATGAAAAATTATGATAATATAAATTGTAGGAGAAATCTTGAGCTTTCCATAAAGTCTAAGATCACCTTCATATGATAAAAATTGAGAGAGTTATGATTGGTGCAAGTTGGGCAATTTTGAGAAAATGCATAAAAACCAAATTGACCAAACTTGAATTTTTAGGCTAGTGGACTTATATTTCAAGGTCCAAACGTGTCTTAAACATCATAGTGAACCTCTAAATCTATTTATACACCCCCTTTGATTTTTATTCCATTTATTTTTTATTTTATTTATTTAAATTCAAAATTAAATTAAATAAAAAATCAAAGTTTTCATACAAAGGTCCAAGCCCATTCTTCTAGACCTAATTTTCCTCTATATATATTCCTCATATTCAAACAACAATACCACACAAAACCTTGTAAGATATCACCTTCCAAAAACTTCAAAAAATTGTTAAAACTAGGGCAAATTGAAACCCTTCTTTCCAGCATTCCTCAAGGCCAAATACCTGTTCCAATCAATCCCTGAGACAGTACATAATAAGTATGGGTCGATCCTGATGATCCAAAGAGCATGAAAATCACATACATGCCTCACTTGTTTCTATCTTTGCATGAAATTCGTATTTTTGTTTTTATTATAATTTGATGCACACTAACATTGCTAACATGCTTCTGAGGTGTAACTATGCAGGATAGACCCATCGCATGAGCCTCATAA
The DNA here is from genome assembly GCA_948472305.1 of Vicia faba. NCBI lineage: Eukaryota > Viridiplantae > Streptophyta > Magnoliopsida > Fabales > Fabaceae > Vicia > Vicia faba. The sequence continues at coordinate 1,213,308,525 of OX451738.1, read as the reverse complement.
TGACAGAATCATGCATTTCCATGTTTGAACCGATTTACCATTTTTGCTTCGTATCTCATCATACAGGGAGAGTTAGCAAAAACCATGGCCACCATTGAACTTGCAATGGTCAAATTAGGGGGTAGGGTCCCTTTGGATCGTTAACATGTTCTATTTTGCAGGAACAAGAAACATGCTCACCGGAGAAGACGACCGGAGCTAGGGCTCCAATGCCTCTCCGACCCAATCATTTGGGTTTATTTTAAATTTGTTTGATTTCATAATGATACCGGATGAAACAGCCACCCTAGTGGCAAGGAAGCGCGCGTTAAGTCATTAGTCTATCAGGGTGTGAGTTCGATCCCTTCCTTTTGATGTTTTTTCATCATATATTTTCAATCTTTGCAGGTTTATTACATTTTCAGTTGCATCCATTCTCCAGACACCAGCGCACGCCTGGCACAGTGGCAAGCCATGATGTTATGAAGGCAAAGGGCGTGGGTTCAACACCCACCCCTGGAATTTGTGTTATTTTTGCTTTCTAACCTTGTTTTTCCTTGATTTTTCTTCCCCTAATTATTTTTTTGGCTAACCCTAATTCTTTTTTAACTTAATTATTTTTTAACTAACCTAAAACAAACCTTTTCTAAAAAACCCTAATTATTTAGGTTTAGTTTTTTAATTAACCTTTTTTTTTAAATTAATTAATTAACCATATTTTTTAACTAATTAGAATTTTAGGTTTTATTTAATTAATTATCAATTTAAATCATTTTTCATAAAAAAACCTTAACTAACATTCAAGCTTCTTCTTTTTTTTTCTATCTTCTTTTCTCATTTATTTACATTTCTTAGATCAAGTGTATATGGCACGTTCAACTATAATAACGTACTTTTATATTTTTCGCACTTTTTTCTATTATGTATATGCTTCCGGGATGTAATAGTTTTAAGGTTTATTTCCCGCACTCTCTATACTTATGTAACTTCCCTGAAGCCATGTAATAGCGTAGGACTTTACATTCCGCACTTTATTTTTCTGTACATATTTAATTTCTAGTAACTAGGGTTTGTATGGCAAGATAAAAACAACCGATAGAAAAACCCTAATTTCAAGATAAACATGACTGAATCAAATACACTTTGGACACTTACACCTTTAGGGTAACCTCTCTTCGTTGCCTTTCGGAATAATGGTCATGTCCCTCGAAAACAGGGATACTTTAGCAAAGTCCCTTTGAATAAAAGATCATAGTCCCTCGATAGCCCTTCAACGTTGCCTACGAACAAATGATCTAGTCCCTCCGATAATTACTAAAGTATCCTTATCTGTTACTTTTGATGACCATACGATGACCCTCGATTGTCCCTTCACATCTAATAAATGGGGCTATCTACCAACTAATGGTACAGATAGCACTATCTCTAAAGGAGAAGGAAAATAACAAGAACGACCTTGAGTGGGTAAGACTAATAATCTCTCGCTCACAACTTTTCTAAAAAACATTTTACACATCACACTTTCAAAATATTGTCAAACACTTTGTACGTATTCTTGAGGACAGATAAAAGAACCATATAGTCGTACTTTGGCTTTTCAAAATATTTTCAAACACTTACACAAAAAAAAGCAATTTTCAAAAGTGAGCTAGCGATTAAGAGCCCGTAGATAACTATGGATGAAAAGGTTGCTAACACCTTCCCTTTTCATATCTTACCCCCCTGTGATACGATGGCAGAACCGACTGTTTAATACTGGTTTTGCGTTTGTGTTCGCAAATGTTGCGGTAAGCAAGAGTCACCATCGACTTTTCTTTTATCCAACGAAGGAAAGGGTGAAAAGAACAGAAAAATACCTTTTCGAGAATTTTCTGAGTAAGGGGGGTAGATTATGGAAAGGGAAGGTGTTAACACCATTTTCATATGTAGTTTTCTATGGGCTCTTAGAGGTTTGCTCGTTTTGAAATACCTTTGTGCTTTGTGTGTTTTGAAAATGCCTTAGTGCGGCAATTTGATTTGCGTTTAACTCTTGTATCAATCCTCAAGAGTGTTAACAAAGCAGATATTTTGAAAATTGCTTTTGAAAATTAGTATTTGTGTAAGTGCAAAATGTTTTTTGAGCAAACTTCTAACAACTATCTACTTTTATACTCGAAAAGGGTCGTTCTTTTCCTCCTATCCTTTAGACAGTGCTATCCTACTATTAGTGAGTAGGTAGCCCTATCGTTGGATGTATTAGGGACATTTGAAAGGGACGTTACAGTCACGAAGGCAACTTGTGGATACGCTTTAACAATTTTGTTTAGGGACTAGATCATTTACCGAGAAGGAAACTGTAGGGTCATCGAGGGACTATGATCTTTTTATTTATGGGTCTTTGCTAAAGCGTTCCTGCCTCATGATTGTTTTATTTCTGAAGGAAACCAAAGTGGGGTACCCTAGAGGTGTATATGTGCAAGTGTGTTATATTCAGTTATTTTTGTCTTTTTGTTAAGTTTGCTAACATTTGATTTCAGTCTTTTCATACACGCCTAGTTACTAGCAGTTAATATATACAGAAATGTAAAGTGCGAAGATAAAACCCTACGCTATTACATGGCTTCAGGGAGCGGGTTTACAATGTACAAAAATTGGGGGAAGAAAAAAATAAAGAAAGCGGTAAAAATCCTAATTAGTTTATTACATCCAGTATACAGGTACAATAATGAATAGAAATTGCAAAAATAAATAATGTGCGCGGAAGTTGAAAATACGTCTAACAACCTAGTAAGAAAATCTTTTTGCTTATTTTTTGATTTAAGTAAATAACCTAAAAATCTATTTAGAAAATAAAATTAATCAAGAAAAATAGTCTAAATTCTTTTTTAGTTCTTTTTTTATTATTTAAAGAAAATAATTAAACATAAATTAAGTCCTTAGTTCTAATTTATTTTTAATTAAAGAAAAAATAGTTAAAATAATTATTAATTAATTCACAAAATTAATTTAATTAAAAAACTAAAATATATTTTTTGTGATTTTATTATTACATTATACTATTAAATAAATGAAGAAAACAAATTAAAATAAAATAAAAATATAAAGCAAAGTGACAAAAACAATGCGAAATGGGCCAGGATAATTAGAAATTGAGGGGGTGTTGAAATTGAATTTTGCTAGGCCCAAGTGAATGTTAAGCCCAGGCCATGCTGGATCAGGTGAGATGAGGCCTTGAGGGCACATGGTGGATCTCAAATTGAAGCCTTTAGATCTAGACCCCTCATGATTTGAAGGCTAGATCTGATGGTGTTTGGTACACTTCTGGCCATGTAATGCATCGAATCTGCATGAAACAAGTTAGAAAATATAAAAATGGAGCTTACTGAGACATTTTGTGATGTTTCAAGGCTTGGTAATGATTGCAAAAGCTTCAGGGAGCCTCCAGGAATGTATTTGGATCTTTTGTTGGGACTGAGGAAGGCTGGAACCTAAAATACGAATTTTATAACTTTGATATTTTTTGAAAAATTTGTAGAGCTTTTCCAGGCTGTATATCATGTGTCTTGAAGCTTGCTAATGTGTCCTTTATATAGAGAGGAGGGAGGAGACAAGAGAACAAAGGTTATAACAACCATAAACATGTGTTTTTAAAGCCATGAATGATGTTTTATAACTTTTCCAAAGACATGGAATCTTGTCCTTTTTGAATTTGAATGAATATGGAAATTTCTTTCACGAAATTTTATGGGCCTAGGCTGTCCAAAACATCAACCCAAAGCTCAAAGCCCATTTCTAATTATTTGAAATAAATTAAAATAAATATGAATAAAATAGTTAGTGTTGTACCCCAATTTTTGCCCCTAAGATTCCTGCATCATACCATATTGTCTTAATCACAACAAGATCATGTTAGGGCTTTTGATTCTTCTCCCTATCTTTAGACTTGCTCTTTTGAGGAGTTACCAAGCACCTTGACTTGTTTTCTGTTGTGATCATGAATATTTTGCTTTGATTTTCTCTCTAATTAATGATATGCAATGTTGGTTTGTCTTACTTGTTCATGATGTAGGTAAAAACAATGAGGTTTAGCAAGTTGCTTCATGGGTTCATGAGTTTATTTCCATGCCCTAGTCAATATATCTTGAGGAGTTAAAACTTCACTATTAGAGTGATCTTGGAAGAAATGGCATGACAAGGCTTATTTTGGTTCAACATATCTCAAGGGTATCAAAATTGATTCAAAAATACAAAGGGTTAAGGAAAGAAGTTGTCATGATTGAACAAGGTCTTGTTCCTATTGGTCAAAAGAGCATATTTCTATCTAATTTCAAAATATGGAAGTGGTTTTGGTGGCCATGAGTTCTCATCATCATCCTCAACAACTTCTATTCACAAAGGAATAATATTGGTGCAAAAAGTATGTTCAAACTTGGCAAAGTTCCTCAAAGCATTCTCTTGATCTAGAGGCTAGGGTTTTGAACTTCAAAGGAGCATATCTTGCTCATCTTTTGGTATTTTTGAGTGATTCCAAAGACATCTTTCTCTTCAAAGAGTTACCAACAAATCACTTCAAATGTTCCAATAATTTTTCATGTGGAAGGAACTTGTTGAAGAAGAAAAATTACAAGTCATCCAGATGAATCCCCAATTTTCCATATGTGACTTCAAATGGTCATAACATGGTCCATTTTTAACACCTTGAGCCCATTATTTTTCCATGATTATCTTAAGGATGTGTACTTCATGCCTTATTTTATGTGCAAAGTAAGAAAATGGATGGAAGTTTCCTTAAGAATGAAAAATATTATAGGTCAGTTCATGATTTTTGGTCAACTTCAACAAGTCATAACTTGTTCAATTTTTGTGAGATGTTGAGTGGTTCAAATTGAAAAATGTCATTCAAGAGGTCTACTTCATTCCATCTTTTTTGGTCAAGAGCAAATTCTAAGTGGAAGGCCCTGTTTGGATACAAAAGATTATAGGTCATTTTTAAAGAAGAATTTGAAATATTTCTAAGTATGGAAAGTCAACTATTTTTCTTCATTTTTGACTCCATTTAACTTTCAGCTCAAGCATCCATTTGATTCCATTCTTTTTCTATTACAAAGCTTGTAACCTCATCTTTCCAAAGCATCAAGAATTATGCCCTAGGACCCCTTGAGTTGGAAATGCCATGGATTTGAATTTGGTAGTTTGAAACTGAATTTTTCACAAAGTCAGGATTTTGAAATCTTTGTTTTAGCTTCTAATCACAATATTTCCACGCGTTTTTGTTTCTAATCATGTTTAGCAACTTTCCAGAAGTGATTAGAATCATGAAACAAATGATTTGGCTGAGTTTTGGTCAAGTTTGAGTCACACTTTCTTCATGATGCAAACCCACACGAATTCCCTCCAAAACGTATCATTCGCTATTCCTTTTGATCTCATTTGCTTCCCTATAATTAGAGGGTCATCCCCCATTCAATTTCCCAAGCTTAGATAGTCAGAATCACCCTGCCAAACTTGTTTCACAACCTAGAATTCAGCAACTTCGAAATCCATTCTCAAGCATTTTTCAATCCATTTTTCCTTTAATTCACCTTCCCTGATCTTCCCTGAAGCTAACCATATAATTACATTCGAGAATCGTTCCCTATACTGTTCCATAGAAGTCTAGTTTCAGTGCTCTGTAACTCAACTTCAATAGGTAGATTCCTTCATCAATTCTTCAAAACTCTGATATCATCATGTTGCTCTCATTGCCCTGGTTCGAGTTGCAACACTTACATTTCACTGGAAACACGTTTTGACCATGAATTTTCAAATCCCTTTTCAAAACTTTCCTTCCAAATTGCTTGAGCTACAGTTTATATAAATTTGCCGCGAGGGTGTGGTTGTTTTCGTCTTGAAGAGACGAAGCGATTGGCATAGGTCTGGGCTTCTGATTTTACAGTTTGAGAGACCTGTAAATCATGTTGGCTGGAGGTCGAAGATGACCTACGTGTCATCTTCCAACCAATGATGGCGTGCCATTTGTTATTTTAAAAAATCTGATTTATTATTGATTCTGTACATTATTCACTAATGACCAAGATATGCACAGCGCGTCAGATCCCTTAGATTTGATTACTAACACGTTTTGACTCTCATCCAATGGTCCACATATTTTACTTCTATTTTCTTTTTCTGATTTTTATATTTTAATTGTTTTAAATTTTAAAAAATCATAGAAAATTCATTTTTAGTCCAAAAAATCTGAAAAAATTATGAAAAATATTTTTGATTATTCTCTTTCTGATTTTTTATTTTTTCACAATTTAATTTTGTATTTTGGTAATTTTTTTAATAAATTTTACATTTATTTGATTTGTTTAAAATGTTTAAAAATATTTTTTTACATTTTTAAATTCTGAAAAAATTATGGAATGATCCAATGATATTGTGACAAATATTGGTGACCTTATTTCATTTTTGTTTCCGACTTTACTATTTTCTACTATTTTTGTTTATTTTACACATTTATTTTAATTTTTAAAAATAGTTTCTGACTTTTAAAAATTACCAAAATTTTTATAAAAATATTTGGATTCTTTTCTGATTTTTCTATGGTCTTATTTTTCATTTCTTGATTAATTTGAATATAATTGATATTTTCCTCATCATTTTCCATTTTTTAAACATTTTTAAACCTTTTAATGTATATATTAAATATGATATTATTTTGTGATTATTTTCTGGCTGTCTTGGGTTGATTTTTTGATCATGACTTTATTAACATCATTGGATCCATGGTGTTGAGTTTAACTCCAAAAAAAATGGATGAATGATTTTAATAATAGTTTGATTAAATTTTTAATTCAAAAGTGGTTTATTCATCTTTTGCCCTAATCCTCTTCATCTCATCCCCTTCTCATTGCACTAAATGTTGTTGGAGCATGATCTCTATGTCATATCTCAAAACAAATGGTGCATAGATTGCTATTGACCGGTCTCAAAATAGGTGTGACTTCTATATAAGTCCACTTACGATTTCTTAACATAACGCTAAATTTTGTCCCGATTCGAATAAATGATCATTTGTGGCCCAAACTTATGATTGCAAGCCCAAGTATGTTAATTTGATCTCTTTGATCCAATAACCTTGAGATTCATTGTGTGGAGGCTTTGGTTCTACCAATCCTCTAATGGATCTACATCACCTTTGGTCAACGTGGATCACTTAAACATCGTTGATCATTAAATGGTACTTATGAGAATCCCAAAATGGATGATATACTTGACAAAAAGCAAATGCAACTTGTTGTGTGGAGGCTTTGGTTCTACCAATCCTCTAATGAGTTCCAAATGCAAATTTCAAGATGGTCATCCAACTAACCACTAATTATTGATTTGTTTATCTTATGCTTTTATTCTTTTATGCTTTATGTACTATTTATTTTTTAGCATTTTCATTTCATGTCATTTTCATCTTTGCTTATTTGAGCATTTATTTTCTTGTCAGTTTTACTTTGCTCACTTGAGCTTTTCTTTTCTTAAGATACTTAATAATCAACATAAACCCTAAAAAACTCTTAATGGTACTTGGACTATTTGGTTACTATCCTTGGCATTATGGAGCATGGTACTTTTTCTTGGATTTAGGATTAGAAACCTTGGCCTATCTTGGAGACCTTGTGATCTTATCTGATTATTTTTTCTGGAGTTCTTGAGGTTTACCTCAAGACATTGGGTTGCTTGTTTGTTTTTGTGTGCAGGTTTTTGTGATTACATTCTCTTTTTGTAATCTAGAATTCACCCGTATACAGCCGTTACTCTGTCCAATTTTTGTGAAGACTTAATACATTTGAAGAGGTCTAGTATCTTTTCTTGCTTGGTTTCAATCCAAAGAATGAGAATTCTATCTTGGCTCATAATGTCAAGTTGTGGCTTCTTGTTGGTTAGATGGTCCTTATCCTTAGCTTTTACCTTATGCTTTAGGATAGTCTCTTCTTCTCCTCTCATCTTCTTTAATTTCAAAATTCTTCTCCCTCCTTTTGAAAACTCTTCTTGTTTGGGAACTTAAACCACTTTCATAATAAACTTGGACTTAGGTCCATGCATTTTCAAAACATTTTCATGAATAAACTTCAATCAATTTAATAATACTTTGAAACTTTGTGAGAAGACTAAAAGTCAATCAACCTCATTTCAAACCATTTTGCCACTTTGGCTTTTATTTTAAAACTTTTTCTCAAAAGATTAAACTCTTGTCAATCCTTGTAGTGATGCAAACAACTATACTTCTACAATATGTAGTGGAGAGAGATATTTTCCACTTGGGTGTTGAGTGAGGCATTATTGATTTTAAGATCCAAGCCATATCCTCCTCTTTTAGATGATGCAAATTCTCTTTTCTCATGATTGTGTGTAGTAAGTATGTTTTCCACACGGACAATAACGATGATGTTTTATCTCATAAAAATAACCAACACACTTGGGTTCCAAAAATTTTAAAAGAGGAACTACGTGTACCCTGATCCCCTATTGCACGAAAGGTGGTACGTAGGCACTAAAGGTTCACAACCGCGGCGGGTACAAAAATCATAAAAATATACTTCTTTTCTCACCTCCACCATCCATCTTATATACAACACATTTTTTATAGCCAAAATATACAGATTTTTTCAAAAAAGTTCCTGCAGAGTATCGTAGATGTTTAGGGTGCTAATACCTTCCCTTTTCATAACCAACCCCCTTACCTTGAATCTTCCCCCTTTTTTGGGTTATTCGCTCTTTTCCCATTCCTTTGGAAATAATAAAGCACGGTGGCGATTTTTATTTTTATTTGTATAAAGTCTAGTCAATCCAATGGCTTAGTCTTGAACATTTCTACTGCTACAGAAAAATGGGGACTTCACTGGGGAATCATTTACCTCTTGCTGGTCCATCCCTAAGTGGGTTGAGCCTATCTTTATTTATTATCTGTATATGTGCTATTGTTGTCTATGTGTTATATTTTGTATATATGTTTGTTTGGATTTTCCTGGTTTTCAGGGTGCTTGGTGATTACTCATAAGTCCTATACCCGGACTTGGGAAAACTTTAAGATATGACGGGCGATATAGTCATGTTAACTTTGAGGGAGTAATCCCAAAAAAGGAGGCATGAGATCCCCCACTCAGTGGAGGCCCCTTTGACTGTAGTGTCGCTTACCGAGTAATCGGGAAGACGTACTGCTTTCGACCTGGGAGCCTGCTGAAACTGAGGACCGTAGAATACCAAAACCATCTTGGCCTTTTAGGTGTAGTGCGGAAGCTATGACGAAGTAATCCGGAAATAGTTGTCACGTGATACTACGCTCGGACGAGTCTTTCTTGAGAATATTATTAATTACTGAGTTAATTAGGAAGTTGGTAATATCCGAAGGAAGGATGTAGACTCTGGGAACCTCTAGAACCTTGTTCGGCAGGTGATAACTTTTTAAACAACACCTTACAGGTAGTACCTTCGACTTCATGCTCGTGACGTTGAACCTATGAACCCTATATGTGTGATCTTGTGTGTGATTGCTGCATCATGCATCCATGCACTCATAAGCATCTTTTGAAGAAAACAATATTTCAAGGGATTTAAAGGTTGACTATTTGTAAATATCTCAGGTACTTTTAACCATGGATTATGGAAAGAGAAAGACCAGGAAATACAGTTTCAAGGATCCCAAGATAGATGAGTTAGTCAGTCTAATTCCAGAGATCGAGTGTTCTGCATACTTTCGAAAGAAGAATGGATCCATTATTCCTCTCATAAAGATGATGATGAAGGAGGGTATTCTCTCGACCTTGGTCCAGTTCTATGATCCAGTGTATCACTGCTTTACTTTTCCCAATTATCAATTGATGCCTACACTGGAGGAGTATTCCTATCTATTGGATTTACCCGTTATCGATTGTGTTCCTTTTACTGGTTTGGAGGGTGAGCCAAAACCACATGAGATTGCTGCCTTGATTCATCTAGGGAAGTCTGAGGTGGAAGCCCATATGACTACTAAAGGAGGGATTAGAGGATTACCAGCTCAGTTCTTATTGGAGAAAGCTCGTTACTTTGCCAGAATGAAGAGTACAGTTGCTTTTGAGGCCATCTTTGCTTTACTTGCTTATGGATTATTCTTATTTCCTAATGTGGACAAGTTTGTCGAGATTAACGCTATCAGGATCTTCATGATTGGAAACCCAATTCCTACACTGTTGGGTGACACTTATTACTCTGTTCATCTTCGGAGTTCTTATCATGGGGGAATGATTATCTGTTGCACGCCTTTGTTGTACCGATGGTTCATCTCTCATATGCCTCAGTCTGATGCTTTTTGGGATGCCAAGAAGGAACCTTGTTGGGCTCCTAAGATCATGGCACTTACTCACTCGGATATTGATTGGTATCATCGAGCTTATCAGGATATAGAGATTATTGACAATTGTGGTAGTTTCCCCAATGTACCTCTTCTTGGTACAAATGGAGGAATTAACTATAACCTTGTTCTTGCACGGCGACAACTTGGTTATCCGATGAGGGATAAACCAAACAGTATTCATTTGAGTAGTTTCTTTCTGAAGGAAGGAGAAGACCACATGGAAGCTAGGGAGAAGATTGCGAAGGCCTGGCGTCACATTCATAAGAAGAGTAGGAAGGATTTTGGACCTAGGGGTTCTGTTTCTTTGGAGCCATATCTTCAGTGGGTCCGATCAAGAGCCATTCAGTTGAAGATGCCGTATACTCGGGAGACACCCATTCCCGACCTATTTGTGAAGACCACTCCTCCCTTATTAGATGATCTAGAAGAGCTGCATCTTGCTTTGGTTAGGATGAAACAGGAAAGGGATGCTTGGAAGAACAAGTTCCAGACTTTAGAGAGTTCCTACAGAGCAGACCTGAAGAAGAAGGACGATTTGATCAAGATCCTTGAGAGTCGAGAGATAGAGTCTATGGAGAGGCAAGGGGATTTATTTTCTCCTAAGCCTCAGACAGGTGCTGATTACTCACTTTCTAATTCAGATGGTTGGAAGGAGGCTGCCATCAGACATGTGGAAGAAAACCAGAGGTTAAGGGCTCAGATTGTTAGGCTCATAGGGAAGCGCCAACATACAGATTGATCTCCATCAGTTCCTTTTCTCAGGATTTTAGATTGTATTTTCATCTTGTACTTGGGATCATTGAAACTTATAATCCATTTTGAAGTTATTATAATACAAATTTTCAGTATTTCAAAAGCTTTATTACTTTGATGTTTGCAATATGTCTATAAATCTTAAATCCCTTGAAATATTAAATAATAAAACAAAAATAATCATGTGCGTTGCATATCATGCATCATATTGCACATTTTTCTTGCATTTGTTATGCATACCCAGGTGTCTTACCCAGCTTCTTTACTTCAATAGCAAGCTGACTCATCACTACAGCACTCGGGCTAATTTCAAAAAGAAGATGGACAACTTAGAACAGGAGAATCACGAGCTGTGCGAAGAAGTTTCTACTTTGAAGGCTGGCTTGGCCAATTTGACTACTCTGATGGAAGCTCTGGTGGTTTCTCAGAATCAGCCACCAAGTGTTCAACCTCAACCAACAAGGGCAAATACTGAAGTTCCGACTGTTCCTGTATCTTCTACTCCGGCTGTTATTCAAAACCGTATGCCTCAAGGTTATCTGTGGGGAATGCCAGAGAATTTTTCACCTGAAGTTTTCAATCTCGGCCCTCAAGATGCTCCAGTGGTTCAAACTGTTGTTACTCTGGCGCCTCCTGTGGTGCATGTTGTTCCTGTTGCACCTCCTTCGGTGAATTTGGTTCCATTTGTTAATGAAGATGTGTGTCTTCTTTCCCTATGCCGAGTGAAGACTTGGGTCTTTATGACATAATGGATGATTTCCAAGAGCAGTTTGATAGAATGCAAAGAGAGATGAAGGCTCTTAGAGGGAAAGAGCTATTTTGGTAGAATGTGAATGAGCTGTGTTTGGTCCCGAATGTTAAAGTGCCTGCTAAGTTCAAGGTTCCAGAGTTTGATAAGTACAAGGAAAACACTTGACCTCGTGCTCACTTGATGATGCACATGAGGAGAATGTCTATCCACACTGATGATCAACGTCTGCTGATTCACTTTTTCTAGGATAGTCTGACCGGCGCAGCGTTGAAGTGGTACATGAGTTTAGATAGCGCCAACATCCATACTTTTAATGATTTGGGAGAAGCATTCATTAAACAATACAAGTACAATATGGACATGGCTCCCGACTGTGACCAGCTTAGGGCCATGATTCAGAAAGACAAAGAATCGTTCAAAGAGTATGTGCAGAGATGGCGCGAAGTGGATGCACAAGTGATCTCTCCCAGGGAGGAGAAGGAAATGACTAAAAATTTTCTGAAGACGCTCGGAGCTTTCTACTACGAAAGAATGGTAGCAAGTGCCCCAAGTGATTTTACGGAGATGGTAGGGATGGGTGTCCACCTAGAAGAGGCAGTAAGAGAAGGCTTCTTGACAAAGGGTGAAGGATCCGGAGGTGTGAAAAGCCAGCTTATGGGTTTACAAAGAAGAAAGAGGGGGATACAAATGTTGTCATACAAGAGAGGATAGTAAGCGCTCCTAGAAGGAATTATCAACGTCACCAGCAAGTCGCCTCAGTTACTCCTGTAATGAATGCTGCTCCGACTACCGTTGCTTATCAAAGACAGTCCCAACAGGGGAACCAAGGGAATAATCAGAGAAGGGAGAACTATGACCATATTCCCATGAGCTATACAGAACTACTACCTGCATTGATTCAGAAGAAGTTGGTCCAGACACGACCACCTCCCGCTGTACCATCACCATTGCCTTGGTATTACAAAGCTGACCAGACTTGTGCCTTTCATCATGGAGCACCAGGGCATAGTGTTGAGATTTCTTATCCTTTGAAGACTGAAGTGCAGAAGTTGGTGAAGTCAGGAATGCTATCTTTCAAAGACATGGGACCTAATGTGAAAGACAATCCTCTACCCAAACACGGGGGAGTGAATGCTGTGAATATGGTGGCCGGTTGTCCAGGTGACTTTCATATTTTTGACATTAATCTGGTTAGAGGATATTTGGTGAAGATGCACGCAGACTGTAGCGGTAGAAATGTTCAAGACCAAGCCATTGGATTGACTAGACTTTATACAAATAAAAAAAATCGCCACCGCGCTTTATTGTTTCCAAAGGAATGGGAAAAGAGTGAATAACCCAAAAAAGGGGGGAAAATTCAAGGTAAGGGGGTTGGTTATACAAAGGGAAGGTATTAGCACCCTAAACATCTACGGTACTCCGCAGGAACCTCTTTGTAAAATCTGTAGATTTTGGCTATAAAAAAGTGTTGTATATAAAATGGATGGGGGAGGTGAGAAAAGAAATATATTTTTTTTATGATTTTTGCACCCGCCGCGGTTGCAAACCTTTAGTGCCTACATACCACCTTTCATGCAATAGGGGATCAGGGTACACGTAGTTCCTCTTAAAAAAAGTTTGAAACACAAGTGTGTTGGTTAATTTTAAGAGATAAGACATCATCGTCATTGTCTGTGTGGAAAACATACTTACTACCCACAATCATGAGAAAGGAGAATTTGCATCATCTCAAAGTGGAGGATATGGCTTGGATTTTAAAATCAACAATGCCTCACTCAACACCCAAGTAGAAAATATCTCTCTTCACTAAATATTGTAGAAGTATAGTTGTTTGCATCACTACAAGGATTGGAAAGAGTCTAACCTTTTGAGAAAAGTTTTAAAGATAAAAGCAAAAGTGGCAAAATGATTTGAAATGAGATTAATTGACTTTTAGTCTTCTCACAAAAAATGTCAAGGTATTATTAAATTGATTGGAGTTTATTTATGAAAATATTTTGAAATGCATGGACCTAAGTCCAAGTTTATTATGAAAGTGGTTTAAGTTTCAAAACAAGAAGAGTTTTCAAAAGGAGGGAGAAGATTTTTGAAATTAACGAAGATGGGAGGAGAAGAAGAGACTATCCTAAAGCATAAGGTAAAAGCTAAGGATAAGAACCATCTAACCAAAAAGAAGCCAAAACTTCACATTATGAGCCAAGATAGAATTCCCATTCTTTGTATTGAAACCAAGCAAGCAAAGATACTAGACTTCTTCAAGTGTGCTAAGTCCTCACAAAAATTAGGCAGAGTAACCGCTGTATACGGGTGAATTCCAGATTACAAACAAGGGATGTAATCACAAAAACCTGCATACAAAAACAAACAAGCAACCCAATGTCTTGAGGTAAACCTCAAGAACTCCAGACAAAAAAAAATCATATAAGATCACAAGGTCTCCAAGATAGGCCAAGGTTTCTAATCCTAAGTCCTAGAAAAAGTTCCATGCTCCATAAATCCAAGGATAGTAACCAAATAGTCCAAGTACCATTAAGAGTTTTTTAGGGTTTATGTTGATTATTAAGTATCTTAAGAAAAGAAAAGAAAAGCTCAAGTGTGCAAAGTAAAAAAAGACAAGAAAATAAATGCTCAAATGAGCAAAGATGAAAATGACATGAAATGAAAAATGCTAAAAAATAAATAGTACATAAAGCATAAAAGAGTAAAGGCATAAAATAAACAAGTCAATAATTAGTGTTTAGTTGGATGACCATCTTGAAACTTGCATTTGGAACTCATTAGAGGATTGGTAGAACTAAAGCCTCCACACAACAAGTTGCATTTGCTTTTTGTCAAGTATATCATCCATTTGGAATTATCACAAGTACCATTTAATGATCAATGATGTTTAAGTGATCCACGTTGAGCAAAGGTGTTGTAGATCCATTAGAGGATTGGTAGAACCAAAGCCTCCATACAATGAATCTCAAGGTTATTGGATCAAAGAGATCAAATTAACATACTTGGGCTTGCAATCATAAGTTTGGGCCATGAATGATCATTTATTCGAATCGGGACAAAATTTAGCGTTATGTTAAGCAATTGTAAGTGGACTTATATAGAAGTCGCACCTATTTTGAGGTCGGTCAATAACAATCTATGCACCATTTATTTTGAGACATGATATAGAGATCATGCTCCAACATCATTTAGTGCAATGAGAAGGGGATGAGATGAATGGGATTTAGGGTAAAAGAGAAACCACATTTGAATTAATATTTAATCAAACTATTATTAAAATCATTCATCCACTTTTTTTGGAGTTAAACTCAACACCATGGATCCAATGATGTTAATAAAGCCATGATCAAAAAATCAACCCAAGACAGCCAGAAAATAATCATAAAATAATAATATAATTAATATATACATTAAAAGGTTTTAAAATGTTTTTAAAAAAAGGAAAATAATGAGGAAAATATCAATTATGTTCAAATTAATCAAGAAATGAAAAATAAGACCATAGAAAAATCAGAAAAGAGGCCAAGTAATTTTATAAAATTTTTGGAAATTTTTAAAAGTCAGAAACTATTTTTAAAAAATTAAAATAAATGGGTAAAATAAACAAAATAGAAAAAAATAGTAAAGTCAGAAACAAAAATAAAATAAAATCTCCAATATTTGTCACAATACCACTGGATCATTCCATAATTTTTTCAGAATTTAAAAATGTATAAAAGTATTTTTAAACATTTTAAACAAATCAAATAAGTGAAAAATTCATAAAAAATACCAAAACACAAAATTAAATTTTGAAAAAAATAAGAATCAGAAAGAGAATAATCAAAAATATTTTTCATAATTTTTTCAGATTTTTTGGATTAAAAATGAATTTTCTATGATTTTTTGAAATTTAAAACAATTAAAATATAAAAATTAGAAAAAGAAAATAAAAGTAAAAGATGTGGACCATTGGATGAGAGTCAAAACGCGTTAGTAATCAAATCTAAGGGATCTGGCGCACTAGGCATATCATGGTCTTTAATGAATAATGTACAGAATCATTAATAAAATCAGATTTTGAAAATAACAAATGTCAGGCCTTCATTGGTCAGAAGATGACACGTTGGTCATCTTCAACCTCCAGCCATCACGAATTGCAGGTCTCTCAAATTGTAATGTCAGAAGCTCAGACCTATGACATTCGCTTCGTCTCTTCAAGATGAAGATAACCACACCCTCGCGCCAAATTTATATAAACTGTAGCTCAAGCAATTTGGAAAGAAAGTTTTGAAAAGGGATTTGAAAATTCATGGTCAAAACGTGCTTCTAGTGAAATGTAAGTGTTGTGACTAAAACCAGGGCAATGAGAGCAACACAATGATATCAGAGTTTTAAAGAATTGATGAAGGAATCTACCTATTGAAGTTGAGTTGCAGAGCTCTGAAATTGGACTTTTATGGAGAAATATAAGGCATGATTCTTGAATGTAATTATATGGTTAGCTTCAGGGAAGATCGAGGAAGATGAATTGAGAGAAAAATGGATTGAAAAAGGCTTGAGAATAGATTTCAAAGTTGCTGAATTCTAAGTTGTGAAGCAAGTTTGGCAGGGTGATTCTGGATATCTAAGCTTGGGAAATTGAATGGGGGACGACCCTCTATTTATAGGGAATCAAATGGAATGTTCAAGCGTGTGAAATGATGAAGTTTGGAGGGAAATCGTGTGAACCTGATGCACGAGCAAAGTGTGATCTGATCTGCATCAGAACTCATCCAATCCTTGCATTTCAAGGCTCTAATCCACTTTGGTAACTTGGTTAAACATGTTAAGATCACAAACGCATGCTAATTTGATGTTTAGAGGCCAACACATGAATTTCAAACTCTGACTTATGGAGAAACTTCAGTTCTAAGTTACCAAGTTCAATCCAATGTCATTTTCACCTCAAAGGGTCTTATGGAAAAATTGTAGATGCTTCGGAAAGACGAGGTTACAAACTTTGCAATGGAAAAAGAATGGAATCAAATGGATGCTTGAGCTGAAAGTTACATGGAGTCAAAGTTGAAGAAAAAGAGTTGACTTTCCATACTTAGAAATATTTCAAATTCTTCTTTAAAAATGACCTATAGAATTTGCTCTTGACCTATAGAAAAAGATGCATCCAAACATGGCCTTACACTTAGAATTTGCTCTTGACCAAAAAAGATGGAATGCAGTAGATCTCTTGAATGACATTTTTCAATTTGAACCACTCAAAATCTCCAAAAATTGAGCAAGTTATGACTTGTTGAAGTTGGCCAAAAATCATGAAATGATCTATAATCTTTTTGCATTCTTAAGGCAACTTCCATCCATTTTCTCACTTTGTACATAAAAGAAGGCATGTACACATCCTTAGGATCATCATGAAAAAATAATGGGCTTAAGTTGATGAAAATTGACCAAGTTATGACCATTTGAAGTCACATATGGAAAATTGGGGATTCATCTGGATGGCTTGTAATATTTCTTCTTCACCAAGTTTCTTCCACATGGAAACTCCTTGGAACTTTTGAAGTGATTTACTGGTAACTCTTTGAAGAGAAGAATGTTTTTGGAATCACTCAAAAATACAAAAAGATGAGCAAGACATGCCCCTTTGAATTCTAAAACCCTAGCCTCTAGATCAAGAGAATGCTTTGAGGAACTTTGCCAAGTTTGAACAAACTTTTTGTGCCAATATTCTTCCTTTGTGAATAGAAATTTTTGAGGATGATGATGAGGACTCATGGCCGTCAAAACCACTTCCATACCAATTCTTCCAAAACAACTTCAATGGTGAGGTTTGAATTTCTCAAGCTATTGACTAGGGCATGTAAATAAACTCATGAACCCATGAAGCAACTTGCTAAACCTCATTGCCTTTACCTACATTATTAACAAGTAAGACAAACAAATATTGTATTTTGTTAATTAGAGAGAAAATCAAAGCAAAATATCCATGATCACAAAAGAAAACAAGTCAAGGTGCTTGGTAATTCCTCAAAAGAGCAAGGCTAAAGATAGGGAGAAGAACCAAAACCCTAATGTAATTTTGTTGTGATTGAAACAATATGGTATGATGCAGAAATCTTAGGGGAAAAATTGGGGTGCAACAGCTGCCCTTATTTAAGTTTCTTCTATTCGGAGATACGAAGGTTAAAAATCTTCGTGTCGACGTGATCAAAGGTACTTAAATATAAAACAAACCCTATTTTTGGCCCTAAGATGCCATGCAAATGCTTATGCATATGAATGCATATGAATGGAACCAAAGAGACGCAAAGTAACATTGGGGATGCAAAAAAAATGAAGAAACAAAGGAGCAACCCCACCAGGAAAATAAATCACTGGTGAACCACCAGAACAGAATCAGAGAGAAAGATAACAAGCATCGACGTTCACTGCCGATGTCTACCAACATCCACTGAAGGTAGAAAGAGAAAACATATCATATCATCGCCGTTCACTGACGATGAACTATCAACGTTCACTGAAGATAGCAAAAAGATAATAAACACCGACGTTCACTGTTGATGTACTACCAACATTCACTGAAGGTAGAAAGAGAAAATATATCATATCATCGCCGTTCACTGACGATGAACTATCAATGTTCACTGAAGATAGCAAAAAGATAATAAACACTGATGTTCACTGCCGATGTACTACCAATGTTCACTGAAGGTAGAAAGAGAAAATAAATCATATCATCACCGTTCACTGACGATGAACTATCAACGTTCACTGAAGATAGCAAAAAGATAATAAACACTGACGTTCACTGCCGATGTACTACCAACGTTCACTGAATGTAGAAAGAGAAAATATATCATATCATCGCCGTTCTGATGATGAACTATCAACATTCACTGAAGATAGCAAAAAGATAATAAACACCGACGTTCACTGCCGATGTACTACCAATGTTCACTGAAGGTAGAAAGAGAAAATATATCATATCATCACCGTTCACTAAAGATGAACTATCAACGTTCACTGAAGATAGAAAAAAGATAATAAACACCGACGTTCACTGCCGATGTACTACCAACGTTCACTGAAGGTAGAAAGAGAAAATATATCATATCATTGTCGTTCACTGACGATGAACTATCAACGTTCACTGAAGATAGCAAAAAGATAATAAACACCGATGTTCACTGCCGATGTACTACCAACGTTCACTGAAGGTAGAAAGAGAAAATATATCATATCATCGCCGTTCACTGACGATAAACTGTCAACGTTCACTGAAGATAGCAAAAAGATAATAAACACCGACGTTCACTGCCGATGTACTACCAACATTCACTGAAGGTAGAAAGAGAAAACATATCATATCATCACCGTTCACTGATGATGAACTATCAACGTTCATTGAAGATAGAAAAAAGATAATAAACACCGAAATTCACTGCCGATGTACTACCAACGTTCACTGAAGGTAGAAAGGGAAAACATAATCGAGTTATCCCAAAATTCTGGCGTTCCACCTAGAACGAGTCTCAACTTCTTCTTTAACCAAGGAAATCTGCCTGGAAAAGATCAAACATAAGTTGTCTCAAATAAAGAGACTTGTTACTTGTTGTCAAGGGGAATTGCAAAGAGAAATGACTTCCTGGGGATAGAAATAGGACTTCCCGGGGAAATGCCACAATATTCCTGCTGAGGAGATAACGTCTTTCTGTGCAAAATAAATGCACCAACTAAAACTCAAAGTTCTCAAAAATCCAAAGTAGATAATATTGTCATACAACCAAAACTCCAATTCAGGGATAAACTGGAGCAAGACGGCCAATGCAGATACATCCTTTAAGAAATAAACTCAAGCGGGAAAACCGAATTCAACTAAGCAAAGAGCGCTGCCGGAAGATCAGAACACAATGTCAATGAACGATGTTTTTTAGCTATGCATGATGCATGTATGAATGTATGAGTGTTATCGTGCATATGCTTGTAAAAGGATGCATAATCAGTGCAAACAAACAAAACCGCCTCAGGTACTAACAACATTGGGCTAAACTTTGACCAAAAAGATCAATCCAAGAAAGGTAAAAGAAACTTCGGAAACCAAACCTATTGCCTGTCCTAACTTCACTGAGGAGAAACATAATCCAGATGTAAACAAATCAAACAGATACCGGATTAGAACATCCTTCTTCCGTTTTCCTTGGAGAAGCAGTTTTACAAAAGCAACATGCCTACTGGAGATTGCAAGACCAACCTCAAATAAAACAGACTGACGCCGAAACAACCAAACCTTACTGGGGGATTCAATCCTACCTCCTTGGAGAAAAACTACAGATTGAAAATTTTCAACACGAACAATCATTCCAACAAGAGATTCCCTGGGATAACCTTCCTGGGAAATCAATAAGTCAACGCTAGTGCCAATACTGCAAAAAGAGCGACATCTCAGCACACCAAGGGAATAAAAACTTTCATCATAAGAGGGAAAACTTTGTTGGGGAATCTAGGATGGAGGCTTCTGACCATGCGAACCCAAAGTCAAAAGCGAATCAAGACTTGACTGGGGATAATGGGGATCACAAACCCAATATTGTACCTTGCACCCACTGATATCGTCTTTAACTATCTGAGAAACACACAAAGATTGTGCACAAACTAGCAAAATGACCTGACGAAACCTCCATGAAGGGAGTAAATCTTCTTAAAACAACCAGAGTTTGTTCATTCTTGGGATCACCATTCTTGTTGTCATTTCTTCCTCACAAATCCCAAAGTAAATTGAATTGTAAAGATCTCTTTTTTTTGAAAAGTTAATTTTGCTTTTTTTAATCTTTTTGCTTTAACAGTTATTATCAGTAATAAATGAAGTCTTTGCAAGCTAAATAAAAATAAGAACACAAAGAATTGGGTAAAAGCTCGAATTTAATTAATAGAATGGTAGTCTGCGAATGGCGGGACTCCACGGATGATTACAAAGTTTGGGAAATGGTAATACATAATGGAAAAAATACATTGAGATACAATGACCACTATTCCCCCTAACAACTTTTGAAATCCTGAGTAGCAGCTTTTGTTGAAGTATGGTGAAGACCCGAGAAAATTGTTGCGTCAACGATCAAGTCTTGTCTGACGTAGTTACTTGCCAAGAAGATCCCTAACTTTTGCCTAAGCTTCCCTTGCGGGTTTTCAACTTAGCGGGAAACTTATTCTGTTTATGTCTCTAATTTTTAAGTAGACCGCCCTTTCGGGTTTTCGGCCTACCGAGACGCTCCTTTTTGCCTAAGCCGCCCTTTCGGGTTTTCAACCTAGCAAGCTGTTCTTTTATTTCTTTAGGCAAAGTATTTCTTGACTGCATCAGCATTCATGGGATGTGGGAACTCCTCGCCATCCATTATTTCAAGAATTAATGCACCACCAGAGAAGGCTTTCTTGACAACATACGGGCCTTCAAAATTGGGAGTCCACTTGCCCCTAGAATCAGTGTTGAAAGACATGATATTCCTGAGCACGAGGTCGCCTTCTCTGAATTTACGAGGTTTGACCTTTTTATCAAATGCTTTCTTCATTCTTTTCTGATATAACTGCCCATGACATAAAGCTGTCATCCTCTTCTCTTCAATCAAATTCAATTGGTCAAACCTGTTCTGGACCCATTCAGCTTCTGTCAACTTGGTTTCCATTATCACACGCAACGAGGGAATCTCTACCTCAACAGGGAGTACAGCTTCCATTCCATACACTAGGGAGAACGGGGTTGCTCCTGTTGAAGTGCAAACAGATGTTCGATATCCATGCAGAGCAAAAGGGAGCATTTCATGCCAATCCTTATAAGTGACAACAATTTTCTGGATAATTCTCTTGATATTCTTATTAGAAGTTTCAACAGCCCCATTCATATTTGGCCTGTATGGATATGAATTGTGATGAACAATCTTGAATTCTTCGGACATTTCTGTCATCATCTTGTTGTTCAAATTCGAGCCATTGTCAGTGATGATTCTGTTAGAACATAGTTTGATTCTACAACCCTTGGTTAAAGTATTGATGATAACAAATACAAAGAATAAATGAATACAAAGAATATATATATACAAATAACAAATATGCTCCTTAAAAATATGTTTTGTATATGCAGAAGTTCTGATCTGATCAGCATCATAAGATTAGCCATAAAATATTACATGCTGAAGCAATCAGATTATACGTTGAAGATTGATGACCAGAACCTGCGCTTAATTACAATAAACTCTGATTCTAAACAAAGACTTATCAAACCAAGTCATCAATATTCTGAAGCGTCATCAGCAGTTAAGAAAAGAATACTCTGAAGCGTTACTGAACATTCAAGACAGAATTAATGCCAACGACTTTCTTCAGACAAGATCTTCTCCAAAAGGAAAGTGTGTTATTAACATTAAACTTGCTTTATGGACAACGTCTTTGCCTTGCCTATATAAACAAGTCTGCTTTCAAAAAGAAGCACGTACGTACGCACACAACAATTTGCTAAAGATTTCCAAACCACGCATATTCAAGCTCTAGCAAATTCATTCTTTATTCTAAGCTTAACCTGTGTAATCATCACAGTTGTGATAAACTGTTTTGTTAGAAAACAACAACACATTCTTGTTCAATTATATTGTAAAAGAATTCCTTGAGATTAACCGGATTGTGGTTGTACTCAAGAAGACTTCAACAGTTGTTAAAGTAGTTGTTGTAATCTTTTGAGATTAGTGGATTAAGACCTTGTTGGAGAGAGGCGAAATCACCTTGACGGGTGGACTGGAGTAGTTTGAGATCAAATGAACCGGGATAAACATAATGTGTCATTAAGCTGTTTTTGATCCAAGTTTTTCAATTCAACCCCCCTTCTTGTGTTTTTCACATCTTCAATTGGCATCAGAGCGACTGGTTCTGAGCTTAAACACTTAATCGTGTCAGTACAAGATCTAGCATCAGAAAAACACTATGGAAGGACCGAGTCAAAACATCAGCAATGACAACAATGAAGAAAGGGACATATTCAGTGGCAAACCTCCAGTCTTTGATGGAGAGAACTTTGACTACTGGAAATACAGAATTGAGAGTTTCTTTCTGGCCCATGATGCTGATCTATGGGACATGGTGACTGATGGATACACGCATCCAGTAGATGGACGTGGTCAGAAGATAGACAGGAAAATGATGTCTGATCAACAAAAGCGTGAATTCAGAAACCAGCACAAGGCCAGAACAATTCTCCTCATCGCCATATCATATTCAAAATATGAGAAATTATCAAACAGAGAAACTGCCAAGAATATGTTTGATTCTCTGAGAATGACGCGTGAAGGCAACATTCAAGTCAAAGAAACAAAAGCCCTTGCGCTCATTCAGAAGTATGAGGCATTCAAGATGGAAGATAGTGAATCAATAGAAACTATGTTTTCAAGATTTCAAATTCTTGTTGCTAGTCTAAAAGTTCTTGACAAAGGGTATTCTACTACTGATCACGTTAAGAAGATCATCAGAAGCTTGCCAAAACAATGGAGGCCAATGCTCACAGCTTTTAAGCTAGCCAAAGATATCAACAAAATCTCTCTGGAGGAACTTGTTAGCTCCCTCAGAAGTCACGGGATAGAGCTAGAAGAAGACGAACCTCAAAAGCATGGTAAGCCATTATCTTTAAAATCTAACAGAAAATCTGACTCCAAAGTTTTGCAGGCTGTTGAAGAAACCTCTAATGGATCCTCATCAGAAGAAGATGAACTGTCTCTCCTCTCCAGAAGGGTGAACCAACTGTGGAAGAAGAGGCAAAGGAAGTTCAGGAATCCCAGAAGATCAGAAAATCAGAATGAATCTTCCTCCAGATACAGAAGGTCAGAATCCTCCTATGGACATAGAAGATCTGAAGGTTCTTCAGGATACAGAAATCCAAAAAACAAAGACATCATCTTCTATGAATGTAACGAGCAAGGGCATTACAAAAGTGACTGCACAAAGCTTCAGAAGGAGAAGCCCAAAAATAAGTTGATCAAGGAAAAGAAGAAAAGCCTCATGGCTACATGGGATAATTCTGACACATCTGAAGCTGACTCAGAATCAGATGATGAAAGAGAAAGCATAGCTCTCATGGAAAACGTATTAGAAGACAGTGAAGCTTATGGTTCAGACTCAGAATTAGACACTGAAGAGGTATTCCCTGACTTTACTATAAACTTTACTAAGGCTGAACTTGCTGAAAGCCTTAATGAAATTCTGGAAAGGTATCAGCAGATTAGAGTCAGATTCAGAAACCTGAAAAGGAATCTTGCCTCTGACTCTGATAAGACTGAGAGTCTCAGATTGGAGAATTCTGAGTTAAAAGAAAAAATTTCAAAATTAGAAAAACAGTTGCAAAACTCTCAGAAGGAAACAATCTCTGAAACTCCCAGCAATGCTGATGAGATCATCAAAGAGTATGATCACAGCTTTTAGAAGTTTCTAGCTAAAAACATAGACAGAATCAAGATGGCTTCAATGATCTATGGAGTTAGCAGAAATGGCAGAAAAGGGATAGGATATCAAGGTAAGGTACCTAAAGCAAAAAATGCCATGGATTTAGTTATAAAACACACTCCACTTGATTCACATTTTATATATGGGCACACACAAGACATAAAATACACGAGTAGTGATTATTCTGTCAAACGAAAATTCAATCAGAATTTTGGTAAAACAAACAAATCAGGACCCAAGAAAATGTGGGTACCTAAGGATAAAATCATACATATGGCAAATATCTTTAGCAGCAAAGCAAAGACACCAATCATGGTACCTGGACTCTGGCTGCTCACGACACATGACGAGAAGAAGGCATATGTTCCAAAGCCTGGAACTAATCCTGGAGACCACGTGGGCTTTGGAGGCAATCAAAGAGGAAAGATCATTGGCTCTGGAATAGTAGGTAATGGAAATCTTCCCTCTATAAGTAATGTTTTATTAGTTGATGGATTAATGCATAACCTGTTATCCATAAGTCAATTAAGTGATAATAATTATGATATAATCTTCAATCAAAATTCATGCAAAGATGTTAGTCAGAAAGATGGGACTATCCTATTTAATGGAAAGAGGAAAAACAACATTTATAAAATAAAACTTTCTGAACTGAAAAGTCAAAATGTAAATGTCTACTGTCTGTTAACAACGAGCAATGGATCTGGCACAGAAGATTGGGACATGTTAGTATGAGAAGAATATCTCATATTAACAAACTCAATCTGGTCAGAGGACTTCCTAACTTGAAGTTCAAGTCAGATGCTCTGTGTGAAGCATGTCAGAAAGGCAAGTTTGCAAAACCTGCTTTCAAATCCAAAAATGTTGTTTCCACCTCTAAGCCATTAGAACTTCTGCACATTGACTTATTTGGACCAGTAAAAAATGCATTAGTCAGTGGCAAGAAGTATGGGTTATTAATCGTAGATGACTATAGCAGATGGACATGGGTAAAGTTCTTAAGACACAAGGATGAGTAACACTCTGTGTTTGTTACCTTCTGCAACCAAGTTCAGAATGAAAAGGATCTTAGAATCGTCAAAGTCAGAAGTGATCATGGTGGAGAATTTGAAAATAAAGATTTTGAATTATTCTTTAATGAAAAATGCATTTTGCATGATTTCTCTTGTCCTAGAACTCCCCAGCAAAATGGAGTTGTAGAACGAAAGAACAGAACATTGCAGGAAATGGCCAGAACCATGATCAACGAGACTAACATTGCTAAGATCTTCTCGGCAGAGGCAATAAACACAGTGTGTTACATTCAGAATAGAATCTCCATAAGACCCATTTTGGAAAAGACTCCATATGAATTGTGGAAGAACAGAAAGCCCAACATTTCTTATTTTCATCCATTTGGATGTACATGTTTTATTTTGAATACAAAAAATTATTTGAACAAGTTTGACTCTAAAGCACAAAAGTGTATTATGTCAGGATACTCTGAACGCTCAAGAGGGTACATAGTGTATAATACAGAAACACAAATTGTTGAAGAGTCAATCAGTGTTAGGTTTGATGATAAGTTTGAATATCAAAAGTCAAAGCAGAATGAATTCCTTGCAGGTATGGAAGTTGAACTCACATGTACTGAAGACAACTCACCAGAGGCTCTCAATAGAGAGACTCCTTCAACAGAAGAAAGAGTCACTACAAGCAATCTAGCACCTTCTGTTGATCAACTCCAGAAAAGACCATCCAAAAGCAGCATTGATCACCCAAAAGATACAATTTTGGGAAGGAAGGAAGATCCAATCAGAACAAGATCTACTTTCAGAAACTCTGAAGAATCCCTCATGGGACTGGTTTCTCTAATTGAACCAACAACAATTGATGAATCACTTATGGACAATGACTGGATTCTGGAAATGCAAGAGGAGCTAAATCAATTCACGAGAAATGACGTATGGGATATGGTTCCCAAACCAAAAGGATTCAACATCATTGGTACAAAATGGGTGTTCAGAAACAAACAGAACAAACAAGGTGAAGTCATCAGAAACAAAGCACGACTGGTAGCACAAGGTTATAGTTAGCAAGAGGGGATAGACTATACAGAAACCTTTGCTCCAGTCGCCAAGTTAGAATCTATCAGACTTTTAATATCATTTGCTGTTAATAAAGGCATCACTCTGTATCAGATGGATGTCAAAAGTGCATTCTTAAATGGCTATATAGAATAAGAGGTATATGTGCACCAACCCCCTGGTTTTGAAAGTTCCAAAAATCCAGAATATGTTTTCAAACTAAAGAAGTCACTCTATGGTCTGAAACAAGCTCCTAGAGCTTGGTATGAAAGACTAAGTAACTTCCTGTTAGAAAAGGAATTCACCAGAGGGAAAGTGGACACAACCTTGTTCTGTAAAACAGTTAAGAATAACATATTAGTGTGTCAAATTTATGTTGATGACATCATATTTGGATCCACTAAACCCTCTCTGGGAAGAGATTTTGCTAAATGTATACAGGCAGAGTTTGAGATGAGTCGAATGGGGGAATTAAAATTCTTTATGGGCATTCAAATAAATCAAACTCCAGAAGAAACTTACATTCATCAGAGCAAATATGTTAGAGAACTTATGAAGAAATTTGATCTCTCAGAATGTAAGCCCTCAAGGATTCCAATGCATCCCACATGCATTCTGGAAAAATAAGAGGTAAGTAAAAAGGTAGAACAGAAGGTCTACAAAGGTATGATTGGTTCTCTTCTATATCTGACAACTCCAAGGCCTGACATTCTATTCAGTGTTTGCATTTGTGCTAGATTCCAATCAGATCCTAGAGAATCTCACTTAACAGCAGTTAAGCGAATTTTCAAGTATCTGAAAGGTACTGCTAATCTGGGTTTGTTTTATAGAAAATCAAATGATTACAGCTTAGTAGGATACTGTGATGCTGACTTTGCTGGAGACAGAGTAGAACGTAAAAGCACTTCTGGAAGCTGCCAGTTTCTGGGAGAAAATTTGATCTCATGGTCCAGCAAAAGACAATCCACAATTGCCCTATCAACAGCAGAAGCTGAATACATAGGAGCAGCTGGATGCAGTACGCAAATGCTCTGGATGAAAAGTCAACTTGAGGACTTCAATATATTTGAGAGTAACATCCATATCCTTTGTGACAATACTTCTGCTATTTGTCTCAATAAAAATCCTATTTTGCATTCTAGGGCTAAGCATATAGAAATAAAACATCATTTTATTAGGGACTATATTCAGAAAGGGATTCTTAATTTAAAATTCATTGACACAGACCATCAATAGGCTGATGTCTTTACAAAACCTCTTTCTGAAGATAGGTTTAACTTCATTCTGAAACACCTCAGCATGAAGCTTTGCCCAGAATAAATTGTTTTATTTACATATCTTAACCTTCAGAATTTTAGTTATTTTCTGTGAACTACTGATCAACCTGCCTTCAGAATTTTAGAAGTACAGATTGTATCAGAATCTATCCATGAAGATCTGAGCGTTTCATTTCAAGTATAGAAGTGTGTTGTTCACGTAAGCAAACAATTGTCATCCATTCATCATCTACCTTCTGAGGCTGAACACGCGTTCACTTTTCTAAAAGGTCAAAAGCGCTGATTGGGTGCATTGAGACACATGTCATGGGTAACCGTTCCAATATCTTTCTGAATCCCCTAAAATCAGCTGTCATTAATGCTTATAATCATTACTAATTATTTCTCTCTCTTATAGTTTATGTTTTCAAAAATCTATTTAAACGCAAGTTTCACTCTTTACACTCATTCACTTTTACTCTCTCAATACATTCTAATTGTTTTCTGTTTGTACTTTCAAAACCCTTTCATCTTTCTCAAATTTCTTGTGTGAACATGGCTTCTTCAAGCGTCCCAAACACCAGTTCTCAGAGAACTGATTCTATGGAACATTATGAAGAACCATTCAGAACTCTACTCACGCCCATTGACAACCTGGAAGTTCTTTCAGATATGATTGTGGATTGTGAAAGTCTTCAAGAAAATGGGTTCAATCTCTCTGAAGAGGTCAATGCTCAAGGATGGAACAGGTATTTTGACCGTCTTCTAGGTCTAACGTTTCCAATTCTTGTGAAAGAATTCTGGATTCATCCTTCATCCTCAAACCATCAAGTTAATTCGTATGTCATGGGGAAGAAGATAGTCATTACTGAAGACCTAATTGCAAGACTGATAGGCTACAATGGTGGAGGTGTCAGGTGTATAGACATGGCTGAAAGATGTTCTGATGTTGCTTCAATTACAAGAGAAATTTTCACTTTGGGTCTTCCCTCTAGAAGGATAAGGGATCTGAAGGATCATCACAGAATCTGGGCTAAGATAATTCTGGGATGCATCAACCACAGGAAGCCAACCAGCTCTCCTGACTATATAAACATTGATCAACAGTTTCTGATCTACTTTATCTCCAAGAAGACTAAGGTAAATCTTGCTCACTTGCTATTTAATCATCTGAGGACCAGTGTAAAGGAGACAAGAGAAGATGAGCGTACCAAAAGGGACTGGATACCCCTTGGAAGACTCATATCAAATATTCTGACAGAGAATAGGCTGATAGAGCATCTGACTAAAGCACAAGAAATTAGCTCTCTAGAAGCTACTGCTGGGAAGCCACTAAATACAAAGAATCTGAAAAAGATGAAAATTATTGAGAACATCAAGAAGGAACCCAATGTTACTTCTTTTGCAACCATCACCCCCAGAAGAATTCCTCTAGATGATTTTCCTATGTTCTCTTAGGTTGACTCCAAGCCTGAGATAACCGTCAGATATTTGGATGCATGTAAGGCAAATGGCACTGCACCAGGGTTAAATATACAGGACTTACAACAGACGGCTCCAGAAGTTGTTTTGAAGAAGAACAAGAAAAGGAAAGCAGCAATAGAAGGATCATCCCAGCGGACTCCAAAAGCTGCTAAAAAGAAAGGTAATCCTTCTTCTGTTACTATTTTGGAATCAATATCTATATCAACATCTGAACCCTTACCCACCCAATCAGAAATTCTAACCCCACAAACTTTTGATGATTTTGACATAGGGTTTGATCCCTCAGAAACTCTAAGTCTTAGAGAAACTCACTCCCTTCCTATCAATCCAAATATTGAATCAACTCAACCAGAACTTGCAAAAGTTCTGTCAGATATTAAATCTTTTGACCAAGATATTTCAGCTCCCACACCAGAAAATCCAAATCCTCTAATCCCTGATAATCCAAATTCCGAAATCACAAAAGAAGCTCCACAACCAGATATTCCACAACCAGATATTCCACTACCTCTCTCTCCACAACCAGATATTCCTCATCCACCATCTCCACAACCTGAAGTTCAAACTTCTGAGAACCAACCATCTGAGACCTGTGAACAAGAACCTCACAATGTTCAATCCAACCAATCTGAAGAACCTACTTCAGATTCAGATACAATCCCTATTCCAGGAATCACTGAACCTCTGGCCATCCGTTTTCCTCTCACCATCCTGGACATTCCATAAATTCCTTCTTCTCTGGAATCAACACCACCAAATTCCCCAACCAGTCCAATAATTATACCAGACTCTCCCACTCCCTCACCAAAGAGCAATCCAAATGACAACGTAAGACTTGTCATTGATCCAACTGTTTTTCAACGTTTAGCTTCTATATCTAACAAAACCAAAACTGCCATTCCAAAACCAACACCATCTGAAACCACACCAGATGTTGGTACTAGTTTATTGATGTTTGAAACAGAAATGAAGAAATGGATAACCTCCTTGAAGCAAGCTAGTCTAGAGATGACTAACCCTGCTGCTTCATATTATCTATGGACAAGGTTCAGAAAATGGATAAGTTATGAAACACATAAGCTGCAAGAACAGAGCTATGAACAAGTTCAACAGAATTTCAGTGATCTGCTAAAGGTTTTTGAAGACCAAGTTCTGAGCCAACTGCTCAAGGAAGATATTCTCCCTCTAGATAATGCTCCCTGGTCAGAACATCGTCCATCAGACAAAGTTCAACAAGAATCAGAAGGTCTCACTCTGACTTCTGCTCCAGATGAGATGATCTCAGCAGAGGAATTGGTTCAAAATGATCAAGTTGTAGAATGCTCTGAGAAGCATCCAGTTACTGAAGAATCTCCAGCTCCTTCCTATGAAAGACAAACTCTGGAAGAATTGAAGAGAGCAAATGTTGTTATCCAGGAAAGGTTGGATAAGCAGGATGATACAAACAAAGAAATCAAGAGCATTTTGAGCAAACAAGAGGAAACCAACACCCAGATCAAGGGCTTGCTGGAAGCTTTGTTCACACGTCTTCCTCCTCCCTCTTAGATTTTCTTTTGTTTTTAAATCTGTTTATCTGTAACATTTTATTTTACATTGCTTTTGTTCTGAACTTCTTATCATTGCTTCTTATTTTTAATATAAATCAACTTTTTAGCTCTGATTATATAGCCTTTTTGATAACTGACAAAAAGGGGGAGAAATTAAGATATTTTCAATAACGGTTTACTAAGACAGTAGTCTCAAACATTCTAAACTACTTAACTTCTTTCTTCTGAAAAGCTTGAACAAGTACAAAACTCTGATGAAAGATGCAGTTAAATTCTGATGCTCAAAGACTCAAAGAATTTAAGGGAAGTAATCAACTCAGGGGGAGTTTTTCTTCTTAATTCTATACTTTTTATTCTTTATTCTTAATTGAAAAATCTAGTTTTTGTCATCATCAAAAAGTGGGAGATTGTTAGAACATAGTTTGATTCTACAACCCTTGGTTAAAGTTTTGATGATAACAAATACAAAGAATAAATAGATACAAAGAATATATATATATATATATATATATATATATATATATATATATATAAAGAACAAATATGCTCCTTAAAAATATGTTTTGTATATGCAGAAGTTCTGATCAGATCAACATCAGAAGATTAACCATAAAATATTACATGCTGAAGCAATCGGATTATACGCTGAAGATTGATGATCAGAACCTGCGCTTAATTACAATAAACTCTGATTATGAACAAAGACTTATCAAACCAAGTCATCAATATTCTGAAGCGTCATCAGCAGTTAAGGAAAGAATACTCTGAAGCGTTACTGAACATTCAAGACAGAATTAATGCCAACGGCTTTCTTCAGACAAGATCTTCTCCAAAGGGAAAGTGTGTTATTAACATTAAACTTGATTTATGGACAACGTAGTTTCCTTGCCTATATAAAAAAGTATGCTTGCAAAAAGAAGCACGTACGTACGCACACAACAATTTGCTAAAGATTTCCAAACCACGCATATTCAAGCTCTAGCAAATTCATTCTTTATTCTAAGCTTAACATGTGTAATTATCACAGTTGTGATAAACTGTTTTGTTAGAAAACAACAACACATTCTTGTTCAATTATATTGTAAAAGAATTCCTTGAGATTAACCGGATTGTGGTTGTACTCAAGAAGACTTTAACAGTTGTTAAAGTAGTTGTTGTAATCTTTTGAGATTAGTGGATTAAGACCTCGTTGGAGAGAGGCGAAATCACCTTGACGGGTGGACTGGAGTAGTTTGAGATCAAACGAACCAGGATAAAAATACTGTCATTAACCTATTTTTGATCCAAGTTTTTCAATTCAACCCCCCCTTCTTGTGTTTTTCACATCTTCAGATTCTTCTCGGCACACCATACCGGCATATAAGGTTGTTTTTGATGAAACACACAACCACCTGTTTGGTAACATTGGCATAAGAAGCAGCCTCTACCCATTTGATAAAGTAGTCAATTGCTACCAAGATGAAATGGTGTCCATTTGAAGCTTTTGGTTCTATCATCCCAATCATGTCAATACCCCACATAGAGAAAGGCCATGGGGAGGAAATCACATTGAGAAGTGTCAGAGGCACATGGATCTTATCTCCATAAATCTGGCATTTATGGCACTTCTTTGCAAATTTGTAACAACCAGACTCCATTGTCAACTAATAATAACCTGCCCTTAGCATCTTTTTAGCCATCGAATGTCCATTAGCATGAGTGCCAAATGAACCTTCATGGATCTCATGCATCAACATGTCTTCTTCGTGTCTATCCACGCATCTGAGCAAGACCATGTCATAATTTCTCTTTTATAACACATTTTCACTGAGGAAGAAACTTCCTGCCAATCTTCTCAGTGTCTTTCTATCTTTCCTCGACGCACCAATCGGGTATTCCTGAGTCTGAAGAAAATGCTTGATATCATAATACCAAGGTTTTTCATCTGCTACCTCTTCTGTTGCAAACGCATGAGTGGGCCTATCTAGTCGTCGAATTGTAATTTGGGGTATATCATTCCAAGTATTCACTTGGTACATGGAAGCCAAGGTTTCCAAAGTATCCACCATTTGATTTTCATCTCTAGGAATGTGATGGAATTCAACTTTATTGAAGAAGGGTAGTAATCTTCTAGCATAATCTTTGTAAGGGATCAATCCAGGGTGACGAGTATCCCATTCTACTTTAATCTAATTTATTACCAAAGCTGAATCTCCATACACGTCTAGAATTTTGATTCTGAGATCAATAGCTTCCTCAAGACCCATGATGCAAGCCTCATATTCTGCCATATTACTAGTGCAATCAAATGTTAACCTCGCGGTAAAAGGAATATGTGATCCATGAGGAGTAATAATCACAAAACCAATTCCTTTACCATAAGCATTCACAGCTCCATCAAATATCATACTCCAACGAGATTCAGGGTCAGGGCCCTCCTCAGGCAATAGTTCATCACAATCTTTCACTTTTACGAACATCACATCCTCATCGGGGAATTCATATTCTGCAGACTGATGATCTTCCACTGGCTGGTGAGCAAGGTAATCTGCCAACACACTACTTTTAATAGCTTTTTGAGTGCGGTACTCGATATCATATTCAGATAACAACATCTGCCAATGGGCAATTCTCCCAGTAATAGCAGGCTTCTCAAATATATACTTGATTGGATCCATTTTGGAGATCAACCAAGTGGTATGATTCAACATATACTGTTGCAAACGCTTTGCCGCCCAGGCCAAAGCACAACACGTTTTTTCTAGCATAGAATACCGTGACTCACAATCAGTGAACTTTTTGCTGAGATAATAAATGGCAAACTCTTTCTTTCCCGTTTCATCCTGTTGTCCCAGAATACAACCCATGGATTTATCTAACACTGTTAGATGCATAATCAACGGTCTCCCTTCTACGGGAGGGAGCAAGATAAGAGGTTCAAGCAGATACTCTTTAATACTTTCAAATTCCCTTTGGCAGTCATCCGTCCATACCCAACCTTGATCTTTCTTTAACAACTTAAAGATCGATTCACACGTTGCAGTCATGTGGGAAATAAATTTGGAAATATAATTCAAACGCCCGAGGAAACCTCTGACTTTCTTTTCAGTTCTTGGTGCTGACATTTCTTGAATTGCTTTGACTTTATCGGGGTCAACTTCAATTCCTTTCTGGCTAACAATAAAACCCAACAATTTCACCGATCTAACTCCGAAGGTGCATTTATTTGGATTCAAGTGGAGACGATATTTCCTCAAACACTGAAACAACCTCAACAAATATTCTATATGCCCTTCTTCAGTCTGGGATTTGGAAATCATATCATCAACATATACTTTGATTTCTTTGTGCATCAGATCATGGAATAAGGTTTTCATAGCCCTCTGGTACGTTGCACCAGCGTTCTTCAACCCGAAGGGCATCACTCTGTAACAAAATGTTCCCCAGGGTGTGATAAACGTTGTTTTTTCCATGTCATCTGGAGCCATTCTTATTTGATTATACCCGGAAAATCCATCCATGAAAGAGAATACTTTGAATTTTTCTGTGCTATCCACTAACATATCGATGTGAGACAATGGAAAATCATCTTTTGGACTAGCTTTATTTAGATCTCGGTAATCTACGCACATGCGGACTTTTCTGTATTTTTTTGGTACTGGGACAATATTTGCAATACATTTAGGATACACTGACGTCACAAGAAAACCAGCATTAATCTACTTTAGGACCTCTGCTTTGATCTTTACTGCCATATCCGGGTGGGTTCTTCTCAACTTTTGTTTAACTGGCAGACACTCTAGCTTCAACGGCAAATGATGCTCGACAATGTCTGTATCTAGACCAGGCATATCTTGATAAGACCAAGCAAAAATATCCACATATTCTTTCAACAACTCAACCAACCCGCTCTTTACATCAGGATGCAACGATGCTCCAATCTTGACTTCCTTCGGATCTTCTTCTGAACCCAAATTAATCACTTCCAAAGGCTCTTTATATGGCTGAATGGTATTTTCCTCGTGCTCAAGCAACCCTGAGACCTCTCCTGGAATCTCATCATAATCTTTGTCTTCAGCCCCAAACACAGGACATTCAAAGTTGGGAGAGGGTGCAGAGTCATTGTATTCAACATGTTCTTTAATTAATCTGCACATGTGATTTATGATTGCTTTTAGAAATTGACACATATAACAAGTGATCATGCAGATTAATTTTCAGTTATTATTTATTTTGAAAGGTTTTTTTTATTACCATTTCCCAGGAAAAAGCAGAAAATAAAATACAAAATTTTGAAGCAAAGACAACTTTTATTAATGATCTTAACAGTTATAGCAAACAGATAAGCCCTTCAACATTAATACTTCCACTTTGGGCAGAGTGAAATCTTTTCAAAAGAAAGAAACAGATTAACAAAACAAATTACTTTGAAACATGTATGCAAGAAGGAACATCAATGGTGACCTAGTTCTGAACTCGGTCTCCATGCGTCACATAATTTGGTACTTCCTGCTCTGCTTCATCCTCTTCAACAACATTAATTCCATAATCAATTGGATGGAGATAGCCCCCAATGCGGAAAACATCATGATAATTGTTCACAGAAGACTTTGATTTCAAACTTTCGCCTTTTCCATCTGTGATCGGTGGATCTGGAACTGACTGTTTAACGCTGGTTCGCGAAATGTCGCGGAGGCAAGAGTCGCCACCGTCTTTTATTTTCTCCAAATGGAAAGGACAAAAGCACAGAAAAATTCCTTATAGAGATTGCTCTCGGTTCGGGAGGTAGGTTATAGAAAGGGAAGGTGCTAGCACCCTTTCTATCCATGGTTATCCATGGGCTCTTAGATACTTGCTCATTTGTGTTTTCAAAAATGGTTTGTTTGCTTTTCAACTGTGGGTTTTAAAAAGTTTCTTTGAAAATTCCAGTTCGACTCTTGGATCGGTCCTCAAGAGTGTTTGAAAAGTTGCTTTCGAAAGCTTTTTGAAAAGGTGTCGGTGTGAAAAGTATTTTTGAATTTGTTTTGAAATTAGAGCAAGTATCTAGAGTCGTCTACCTACCCTAAGGAATTCGTCTGTGTAAATGTCCTTTAAAGTAGTGCCATCCCACCATTGAGAGGTAGGTAGCACCACCGTTGGAGGTGTTTGGGTCAATTCGAGATTCGGGACATGGTGATCACCGGAGCAATAGGAAGACACCTTAGAAGCTACCCTCATGCCAGGTTCCCGGATCATGAGGACTTACTAAGACATCCTCTTCTCGACGATCACCTTTCGAGGCAAGGCAACGGTGAGGCGTACCCTAGGGGTGGTGTGTGATTTGTGTGTCAGATTCATTTATTTTTGTCTTGTCATGTCATGGGTGATCTACGCTTTTGTTTTTATTTAATCATTCATTCTTGCATGCAATTTATTAGCAATTAAAAAAAGTACGGAAATATAAAGTTCCTAAACTATTACAAAGGCGCGGGTCCACATCGCCAAATTTAATCCAGGACCCGATTTGACATAAAATAAAGATGCGAAAGATAAATATTTAATTTACACGGCTTTGGGAGAATTACATGAAAAATTATAAGGAAGGAATAAAATGCACGAATTGAATTAAAATTGAAAGTGAGGGCGTTGGACCCTTTTTAATGAAATCAAATTATATTATTAAATTAATGAAATTAAAAAAAAAGAAATTATTTTTTAAGGTTTTTTGCATTTATGGTTTTTTATGTGAATTAAATGGAATTTAAACCTAATTCTAACTATTTTTTAATTTATTAAGAAAATATGAAAATTACCTAAAATTAAACCTAATTAATTAATGCAATTTGATTTATAAAAAATAAATAATTAATTATTGGTGATGAGAAAATAAAAGAAAAAGTAATTAAAATAATTAAAACCTAATTCTACAAATTTTTTAATTTATTAAGAAAAGATATTAAAATTAACCCTAGAATTAAAAACTAAATTAAATGATATTATTTATTTACAAAAAAAATTAAAATAAAATATGTTATTTTTTTTGTCTTTTCTGATTTTTTTACTATTTTTATATTTTATGAAAATGAATTAAATTAAATATTTTAAGGGAAATTAATTAAAATAAATAAAACTAGAAAATATAAAAAGGAATAAAAGAATCAAACCATGGGGGGGGGGGGGGGGGGGTTCTGTCCCCAATTGGAGGTTAAATTCAGTAATTCTGGCCCAATAGCTTTTGGCCTCTTTTGACTTTTTCAGGAAGCGTGTGCACGCGTTGACTGACGCCTAGGATGTTCTTCAAATCTCCACCTTTTGATTGGGATCATGAGATGCGTGGCATGCCTGGATTGTGAGTTGCATGGTGGACGCTGAAGCTTGAACTGCATAGGATCATTATTAGAAAAATAATATGGAATAGAAAGGGGGACCTGGGATTCGAACCCAGGTCCCAGGGGTTACCAATACACATGCCTGCCACTGGAGCTCTTCACACGTTTTGTTTATTATATGGCCAATGAATAATATAAGATAAAACAAAAGTTAGTGGAACGTTTAGCGCGAAATTCAAATACTCCAACCAGATGGTGCCACATAGTCTTCTTCTTCGTTGTTTTGCTTTTTCCTGAAACATAAAAAGGGTTAGCGGGGGTTTTAAACCCCCCCAAAATACACTCTTTTCCAAAATAGCGATTAGGCCATATGGTTATATAAATTAGGCGCGAGGGGTGTATTATATTCGTCCAAGCTTCCTGATTTCAACCATGGCATTGAGGTGTCCTAATTTTACACGATGCATTAATGCCCAATTTCACAGCTTGGTAACCATAATAATCGTCCATGGTGAATTCTTCAATAGGGCACGAAAACTCAATTAAAGTATGCAGTTAGCTTTAGAAACAATCAATTAGTATGAATCCATAAAAGAAATGCAATGGAAATGCCTGAATATTGAAATACGAATAGGCATAAAATTGGAAACAGTTTGAGTTTTGTATACCAATTCTGGGCGTTAGAGTTGATGAATTTTATTCAAACACGTTCCTTGAAGCCTCAGGAACACAATAGAATGGTTATTTGCCTTTGAATCGCACTGGAATGTGGTTTTCAGTTTTGGAAATTTTTGTCAAAAACTCAAACTTGGTTATGGTGTTCTTGCGCAGCTTCCAGGTTCTGAGCTTTAGGGTTAGGTTTATGCTTGTATAAGGAACGAATTTGATCAATAATCCAAGCCCATAGCCTTGCTTTTAATGATTTTCAAGATTTGATTTTTAAGAATCTTTTCCAATATTTCTTCATGCATATTTGATACAAATCATGGCCAATCACTTTGATTCCTTCCATATCTGATCATGCACGAAATCTTGAGACTATTTCATGCATAAAAAGATTTGATTGCATTGGTTTGGTATTTTCCACATATTTATTTTAATTAAATGAATTATTAGCAATTAAAAATTCAAATAAATAAATAAAAATGATGAAAAATTTCCCTTTGGGCCAAATGGTCGTGCACATGTTTTGGATGATGGATTTTGGAAGAAAAAGAGGCCCATTAGCATTTTTAAGGCATTTGAAGCAATGTTGACTTTTCAAAATACCCAAAAATGTCCAAACTTCCACAAGGCATATCTTGCTCAATGTTTAAGCTTTGATCATGTTCTTGGACATTTTGGAAAGGTCTTGAAGTCCTCTAACCAATGTCGTTGGTCCCATGTCATTTTGATTTACCAATCTCAAGTTATGGCCTTTGACTTAAAGTCCCTTTTTGTTGACTTTTGAAAATGACCTATAATGTTGAAATTGATAACTTTTTGTGAGAGCATTTCTTGGACTTGAAGTGTGAAGAGGAGTTGTAGGAAATGTCTTTCTCTTAAAAATGAGCTTTGGATGGAATTTTTCTGATGATCCATGTGGAAGTTATGCCTTGGTCAAGTTACAGTTGACTTTTTCAACTGTCCAAATATGGAAACTTTTGCATCTTGAGACTTTTTGAGCCATGCCTTGCAAATCATGATCAAGCATTGTTCAAATGATGTTTGTGGCTTCAAAATGAGATGTTGACTAAAAATTTGAAATTTTGATTGTCAAATGACCATTTTGCCCCTGCAGTTGACTGTAGGGCAATTAGGGTTTTTGACTGTGCAATTTTGTGCTGTAAGTCTTGAAACTTGGTATGAGGATACTTGACAATGTTTATAGGCATGTGGGACTTGATTGGACCCTTGGAAACTTCATTTTCTTTGTCAGAACCAAAACCCTAATTTTTGACTGTTAGGAGGACCTTGAACTGTGCAACCCTTGGGGAGATTTTGAAGCTTTGACTTGGCAAATTTTGAAGAATATGGGAGGGAAAATTTTGGGGTACAACAGTTGCCCCTGTTCAATCTTCTTAGACCTGAGGATGCAGATTGGCTGACGTGCCTTTCGTAATCCGAAGGTGGAAGATGATTGAACACTAGAGTGCCCAGAAATTTGCGCTCACATAGTAGCAGTGTGATGGCGGAATGGGCTTATAGATGCCATTTGGAGATTGATGGATAGGAAGATGGGCTTATATATGCCATGCTAAGAGATGATGGATGGTGGATGGGCTTATAGATGCCATCTGGATGTTGATCGCATAAGAGATTCCTTAGCGAGAACTTGCGTACCTGCAAAAGAAAAGGATTACCTGACCCGTTACAGGAGCTGGTCTTCAGATTCTTGGTATAGATGTGTCCTGACTGGTTACAGGAGCTGGATCTGGATCTTCAGAAGGTGATGAATGAACCAGGGATGGTTACTACCTCAACAGGAACGCTGAGAGAACCTTGGATGATTACAACTTCAACAGGAACGCTGAGAGAATCTGGGGACGATTACTACCTCCGCAGTAACGGGGAGAGAACCATAGGAGACTTCAACCTCAACAGTAATCATTGAGAGAATCTTGGGCGACTTCAACCTCAACAGTAATCATTGAGAGAATCTTGGGCGACTTCAACCTCAACAGTAATCATTGAGAGAATCTTGGGCGACTTCAACCTCAACAGTAATCATTGAGAGAATCTTGGGCGACTTCAACCTCAACAGTAACGCTGAGAGAACCTGGGGATGATTACTACCTCCGCAGTAACAGGGAGAGAACCATAGGCGACTTCAACCTCAACAGTAATCATTGAGAGAATCTTGGGCGACTTCAACCTCAACAGTAATCATTGAGAGAATCTTGGGCGACTTCAACCTCAACAGTAATCATTGAGAGAATCTTGGGCGACTTCAACCTCAACAGTAATCATTGAGAGAATCTTGGGCGACTTCAACCTCAACAGTAACGCTGAGAGAATCTGGGGATGATTACTACCTCCGCAGTAACAGGGAGAGAACCATAGGCGACTTCAACCTCAACAGTAATCATTGAGAGAATCTTGGGCGACTTCAACCTCAACAGTAATCATTGAGAGAATCTTGGGCGACTTCAACCTCAACAGTAATCATTGAGAGAATCTTGGGAGACTTCAACCTCAACAGTAATCATTGAGAGAATCTTGGGCGACTTCAACCTCAACAGTAATGCTGAGAGAATCTGGGGATGATTACTACCTCCGCAGTAACAGGGAGAGAACCATAGGCGACTTCAACCTCAACAGTAATCATTGAGAGAATCTTGGGCGACTTCAACCTCAACAGTAATCATTGAGAAAATATTGGATGACTTCAACCTCACCAGTAATCATTGAGAGAATCTTGGGCGACTTCAACCTCAACAGTAATCATTGAGAGAATCTTGGGAGACTTCAACCTCAACAGTAATCATTGAGAGAATCTTGGGCGACTTCAACCTCAACAGTAACGCTGAGAGAATCTGGGGATGATTACTACCTCCGTAGTAACAGGGAGAGAACCATAGGCGACTTCAACCTCAACAGTAATCATTGAGAGAATCTTGGGCGACTTCAACCTCAACAGTAATCATTGAGAAAATATTGGATGACTTCAACCTCACCAGTAATCATTGAGAGAATCTTGGGCGACTTCAACCTCAACAGTAATCATTGAGAGAATCTTGGACGACTTCAACCTCAACAGTAATCATTGAGAGAATCTTGGGCGACTTCAACCTCAACAGTAATCATTGAGAGAATCTTGGACGTCTTCTACTAAGTCTTTATCAGGAAAATCTGTTAGGGGTCGATTTGACTGGACTAGAGAAGGCCTTTGACTGGATAAGAAACAGAAAAATCTTAGGGTCGATTTAACTGAACCAGTCTAGGTCTTGAAATGTCTTCAACTGGATAAGAAACAAGGAGATCTTAGGGTCGATCTGACTGAACCAGAGAAGGCCTTGGACTGGATAAGAAACAGGAAAATCTTAGGGTCGATTTAACTGAACCGGTCTAGGTCTTGAAATGTCTTCAACTGGATAAGAAACAGGGAGATCTTAGGGTCGATCTGACTGAACCAGAGAAGGCCTTGGACTGGATAAGAAACAGGAAAATCTTAGGGTCGATTTAACTGAACCGGTCTAGGTCTTGAAATGTCTTCAACTGGATAAGAAACAGGGAGATCTTAGGGTCGATCTGACTGAACCAGAGAAGGCCTTGGACTGGATAAGAAACAGGAAAATCTTAGGGTCGATTTAACTGAACTGGTCTAGGTCTTGAAATGTCTTCAACTGGATAAGAAACAGGGAGATCTTAGGGTCGATCTGACTGAACCAGAGAAGGCCTTTGACTGGATAAGAAACAGAAAAATCTTAGGGGCGATTTAACTGAACCGGTCTAGGTCTTGAAATATAGCTGAGAACTTAACTGAATTCTTCCTGAAAGGTAAAGGTCAGTCATATGCAATGCATGATATGGATCAAGCAATGATGTTCTCAACATAAATGAGATTTGTAAGATATGATGCGTATATGCATGCTATAATGTATGAAAATGTTTATGAATGTATGTTTTCGTCTTAGGAAAATAAATCCTTGACGGGTGCCGGGAAGTCACTCCTGGGATGATGTTGAAGAATAGATTTTGCCTCCGCTGGGGATGATAGTTGCAAGAATACCGGTAGGAGAAGATAACTGCGTTGGGGAATAAACTTGGCGAATGGATTACTCTGCGGGGAGAAAAGTACTCTAATGATCTTGCTGGGGACCAATACTCTGTGGGGAGAGAGATACTTTGCTGAAATGTCGATGGTAACTTCGATGGGGATACCATTGTTATGTTGGGAGTGTTAATAGACTTCGCTGGGGATAAGAAGACTTCGTCGAGGACGATCTTTCCGTGGCTTTTGGCTGAGGATAACCCAGTTATATCCTGGTAAGGAAATAACTCTTTGAATAAAGCCGGGAGACGCGTTCGTGCTCTGCGAGGATAAGCTTCCAGAATCTACTGGGGATAAGCTTACTTCTTGGGGAGATGGATTCCAACTTTTCCGGGGAAGCTGGATTGGACTCTCTTGGGGAAGTTTTTGAACTGTATCGGGGAAGTGACTCCATTGGATGTTTGATATACCGCCGGGGAACAATCTTTAGACCAAGATTGCCGGGGATGCTTGTTACGGATGTATATATACTGCTGGGGAATGTTTGAGATCTGCTGGAGGATACCCAACTTCCTTAAGTTTTGACTGTAACTTTGCTCGAGGAGAGTGTACTGACTTGCTGGCTCACTCTCTGGGGAGTTAAGATATCTGGTTATGTTCTTTAGCTGAACCTACCTTGGTACCTGGGCGGACAGAGTAATTAGATCGTTTAGACAACCCATCATTGCCCCTGTTTCTGAGGTGGGAGAGGAAGACCTGTGAGGTGCTGATAGTTGTTGATGGGCAAACCTTCTTCTAGTAGGCAAGTGATAAGATGCCGGGACATAGTCGTACGCTTTTAATCCCTAACTTTTGCCTGGACTGCCCTTTCGGGTTTTCAGTCCACCGGGATACCCATTTTTGCCCAAGCCGCCTTTTCAGGTTTTCGACTTGCCGGGTGTACAGATTTTTTCATTTCATCCCTTATTTTTTCCCGAACCCTTTTGGTTCGCCGGGAAGCCCTTATTTTTGTCTAGCTGTGTCAACCTAGCGGGTTTTTGATTTTGCGTAGTATCTTTTCGACTATGTCCATGTTCTCAGAATGTAGGGAGTTTCCCCTGTTAGAAGTGTTTTGTCAGGCCACCAGAAAGTGTTTGATCAGGCAAGATTCGTTGTTGGAGTGCCCCAAGTGACTCAGGCGGAGATTTGCTCCATGCTATTTGGCCTTTGAGAGATTCTCCGAATCTTGACTTAACTGCCCCAGATGATGGACAATAGTCATACCTGCCCCTTGATTGGAAGTGCTTCTGTTCATTAGGCATTCATCGTGCGAATTTCCCTGCTGCTCAAACAAAAAGTCATATGCAAACAATGTTATATCAAAAATGCAAAGCTTATGTCTGTCTTGAAGATTTTGAAAATGCATTCTTTTTCATAAAACAAGTGAATGTTTGTAAAATGTGATGTCAACTCCGTATCCACCGTAGGCCTTAAGGAGTCAGGATACCTTTCGTAACAGTATGCTTTCGAACTAACCCGTGCTTCAGCTAGGACTTTTAAGGGTTGTAGCGTGGCCTGGTTCACGGTTTAAGAAACAAAGGATAAAGGCTCGAATTTTATTTGTACCCACCCGCTCTTCGTGATGTTCTCCAAACCTAAACTCAGTTGATCATACGTTAGACCTTGTTTGAGTCTTTGCTTTGATGTTCCAATGATGGTCCAGATATTGATG
Organism: Vicia faba; assembly: GCA_948472305.1. NCBI lineage: Eukaryota > Viridiplantae > Streptophyta > Magnoliopsida > Fabales > Fabaceae > Vicia > Vicia faba. The sequence goes on along the minus strand of OX451738.1, from coordinate 1,213,265,199 downwards.
ATTTATTTTGAATAGGCAGTCATTTTTGTCGAGGGTTTGTAAGACCTCTTTCTTTTTTGATTTTGTTATCCCTGTTTTTTTTGCCTGAACTGTTTCTTTTGTGATTACAGTCAGCGGGATGCCCCAGTTTTGTAAGTCTCCTTCATAGGTTTTGACTTATTGGGTTTTTATTTTTGAGATATAATGACTTCCTATCCTTATGATTATTCGAAATCATCACTGTCTTCTTTTGTAAGGACCTCTTTGGTGCCATTCGTTATGCACTTGGATCAGCTGAGAGACTACCCTGCCCCAGGTTATGATTAAGGGTTTTAAATTTCGAAAAGAAAAACTCCTACTTCTTTGGCTCAGAGGGGTTGACGAGGGATTATCTTCCTTATAACTCCAGTGTTTAGGAATTGAAACAATGCCTGTACCTCATCAGCGGGGTCTGTTCAAAAGCATACTATAAAGATTGTGGTATCGTTTTCGTCATCCTCCCTCAAGAGGCTTAGAATTATTAATCGAGCGTTGATCATCAGAAAAAATATGAAAATAATTTGCATATAGTGAATACGAATATTGCTTCAAAACAGACATATGCGATGCATTAATGAAATAACAATGTTTAACATGAGTAAATGTTTAAACAATCAAAGAACAACACAACTTGAACATTCGAATGAACAAAAGTTTTCTAGTCTCAAGGCTTGTCACTTCAAATGGTGAGCCTTGGAGGGATGGTAGAAAAACTCAGCCTGACCATCTTGTGTGAACTCCAATGCTCCTTCATCAATCAGGTCCTGGATCTTGTTCTTCAGAGCCCAGCACTCATTTGTATCATGTCCTGGACTGGCAGAGTGGTAGGCACACCTTTTATTAGGATCATAGATAGGAGATGCTGTGTTGGGGTTCCGGGGATGAGCCCTTAATGTGATCAGATTCAATCTCAATAGGCGTTGTAAAGCTTGAAACAGCGACATGTTGAGCTGAGTGAATTGCCTCCTGGGCTTGTCTGTCTGAAGCTGGTGAGGTCGGTGCTGAATTTGTGACCTCGAAGCCATTTGAGGAGCTCTCTTATCCTCTTGCCTCAAAGGTGGTGGAATGATGACTGGCCCTTCAACCTTAGATGTTTGCCTCAGTTGGTTGCCCCGAAGCAGTTGGTTGACGAGAACTCCTAGCTCTTCTTGTCTTTGAGCTAAACCTTGAATGGCAGTCACCTGCCCCAACATCTGGACTTTCATTGCATCCACCTCGGCTTGCAGGTGTTTCAGCCGTTCGTCCTTGTCATCATCGGGGCTTTTCTTGGCCAAATTTCCCATGAGGAGTGTCCTCAACTCTTCTTGCCCCTTGTATAGGCTTAAGAAGATCTCCCTGAACTGAGTATCTTGAGCAAGAAGGTCCTGGTTATCTTGTTGGGAAGCCATTGCTGAAATAGACAGCGAGAAAGGTAAGTGACCTGCAACAAGGATACCTGTTATGCAATGATGTGTATGACATGCATGTAATGTTTTTAAGGATCTCGCGGGGTAAACAAGAAATTGTTAGAATTGGGATCCGGTAGCTTGATTGAAGGAACTTCATGTTGTTGAGAGTCCTTCTTCAAGGGTCAAAGGCTCACCATATCCAGTGGGTCATAGCCCCTGACAACTTTGTTTAGAGGAAAATAAATCCTCTTTGCCCCTTGTTGGACGTTTGATTCATCATGACCTGCATCACAAGCCCTTGAGATCCTTGAAATGGGTTAAGATGTATGCAATGGTATGATGTTATGGTATGCATGGGGTAATATGAGTAACCCTGTTATGAGTCCCAATTAAGGACTGCAAACCAAAACCTGCAAGAAACTCAAGTAAAACCTGTCGTGAGTCCCCAATTAAGGACTATCAATAAAACCTGCAAGAAACTTAGTAAACCCTATTACGAGTCCCCAAACAGAACCTGCAAGAAACTCAAGTGTCAGATAACAAATATGCAAGTAGTCAAGTTGGAAGGCACACAAGTCACACAAGAGAAACCCTTAGAGTTTAGGCCAGCATGGGGTCTGGGTATTACCCTCTTTCAGTTTGTTGGTTCATACCTGTCCTATCAAAGTAACCGGGTTCTTAGAGGATCCCAATATCATTGACTACCCTCAATCGGTCATAACTCCAGCATCGCAATCTTTTCTTGCGGCCAGAACCATCACGAGAGTTTAGCCTCAATGGGCGTAGCATACTGCTACTGTTCTAATGGCCAAGTTGTGTCATTTAAGGTTCTAAGGTTGTTGGTGCTTAATGACTCCTCAGAAGACCCATATTCTCCTCGTTGCAACACAAGGGATATCGGTACAGACCAAGGTGCCACACCAACGTAGCCACTATTTCACCCGTGTCGGTCTACGCCGGACAGGTCCCTTACAACTTATGCTACCTAAACAGGGTATCCCAGATCCGGGTTAGGATCTATGTAACTCCCATGCAACCCACATATTTAAAGCAGACAAGTCAATACAATTGAAAACACAGTTATGAACTTAATCCTAAGGTACACCTCACTTTAAGTTTTTATCCCCAGCAGAGTCGCCAGTTCTGTGATCGGTGGATCTGGAACTGACTGTTTAACGCTGGTTCGCGAAATGTCACGGAAGCAAGAGTCACCATCGTCTTTTATTTTCTACAAATGGAAAGGACAAAAGCACAGAAAAATTCCTTATAGAGATTGCTCTCGGTTCGGGAGGTAGGTTATAGAAAGGGAAGGTGCTAGCACCCTTTCTATCCATGGTTATCCATGGGCTCTTAGATACTTGCTCATTTGTGTTTTCAAAAATGGTTTGTTTGCTTTTCAACTGTGGGTTTTAAAAAGTTTCTTTGAAAATTCCAGTTCGACTCTTGTATCGGTCCTCAAGAGTGTTTGAAAAGTTGCTTTCTAAAGCTTTTTGAAAAGGTGTCGGTGTGAAAAGTATTTTTGAATTTGTTTTGAAATTAGAGCAAGTATCTAGAGTCGTCTACCTACCCTAAGGAATTCGTCTGTGTAAATGTCCTTTAAAGTAGTGCCATCCCACCATTGAGAGGTAGGTAGCACCACCGTTGGAGGTGTTCGGGTCAATTCGAGATTCGGGACATGGTGATCACCGGAGTAATAGGAAGACACCTTAGAAGCTACCCTCATGCCAGGTTCCCGGATCATGAGGACTTACTAAGACATCCTCTACTCGACGATCACCTTTCGAGGCAAGGCAACAGTGAGGCGTACCCTAGGGGTGGTGTGTGATTTGTGTGTCAGATTCATTTATTTTTGTCTTGTCATGTCATGGGTGATCTACGCTTTTATTTTTATTTAATCATTCATTCTTGCATGCAATTTATTAGCAATTAAAAAAAGTACGGAAATATAAAGTTCCTAAACTATTACAAAGGCGCGGGTCCACATCGCCAAATTTAATCCAGGACCCGATTTGACATAAAATAAAGATGCGAAAGATAAATATTTAATTTACACGGCTTTGGGAGAATTACATGAAAAATTATAAGGAAGGAATAAAATGCACGAATTGAATTAAAATTGAAAGCGAGGGCGTTGGACCCTTTTTAATGAAATCAAATTATATTATTAAATTAATGAAATTAAAAAAAAAGAAATTATTTTTTAAGGTTTTTTGCATTTATGGTTTTTTATGTGAATTAAATGGAATTTAAACCTAATTCTAACTATTTTTTAATTTATTAAGAAAATATGAAAATTACCTAAAATTAAACCTAATTAATTAATGCAATTTGATTTATAAAAAATAAATAATTAATTATTGGTGATGAGAAAATAAAAGAAAAAGTAATTAAAATAATTAAAACCTAATTCTACAAATTTTTTAATTTATTAAGAAAAGATATTAAAATTAACCCTAGAATTAAAAACTAAATTAAATGATATTATTTATTTACAAAAAAAATTAAAATAAAATATGTTATTTTTTTTGTCTTCTCTGATTTTTTACTATTTTTATATTTTATGAAAATGAATTAAATTAAAGATTTTAAGGGAAATTAATTAAAATAAATAAAACTAGAAAATATAAAAAGGAATAAAAGAAGCAAACCATGGGGGGGTTATGTCCCCAATTGGAGGTTAAATTCAGTAATTCTGGCCCAATAGCTTTTGGCCTCTTTTGACTTTTTCAGGAAGCGTGTGCACGCGTTGACTGACGCCTAGGATGTTCTTCAAATCTCCACCTTTTGATTGGGATTATGAGATGCGTGGCATGCCTGGATTGTGAGTTGCATGGTGGACGCTGAAGCTTGAACTGCATAGGATCATTATTAGAAAAATAATATGGAATAGAAAGGGGGACTTGGGATTCGAACCCAGGTCCCAGGGGTTACCAATACACATGCCTGCCACTGAAGCTCTTCACGCGTTTTGTTTATTATATGGCCAATGAATAATATAAGATAAAACAAAAGTTAGTGGAACGTTTAGCGCGAAATTCAAATACTCCAACCAGATGGTGCCACATAGTCTTCTTCTTCGTTGTTTTGCTTTTTCCTGAAACATAAAAAGGGTTAGCGGGGGTTTTAAACCCCCCCAAAATACACTCTTTTCCAAAATAGCGATTAGGCCATATGGTTATATAAATTAGGCGCGAGGGGTGTATTATATTCGTCCAAGCTTCCTGATTTCAACCATGGCATTGAGGTGTCCTAATTTTACACGATGCATAAACGCCCAATTTCACAGCTTGGTAACCCTAATAATCGTCCATGGTGAATTCTGCAATAGGGCACGAAAACTCAATTAAAGTATGCAGTTAGCTTTAGAAACAATCAATTAGTATGAATCCATAAAAGAAATGCAATGGAAATGCTTGAATATTGAAATACGAATAGGCATAAAATTGGAAACAGTTTGAGTTTTGTATACCAATTCTGGGCGTTAGAGTTGATGAATTTTATTCAAACACGTTCCTTGAAGCCTTAGGAACACAATAGAATGGTTATTTGCCTTTGAATCGCACTGGAATGTGGTTTTCAGTTTTGGAATTTTTTGTCAAAAACTCAAACTTGGTTATGGTGTTCTTGCGCAGCTTCCAGGTTCTGAGCTTTAGGGTTAGGTTTATGCTTGTATAAGGAACGAATTTGATCAATAATCCAAGCCCATAGCCTTGCTTTTAATGATTTTCAAGATTTGATTTTTAAGAATCTTTTCCAATATTTCTTCATGCATATTTGATACAAATCATGGCCAATCACTTTGATTCCTTCCATATCTGATCATGCACGAAATCTTGAGACTATTTCATGCATAAAAAGATTTGATTGCATTGGTTTGGTATTTTCCACATATTTATTTTAATTAAATGAATTATTAGCAATTAAAAATTCAAATAAATAAATAAAAATGATGAAAAACTTCCCTTTGGGCCAAATGGTCGTGCACATGTTTTGGATGATGGATTTTGGAAGAAAAAGAGGCCCATTAGCATTTTTAAGGCATTTGAAGCAATGTTGACTTTTCAAAATACCCAAAAATTTCCCAACTTCCACAAGGCATATCTTGCTCAATGTTTAATCTCTGATCATGTTCTTGGACATTTTGGAAAGTTCTTGAAGTCCTCTAACCAATGTCTTTGGTCCCATGTCATTTTGATTTACCAATCTCAAGTTATGGCCTTTGACTTAAAGTCCCTTTTTGTTGACTTTTGAAAATGACCTATAATGTTGAAATTGATAACTTTTTGTGAGAGAATTTATTGGACTTGAAGTGTGAAGAGGAGTTATAGGAAATGTCTTTCTATTCAATATGAGCTTTGGATGGAATTTTTCTGATAATCCATGTGGAAGTTATACCTTGGTCAAGTTACAGTTGACTTTTTCAACTGTCCAAATATGGAAACTTTTGCATCTTGAGACTTTTTGAGCCATGCCTTGCAAATCATGATCAAGCATTGATCAAATGATGTTTGTGGCTTCAAAATGAGATGTTGACCAAAAATTTGAACTTTTGACTGTCAAATGACCATTTTGCCCCTACAGTTGACTGTAGGGCAATTAGGGTTTTTGACTGTGCAATTTTGTGTTGTAAGTCTTGAAACTTGGTATGAGGATACTTTACAATGTTTATAGGCATGTGTGACTTGATTGGACCCTTGGAAACTTCATTTTCTTTGTCAGAACCAAAACCCTATTTTTTGACTGTTAGGAGGCCCTTGAACTGTGCAACCCTTGGGGAGATTTTGAAGCTTTAACTTGGCAAATTTTGAAGAATATGGGAGGGCAAATTTTGGGGTACAACACCATCCCTCGAAGAAAAACCCAAACCAGCTTTGTTTTTGTTCACGGGTGGATCCATAAGTCGTCCCCAAACTGCATTATGACCATTGCGCACAACCTGATGCGCGTCCTTCAACGAAACCATAAAATTCTCATTCCTCCTTATGTTGTCAATGGATAGAGCTTGGAACTGGGTTCCAACAGCAGCCTCATCCGCTTCTATAATACTGAAAGAGGATAGATGGGACATCAACAACGCCTGCTCCCCATTTATGATCACTACCTTCCCTTCACGCATAAATTTTAGCTTCTGATGTAGAGTTGAAGTGACAGCCCCTGCTTCGTGTATCCATGGCCGTCCTAGCAAACAGCTATATGCGGGAATAATGTCCATTACCTGGAAGGTTATTTGGAACAAATATGGTCATATATGGATGGGCAAATCCACTTCACCGATGACAGATTTCCTCGACCCATCAAAAGCTTTCACAATGATGCCACTCGGGCGCATAGGTGTTCCCTGATACTTTAACTTCATGAGGGTACTCCTTGGTATAACATTCAACGAGGATCCGTTATCAATTAGCACATTGGATACCAAGTCATTTTTGCAGTTCATAGATATGTGGAAGGCCAGGTTGTGATTCGTCCCTTCATCTGGTAACTCATCATCGCAAAAACTCAAGTTGTTACATGACGTAATGTTTCCAATTACGCTGCTGAATTGATCTAACAACATGTCATTCTCCATAAAATCTTGGTTTAGTACTCTCATTAGTGATTCTCTATGAGCGGAGGAATTCATCAACAAATCTAGGATGGATATCTTTGAAGGAGTCTGTAATAGCTGATCTACAATTTTGTAGTCGCTCATCTTAATTATCTTCAAGATATCGTCCACTTCTTTCTCTAATGTAGCTCCACTAGTCTCTCCTGCAGCCTTCTTAGGCTCATCATTCTCAGCAATTTTCTTTCCAGCAACAACATCTCTTCGAACAACCGGCGCAAACACCTGACCGCTACGGGTCACCCTGCTATTATCAGCTATATTTCCAACATCTTTCATTGGATGGATGGGAATTTCCACCCCATCTTCTAAGATTGTAGCGTTGTATTAGTAAGGCACATCCTTATCTGATTGGTAGGGAATAGGACTTGGCAAACTAATTACCAATGGGGTAACAGCTGGTTTGCTATGGTACTCCACTTCAAGATGAGCGGGTGTACCAAAACAAGGTACAATGACGTTTACCCCTTCCTCAACACAATCAGCCATCCAAAGATCATTTCCGGCAAACAAATCTTTGTCTGAAGACAAATACTCATCCGCGGAGGCATACTCTTCCTCTGACTCTTCCATCAAACAAACTTCAACCATATCAATCTCATGATAATCATCCCTCTGACCTGTGATCTTGATAGTTCCATTGTCTAACAACAATTAAACAACCTTTATCACAATAGAACATCCTCGGGGGTCTCGACAGCAAACTATGCAAGATCCATATTGGTGTTCCACCTGACCAGCAGTACGACAGAAGGTAGCATGCAACTGCACGAGATCCTCATTCAAATGCTCCACATTAAAAATTCTAAATTCACCCGGACATCCAAAAACCATATTCACTTCCTCTTCATAATCTGCCCAAGGCCTGATTATATGGATTAAACCTTCATCCATCATCTCCTGTAAACCATCCTTTATCTTATTGCAACCCTGTATGTTTGCACTGCAAATAGCACAACCGGCATGGTCATGCGTATAATAACTGAATTCACAGAGGTTTGTGTGCGTTTTCACCAAATCCCCTCTAACCAGATTAATGTCAAAAATCCGGAAGTCACCTGGACAACCGGCCACCATATTCACAACACTCACTCCCCCGTGCTTGGGTAGAGGATTGTCTTTCACATTAGGTCCCATGTCTTTGAAAGATAAAATTCCAGACTTCACCAACCTTTGCACTTCAGTCCTTAAAGGATAACAATTTTCAACACTATGCCCTGGTGTTCCTGATGAAAGGCACACGTCTGGTCTGCTTTGTAATACCAAGGCAATGATGATGGTACAGTGAGAGGTGGTCGTGTCTGGACCAACTTCTTCTGAATCAATGCTGGTAGTAGATCTGTATAGCTCATGGGAATGGGGTCATAGTTCTCCCTTCTCTGATTATTCCCTTGGTTCCCTTGTTGGGAATGTCTTTGATAAGCAACTGTAGTCGGTGCGACATTCATAACAGGAGTCACTGAGGCAACTTGCTGGTGATGCTGATAATTCCTTCTAGGAGCATTCACTCTCCTCTCTTGTATGACAACATTTGTATCCCCCTCTTTCTTCTTTGTAAACCCATAAGATGGCTTTTTCACACCTCCGGATCCTTCACCCTTTGTCAAATGGCCTTCTCTTACTGCCTCTTCTAGGCAGACGCCCATTCCCACCATCTCTGTAAAATCACTTGGGGCACTTGCTACCATTCTTTCGTAGTAGAAAGCGCCTAGTGTTTTCAGAAAAATTTTAGTCATTTCCTTCTCCTCCACGGGAGGAATCACTTGTGCAGCCACTTCGCGCCATCTCTGCGCATACTCTTTGAACAATTCTTTATCTTTCTGAACCATGGCCCTAAGCTGGTCATGGTCATGCACCATGTCCACATTGTACTTGTATTGTTTAATGAACGCTTCTCCCAAATCATTAAAAGTATGGATGTTGGCGCTGTCTAAACTCATGTACCATTTCAACGCGGCGCCAGTCAGACTATCCTAGAAAAAGTGAATCAACAGACGCTGATCATCGATGTGGGTAGACATTCTCCTTATGTACATCACTAAGTGAGCACAAGGGCAAGTGTGTCCCTTGTGCTTCTCAAACTCCGGGACCTTGAACTTAGCAGGCACTTTAACATTCGGAACCAAACACAACTCATTCACATTCTGCCCAAATAGATCTTTTCCCCTAATAGCCTTCATCTCTATTTGCATTATATCAAATTTCTCTTGGAAATCATCCATTCTGTCATAAAGACCCAGGTCTTCACTCGGCAGAGGGAAAGGGCGACACATATCTTCATTAACAAACGAAACCAAATTCACCGAAGGAGGTGTAGCAGGAACAGTATGCACCACAGGAGGTGCTGGAGTAACAACATTTTGAACCACTGGAGAATATTGGGGGCCCAAATTGAAACCTTCAGGTGCAAAATTCTCTGGAATTCCCCATGGATAACCCTGAGGCATACGGTTTTGAACAACAATCGGAGTAGCAGATACGGGAACAGTATGAACTTCAGCATTTGCGCTTGTTGGTTGAGGTTGAACACTCGGTGGCTGATTCTGAGCAACCACCAGAGTTTCCATCAGAGTAGTCAAATTGGCCAAGCCATCCTTCAAAGCAGAAACTTCTTCGCGTAGCTCGCGATTTTCCTGTTCCAAGTTGTCCATCTTCTTTTTGAAGTTAGCCCGATTGTTGTAGTGGTGAGTCATCTTGCTGAATGTAGTAAAAAGTTGGGTAAGACACCTGGATATGCATAATAAATGCGAGAAATATGTGCAATGTGATGCATGATATGTAATGCATATGATTATTTTTACTTTATGATTTAATATTTCAAGGGATTTAACGTTTATAGACATATTGCAAACATCAAAATAATAACGCATTTGAAATACTTAATTTTTTTAATTATAATAACTTCAAAATGGATTACAAGTTTCAATTATCCCAAGTACAAGATGAAAATATAATCTAAAAATCCTGAGAAAAAGAACTGATGGAGATCAATCTGTACACTGGCGCTTCCCTGTGAGCCTGGAAATTTGAGCCCTCGACCTCTGGTTTTCTTCCACCTGTCTGATGGCAACCTCCTTCCAATCATCTGAATCAAGAAGTGAGTGATCAACACCTGATTGAGGCCCAGGAGAAAATAAATCCCCTTGCCTCTCCATAGACTCTACCGCTCGACTCTCAAGAATCTCAATCAAGTCGTCTTTCTCCTTCAAGTCTGCTTTATAGGAACTCTCTAAATTTTGGAACTTGTTCTTCCAAGCATCCCTTTCTTGTTGCATCCTGACCAAAGCAAGCTGTAGTTCTTCTAGGTCGTCTAATAAAGGAGGAGTGGTATTCACAAATAGATCAGGCATGGGTGTCTCCCAAGTATACGACATCTTCAACCGAATGGCTCTCGATCGGACCCACTGAAGATATGGCTCCAAAGAAACAACACCTCTAGGTCCCAAATCCTTCCTACTCTTCTTATGAATGTGACGCCAGGCCTTCGTAATCTTTTCCCTAGCTTCCCTATGGTCTTCTCCTTCCTTCAGAAAGAAACTACTCAAATGAATACTATTCGGTTTATCCCTCATCTGATAACCAAGTTGTCGCTGTGCAAGAACATGGTTATAGTTAATTCCTCCCTTTGTACCAAGAAGAGGTACATTGGGGAAACTACCACAACTGTCAATAATCTCTATATCCTGATAAGCTCGATGATACCAATCAATATCCGAGTGAGTAAGTGCCATGATCTTAGGAGCCCAACGGGGTTCCTTCTTGACATCCCAAAAAGCATCCGACTGAGGCATATGAGAGATGAACCATCGGTACAACAAAGGCATGCAACAAATAATCATTCCCCCATGATAGAAGCTCCGAAGGTGAATAGAGTAATAAGCATCACCCAACAGTGTAGGAACTGGGTTTCCAATCATGAAAATCCCGATAGGGTTAATGTCGACAAACTTGTCCACATTAGAAAATAAGAATAATCCATAAGCAAGCAGAGCAAAGATGGCCTCAAAAGCAACCGTGCTCTTCATTCTGGAAAAGTAACGAGCTTTCTCCAATAAGAACTGAGCTGGTAATCCTCTAATCCCTCCTTTGGTATTCATATGGGCTTCCACTTCAAACTTCCCCAAATGAATCAAAGTAGAAATCTCATGTGGTTTTGGCTCGCCTTCCAAACCAGTAAAAGGAACACGATCGGTAACAGGTAAATCTAATAGATAAGAATACTCCTCCAGTGTAGGCATCAACTGATAATCGGGAAAAGTAAAGCAGTGACACACCGGATCATAAAACTGGACCAAGGTCGAGAGAATACCCTCCTTCATCTTCAGCTTCAAGAGAGGAATAATGGATCCATACTTCTTCTGAAAGTCTGCAGAATATTCGATCTCTGGAATTAGCCTAATCAACTCATCTATCTTGGGATCCTTGAAACTATATTTCCCAGTCTTTCTCTTTCCAGAATCCATGGTTAAAAGTACCTGAGATATTCACAAATAGTCAACCTTTAAATCCCTTGAAATATTGTTTTCTTCAAAAGATGCTTATGAGTGCATGGATGCATGATGCAACAATCACACACAAAATCACACATATAGGGTTCATAGGTTCAACTTCACAAGCATGAGGTCGAAGGTACTACCCATAAGTGTTGGTCTAAGAGTTATCACCTGCCGAACAAGGTTCTAGAGGTTCCCAGAGTCTACATCCTTCCTTCGGATATTACCAACTTCCCGATTAACTCAGTAATTAGTAATATTCTCAAGAAAGACTCGTCCGAGCGTAGTATCGCGTGACAACTATTTACGGATTACTCCATCATAGCTTCCGCACTACACCTAAAAGGCCAAGATGGGTTAGGTATTCTACGGTCCTCAGTTTCAGTAGGCTTCTAGGTCGAAAGCAGTACGTCTTCCCGATTACTCGGTAAATGACACTACAGTAAAAGGGGCCTCCACTGAGTGGGAGATCTCATGCCTCCTTTTTTGGGATTACTCCCTCAAAGTTAACATGACTATACCGCCCGTCCTATCTTAAAGTTTTCCCAAGTCTAGGTATAGGACTTATGAGTAATCACCAAGCACCCTGAAAACCTGGAAAATCCAAACAAACATTTATACAAAATATAACACATAAACAACAATAGCACATATACAGATATAAACAAAGATAGGCTCAACCCAACTTAGGGATGGACCAGCAAGAGGTCAATCTTTCCCCAGTGAAGTCTCCATTTTTTTGTAGCGGTAGAAATGTTCAAGACTAAGCCATTGGATTGACTAGACTTTATACAAATAAAAAAAATCACCACCGCGCCTTATTGTTTCCAAAGGAATGGGAAAAGAGCGAATAACCCAAAAAAGGGGGAAAGATTCAAGGTAAGGGGTTTGGTTATGCAAAGGGAAGGTATTAGCACCCTAAACATCTACGGTACTCCGCAGGAACCTCTTTGTAAAATCTGCATATTTTGGCTATAAAAAATGTGTTGTATATAAAATGGATGGGGGAGGTGAGAAAAGAAATATATTTTTTTATGATTTTTGCACCCGCCGCGGTTGCGAACCTTTTGTGCCTACGTACCACCTTTCATGTAATAGGGGATCAGGGTACACGTAGTTCCTTTTAAAAAAGTTTGAAACCCAAGTGTGTTGGTTAATTTTAAGAGATAAGACATCATTGTCATTGTCCGTGTGGAAAACATACTTACTACTCACAATCATGAGAAAGGAGAATTTGCATCATCTCAAAATGGAGGATATGGCTTGGATTTTAAAATCAACAATGCCTCACTCAACACCCAAGTGGAAAATATCTCTCTTCACTATATATTGTAGAAGTATAAAAGCCAAAGTGGAAAAATGGTTTGAAATGAGATTAATTTAAAGAAGATGGAAGGAGAAGAAGAGACTATCCTAAAGCATAAGGTAAAAGCTAAAGGATAAGAACCATCTAACCAATAAGAAGCCAAAACTTGACATTATGAGCCAAGATAGAATTCCCATTCATTAGATTGAAACCAAGCAAGCAAAGATACTAGACCTCTTTAAGTGTGCTAAGTCCTCACAAAAATTGGGCAGAGTAACGGCCGTATACGGGTGAATTCCAGATTACAAACAAGGGATGTAATCACAAAAACCTGCATACAAAAACAAACAAGCAACCCAATGTCTTGAGGTAAACCTCAAGAACTCCAAACAAAAAAAAATCAGATAAGATCACAAGGTCTCCAACATAGGAAAATGTTTCTAATCCTAAGTCCTAGAAAAAGTTCCATGCTCCATAATGCCAGGGATAGTAACCAAATAGTCCAAGTACCATTAAGAGTTTTTTAGGGTTTATGTTGATTATTAAGTATCTTAAGAAAAGAAAAGAAAAGCTCAAGTGAGGAAAGTAAAAAAAGACAAGAAAATAAATGCTCAAATGAGCAAAGATGAAAATGACATGAAATGAAAAATGCTAAAAAATAAATAGTACATAAAGCATAAAAGAGTAAAGGCATAAAATAAACAAGTAAATAATTAGTGGTTAGTTGGATGACCATCTTGAAACTTGAATTTAGAACTCATTAGAGGATTGGTAGAACCAAAGCCTCCAAACAACAAGTTGCATTTGCTTTTTGTCAAGTATATCATCCATTTGGAATTCTCACAAGTACCATTTAATGATCAATAATGTTTAAGTGATCCACGTTGAGCAAAGGTGTTGTAGATCCATTAGAGGATTGGTAGAACCAAAGCCTCCACACAATGAATCTCAAGGTTATTGGATCAAAGAGATCAAATTAACATACTTGGGCTTGCAATCATAAGTTTGGGCCACGGATGATCATTTATTCGAATTGGGATAAAATTTAGCGCTATGTTAAGCAATCGTAAGTGGACTTATATAGAAGTCGCACCTATTTTGAGGCCGGTCAATAGCAATCTATGCACCATTTGTTTTGAGACATGATATAGAGATCATGCTCCAACAACATTTAGTGCAATGAGAAGGGGATGAGATGAATGGGATTTATGGTAAAAGAGAAACCACATTTGAATTAATATTTAATCAAACTATTATTAAAATCATTCATCCACTTTTTGTGGAGTTAAACTCAAAACCATGGATCCAATGATGTTAATAAAGCCACGATCAAAAAATCAACCCAAGACAGCCAGAAAATAATCATAAAATAATAATATAATTAGTATATACATTAAAAAGTTTAAAAATGTTAAAAAAAAAGGAAAATAATGAGGAAAATATCAATTATGTTCAAATTAATAAAGAAATGAAAAATAAGACCATAGAAAAATCAGAAAATAGCCCAAGTAATTTTATTAAATTTTTGGTAATTTTTAAAAGTCAGAAACTATTTTTATAAAATTAAAATAAATGGGTAAAATAAACAAAATAGTAAAAAATAGTAAAGTCTGAAACAAAAATAAAATAAAGTCACCAGTATTTGTCACAATATCATTGGATCATTCCATAATTTTTTCAGAATTTAAAAATGTGTAAAAGTATTTTTAAACATTTTAAACAAATCAAATAAGTGAAAAATTCATAAAAAATACCAAAACACAAAATTAAATTGTGAAAAAATAAGAATCAGAAAGAGAATAATCAAAAATATTTTTCACAATTTTTTCAGATTTTTTGGATTAAAATTAAATTTTCTATGATTTTTTGAAATTTAAAACAATTAAAATATTAAAATCAGAAAAATAAAAGTAAAAGATGTGGATCATTGGATGAGAGTCAAAACGTGTTAGTAATCAAATCCAAGGGATCTAGTGCACTGTGTATATTATGGTCTTTAATGAATAATGTACATAATCATTAATAAAATCAGATTTTGAAAATAATAAATGTCACGCCTTCATTGTTCAGAAGATGACACGTTGGTCATCTTCAACCTCCAGCCATCACGAATTGCAGGTCTCTCAAACTCTAAAATCAGAAGCTCAGACCTATGCCATTCGCTTCGTCTCTTCAAGACGAAGACAACCACACCCTCGCGCCAAATTTATATAAACTATAGCTCAAGCAATTTGGAAAGAAAGTTTTGAAAAGGGATTTGAAAATTCATGGTCAAAAAGTGCTTCCAGTGAAATGTAAGTGTTGCGACTAGAACCAGGGCAATGAGAGCAACACAATGATATCAGAGGTTTGAAGAATTGATGAAGGAATCTACCTATTGAAGTTGAGTTGCAGAGCTCTGAAATTGTACTTCTATGGAGCAATATAGGGAACGATTCTTGAATATAATTATATCGTTAGCTTCAGGGAAGATCAAGGAAGATGAATTGAGAGAAAAAATGGATTGAAAAAGGCTTGAGAATAGATTTCTAAGTTGATGAATTCTGAGTTGTGAAGCAAGTTTGGCAGGGTGATTCTGGCTATCTAAGCTTGGTAAATTGAATGGGGAATGACCCTCTTTTTATAGGGAATCAAATGGGATGTTCAAGGATGTGAAATGATGAAGTTTGGAGGGAAATCGTGTGAACCTGATGCACGAGAAAAGTGTAACTGATTTGCATCAAAACTCATCCAATCCTTGTGTTTCAAGGCTCTAATCCACTTTGGCAACTTGGTTAAACATGTTTAGATCACAAACGCGTGCTAATTTGATGTTTAGAGGCCAAAACATGAATTTCAAACTCTGACTTATGGAGAAACTTTAGTTCCAAGTTACCAAGTTCAATCCAATGGCATTTTAACCTCAAGGGGTCTTAGAGCAAAATTCTTGATGCTTTGGAAATATGAGGTTACCAACTTTACAATGGAAAAATAATGGAATCAAATGGATGCTTGAGCTGAAAGTTACATGGAGTCAAAGTTGAAGAAAAAGAGTTGACTTTCCATACTTAGAAATATTTCAGATTCTTCTTTAAAAATGACCTATAATCTTTTGCATCCAAACATGGCCTTCCACTTATAATTTGCTCTTGACCAAAAAAGATGGAATGAATTAGATCGCTTGAATGAAATTTTGCAATTTTAACCACTCAAAATCTCCAAAAATTGAGCAAGTTATGACTTGTTGAAGTTGGCCAAAAATCATGAAATGACCTATAATCTTTTGCATTCTTAAGGCAACTTCCATCCATTTTCTCACTTTGCACATAAACGAAGGCATGAAGTACACATCCTTAGGATCATCATGAAAAAAGAATGGGCTCAAGGTGATGCAAATTGACCAAGTTATGACCATTTGAAGTCACATATGGAAAATTGGGGATTCATCTGAATGACTTGTAATCTTTCCTCTTCACCAAGTTTCTTCCACATGGAAACTCCTTGGAACTTTTGAAGTGATTTGTTGGTAACTCTTTGAAGAGAAGAATGTTTTTGAAATCACTCAAAAATACCAAAAGATGAGCAAGATATGCCCCTTTGAAGTCCAAAACCCTAGCCTATAGATCAAGAGAATGCTTTGAGGAACTTTGCCAAGTTTGAACAAACTTTTTGTGCCAATATTTTTCCTTTGTGAATAGAAATTGTTGAGGATGATAATGAGGACTCATGGCCATCAAAACCACTTCCATACCAATTCTTCCAAAACAACTTCAATGGTGAGGTTTGAATTTCTCAAGCTATTGACTAGGGCATGGAAATAAACTCATGAACCCATGAAGCAACTTGCTAAACCTCATTGCCTTTACCTACATTATTAACAAGTAAGACAAAAAAATATTGTATTTTGTTAATTAGAGACAAAATCAAAGCAAAATATCCATGGTCACAAAAGAAAACAAGTCAAGGTGCTTGGTAATTCCTCAAAAGAGCAAGGCTAAAGATAGGGAGAAGAACCAAAACCCTAATGTGATTTTGTTGTTATTGAAACAATATGGTATGATGTAGAAATCTTAGGGGAAAAATTGGGGTACAACACAAACCTCTGTGAATTCAGTTATTATACGCATGACCACACCGGTTGTGTTATTTGCAGTACAAACATACAGGGTTGCGAGAAGATAAAGGCTCATTTACAGGAGATGATGGATGAGGGTTTAATCCATATAATCAGGCCTAGGGCATAGTATGAAGAGGAAGTGAATATGGTTTCTGGATGTCCTGGTGAATTCAGAATTTTTGATATGGAGTATTTGAATGAGGATCTCGTACAGTTACATGCTACCTTCTACCGTAATGTTGGTCAGGTGGAACACCAATGTGGATCTTGCATAGTTTGTTGTCGAGACTCTCGAGGATGTTCTATTGTGAGGGAGGGTGTTCAGTTGCTGTTAGACAATGGAACTATCAAGATCACAGGTCAGAGAGATGATTATCATGAGATTTATATGGTTGAAGTTTGTTTGATGAAAGAAGAGTCAGAGGAAGAGTATGCCTTCGCGATGAGTATTTCTCTTCAGATGAAGATTTGTTTGCCAAAAATGACCTTTTGATGGCTGATTGTGTTGAGGAAGGGGTAAACATCATTGTACCTTGTTTTGGTGCACCCGCTCATCTTGAGGTGGAGTACCATAGCAAACCATCTTTTACCCCATTGGTAATTAGTCTGCCAGGTCCTATTCCCTATAAATCAGATAAGGCTGTGCGTTACAAATCCAACACTACAACCTTAGAAGATGGGGTGGAGGTTCCCATCCAACCAATGCCTGATGTTAGAAATATAGCTGAAAATAGCAGGGTGACCCGTAGCGGTCGTGTGTTTGCGCCGGTTGTTCGAAAAGATGTTGTTTCTGGAAAGAAAATTGTTGAGAATGATGAGCCTAAGAAGGCTACAAGAGAGACTAGTGGAGCCACATTAGAGAAAGAAGTGGATGATATTTTGAAGATAATTAAGATGAGCGACTACAGAATTGTAGATCAGCTACTGCAGACTCCTTCAAAGATATCTATCCTAGCTTTATTGATGAATTCCTCCGCTCATAGAGAATCACTGATGAGAGTACTAGACCAAGCTTTCATGGAGAGTGACATGCCATTAGATCAATTCAGCAGCGTAATTAGAAATATTACGTCATGTAACAACTTGAGTTTCTACGATGATGAGTTACCAGATGAAGGGAGGAATAACAACCTGGCCCTCCACATATCTATGAACTGCAAGAATGATTCGCTATCCAATGTGCTAATTGATAATGGAGACGCGTTGAATGTTATACCGATGAGTACTCTCATGAAGTTAAAGTATCAGGGAACACCTATGCGCCCGAGTGGCATCATTGGGTAGGCTTTTGATGGGTCGAGGAAATCGGTCATCGATGAAGTGGACTTACCCATCAATATAGGACCACATTTATTCCTGATAACCTTCCAGGTCATGAACATTATTCACGCATATAGTTGTTTTCTTGGACGACCATGGATACACGAAGCAGGGGCTGTCACTTCAACTCTGCATCAAAAGCTAAAATTTGTGCGTGAAGGGAAGGTAGTGATCATAAATGGGGAGCAGGCGTTGTTGATATCCCATTTATCCTCTTTCAGTATCGTAGAAGCAAATGAGGCTGCTGTTGGAACCCAGTTCCAAGCCCTATTCGTTGACAACATAAGGAAAAATGAGAATTCTATGGTTTCCCTGAAGGACGCGCAACAGGTTGTGCGTAATGGTCATAATGCAGTTTGGGGACAACTTGTGGATCCACCCATGAACAAAAACAAAGTTGGTTTGGGTTTCTCTTCGAGGAATGGCAAAGGCGAAAGTTTGAAGTCAAAGTTTACTGTGAATAGTTATCATGATGTTTTCCACAGCGGAGGCTACCTCCATCCAATTGGTTCTGGAATTAATGTTGTTGAAGAGGATGAAGCAGAGCAGGAAGTACCGAATTATGTGACGCATGAAGTCCGAGTTCAGAACTGGGTCACCATTGATGTTCCTTCTTGCATACATGTTTCAAAGTAATTTGTTTTGTTAATCTGTTTCTTTCTTTTGAAAATATTTCACTCTGCCCAAGGTGGAAGTATTAATTTTGTAGGGCTTATTTGTTTTCTATAACTTTTTAGATCATTAATAAAAGTTGTCTTTGCTTCCAAAATTATGTCTTTTATTTTTTGCTTTTTTCTTGGGAAATGGTAATAAATAAATAAAACCCTTTCAAAATAAATAATAACTGAAAATTAATCTGCATGATCAATTGTTATATGTGTTAGTTTCTAAAAGCAATCATATGTGCAGATTAATTAAAAAACCCGTTGAATACAATGACCCTGCACCCTCTCCCAACTTTGATTGTCCTGTGTTTGGGGCTGAAGAAGAAGATTATGATGAGATTCCAGAAGAGGTATCACGGTTGCTCGAGCATGAGGAAAATACCATTCATCCATATAAGGAGCCTTTGGAAGTGATTAATTTGGGTTCAGAAGAAGATCCGAAGGAAGTCAAGATTGGAGCATCGTTGCATCCTGATGTAAAGAGCGGGTTGATTGAGCTGTTGAAAGAGTATGTGGATATTTTTTCTTGGTCTTATCAAGATATGCCTGGTCTAGATATAGACATTGTCGAGCATCATTTTCCGTTGAATCCAGAGTGTCCGCCAGTTAAACAAAAGTTGAGAAGAACCCACCCAGAAATGGCAGTAAAGATCAAAGAGGAGGTCCTAAAGCAGATTAATGCTGGTTTTCTTGTGACGTCAGTGTATCCTCAATGGATTGCCAATATTGTCCCAGTACCAAAAAAAGACGGAAAGGTCCGCATGTGCGTAGATTACAGAGATCTAAATAAAGCTAGTCCAAAAGATGATTTTCCATTGCTTCACATTGACATGTTAGTGGACAGCACTGCAAAATTCAAAGTATTCTCGTTCATGGACGGATTTTCCGAGCATAATCAAATAAGAATGGCTCCATAGGACATGGAAAAAACAACGTTTATCACACCCTGGGGAACATTCTGTTACAGAGTGATGCCCTTCGGGTTGAAGAACGCTGGTGCAACGTTCCAGAGGGCTATGACAACCCTACTCCATGATCTGATGCACAAAGAAATCGAAGTATATGTTGATGATATGATTTCCAAATCCAAAGCTGAAGAAGGGCATATAGAAGATTTGTTGAAGTTGTTTCAGCGTTTGATAAAATATCGTCTCCGCTTGATTCCAAATAAATGCACCTTTGATGTTAGATCTGGGAAATTGTTGGGTTTTATTGTTAGCCAGAAAGGAATCGAAGTTGACCCTGATAAAGTCAAAGAAATTCAAGAAATGCTAGCACCAAGAACTGAAAAGCAAGTCATAGGTTTCCTCGGGCGTTTGAATTATATTTCTAGATTTATTTCCCACATGACTGCAACATGTGAACCAATCTTTAAGTTGTTAAAGAAAGATCAAGGTTGTGTGTGGACGGACAACTGCCAAAGGGCATTTGAGAGTATTAAATAATATCTTCTTGAACCTCCTATCTTGCTCCCTCCCGTAGAAGGAAGACCATTGATTATGTATCTAACAGTGTTAGACAAATCCATGGGTTGTATTTTGGGACAACATGATGAAACAGGAAAGAAAGAGTTCGCCATTTATTATCTCAGCAAAAAGTTAATTGATTATGAGTCACGGTATTCCATGCTAGAAAAGACATGTTGTGCTTTGGCCTGGGAGGCAAAGCGTTTGCGGCAGTATATGTTGAATCATACCACTTGGTTGATCTCCAAAATGGATCCAATCAAGTATATTTTTGAAAAGCATGCTCTTACTGGGAGAATTGACCGCTGGCAGATATTGTTATCTGAATATGATATCGAGTACAACACTCAGAAGGGTATTAAAAGTAGTGTGTTGGAAGATTACCTTGCTCACCAGTCGGTGGAAGATAATCAGTGTGCAGAATATGAATTCCCTGATGAGGATGTGATGTTCCTGAAAGTGAAAGATTGTGATGAACCATCGCTTGAGGAGGGCCCTGACCTTGAATCTCGTTGGAGTATAGTATTTGATGGAGCGGTGAATGCTTATGGTAAAGGAATTGGTGTTGTGATTGTCACTCCTCATGGATCACATATTCCTTTTACTGCAAGGTTAACGTTTGATTGCACTAATAATATGGCAGAGTATGAGGCTTGCATCATGGGTCTTGAGGAAGCTATTGATCTCAGAATCAAGATTCTGGATGTGTATGGTGATTTAGCTTTGGTAATAAATCATATTAAAGGAGAATGGGATACTCATCACCCTGGCTTGATCCCTTACAAAGATTATACTAGAAGATTATTACCATTCTTCAATAAAGTTGAGTTCCATCACATTCCTAGAGATGAAAATAGGATGGCGGATGCTCTGGAAACTCTGGCTTCCATGTACCAAGTGAATACTTGGAATGATATACCCCGAATTACAGTTCGACGACTGGATAGGCCCGCTCATGTGTTTGCGACAGAGGAGGTAGCAGATGAAAAACCTTGGTATTATGATATCAAGCATTTTCTTTAGATTCAGGAATACCCGATTGGTGCGTCGAGGAAAGATAGAAAGACACTGAGAAGATTGGTAGACAGTTTGTTCCTCAGTGAAAATGTGTTATACAAGAGAAATTATGACATGGTCCTGCTCAGATGTGTGGATAGACACGAAGCGGACATGTTGATGCATGAGATTCATGAAGGCTCATTTGGCACTCATGCTAATGGACATTCGATGGCTAGAAAGATGCTAAGGGCAGGTTATTATTGGTTGACAATGAAATATGACTGTTACAAATTTGCAAAGAAGTGCCATAAATGCCAGATTTATGCAGATAAGGTCCATGTGCCTCTGACACTCCTCAATGTGATTTCCTCCCCATGGCCTTTCTCTATGTGGGGTATTGACATGATCGGGATGATAGAACCCAAAGCTTCGAATGGACATCGTTTCATCTTGGTAGCAATTTACTACTTTACCAAATGGGTAGAGGCTGCTTCATATGCTAATGTTACCAAACAGGTGGTTGTGCGTTTCATCAAAAATAATCTTATATGCCGGTATGGTGTGTCGAGAAGAATCATCATTGACAATGGCTTGAATTTGAACAACAAGATGATGACAGAACTGTGTGAAGAGTTTAAGATTGTCCATCACAATTCATCTCCATACAGACCAAAGATGAACGGGGCTGTTGAAGCTGCTAATAAGAATATCAAGAGAATTAACCAGAAAATGGTTGTCACTTATAAGGATTGGCATGAAATTCTCCCTTTTGCTCTGCATGGATATCAAACATCTGTTCGCACTTCAACCGGAGCAACCCCATTCTCCCTGGTGTATGGAATGGAAGTTGTACTCCCTGTCGAGGTAGAGATTCCCTCGTTACGTATGATAATGGAAGCCAAGTTGACAGAGGCTGAATGGGTCCAGAACAGGTTTGACCAATTGAATTTGATTGAAGAGAAGAGAATGACAACTTTATGTCATGGGCAGTTATATCAGAAAAGAATGAAGAAAGCCTTTGATAAAAAGGTCAAACCTCGTGAATTCAGAGAAGGCGACCTCGTGCTCAGGAAGATCATGTCTTTCAACACTAATTCTAGGGGCAAGTGGACTCCCAATTTTGAAGGCCCGTATGTTGTCAAGAAAGCCTTCTCTGGTGGTGCATTAATTCTTGAAACTATGGATGGAGAGGAGTTCCCACGTCCCATGAATGCTGACACAGTCAAGAAATACTTCACCTAAAGAAATAAAAGAACAGCTCGATAAGTTGAAAACCCGAAAGGGCGGCTTAGGCAAAAAGGAGCGTCTCGGTAGGCTGAAAACCCGAAAGGGCGGTCTAGGCAAAAATTAGAGACATAAACATAATAAGTTTCCCGCTAAGTTGAAAACACGCAAGGGCAACTTAGGCAAAAGTTGGGGTTTTTTCTTGGCAAGTAACTACGTCAGACAAGACTTAATCGATGAAGCAACAATCTTCTCGGATCCCCACCATACTTCAACCAAAGCTGCAACTGAGGATTTCAAAAGTTGTTAGGGAGGATAATGGTCATTGTATCTCAATGTATCTTTTCCATTATGAATTACCATTCCCCAAACTTTGTAATCATCCATGGAGTCTCGCCATTCGCAGACTACCATTCTATTAATGAAATTCGAGCTTTACCCAATTCTTTATGTTCTTATTTTATTTAGCTTGCAAAGACTCCATTTATTACTGATAATAACTATTAAAGCAAAAAGATTAAAAAGCAAAATTGACTTTTCAAAAAAAAAAGATCTTTACAATTTAATTTACTTTGGGATTTATGATGAAATAATGACAACAAAAATGGTGATCCCAAGAATGAACAAACTCCGGTTGTTTTAAGATGATTTACTTCCTTCATGAAGGTTTTCTCAGGTCATTTTGCTTGTATGTGCGCAATCTTTGTGTGTTTCTCAATTAGTTAAAGACGATGCCAGTGGGCACAAGGTACAACATTGGGTTTGTGATCCCATTATCCCCAGTCAGGTCTTGGTTCACTTTTGATTTTGGATTTGCGTGGTCAGAAGCCTCCGTCCCAGATTCCCCAGCGAAGTCTTCCCTCATATGATGAAAGGTTTTATTCCCTTGGAATGCTGAGATGTTGCTCTTTTTGCAGTATTGGCATTATTGTTGGTATTTAGTTCCCAGGTGACTAGACCAGGGCAATATCTCTTGTGAGAAGTGTTGAAATGATTATCAACCTTTGGGTTTTCACCCACCAAGTGCTAGGTGTAATTTAAAATCCCCGTGGGTATGACCTCTTTCTATAATGTTGATTTCTTGATTCCCAGGAAGGCTATCCCAGGACATCCTTTGTTGGATTAAGTTTTCATGGTGTAAATTTTCAATCCGCAGTTTTTTCTTCAAGGAGGTAGGCTTGAATCCCCAGTGAGGTTTGGTTGTTTCAGCGTCAGTCTGCTTTATTTGAGGCTGGTCTTGCAATCTCCAGTAGGCATCTTGCTTTTGGAAAACTGTTTCTCCGATGAAGCCGAAAGAAGGATGTTTTATCCAGATATCCATTTGATTTGGCTACCTCCGGATTATGTTTGTCCTCAGTGAAGTTAAGACGGGAAATAGGTTTGGTTTGCGAAGTTGGCTTTTACCTTTCTTGGAATGATCTTTCTGGTTGAAGTTTAGCCCAATGTTGTTAGTACCTGAGGTGGTGTTGTTTGTTTGTGCTGATTTTGTATCCCTTTTACCAGCATATGCACGATAGGACTCATACATTCATGCATACATCATGCATGGCTAAAAAATCATTGTTCATTGACATTGTGTTCTGACTTTCCTGCAGCGCTCTTTGCTTGGTTGAATTATGTTTTCCTTCTTGAGTTTATTTCTCAAAGGAGGTATCGTCGTTGACTGTTTTGCTCCAGTTTATTTCTGATTTGGGTCTGTGGTTGCATGACAATATTATTTACTTTGGATTTCTGAAAACTTTGAGTTTTGGTTTGTGCATTTATTTTGCACGGGAAGACTTTATCTCCTCAGTAGGAATATCGCGGCATTTCCCCGGGAAATCATATTTCTATCTCCAGAAATTCATTTCTTTTTGCAATTCCCTATGACAATGAGTAACAAGTCTCTCTTTTTGAGATAGCTTATGTTTGATCCTTTCCAGGCGGATTTCCTTGGTTAAATAAGAAGTTGAGACCCGTTCTAGGTGAAATACCAGAATTTTGGGATAACTTGATATGTTTTCTCTTTCTACCTTCGGTGAATGTTGGTAGTACATCGGCAGTGAACGTCGGTGTTTATTATATTTTTTGCTATCTTCAGTGAATGTTGATAGTTCATCGTCAGTGAACGGCGGTGATATGATATATTTTCTCTTTCTACCTTCGGTAAACATTGGTAGTACACAGTGAACGTCAGTGTTTGTTATCTTTTTGCTATCTTCAGTGAACGTTGATAGTTCATCGTCAGTGAACGACGGTGATATGATATATTTTCTCTTTCTACCTTCGGTGAACGTTGGTAGTACATCGGCAGAGAACATCGGTGTTTGTTATCTTTTTGCTATCTTCAGTGAACGTTGATAGTTCATTGTCAGTGAACACGGTGATATGATATATTTTCCCTTTCTACCTTCGGTGAACGTTGGTAGTACATTGACAGCGAACTTCGGTGTTTGTTATCTTTTTTCTATCTTCAGTGAACATTGATAGTTCATCGTCAGTGAACGGCGGTGATATGATATATTTTCTCTTTCTACCTTCGGTGAACGTTGGTAGTACATCTGCAGTGAACGTTGGTGTTTGTTATCTTTTTTCTATCTTCAGTGAACGTTGATAGTTCATCGTCAGTGAACTGCGGTGATATGATATATTTTCTCTTTCTACCTTCGGTGAACGTTGGTAGTACATCGGCAGTGAACGTCGATGTTTGTTATCTTTTTGCTATCTTCAGTGAACGTTGATATTTCATCGTCAGTGAACGGCGGTGATATGATATATTTTCTCTTTCTACCTTCAGTGAACGTCGGTAGGACATCGGCAGTGAACGTCGATACTTGTTATCTTCCTCTCTGATTCTGTTCTTTTGGTTCACCAATGATTTATTTCCTGGTGGGGTTGCTCCTTTGTTTCTTAATTTTTGTTGCATCCCCAGTGATACTTTGTGTTTCTTTGGTTTTGTTCATATGCATTCATATGCATAAGCATTTGCATGACATCTTAGGTCCAAAAATATGGTTTGTTTTATATTTAAGTATCTACGATCACGTCGACACGAAGATTTTTAACCTTCGTATCTCCGGATAGAAGAAACTTAAATAAGGGCAGTTGTTGTACCCAAATTTTTGCCCCTAAGATTCTTGCACCATACCATATTGTCTTAATCACAACAAGATCATATTAGGGCTTTTGGTTCTTCTCCCTATCTTTAGCCTTGCTCTTTTGAGGAGTTTCCAAGCACCTTGACTTGTTTTCTATTGTGATCATGAATATTTTTCTTTGATTTTCTCTCTAATTAATGATATGCAATGTTGGTTTGTCTTACTTGTTCATAATGTAGGTAAAGACAATGGGGTTTAGTAAGTTGCTTCATGGGTTCATGAGTTTATTTCCATGCCCTAGTCAACATAGCTTGAGGAGTTCAAACTTCACTATTAGAGTGATCTTGGAAGAAATGGCATGACAAGGCTTATTTTGGTTCAACATATCTCAAAGGTATCAAAATTGATTCAAAAATACAAAGGGTTAAGGGAAGAAGTTGTCATGATTGAACAAGGTCTTGTTCCTATTGGTCACAAGAGCATATTTCTCTCTAATTTCAAGATATGAAAGTGGTTTTGGTGGCCATGAGTTCTCATCATCATCCTCAACAACTTCTATTCACAAAGGAAGAATATTGGCACAAAAAGTTTGTTCAAACTTGGCAAAGTTCCTCAAAGCATTCTCTTAATCTAGAGGCTAATGTTTTGAACTTAAAAGGAGAATATCTTGCTCATCTTTTGGTATTTTTGAGTGATTCCAAATACATATTTCTCTTCAAAGAGTTACCAACAAATGACTTCAAAAGTTCCAAGGAGTTTTCATGTGGAAGGAACTTGTTGAAGAAGAAAGATTACAAGTCATCCAGATAAATCCCCAATTTTCCATATGTGACTTCAAATGGTCATAACTTGGTCAATTTTTATCACCTTGAGTCCATTATTTTTCCATTATGATCTTAAGGATGTGTACTTAATGCCTTCTTTTATGTGCAAAGTAAGAAAATGGATGGAAGTTGCCTTAAGAATGCAAAAGATTATAGGTCATTTCATGATTTTTGGCCAACTTCAACAAGTCATAACTTACTCAATTTTTGGAGATTTTGAGTGGTTCAAATTTAAAAATGTCATTCAAGAGGTCTACTTCATTCCATCGTTTTTGGTCAAGAGCAAATTCTAAGTGGAAGGCCATGTTTGGATGCAAAATATTATAGGTCATTTTTAAAGAAGAATTTGAAATATTTCTAAGTATGGAAAGTCAACTCTTTTTCTTCAACTTTGACTCCAAGTAACTTTCGGCTCAAGCATCTATTTGATTCCATTCTTTTTCCATTACAAAGCTTGTAACCTCATCTTGACAAAGCATCAAGAATTATGCCCTAGGACCCCTTGAGTTGGAAATGCCATGGATTTGAATTTGGTAGTTTGAAACTGAATTTTTCAAAAAGTCAGGATTTTGAAATCTTTGTTTTAGCTTCTAATCACAACATTTCCACGCGTTTTTGTTTCTAATCATGTTTAGAAACTTGCCAGAAGTGATTAGCATCATGAGACACACGATTTGGCTGAGTTTTGATCAAGTTCGAGTCACACTTTCTTCATGATGCAAACCCACACGAATTCCCTCCAAAACGCATCATTTGCTATTTCTTTTGATCCCATTTGCTTCCCTATAAATAGAGGGTCATCCCCCATTCAATTTCCCAAGCTTAGATAGCCAGAATCACCCTGTCAAACTTATTTCACAACCCATAATTCAGCAACTTCGAAATCCTTTCTCAAGCATTTTTCAATCCATTTTTTCCTTCAATTCACCTTCCCTGATCTTCCCTGAAGCTAACCATATAATTACATTCGAGAATCGTGCCCTATACAGTTCCATAGAAGCCCAGTTTCAGAGCTCTGCAACTCAACTTCAATAGGTAGATTCCTTCATTAGTTCTTCAAAACTCTGATATCATTGTGTTGCTCTCATTGCCCTGGTTCTAGTCGCAACACTTACATTTCACTGGAAACACGTTTTGACCATGAATTTTCAAATCCCTTTTCAAAACTTTCCATCCAAATTGCTTGAGCTACAGTTTATACAAATTTGTCGCGAGGGTGTGATTGTTTTCGTCTTGAAGAGACGAAGTGATTGGCATAGGTCCGGGCTTTTGATTTTACAGTTTGAGAGACCTGCAAATCACGTTAGCTGGAGGTTGAAGATAACCTACGTGTCATCTTCCAACCAATGATGGCGTGCCATTTGTTATTTTCAAAAATCTGATTTATTATTGATTATGTACATTATTCACTAATGACCATGATATGCACAGCGCGCTAAATCTCTTGGATTTGATTACTAATGCGTTTTTACTCTCATCCAATGGTCCACATATTTTACTTTTATTTTTTTTCTTCTGATTTTTATATTTTAATTGTTTTAATTTTCAAAAAATCATAGAAAATTCATTTTTAGTCCAAAATATTTGAAAAAATTATGAAAATTTTTTTTGATTATTCTCTTTCTAATTTATTATTTTTTCACAATTTAATTTTGTGTTTTGGTATTTTTTTAAATAAATTTTACATTTATTTGATTTGTTTAAAATGTTTAAAAATATTTTTTTACATTTTTAAATTCTGAAAAAATTATGGAATGATCCAATGATAGTTTGACAAATATTGGTGACCTTATTTCATTTTTGTTCTTGACTTTACTATTTTCTACTATTTTTGTTTACTTTACACATTTATTTTAATTTTTAAAAATAGTTTCTGACTTTTAAAAATTACCAAAATTTTTATAAAAATATTTGGATTCTTTTATGATTTTTCTATGGTCTTATTTTTCATTTCTTGATTAATTTGAATATAATTGATAATTTCCTCATCATTTTCCATTTTTTAAATATTTTTAAACCTTTTAATGTATATATTAAATATGATATTATTTTGTGATTATTTTCTGGCTGTCTTGGGTTGATTTTTTGATCATGACTTTATTAACATCATTGGATCCACGGTGTTGAGTTTAACTCCACAAAAAATGGATGAATGATTTTAATAATAGTTTGATTAAATTTTTAATTCAAAAGTGGTTTATTCATTTTTTTCCATAATCCTCTTCATCTCATCCCCTTCTCATTGAACTAAATATTGTTGGAGCATGATCTCTATGTCATGTCTAAAAAAAAATGGTGCATAGATTGCTATTGACCGGCCTCAAAATAGGTGCGACTTCTATATAAGTCCACTTACGATTGCTTAACATAGCGCTAAAGTTTGTCCTGATTCGAATAAATGATCATTCGTGGCCCAAACTTATGATTGCAAGCCCAAGTATGTTAATTTGATCTCTTTGATCCAATAACCTTGAGATTCATTGTGTGGAGGCTTTGGTTCTACCAATCCTCTAATGGATCTACAACACCTTTGGTCAACGCGGATCACTTAAACATCGTTGATCATTAAATAGTACTTATGAGAATCCCAAAATAGATGATATACTTGACAAAAAGCAAATGCAACTTGTTGTGTGGAGGCTTTGGTTCTACCAATCCTCTAATGAGTTCCAAATGCAAGTTTCAAGATGGCCATCCAACTAACCACTAATTATTGACTTGTTTATCTTATGCTTTTATTCTTTTATGCTTTATGTACTATTTATTTTTTATCATTTTCATTTCATGCCATTTTCATCTTTGCTCATTTGAGCATTTATTTTCTTATCATTTTTACTTTGCTCACTTGAGCTTTTATTTTCTTTTCTTAAGATACTTAATAATCAACATAAACCCTAAAAAACTCTTAATGGTACTTGGACTATTTGGTTACTATCCTTGGCATTATGGAGAATGGGACTTTTTCTTGGACTTAGGATTAGAAACCTTAGCCTATCTTGGAGACCTTATGATCTTATCTGATTATTTTGTCTGGAGTTCTTGAGGTTTACCTCAAGACAATGGGTTGCTTGTTTGTTTTTGTGTGCAGGTTTTTGTGATTACATTCTCTTTTTGTAATATGGAATTCACCCGTATACAACCGTTACTCTGCCCAATTTTTGTGAAGACTTAATACATTTAAAGAGGTCTAGTATCTTTGCTTGCTTGGTTTCAATCCAAAGAATGGGAATTCTATCTTGGCTCATAATGTCAAGTTGTGGCTTCTTGTTGGTTAGATGGTCCTTATCCTTAGCTTTTACCTTATGCTTTAGGATAGTCTCTTCTTTAATTTCAAAAATCTCCTCCCTCCTTTTGAAAACTCTTCTTGTTTGGGAACTTAAACCACTTTCATAATAAACTTGGACTTAGGTCCATGCATTTTCAAAACATTTTCATGAATAAACTTCAATCAATTTAATAATACTTTTACACGTTTTGTGAGAAGACTAAAAGTCAATCAACCTCATTTCAAACCATTTTGCCACTTTGGATTTTATTTTAAAACTTTTTCTCAAAAGATTAAACTCTTGTCAATCCTTGTAGGATGCAAACAACTACACTTCTACAATATGTAGTGGAGAGAGATATTTTCCACTTGGGTGTTGAGTGAGACATTGTTGATTTTAAGATCCAAGCCATATCCTCCACTTTGAGATGATGCAAATTCTCCTTTCTCATGATTTTGGGTAGTAAGTATGTTTTCCACACGGACAATGACGATGATGTTTTATCTCATAAAAATAACCAACACACTTGGGTTCCAAAATTTTTAAAAGAGGAACTACGTGTACCCTGATCCGCTATTGCATGAAAGGTGGTACGTAGGCACTAAAGGTTCGCAACCGAGGTGGGTACAAAAATCATAAAAATATACTTGTTTTCTCACCTCCATCATCCATCTTATATACAACACATTTTTTATAGCCAAAATATACATATTTTTTCATAAAGGTTCCTGCGGAGTACCGTAGATGTTTAGGGTGCTAATACCTTCCCTTTGCATAACCAACCCCCTTACCTTGAATCTTTCCCCCTTTTTTGGGTTATTCGCTCTTTTCCCATTCCTTTGGAAACAATAAAGCGCGGTGGCGATTTTTATTTTGATTTGTATAAAGTCTAGTCAATCCAATGGCTTAGTCTTGAACATTTCTACCGCTACAGTTAGCAAATGCAAGGCATGGAAAGAATAATTTTATAGATCCTCTATAGGCTTAGGAAGATGTTTTAAGTCCAAGAAGTTAAGCCATTGACTTAAAACTTCAAGTTTGCTCAATGCATAATTCTTGAAAATTCCCAAATTTTCCCAACTTGGCCAAGACATAACTTGGTCAATTTTTATCTCATGATAATGATATTGGACTTTGTGGAAAGCCCAAGATGTCTAATTTAATAGCTCTCTTGATCAATTTTTCATTTGAAGATTTTATCTTGATGTAAATGGTCTTGACAAAAAGTGCCTTTTGTTGACTTTCTGAAAATGACCTGTAATGTATAAGCTTGTATCTTTCAAATGGTGCATTTCTAGGACTTGAGAGATGAAGATAAGTTGTAGGGAATTGGATTCTAATAAAAATTATATTTTTTTAGGAAACAATGGATGAAGTATGAGAAAGTTATGCCTGGTCAAAGTTTGGTTGACTTTTCCTATAGAAACCCTAATTAGCAATTCTTGACTTTTGATGAATTAGGAGCATTTCTTAAGGGGTCATGATCTACCCTTGATCAAATGATGGATATCACTTCAAAATGTTGATGTTGATTAAAAATCTTGAAGTTTTACTGTATATAGACCATAGTTGACTTTTGACCTAATATAGTTGATTTTCAAGCATTTGAGCAATTAACTGAGCAAACTTGTAGTGCAAGGTATGAAATTTGTCATGGATAATCTTGAAGACATATTAGGACCATGGAAGACATTTTAGACCTTTGGAGCTCACACATCTTGGTAAAAAATGAAACCCTAGTTGGAAGGCCAATGCTTAGGAGGAGAATTTGTCTGATCAATTCTTGGTCAACCTTGAGCAATTGAGAACCTCTAGGAGTATGTCTTGTGTGAAAATGGGAGGGAATATTTTGGGGTACAACACCTCCGAACTCAAAATCTATCAAGGTCTTTCCTGTTCTTTTCACCCTTTCCTTATTGGATAAAAGAAAAGTCGGTGGCCACTCTAGCTATCCGCATATTAGCGATAAAATGCAAAAGTCAATTCTCCCACCGTATTACAGTCTTCAAAAAGAAAATGAAAGCTCAATTGAGCAAAATAAAAATGACATAAAGACAAATGCTCAAGTGAGCAAAGATAAAAAATAATATGAAATCTAAATGCTAAAATAAATGGTGCGTAAAAGTAAAGGCATAAAATAAAAGCATAAAGTAAAAGCACAAAGTAAAAGTCAATTGTTAGTGAATTAGAAGTTACAGGTTAGTTGAATGACCATCTTAAAACTTGCATTTGAAAACTCATTAGAATATTGATAAAATCAAAGCTTCTCAACAACAAGTTTCATTTGATTTTTGTCAAGTATATCTTTCATTTCAAATTCTTGAGGCGACAACATGTGATCAACGATGTTTAAATGATTCACTTAGACCAAAGTTTATGATGGTTCATTAGAGGATTGGTAAGACCAAAGCCTCATAACAATTAACTTCAAGGTTATTGGATCAAAGGTTTCAAATTAAGCATACTTGGGCTTACAAACATAGGTTTGGGCCACGAATGTCCATTTCTCAAATCGGGACAAATTTATCGCTATGTTAAACAATCGTAAGTGGACTTATGTAGAAGTCTCATCTATTTTAAGGCCAGTGTAGTAATCTATGTACCACATGTTAGAGAAATGATATATAGATCATTCTCCAATAACATGTAGTACAAGTAAGAAAAGGGTAAGATGAAGGGGGAGGGGATACATTACATAAAATTTGGGTTTCAAATATCATCAACGTCATTTATCCATTTTGATGGATTTGGTTTTTCAACCTATCAACATCCAAGATCCAATGAGGTTGAGGAACTTGTCCCAAAATAAAATCCAAATCAGAACCAAACAAAAATAATAAAATAATATTTAAATGGTTAAAAAAAAGGAAATAATTGGTAAAATACACAAAATGAATCAAAACACCAAATAAAAATCCAAAAAAAATGTCAGAGGTCAAGAATGGGTCAACAAGTGTTGATAAAAAAATTCAGAAATTTTTAAAGTCAGAAACTATTTTTTTTAAATGTAAAGAAATAAGAAAAATAAACCAAAAAAATTGTGAAAAAAAGAAACAACCAGAAATAAAAATAAAATGAGGTCACCAATATTTTTCAAGAAGTCATTGGATCCTTCCATAATTATTTCAGAATTTAAAAAGATGAGAAATTATTTTTAAAATAATTAAAATAAGGAAAACAATACAAAAATTAGTAAAAAATATCAAACATCAAATAAAAAATATAAAAAAAAAATATTCACAAAGTCACAAATAATCCAAAGTATTTTTTATATATTTTTTCATAATTTTTGGATAAAAAATAAAAGAGTTATGAATTTTTAAAGATGATTTAAAAAATAGTTTTGTAAAATAAACTAAAACAGAAAAAACCACACGCGTTGGATCTAACTCACTTATACACGCTGGCAGATCTAATGGATCTCAGGCGAGGGAGTATCATAAGTCGAAGACAATGTGCGCGTATGTAACACAAAAAAGTCCAACCAATCAAAATAAAACAAATGGTTGTGTATCATTGATTAAAGAACGACATAGTCTACGTGTTCACAGTGGTGCCATCAGATGCGTCTACTTGAGATGATCATAACCATATGCTCGCGAAAAATTTATATAAATCACAACATAGTCGATTTGAAAAAACCAGAGAGTTTTTTAAAGTTCTGAAATAAAAAACAGAAGCATCAAATGCATTTATTAACCAAAATTGAGTTAATAGCAAGCATCGGTGAACATCATAGACTATTACAGTAATTTGAGTTAGAAGAATTGATGTCTTAATCTACCTGAATGAAGTAGCTGAAAATTTCTCTGAAACTGGACCTTGCTTGAGCGGAATATGGCACAATTTGGCTTGTTTTTTGCTTGGGAAGTTCCACACAAGTGCACTAGAGTAGAGTAGAGCAAGATATTGAGTTGAAAAACAATGAAAGACTGAATTTGAACATTCAAAAAAAGAGTTGTGAAGAGAAAGTGGCAGGGTAATTTTGGCTATCCAAGCTTGAGAAAATGAGTGAGGGATAATACTTATTTATAGCTAATCATGATGTAAGGCTCAAGCATGTGAATTGGATGCAAAATCAATGAAATCGTGTGAACCTGCTAAGTGGGAAAAGTGTGGCTTCACATGGCTCAAAGTGTAGCAAAATGGATGGTTCAAGGGTCGTTTCTCATTATGGCAAGTCCCTAAACATGGTTAGACGCGGAATTGATCGCTAAACATGCTTGTAATTGAGTTTAAACTGATTTTCAAATCTGACTGAACATGAAGCTTCAAATTCAAGATACCAACTTTGCAGCCATGGGGCACACAACTCAGGAGGCTTTATCACATGATTCTCGAAGCATTTAGTATATGAGATTACAAACTTTATAATGTGCCAAGAAATACATCATTTGGAGATCTGAGCAAAAAGTTATGTTCAATTGAAATTGGAGAAAACATACGAGTTTGTGGACTTAGAAAAATTTCTAAGTTTTGAGTTCAAAAGTGACTCATAATCTCTTGCCTTCAAACATGGCCTTCCACTCAAAATTATGTTTTGGTCAATGAAGATGGCATGAAGTAGACTTCTTAAAGAGAATTATGAAACCATAATCATCCAAAAACTCCAAAAATTGAGAGAGTTATGACCTTATGAAGTTGATGAAAATCCATGAAGTGACCTATAATATTTGGAACTCTTAAGGCATCTTATAACTTTTTTCAATCTTTTCACATAAAAGAATAGTTTAAGTTCACACTCTTAAGATCATTGTGGAAAAAGAATGGTCTCTAGGAGATAAAAATTTACAAAGTTATGATCATTTGAACATAAACCCTAAAATTCAAAGGCATTTCAAGGAGACTTGTAATCTTTCTTAATCATTAATGATCTTCCATTAAAAATTAGCCTTAGATTTATTAAGTACCCTTTAAAGAGAATCATGGCTTTGAAGTCACTCAAAAATCTTTAAAAAAAGAGTAAGATATGGTCCTTGGAATGACTTAAAACCCTTTTCAACTCTTGATGATTTTTCTTGCACAATTGGATCTTGTCATGTGAAGAGAGGTAGTTGTTGATGATTATAAGAATCCATAGAAAAAAGAAACAACTCAAAATGTTGAAAATTGAGGGAGTTATGCACTTGTGATCACTGGATCAAACATTTGCTCAATTAGGTCAAACTTGTTGAACCAAACTTTGAATATTTTGATCTTTCTTGGAAGGATAAAGCATGATGAATCATAATATGTATTGAAATGATATTATCTTGAAGCATACTCAAAAACGGAGCTTAAGTCTCAATGAAGCTTGTTCAAGAAGGCATGGAAATAAACACATGAACTTATCTCTTTGATGAATCTCAACACCAACTTTGAGGAAAGTTTGACCTAAATAAGGTAAGGGAAATATTTGAACCACAAATATTTGATATCATGGACATAGCCTTGAAACTTGAGCTCTTACAATCCATTGAAAAGTCATTTGATTGAGAACCAACCCTGAACCCTAGGTTAGATGGTGTGACGAATGCAATTGTATCTCCACCTATAATATGAACATTTAAAGAAACATATATACATATTTTGATGTTAGTTTAAAGAAAAATTATAGATGATACACACTTCAAGGTGCTTGGTGATCCCTCAAGAGTAAACTTAAAGATAAAGTGAAGACAGGAAGAACCACCCCTAATGTGTGATCATGTTGTATTGATAAAAGTGAGATGATGAGAAATCTTAGGGGCAAAATTTTGGGTATAACACATTGTTCATAAAGTATTCCCGCATGAGCAATTGAGCTTAAGAATTAGGAAAAGAGAGACACATTTAAGAAGAATGGACAACGGGTGAATCCCTACTATCAAGGCTAAGAGAGGGGTCTCATTGATAATGTTCTTCTTACAGAGTAAGACGGACGACCGTCGAGCCATGCGATGTTAAGCGAAGCGCTTCATAGGAGGTAAACCACAAATTTTATTTCTAACTAGCTTCTTTGTTTTTTGTAGGTTTAAATTTTTCTTGGTAGGTTCACACAATGTATTACTCTAGGAGAAGGAAAATTTGGAATCAACATATATAGAGAGAAAAATGTGTTTTTAGGAGAAATCTGAAGCTGACACGGCCGCCCGTATCACGGGACACGGTGCGTGTCAATATTTCTGAAGCATGGAGGAAAATGATTTTGAGACAGAAAACGAAACGGCCAACCATGTCATCGGACACGGCTCGTGTCCTCCAGACGAAAACCAATTTTTACTTTTGTTTTTTTCTCTTTTGTGGGAGGGCTCACCCAACTTATATCTCTTTCCCATCTACCTTACTCATAACACTATCACTTTCTCTTATTCTTCTCCTTCTCCTTTTATCTCCCTTAAAACCCTAAAAAACTCCATAGACTCCATCACCAAAAGCTCCACTTAACCACCACCACACTACATCTATCACCATACCGCCTTCACAAAAAGTGTTTCGAATTCCATCCTTTACCACACCACAGTAGCGTTTTCCTCTAATTCTCGTGTTCAATTTCGTGTGATTTTTTAGGTACCCAAAATGTCCCCGAGCGTAGTGCAAGAGGCAAACATCCTGCTGCTGAACCATCAAGGGCTCGATCAAGGAGAAATCCCATTCCGGAAGAACAACCTAATGCTCATGGAATCATATTTGAAAAACTGGCACATGAGGTGCACTACTCGCGCCATATTCGGCGTAATATGATGCCAACAAGGTATTTGTGTTCTAAAACTCTATCAACACTAGGTTTATCTGATGAAATCAATATAATGTTTCATATCTTAGGAGTGTTATAATTCATGCATTTCAAAGCACCAACTTTTGAGCGTATAACCCTGGAATTTTTTAGTTCTGCGGAATTTAAGTTGCAACCAATTTGGGAAGGTACCAACAGATGCCATACATGTACCATAACATTCAGGTTGTACAATGATGACTATCAGTTGACTGTGCAGGAATTGGGAGGAATCCTCCGACTCCTCATTTATGGACCTAGAGAAATTCCAAAAACATTTAGTGCAAGCCATTTCTAGTTAAATATCACAAACTTGAGTGGTTATGTTGCTAAGGGCGATAAGGCGTCCCATATCCAAAACACTTGTTTTAGGTATGCTCAAAAATGTTTAGCCTATTCTTTGTTTGGCAAAGGGGATAGTACGGGGGTGGCAATGCAGCCAGAACTCTTTTTATTGTATGCCATGGCCAATGCGACTCCGATTAATGTGGCCGCTTTTGTAGCTAATCATTTAGGTAAGGTAGGTCGAGCAACAACTGGTGGTATTTTGGTGGGAGGAATGATTACCCAGATAGCTAGGTATTTTGGTTATGATCTTGCGGCGCTAAATGACGCACCCATTGCTGGTATGACTAAGCTAGATATGAGCGCCCTTGTTAATCAAGTAATGACTTAGATAGAGGGAAAACATTTTTGTGTAATAAGACAGAAAAGAGTTATTCTTACACTTCCTGATCCTGTAAGAATTATAACTTCTGAGCATGATAATTAGTGGTATGTGAGTGATGTCCAGGAAGATCAGGATGAATATGATGAGGATAATCGGGATGAGGAGGATCAAATGGAGGAAGACACTCGGGAACAAGAACCGGTGGTTAATCCCCTAGAGATGCCTACCCAAACAGGTGGAAGAACATCTCCTTTCACCCAAGAAGAGTGGATCTGGATACAAACTGAGTTTGGTGAACTCCGTGCTGAGCAAGCATGCCAGGATGTCGAATAGGTCTGTCAAGGAAATGAGCAGACTCGACAGGGAGAAATGTTGAATGACATGCACCAGATGATGCAACAGTTGATGTTGCGATTCCCTCCTCCTCCGCAGTAACGCACTGTAATTTCACCATCGCTATCTTGGATTCAAACATTAAGGTTAATTTTTGGTTCAAGTGTGGGGGGGTTTATTATTGCTTTTAGTTTTGCGTTTTTTTATTATTGCTTTCAGTTTTTGTTATGTGTGGCTTTATTTTTCATTCGTGTTAGTCTGCTTGGTTTTGTTTTGTTTATTGATGTGTTGCAGATTGATTGTATTTTGCCGAATGAAGGACAAACGAGTAGCTAAGTGGATGAAAGATTCAACCCGAACTTTCTCCTCAGGCACCCCGATAAATTGATACAGCTAAAGAACAAAAAGAGTAATTGTTTGACGTAACTTTGTGACATTGAACTGAGATGGTAGTATGGTATACCCGAACCACAAAAGAAGCCACATTACACGAGAATTTATTTGGAACCTGTAAGCTTATCCAACATGGTGAGCATACATAAAGCCAAACACAAGAATATCATAATGAGAGTTCATTCAGGTATGACTGTATCACTCTGATTTTGCGTGTGTTCTACTAGAATAGCACAACATGATAACACACATTGAGGCACGTTATTTGTTTACCCTTGAGCCTTTCTAGCTTTCTCGTATTGTTATGTTTATCCTTTATTAACCACATTTAAGCCGTATCCAATTGTGTATGATAGCCACATATGTTAATCCAAGGCCAAACACTTTCTAGCCTTGCTTCGCATAAGTGTTGTGAATTTTAAAACTATGCAAAGTTGTAAGTTTGGGGTTGTCATTTATATAGAAGAGGGCAAGTAAAAGAAGAAGAAAAAGAGAAAAGGCATGGAGACACATGAATGTCCCGAAAAAAAATATAACATGCAAAGAAGCACTTGCCCAAGCAAAAGACTCAGGTACAAGTGAAACACTCAAAGAAAAATTGAGTGAATCAAAAGAGTCAAGGTTGAGTAAAATCCCATCGAAATAAAGTGAGCACGGAGACATGAAAGACAACACAAATGCCTAGCCAAAAACCCTTTGTTTATCCATTTTCTTTGTTTATCCCACCGTACCCTAGCCCCGTTACATCCAAAGACCTCTAAAAGTGTATGGAATCTGTTTGTGTAATGAAGGTAGAATTCATTCAAAGTTAATAGTCGATATTGCATACATTGAATTTTCAGTGCAAAGCACTTTAACCCCGAGAGATTTGGTGAGAAGTGTGAAAAATCTTGTAGGTAAAAAAGTATTCTGATGTGGAAGTGTAGTGGATACTTCAGAGGGTGACACGGGTGCCCGTGTCACACAACACGGCCCGTGTCAATTCAGTTGAGCAAAAAGTTGCAAAGGACATCATAGACGCTTACACGAGTGCATGTGTCCGGTGACACAGCCCGTGTCAATTTAGGCACCAGAAATTCTAATTCTTGGGATTTTAAGTGTTTTAGAGCATTAAGGGTACTATGGACATTTAGCACTACTAGGGGATAACCTAATACTACAAAGACCTAATTGAGAGAAATAAAAGAGGAACTTTTTTGGATGATTGAAGAATTAAAGACGATAGAAGAGTTGAGATTCAGGAGCTTGGGAGATGGAGAATCCTTCATGTGCGATAGCAATTGAAGATCGACGAATCCATAATTTTTATAATGTCTAACTCTGTCAATTGTATTGTTTTTCTTTTGAATTCTATGAGAGGCTAAACCCCCCAATACTATGGGGTTTCCTTGATTTTTTATGATAAGAATACTGATCTCTTTGTTTTATTCAGCACAATAGTTCTTTTGCATTGATTTTATTGTTCAGAATAATTTATCGTTTTTCCCTACCGGACCAATAGGGTTTCACTTTTCTTGACATAATAGAACTGGACAATCATGTCAAGGTTTTATGAACAATAATATTATAGAAGATTTCACCTAGGACTAGGGAAATCCTATAATAACCAGAATAATTCTTGATAATCAAATGCTTGGCTTTATCACTAATTTGAATGGACATTGAAATTAGGGTAGAAGGTCAAAGGTTTTTCGCTAAGGACTTAGGGAAAGATATACTTAAGAACTGGTAATTGAGTTGATGAACTTGTTGAAAATATCAAAGAGTGAAGGTTATCATATGACAAATCATACATTTACCCCTAGCATTTGTTAATTAAACAATAAAAAATCACACTTTACATCCTGTTATTTTACACATTTGAGAGGATTTATCCAAACAAACAAAAACAATAGTTTTTGTTCAATTGAATTAATAATAAAAATAAGTATTTTCTATGCATTCCTCGTGATTAATACTTGAGGTAAAACCCATTATTACTACATCGGTGAAAATATTACACTTTCTATTTTCCGATCAGATGTCCTATGCATGCTCTTTCATCATCGTGATTGTGTACAGATGGATTGTTGGATTTTTCTAGTCTGTTACAAGTACAAAATATTCTGTGAATATTGTGCTATCCTATGTGGCACTCAGTTTGAAGATTGAAGAAGATTCAAGTTGATTTCAAGAATAATTATTAGTTACTAATTATGGAGATAATTTAGGAAACTAATGATTGATTTCATATCTTTGAGGAGATAATTCTGCAGCACCTGTTACTTATCCAGCTGGGATTTGTGAAGCCTAAATCCAGTTCATTGAAGATTATAAATAGAAAGCTTCAACCATAGTTGTTTTCATGAAATTACGCTGTATTTTGATTAGGGTTTGTGTACTTATTGTGCGCCTCTCAATTATCATGTTGATAAAAGAGTAGGACTTTGTTTTGTTGTAAGTTTTGTCAATCATTCCAAAGCTTCTAAGTAGTGAATAATTGTGTGTCTTTGAAGTGTGACTTCTGTGAATTTCTAAGTGTTTAGAATTGTTCACTCACTGGTTTGTGATTTGAAGGGATTTGAAAAGGGTACCATACCTAGGTGAGTCTTAGGTAGAAGTTAAGAAAGGGTAGTGATTAAGTGAGAAGTTGTAAATGGGGGAGTTTAGCTTTGAATTAATACTATTAGTAGTTAACTTGATCCCTGGCTTGGTAGCCCCCAAAGTTGGTGTTGGTTTACATCGAACTCGATTAACAATCTCGTGTGTTCTTTACATTTTTTCACTTCAATTATCATTTATCTTGTTATTGCTTGCTTGTTAAAAAAAGGTGTCTCGACATCTTTTAGGACATTTGTGATTTGAATACCAGAATTTCACTTACGTATCTATTCCCTATTGTATTCTTATGTAGATCCATTTAATTCATATCTTGTTTACAAAAATTTAAAAGAAATTAGTACAAAAAACTTGGTTGAAGATGTTTAAATAAGGATACACATAGATCCTTACCCATGTTAATACCCTTTTTGCGAAAGTCTTTGTCTTTGATTTCTCGCATAAAGTTTTGTGTTATGTGTCTGATACAATATACATGTGAAGATGAAGAATATTGTCAGCCAATTTCTTGGTTAATATAAGCACTCTCTATAGATTTATGTTGGCTTGATATCAAATATAGATCTGTGATACAGTGGTAGAACCGACTGTTTATACTGGTTTTGCATTTTGTGTTTGCAAATGTTGCGGTAAGAAAGAGTCGCCACCGACTTTTCTTTTATCCAAATTAAGGAAATGGTGAAAAGAACAGAAAAAGAACTTCTCAAGAATTTTCTGAGTAAGGGGGGTAGATTATGAAAAGGGAAGGTGTTAGCACCCTTTCCATCCGTAGTTATCTACAGGCTCTTAATTGCTTGCTCACTTTTGAAATACCTTTGTGCTTTGTTTGTTTTTTGGTAAAGAAGTTTGAAAATTCCTTAGTGTGGAAATTTACTTTGTGATAACTCTTGTATCAGTCCTCAAGAGTGTTGACAAAGAAAATATTTTTTGAAAGTTGTTTTTTGAAAGTGTAAGTGTAAAAAGTTGTTTTGAGCAAGCATCTAACAGCTATGTACTTGGACTCGAAAAGGTCGTTCTTTTCCTCCTATCCTTTAGATAGTGCTATCCTACTATTAGTGAGTAGGTAGCCCTATTGTTGGATGTATGAGGGACATTCGAAGGGTCGTCGTTATGGTTATTGAATGCAACATGTAGGGATACTTTAGCAGTTCGAAGGGATTATCATCATATATTCGTTGGCAACATCGAGGGACAAGATCTTTTCTCGTAGGCAACTGGGGGGACATTGAGGGACTATGATCTTTATGATGACTTTAACCGAGGGTCTTTGCTAAGGGTATCCCTACGTTCGATGCACATGACCATTGTTTTTCTGAGACAACAAGAGAGGTTACCCTAGAGGTGCAAGTGTGAGAATAATGTACTGAATTCAGTTATTTAATCTTTCATTTAG
Source organism: Vicia faba (assembly GCA_948472305.1). Taxonomy (NCBI): domain Eukaryota; kingdom Viridiplantae; phylum Streptophyta; class Magnoliopsida; order Fabales; family Fabaceae; genus Vicia; species Vicia faba. Next base: position 1,213,223,332 of record OX451738.1, on the reverse strand, counting down.
GATTTTCTATCGTTCATTTTTATCTTTCCATACAATCCTATTAATCTAAGCATTGCATAAAATATAGTAGCTGAAGGTAAAGGCGGAAATGTAAACCTAGGTTATTACAGAGCTTTGGGGCAATTACATAATAGTGAAGAGTGAGGAAAAGAAATCCTAAAACTATTACATCCCGGAAGCAATTACATGATAATGATAAAAAAATGCGGGAAAAATAAAGCTACGCTATTACAGTTGAACGCGCCCTATACACTTTATCTAGGAAAATAAAAATAAGATGACAATAGAAAAGAAAATGTTTTGGTGATTTTTTTATGAAAAAAATGATTTATGAGTATTAATTAAATAAACCTAAAAAACCTATATAATTTTAATTATTAAAAAATGTTAATTTTGAAAAAAAATAATTAAAATACCTAAAACCTAATTAATTTTAATTAATAATAAAAAAAGGTTAATTTTGAAAAAAATGTTAATTAAAAAAAAACCTAAAACCTAATTAATTTTAATTAAAAAAAAGGTTTAAAAAAACTTATGTTTAATGATTAACAAAAAAGAATTAAGTTTACCAAAAAATAGATAGGGGAAGAAGCATCAATGGAAAATAGAGTTAGAAAATAAAAAATATTGCAAATGTCAGGGGTGGGATTTGAACCAAAAATTAAATTAAAAACCTAACATTAATTATTTGAGTTTATTATGAAAAATCAAAGGTTTGTGAAAAATATTAGGTTTTATGAAAAAGATTTTAAACAGAAAGAAGGAAAATAGCTAAAAGGATAAATAGAATGGAAGAAAACCAAAACCAATAGGGGTGGATGTTGAACCCACGCCCTTAACCTCCTCAGGATATATGTCTTGCCACTAAGCCATGCATTGCGTTGAATCTCATGAACACATTAAATAAATTACTATACCATGAAATACAAAGAAAGCAAATATATGAAACTTTGTAATGTTAAAATCGATATGGCATCTATGAATGCTTCTACACCCTTTTGATCATGGAGATCAAACCAGCCTTATCCTTACCAGAGAATGAGATGGCTTGTTTGTAGTGAGATGAGGGTTTGTAACAAGGATTTCATGATTTCTAGGATTCTTGAAAGAATTTGATATTTTGACAAGGTTGTGGCAAAGGTTTTTTTGTGTCCTGTTTGTGTGAAAAGAATGAGATTATATAATGGAAATTAGAGTAAAGATATGGGCTTTGGATGTGCAATTGGGCCTCCAATAACCACAAGCAAAAGTGCAGATTTTTATTCACTTGAGTCTGACATGTTCCAAGCTAAATTGCAGGGACTTAAATTCAATTTTTGAAGTTTAAATGTGAAAATAAAATGTATCCGACATTGAGAACAAACTCCTGTCCGAAAATGGGATCAATCAGATAAACATTGAATTAGTTATGAATTTTTGAATTTTTGCCTCAGACAAACTTATTTTGGGCTCCAGTGTCAACTCGGACACGTTCTTTAATAAAAAACTGGTATTAATAGGAGCAGAACTCGGTCTCGACTTTGGAATAAAAGTTGTAGATCTTTGAGTCAGTGACCTTGTGTAAAAAGATGGGCCCGATCTGATAAAAATTGACCGAGTTATGAATTTTCAAAGTTTCGACTCAGATGAAATAATATTCAGCATTTGGGATTTTCGGTGCGTCATGCGCACTCTAGGAAAAAACGAAGGCCTTTTGGATACTGTTCGAACTCAATACCTCTTGTGAAAACATAGCCAACTCAATTTGTAAAATTTTGGTGCCAGAACCAGCTCGATACATTGAAAATCGACAGAGTTATGATTTTTTGAACATGACGCAGATAAACTTATGTAGCAAATTTTATGTACGAAAATACTTGATAAATCCACATTTTTGAAGACCTTCTGATCGAAATTGGCTTCCATCCGTGAGAGATGAAGATGACGTCAAGATGGAATTTTTCCACCTGAACGGGTTCAAAATGAGCCACAATATTCAAGTTATGAATTTTTTAGTGTGTAAAAATTACACTTTCAGCACACTTTTTCAGCATATTTCTTCGAGAAAACTCGCACATTCGAAGACCTTCTTTAAAGATTTGGCACTCGAGCCGAACCTGAATTTGAGAATATATTCTCAGGTATATCTTGGTGAAAAAACACCTGAATATGACGCACCGGGTTGGACTTGTGAATCTTTGAACCCTGAATCGCTGCGAAACGGCCAACCAATCTTCAGCACGGAAAATACTCTGAGAACATCCGTTGGAGAAATAAACGTCACTTGTAACCCGGCGGAGCTTGATAAATAAACTTTGATCCCATAACCATAGAACCAATGATATGAGTGTATGTAATAATGAAATATAAGCCAAAAAGGTCAAAATAAAGAGGGTAAATTTTGGGGTACAACAAGTTCGATTTGGGTGTAACGTGCATTCTCATATTCTTTAAAAAAAACTCCAAACACCACCAGTTTCACCATCAACTAATGCAAAAGTTATTAGAAATATGTTCCAGTTACCATCTAATGCAACAACCATTAACATAGTCCATCTAAACTTTCCATACAACCATGTTCCACTAACTTGAACGACTGGTTTGCAATATGTGAAACCCTTGATACGAGGTTGTAATGCACAAAATAGATGATGGAAAATTCTAGCACCACCAATCTATATTCCGTCATATGATAATGTAGAAAGCATTTCTAGTTCTATTATAGTACCAGATAGAAAAGTTTTCATGACCAACAACCATTATGGTTGTTTGTTGTATGAAGTTTCCCATTTTCCATAAAAACATGTGATTTCTTTGTTCTTTGCAATCCATGCCTTTTTATAAAAGATTGTGTAGTTGTATTTCTCAAAAATATGAACAATGATATGTTTCACTTTAAATGAAGAATCAATGTTAACAAGAGTTTTAATGATGTCACAGATGTAATCAAAGACAATATTTCTATAATCTTGACACATTGTAGATGATGTGTAAGTGTGTGGTCCACGAACCTTACTAAAACAGTTTTCCTTTGATTTTTAGATGGTTTGGGGTATTGTGTGGGGTGAGTCTAAATTCCAAAATCCAAACTCTTTTTTACCATTGATTTTATTTACTTCAGAGATTTTGTTGTATATTTAATGCTTCCAAAGATTGAAATTCGAATTTTGAGGGTAAATTTAGAATTTCGATAGGCAAGGAAAAGTGGCGGGGTGAGTTTAAGCATTACCAGCCTAGCCCCCACCTCCATGTACCATCCTCTCCCTCAAACCCAGTCATGAGTAACAATAGACCACCTAGAAAAAAATAAATAATTAAACTAAATACTTGATCCCTTGACCAAAAAAACTAATTTGTTATACATTTTAATAATAATCATAATACTCGGTCATTTTCATTAAATTTACATTTTTTAAATGAATATTAATTTAATAAGTTTGATATCTTAAGTTTAAGAAGGTTAAATGGATAATAAAGTTATTAAAAATAAGTATAGTAAAGTAAATTTAATTGGTCAGGGCGGGGTAGGTATCAATATTCCTGCCCTTGTCATTAAAAATTGGCTTTTTTCACATTCACACTCATACCCAGTTCAATCAATTTTTCCCATTAGATTAGGGGTGGGGGAGACCAGGTTCACACGGGGAGAAATTATTTGACAAGCTTATATTTTATCATGTGTCTAAGTAAGTCATTAAGTGTAATGAGTAATGCCCAATTTAAATTTCATACATGCATTTTGTTATCCAACGCCCACGTGAAAGAGAAATCAAAACAATATTTTTATCTTAATAAGAACCACCCTATAAAAACCCAAAATTTTCCCTTAATATTCCAGAAGTATACTTTCAAATGCATCCCAATCCATGCCTCATCCTTTGGTAAGTGAGTCACACCCTCATTTTTCTATAAATTAATCCAGAGACACATCTTCGTAACAAAGTATAGAAATATTCTTATGTAATTACCCTTTAGCAGTAAAATTTGACATTTTTAATAAATACATTGATGTAATAAGTATACTAATGTAATAGACCATTCATACTATCATGGTCTACTATCATAATAAACTTGTTATCAATTAAACCATACAATAATGTAATAAGATTAAAATGTGATATATTATAATCAATCCAGAATTCATAATACTATCAAAATGAAAAATTACAAACCATAATACTATTCATTATCCATAATACACATATTATAAAATACTACTAGGTATATCTGACCCTCTTAATCCTTATATGCCTAATGTACTGCAATGTTATATGTGTTTCAAATAGTATAATATCTATAGTGGCCCTTACAGAAGTTCCTTCTAGAAAGTCTCCTCTCTCTTTACCCACTCGTGCAATGGCCTCTATATGATGACAGGTAGGTAACACATCAATGGTGTGATCTACCTTATCCTACTCCTCCTATAACATCTCTTGATGAGCTGGCCTAAGTGAATGTCTGTGAGAATCTAGTGTCATGTAACGATGTGACACTCTGAAATACCATTGGGTATATCCGAATGCATAACTCCATTAGCGAGGAGTTTCTATACTTCGTGCTTTATCTAATGCCAAATTATTATAGAAATCATCATACATCACATCTACATCCCTTTGGACCATAATGAGAGGAGCTTACACGTAGAGGTCTTTTAGAATAACCTATAGACGCCTGAAATGGAGTGTGACTCACTCAGACAGATATGGATACATCAGGCATGACCCACAAGCCAACCATCCATAGTAAAAGGTCATGGCATCCAAGGGATATGTATGATGGTGGTCGTCATGCGGTGTGTAGCTTATATCATCTATTGTAGTGTGTCAAGAAACACTCTAACAGGTTCAGTCTCTTGATTCCCTTTGTTGGGTGAGAATATGGATACTAAGAGGTTTAGAAGGGGGGTTGAATAAACCCATTCCCTTTAAGACAATTTCAAAAAAAATTAGGTCCCATAAACGAAATTAGAGATTTTAAGAAGTGTAAAAGCAAAACACAAAAACAAGAGATTTTGGAAACATCTCAATAAATTAAACCAAATGAAATAATACATGATGTTACAAAGTACTTGATTGCTTCTAATGAAAGTCAACCATAAGACAATCAAAGCCACTTTAAACAAAGAGATTTAAAAACTCTTTACTAATAAATCATAATTGGCTTCATGGTGATTCAATAAGAATGATACACCACTGATCAGTGCATTTTGATGCACATTTTTCCATGATTGTACTTATGCATTTTCATAGTTTGTTTAGCTTATTTTTGTATTTTATAGTGTTTTTCTATTTTAGTTTATTTCTACTCTTATTTGATTTTCGCACTTTATTTTCAGCATTAGCAGTCTGCACGAATAAATTCATAACTTGAGCTGCAGGAGTCGGAATAAGACGTGCTACTAGTTGTTGGAAAGCTAAGAGAAAGAGCTATGATTTTCATTCAGAAAATGAGAGTTGAATCGGACTGTAGCAGGGCCATAAAATTCATTGAAGTTGCAGCATTTTATATTTAAGTTTTGGGTCATTTATTTTGGGCCTGGGTTATGTTTTTGACCCAGTTGGGTTATGAACCGAATCCTTGTCCTTGCTATACCTAGCAGCCGCTATAGTAATTTAGTTTAGACCTTTTCATTATTTAGAAAAAATATATTTTACTTTTACGCTTGAATGAAGAACTAATCATCCAGAGTTGATCTATTGTAATCGTGTTCCGATGCTTTGAGGTTTTAACTTATCAATTCAATTTCGTTTCTCTTTCAATTCTATTTTATGAAATTGCATTTGCTTAATTTTTTATTTCATATAATGTCTTGATTAAATTTGTATGATTGTATTCCTAATCTTTGATCGTTGTTTACGTTGCTTAGTCGTTAAATTGCATTTTATATTGTGTTTGCTTAATTCACAATTGTATTAATCCGTTTGCTTAATTCGGAATGGGAATTCAATCTATTTTATATCTATTGCGCTTATCAATTGGTATTGAAATTGAATAGAGGTCGAAGCCGCTTAGAGAATTGGTAAGGTAAAAACCAATGATTAGCAGGAACCTGAAAATAGTAGATCGGCTTATTTTTATAATCACTTATTTTAATCACTTATTTCATGTTATGAATTGATCATAAAACCAACCCTCCATTCAATTTCTATTAGTTAATAATAAAATCAAGAATCCTTGCGATACGACTCGAGCCATTGTCGCTATACTGCATTTTACAAAATATTCTTTTTTGATTCGACCGCGACAACCTATCAAAATTGGCGCCGTTTCCGGGGATTCTTGTTGTTATTAATTAATATTTTAGTCATAGGTATAGTGTTCTTGCTTTTTTTTTCTTGTTTTTTTCGTTGTGTTTGTTAATTTTCAGGGTTGCAATTTCGGTTGTAGTACAGTTTTTCAGTCTAGCAGGTAAGTTTGAAACCTACTGTTTCGATTTGCTCCGAATTTTTTCTAGAAGTTCCAAAAAAAATCAACGAACAATACTCCTTTAGAATAGAATTCTAAAAGACTTCGGCCCTCAAAATCACAAATTCCTCTTTTTTCTATTTTAAATAATTTTTTACTGTTTGCATAGTGTCGAAAAAATCCAATTTTTTTTTAAATTCTTATTTTTCTTCATTAGATTAAATTTTGTATTTTTGTATTTTTTTTTAATTTATTTTAATCGTTTTCTTTCTTTCTATTTGTTTCTGCCTGTTTGGGACATAGTTGGTATTTTTGTGTTTATTGATAACATGGTTGAACAAATAACTTTGAGGCAGTTGGTTGGCCTTGATATGAGCTATAATGGTTTATTTTTGACTATCCTACAGCCAATACACCTTTTGAATCGAAATCTGATTTAATACACTTGTTGTCAAAGCTTAATAGTCTTACAGGTGAGGATCCGCATAAGCATCTGAAGGAATTCCAGGTTGTGTGCTTAGAACCTTCTGAACCTTCGCTTGAGGACATTGTCAAACAAATGGATGTAAATAATCTCCAGTATGAACAACAAATAGATTCTACTCTTCAGACTTTGCAAACACAGATTGAACAACTTGCCTCTTTGATGAATATCATGCAACAAGCTCAAGGATCTAACCAACAACCCTTGGAAGAGAATTTTGTTTTTCCAATAGAGTTGCTTCTGAGATTGTTGATGATACTTGTATTGATTTATTTGCAGCTGATTTTCCATCATTATCTGATTTTGATGATGTTTACTCTTGTGATGTTTGTACTGATATTAAAATTTGCTCTGTTTGTGATGAAATTGAGACCGCCTTGCAAGTTGATATTCTTACTGCAGATGAGGTTGCAAATGAAGTTGTTAATGTGGAAGAAGCTCTCGAGACTCCGGCTGCCCGAAACAAACCATCCATTAAACAACCACCTTTCCGAGAGCTGAAACTAATTCCTGAAAATCTTAATTATGCTTATCTAGAGATGAATGAAAAACTCCCGGTTATAATTTCCTCTAAACTTTATTTTGATCAAGAAAGTAAATTTTTACATGTCTTGAAGAAGCATAAGAAAGGAATTGGATGGACCTTAAATGATATTTATGATATTAGTCCGTCCATGTGCATGCATAGGATCTCACTTGAAGATGTAGAAAAAGCAGTGAGGCAGCCCCGTAACCTTTTGATCCTTGATGTTGTAAAAGATGAGATCACGTTCACGTGCCCATTTGACACTTTTACTTTTAGAAGAACATTCTTTGATCCATGAATAAAAAGTGAAGGTACTGATAAAAACTACAAAGTCAAAGGACACCGCCTCAATCCATTCCATGAGAGTCCCACGTTAGAAGAGGAAACTATAAAAGAGGTCTCGCTGGGAATGGCTACTTATGCAATCATCTATCTGCCTTGACTCCTCGGGTGTGTTCTTTCCTCTCTCTCTCCTCGCTCTTATTTTATGTTTGTTTCTTTCATTGAGGACAATGTGTGTTTTAAGTGTGGGGGAGGGAATCATTTATTTGTTTTGTTTTCTTTGATGTTGTTCGTTGTTTTGTTTTCAGTTATTATATAAAAATAAAAAATTGCATCCTTTTGTAAGTTTTGGGTTATAAGATTAATATGAGGTTAGTTGTGGAGACTTGGGAAAAGTTCACAAGATCGGTATCGTCTTAACACTGTAAGTCTCATGCATATGGAAGTTAATTTGAATTTTTATTATGACGTAGCCTTGAATTCTCATCTTTTAATAGCTCTTGAGTAGTTTATTTCAGCAGTCAGCACCATCTCACACGCACTCTACACAGGGAAGCCGATGATAATAAGTGAGTGATTCAAGTTTTATTTGACAAAAAAAAGGAAAGAAAAAGGAATGTGCCTTCTAAGTTTGGTGACCCTCACCCGGTCACTTAACCCAACGGTCATAGAAACTACAAAAAAAAGTTGATAATAAGACTCGCTGTTAGTTGGTTCAGCGGCTTCTGGTGCTGAACTTGGTAGGTCGGATTACGGTCCGATCCCCCGCAACTACAACCGAGTAAGAAAAGGGTTATGCCACGTAAGTACCAGAACCCCGTGCAAAAAGGATCAGAGTCACTAACCGGTCGCCTTGCTATGAGTGTGTGGAGATAACGGGCTTAATGTGATTGCGCCTGAATGAAAAAGAGCAAAAAGGAGGATGAGTAAGTTAGGTTTTGGCATAATAATATGATTCAAATTGGTTTGCATATTCAAGAGACAAGATTAGTATTCCTATGATATCCTTAGTGTGCAAGATTAGTACCTATTGATGCAATCTTAACCGAAGAAGAGTTTGTAGCCTAGTGTTGTACCCCAAAATTTGCCCTCCCATATTCTTCAAGAATTGCAAAGTCAAAGCTTCAAAATCTCCCCAAGGGTTGCACAGTTCAAGGGCCTCCTAACAGTCAAAAATTAGGGTTTTGGTTCTGACAAAGAAAATGAAGTTTCCAAGGGTCCAATCAAGTCCCACATGCCCATAAACATGGTAAAGCATCCTCATACCAAGTTTCAAGACTTACAGCACAAGATTGCACAATCAAAAACCCTAATTGCACTACAGTCAACTGTAGGGGCAAAATGGTCATTTGACAGTCAAAAGTCCAAATCTTTGATCAACATCTCATTTTGAAGCCACAAACATCATTTGATCAATGCTGGATCAGGATTCTCAAAGCTTGGCTCAAAAATCATCAAGATGCAAAAGTTTCCATATTTGGACAGTTGAAAAAGTCAACTGTAAATTGACCAGGGCATAACTTTCACATGGATTATCAGAAAAATTCCATCCAAAGCTCATTTTGAAGATAAAGACATTTCCTACAACTCCTTTTCATACTTCAAGTCCAAGAAATGCTCTCACAAAAAGTTATCAATTTCAACATTATAGGTCATTTTCAAAAGTCAACAAAAAAGGACTTTAAGTCAAAGGCCATAACTTGAGATTGGTAAATCAAAATGATATGGGACCAAAGACATTGGTTAGAGGACTCAAAGACCTTTCCAAAATGTCCAAAAACATGAGCAAAGATTAAAATTTGAGCAAGATATGCCTTGTGGAAGTTGGGAAGTTTTTGGATATTTTGAAAAGTCAACATTGATTCAAATGACCTAAAATTGCTAATGGGCCTCTTTTTCTTCCAAAATTCATCATCCAAGGCATGTGCACGACCATTTGGCCCAAAGGGAAGTTTTTTATCATTTTTATTTATTTATTTGGATTTTTAATTATTAATAATTCATTTAATTAATTAAAATACATGAAAAATACCAAACTAATGCAATCAAATCTTTTTATGCAGGGAATGAGCTTAAGATTTCGTGCATGACCAAATATAGAAAGAATCAAGTCAATTGGCCATGATTTGTATCAAATATGCTTGAAAAAGATTGGAAAATTATGGTTTGAAAATCAAATATTTTTCACATCAATGCATGGATTCTTTGGACAAAAAACCAACCCTAATCATTCACATGTAGATATGGATGCAAACCCTACTCCTCAGAACCTCCCAGCTGCGCCATAGACCAAGAAACACACTTGAGTTTTTTGCCTAAAAGTTGGAAACTGAAAACTAGGTTACAGGTTGATTCAAGCAAAAAGACTTGTTCCATCACCTTCCTGAGGCTTCAAGGAAGGTTTTCAAATCAAAACCAACCATCCTAACACCAAGAAACGTGAGAACGATGGTGACCTGTACAGAAAATATTTGACATTCTTGCATCTCGATTCATGCATCTTTAGCAATTTTTAATATCTGATTTATGTTCATTGTCTAATTCTGAAGCTAACTGTATAATTCAATTGAGTTTTCATGTGCTATACGCGATTCCACCATTGATACAGGCTAGGGTTTTGCAAGCTTTGAATTGGGCATTTCTGAACACTGTAAAATTGGATCACCATGATACCATGACCATACTCAGCGTGTTTGGACGAAGACAATAGAACCCTCGCGCTTAATTTATGGGGCCATATGGCCTATTCGCTATTTCATAAAATTGCATGTTTTGGGGGGGTTCAAAACCCCCGCTAACCATCTTTTGTTTCAGGAAAAAATACAAACCACGAAGAAGATGATGAAGTGGAAGGCAGCGATTGGTTCATTCAAAGTTTCGCGCGAAAAAGTCACCAACGCTTTGTTTTATTTTATGTTAATTGATTGTTATTTAATAAACAAAGAGACAAAGTGGAGCAGTTGGTAAAGCGTCTTAGTGGTAATCTCCAGGACCTGGGTTCGAGCCCCAGGTCCCCCACCCCTTCAATACTATTTTTCTATTAATGATTCTATGCAGTTTCAACACTAAGGAACATTATGCGCTCATAATCTCAACGCGCCACGTGGCCACTGAAGACCATCCAAGGGCCCAGATCTGAGGAGCTCCATATACCCTGGTCAAATATGCCTCACACGCCCAGAAAGGTCAAACCAAGCCAAGCTTCTTGGGCCAAAAAATGCTAAGCAAGCCCTCCAATTTGGGGACAGACCCCCTAGGTTTGCAAGCTTTTACATTTTTTTTCATTCTTTTTATTTATTTCAATTATTGTTTTTAATTAATTTAATATTTTCATGAAAAACATAAAAAAACAATATAAAATCAAAAAAGACAAAAATAAGTTTTTTTATTTAATATTATTTTTTTGTAAATAAAATTCATTAATCAACTTACTTTTAAATCTAGGATAAATCTTAATATTTTTTTAATAAACCTAAAACTTGGTAGAATTAGGGTTTGATCAATTGTTTTATCCATTCTCCTTTTTTCATCATATTAATTATTAATTCTTAATTAGTTATTTTTATAAATCAAAATTCCATGTAATTAATTAGGTTAATTTGGGTTTAACTTTAATACTTTTTCTTAACAAATAAAAATTAGAATTAGGGTTAATTTCTCAATTTAAGTCAATTTCATTAAAATCATAAAATACAAAAATACCAAAAATAATTCCCTTTCATTTTAATTTTCATTAATTTAATCATTTAATTTAATTTCGTTAAAAGGGTTCAACGCCCTCGTTTCTAATTTTAATTCAATTCGCGCGTTTTATTTCGTTTCTTATAATTATTTATGTACCTCTCCCAAAGCCATGTAAATATTTATCTCTCGCACTTTTACTTTAATTCTTTACTTTCTGTCAAATCGGGTCTTGGAAATTTTGGCGATGTGGACCCGCGCCTTTTGTAATAGTTTAGAACTTTACCTTTCTCGCACTTTTTAACTGTTAATCAATGCATGCAAGAATGAATGACAATAAATAAAAACAAACGCGTAGATCACCTATACCATGGCAAGATAAAAATAAACGAATCTGACACACGAATCACACACCACCCCTAGGGTACGCCTCACTGTTGCCTTGCCTCGAAAGGTGATCGTCGAGTAGAGGATGTCTTAGTAAGTCCTCATGATCCGGGAACCTGGCATGAGGGTAGCTTCTAAGGTGTCTTCCCATTGCTCTGGTGATCACCATGTCCCGAACCTCGAATTGACCCGAACACCTCCAACGGTGGTGCTACCTACCTCTCAATGGTGGGATGGCACTACTTTAAAGGACATTTACACAGACGAATTCCTTAGGGTAGGTAGACGACTCTAGATACTTGCTCTAATTTCAAAACAAATCAAAAATACTTTTCACACCGACACCTTTTCAAAAGCTTTCGAAAGCAATTTTTCAAACACTCTTGAGGACCGATACAAGAGTCGAACTGGAATTTTCAAAGAAAACTTTTAAAAACCCACAGTTGAAAAGCAAACAAACCATTTTGAAAACACAAATGAGCAAGTATCTAAGAGCCCCTGGATAACCATGGATAGAAAGGGTGCTAACACCTTCCCTTTCTATAACCTACCTCCCGAACCGAGAGCAATCTCTATAAGGAATTTTTCTGTGCTTTTGTCCTTTCCATTTGGAGAAAATAAAAGACGATGGCGACTCTTGCTTCCGCGACATTTCGCGAACCAGCGTTAAACAGTCAGTTCCAGAAGCAAGAGTCGCCACCGTCTTTTATTTTCTCCAAATGGAAAGGACAAAAGCACAGAAAAATTCCTTAAAGAGATTGCTCTCGGTTCGGGAGGTAGGTTATAGAAAGGGAAGGTGTTAGCACCCTTTCTATCCATGGTTATCCATGGGCTCTTAGATACTTGCTCATTTGTGTTTTCAAAAATGGTTTGTTTGCTTTTCAATTGTGGGTTTTAAAAAAAGTTTCTTTGAAAATTTCAGTTCGACTCTTGTATCGGTCCTCAAGAGTGTTTGAAAAAATGCTTTCGAAAGCTTTTTGAAAAGGTGTTGGTGTGAAAAGTATTTTTGAATTTGTTTGAAATTTAGAGCAAGTATCTACGAGAACCTACCTACCCTAAGGAATTCGTCTGTGTAAATGTCCTTTAAAGTAGTGCCATTCCACCATTGAGAGGTAGGTAGCACCACTGTTGGAGGTGTTCGGGTCAATTCGAAAGTTCGGGACATGGTGATCACCGGAGCAATGGGAAGATACCTTAGAAGCTACCCTCATGTCAGGTTCCCGGATCATGAGGACTTACTAAGACATCCTCTACTCGACGATCACCTTTCGAGGCAAGGCAACAGTGAGGCGTACCCTAGGGGTGGTGTGTGATTTGTGTGTCATGTTCATTTGCATTTGTCTTGTCATGTCAAAGTGATCTATGCGTTTGTTTTTTATTTAATCATTCATTCTTGCATGCATTTATTTAACAGTTAAAAAAGATGCGGAAAGATAAAATTCCTAAACTATTACAAAGGCGCGGGTCCACATCGCCAAAATTAAACCAGGATCCGATTTGACAGAAAATAAATAAAGAAATAAAGTGCGAGAAATATAAAATGTCCGAGTTACATGGCTTTGGGAGAATTACATAAATATTTAAAAGAAGGAATAAAGATGCGCGAATTGAATTGAAATTGAAAGCGAGGGCGTTGGACCCTTTTTAATGAAATTAAATTATATTGAGCAAATTAATTAAATTAAAATAAAAAAAGAAATTATTTTTGAGGTTTTTTGTATTTATGGTTTTTTATGAGAATTAAATGAAATTAAAATATTAATTAACCCTAATTCTAGTTTTTTTTCATTTATTACGAAAAGCATTAAACTTTAACCTAAAATTAACCCTAATTAATTAATTGCAAGTATTTACAAAAATAATAATTAATAATTAATAATTAAAAGAAAAAGAATAAAAAATACTTAAAACCCTAATTCTACACTTTTTAAGTTTATTATAAAAAATATTTGAATTAAACCTAATTTTAAAAAGCTAAATCAATTAATGATATTTATTTACAAAAAAAATAACATTTAAATAAAAATATTTATTTTTGTCTTTTTCTGATTTTTGTATTGTTTTTATATTTTATGAAAATTAATTTATGAAATTAAAGAAAACAATTGAAAACAATTAAAAGAATAAAAAGGAAAATCAAATAAAAAAATAAAAATGTGCAAACCATGGGGGGTATTCAGACCCAAAGGGAGGTTTTTTGTGAGAAATCTGGCCCATTAGACAAAAAGCCTTGTTTGGCTTTCTGGCATCACGTGCGTGTTCATTGACTCCTGAGTACCGTGGTCTGCATTCTTTGGCCATTGGATTGGGTTTCATGGCCATTTGTGTTCTGGCCTCAACGTTCCTTAATCTTCTCAGGATGTCTGTCTCGCCATGTATTGGTGTCATGCATAAGTTTTTCTACTTTGGCCATTTGGCTTTTGGCCATTTGGCTTTTGGCCTTTGGCTTTTGGCTTTTGGCCATTTGGCTTTTGGCTTTTGGCCATTTGGCTTTTGGCCTCAACGTTCCTTAATGAACCTGCATGGGATCCTGTCTAAATCTGCAGTGTTGAATCTCACGAACACATTAAATAAAATCATAAAATGTAAATAAAGCCAATATATGAAGAAATTTAATGTTTAGGCACAATATGACATGTATGAATGATTATACCCTTTTGATCATGGAGATCAAATCAATCTTACCCTTACTGGAAAATTAGTGACTTGGATGCTTTTATGCCCTTTGAATCATGGAGACCAAGCCAGCCTTATCCTTACTGAAGAAGTAGTGAGGTGTTGGTTTGTAACTGTGATGACTTGTTTGTAGTGAGAAAGAGATTTGTAATAAGGATTTCAAGGTTTTAGGGTTCTTGAAAGAATTTGATATTCTAACAGTGTTGTGGAAAGGTTTTTTTTTCTCTTTTCCTCCTCTTCTCTGGTTTGTGTGAAAAGAAGGTGATTATATAATGGAAATTAGGGTAAAGAAAATGGGCTTTGAATGTGCAATTGGGCCTCCAATGTTCACTTGAGTTCGTCACTTTCCAGGCTAAATCGCAGGGACTTAAGTGCAATTTTTGAAGTTGAAATGTGAAAACAAAATGTAGCTGACATCGAGAACTAACTCCTGTCCGAAAATCGGCTCAATCGGATAAACGGTGAATTAGTTATGAATTTTTGAAGTTTCATCTCAGACAAACTTATTTTGGGCTCCAGTGTCGACTCTGACACGTTCTTCAATAAAAAACTGGTATTGATCGGTGCATAATTTGGTCTCGACTTTTGAAGCAAAGTTGTAGATCTATGAGTCAGTGACCTTGTGTAAAAATATGAGCCCAATCCGATAAAAATTGACCGAGTTATGAATTTTCGAAGTTTCGGCTCAGATGAAATAATATTCAGCATTCAGGATTTTCAGCGTGTCACGCACTCTGAGCAAAAAACGAAGGCCTTTTGAATACCGTTTGAACTCAATACCTTCTGAGAAAATGTAGCCAACTCAATTTGTGAAATTTTGGCGCCGGAACCAGCTCGATACGATGAAAATTGACCAAGTTATGATTTTCTGAACATGATGCAGATAAACTTCTGTCACAAATTTTCTGTATGAAAATACTTGATAAATCCACATTTTTGAAGACCTTCTGATCGAAATTGGCTTCCATCCGTGAGAGATGAAAACATAGATAATGTCAAGACGGAATTTTGGCCACCGGAACGGGTTCAAAACGAGTCACAATCTTCAAGTTATGAATTTTTTAGCGTGTAAAAACTGCACTTTCAGCACACTTTTTCACCATATTTCTTCAAGAAAACTCACACATTCAGATACCTTCTTTAAAGAATCATCTCTTGAGCCGAACCTGAATTTGAGAATACGTCATCAGAGATATCTTGGGGAAAGAACACCTGAATATGACGCGCCGGATTGGACTTGTAAATTTTTCTTGAAATGTTTTGAGAAATATGGGAGGGCAAATTTTGGGGTACAACACCTAGAATGAGTAGTTGATGATGCTATTGTGTTTTATTTTATTTTATTTTGCTCAGAGTGCAAAACTTCAAGTGTGGAGGAATTTAATCATTGCATTTTGATGCACATTTTTCCATGATTTTACTTGTGCATTTTCATGGTTTTTTTAGCTTATTTTTGTATTTTATAGTGTTTTTCTATTTTAGTTTATTTCTACTCTTATTTGATTTTCGCACTTTATTTTCAGCATTAGCAGTATGCACGAATAAATTCGTAACTTGAGCTACAGGAGTCAGAATGAGGCGTGCTACTAGTCGTTGGAAAGCTAAGAGAAAGAGCTATGATTTTCATTCAGTAAACGAGAGCTGAATCAGACTGTAGCAGGGCCATAAAATTCATTGAAGTTGCAGCATTTTATATTTAAGTTTTGGGTCATTTATTTTGGGTCTGAGTTATGTTTTTGACCCAGTTGGGTTATGAACTGAATCCTTGTCCTTTCTATACCTAGCAGCCGCTATAGTAATTTAGTTTAGACCTTTTCATTATTGAGAAAGAAAATACATTTTGCTTTTACGCTTGAATGAAGAACTAATCATCCAGAGTTGATCTACTGTAATCGTGTTCCGATGCTTTGAGGTTTTTAACTTATCAATTCAATTTTGTTTCTCTTTCAATTCTATTTTATGAAATTGCATTTGCTTAATTTGTTATTTAATGGAATGTATTGATTAAATTCGTATGATTGTATTCCTAATCTTTGATCGTTGTTTACGTCGCTTAGTCGTTAAATTACGTTTTATATCGTGTTTGCTTAATTCACGATTATATTAATCTGTTTGCTTAATTCGGAATGGGAGTTCAATCTATTTTATATCTATTGCGCTTGTCAATTGGTATTGAAATTGAATAGAGGTCGAAGCCGCTTAGGGAATTGGTAAGGTAAAAACCAATGATTAGCAGGAACCTGAAAATAATAGATCGACTTATTTTTATAATCACTTATTTTAATCACTTATTTCGTATTATGAATTGATCCTAAAACCAACCCCCTATTCTATTTCTATTAGTTAATAATAAAATCAAGAATTCTTGCGATACGACTCGAGCCATTGTCGCTATACTGCATTTTACAAAATACTCGTTTTTGATCAGCCCGCGACAGCGGATCAACCACAGACCTAAGCTTACGCATTAAGCTTACACATTAAATATTTATAACTATGTTCTAACTTATGTGGCATACAAACAATGCAATAATGCATAGCAAAATTAATAATTCTAAAAAATGAAAAGAGATAAGGAAATAAGAAAATATACATAAAGATATATAGTGGTTCTGCGTTCGTCTTTGATTTTCCTACTCAATTATTCAATTGTGTTAATAACCAGTGAAAAATAATCATGATCTTTCCACTATTTTTATAAGTTTGATACAAGAATTTTGGTTATAACTAACTATCAAACGATAATTTTCTTTGTTGATGCAAACACTTAAACTACTAACAAAAACAAGATCTATGAAAGATCTTGATCCAATAACCCTGTTATCTACAATAACATGCTCCAAGTATTCGTATGCTTGACCGATTTCCATTAGCTAAACGTTGATTAGATAACTCCCTACTTTATATGCGAGCAATATTTCTCTAACTCCACCAAAGATTGATAACATCCACCTCCTCCTTACAGAAAGTTGATACTTGATCTCGCCAAAGTATTCCTTGGAGTATAATGGAGCTATATTCTTAATATATAACAATTAGAACTAAACTACATTCAAGAAATGATATATGCACTTGTTACAAACAACAAACTTCACACAAAAACATTAGATGCCCTATTGCACCACTAGTCTCCCTCAACACTCAATATTTAGAGATGAAGGTCAACAAAAATGGAAGATGACTAAGGATGAAGATGATAAACAATGTCATAATATCTCACAAAAAATATAAAACACAAGGTGTTTGTCAAGGGATTAGATGAATGTGAATGAAGAACATACAAGAAAGGTTCTCTCAAATTTATGAGTAAATGGGTCTTGGTTCTTGATTTGTATCATGTGCTTGATTAATCATGAACAATACACAAGATTAATCAACTTACTCTCTCTAATTCACTTAACACAACAACTAATTTCATAAGAAAAATATGCAACAAAAAATAAAATGAATCTGACATGAATTCATAATTAAGAAGTGGTTCTAGAGAAGAAGAAAAAGATTAAAGGTGCTATGAGTAGACACATTAAATAAGAGAAGACAACTTGTAACTTTTGTCTCAAAAATGGGTTTCACTAGTTTTTGTTTTTCTTTCACTTGTTGCTTTCACCAAAGAAACATATATTTAAGTCTAAGATGGAAATTTTGGATTTTGTAAAGTCATGATTCAAGTCAAGAGGAAATCATGATCCAAATCACAAGATATCATGATTCAATTCAAGTAAAGTTCCTAATTTGAATCAACAACAACAGAGCATAAATTTGACTTCATAAAGACACATAATTCGACTCATGTTTTTCACATGATTCGAGTCCAAGAGTTTGTGACTCGAATCGGGTTTATTTTATGAATTGAATCAAGCAATTTAGTAGCAAATCCAAGTTTTCACAATATTTTGATTCAAATAACATTTTGTACATGATTCGCATCAAACACTTAACATATTGATTTTAAGAGTTCTAACTTGTGATTCAAGCTACGTTTCATGAAATGACAAAATACAACTTGTTAGGCTAAATAAGAAACATTATTAAGGAACAAACAATATTATTTTATTGAGTAATGAGGGATTTTAATGGTACAAAGAAACAATAGATGTAGCGATTATACTACATCTCAAATACGAATAAAGTACAAACATTTGAGTACAAATTGTTAAGAAAATTTTAAATACGTAACCAGATTATATAGCATATAAATAAGTTAGCAAAAATATAAAAACAAAATAAGAGATGCCATACGAAATGTGACTTCACTTTCACCTTTGAGTGGGACGAATGTGTAAGCACGTGGCTGATCCTCAATGTAATCATCAACATATGACCAACCGGAGATGCATGGAAAGCGTTGGACTCCATGCCTAAAAATAGTACATATGAAATATTAGTAATAACGTAGCACACGTCTTATGAAAATGGTACATTAACAGTAAAGGGGAAAATATATTATTGTACAGAACATGAAGTTTGTTGTCATTTGTCTGATCTTCCAAAGACAACCTTCAGCTAACTTCGTGTACATGTAAGTCAAATAGACGGCCCCTAGTTGTACTCATGAGTCTGGTCAAAGTCAATGAAGTATATAAGATAAACCACATCAACTTAATAATCATTTTTGTCTATGAATGTGGACGTGCCAACTAGATACATGAGGTATGATCTCAGTGTACATGATATATGATTAATAACTTGTACATCATCACCATCGATGTAATAATCACTTTTGTCCATGAATATGGACATGTCAACTAGATACATGAGGTATGACTTCAATGCACATGATTTATGATGAAGAACTTGTGAATCATCACCATCAGCCTCCACTTCCACAACTTGTTAGAACAAAATTTGGTTCTGCAATATTATCTCTGAGTTTTGATGATAACAAATGTGTATTTTTGTATGAACAATTTTGATACTCTAATAATTGTTATTTTTGAGTATTTAAAAAACAGGTTCTACTTCTGATGGATGGCATGGCCAAGACATTGGAAGAGAATTAGTCCCGCTTCTGCGCTACAAAAGTTATGATGAACAGTAGCAAGATACTCCAGAAGACTATGAAGTGTAGGCTCTAATGTTTGTCTAAAGAATCAAGTCAGAAGATCTGAAGACAGAAGTTTCTACTTAAGTCCAAATGCTGAAGACTCATGATTCTAAAGACAACGGGTTCTAAAGACCAAGTGCTAAAGACTCTGAAGACGAAGTTATAAAGACTCTGAAGAATTGAAGTTATAAAGACCCAAGGCTCTAAGTAAAGGGTTCTAAAGACCAAGTGTTAAAGTCTCTGAAGAAAAAAGTTCTAAAGACTCTAAAGACTTGAAGTTCTAAAGACCCAAGGTTCTAAGAAAAGGTTCTCACATCCAAGTGCTGAAGACTCTGAAGACGCAATTCTGAGGACTTTGAAGACTTAAAGTTCTGATGACCTTATGATATGTTCCCGCTTCTTAACTCATGCTCGTAGAAGCCTCTGAAGTGTATAAGGAAAGAAGATAATGTTAACATGGTACAAATAGTACATGGTACAATCAACGTTTCATTCCACTACCATAAGAGGACGGACGCGTCGCACGATCTTGTTCCCCATGTTACTGTTCAAACTTCCTATATATCTGGAAATTCCAAGAGTATCCCTCAACAGATACATTATGCTAATGACTATATATAAAGTGTTGAAGACTAAGAAAGAAAGTAGCCAACTAACGAAATATTCATGCGCAAATGTTGTTCATTGCTTTCACATTCTTAAGTCACTGTTCATAAAATAGTTTACATACTCATCTTTTTAGAAGCAACATTTTTGTAAATAAAACTTGTACTCAAACTGTTGTTTGATATTCCTTAAGAGACCAATTAGATCTGTATCCTTAAGAAGTCTAGGACTTGTGTGTCTTAGAGGTTGTTAGTCACTTGCAGGAAGCTTGTGCATTGTAATAATTCGTTTGATTATTGTTTGATTTTCCATAAAGGACCGGTTAGTTCTGTATCTTTAAGAAGTCTAGGACTTGTGTGTCTTAGAGATTGTCAGTCACTTACAGGTAGCTTGGGCATTGTAATAATCATTTGGATTATTTGATTAAGTCCTCTATTGAGTGATGCAAAATCACCTCGGTGGGTGGACTAGACTAGCTTGATATTTTTCAAGTGAACTAGTATAAACATACATTGTTCTTTACTTCCTGTTCTTAATTATTGTTATTATCAAGAGTGAAGGAAAAAGTATTTTAATTAAAGGGGAATATTTTTTAAAGAAAAGTTTTTTTTAAAACCCAATTCAAACCCCCCTTTCTTGTGTTTTTCACACCATCAATTGGCTTCAGAGCTCTGGTTCTGAGGAGATAAAAAGTTTGCATTTTTATCAACAATTAATGTTCAGTACCGATCCAATGTGTGTGAAAAACAATGGCTACACCTACTTCTATGGTTTATAATAGGGATAATGATAGAGATCACTATAGTTCAAAAACTCCTATTTTGATGGGGAGAAATTTGACTATTGGAAGGATAGAATCAAAAGCTACTTTCTGGCATATGACTTGGATCTATGGGATTTGGTAGTTGATGGTTACACTCACCCAGTAGATGATAAAGGTAAGAAGATTGCAATAAGTTCAATGATAGAAACACAAAAGAAGGTATTCATAAATAACTACAAAGTAAGAACCATTCTTCTAAGTGATATTTCATACAATGAATATGAGAAGATCATGGATAGAGATACTGCAAAGTCTATCTTTGATTCTCTTCAAATGACACATGAAGGCAATGCACAAGTAAAGGAAACAAAGGCTATGGCCTTAATTCAAAAGTACAAAGCCTTCAAGATGGAAGACGATGAATTTGTGAAAACGATGTTTTCAAGATTTCAGACTCTTGTGGAAAGACTTAAGGTTCTGAATAAAGTTTACTCCACTGCAGATCACATTAAGAAGATTATTAGAAGTCTTCCTGTCAGATGGAGACCAATGGTAACTGCTTTAAAATTGGAAAACGATCAGAACAACACCTCTCTTGAGGAGCTGATTAGCTCTTTAAGAAGTCATGAAATAGAGATGGAACAAGATGAACCTCAGAAGAGGGTAAAATCAGTTGCTCTAAAGTCTACGTCTGGAAATACCAAGGCTTATCAAGATAAGGAAGAATCAGAAGAGTCTGAAAAAGATTCAGATGATGAAGAACTTCTGTTGATATCCAGAAGAATCAGTCAAATCCGAAAGCACAGAAAAAGTAAGGTCAAAGGACAAAGAAGAGCAAATGGAAGGGGTGAATGTACTTCCGGTCAGAAAAATGCTTTTGGAAAAGAAGTTACTTGTTATGAGTGCAATGAGACTGGACGTTACAAAAATGATTGTCCAAAGCTCAAGAAAGACAAGAAGCCTAAGAAGGCTTACAAAGCTAAGAAGGGTCTCGTGGAAACATGGGATGATTCTGAATCAGAAAATGAAAATTCTGATGAAGAGCATGCAAACATGGTATTCATGGCCAGAACTTGCACAAATGAAGAAACATCAGAAGACGAACTGACACTTGATGATGAGTCAGACTCTGATGATGACAAGGTGGTACTTTCTTCTCTATCTCGTTCTGAACTTGATTTTGGTTTATCTGAATTAATTAAAAGATATCAAAATCTTCTAAGTAAATATAAAACTCTAAAAATAAGTTTTTAGTTACTTCTGAAAACTCTACTAATGATGAGCAAATTGTTTCTAATTTAAATTAAAAATTATTTGTTTTTGAAAAATCAAATAGCTCTCAAAAGTAAAGTTTCTAGGTTGGAAGAAGAGATAATCTCTAACACATCTGTTATTGACGAACTAATCAGATATGATAGAGCTTTTCAACAATTCCTTGCTAAAAGCATAGATAGAAGTAAAATAGATTCAATGATCTATGGTGTTAGTAGAAATGGAAGCAGAGGTTTGGGATATTCAGTACCATCAAAGAAAATTGATGAGACTCTGAATGCCAAACCAAAATCTCTTTCTGAGCATTTCGTACTTGCTGGCACATATTTGAAATGTCCAGAACAAGAAGGTTCTGATACTACTGTACCACAAACACAGACACGGAAGAAAACTTCTAAACTAAAGTATCGTGTACAAATTTCACATGATTATCCTGTTGCACAAAAGTCCAAAGGTGTCAGAACCTCTAGAACTTCTAACAAAAGAGGAACCAGAAAGTGGGTACCCAAAGATTAGATAATCTATGTTGCAAATGTTCTTGATGGTGCAACTGAAACACCAATCATGGTACCTGGACAATGGATGCTTGCAACACATGATGGGCGAAAGGCATATGTTCCAAGATTTGCAATTTAGGTCTAGAGGCACAGATAGTGTCAGAAGCAAGCAGAAAAGAAAGACCATTGGCTATGAAACTCTTGTAATCAAAGATGCTATTGTCAAAACAAGACCAAATATTAAATCTTCTAGAGAAATGCTTCTGAGCTTTGATGATATCATTTGTGTCAGCTCATCTTCTGAATAAAGTATGGATTCTGAAAATTGTTTGAAGAATCAGTTGATAGACTATCAGACTTTTATGAGTAATGTTTCTATTATATTTAAACCTTATTACTGCTAATGTATTTCTTTCAGAACCTCAGTAATCAGAAGTTGTTTTGGTCAGAAATGTCTTTGATTAGATGAAAACCTTTTGGTTCTCCAAACTCTGAGGATATCAAACATGTCACTTAGTTAGATGTATTGATTAACGTGTGTAACCTTTGGTTATACCTAATCATCACACGCTACCTAAGCTACATTTTGAGCAGAAATTTTTTTTCTTGGAATTGATTTGTCATGATTACTTTCATTAATTACCCCCCATTATTTCTTTTATTTAAAAAATATAAAATAAAATAAAAATTGTTTTTAGTTTTCTAAAAATCACTTTATACTTTACAACACACAACCACACGTCACTTCCTACACTTGTTAGAAACCCTAAAACCCTTTTCTCTCAACTATTCTCCATTTCTCTCAGAGTTCTCCATCTTCTTCAAAAGTTCTTCTACAACCTTCTTCATCATTTCCATCCACTTTCAACGATGATGACTCCTGATCAAGAAGAAGTTGTTAAGTTTCCTAGTGAATTGGAACAAGCCATGAATTTATCCATTGCAACATCGTCAACTATTGCTTCTTTGTCTTCAACACTAGTTCTGTCATCTTCAACCGTTCTTCCCACAACCGCAACCGCTTCAGCTTCATCTTCTAATCCAGTGGTTCAAGTTTACTACATTGTTCCTCTATCTGAGTTAGTAGTTCTTCGTGAGTACATGGTTGATTTTGATAATCTTGCTAAAAATGGGTGTGACATTAGAGAGGATTTAAAAGCTCAAGGGTGGGAAAACTAATTTCAAAGGCTACATGGTCCTATTTATGGAGCCTTAGTAAAGGATTTTTGGAAGAATGCTGACTGTGATGATCTTCACATTGTCTCAGATGTGATTGGTCAAAGAATAATCATCATAGAAAAGTCTATTGCGGATCTTCTATGTATGGAGTTTTTGAAAGGAAAATGCATGTTTGGAATGGAGTTTAAGTCTAATGCTCAAAAGAATGCTCTCCGTCAATTGATGTTTAAGAATTACACCGCAAAGAAGAAAGAATACAAAAGTAAGGATCTTTATGAAAATTTTAGAATTTGGCACAAGATCATTTTGGGTTGCATAAACCCTAGACCTACAACAAGTTCTTAGGATTATTTCAACATCAACCAGAAGTTCATCATGTACTATTTACTTGCCAAAAAGAAGGCAAATATTCCCTTTGTTGTGTTTAGTCATTTGAAGGAGGCTATCAGAAAAATCAAGAACCACTGCAAATCAAGAGAAAAATGTCTCTCCTAATATTACATGTGGACGTCTTCTGACGGACATCTTTGTAGAAAGTGGCTTGGTAGGCTTTCTGACAAAAGAGGCCAAGTTTACTGAATACTTGATTATCAGCATTGGAGAACCATTTAATGGGCAAACCTTGAGAAACATGAAGATAATCCCGAAACTTAAAAAGAAACACTTGGGTGAGCCAGCTGAAATCACCAAGAATAGAAGAATCCTTGTTGACAACTTCCCTTTATTCCCAAAGACCGGTAACCTAACTGATGTGGATGCATATGTTGTAAGAATGGCTAGAGCAGGGCATGATATGTCTGATTTTGACTTCACCAAATATTCTGCTGAGGAAGTTGATTGTTCTAAATGGAAAAGAAAGGAAATATCAGATGGTTCTAATCCTGAAAAGAAGAAGAAGAATAATAATAAGAAGAAGTTGAAACTTCTCAAAGATGGCATTCTGGGAGCTGAAACTTTTGTAACATCTAGTAAGTCTGATACTTTTGTACCTGTTTCATTGTTAGTTTCTAATATTATTGATTCAGTCTCATCCATTCCAACCACCATTACACAAACATCGTCTTTTACATCCTTTTTTGTTCCATCATCACTTCTGTTTCTGTTCCTATCGCAAATATCAAACCTGTTTCTGATACCACTTCAATTGAAATTCCGGTAACTACAAATGATTTTGTTCCACCATCAACAACAATCATTTCTAGATCCACCACCACCATACAAGCTTTTGCTCCAAATCCTATTCCATCTCTCACTATCATTATTCCATCAGAACCAGTCCACACTTCTACTTCTCCATTAACCTCATCTCAATCACTTCCACAAACTTCTCATTTTTCAACTTTTGATACCAATCTTCATTTTCCCTTTTTTTTAAAAGAAACCACTCTCCATGACTCACCCATCATCCATCCTGATCCAATTTCTCCCTCTGATCATGAAATGTTTGAAAGGACAATTTCTGATAACCATGGAGCTATTGAAATTTCCACAACTGAGCCTTTCACATGTTATGAACTTTTTAATATGACTGAACAACCGTTATCACAAAATTCTCCTGATCAAACTTCTGAACCAAACCATCCTAAACCTACCAAAGCCTTGGTTATTTATGAAAAACCTACTCCTAAAACCTTGGATGAATGCATTAACATTTTTAGAATAAAGGCAAAGAAAAAGGTTGCTAAGTTAAGGTCAGAGGAAAGTACAAGTACTGAGTCTCACGACATGGATGGTTACTAGAGTTTGGGATGTTCAGATGGTAACTGAAAGGAACGAAATAAGAGAAAGAATCAGACTCTTTGAACTACTTGGGGCAAAAAAAAAGAGAAGAAAAAGCTAAAGCGCTAAAAGAGGCAGAGGAAGCCAGGCTTAAAGCTCAAGAGGAAAAATAAGCCAGAAAAGCTGAAGAAGTCAAATTGGCTAAAGAGGCGGAAGAAGCTTCTAAGGCTAAAGAAGATGCTCTAGTTGCCTCATCGTTTGATCCTTCCATTGCGCGTTTGGAAAAAACAATTTTGTGAGATCAGAGGAGAACAATAGGTGTTCATAGAGAGCATCATTGAGCAGAAGACTGTCAATAAGAATGTTAAGAACATGCTACAACTGATTCTTTAAAATATTTATGCTCCTACCACTGAACCCTAGGCTCTAGAATTTTCTTTTTCCTTTTGCTTCTAAACCATAGGACTATACTTGTGTTGTACCCCAAAATTTTCCCTCTCTTTTCTCAAGGACTTTCTTACCAAAGATCTCAAATTCTCAAGGTTTCTCAAGGATTTGATCAGACTAGCCTACCTCCTAAGCACTGAGACTACAAATTAGGGTTTTGACTGAAGTTGACTGATCATTGACTTTTGACCAAATACATAATCTAATGATTTGAAACATAATCTCAAAGACTCAAACATAACATGTTGACCTAATTTCATGGCTTAAATCATTTCTCAAGATCAGTGGATTGATAGTTGAATTTTGGATCAACTGATGAAAAGTCAACTGATACATAAAAAGTCAAACTTTGACTTTTTTAGTCAACATTAAATTTAAAATATAAAAATTCATAAAGACATTCAAAAATATCAAACTTGATCATCAATAATCAAGAAAGTCAAGAAATTCAACAAAAAGTCAAGATTTCAAAGACTTAGAAAAATTCTAGTGTTTTCATCCTTAATAATTCATTACTTCATGACATTTTTTTCACCAAGATTCAAGAAGTTTCAAAGAAAACTTTCAACATGAAAATTGTGGATCTTGATGAATTCTACAACTTTGTATTATAGGTTTTGTACCCCAATTTTTGCCCCTAAGATCCCTTCATCATACTATTTTGATTTAATCACAACAAGATCGCATTAGGGATTTTGGTTCTCCTCCTTATCTTTAGCTTTGATCTTTGAGGAATCACCAAGCACCTTGAATTGTTTTTCTTTTGTGATCATGCATATTTTTTCTTTGATTAATAAAATGCAATGTTGGTTTGTCTTACTTGTTAAAGATGTAAGTAAATGCGATGTGGCTTAGCAAGTTGATCCATGGGTTCATGAGTTTATTTCCATGCCCTAGTCAATAAAGTTTGAGAAATTCAAACCTCACCATTGAAGTTATTTTGGAAGAAATGGCATGGAAAGGTTTATTTTGGTTCACCACATTTCAAATTTATCAAGATTGATTCAAAAGTACAAGGGGTTGATTGAAGAAATTGTCATGGTTGGACAAGGCCTTGTTCCCATTGGTCACAAGTGCATATTTCTCTCAATTATCACGATGTGGAAGTGGTTTTTGTTTCTATGAGTTCTCATTATCATCCTCAACAAATTTTATCTACAAAGCAAAAGTGTTGGTACAAGAAGGTTATTTAAAATTGTCAAAGTTCCTCAAAGCATTTTCTTGATCTAGGAACTAGGGTTTTAAACTTCAAAGAAGTTTATCTTGCTCATCATTTGGTATTTTTGATTAATTCCAAAAACATCCTTCTCATCAAAGGGTTATTAACAAATCACTTCAAAAGTTTCAAGGAGTTTTCATGTGGAAAAAACTTGATGATGAAGAAAGATTACAAGTCCTCCAGATGAACCCCCAACTTCCCATGTGTGACTTCAAATGATCATAACTTGGTAAATTTTTATCACCTTGAGCCCAATATTTTTCCACAATGATCTTGAGGATGTGAAATTTATTCCTTCTTTTATGTGCAAAGTGAGAAAATGGATGGAAGATTCCCTAAGGATACAAAAGATTATAGGTCATTTCATGATTTTTTTGCCAACTTCAACAATTCATAAATCTCTCAATTTTTGGAGATTTTGAATGGTTCAAGTTTCAAAATATCATTCAAGAAGTCTATTTCATGCCATCTAATTTGGTCAAGAGCAAATTCTAAGAGGAAGGCCATGTTTGGATGCAAAACATTATAGGTCACTTTTGAAGAAAAATTTGAAATATTTCTATGTATGGAAAGTCAACCTCTTTTTCCCAACTTTTACTCATTGCAACTTTCAGCTCAAACATCCATTTGATTCCATTATTTTCCCATTGCAAATCTTGTAATCTCATATTTCTAAAGCTTCAAGAATCATGTCCTAAGACCCCTTGAGTTGAAAATGCCATTATTTTGAAATTGGTAACTTGAAACTGAAGTTTCATCACAAGTCAGATTTTGAAATCTTTGTTTTGGCTTCTAATCAAAAGTTTTCCATGTGTTTTTGTTTCTAATCATGTTTAGCAACTTTCCAAAGGCATTTAGCATCATGAAACGCGCGATTTGGCTGAGTTTTGAGGATAAACGAGTCACACTTTGTTCATGCTGCAGACCCCCCATGATTTCCCTCCAAACTTCATCATTTCACACGCTTAAGGATCCCATTCATTCTCCTATAAATAGAGGATCATCCCCCATTCATTTCTTCAAGCTTGAACAGCCAAAATCACCCTGCCAAACTCATTCCATAACTCACTTTTATGCAACTTCGAAATCAGTGTTCAAGCCTTTTTCAATCCATTTTTTCTATCAATTCACCTTCCTTGATCTTCCCTGAAGCTAACCATACATTTACCTTCAAGAATCGTGACTTATATTGATCCATAGTAGTCCAGTTTCAGAGCTCTGCAACTTAACTTAAATAGGTAGATTTCTCCATCAATTCTTCCAAACGTTGATATCATTGTGAAGCTCTCATTTCTCTGGTTCTAGTTGCAACACTTCCTTTTAACTGGAAACACATTTTGATCATGAAATTTCAAATCCCTTTTCAAAACTTTCCTTCCAAATTGTTTGAGCTACAGTTTATATAAATTTTTCACAAAGGCGTGGTTGTCTTCGTCTTGATGAGACGAAGTGAATGGCATAGGTCTCGTGCTCTAATTTTACAGTTTGAGTGACCTGGTTTTGAGTCTAGCTGGAGGTTGAAGATGACCAACGTGTCATCCTTCAACCAATGAAACAACGCCATTTATTTGTTTTGAATTTCTGATTTTATATTGAATCACATGCTTTATTCAGTAATGACCATGATATGTACAACGCGCCAGATCCCTTGGATTTGATTACTAATGCGTTTTGACTCTCATCCAATGGTCCACATATTTTTGACTTTATTTTATTTTCCGATTTTTATATTTTAATTGTTTTAAACTTCAAAAAATCAAAGAAAATTCATTTTAAGTCCAAAAAATCTGAAAAAAATTATGAAAAATATTTTTGATTTTTCTCTTTCTGATTTTTATTTTTTTACAATTTTATTTTGTGTTTTGATTTTTTTTATAAATTTTCACTTTATTTGAATTGTTTTAAATGTTTAAAAATACTTTTATGGATTTTTAAATTCTGAAATTTTTTCGAAATGATCCAATGATAGTGAGACAAATATTGGTGACCTCATTTATTTTTTTATTTCTGACTTTGTTATTTTTTATCATTTTTGGTTTATTTTACTCATTTCTTTTAATTTTAAAAATAGTTTTTGAATTTAAAAAATTACCAAAAATTTTATACAAATATTTGAGTTCATTTCTGATTTTCCTATGGTCTTACTAAATTTTTCTTGATTAATTTGAACATAGTTGATATTTTTCTCTTTTATTTCTATTTTTAAAACATTTAAAAACCCTTTTTAATGCATGTATTAAATGTAATATTATTTTGTGATTATTTTCTGGCTGATCTTGGGTTGAATTTTTGAACATGAACTTTGTTAACATCATTGGATCTATAGTATTGAGTATAACTCCATAAAAGTGGATGGATGATTTTAATAATAGTTTGATTAAATTCTAATTCAAATGTGGTTTGTATATTCTTTTCCACCCATCTTCATCTTATCCCTTTCTTATTGTACTAAGTGTTGTTGGAGCATGATCTCTATATCATGTCTTAAAACAAATGGTGCATAGACTGCTATTTACCGGCCTCAAAATAGGTGTGACTTCTATATAAGTCCACTTAAGATTGCTTAACATAGCGCTAAATTTTGTCCCGATTCGAATAAATGATCATTTATGGCCCAAACCTATGTTTGCAAGCCCAAGTATGTTAATTTGATCTCTTTGATCCAATAACCTTGAGATTAATTGTGTGGAGGCTTTGGTTCTACCAATCCTCTAATGGATCTACATCACTTTTGGTCAACGCAAATCACTTAAACATCGTTGATTGTTAAATGGTACTTTTGAGGATTCCAAAATAGATGATATACTTGACAAAAAGAAAATGCAACTTGTTGTATGGAGGATTTGGTTCTACCAATCCTCTAATGAGTTCCAAATACAAGTTTCAAGATGGTCATCCAACAAACCACTAATTACTAATAATTGACTTTATTTTGTGTTTTTATTTTATGCTATTTTATTTTTTGCACCATTTACTTTAGCATTTACATTTCATGCTATTTTTTATCTTTGCTCACTTGAGCCCCTTTATATTCTTGTCATTTTTATTTTGGCTCACTTGAGCTTTTCTTTTCTTTTTGAAGATACCTAATAATGAACATGAATCATAAAAACCTTTTAATGATACTTGGACTATTTGGTTACTATCCTTGGAATTATGGAGTATTGGACTTCTTGGACTTAGGATTAGAAACCTTGTCCTATGTTGGAGACCTTGTGACCTTATTTGATATTTTGTTTGGAGTTCTTGAGGTTTACCTCAAGACATTGGGTTGTTTATTTGTTTTGTGTGTACGTTATTATGATTACATTCTTTGTTTGTAATCTGGAATTCACTCGTATACAGCCGTTACTCTGCCCAATTTTTGTGAAGACTTAATACACTTGAAGTTTTATTATCTCAAGAGGTCTAGTATCTTTGCTTATTTGGTTTGAATCCAAAGAATGAGAATTCTATCTTGACACATAATGTCAAGTATTGGCTTATTGTTGGTTATATGGTTCTTATCCTTAGCTTTTACCTTATGCTTTAGTATAGTCTCTTCTTCTCCTCCCATCTTCTTTAATTTCAAAAATCTTCTTCCTCCTTTTGAAAACTCTTCTTGTTTTGAAACTTGAATCACTTTCATAATAAACATGGACTTAGGTCCATGCATTTTCAAAACATTTTTCATAAATAAAATCCAATCAATTTAATAATACCTCGAAATTTTTTGTGAGAAGATTAAAAGTCAATCAATCTCATTTCAAACCATTTTGCCACTTTGTCTTTTAACTTTAAAATTTTCTCAAAAGATTGGACTCCTGTCAATCCTTGTAGTGATGCAAACAACTATAATTCTACAATATGTAATGAAGAGAGATATTTTCCACTTGGATGTTGAGTGAGACATTGTTGATTTTAAAATCCAAGCCATATCCTCCACTTTGAGATGATGCAAATTCTCCTTTCTCATGATTGTGGGTAGTAAGTATGTTTTCCACACGGACAATGACGATGATGTCTTATCTCATAAAATTAACCAACACACTTGTGTTTTAAATTTTTTTAAAGGTGAACTACGTGTACCCTGATCCCCTATTGCACGAAAGGTGGTACGTAGGCACTAAAGGTTCGCAACTGCGGCGGGTGCAAAAATCATAAAAAATATATTTTCTCTTCTCACCTCCACCATCTATTTTACATATAACATTTTATAGCCAAAATATACAGATTTTTCAAAGAGGTTCCTACGGAGTACCGTAGATGTTTAGGGTGTTAATACCTTCCCTTTGCATAACCAACCCCCTTACCTTGAATCTTTCCCCCTCTTTTTGAGTTACTCACTCTTTTTCCATTCATTTGCAAACAATAAAGCGCAGTGGTGATTTTTATTTTGATCTGTATAAGTCTAGTCAATCCTATGGCTTAGTCTTAAACATTTCTACCGCTACAATAGGGTTGATGTCCAAAAAATTCTTCGATTTGAAGATATAAGTCCATGAAGTCATGACATTTTTATCTAACACTTAGAGAAATTTTCAATGGGTTTTGGTCAGTTTTTATCTCAACTTCTTGGCCAATTTTCACCCATCTCCTTATTGATTTAGCCAAAATGATTAACATGAAAGTTATGGACAATGTTTCAAGCTTTCCAAAACGTCCAAGAGCATGAATTTATCATACTTGATCTAGGAGATTCAAAGGCATGAAGTTGGGCATCCATTCTTGAATTACAAGTCATTTTGGTGGAGAACACACAATCCAATCTACATGATATGCTGCATAATCTTGCTTTGCAGGCCTTCTAACTTGCAAATCTCACCATAATTTAATGCTTACACTGACTTTTGAGCTATGGTCCATTTTATTTAAACACTGTCCATATGATTTTTCCATTTTTGGCACAAAGTTAACATTTCCATTCTTGCAAAGTAGCTTTAATCACAAAGTCAGCTCTTATTGAGCCTCTAACTTGTTCCTTCTATACACACTCAACATACAAAATCAGATAAGCATGCTTAAAGTATCCAACAAATCTATGAAGCAAAGTACAAAACATTGGAACTATGATCTTCAAGTTTGCTTCATTTACAATCCAACTTAGCCATAACATGTGATCTTGCAAATCTGATCAACCCTTGTCTTAAAAACCTCTTGCTTATAAATAGAGAGATCATTTGCAAGATAAAAGAGATGAACAAGCCCTCAAAACCCCTTTACTCTCAAAAAACCAGAATTGCCCACAAAACTTCCATTTTTGAGCTTTGAAATCCAAATCTTTGAATCTCTCAAACCTTGCAAGTTTTACCCAAACAAACCATCCAAATACTTCACATACATCATATAGAAGTTGTTCAAACAGAAGAATAACTTCTGTAACATCATTATCACCATCTTCCAAATTCAAAAATAATACCTTGCAACTTGACTTGGTTGGAGTGATTAAGCAACTTTCACCATAAAGTAAGGATTAGAACTACCTTAGGAAGGTCCAAAGAAGCTCAATCAATCACCACTTTGCACTCGGAAACATCCATATGTGTTCTAAAGTTTTCACTTCAAGAGGTAAATTTTGTCAAACTGTAATATCTTTATCCATACATCATTTGCTTTCATTTTCAAAAGGATATAACAGGACAAATCGGAGAGAAAACTTAGTAAAAAGGCAGGATATGGGCTGACACGGGCGCCCGTTTCACATGACACGGCCCGTGTCAACTTAACTGGGGTCAGAAACGTGCAATGAGGCAGGACATGGGCTGACACGGGTGCCCGTGTCACACGATATGGCCCGCGTCAATTCAGCTAGGTTGGAAACTTAGCAGAAAAGGAAGGACATGAGCTGACATGGGTGACCGTGTCCACTTACAGGGCCCGTGTTAGCTCAGGCATTAAAATTCCTAATCTTGAGATTTTTGTTGTAGTTTTAGATCATTAAGGTTACTTTAGACACATTGCATTGCTTGGAGATGTCCTAACACTATACAAAAACTTTTTTCTAGATAAAACATTCAAGTTATTTTCTAAAAATATTGAAATCATTAGACTTAGATTTTATTTTTAATTAATTAACTCCTTTTGTAATTAAATGAACTAAAAACCTTTTCTATTAAAAAACCCTAAAAAGCAATCTCTTTTCTTTATCTTTACATTTTCGTACATTTTATTATTTCGTGCTACAATTCCTGTAATTGTCAAATCCTTGTAATGGTAATTAGGGTTTATTTTTACTTGTCATCCTCATTTGTAAATTTGTATTCCCCATCCCCAAAATCATTGTAATAGTGTAGGACATTTAAATTCTGCAATTTATCACTTTCTTTATTATTTCTAGTAATTAGGGTTTGTATGGCAAGATCTTAAAATCTACCTTAGACAACCCTAATTCAAGATAAAATACATGAAAACAAAAATACTTTGCACACATGCACCTCTAGGGTAACCCACACTTGTTTCCTCGCATATAAACAACCATTCCCCTCGATTGTGGGATGTTTTAGCAGAGACCCTCGATTAAAATATTATAGCCCCTCGATGACCCTTCAACATTTCCTTTGGTAAACGATAGTCCCTTACGAAAAATTGCTAAATAATTCTACAAGTTGCCTTCTATAAAAATACGATGATCCACTCCCGTCCCTTCACATCCACTGATATGTCTCATTACCAATCAAATGGTAAAATAGCATTATCTAAAGGAGGAGGAAAAGAACGAGGACTTTTTGAGTAGGTAGATTGCTCGTAATTGCTTGCTCACAAACATTTCAAAACCAACAACTTTCAATACACCAAAACTTTCTTGAAATATTTTCAAAGTCAACACTTTGTATGCATTCTATTGTACCCTAAAATTTTCCCTCCCATTTTACTCAACACGTGCCCATTGGGGTCCTAAACTTTCTCAAGGATGCCCAAGAGTTGATCAGACAAACTCCCTCATAAGGCAATGTACCTCAAATTAGGGTTTCCATTTTCATCAGGGTGGGGGAGCTCCAAAGGTCCCATATGCCCTCCATGTCCCTAATATGTTATCAAGATCATCCATGTCAAGTTTCATGCCTTGCACAAGAAGTTTGCTCAGATGCCTGAAAATCAACTATACTAGGTCAAAAGTAAACTATGGCCCGCATACAGTCAAACTTCAAGATTTTTGGTCAAAATAAACATTTTTAAGTGATATCCATCATTTTATCAAGGGTTGACCATGATTCCTCAAGGAATGCCCCAAATTCGTCAAAACCCAAAAGTTGCTAAATTAGGGTTTCTCAGGAAAAGTCAACCAAATATTGACCAAGCATAACTTTTTCATATTTTATCAGAAATTTTCCATCTAAGGCTCATTTTGAAGAGGATGCAATCCCCTACACCTAATCTTCATCACACAAGACCAAAATATGCACTCATCAAAAGATATGAATTTCTACATTATAGGTCCGTTTGAAAAGTCAACAAAAACACTTTTTGAGTCAAAACTTCTTACATGAACATGGAAGACCCAATTGAGATGAAACCAAAAGGGTTGCATAGGGGACATCCTAAGCTTTCTAAAAAGTCCAAGAGCACCCTATTAGGGTTAAAATTGATGGATATATGTATTGTTAAAATTGAGCAATTTTTGGAAATGTGCATGAAGTCAACATTGATCAAAATGACTTTTTTTCCAAATGGGCCCATGTTCTCTTGTTTGACACTTGTTCCTAAGATGGCCCACGACCCCTGAGCTTATCCACCTATTATTTTATTATTTTTATTTTTATTTTTTATCCATTTAAATCAAAATAAATCAATTTAAATAGTAGAATAATCAAATAAAATCAAAGATTTGATTTTATGAGAATATTATGAGTCCATGAACAGCTAGAAAATCAAAAAATTCATGCAAGAGCTAATTGATTTGAAAAGATCTTAATTTGGTATGTTTTGGAAACAAATCATACAAGGCAAAGAATGAAATCAAATCTCCATAATTTGCAAAGATATGATCAGTTTTTGTTGACCTAAATCATTCTATGGTATATACACAACATTTCCAAAGCATAAAAAAGGGTTCTTGGTCGTGCAAACAAAGGAGTCAACTTCAAATTTTTGTCCAAAAAAAGTGCTGATCACATATTCCTCCATAGACTGATTCAAGCAATTCCAAGGCCAGCAATCCGTTCCTGGACATTTTCTGAAGCCATTCTAATCATCCTCAAGCCTTAAAACCTTCAGAAATCACGCCTCACAGTGCCATGGTTTGCATCTTTTTTCAAGATTCGTTTTCAATAATTTATCCATCATATGCATGATTTGATCATATATCCATGCTTGCTATCATATTTGCAATGTTTTTGATTGGTTTGATCGATGTTTAAGTGCAGGAATGGCACAATGCCATTGTTAGAGTTTTGAGGTCCCAAATTGGGAATTCCATATAGAGGCAAAATTGGACAAAATCAGGGGTACTATCATGCTTAGAAGATGATTTGCAATTGATCCATGTCTTTGGTTTGAATTTATTCTACTTGTGCTGCGTTTTTGAATTTTATAGGTTTATGGCTACGAACAAAATGCGTCACTATAGCTTTTAGTGACGGAAACGACTGTAGGTAAAAGTGTGGCCAAAAACAATAGTTATGGGGAAGAAGACAATTAGGTGGCAGAATCCCATTGGGTAATTTGAATCACGCGCGCGTTTGGGAAAGACCACTTTATTTCCTTTATATTTTATTTATGTTATTATATTTACAACTAACCATCCAGCCATTAGATTCATCATCAATCGAGATCCAACGCTCAAGTCATACCATGGACCGTTAGAAAGAGCATCACACTGGATCTAGCGTGTTGACTGGGCTGAGCAAGGAATGGGCCTAACAAATTCAGTACTACACCCCCTGAATTGCTCAACAATACACGCCCAATTTCTTTTCTTTTTTATTTTAATTCCTTTATTTTAATTATTTGATTAATTATTTCCTTTTACAAAAATAACACAAAAAAAATCATTTTTCTTATTTAATCATAAAATCAAGAAAACCACAAAAATGTAGAATTAGGTTTTTTATTAAAATTAGTTTTTTTTTGGAAAATAATTAATTTAATGATATTGACTTGATTGTTTTCATAATTAAAATTAATTAGACAAATTAGGTTTAATTCACAAATATTTAATTTTCTCAATAAAATACCAAAAAATATTTTTCTTTAATTAATTAGATTTTGGTTAAGATTTCAAATATTTTTCTCAATAATAAAATATATAAAAATATTTTCTCTTTAATTGATTAGATTTTTAGAATTTAAACTTTGATTCCCGTACTTAATTCTCGCGCGCAATATTTTATTTTCCAATTATTGTATTTATTTCGGGTTTGTAATAGTTTTTAATTAGGGTTTACCGCATATTATTTACTGTTTAATCCCCGGTTTTTGGTCATGTAACCCCCTTCCTGAAGCCTTGTAATAACGTAGATTTACTTTCCCGCTTTTAATTCCGCAAACTATAAACCGCTTAGATGAATGTTAATAGGATTGTATGCAAAAGACAAATAAAATTAAAACAGTAGATCACCTTAATTGTGCAAAGATTAAATAACTGAAATCAATCACATGTACATGCTCACTCCTAGGGTTTGCCCCACTTGGTTGCCTCGGAAAACAATTGTCATGTCCCTCGAACGTAGGGATATCTTAGCAAAAGACCCTCAATCTAAAAATCATCATAGAGATCATAGTCCCTTAACGTCCCTCGAGTTTCCTACAAGAAATGATTGTGTCCCTCGATGTTGCCTACGAATATATGATGACAGTCCCTTAGAAATGCTAAGGTATCCTTACATGTTGCCTTCAATGACCATTGTGTACCTTTTGATAGTCCCTCAAACATCCAACAACTAGGGTTACCTACTCACTAATAGTAGGATAACACGGTCTAAAGGCTAGGAGGAAAAGAACGCCTTTTTTCGAGTAGGTAGATAACTGTTAGGTACTTGCTCAAAACAATAAATCTTTTACATCATACACTTTCAAACAAACTTTTCAAACTAAAGTTTTCAAAACACTTCTTCACACTCTTGAGGACCGATACAAGGGTTATCACGAAGTTAAACAAAAACTTTTCAAAACACACGCAAGCAATTTTCAAAATGAGCAAGTACCTAAGAGCCCATGAAAAACCATGGATAGAAAGGATGCTAACACTTTCCCTTTCTATAATATACCCCCCGTACTCAGAAGCATCTCTAAAAAGGTTTTTTCTGTTCTTTTTCCTTTTCCTGATTGGGTAAAATAAAAGTCGGTGGTGAATCTTGCTTACCGCGACATTTTACAAACAAAAAATGCAAACCAGTATTAACAGTCGGTTCTGTCACCGTATCACAGAACTGGCGACTCTACTGGGGAATATAAAGTGGGGTTTACCTTAGGATCTAGGTAATTTTAAAATTGCTTTCTTGTTTTTCCTTGCCTGCTTTAAATTCAAGGGTTTTGTTTAGGTATTACTAAAGATCTTACACCCGGATCTGGGGACACTTTTTAGGTAAATAACAATAGATCGTGGAGACTGTACGGAATAGACCAATATGGTTTAAGCGATGGATGTGTTGGTGTGACACTTTGGTTGGTACCAGTATCCTTCATGGGGAAACAAGGAGAATACGGGGCCGCCGTATGGTGTCGTAAAGCACTAACGGACCTTAGAACCTTAGTTGAACAAACTTGGCCATTAGAAAGTAGTGAGATAGTCGGCCTCAGTATAAAACTGAGGATTGGTTGATACTCGATGCTACACTCATTGAGATAAGACTTTCGGGATATTTCGGCTGCAAGATAAGATTGCTTGAGCTTAAACAATGCCCGATAAAGGATGATCAGTGATATTGAGATCCCTTAGAACCCGGTTACATATTTATAGGACAGGTTGAACCAATCCAACTTCAAGAGGGTACAACCTTAAAACCCATGCAAGCCTAAAGATAAGGTTGTTTGCGTGACTTGTGTGCTTTCAACTTGAACTACTTGCAGAGTTTTATTACCTGACAACATTGATTTCCTTGCAGGTTTTGTTTACAGTTATTATCCAATAACTTGGATTTCTTGCAGGTTTTACTTGCTTACATCACTTTGCACCTTTACTTAAAAGCATAGCATACACATCATAACATCATGCCTTAACATTTCCTTAATCATTTCAAGGATCTCGAGGGCCTGTGATGCAAGTTATGATAATCAAACGTCTAGTAAGGGGAAAGGGGATTTATTTTCCTCTTGCCAATGTTGTCAGAAGATCAAAAATCAACAACTTGAGTCAGGGGCTATGACCCACTTGATATGGTGAGCTTGACTCTCGTAGAAGGACTCTCAATGATAAAAAGTTCTTCAATCAAAGCTGCAAAATTCAACTTCTGACATTTTCTTGTTTACCCCGCGAGATCCTTGAAAACATTTCATACATATATAATACATATCATTGCATAAGCAAGTTTCAAAGCAGGTCTCTCATGTTCTCGCTGTTTATTTCAGCAATGGATCTCCAACAAGACAACAGAGATCTCCGAGCTCAAGGTGCCCAGTTCAAGGAATTTCTCCTGAGTCTATCCAACGGGCAAGAAGACCTGAAAACACTCTTCACCAGGAATCTGACCAAGGAACGTCCTGACAACAACAAGGATGGACAATTGGAACAACGGAAAGCTGAGGTAGAAGCAATGAGAATCCAGATGCTGGGGCAGATGGCTCTTATCCAAAACTTAGCTCAAGGACAAGAAGGGCTAAGAGCTTTCCTCAATAAGCTTCACCAAGATGGATTCAGATCCATGAAACAAACAGTTAAAATTATGGGTCAAGGCATTAATCAACCCCTAGTGAGAGAAGAGGTTGGTTTGGTCAGGAACATACCTTTTCAGATTTCTACTACATCACAAGCCCAACGGCAACGGGGAAATCGACATAAGAAGAATACATCCGAAAGATGCTTCACCAAAAACAACATGTCATTGGCTCATGCATTGCAACGTCTGTTGAAGGCCAAGTTGGTTATATTAAGGGACCCTCTTCAGATTCACAACATAGCCTCCCCAAGGTACAATCCAAATGCAAGATGTGCGTACCACTCCAACAGTCCTGGACATGACACCAACGGTTGTTGGGTGTTGAGAAATAAAATTCAAGACCTGATTGATGAAGGAGCGCTAGAATTCGCACAAGACGGTCAGGCTGAGTTCTTCGGCCATCCCTCCAAGGCATACCATATGAAGTGACAAGTTCTCACAAGAAGACTTTTCGTTATTATAATTTTCAATGTGTAATTTTCTTTTGATTTGTTTGAACATTTATTCATATCAAACCTAGTTATTTCATCAATGCATTGCACATGTTTGTCTTGAATCAGTTCATTCGTATTCACTATTTCAAAAATGAATTCTTATTTCCTTTTGTGATATTCAACTCTCGATTAAAAAACTCTAAGACTTAGAGGGAGGATGACGAAAATGATACCATAATCTCTACAATATGCTTTTGAACAGACTCCACTGACGATGTACAGGCGTTGTTTCAAATCTTAAACAGTGGAGTTATAAGGAAGATAATCCCTAGTCAACCCCTTCGAGCCAAAGAAGTAGGAGTTTTTCTTTTCACACAAATTAAAACCCTTAATCATAACCTAGGGCAGTGTAGTTTTCTCAGTTAATCCAGAGGCGCATTCAGTCACAATCTTCCGCTTCGTACACAATGAATGGCATCAAAGACGTCCTTCCAAAACAAAAGACGGTGATGGTTTCGTATAATCGTCAAGACAGGCAGTCATTATCTCTAAAAATAAAAGCCCGTTAAGTAAAAACCTATGAAGGAAACTTAAGAGAAAAATTGGGGCATCCCGCTGACTGTAATCACAAAAGAAACAGTTCAGGCAAAAGAATGGATAACGAAAAAAAAAGAGGTTACTACAAATCCTCGACAAAAGAAGATTAAAAAAATGACTGCCTTTTTAGAACAAGTCATCACCAAGTATCAGAGCAAAGATTGCAGACTTAATTGGGATCTAAACGCGCAATTAACTGAGCATAGGATTGAAGAACGTCACGAAGAGCGGGTTGGGTACAAATAAAATTTGAGCCTTTATCCTTTGTTTCTTGAAACATGAACCAGGCCACATTATAACCCTTAAAAGTCCTAGCTGAAGCATGGGTTAGTTTGAGAGCATACTGTTACAAAGGTATCCTGACTCCTATAGGCTTTGTTACGAATCCTGGGTTGATATCACATTCTTGCAAATTTCGTTTTACTACACAAAACACATTTTAAAAAATTTTTAAGACAGACATGAGTTTTGCATTCTTTAAATGACATTGTTTGCATATGACTAATTGTTTAACAGCAGAGAAATCCGCACAATGGATATTCAATGAACATACATCCTCTCAATGGACAAAATCACCTCAGCGGGAAAGACACTTCCAATAACAGGTCTTCCATAAGCAAGGGGCATGACATGATGTCTAAACACACCTGGGGCAGTCTCTTCAAAAGTTCCAAATAACTAGGGGCAGATCTCCATCTAAATAGCTTGTGGCATTACGCACACATTCCAACAACGAATCATGTGCCATCAAGAAAACATTTTTGACAGTACTACAACACAACACTATGGACAGTGACAACTCTCTACATCCTGAAAGCATGGACATAGTCAGAAAATACTACGCATAACAAAGACCTGCTAGGTTGACATACCTAGGCAAAAATAAGGGCATCCTGGCGAACCAAAAGGGTTCGGGAAAAAACTAGGGATGAAAAATGAAAATATCTGTACACCCGGCAAGTCGAAAACCTGAAAGGGCGTCTGGGGTAAAAAAGGTTATCCCGGTGGACTGAAAACCCGAAAGGGCGGTCCAGGAAAAAGTTAGGGATTTAAAACGTACGACTATGTCCTGTCACCTGTCAATCAGTGGAAGGCTTATACCTTGATCAAAATTCATCAAGAGCACCGGAATTCAGATACAGTTCAGATACGCTCCAGATACGGATGCCATTCTGATACTCATTCAGATTCATCTTTCAAATACAGTTCAGATACGCTCCAGATACGGATGCTATTTTGATACTCATTCAGATTTCAGATACGCTCTAGATACGGGTGCCATTCTGATACCCATTCAGATTCAGCTTTCAGATACGCTCCAGATATGGATGCCATTCTGATACTCATTCAGATTCAGCTTTCAGATACAGTTCAGATACGCTCCAGATACGGATGCCATTCTGATACTCATTCAGATTCAACTTTCAGATACAGTTCAGATACGCTCTAGATACATATGCCATTCTGACACTCATTCAACACATGTTTTAGATACAGTTCAGATACGATCCAGAGATGGCTGCCATTCTGACACTCATTCAACACATGTTTCAAATACAGTTCAAATACGATCCAAAGACAAATGTCATTCTGACACTCATTCGACACATGTTTCAGATACAGTTCAGATACGATCTAGAGACAGATGTCATTCTGACACTCATTTAACATGTGTTTCAAGTACAGTCCATATACGATCTAGAGATGGATATCATCCTGACACTCATTAAACACATGTTCAAGTACAATCCCGACATAGATCCATCCACAAAATCTTTGCATGTACTTTTTCCAACATGGTACAAGGGGCAGAGACAGTTGGAAGCGAAGTCACTATCACATACAAGCCAGTGATACCTATATTCCCCACAGAGCCGAGACAACCAAAGTCCGACCTCTGTATCCCCAAGCAGGAATTCCTTCCCCATCAGGTTCCTTCTGAAAGTTGATGTCTGTATTCCCCAGCCGAGCTTTATAATCATAAACAGTTTATAAAGTTTTCTCCCGAGCAGAGTTTATTTCTCCGACAGTGGAAGCTCAATCTCCAACAAATCTCTTCTCTCCAGCAATGGAAGTTCATCCCCAGCTAAGTTTATTTCTACAAATCAGCAGATCTTCCAACAACGTATCTCTCTTCCCCACAGAGTCATTCCCCTGCAGGGTTATCCTCAGACAGAGTCTCTCCCGACAGAATATTCTCAAGCAGAATGGATGTTAATCTCCAGCTAATCATCTTCGGTCACTATCCCCAGCGGGAACCAAGAACTCAACTCCTTATACTCTCCAGCAGCAGTCCAGGATTTATTCTCCCCAGCCAGAGAATATCACAAGAACATTGCATATCCATACATCATGGCATGCGCATACGCATTATACAGCATAATCTCATTTATTTTGAGAACATCATTACTCAATGCATTTCATACATCATGACATTACATACGACTAACTATTTACCTTTCATGGAAATATGCAATCAATTTCTCATGAGTTCTCTCTGGTTCAGTCAAACCGACACTAAGGTTTCTATTCCAGTTGAAGATATTCCAACATTTTTCTGGTTCAGTCAAATCGATACTAAGGTTTCTATTCTAGTTGAAGATGTTAGGACTTTCGTTTGGGTCAGCCGAATCTCCGCTAAGATACCCCTGATTTCTATGTCAGTCAAAGTTAATCTGAGACCTCTCCCAGGATCAGTCAAATCGATACTAAGATTTCTATCCCAGTTGAAGTTATCACAAGTTTTCCCTGGTTCAGTCGAATCGATACTAAGATTTATATTCCAGTTCAAGCTATGAAGCCCGGAAATCGAACGGATAACAGCTTAATTCCCCCACCATACCGTGAAGCCTGGAAATCGACCGAATGACAGTATAAGAGACTATGAAGCCTGGACCTGACCAGATAGTGGTATATCTCAGATTCAAGATGTGAAGCCTGGAAATCAACCGGATAATATCTTGATTTCTCCAAAATACTATTAAGCCTGGAATCGACCAGATAGTGGTATAAGACACTGTGAAGCCTGGTGCACGACCAGATAATAGTATAAGACGCTATGAAGACTGGAGCACGACCAGATAGCGGCAAGAGTCACTGAAACCTGGAAATCGACCAGATAATAGTATGCGGTACTGTGAAGCTTGGAATTCGACCAAATAGCAGTTTACTCGGCCAATTATTATGAAGCCCAAAAATTGACCGAATATTAGTATGCCTTAAATTCAAGTTGAAACTCGGATGCGACTGGATAACCACTTAATTCCTTCTGAAGCCTGGAACACGACCAGATAAGAATTGAGAAATTGCAAAGCCTGGATTACAACCAGACAGAAAGTTTAAATCTCATCTCCCCAGTAAGTCACTGTGAAACCTGGAGCACGACTAGATAACAGTTAATCTTATTATCCTCAGCAAATTGCTGTAAATCCTGGAGCACAACCAGATAGCAGTTCACTTTCACCTCCTCGATTAAAAGATGATTCCCCAGTAGAGTAACGGACAATTGAAGCTCCTAAAATTCTATTTCTCCCAGGAAAGAGACCAACATTCCTCG
This sequence comes from Vicia faba, assembly GCA_948472305.1. Lineage (NCBI taxonomy): Eukaryota > Viridiplantae > Streptophyta > Magnoliopsida > Fabales > Fabaceae > Vicia > Vicia faba. Next base: position 1,213,179,787 of record OX451738.1, on the reverse strand, counting down.
GAAGATCCCTCCTCGACGACAGGAACATGAATTCTCATCGAAGGAATATCTCATAAAATCAACATTCTTTTGGATGGCATCTTTAAGCCCATCTCCGACGACTCTCCTTCATCATCCTGGATGGCATCTTTAAGCCCATCTCCGACGATCTTCCGTCATCTTTTCCAAATGGAATCTGTAAGCCCATTCTCGATACTACCTACACAGTCCAACACCATCTCAGATGAGTGCAAATTTCTGGGCACTTAGTGTTCAATCATCTTCTACCTTCAAACTACGAAAGGCAGACATCCGATCTACATCCTCAGGTTTAAGAAGATTTAACAGGGGCAGCTGTTGTACCCCAAAATTTTCCCTCTCATTTGACTCAACACATGCCCATTGAGGTCCTCAACTTGCTCAAGGATGCCCAAGAGTTGATCAGACAAACTCCCTCCTAAGGCAATGTACCTCAAATTAGGGTTTCCATTTTCATCAGGGTGGGGGAGCTTCAAAGGTCTCAGATGCCCTCAATGGTCCTAATATGTTCTCAAGATCACCCATGTCAAGTTTCATGCCTTGCACAAGAAGTTTGCTCAGTCAATTGCCCAGATGCCTGAAAATCAACTATATTAGGTCAAAAGTCAACTGTGGCCCGCATACAGTCAAACTTCAAGATTTTTGGTCAAAGTCAACATTTTGAAGTTATATCCATAATTTGATCAAGGGTTGACCATGATTCCTCAAGGAATTCCCTAAATTCATCAAAACCCAAAAGTTGCTAAATTAGGGTTTCTTAGGAAAAGTCAACCAAAATTTGACCAAGCATAACTTTTTCATACTTTATCAGAAATTTTCCATCCAAGGCTCATTTTGAAGAGATGCAATACTCTACAACTCATCTTCAGCCCACAAGTTCAAAATATGCACTCATCAAAAGATATGAATTTCTACATTATAGGTCCTTTTGAAAAGTCAACAAAAACACTTTTTGGGTCAAAGCTTCTTACATGAACATGGAAGACCCAATTGAGATGAAACCAAAAGGGTTGTTTAGGGGACATCCTAAGCTTTCTAAAAAGTCCAAGAACACCCTCTTAGGGTTAAAATTGAGGGATATATGTATTTTCAAAATTGACCAATTTTTGGAAATGTGCATAAAGTCAACATTGATCAAAATGAATTTTTTTCCAAATGGGCCCATGTTTTCTTGTTTGAAACTTGTTCCTAAGATGGCCCATGACCCCTGAGCTTATCCAACTATTATTTTATTATTTTTATTATTTATTTTGATTTTTTATCCATTTAAATCAAAATAAATCAATTTAAATAGTAGAATAATCAAATAAAATCAAAGATTTGATTTTATGAGCATATTATGAGTCCATGAACAGCTAGCAAATCAAAAAATTCGTGCAAGAGCTAATTGATTGGAAAAGATCTTAATTTGGTCTATTTTGGAAACAAATCATACAAGGCAAAGAATTAAATCAAATCTCCATAATTTGCAAAGATATGATCAGTTTTTGTTGACCTAAATCATTCTATGATATATACACAACAGTTCCAAAGCATAAAAAAGGGTTATTGGTCGTGAAAACAAAGGAGTCAACTTCAAATTTTTGTCCAAAAAAAGTGTTGATCACATATTCCTCCATAGACTGATTCAAGCAATTCCAAGGCCAGCAATCTGTTCCTGGACATTTTCTGAAGCCATTCCAATCATCCTCAAGCCTTAAAACCTTCAGAAATCACGCCTTACAGTGCCACGGTTTGCATCTTTTTTCAAGATTCATTTTCAATAATTTATCCATCATAAACATGTTTTGATCATATATCCATGCTTGCTATCATATTTGCAATGTTTTTTATTGGTTTGATTGAAGTTTAAGTGCAGGAATGGCACAATGCCATTGTTAGAGTTTTGAGGTCCCAAATTAGGAATTCCATATAGAAGCAAAATTGGACAAAATCAGGGGTACTATCATGCTTAGAAGATGATTTGCAATTGATCCATGTCTTTGGTTTGAATTTATTCTGCTTGTGCTGTGTTTTTGAATTTTATAGGTTTATTGCTACGAACAAAATTCGTCACCATAGCTTTTACTGACGGAAACGATTGTAGGTAAAAGTGTGGCCAAAAACAACAGTTATGGGGAAGAAGACAATTAGGTGGCAGAATCCCATTGGGTGATTTGAATCACGCGCGCGTTTGGGAAAGACCACTTTATTTCCTTTATATTTTATTTATTTTACTATATTTACAACTAACCATCCAGTCATTGGATTCATCATCAATCCAGATCCAACGCTCAAGTCATACCATGGACCGTCAGAAATAGCATCACACTAGATCTAGCGCGTTGACTGGGCTGAGCAAGGAATGGGCCTAACAAATTCAGTACTACACCCCCTGAATTGCTCAACAATACTGGCCCAATTTCTTTTATTTATTTATTTTATTTCCTTTATTTTAATTATTTGATTAATTATTTCCTTTTACAAAAATAACACAAAAATGTAGAATTAGGTTTTTTATTAAAATTAGTTTTTTTTTTTGGAAAATAATTAATTTAATGATATTGACTTCATTGTTTTTATAATTAAAATTAATTAGACAAATTAGGCTTAATTCACAAATATTTAATTTTCTCAATAAAATACCAAAAAATATTTTTCTTTAATTAATTAGATTTAGGTTAAGATTTCAAATATTTTTCTCAATAATAAAATACAAAAAAATATTTTCTCTTTAATTGATTAGATTTTTAGAATTTAAACTTTGATTCCCGTAAATAATTCTCGCGCGCAATATTTTATTTTCCAATTATTGTATTTGCTTCTGGTTTGTAATAGTTTTTAATTAGGGTTTACCGCATATTATTTACTGTTTAATCCCCGGTTTTTAGTCATGTAACCCCCTCCCCGAAGCCTTGTAATAGCGTAGATTTACTTTCCCGCTTTTAATTCGGCGAACTATAAACTGCTTAGATGAATGTTAATAGGATTGTATGCAAAAGACAAATAAAATTAAAACAGTAGATCACCTTAATTGTGCAAAGATTAAATAACTGAAATCAAACACATGCACATGCTCACTCCTAGGGTTTGTCCCACTTGGTTGCCTCGAAAAAAAATGGTCATGTCCCTCGAACGTAGGGATATCTTAGCAAAAGACCCTCAATCTAAAAATCATCATAAAGATCATAGTCCCTTAACGTCCCTCGAGATGCCTATGAGAAATGATCTTGTCCCTCGATGTTGCCTATGAATATATGATGACAGTCCCTTCGAAATGCTAAGGTATCCTTACATGTTACCTTCAATGACCATTACGTCCCTTTCGTTAGTCCCTCAAACATCCAACGACTAGGGTTAACTACTCAGTAATAGTAGGATAACACGGTCTAAAGGATAGGAGGAAAAGAACGCCTTTTTTCGAGTAGGTAGATAACTGTTAGGTACTTGCTCCAAACAAAAAATATTTTACACCATACACTTTCAAACAAACTTTTCAAACTAAAGTTTTCAAAACACTTCGTCACACTCTTGAGGACCGATACAAGGGTTATCACGAAGTTAACCAAAAACTTTTCAAAACACACGCAAACAATTTTCAAAATGAGCAAGTACCTAAGAGCCCATGGAAAACCATGGATAGAAAGGGTGCTAACACCTTTCCTTTCTATAGTCTACCCCCCGTACTCGGAAGCGTCTCAAAAAAGTTTTTTCTGTTCTTTTTCCTTTTCCTGATTGGATAAAATAAAAGTCGGTGGCGACTCTTGCTTCCCGCGACATTTTGCAAACAAAAAATGAAAACCAGTATTAACAGTTGTTCTGCCACCGTATCACACATTCTTATAGAGACGAGAATCATTACAAAGTTTTCCCAACGACGGAAATTTTCAAAATATTTTCAAACAAACACATTCACAAAAGCATTTCAAAAGTGAGCTAGCAACTAAGAGACCATATATAACTATGGATGAAAAGGGTGCTAATACCTTCCCTTTTCATAACCTACCCCCCCGAACTCAAGAAAAATTCTCAAAAGTTATTTCCTATTCTTTTAACCCTTTCCTTTATTGGATAAAAGAAAATTCGGTGGCGACTCTTGCTATCCGCAACATTTGCAATAAAACGCAAAACACCCAAGTCAGTTCTCCCACCGTATCACAGAACTGGCGACTCTGTTAGGGAGAAAACTAAAAGTGGGGTTACATTAAGAGCTATATCACCTTTATTTGCTTTACTTGTTTTCCTTGTTTGCTTTACATTTGTGGGTAATTCTTGGGTTTATTACTTGTAAAAATCCTATACCCGAATTTGGGGACATTTTAGGTAAGTAGCAATAGATCGTGGGGACTATGCGGCGTAATATCGACACGATTGAAGCGATGGCTAAGTTAGTGTGACACATTTGTTGGTACCGATGTCCCTTGAGTCCAGTCAAGGAGAATACGGGGCCTCTATGTGGTGTCATGAAGCATTAATTTACCGTAGAACCTTAGTTGAACAACTTGGCCATTAGAAAGTAGTGGGATAGCTGGATTTTGTGCAAGACTAAAGTTGGTTGATACTCGATACTACACTAATTGAGATCGAACTTTCGATATATTTAGGTCGCTAATAAAGAAGCTTGTGCTGAAACAATGCTTGATAAAGAAAGATCAATGATATTGAGATTCCTTAGAACCCAATTAGTTTTGTTAGGACAGGTTGAACCAACTAAACTTCAAGAGGGTACTTACCTATAAACCCCATGCAAGCCTAAACCTAACGTCATTGTGTGCTTCGTTTGTGATTAATTATTCATGACATCATAAACATCATGACATCATGCCATAGCATTTTCACTAACCATTTCAAGGATCTAGGGATTTATCTTTGTTCTGTTTTGCATGATATGGCTTCCACTTGCAAAAATACCATCTGAGTCAACTTTGTAAGGGTGCCTCCTCAACTCAAAAATTTAGCGTCAGGGGTTCCTGAAAATTCTTTGTTCACCAAAAGATATGGTTGACTTCTCAATCTGGCTACCTCAAGCTTGGAAGAAGACATGATGAGGGTGCTCTTTCACTTCTTTGACCCTGTACATCATTGTTTCACATTTCCCAACTGTTGTACCCCAAAATTTGCCCTCCCATATTTCTCAAGACATGTCAAGAATCATCTCCAAATGGTCCAAGATTACTCAAGGATTGCACAGGCCAAATGCCTCCTAAGCCAGTCAAAATTAGGGTTTTGTTTCTTCCAAGGAATTCAAGGGTTCTAAATGGTTCAATTAAGTCTCAAGGTCCTATATACATCCTCGAGCACCTACATGCCAAGTTTCATGACTCACAGTGCCAATTTGCACAGTCAAAAGCCCCATTTGAACTATAGTCACCTGCAAGGGTAAAATAGTCATTTTACAGTCAAAAGTCAGAATTTTTGGTCAACATCTTATTTTGAGTTCACAATAATCATTTGATCAAGTCTTGATCATGATTCCACAAGAATGACTCAAAAATCATCAAGATGCAAAAGTTACTATTTTGGGACAGTAGGAAAGTCAACTGTATCTTGACCAGGGCATAACTTTTTCATGGTTCATCAGAAAAATACCATCCAATGCTCATTTTGAAGGGGATGACATTTCCTACAATCCATCTTCACATTCGAAGTCCAAGAAATGCTCTCACAAAAAGTTATCAATTTCTACATTATAGGTCAATTTCAAAAGTCAACAAAAATGCACTTTAAGTCAAAGACCATAACTTGAGATTGGTAAATCCAAATGTCATGGGACCAAAGGCATTGGTTATAGGACTTCAAGACCTTTCCAAAATGTCCAAGAACATGTTCATATGATCAAAATTGAGCAAGATATGCATTGGAGAAGTTGGGAAATTTTTGTGAATTTGCAAAAGTCAACTTTGCTCAAAACACCTTGTTTTTGATAATGGGCCTCAAATTTCTTCTTGAAACTTTATCCATGGCCTATGCACGACCTATCAAGCTTAATTGAGTTATTTTCTTATTTTTTATTAATTAATTGGATTTTTAATTAATTTTAATTCATTTAATTAATTTAAATTGTAGGAAAATACAAAGATTTGATTTTTCAATCTTTTTGTGAAGCAAACATGGTCTAGATATGCTGGCAATTTCGTGTACCAATCAAGGATGCAAAAATCTCCAAATTTAGCAAGTTTTTCCAATCATGAAGATTCAAAAATATTTGATTTTCAATCAAATATTCAATCATCATTCCAATGGATTTTTGCTAAAAGATTTGACCTAATTCCATTCTCCTATATATACACAAGCCAACCCTAATCATGCACACGTGAAATCTCTGCAGAAAAAGCCATAACCAATTCAAGAAAATTCAAGAAAATTGCAAAACTGTTTTCTATATTCCAGGGCAATTCAAAGCAATTGGTCGATTCTAACACCTTACAGGGGTTCCCAGGAACGTGTAGCAATTAAATTCACACGCTAAAGCTCAAGGAATCCAAGGAAACAGAATCACGGTTTACACATTTTTTCCAGAATTGCAACTCATTACTCATGCGCATTTGACATATTTTGTTGATTGTTTTGTGTTAATAGGGACTGTACAAAGCTAATGGTATAGTTTAATTGCATTGAAACACCCAGAATCCAAAGATTCCATGAACAAGTTTTAGGGTTCATAAGCTTTTAAATTAGGGCTTTCCAAATCCAGTAAAATTGGGACCTGTGAGATGGATCACTGAAATTGCGAGGCCACAACGATTGCAACCCACCCCTCGCGAAACATTTATGTTCACCCTATTCCTAATCGCTATTTTTCCTCATGGTATATAGTGGGGGTTAAAAACCCCCGCTATCTAATGTCCTTTTTGCAGGTTCAGCGAGGAAGATGATGATGTGTTGATACATCATTGGTTGGTTCAAAAAACGCGCGCTTGTTTTTGTGTTTACAGTATATTTATTAATTTTTATATATTATATTTGCTTCTTATTATAATAACAAAAGCAGGCAATTGGCGTAGTGGATGATGCGTTGGCTTGGAATCATTGGGACCTGGGTTCGAGTCCCAGGTCCCCCAAAATAATTGTTTCTATTTTTCTTCATGTAATTACATGCAGGTCTCCAAAAGTGTTCCACCATACGCTTCTCATCTCAGCACGCCATGTGTCTTTGAGCTCAAATCTGAAGGCCAGGATGGAGCGATCACCATACTCCCAGTCAACCATGCGCATGGACAATCAAAGAAAGTCAAAAGGGCTTGGAGATTAATGGTCCAGAAATTCCAGAACTCACCTCCATAAATGGGCCAGCACCCCCCCTGGTTCATCATTCTTTTTTTTCCTTTTATTTTTCCATTTAACTATTTTTCTAATTATTATTATTATCATTAAAATTAACCAAATTACTTTTTCACAATAAAATTCAGAAAAACTAAAAATATAATATTTTTTTATTATTTATTAATTTCACCTTTAATTCATTATTTTTGTAAATAAATTCTAATGTAATTAATTTAGTTAATTAGGTTAACTTTGACTTTTTTCACAATAAATAAAATCAACATAGAATTAGGGTTTTCTTGACAACTTTTAATCATGTTTTATTTTATTTTATTTTATTTTCATAAAAAACCTAAAAAACTAAAAAATACTTTTTTCTTTTAATTAATTAATTAATTAGTTTTAGGTTTAATTTAATTTAATGCAAAATAACCAAAAATTCATTCTTTCTCAAAAAGGGTCAAAACCCTAAGGACTTTTCCGATTCAATTTCTTTTCGCGCATAATATTTTTGATCATATTTATGTAATTGCTCCGAGGATGTTATAGCGTAATTAGGACCTTTTATCGCTTTCCTTTATTTTCTCGCATTTACTTTTCAAGGGTTGTTTTTGGCGATGTAAATACCCGACGCCTTGTAATAGCGTAGTTTTACTTTCCGCAATTATTAACTGCTATGCATGACAAGACTTGTTCTCCAAATAAAATCAAAACGTAGCTCACCATAATATATGCAAAGATAATTTAACTGAATCCTGACACAGGTGCACATGCCACTCTTAGGGTACGCCTCACTTGGTTGCCTCGACGTGGTCATTGAGTATAGGGTGTTTTAAAGGTCTCCCTCTTGTCTAAAGATCTAAGTTGCCTCGAAACGGTTGCCTCGGATAAAAAGGATCTAGGACATTAGGGTTACCGCTAAGGCGTCCTACTATTGCTTTGGTGACCACACATGTCCCTATAATCGAATTGACCCGAATAACTCCAACGACGGTGCTACTTACTTCTCAATAGTGGGATAGTACTGTCTAAAGGACATTTACACAGCTTAATTTCTTTTGAGTAGGTAGAGGTTCTTAGATACTTGCTCTTTCAAAACAAAAATACTTTTCGCACCTACACTTTTCTGACAAAAGTTTTCAAACAAATACTTCACACACTCTTGAGGACTGATACAAGAGTTAAAATGAAGTTTTCAAACAAACTTTTTCAAAACCCACAAACACAAGAAAAGCAAACATTTTTGAAAACATAGTGAGCAAGTACCTAAGAGCCTGTGGATAACCACAGATAGAAAGGGTGCTAACACCTTCCCTTTCTATAATCTACCTCCCGAACCGAGAAACATCTCGAAAAGGAATTTTGCTGTGCTTTTGTCCTTTCCTTGTTGGAGAAAATAAAAGATGGCGGCGACTCTTGCTTACCGCGACATTTCGCGAACCAGCATTCCAAAACAGTCAGTTCTCATTCCCACCGATCACAGAACTGGAGACTCTGCTGGGGACTATCTTTATAAGTGAGGTGTACCTTAGGATTAGATCACTATGTTTTCAATTGTATGCCTTGAATGCTTTAATATTGTGGGCTTGTATCGGAGTTTTATGGATCCTAACCCGGATCTGGGATACCCTTTAGAAGTAGCAACAAACTGTGAGGGAACTGTGCGGGGTATACCGACATGGTTGAAGCAGTTGCTACGTTGATGTGGCACTTTGGTGAGTACCGGTAACCCTTGAGTCAAGTCTAGGAGAGTAAGGGGCCTCCGCGTGGTGTCGTGAAGCATCAACTGACCTTAGAACCTTACTTGACCATCCTGGCCTCTTTAGGGGTAGTGAGATGACCGACTTTGGTGCAGTCCGAAGTTGGTAGATACTCGATACTACACTCATTGAGGGTTGTTTTCTTGGAATATTTTGGTCGCCAGTTAAGTGGCTAAATCAAAACAATGAACATAGAAAACAATCCAATGATATTGAGCTCCTTAGAACCCGGTTACTATTCATAGGACAGGTTTTGAGCCAACTAACTTCAAGAGGGTACTACCTAAACTCCATGCTAGCCTAAAATCTAAGGGCTCTTTGTGTTACTTGTGTGCCTTCAAACTTGAACTACTTGTACATACTTGTTATCTAACAACACGGGTTCCTTGTAGGTTTTTGCTTACAGTCCTTATCCAATAATTTGGACTCATTGCAGGGTTTACTTACATCATTTCATGCATAGCATATACATCATAACATTGCATACATCCTGCATGAGGACTAATCCATTTCAAGGATCTCAAGGGTTTGTGATGCAGGTCATGATGAACCAACTGTCTAGCAAGGCGCAAAGGGGATTTATTTTCCTCTAGCCAAGGTTGTTTGGAGATCAAAACATGATAACTTGAGTCAGGGGCTATGACCCACTCGATATGGTGAGCCTTGACTCTTGAAGAAGGACTCTCAACAACATGAAGTTCCTTCAATCAAGCTACCGAATTCAAAGTCTAACAAGTTTCTTTGTTTACCCCACGAGATCCTTGAAAACATTGCATGCATATCATACATATCATTACATTACAGGTACCATTACAGGTCACTTATCTTCTTCGCTGTTTATTTCAGCAATCATCATGTCTACTGAACCTTCCGCTGAACAAGCTATCAAGGCCCTCCAGGCCCAGAATGCCCAGTTCCAAGAGTTGGTTATGAGCCTAGCCCAGGGTCAACAGGATTTGAAGACTCTGATTCTGAAAGAGAGGAAGAAGAAGAAGAAGAGGACTGTTTTGTTCAACACTAGACGCAGATCTGTGAATGGATTACAGAATGAGGCTGAGCTGACTACCTCACATGTAGGCAAGGACAGTCCCCAAGAGATAAGGGTTCCTAGTCCCGTGGTCTCCGACAACGAGACAGATTATAATGATGAACAATACCCTCCTGCGGAGGACATGTACAAACAGCTGGAGGACCGTTTAAGTGCTATGGAGATTCAACATGTGCTCAGGTTGGACTTTCGAGACCTAGGCTTATCTTCTGGGGTAGTGATTCCCCATAAGTTCAAGGTGCCTGCTTTTGCAAAGTACGACAGAGCTTCCTGTCCTAAGCTGCACCTTCGGTCGTATGTAAGGAAGATCCAACCTTACACAGCTGACAAGAATTTGTGGATCCATTTCTTCCAGGATAGTCTTTCAGGGACTCAACTCGAATGGTTCTATCAGCTAGATAGAGCCAGTATCCGTAACTGGGAGGATTTGGCTACGGCGTTCTATAAGCAGTATCAATATAATTCCGACCTCGCTCCTACGCGTACCCAACTCCAGGGTATGTCACTAGGATAGTCTTTTAGGGACTCAACTCGAATGGTTCTATCAGCTAGATAGAGCCAGTATCCGTAACTGGGAGGATTTGGCTACGACGTTCTATAAGCAGTATCAATATAATTCCGACCTCGCTCCTACGCGTACCCAACTCCAGGGTATGTCACTAGGGACGGGTGAAGGATTTAAAGAGTATGCTCAAAAGTGGAGAGACCTTGCTGGAAGGGTGCAGCCACCTTTAACTGATCGTGAACTCATCGATATGTTTCTGGGGACCCTGTCTGGTCCATTCTTTAATCATCTGATTGGCAACTCTTCAGTCGGTTTTACAGACCTTATCTTGACTGGGGAAAGAATTGAAGTTGGCATCAAAAGTGGGAAGATTCGAGAAGTTGCACCTTCTGATGCTCATAAAAAGCCTTACAGTGGGAAGAAAGAGTCTAATGCTGCGTACAGTCAAAAGAGTCGTCATGACCGACATGTAGGGGCAGTCATGATCTCTGGTTCTGCGTCACGCCGACAACCGCAAAAGGGAAATCAGCGAAGGCCAGACGAGCCCAAAAGATAGTTTACCAACATCAACATGCCATTGTCACAAGCACTGCAGCACATGTTGAAGATGAATCTGATTGCGGTGATAAACCCTCCTGCGAACCCTAAGACTTCATCTCCAAACTACAATCCAGATGCAAGGTGCGCTTACCATTCCGGTAGCTCGGGGCACGATACTGATGATTGTTGGGCGCTGAAATACAAGATCCATAATATGATTGACGCTAAGGAGATTGAATTCGAGCCTTCTGAGACTCCCAATGTGATCACTGCTCCCTTGCCGAAACATGGCTAGGATTGAGAGATTTTTGTTCATTTGAATTCTGAAGCTGTATTTTTCTTTGCTTATTCAAACAATTATCATGTCAAACTATTTTATTTCATTAATGCATTACACGTATCTGTTTTGAATTAATTGTTTTCACTATGCTTAAAATTGCTTCATATTTCTTTGTTGTGATGTTCAACTCTCGATTAAAAAATTCTAAGCCTTTTGAGGGAGGATGACGAAAACAATACCACGATCTTTACAGTATGCTTTTGAATAGACCCCGCTGATGAGGTGCAGGCATTGTTTCAAATCCTAAATAGTGGAGTTATAAGGAATATAATCCCTAGTCAACCCCTTCGAGCCAAAGAAGTTGGAGTTTTTCTTTTCAAAAAATTAAAACCCTTACTCATAACCTGGGGCAGGGTAGTTTTCTCAGTTGATCCAGGTGCACAATGAATGGCATCAAAGAAGTCCTTCTGAAACAAAAAGATAGTTATGGTTCCCTATAATCGTAAGGACAGACAATCATTATCTCTCGAAATAAAAGCCCACTAAGTCAAAACCTATGAAGGAGACTTACAAAAAAAATTGGGGCATCCCGCTGACTGTAATCACAAAAGAAACAGTTCAGGAAAAAGACATGGATAATAAAATCAAAAAGAAAGAGGTCCTACAAACCCTCAACAAAAAGAAATGACTGCCTATCCAAAATAAATTGTCAGTATCCGAACCATCACTGGTATATCAGAGCGAAGATTCAAACAAGATCTAATGCACGATTAGCTGAGTTTAGGATTGAAGAACATCACGAAGAACGGGTGGGTACAAACAAATTTGAGTCTTTATCCTTTGTTTCTGGAACCGTGTGTAAGTCTAAGAGTGCCTAAGAGGGGGGGGGGGGGTGAATTAGGTATATAAAAATTTATTCCGTTTTATGAGAATACTTGTAGTAATTTTTGGTTAAGTGTTTGAAGGTTTTGATTATATCTTATCTTTTCTTGATTATGGTGATGAAAGCGATAAAAGCAGAAAAGTAAAGAACATGGCGATATATCCTGGTTCCCCTCACAATCCGAGAGTACTCCAGTCCCCTTTCCAACACGAAAGAGATTTCACCATAGTTAGAATGATTGTACAACCTATGCTTACTATCTAACGTATAGGGTGACCAAAGGTTCTTAACACCTTTAAGATCAAACAAACACTAATGTGAATGAAGAACAATCCTCTTCAAATCACAACACTTACTTCCAACAATCTTGGATAGTAAGGGAATAATTTCTTTTTGTAATACAATGATTTATTTGAAAGATATGGAGAGCACTATCAATCTTCAATTGATCTTCTTCTTCAAGATAGAAACAATTCTCAAGCAATGATTATAAATGTTCACAATGAATGTATGAAACTTGTAATGATTTCTTAATGAAAATGTATATGGCAAGTTTCACGAAATTTATGAACACATGAAAGTTTGTATGCAAATTTGAATGATGAAAATTGTTTATTGAAGAAGGTTTTATTGTTTTTTGTTAAAATCTAAAAATCTGCACATATTATATTGTCACAAGTACCTCTTCATTCATGCCATTTGATATGAAAAGATGCAATGCATTTGTTGTACCCCAAAATTTGCCCTCCCATTTCCTCAACATTTTCTCATCACAAGACCTTTGAAGATCAAGATCCAGTTAGGGTTTCCTCTGCTCAAGACTTCTCCTTGCACTGTGGACTCAAATTAGGGTTTGTGTTTGCCCAAGGATGTTTTGACCTAAAATGCCTAAGATGACTTTCATGCTTCATATTGGACTCCCAAGTTTACCTATACCAAGTTTCAAGTCTTGATTCCAAGTTTTGCCCAGTCAATTGGACAGTTGACCTAGAAATCAGCTGTATTAGGGAAAAAGTCAACTGTGGCCAATTGACAGTCAAACCTCATGAAATTTGATCCACATCAACATTATGAACTCACATGAACCATTTGATCAAATTTGGATCATAATTCCATAAGAAATTTGATCAGATCACCAAAAGGGCAAAATGGTCATTTTTGGGGTTTTGACTGCACAAGGGCAATTTTTGACTGCTTGACCTAGCCAATGGCAAACCAAGTTCACATAGGGACTCAAGGACTCAATGAAATGGTCTTGACACATTCATCAAGCTCAAAAGATCCCAAGTACACAAGATTGACAGTTGGATTTCCTAGTCAATTGATCAATTTTGACTGTATACTGAAAAGTCAAACTTTGACTTTTTTGGTCAAAATCAAGAGTCAAGATTCATTTTTCATCAAAACTTGCCAAATCATGAAACTTGTTCACCAAGAAATCACAAAATGCAAATTAGGGTTTGAAAATGGAATTTTTCATAACTTAGAATTTTTCTAAGTTATGGAAAACCCTAATTTTTTTCCCAACTTTGCCCCATCTTTTCACCAAGATCCATTTGGATTCAAACAAAAGTCAAAACATGAAAGTTGTAGCTTGTTGCATAATCTACAACTTTTATTCACAAAGTTTTCTCATTTGAAGCTTGTATCTCAAGTTACAATTTTTTGAATAAGGGCACTAAACCATTTTTAACTTAGTGAAATTTTAACCTATTTTGACAAGGTTTTCTACCCCACTTCAAGGCCACTTTTCATACCCTTCCACTTGGAATTTTAATTTGCATTTCAAAGATGGATTGTAGTACACATTCCAAGCTTTCCAAAATGTCCAAGAACTCATCAAACAACCTCATAACTTGAGAGATTCGAATTTCACAAGGTGGCAAAAATCCACTTTTGAATGGTTCATGAACATGTTCATAACTTGGACCATTTTCAAATCAGCATAGTTTGTGCTACATTGCAGGCCCTAAAACCCTTTGACACTCATAAATTTAATGCAAAACCATTGAACCAAGTTGTTATTCTAAGCCTTTGGTCATTACACAAGGAATTAAGCCTAAACTAGAAAAAGCACTATTTCCATTCTTGAAAAGAAGAACTTTATGTCAAGTTTGCAATCCAAGTGGTACAATCAAGATCTTCTTGGCACAAGTTTGTGAGCAAATTGCACTGATCAAGGCAAGGGATAGCAGCATAGTGGGAGGGCCTGTACAGGCTAGAAACATCAAGTGGCATTTTGTTGCTTAACATAGAAAAAAAAGTCCATAACTTGTGACAACTTGAATCTCAGCATAGAAACACAACACAAAAGCTATCAAACACATTCAGAAGAACATATCCAAGCTAACACACGAGCCCTTGCCATCTAAAACACTCCCATTGCCCTAATCACCTTGAAACTGCACAAACAGGGGAACCCCTGCAGATTGAGTGCTATCTCTCAATCCCTTCGAGCATTCTTGTCCAAACTTGTTCCTCTACCTTCCTTAAAACATATGCAAGCTAACCATGGCCTAAAACCTGACCTGTAATCACCCTAACAGTTTCCACCATTTTCATTTTTTCCTTTTGCAGTTGAAGTTCCATAGCTTGATTCAGAAGCTCTCAAGACAAAGTAAGCATTGAAACAGCATCCCTGGACCTCAAGGAAGCTTTTCCAATCATCACATTGCACTGAAAGTTCCTCATTCTCCAGATTGAAGTTCAACTGCACAGGTAAAACTTTGAACTCGTATCTCTCTTATCATGCATCTTTAGTCTTAAGTTTGTGAAGAAACAAGGTTCTATTCATAGCCCTGAACATGTACATATCTTTACATTTCATTTCTTTTGTCTGAGTAGAGAGAATTTGTAGTTTGAAAATGGCAGAAAAATTAGGTTAGGATTTGGGGGAGGAGAAATTCTCCCTCATCTTAGAGAGTTAGGTCAAGTTCCATACATGGTTAGAACTGTCTCTTCATGCTGAACATTTGTTGTGTTATGAGTTTTTGCTAAAAAGCCAGGAATCAAGAGTTAGAAGAAGCTGAACATGGCGCGCGTTTTTCAAATATTTTGTGCTGGAGGTTGAAGACAGTGATCATTGGGCTGGGCTTTTGTATTATTTCTCTTCACACCACTTAATTGCTATTACACCCCCCAAGCCCATTTGTCTTATTTTTAATTCTTTTTGACTTTTTCTTTTTTTGTTTGACTTGTTTATTTTTTCTCAGCATGTTAAAATTTTGAAAATATTTTTTCCATCCTTTTTTGAATTTATGGCATATTTATTTGATTTATTTCTTTATTTATATATAAAATATGTACATACTATTATTTAGAATAAATATAAAAATAGTGTAAATACAATTTTTATTTTCTTTTACATTCTGAAAATATTCCACATAAAAAATATTTTTTTATTATTATTATTTATTTTATTAAATACTAAATATTTTTGCACATAATGCATATTTAAGAAATTAATATATGTATATATATATATATATATATATATATATATATATATGTTTATTAATATATTTAGGTTAAAATATAAAAATACTTGATTTTTTTCATTTTTATTAATATTTGATGCAAATACTTTTTTTCATAATATACTTCATTATTTTTATTTTTTGTACATGATAAATAAATGTTTGTATTAAATTAAACAATAATACATTTTTCCTAATAAAATTAGGGTTTTTGCCCTAAATTCAAAATACTCCAAAAAATAATATAATTTTTATTTTCTTTTCTCTTTTACATAAATAATATTTTTTCATACATATACAAAACATTTCTTTTGCATCTTGCATTCTTATTTAATTTTTTACATTGATTAATTTGCAAATATTCAAAATGATGTAATAATGTAGATTTAAATTCTTGTCCATATCCCCATTTGAACATTTGTACCCCCCTTCCCATATTTGGTTTTGTAATAGCTTAGTAAATTTAATTTCGCACTTTTATTGCTTTCTAATGATAACATGTTAGAATTAGGGTTTGTATGCGAAAAAACGATAAAAAATAGTTATGACCTAATCTCAAGATAAATAAGCATGAAAATGGACACACAAATCACACTTGCACCCCTAGGGTATTCCACTTGTTGCCTTCAAATAAATGGGCCATATTGTATGTTGAACTTCTTTGGGCAAAGCAAACAATTTGAATGATCATAGTCCCTCGACAAAACTTTTCAAAACAAACAAAAACCAATGATCAAGTCCCTTAAATAAAATTTCCCAAAGATATTTAACGCCGTTACAATTATGGTCTAAAACGATGACCCGCGCCTGTCCCTTTCACATCCTAACACAAGATTGTCCACCAAATACAATGGTGGAACAAACTTGTTAAAAGGGTTAAAACATAGCAATAATATTTTGAGAAATTTAGGAGTAGATAACCTCTTAGTTACTTGAATCAAACTTGCAAAACAAAACACTTGCCTAATTACAAAATCACACATCACTACACTTTCAAAACCACTTTCAAAAACAAATGAAAACTTTTTCAAAAGACATACATCTTTGTATACATCCCCACATGGATCATTACAAAGGTTGCCACCACATTGGCATCTTTTCAAAACATTTTCAAAACCCACACACAAAGCATCATTTCAAACAAATTAAAAACAAAAGGCAAGTGATCTAAGCAAGTAACTAAGAGCCCATGGATAACCATGGATAGAAAGGGTGCTAATACCTTCCCTTTCTATAATCTACTCCCCGAACCCAAGAAAACATCTCAAAAGGTTTTTGCTGTGCTTTTTAACCTTTCCTTAGGATAAAATAAAAAGTCGGTGGCGACTCTTGCTAACCGCAACATTTGCGAATACAAACACAAAACCCAAGTCAGTTCTCCCACCGTATCACAGAACTGGCGACTCTGATGGGGAGTGTTGTTAAAAGTGGAGTAACCTTAGGGCTTAGATTACCTTTGTTTTCAATTGATTGTCTTGTTTGCTTTTACATTTGTGGGCTTTGTATCGGAGTTTTATAGATCCTAACCCGGATCTGGGGATACCTTCTTAGAAAGTAGCAACAAGGCTGTGAGGGAACTGTGCGGGGTATACCGACATGGTTGAAACAGTCTGCTACGTTGATGTGGCACTTTGGTGTGTACCGGTAACCCTTGAGTTCAGTCAAGGAGAGTACGGGGCCGCCGCGTGGTGTCGTGAAGCATCAACTGACCTTAGGAACCTTAATTGAACCATCTTGGCCTTTTAGGGGTAGTGAGATAACTGACTTTGGTGCAGTCCGAGGTTGGTTGATACTCGATACTACACTCAATTGAGGGTTACTTTCTTGGGATATTTCGGTCGCCAGTTCAGTGGCTAAATCGAAACGATGAACAATGAAAGTAATCCAGTGATATTGGGACCTTTAGAACCCGGTTACTTCTAATAGGACAGGTTGAGCCCACCAAACTTCAAGAGGGTAATACCCAGACCTCATGCAGGCCTAAACTCTAAGGGTTTGTCTTGTGTGACTTGTGTGCCTTACCATGTTTGCCTTTGTGAATATTTGTGGTGTATCATAACATCATGACATCATACAACATCATGAGCATTGACTAACCATTTCAAGGGTTTCGAATCTTCATCTTTGTTATTGTTTTATAAGACATGGAAACTGCTCGTAGAAAGACAATTCAGATTAGCCTTGTAAAGATCCCTCCTCAGCTTAAGGAACTTATGTCCAGGATTCCCGAGGGTTCTTCATTCAGTGAGAGACATGGAAGACTCATCAGCTTGGTTAACACCAACATTGAGGAGGATTTGATAAAAGTCCTGTTCCAGTTCTTTGACCCTCTGCATCACTGTTTCACTTTTCCGGATTATCAATTGGTGCCTACATTGGAAGAGTTCTCCCGACTCCTGAAGGTCCCTATCCTTGATCAACTACCCTACAACGGTACGGAAGAGGAGCCCAAGCTTGAAGAGATTGCTAAAGCCTTGCACCTACAGTCATCTGACCTCAAGGGACATTGGGAAGTTAGAAGTGGTATCAAGGGTTTCTTAGCCAGGTTTCTGTTTGAGAAGGCCCAAGAATGTTGGAACTCCCTTGACCTACGAGCTTTTGAAGAAGTTATGGCCCTCCTTGTCTATGGTTTGGTGTTATTCCCTAACCCAGATCAGCTCATTGATATCAGTGCTGTCCAGATCTTCATGACCAAGAATCCTATACCTACGTTGCTGGGGGACATCCTTCACTCATGTTACACTCGAACCATGAGAAGAAGGGGTGTCCTTATGTGTTGCACTCCTCTCCTGGGAAGGTGGTTTATTTCGCACCTTCCACAATCAGTTTTGAAGAACGAGCGGGGTTTGAGATGGTCACAACGGTTAATGACTCTTACGCATGCAGATATACATTGGTGCCCTAGGTCCAGGGAAGACGTCACTATCATTGATCGTTGCGGGGAGTACCCTAATGTTCCTTTATTTGGAATCAAAGGAGGTATTACTTACAACCCATGCCTGGCTTGGAGACAGTTTGATTATGCTCGGAGGGATGGCCCTCATGACATGTTAATTCCTAACATAGTTTTTGACTTCGACAACGATACTCAAGGACTTCGTCAGAGATTTATCAGAGCTTGGAGGATGCCAAGTAGGATAGACAGCAAGACACTGGGGCACAGGAACTCCATCCCGTTGGAACCTTATCTCAAGTGGATACGAGCCCGCTCCTAGAAGTTAGTGATGCCTTATCCTCATATGCTCCCTGTGATCAAAGAACCAGTCTTGGAAGGAGAGGCATCCTACACCATTCAACATCCCGACATGCCCACCTCCTGGGAAGAAACGCAGAAGAGCTGGGTCTAGCTTAAGGAAGAACAGAATTCTCTTGAGACCAGTCTACATGCTAGTGAAAAGAAGGTCCTGGAACTCACCCGCCTACTGCACGAGGAAAGGAATCTCAACACCTACATCGCGCCAAAGAGGATGCGCAATGTTTTTTTACCTTAAGGAGTCATTTTGTAATATTTGGCCCATGGGGCATTTATGTATTAACGAATTTCTCCTTATTAATATGATGTGCGCTCCTTTTTGTCTACAACAAATCTTGAATATTCTAAATCCTTGAATGCATTGCATACATACGCATTCCATTGCACCATATGCATAGCAGGTACCCTATTTCACAGGTTGCTTAATTTTCTTCGCTGTTTGTGTGCACAGTCATCATGAATCCAGACTCCTCCAGTGAGCAAGCAATCAAGGCCCTTCAGGCCCAAAGTGCACAGTTTCAAGAGATGGTCCTAAGCCTAGCCCAAGGTCAGCAAGAGTTGAAGACTCTACTCCTGAAGAAGAAGAAGAAAAAGAGGACTGCATTGTTCAACACCGGACGCAGATTTGGGAACACACTCCATAATGAAGCTGATCCAACTACTTCTTCTGCTGAGAAAAACAGTCCCCAAGGGGGAGGAGCTCCTAGTCCCGCAGTCTCCGACAACGAGACGGACTATAACGACGAACAATACCCACCTGCTGCTGACAGATACAAGCAATTGGAGGACCGCTTGAGCGCCATGGAAATTCAGAATGTGCCGGGACTGGATTTCGGAGATTTGGGGTTATCTTCTGGAGTAGTAATTCCACACAAGTTCAAGGCACCTGCCTTCGCCAAGTATGATGGGGTCTCCTGTCCAAAGCTACATCTAAGGTCGTACGTAAGGAAAATCCAACCTTACACGGCAGATAAGAACCTCTGGATTCACTTCTTCCAAGATAGCCTCTCGGGGTCACAACTTGAATGGTTTTACCAATTGGATGGAGCTAGCATCCGACACTGGGAAGATTTGGCAACCGCATTCTACAGACAATACCAATACAATTCTGATATCGCTCCTACGCGTACCCAACTTCAGGGTATGTCTCTAGGAACGGGTGAAGGGTTCAAAGAGTACGCACAAAAATGGAGAGATTTGGCTGGCAGGGTGCAGCCTCCATTAACTGATCGAGAGCTGGTTGATATGTTCCTAGGGACGTTGTCTGGTCCGTTTTTCAATCATTTGGTCGGTAACTCCTCCGCTGGGTTTACGGATTTGATTCTAATGGGAGAAAGAATTGAAGCTGGCATCAGGTCAGGCAAGATACAAAAGGCTGCCTCCACAAGTGCTGAGAAGAGGCCGTTTAAGAAAGAAGCAAGTGCCGTCTATGGTCCTAGAAGACAAGTCAAGCCCGAAAGTCGCCAAGCCGTCAATGCTTTGGTCATCTCCAAACCTGTTGCTGCTCCTCAGCAGTACAATCAACAAAGAAGCGAAAGGCCCAAGAGGCAGTATACCCGACTGAGTATGACCTTATCTCAAATTTTACCCCAACTGTTATCCACCAACCTGGTGACCCTCAAAGAAGCTCCTAAGGTCGTCAACACTGCGTCTCCTAAGTATAACCCAAATGTCCGGTGTGCTTATCATTCTGATAGTCCCGGGCACACTACTGATGATTGCTGGGCCTTGAGAAACAAAGTGCAGGATTTGATCGACGCAAAGGAAATTCAGTTTGAAGCACCGGAAAGACCAAATGTTGTAACTGCTCCTATGCCCCAGCATAGAGTAAATGCCATTGAGGAAGAAATGTACGCTGTTTCGGTAAATGAAGTTGTCACCCCTCTGAAGACTGTTAAGAAGAACCTACTGCGGGCCGGTTTATTTCCGGGTTGCGGTGAAGGTTGCCTGTTCTGTGCTGTTTCCCTATCTGATTGTCCCTTGCTGAGGTTAGGCATCCAAGGCCTAATGGATAGCAAGGAAATTCTATTCAAAAAGTCTGTTGTTCAGTTGGTTCCGATAAAAGAAATTTCTGTGGTTACCATCTTCAATAATCCAATCAAGGCTCCCCCGAAGAAGCCTGTTCAAATCATGACTGTTGCACCTGTGATTATTACTGTTCCGGGGCCTCTCCCCTACGTATCTGATAAAGCTGTCCCCTGGCATTATGGGGCAGACGTGTATGTAAATGGAATCAAACAAGAATTCAACACTGGCGCCAGTATCTGCGATATCACTGGTCCAGCCAAGGTCACCCGCAGTGGCAGGCTCTTCTCGCCTGACATTGCACCGCCCGCTATTCAAAAACCCCTCCTTATAACACCTACAAGTGTACCTGTTACTGTTGCTGATCAAATTGTTTCCCCTACTGCCGAGTCATCAAATGCTCGGGGCAAAGGGATTGAAGAAGAGCCTGCCCGGATGGAGGCACCAATACCCATAAATGCTGAGGCCTCCCAACAAGAAATGGAGGAGATCCTGAAAATAATAAAGAAAAGTGATTTCAATGTTGTCGAGCAGCTGGGGCATACGCCCTCCAAGATCTCCCTGCTCTCCTTATTGCTATGCTCCGAGGCCCATGCTAAGGCTTTGATCTCATTTCTCAAGACGGCCCATGTGCCGCAGGAGACATCTGCAGTCCAGTTCACTGATTGCATAGCAAATCTGACAGCAGACAATGGCTTGGGTTTTTCAGATGCTGACCTGACCGCGAAGGGAAGAGACCACAATGATGCCCTGCATGTCTCTATTGAATGCAGGGGAACTACTCTGGCACATGTATTAGTGGATACTGGTTCTTCCTTGAATGTCCTACCGAAGAAGGCTTTAGACCGTCTGGATTATGAAGCCCTAGAACTGAAGCCCAGCAATATCATCGTCAGGGCCTTTGACGGTTCAAAAAGGATGGTTCATGGAGAGGTTAACATCCCTATTCGTGTGGGCTCTCAAGTGTTTGACTCTACCTTTTATGTGATGGATATACGTCCATCGTACTCTTGTCTTCTGGGTCGACCTTGGATCCATAAAGCTGGGGCAGTGACCTCCACCTTGCACCAGAAGCTGAAATATCCCGTCAGGGGGAAGATCGTCACTGTGCAAGGAGAAGAGGAGTATATGGTGAGCCATTTGAATTCCTTCAGATACATTGAGATGGATGGGGAGTTTATTGAAACCCCCTTTCAGCATTTCGAGGAGGTACATCCAATTTCAGCAGCAGCGGAAGCAACAGTCGAAGAGAATGTTTCCTTGAAGATGGCTTCCCTAAGGGATGCCCGGGCTGTGGTTCAGAAAGGCAATTGTGCAAACTGGGGTCAGCTTCCTGACTTCACTCAGAAGAATGACAAGTTTGGGCTGGGCTTTACTGCAGAGGCTCAGAAGGCTGTGCGCAAAGAGAAGATCAGAAAGGCTCCGGTGTTTATTTCCAGCTCAAGGGTGAATGCTATCGAGGAGGATGTGGAGGAAGCAGAATTTGACAGTTGGATCTACCCGACTACCAGCAACGGACCAAGCAATTGGACGGCAAAGGATTTTACCCCTATCACATTTGTCACGCAGTAATTAATTTCTTTTGATTTCCAATTTGTAACAAACAATATGTTAAAACTTTGTTGGCTCGGCGTCCTACCCGGGGCATCGTAGCTCCATTTGTGAGGGCTTTTTGTATGACATTTTCATATATCATCAATCAAAACATTGGACGTTTGTTGCATTTCAAATCTTGTGCTCTTTCCCTTTCTGTGTTATATATATTGCAAAACAGCTATATTTACACACACTCACTTATACAGGTTTCAATCCACTCTGGATCTCACTGGTAACAGCTCTGCTACCGCCAGTTATGACTTCGAAAATCCGATCAACTTGGCCGAAGACGAAGGTGAAGATGATTGCGAAGTGCCTGGTGAACTCGCAAGACTGCTACTCCAGGAAGAGAGAGCTATTCAGCCACATGAAGAGCCGGTGGAGACAATTAACCTGGGTACCGAGACAGATAGGAAAGAGGTCAAGATTGGTGCCAATCTAGAGCTCAGCGTGAAGCAACGATTGATCCAGATGCTACAGGATTACATGGAAATTTTTGCTTGGTCCTATGAAGATATGCCTGGTTTGGATGCCGACATTGTAGTTCACCACCTGCCAACCAAGGAAGACTGCCCTCCGGTAAAGCAAAAAGTCCGACGGATGCGTCCAGAGATGTCTGAAAAGATCAAGGCCGAGGTTATGAAGCAGTTTGATGTCGGGTTCCTTGCAGTGACTTCTTACCCTCAGTGGGTTGCCAATGTGGTGCCAGTACCGAAGAAGGACGGTAAAGTCAGAATGTGTGTTGACTACAGGGATCTGAACAGAGCCAGTCCCAAAGATGACTTCCCCCTACCTCACATTGATGTCCTTGTTGATAATACAGCTCAACACAAGGTGTTCTCCTTCATGGATGGTTTTTCAGGGTATAACCAGATCAAGATGGCTCCGGAAGATATGGAGAAGACTACCTTTGTAACTCAGTGGGGCACCTTCTGTTATAAGGTCATGCCATTCGGATTGAAAAATGCTGGGGCAACCTATCAACGTGCCATGGTTGCTTTATTTCATGATATGATCCATCATGAGATTGAGGTATACGTTGATGACATGATTGCAAGGTCTCAAACTGAGGAGGAGCACCTTGACCATCTGAGGAAGTTGTTTGACCGACTCAAGTTATACAAACTGAGGTTGAATCCCAACAAATGCACCTTTGGGGTAAGATCCGGAAAATTGTTAGGTTTCATTGTAAGTGATAAAGGTATTCAGGTGGACCCTGGCAAGGTAAAAGCCATACAAGAGATGCCGACTCCAAGAACAGAGAAAGAAGTCAGTGGTTTCCTAGGACGACTGAATTACATTGCCCGATTCATCTCACATCTAACTGCTACTTGTGAGCCGATCTTCAAATTACTGAAGAAAGATCAAGTAGTACGCTGGAACGATGAATGTCAGGCTGCCTTCGAAAGGATAAAGGAGTATCTCCAAGAGCCACCCATTCTTATGCCACCGGTGGAAGGAAGACCTCTGATACTATACTTGACAGTGCTTGATAATTCAATGGGGTGTGTGTTGGGGCAGCATGACGAGTCTGGCCGAAAAGAGCACGCTATTTATTACTTGAGCAAAAAGTTTACCGACTGTGAGTCTCGTTACTCACTGCTTGAGAAAACTTGCTGCGCTCTTGTATGGGCTGCTCGCCGGCTGAGACAGTATATGCTGACTCACACTACTTTATTGATTTCAAAAATGGATCCCATCAAATACATATTTGAAAAGCCCGCTCTGTCTGGAAGAATAGCGAGATGGCAAATGATCTTAACAGAATATGATATCCAGTATATAACTCAGAAAGCAATTAAGGGAAGTGTATTGGCAGATCATTTGGCACACTAACCTGTGGACGATTACCAATCATTGAACTTTGATTTTCCGGACGAAGACATCATGGTGGTAACTGACTGTGAAGTACCTGGACCGGATGAAGGACCTGAGGAAGGATCCCGATGGTCTATGCATTTTGATGGAGCCTCCAATGCTTTGGGTAACGGCGTCGGCGCTGTAATCATATCTCCCAAAGGAACTCATACTCCCCTCACCGCTCGATTATGTTTCAGCTGCACCAACAATATGGCAGAATATGAGGCATGTATCATGGGTTTACAAGCTGCAATCGACTTAAGGATCAAATTTCTAAGTGTTTTCGGAGATTCCGCTCTCGTGATCAATCAGATCAAAGGCGAGTGGGATACGAAACACCCGAATCTTATTCCTTACAAAGAGTATGTGTTGACCTTGCTTCCCCACTTTGAAGAGATAACTTTTGAGCACTTCCCTCGAGAGGAGAATCAGCTAGCGGACGCCCTAGCTACGATGTCTTCAATGTTCAAAGTTAAATGGGACAATGAGGCTCCCCGAATCATAATCTGGAAGTTGGATGAACCGGCATACTGCTGCGAGCTCGAGGTTGAGAAGGTCACTGAGAAACCCTGGTATCATGAGGTGAAGAGGTACTTGGAAGCTCAGGAATACCCTGAAGGTGCATCTGTCAATGATAAGAAGTTCATGAGGAGGTTTGCTGCAAAATTCTTCCTCAGCAACGGCATCCTCTACAAACGGAATCATGATTCGACTCTACTACGTTGTGTGGATAAGGCTGAAGCAGAGAAAATCATGATAGAACTGCATGAAGGTACATTCAGAACGCATTCCAGTGGACACACCATGGCTAAGAAAATCCTTCGGGCAGGATATTTCTGGTCCACAATGGAAGCCGATTGTTACCAACACTCCCGAACTTGTCATAAATGCCAGATCTATGCTGAAAAGGTGCACATCCCTCCGGTTCCTTTGAATGTCCTGACGGCACCTTGGCCTTTCGCAATGTGGGGCATCGATATGATCGGTGAGATCCGACCGACGGCATCCAATGGGCATCGCTTCATCTTGGTGGCGATCGATTACTTCACGAAATGGGTTGAGGCAGCCTCCTATGCCATAGTAACCAAGAGCGTCGTGGCACGTTTCATCCGGCATAATCTGATCTGTCGGTACAGCGTCCCAGAAAGAATCATTACAGACAATGGTACCAATCTCAATAACAAAATGATCACTGAACTCTGTGAACAATTCAAGATACAGCACCACAATTCTTCTCCCTACCGGCCGAAGATGAATGGGGCTGTAGAGGCAGCTAATAAAAATATCAAGAAGATTGTGCAGAAGATGACAGTGACCTATAAAGATTGGCACGAGATGTTACCATTCGCTCTTCATGGGTACCGCACCTCAGCAAGGACGTCAACCGGGGCAACCCCCTTCTCCTTGGTCTATGGCATGGAGGCAGTCTTGCCAATTGAAGTCTAGATACCCTCTCTCCGGATAATGAAGGATGCAGACTTGAATGAAGATGATTGGATCCAGACTCGACTTGATCAATTAAATCTGATTGACGAAAAGAGGCTCACCGCTATCTGTCATGGTCAAACGTATCAAAAACGGATGATCAGGGCATTTAACAAGAAAGTCAGACCGCAAGAATATCAAGTTGGGGACCTGGTAATCAAACGCATCATTCTTCCTCAAAGTGATCCCCGGGGCAAATGGACCCCTACTTACGAAGGGCCATTTGTGGTTAAACGTGTGTTCTCAGGAGGAGCCATGATCCTAACCACCATGGATGGTGACGACCTTCCTCACCCCGCCAATGCAGACATAGTGAAAAAATACTACGCATAAATAAAAGACCCGCTAGGTTGACATACCTAGGCAAAAATAAGGGCTTCCCGGCGAACCAAAAGGGTTCGGGTAAAAATAAGGGATGAAATGAATAAAAATATGTACACCCGGCAAGTCGAAAACCTGAAAGGGCGGCTTGGGCAAAAATGGGTATCCCGGTGGACTGAAAACCCGAAAGGGCGGTCCAGGCAAAAGTTAGGGATAAGAGCGTAACACTATGTCTCATTGGATCACTTCGCATCCGGAATTCGGCATCAACTATCTGGCTCCAGGTTTCGGCATTGACCAATCAGCTTCATCTTCAAATTAGGCAGCAAAGCGATGAGACGTTCGAAGACATAAAGGCGATAGCAGAGTTGGAACCCAGTAGGATTTGTTCACATAGCTGTTTTGTTTCCTTTTTTCAAATTGTAAACTCTATATTATTCGGCGGCGTCCTCTTACTAGGATGTCAGCCTCTTGTACAAAAAACGCCTATTCACAGGCAAAGTTTAAATCAATACAAATTCACTTGTCCATACAAATCACCATTGTTTTCCTTTTTCTGTTTTGTCTTGCGAAGAACGTCCAATGTTCATTTTTGATATATGCATTTGACATTAAATTGCTAATTCATAAATATTTGCATATGAAACAAGAGATTGATTACAGGTGACATCGGAGACAGGGGCAATGTGGAGTTATCTGATGAAGTCTGGTTGTTTTGTCCGCCAAGGCACCAAGGTAGGTTCAACTGAAGAATGTGGCCAAATCATCTCAACGCCCCGCAGAGTAAAACAAGGTTTAGTAGTACTTTCCCCAAGCAGAGTTGGTTCCCCGTCGATCCTGAAAGGACACAACATTCCCCGGCAGGTCTTAAAGCTCATCCCCAGTAGATTCTGGAAGCTTATCCCCTGCGGAGCACGGACGTCTCTCCCGAGTTTTATTTAGAGTTATTTCCTCACAAGGGCTTATAACTGGGTTATCCTCAGCTAAAAACCACGGAAGACCGCCCTCGGCAAAGTTCCTTCAATCCCCAGCGGAGTTTATCGTCATTATCCCCAGCGGAATCCATCATTAGAGTCCTCAACAGGCCTCGCATCAAAACTTCGGCCAAGTATCTCTTCCACAGAGCAATTCTCCGGCCGACCGTCAAGGATTTATTTTCCTAAGGCGAAATTACATCCATGAACATTTCACATTTTCATACATCTTGCTTACATACATGATGAAACGCATACAACACTATCTCATGTTGAACATCATGGTATCATGCATATCATACATCATGACATTGCATACAACTTACGTTTTTTCCTTTTCAGGAAAAAGACAATCCCAAAAACAATTGCCGTCAACTGTCGCAATTCCAGATCCGATACCTGTATCTAGCCAGGGCACATCTGAGAGTGATCAGTTTCCAGACTCGATTCCTGTATCTAGCCAGTGCACGTCTGAAAAGTTCAAAGATTCGATTCATGTATCCAGCCAGGGCACATCTATCAACTACAACATCTCCAGATTCGATTCCTGTATCCATCCAGGGCATATCTGTTGGCCACGTTTCCAGACTCGATTCCTGTATCTAGCCAGGGCACGTCTGAAGAGTTCGAAGATTTGATTCCTATATCCAGCTAGGGCACATCTATTAACGACTATTTCCAGATTCGATATCTGTATCCAACCAGGGCATATCTGCATAAGGAGACTGAGGATCAAACACCTGTAACAAGCCAGGAAAACATCCGTCTTTCTCAAATACACAAGTTCTCGCTAAGGAATCTCTTATGCGATCGACACTTCCAAATGGAATCTATAAGCCCATTCCCGACAAGGTTCTGTCACGTCTCCAGATGGCATCTATAAGCCCATCTCCCTATCTACTACCTCTCCAAATGGCATCTATAAATCCATTCCTGACATCACATTGTTGAGACTCCAGCATGCGAGTGCAAATTTCCGGGCACTCTAGTGTCCAATCTCCTTTTACCCTCGAGTCACGAAAGGCAAACTTGCCAATCTAACTCTTCAGGTTCAAGAAGATTGAACAGGGGCAACTGTTGTACCCCAAAATTTGCCCTCCCATTTCCTCAACATTTTCTCATCACAAGACCTTTGAAGATCAAGATCCAGTTAGGGTTTCCTCTGCTCAAGACTTCTCCTTGCATTGTGGACTCAAATTAGGGTTTGTGTTTGCCCAAGGATGTTTTGACCTAAAATGCCTAAGATGACTTTCATGCTTCATATTGGACTCCCAAGTTTACCTATACCAAGTTTCAAGTCTTGATTCCAAGTTTTGCCCAGTCAATTGGACAGTTGACCTAGAAATCAGCTGTATTGGGGAAAAAGTCAACTGTGGCCAATTGACAGTCAAACCTCATGAAATTTGATCCACATCAACATTATGAACTCACATGAACCATTTGATCAAATTTGGATCACAATTCCATAAGAAATTTGATCAGATCACCAAAAGGGCAAAATGGTCATTTTTGGGGTTTTGACTGCACAAGGGCAATTTTTGACTGCTTGACCTAGCCAATGGCAAACCAAGTTCACATAGGGACTCAAGGACTCAATGAAATGGTCTTGACACATTCATCAAGCTCAAAAGATCCCAAGTACACAAGATTGACAGTTGGATTTCCCAGTCAATTGATCAATTTTGACTGTATACTGAAAAGTCAAACTTTGACTTTTTTGGTCAAAATCAAGAGTCAAGATTCATTTTTCATCAAAACTTGCCAAATCATGAAACTTGTTCACCAAGAAATCACAAAATGCAAATTAGGGTTTGAAAATGGAATTTTTCATAACTTAGAATTTTTCTAAGTTATGGAAAACCCTAATTTTTTCCCAACTTTGCCCCATCTTTTCACCAAGATCCATTTGGATTCAAACAAAAGTCAAAACATGAAATTTGTAGCTTGTTGCATAATCTACAACTTTGATTCACAAAGTTTTCTCATTTGAAGCTTGTATCTCAAGTTACAATTTTTTGAATAAGGGCACTAAACCATTTTTAACTTAGTGAAATTTTAACCTATTTTGACAAGGTTTTCTACCCCACTTCAAGGACACTTTTCATACCCTTCCACTTGGAATTTTAATTTGCATTTCAAAGATGGATTGTAGTACACATTCCAAGCTTTCCAAAATGTCCAAGAACTCATCAAACAACCTCATAACTTGAGAGATTCGAATTTCACAAGTTGGCAAAAATCCACTTTTGAATGGTTCATGAACATGTTCATAACTTGGACCATTTTCAAATCAGCATAGTTTGTGCTACATTGCAGGCCCTAAAACCCTTTGACACTCATAAATTTAATGCAAAACCATTGAACCAAGTTGTTATTCTAAGCCTTTGGTCATTACACAAGGAATTAAGCCTAAACTAGAAAAAGCACTATTTCCATTCTTGAAAAGAAGAACTTTATGTCAAGTTTGCAATCCAAGTGGTACAATCAAGATCTTCTTGGCACAAGTTTGTGAGCAAATTGCACTGATCAAGGCAAGGGATAGCAACATAGTGGGAGGGCCTGTACAGGCTAGAAACATCAAGTGGCATTTTGTTGCTTAACATAGAAAAAAAGTCCATAACTTGTGACAACTTGAATCTCAGCATAGAAACACAACACAAAAGCTATCAAACACATTCAGAAGAACATATCCAAGCTAACACACGAGCCCTTGCCATCTAAAACACTCCCATTGCCCTAATCACCTTGAAACTGCACAAACAGGGGAACCCCTGCAGATTGAGTGCTATCTCTCAATCCCTTCGAGCATTCTTGTCCAAACTTGTTCCTCTATCTTCCTTATAACATATGCAAGCTAACCATGGCCTAAAACCTGACCTGTAATCACCCTAACAGTTTCCACCATTTTAATTTTTTCCTTTTGCAGTTGAAGTTCCATAGCTTGATTCAGAAGCTCTCAAGACAAAGTAAGCATTGAAACAGCATCCCTGGACCTCAAGGAAGCTTTTCCAATCATCACATTGCACTGAAAGTTCCTCATTCTCCAGATTGAAGTTCAACTGCACAGGTAAAACTTTGAACTCGTATCTCTCTTATCATGCATCTTTAGTCTTAAGTTTGTGAAGAAACAAGGTTCTATTCATAGCCCTGAACATGTACATATCTTTACATTTCATTTCTTTTGTCTGAGTAGAGAGAATTTGTAGTTTGAAAATGGCAGAAAAATTAGGTTAGGATTTGGGGGAGGAGAAATTCTCCCTCATCTTAGAGAGTTAGGTCAAGTTCCATACATGGTTAGAACCGTCTCTTCATGCTGAACATTTGTTGTGTTATGAGTTTTTGCTAAAAAGCCAGGAATCAAGAGTTAGAAGAAGCTGAACATGGCGCGCGTTTTTCAAATATTTTATGCTGGAGGTTGAAGACATTGATCATTGGGCTGGGCTTTTGTATTATTTCTCTTCACACCACTTAATTTCTATTACACCCCCCAAGCCCATTTGTCTTATTTTTAATTCTTTTTGACTTTTTCTTTTTTTGTTTGACTTGTTTATTTTTTCTCAGCATGTTAAAATTTTGAAAATATTTTTTCCATCCTTTTTTGAATTTATGGCATATTTATTTGATTTATTTCTTTATTTATATATAAAATATGTACATACTATTATTTAGAATAAATATAAAAATAGTGTAAATACAATTTTTATTTTCTTTTACATTCTGAAAATATTCCACATAAAAAATATTTTTTTATTATTATTATTTATTTTATTAAATACTAAATATTTTTGCACATAATGCATATTTAAGAAATTAATATATATATATATATATATATATATATATATATATATATATATATATATATATATATATATATATATATATATATATATATATATATATATATATATATATATATATATATATATATATATATATATATATATATATATATATATATATATATATATATATATATATATATATATATATATATATATATATATATATATATATATATATATATATATATATATATATATATATATATATATATATATATATATATATATATATATATATATATATATATATATATATATATATATATATATATATATATATATTTATTAATATATATATATATATATATATATATTTATTAATATATTTAGGTTAAAATATAAAAATACTTGATTTTTTTCATTTTTATTAATATTTGATGCAAATACTTTTTTTCATAATATACTTCATTATTTTTATTTTTTGTACATGATAAATAAATGTTTGTATTAAATTAAACAATAATACATTTTTCCTAATAAAATTAGGGTTTTTGCCCTAAATTCAAAATACTCCAAAAAATAATATAATTTTTATTTTCTTTTCTCTTTTACATAAATAATATTTTTTCATACATATACAAAACATTTCTTTTGCATCTTGCATTCTTATTTAATTTTTTACATTGATTAATTTGCAAATATTCAAAATGATGTAATAATGTAGATTTAAATTCTTGTCCATATCCCCATTTGAACATTTGTACCCCCCTTCCCATATTTGGTTTTGTAATAGCTTAGTAAATTTAATTTCGCACTTTTATTGCTTTCTAATGATAACATGTTAGAATTAGGGTTTGTATGCGAAAAAACGATAAAAAATAGTTATGACCTAATCTCAAGATAAATAAGCATGAAAATGGACACACAAATCACACTTGCACCCCTAGGGTATTCCACTTGTTGCCTTCAAATAAATGGGCCATATTGTATGTTGAACTTCTTTGGGCAAAGCAAACAATTTGAATGATCATAGTCCCTCGACAAAACTTTTCAAAACAAACAAAAACCAATGATCAAGTCCCTTAAAGAAAATTGCCCAAAGATATTTAACGCCGTTACAATTATGGTCTAAAACAATGACCCGCGCCTGTCCCTTTCACATCCTAACACAAGATTGTCCACCAAATACAATGGTGGAATAAACTTGTTAAAAGGGTTAAAACATAGCAATAATATTTTGAGAAATTTAGGAGTAGATAACCTCTTAGTTACTTGAATCAAACTTGCAAAACAAAACACTTGCCTAATTACAAAATCACACATCACTACACTTTCAAAACAACTTTCAAAAACAAATGAAAACTTTTTCAAAAGACATACATCTTTGTATACATCCCCACATGGATCATTACAAAGGTTGCCACCACATTGGCATCTTTTCAAAACATTTTCAAAACCCACACACAAAGCATCATTTCAAACAAATTAAAAACAAAAGGCAAGTGATCTAAGCAAGTAACTAAGAGCCCATGGATAACCATGGATAGAAAGGGTGCTAATACCTTCCCTTTCTATAATCTACTCCCCGAACCCAAGAAAACATCTCAAAAGGTTTTTGCTGTGCTTTTTAACCTTTCCTTAGGATAAAATAAAAAGTCGGTGGCGACTCTTGCTAACCGCAACATTTGCGAATACAAACGCAAAACCCAAGTCAGTTCTCCCACCGTATCACAGCATTCATGAAAGAATACCATTTGAAAAATGTTCAAAAACCAAAAGAAAAGCTGCACTGGTTCGCTGGGAACCGGTTCCGACACAGGCAGAACCCGGTTCTTAGTGAACGTTATAACTCAGAATTCAAAAATAATACGCAAGAACCGGTTCCCCTATAGGTACAACCCGGTTCCTGGTACAAATTTCAGGGAGGTGTTTTTTGAACAAGTTTGGAACCCGGTTCCCTGTTAGGGAGGAACCGGTTCCTGAAAGTTTATTTTCAAAAATTCTTTTGAAAAAGATTTCAAACAAAGTTTTTCTTAACATTAAGAATGTGGGATATGTATATGATTATGAATGCATATTTGTGAACATCTATATTCAAGTTTAAGAATTATTTATACCTTTTGACATTTGTTGATTCTTTAATAATTCTTCTTCTAATCTTCAATACTTGTATATGATATTGATAAGCTTTTTGCACATCCTTTGAATGTTGATGTCCATGTTGTCTTCATCAAAACTAATGCTTTAACCATGACTTGAGAAGCTTGCAATTACATTCTCCCCCTTTTTGATGATGACAACCAAGTCTTGAAAACAATTCTTGAAATGTTTATGTTGTTTTGTGTAGCACAAATGTTGAGAAAATGCAAGGCTCCCCCTAAATTGTATGCTCCCCCTAAGTCCATGATTCTTTGAATTTTTGGAGTGAGTTTTATGATAGTTATTTTGGCTTGCAATTTCTTTGAAACAAAACAACACATATGCATATTCTTCTCCCCCTTTGTTAACATAAAAAAGGATGGGGAAAAAGAGTGAAACAAATTTATTTAAAAAATTAAGACGAACAATATATACACACATATTTTATCAATTAAAAACATATAAAAGAAGGAGTAGAAGCAAAGTGTACTGAAACATAAAAAAAAAAATTTGAAGAAAAAATTAAGACGTGCACCTTATGAGAAACATTTAGAGATCACCTTCATCCAAAATACCAAGTTCTCTTCGGATTTTGAAGAATGGTTCTCGAAGAATCACTTTACCTCCGAAGCTTTTTGTTCTTAATGAACCAAAGAGATCCATGTGTAACAATTGAAGTGGTCTTGTAGTAGACACCACATTCTTAGATTTGAAAGTTGATTTGGTTTGTTTGCCCTTTTGGCATGCATTGCATAATTTGTCTTTGATGAACTTCATCTTTGGTAGACCAATAACTAAGTCATGCTTAATCAATTTGTTCAAGTGCTCCATGTGAATGTGAGCAATCCTCTTGTGCCATAACCAAGCGTCATTGTTGTTTACCATAAGACATTGTACCTTCATAGACAAATCATCTAAAGTAATCATAAAAATATTGTTAGATCTTATACCTTTGAGTTTTACCTCATTGGTTTCCTCATCCATAATAAGGCATTCTTCTTTGTTGAATTTGATCTTGAACCCTCTATCGCAAAGTTGACTTATGCTAAGAAGGTTGTGCTTTAATCCTTCAACATAGAGAACATCCTCAATTTGAATGGATGGAGGTGTTCCAACTATTCCGACGCCAAGTATCTTTCCTTTGGTGTTGTATCCATAGGTGACATACCCTTTGGCTTTATGTACTAGATATGAAAATTGGTGTACATCTCCTGTCATATGCTTTGAACATCCACTATCAAGATACCAAACTTTTGATGTGGATTTCAAGCATACCTACAAAAACAAATTATTTCTTGTTAGGTACCCAAGTTTCCTTGGGTCCTTCATAGTTAGTTCCCTTTTTCACCCACACATAATGCCCACTTGCCATACTAAAGTTTCTAACATAGCAAGCATTAGGTGTATGGCCTTTAATACCACAATAAAAACAAGTAGGTTCAAAGTTACTTCTATATCTAGAAGGATAAGATTTCTTCTTAGGAAATGTTTTCTTTTTGGATATATTAGCCTTTTTCTTTTGATGATTATGAGCAACTTGCTTCTTTTCTACTTTCTTGGGATTGGAACTATTACTAGCCTTTACAAAAACAGTGGGATTGTTACTTGGTTTCTTAGTATTCACATAACCAAGACCTCTTTTATCATTTGGATAACGTTGTTGGCTTAGTAATCCTTCCAATCCTATTTGTCCCTTTTCATATTGTTCAATGACTCTTTTCAATTGAACAATTTGAAAGACATTTGATTCACACTTGGAGCATGCAAAGTTTTCCTTTTCTTTAATAAAATTTTGTTTTTGAAGATCAAAATCTTTAGTCATGGTGTCAATTTTTTCTAGACAAATTAGAAGTTCTTTTTCTTGATTTGACACCTTTTTGTATAAACTTTTGCATTCTTCCAAGAGTTCATCAATAGCACCTTGAACATCATCATCAAAAAGATTAAATTCATTACTAACCTCTTCTTCATCTCCGGAGTGATGTGAAGCTATCAATGCTAGATTTGCACATTCGTCGCTTTCCAAATCGGATGAAGAACTTATCTCATTATCTTCCCATGCAACATAAGCCTTTTTGGTCTTGAACTCCTTTTTGCCTTTGAATCCATTTTTCTTGGAGAGTTTTGGACAATCCGGCTTTATGTGACCTTGCTTTCCACATTCATAGCATGTGACATCTTGTGTTGATGTGGAGGCTTCTTTATCTTTATGCTTATAGAATTTCTTTCTTTTGACAAAGTTAGCATTATGAAGATTATTTTTATGACCAAAATATTTTCCTAACCTTTTTACAAGAAGCAAGAGATTTTCATCTTCCTCCGATGCATCTTTATCTTGACTTTCTTTTGAATCAACTTTCAAAGCAATGCCTTTGGATTTCTTCTCATGATTCTCATGTTTTTCAAGCCTTCCAAGTTTCGTCTCATATTCTTGAAGCTTTCCGAAAAGTGTTGCGGAAGTCATAGTTGCTAGGATTTTCTTTTCGGATATTGCCGTCACTTTTGGTTGTCATTCCCTCGTTAAAGACCTAAGCACTTTAAGATTTAATTCATCGTTAGTTAAAGTCTTACCGAGTGCCTTCAAATGGTTTGTCAAGTGAACGAATCTCTTTTGCAAGTCAAGGATGGATTCTCCGGGCAGCATTCTGAATAATTATTATTCTTGACTCAAAGTGTTCAATCTAGACCTTTTGACTTCGGAGGTTCCTTCATGAGTTTCTACAAGAGTATCCCAAATTTCCTTTGCCGTTGTACATGCCGATACTCGGAAAAATTCATCTATACTAAGAGCACTTTGGAGAATATTGATTGCCTTTTTGTCAAAGAGAACTTTTTTCTTGTCATCGTCATCCCATGATGCTTTAGGATTTGATGACCAAACACCATTGGCAACACACACGGGAGTAAATGGACCATTCTCAACAGCATTCCATATTTCTTCTCCTTGAGCTTCAAGATGAGCCTTCATGCGAATTTTCCAAAAGTCAAAGTATTCACCACAAAACAATGGAGGATTGTTGTTACTACCACCATCTTTGAAAACCGGATTTTGATTTGCGGAAGCCATTCTGGATCTTTAGGAACAAGTTACCTATAAATTGCTCTGATACCAATTGTAAGTCTAAGAGTGCCTAAGAGGGGGGGGGGGTGAATTAGGTATATAAAAATTTATTCGGTTTTATGAGAATACTTGTAGTAATTTTTGGTTAAGTGTTTGAAGGTTTTGATTATATCTTATCTTTTCTTGATTATGGTGATGAAAGCGATAAAAGCGGAAAAGTAAAGAACACGACGATATATCCTGGTTCCCCTTACAATCCGAGAGTACTCCAGTCCCCTTTCCAACACAAAAGAGATTTCACTATAGTTAGAATGATTGTACAACCTATGCTTACTATCTAACCTATAGGGTGACCAAAGGTTCTTAACACCTTTAAGATCAAACAAACACTAATGTGAATGAAGAACAATCCTCTTCAAATCACAACACTTACTTCCAACAATCCTGGATAGTAAGGGAATAATTTCTTTTTGTAATATAATGATTTATTTGAAAGAGATGGAGAGCACTATCAATCTTTAATTGATCTTCTTCTTCAAGATAGAAACAATTCTCAAGCAATGATTATAAATGTTCACAATGAATGTATGAAACTTGTAATTATTTCTTAATGAAAATGTATATGGCAAGTTTCACAAAATTTATGAACACATGAAAGTTTGTATGCAAATTTGAATGATGAAAATTGTTTATTGAAGAAGGTTTTATTGTTTTTTGTTAAAATCTGAAAATCTGCACATTTTATAATGTCACAAGTACCTCTTCATTCATGCCATTTGATATGAAAAGATGCAATGCATTCATGAAAGAATACCATTTGAAAAATGTTCAAAAACCAAAAGAAAAGCTGCACTGGTTCGCTGGGAACCGGTTCCGACACAGGCAGAACCCGGTTCTTAGTGAACGTCATAACTCAGAATTCAAAAATAACACGCAGGAACCGGTTCCCCTATAGGTACAACCTGGTTCCTGGTAAAAATTCCAGGGAGGTGTTTTTTGAATAAGTTTGGAACCCGGATCCCTGTTAGGGAGGAATCGGTTCCTGAAAGTTTATTTTCAAAGATTCTTTTGAAAAAGATTTCAAACAAAGTTTTTCTTAACATTAAAAATGTGGGATATGTATATGATTATGAATGCATATTTGTGAACATCTATATTCAAGTTTAAGAATTATTTATACCTTTTGACATTTGTTGATTCTTTAATAATTCTTCTTCTAATCTTCAAGACTTGTATATGATATTGATAAGCTTTTTGCACATCCTTTGAATGTTGATGTCCATGTTGTCTTCATCAAAACTAATGCTTTAACCATGACTTGAGAAGCTTGCAATTACACCGTGAACCAGGCCACGTTATAACCCTTAAAAGTCCTAGCTGAAGCATGGGTTAGTTCGAAAGCATACTGTTACAAAAGGTATCCTGACTCCTATAGGACTTGCTGTAAAATCCTGAGTTGACATCACATTTTACAAAAACTCACTTGTTTTACTGAAAACTGCATTTTTCAAAAACTTCAAGACAGACATAAGCTTTGCATTCTTAAAATAACATTGTTTGCATATGACTATTTATTCAAACAACAGAGAAATTCGCACGACGAATGTCTAGTGAACAAAAATCTTCTCAAGGATCACCTCAAGTGGAAAAACACTTCCAACCAAGGGGCAGACCTGATCATGGTCCGTCATCTGGGGCAGTCCAGTCAAGGTTCAAGGAATCTCTCAAAAATGCCAAATAGCCAGGGGCAGATCTCCATCTGAATCAACTGGGGCATTGGGCATGAATTCCAGCGACAAATCTGGTACGATCAAACATCTTCTGGTAATATGACAACACAACACTACTGACAGTGACAACTCCCTACATTCTGAGAGCGTTGACATAGTCGAAAAGATACTACGCATAATCAAAGACCCGCTAGGTCGACTGGCCTAGGAAAAAATAAGGGCTTCCCGGCGAACCAAAAGGGTTCGGGAAAAAATAAGGGATGAAAATGAAAAATCTGTACACCCAACAAGTCGAAAACCTGAAAAGGCGGCTTGGGCAAAAAAGGGTATCCCGATGGACTGAAAACCCGAAAGGGCGGTTCAGACAAAAGTTAGGGAGCAAAAGCGTACGACTATGTCCCGTCATCTCGTCAATTGCCTACCAAAAGAAGATTTGTCAATCGGCAGTTATCAAGCACCTCCACAGGTACCTTCTCCCACAGAAACAGGGGCAATAAGAATTGTCTAAGCGATCTAGTTGCTCTGTCCGCCGAGGTACCAAGGTAAGTTCAGCTGAAGAACATGACCAAGATACCTTCACTCCCCGTAGAGTAAGACAAGATTCAGCAATACTCTCCCCAAGCAGAGTTGACCTCCTATCAGCCCTAAAAAGGCACAGTATCTCCAGCAAGTCAGCAATACTCTACCCCGAGCAGAGTTGGTCTACCATCAGTCCTGAAAAGTTGGGTATCCCTAGAAGATCTTAATATTCCCTAGCAGAGTATACAAATATTCCTTAGCAAGCATCCCCGACAGTCTTAATATTCCTCAACAGAGTATAAGAATGTTCCCCGGCGGAATACAAGATACCCTCAGTGGAGCCATTTCCCAGCGCAGTATAAACAGCTCCCCCACCAGAGTTGAATCATTATCCAGTAGATTCTGGAAGCTTGTCCCCTGCAGAGTATAAATGCATCTCTCCAGCCATATTCAGAAAGTTATCCCCCACCAGATTCTAACTGGGTTATCCTCAGCAAATTGCAACGGAAAGATCGGCCTCAGCAAAGTCTTTCTATCCCCAGCGGAGTTCATCATCGAAATCCCAACATAGCTTATCAACGGAGTCCCCGACGGAGTTATCGTTAAAATCTCAGCGAATCATCTCTTCCCACAGAGTAATTCCCCGCAGAGTAATCTCTTCACCAGGTTTATTCCCCAACGGAGTCATCTTCTTCTACCGGTTTATTCTTGCAATCATCTTCGTTTATCATCCCCAGCGGAAACGAAGAACTCTACTCTTCAACATCAGCCCAGGATTTAACAAGCTCCCGGCATTCGTCAAGGATTTATTTTCCCAGACGAAAATACATTCATAAACATATCACATCTCGTACCTCCTATTTACATACATGATAAAGTGCATACGACACGACCTCATTTATTCTGGAGAACATCATGACATCATGCATCTCATACATCATGACATTGCATACAACTAACGTTTTGCCTTTTCAGGAAAAGGTCAATCAAAAGATGGCTACCATCAACCTTTCCAAGTCCCAGATTAATACCTGTAACAAGCCAAGAAAATTCTGTAGACGACTGATTGTAGGTTAATACCTGAAACCAGACAGGACAATTATCTACTTGATCATCATCAAAGTAACCCTACACCGGTTCCTTCTCATTTCCAAGATGAAGTGTTACACGGGCTCATCCACAGGAAACCCTACACCGGTTCCTTCTATTTTCAAGATGAAGTTTTACACGGGCTCATCCACAGGAAACCCTACACCGGTTCCTTCTATTTTCAAGATGAAGTTTTACACGGACTCATCACCAGGCAACCCTACACCGGTTCCTTCTCTTTTAGATGAAGTTTTACACGGACTCATCATCAGGAAACCCTACACCGGTTCCTTCTCATTTCCAAGATGAAGTGTTACACGGGCTCATCAACAGGAGACCCTACACCGGTTCCTTCTCAAATTCAGATGAAGTTTTA
Organism: Vicia faba; assembly: GCA_948472305.1. Taxonomy (NCBI): domain Eukaryota; kingdom Viridiplantae; phylum Streptophyta; class Magnoliopsida; order Fabales; family Fabaceae; genus Vicia; species Vicia faba. The sequence goes on along the minus strand of OX451738.1, from coordinate 1,213,139,822 downwards.
CACAGACTCATCATCAGGCGACCCTACACCGGTTCCTTCTCAAATTCAGATGAAGTTTTACATAGACTCATCATCAGGCGACCCTACACCGGTTCCTTCTCAAATTCCAAGATGAAGTTTTACACGGACTCATCATCAGGCGACCCTACACCGGTTCCTTCTCGTTCCAAGATGAAGTTTTACACGAACTTATCTCAAAGTAACCTTACCCCGGTTCATCCATAAGTTTTACACGAACTTATCCCACAGTAACCTTACCCCGGTTCACCCAGAAGTTTTACATGAACTTATCTCAAAGTAACCTTACCCCGGTTCATCCAGAAGTTTTACACGAACTTATCTCACAGTAACCTTACCCCGGTTCCTCCTGAAGTTTCACACAAACTTATCTTAAAATAACCTTACCCCGGTTCATCCAGAAGTTTCACACGAACTAACCTTACCCCGGTTCATCCAGAAGTTTTACACGAACTTATCCCGAAGTAACCTTACACCGGTTCCTTCTCAACTCCATACGTAGTTTCACACAGACTCGTCATCAAGAAACCATACACAGGTTCTCTCTTTCCAAATATGAAGTTTTACACGGACTCGTCATCAGTCAACCCTACACAGGTTCTTTCTTTCCAGATGCAGTTTTACACGGACTCGTCATCAAGAAACTCTACACAGGTTTCCTTCTCAACTCCCGATGCAGTTTCACACAGAGTCATCATCAGTCAACCCTACACAGGTTTCCTTCCTTCCAAGATGCAGTTTCACACGGACTCATCATCAGTCAATCCTGCACAGGTTCCTTCTTTCAACTTACAAAGTTACAATTCAACAAACAATCTCCAAATGGCATCTATAAGCCCATCCCCGACAAGATTCTGTCACATCTCCAGATGGAATCTATAAGCCCATCCTCCTATCCATCATATCTCCAAATGGCATCTATAAGCCCATTCCCGACATCACAATGTTGATACTACACCATGCGAGTGCAAATTTTTGGGCACTCTAGTGTTCAATTATCTTCCACCTTCGGATCACGAAAGGCTCGAAAGCCAATCTATATCCTCAGGTTTAAGAGAATTGAACAGGGGCAACTGTTGTACCCCAAAATTTGCCCTCCCATATTTCTCAAGAGATTTCAAGAATCATCTCCAAATGGTCCAAGATTACTCAAGGATTGCACAGGCCAAATGCCTCATAAGCCAGTCAAAATTAGGGTTTTGTTTCTTCCAAGGAATTCAAGGGTTATCAATGGTTCAATTAAGTCTCAAGGGCCTATATACATCCTCGAGCACCTACATGCCAAGTTTCATGACTCACAGTGCCAATTTGCACAGTCAAAAGCCCCATTTGAACTATAGTCAACTACAAGGGTAAAATTGTCATTTTACAGTCAAAAGTCAGAATTTTTGGTCAACATATTATTTTGAGTTCACAATCATCATTTTATCAAGTCTTGATCATGATTCCACAAGAATGACTCAAAAATCATCAAGATGCAAAAGTTACTATTTTGGGACAGTAGGAAAGTCAACTGTATCTTGACCAGGGCATAACTTTTTCATGGTTCATCAGCAAAATCCCATCCAATGCTCATTTTGAAGGGGATGACATTTCCTACAATCCATATTCACATTCCAAGTCCAAGAAATGCTCTCACAAAAAGTTATCAATTTCTACATTATAGGTCAATTTCAAAAGTCAACAAAAATGCACTTTAAGTCAAAGACCATTACTTGAGATTGGTAAATCCAAATGACATGGGACCAAAGGCATTGGTTATAGGACTTCAAGACCTTTCCAAAATGTCCAAGAACATGTTCATATGATCGAAATTGAGCAAGATATGCATTGGAGAAGTTGGGAAATTTTTGTGAATTTGCAAAAGTCAACTTTGCTCAAAACACCTTGTTTTTGCTAATTGGCCTCAATTTTCTTCTTGAAACTTTATCCATGGCCTATGCACGACCTATCAAGCTTAATTGAATTATTTTCTTATTTTTTATTAATTAATTGGATTTTTAATTTATTTTAATTCATTTAATTAATTTAAATTGTAGGAAAATACAAAGATTTGATTTTTCAATCTTTTTGTGAAGCAAACATGGTCAAGATATGCTGGCAATTTCGTGTACCAATCAAGGATGCAAAAATCTCCAAATTTAGCAAGTTTTTCCAATCATGAAGATTCAAAAATATTTGATTTTCAATCAAATATTCAATCATCATTCCAATGGATTTTTGCTCAAAGATTTGACCTAATTCCATTCTCCTATATATACACAAGCCAACCCTAATCATGCACACGTGAAATCTCTGCAGAAAAAGCCATAACCAATTCAAGAAAATTGCAAAATTGTTTTCTATATTCCAGGGCAATTCAAAGCAATTGGTTGATTCTAACACCTTGCAGGGGTTCCCAGGAACGTGTAGCAATTAAATTCACACGCTAAAGCTCAAGGAATCTAAGGAAACAGAATCACGGTTTGCACATTTTTTCCAGAATTGCAACTCATTATTCATGCGCATTTGACATATTTTGTTGATTGTTTTGTGTTAATAGGGACTGTACAAAGCTAATGGTATAGTTTAATTGCATTGAAACACCCAGAATCCAAAGATGCCATGAACAAGTTTTAGGGTTCATAAGCTTTTAAATTAAGGCTTTCCAAATCCAGTAAAATTGGGACCTGTGAGATGGATCACTGAAATCGCGAGGCCACAATGATTGCAACCCACCCCTCGCGAAACATTTATGTTCACCCTATTCCTAATCACTATTTTTCCTCATGGTATATAGTGGGGGTTAAAAACCCCCGCTATCTAATGTCCTTTTTGCAGGTTCAGCGAGGAAGATGATGATGTGTTGATACATCATTGGTTGGTTCAAAAAACGCGCGCTTGTTTTTGTGTTTACAGTATATTTATTAATTTTTATATATTATATTTGCTTCTTATTATAATAACAAAAGCAGGCAATTGGCGTAGTGGATGATGCGTTGGCTTGGAATCATTGGGACCTGGGTTCGAGTCCCAGGTCCCCCAAAATAATTGTTTCTATTTTTCTTCATGTAATTACATACAGGTCTCCAAAAGCGTTCCACCATACGCTTCTCATCTCAGCACGCCATGTGTCTTTGAGCTCAAATCTGAAGGCCAGGATGGAGCGATCACCATACTCCCAGTCAACCATGCGCATGGACAATCAAAGAAAGTCAAAAGGGCTTGGAGATTAATGGTCCAAAAATTCCAGAACTCACCTCCATAAATGGGCCAGCACCCCCCCTGGTTCATCATTCTTTTTTTTCCTTTTATTTTTCCATTTAACTATTTTTCTAATTATTATTATTATCATTAAAATTAACCAAATTAATTTTTCACAATAAAATTCAGAAAAACTAAAAATATAATTTTTTTTTATTATTTATTAATTTCACCTTTAATTCATTATTTTTGTAAATAAATTCTAATGTAATTAATTTAGTTAATTAGGTTAACTTTGACTTTTTTCACAATAAATAAAATCAACATAGAATTAGGGTTTTCTTGACAACTTTTAATCATGTTTTCTTTTATTTTATTTTATTTTCATAAAAAACATAAAAAACTAAAAAATACTTTTTTCTTTTAATTAATTAATTAATTAATTAGTTTTAGGTTTAATTTAATTTAATGCAAAATAACCAAAAATTCATTCTTTCTCAAAAAGGGTCAAAACCCTAAGGACTTTTCCGATTCAATTTCTTTTCGCGCATAATATTTTTGATCATATTTATGTAATTGCTCCGAGGATGTTATAGCGTAATTAGGACCTTTTATCGCTTTCCTTTATTTTCTCGCATTTACTTTTCAAGGGTTGTTTTTGGCGATGTAAATACCTGACGCCTTGTAATAGCGTAGTTTTACTTTCCGCAATTATTAACTGCTATGCATGACAAGACTTGTTCTCCAAATAAAATCAAAACGTAGCTCACCATAATATGTGCAAAGATAATTTAACTGAATCCTGACACACGTGCACATGCCACTCTTAGGGTATGCCTCACTTGGTTGCCTCGACGTGCTCATTGAGTATAGGGTGTTTTAAAGGTCGCCCTCTTGTCTAAAGATCCAAGTTTCCTCGAAATGGTTGCCTCGGATAAAAAGGATCTAGGACATTAGGGTTACCGCTAAGGCGTCCTACTATTGCTTTGGTGACCACACATGTCCCTATAATCGAATTGACCCGAGTAACTCTAACGACGGTGCTACTTACTTCTCAATAGTGGGATAGTATTGTCTAAAGGACATTTACACAACTTAATTTCTTTTGAGTAGGTAGAGGTTCTTAGATACTTGCTCTTTCAAAACAAAAATACTTTTCGCACCTACACTTTTCTGACAAAAGTTTTCAAACAAATACTTCACACACTCTTGAGGACTGATACAAGAGTTAAAATGAAGTTTTCAAACAAACTTTTTCAAAACCCACAAACACAAGAAAAGCAAACATTTTTGAAATCATAGTGAGCAAGTACCTAAGAGCCCGTGGATAACCACGGATAGAAAGGGTGCTAACACCTTCCCTTTCTATAATCTACCTCCCGAACCGAGAAACATCTCGAAAAGGAATTTTGCTGTGCTTTTGTCCTTTCCTTGTTGGAGAAAATAAAAGACGGTGGCGACTCTTGCTTACCGCGACATTTCGCGAACCAGCATTCCAAAATAGTCAGTTCTCATTCCCACCGATCACACCAACTATCAACTAGTGCCCACGATGGTAGAATTATCTCAACTATTAGGGGTACCAGTCCTTGATCAAATACCATTTATCGATTTAGAGGAAACTCCAAGACCTGAAGTTATTGCCAAGGTATTACATTTGAAGAGTTCTGACATTATAGCCAATTGGGAGACAAGATGTGGGGTCAAAGGGTTTTTGGCTAAATTCCTGATGGAGAAGGCCCAACTATTTTGGGATACTATGGATTTACAAGCTTTTGAGAAGATCTTGGCTCTTCTAATCTACGGGTTGGTGCTTTTTTCTAACCCTGACCAACTCATAGATGTGAATGCTATCAAAATTTTCCTTACTCGTAATCCCGTGCCTACTTTGCTTGGAGACATTCTACATTGTCTTCACTTCCACATTGTATAGGTGGTTTATTTTACACCTTCCCCGATCAGTATTGAAGAATGAGCAAGGCTTGGGGTGGTTGCAAAGGATAATGTCACTTTCTCATGTAGATATCCATTGGTGCTCTTGTTCCCAAGAAAACAATACTATCATTTACCATTGTGGGGAATTCCCTAATGTTCCACTATTGGGCATTAGGGGAGATATTACTTATAACCCTTCTCTAGCTCTACGACAATTTGGGTATGCTCGAAGAGATGGTCCTCATGACGCAATCATTCAAGGTATTGTATTCGACTATGAGAACGATGTTCAAGGTTATCATCAAAGGTTTATGCATGCTTGGGGCATGATAAGAAAAGTTGATAGCAAGACTTTGGGGCATAAGAATTTCATTCCTTTGGAGCCTTATCTCAAATGGGAGCGAGCTCGCGCTCAAAGCCTCATGATGCTATATCCTTCCATTCTACCAATAGTTGGTGAGCCTATTGCCGAGGGGGATGTTCCTTATACCATTCTCCATCCTAACACGCCTACCAACCTCGAAGAATTGAAAAGGTCATGGATTCAACTCAAGGGGGAACGAGACACCTTTGAAGATTGGTACTATGCAAGCGAGAAGAAAGTGTTGGAGCTTACAAGGCAACTTCACGAGGAGAAAAGCCTGAATGCCTACATTGCACCAAAGAAGAAGAGCCTGTGGGAAACTTGAGTCTTTTGTTTTAGGAAGTTTAATTCTATCGTCTCTTTGAGAACTTTTTTCTTTTTTCATTATAAGCCCAAGGAGAAGTTGTAATCTTGGAACTTTATTAATATAATTGTTGCGTTTGTTTCCTTTTTTTCGCTAGCAAATTTAAATTCCTTAAAGTCCTTGAATACATTGCATCCGCATAGCACGAATCATATCATAAGCAGGTTTTTCGATACATGTTTCCTCATCTTTTTACTGTTTATTTCAGTATAATATGGCTCTAGAGAAAACCATCAAGGATCTGCAGGCTCAACATGCTCAATTCCAAGAAACTCTCCTCAACCTAGCTAAGGGTCAACAAGAGATGATGGCGCTTCTTGTCACAAAGAAGAAGACTAAAAAGAGGAGTGTCATCCTAAACATGGGAAGAAGGTCCAAGGGGCCTGCCCGACTAGCTCAAATATAAGAGGCTTCTTATGAGGAAGAAGACAATCAAGAAGAGGAAGCTAGAAGCACTAGAGATGGGGGAGGAAATAACCAAGTTATTAAGGACGAAAACTATTCTGAAGAATAGTATCCACCAGCGGATGAGAAATACAAACAGCTTGAAGACCGACTTAAGGTTGTGGAAATCAAAGCAGTACTTGGTTTAGACTTTGGAGACTTGAGTTTGGTCCCTGGGGTGGTAATTCCCCATAAATTCAAGGTTCTTGTCTTTACAAAATACGATGAGGTCTCCTGTCCAAAGATGCATCTGAGGTCTTATGTCCGTAAGATTTAACCACACACCGCCGATAAGAAGTTATGGGTGCACTTTTTCCAAGAAAGCTTATCTAGAACACAGTTGGAATGGTTCTATCAACTTGAGGGGACTAATATCCACACCTGGGAGGATCTGGCTACTGCCTTCTACAAACAATACCAATACAACGCTGATCTTGCATCAACTCGCGTGTAGTTGCAGAATATGACTACGGGTTCAAATGAAGGTTTCAAAGAGTATGCTCAAAAGTGGAGGGACCTAGCTAGAAGGGTGAAACCCCCATTGACTTACAGAGAATTATGTTTATGGGAACCTTGAATGGTCCATTCTTTAATTTTCTGATTGGGAATTCATCATATGGGTTCACTGAGTTGATTATGACAGGTGAACGAGTGGAAAGTGGATTCAAAAGTGGAAAGATCCCAATGGCCTCAACCTCTAATGCTGTAAAGAAACCATTTGTTGGTAATAAGGAAATTAATGTTGTTTATGGACAAATGAGTCGTGTCAAGAACGATCGTCATCAGTCGGTATGAGAAGTATTAATTTCAAACCCGACCCCAGTTCAACGACCACAACAATCACACAATCAACAAAGGACAGATGCCCCAAGGAGGGAATTCAAGAGAATCAAAATGCCACTATCTCAAGCTTTACAACATCTATTGAAGGCAGATTTGGTAACTCTGTGAAATCCTCCTCCAAATCCCAATATTTCCTCTCCCAAATATAATCCAAATGTGAAATGCGCTTACCACTCAAATAGTCCTGGCCATGACACAAACAACTGTTGGGCATTGAAGAACAAAATCCAGGATTTGATTGATAACAAAGGGATTGAGTTTGACCCTCCACAGACCCCTAATGTCATTACTGCTCCCATGCTCAGTCATGGTAAAGGTGTCAATGCAATTGACGATGTCTCCTTTGTCTCCACCATAGATGATTTGACTACTCCCTTATTGACTGTTAAGAAGAACCTACTGAGAGCCAGTTTATTCCCTGGCTACCTTGAAAATTGATACCTTTGTGCTTCTGAAGTTAATGGTTGTGTATGGCTGAAGAAAGGCATCCAACGCCTGATGTATAGCCACAAAATTTTGTTCGAAAAGAATCCATCCATGAAAAGTTTACCTGCAAGTATACTTCAAGATATTTCCATAGTCACCATTTCAAATACTTCTATTAGGATCACCTCTAAAGTCCCTATAAGGATTTCTACTAAGCCCATAGTAGCTCCCTTGATCATTACTACACCGGGGCCAGTCCCCTATACCTCTGACAAAGTTGTACCCTAGAACTATGGGGCAGAAGTTTATTATCATGGCGTCAAGCAAGAGCCGTGGATTAATAAAAATGAAGACGCTGAAATTACAAACATTTCTGGAACTAGTAAGGTCACAAGGACATGAAGGGTTCTTCTCTCCAAAGATCTCTCCTCCAACAACTACTACAACACATGTTCATATTCCCGCTGCCAAACCTACTGTTAGTACCTGAGGTAAAGAAAAACTTATTGAGCCTGTCCTAATGGAGGCACCCCCGAAAGAGGTTACGATTGAAGACCCATCTAGACAAGAGATGGAAGAAATTCTAAAGATCATTAGAAAAAATGACTACAAGATAGTGGAACAATTGGGGCAGACACCTTTAAAGATATCCATGTTATCCTTGTTGTTGTGTTTCGAAGCACATGCCCAAGCTCTGTTAAAGTTCCTAAAGAATGCCCATGTACCTCAAGAAACCACTTCCGATCAATTTGAAAATTATGTAGCAAGCCTAACTGATGACAATGGCTTAGGATTTTCTGATGCAGATTTTACTCCGGCGGGGAAGAATCACAACAAAGCTCTCCACATTTCTATTGAATGTAAAGGCACCACTTTGGCACATGTGTTAGTAGATATTGGGTCCTCCCTCAATGTCTTGCCTAAAGGAGTTTTGGATACTCTGGACTGTGATGGACTGGTGTTGAAACCCAGTGATATTGTAGTAAGGGCCTTTGATGGTTCGAAGAGAATGCTCCACGGAGAGGTTGATCTCCCGATCAAGGTGGGGTCTCAAGTCTTCATTTCAACATTTTATGTAATGGATATCCACCCCACCTATTCTTACTTGCTAGGACGCCCATGGATTTATAGGGAAGGGGAGGTCACCTCCACATTGCATCAAAAGTTGAAATACCCAGTGAAAGGGAAGATTATCACAGTCAGTGGAGAGGAAGAATTCATGGTCAGTCATTTGAATTCTTTCAAATTCATTGAAATGGATGGTGAATTCATTGAAACCCCCTGTCAAGCATTTGAGGTAATCCCTCCTATGGTTGTTTTTGCTACTCTCGCTACTCCTAAAATCTCTAAGGACACACCAAGGATGGCTTCCTTGAAGGATTCTAGGGTTGTTGTAGAAGATGGAGGCTGCATTATCTAGGGATAACATCCTAACATCCCCAACAAATCTGACAAATTTGGGTTGGGTTTTACTTCAAAGGCTTAAAAAGAGGTCTGACGTGCTCGTGCTAGTGGATCACTTCTCCATATTAGAAACAACGAAGTCAATACTCTGGGAGATACTGACAGTGATGGCGACTTGGACGACTAGATATTCCCAACTACTGACGGCGGACTCAACAACTAGAAGGCCAAAGACTTCATCTCAATCTCATTCAGCCAGGAGTAATTGTTATTTCCTCTTTTTATTACTTTAAGAACTTTGTATGTATAATTTCCTTCAAAGCAATGACTTTAAAACCATGTGCCTTGCCCGGGGCACAATGGTCCATTTGTTAAGGGTTTGTCATTTCATATATCATATGCTCATTTAATGAAAACATTGGACGATTTTGCATTCAAATTTTATGCTCCTTGTCTTTATTTTATTTTACTGCATTTTCAAATAGCCATGTGACCTTACATGCATACACACACATTTGCATACCCATAACCACTCCAGATCTCATTGACAACAACTTTGCTATTTCCTTTTATGACTTTGAAAATCCAATCTATCAAGCCGAAGACGAAGGTGAAGAAGATTTTGAGATACCTGAAGAACTCACTAGACTCCTGATACAAGAGGAAAAGGCTATCCAACTGCATGAAGAACCGGTCGAAGTAATAAACTTGGGTATTGAGGCTGTAACACCCCAGTTTCAATTATTTGATATATTTAAATTGGGAAATTATTTTATTAGGATTAATAAAATAAAAAGGAATTATTTATTTTGGAATAATTGAAGAAATTAAAGAAATAAGAAAATATTGAGTTTTTAAGTTATTGGGCTTGGATGTGGTTAGTAAAGAGTGGGGGTGCAAAAGGAATAAGGATACATTTGGGACTCAAGTTATTTTCTCATTATTCACGATAACACAGAATTTGGGATTTTGGGAAGCTGAGCTCTGAAGGTACGAAGAACGAAGAACATCGCTTAAAGAGTTCAAAGCTGCAAATTGATAAGGTAAGGGGGGCTACTACTCGATTTACTTTTGCTTATGGGTTTAGGTACGGTTGATTTGGGTAATCGTAGGGAGAAACCCCAATTGTTAGATGTTCTTAGGGATCAATAACCTTAGGGTTGAATCTTGTTAGAAAAGGTTTAGGTTCCCAATTTTATGAATCAATTAGGGATTTTTGGTTCCTAATGGTGGATTTGGAGTATATCTGTATGATCGTGAATTTACCTTAGGTGTTCTAGGGATAACCTCAATGTTAGCAGATTTCCCCAAAAGGACGAATAATCACTTTAAGGTTGCTATGATAATTGTTGGTAATGATGAAATTGATGTGTTGTTTTGAGTTATACAAAATCGATGTCGTTAGGTACCAAAATGCGCGTTTTGGCTGGTATTTGTCGCGTTTGGCTGCTGTTCTGAGCTGCTGCAGGTACAGGAAAAACCTAACCCGCGCTCATCAACACGGGCCGTGTTGTTTAACACGGGCACCCGTGTTGATTCACTGTGTTGCCAAAAAAAATGTGTTTTCCAGACACATTTCAACACGGGCCGTGTTGATTTACACGGGCGCCCGTGTTGATCCCCTGTAATGGCAAAATAACGTGTTTTCTGGGCACATTTCCACACGGGCAGTGTTGATTCACACGGGCACCCATGTTAAACCTCCTGTGTTGGTTTCTAAACGTTGTTTTCTGTGCATGTTGTTATGTACGAATTGATCCGGTTTTGATGTGCAGTGTTTGACATGTTTTGAATATGTGTTTATTGATTTCCTAGTGTTGATTGATGCTAGTATCGAATAACGATCGTATGTTATGATACCAACACTATATGGATTTTATTGTCATGCTTTTAGATGATGTATCAAGCATGAATTATGATATAACTTGATATGATTGATGTTTAATAGTATGCTGAGTGATTACATGCTATCCATATCCTGTTATGATCGATGTTGTTGATGTTGCATGATATGTTGATTGATGTTAATAGTATGCTGAGTGTTACATACTTTACATATCATGTTGCATTTGTTAATTCCCATTGTGTGGAATTAACATGGTGGCCAATATACGTGTCCGCGATTTAATGGAACGTTGAGGTGGTAGCCGTGTCCGCGATATAATGGAACGGTGAGTTATCCGTGACCCGAGATTTAATGGGGCGGTAAAATGGTACCACATGCATGGGTGTGTTGCATTACATTGAATATGACATGAATGGATGATTTTTCCAATGTTGTATTTGATTGATTGTATGCATGTATTGATACTAAATTGTTAACGATGTTTGATGTTAATTATAAGCATGAAAAGTAAGATATTATGAATATATGAATCGTAAAGGTTTTTGTAATCTATAAAACATGCTAATTGTTGGGTGATGCTTATGGTTTCCTGAATTGATTGTTATGAATGTATAATCAAATGTATAGTTGAGATGCTCACCCTTACTGTTGAATATTTCAGATTGAGGAGCTTCGTTCAGGTGCTTGGCGAAGGCTTGTCGTTTCTAGTTTATTTCCGTTTTAGTATTGTCCGGGTCATGCTCTGATAGTTGTAACTCCGGGAACGTTTGTTTGTCGAGCTGCTTTAGTCAGACTCGTTTATTTCCTTATGTTTGTTATAATATGATGTTGACATTTTCCAGGTGTTAATCCCTGACGATTTTGAAAATATTATAACATTGGTTTTATTAATTAAATTATTCCGCTGTGTAAACATGTATGAGTTGCTTCTATGTTATGCATGACAGGAACTTATTTTTATTAAAAGAGAATTGTGGCATCCTCGTTAATACATGTACTCTGAAATTATAATTTCAATTATTTGCAAAATTTTGTTAGGGGTTTTAGAGGGTGTTACAATAGTGGTATCAGAGCATAGTCGGTCGTTGCGACCAGAGTCTTGAGTCAGTCATTCCCTTTTGTATGTGATTAGTGTAAGGTAACACTGTCGATACTGTATTCTGATGAAGAGTATGTTTTAATTCTCAGGAATATGGCTGGAAGAGGTAACGGACGAAATGATGTTGCACTAGCTGAGGCTTTGGGGATGTTAGCTGGTGTACTTGCTGGAAACCCAACTGGAGGCGTGATTGGTGTTGATAGGCAATTGGGGAACTTCCAAAGGAACAATCCTCCGTTGTTCAAAGGTACACATGACCCTGAAGGTGCTCAGAAGTGGCTGAAGGAAATCGAAAGGATTTTCCGTGTGATTGATTGTGCAGAAGATCTGAAGGTCAGATATGGTACGCATATGTTGGCAGAAGAGGCCGACGACTGGTGGGTTGCAACAAGGACTGAAATGGTTCAGGACGGAGAGGCACTGACTTGGGCTAACTTCAGAAGAGCTTTTCTGAGGAGGTACTTTCCTGAAGATGTTCGGGGAAGAAAGGAAATTGAGTTTTTGGAGCTTAAGCAGGGTAATCTGACTGTTAGTGAGTATGCTACTAAGTTCACTGAGCTGGCAAAGTATTATGCACACTACAACAATGATGAGGCTGGAGAATTCTCTAAATGCATCAAATTTGAGAATGGTCTCCGAGATGAGATTAAGCAGGGAATCAGGTACCAGCGTATTCGTAGATTTTCTGACCTGGTGGATTGTAGCAGGATCTTGGAAGAAGATATTACCAAGACTAGGTCGTCTCACTCTCGTGGGGCTGTTGATAAAAGAGGAAAGCAACATATGGACCGTGGCAAGCCATATGGTAGAGATAACCAGAGATCAGGTGGATGGAAAAGGCCTAGTGGGGGAGATTCTAAGGCTCCTATCAGATGCTACAGGTGTGGTGAGTCTGGTCATCACATTCGAGATTGAAAGAGTGATGAGAAGAAGTGCTATAAATGTGGAAAGACTGGTCATTTGTCTATTGATTGCAAAGGGAAGTCTGTTACTTGTTACAATTGTGGTGAAGAAGGTCACATTCGTCCGCAGTGTCCTAAGCCTAAGAAGGATCAGTCACGTGGAAAAGTGTTCGCTTTGTCTGGATCTGAGACTACTCCAGAGGATCGATTGATTAAAGGTACGTGTTTTATTCATGGCACACCTTTAGTTGCAATTATTGATACTGGTGCAACTCATTCTTTCATTTCTTTGGATTGTGCTGAGAGGTTGAAACTGGACATATCTGGTATGCGAGGTAGCATGGTTTTTGATACTCCTGCATCGGGTTTAGTGACAACTTCACTTGTATGTAGGAATTGTCCTATTGAGATTTTTGGTAGAGGTTTCGGTATAGATTTAGTGTGTCTACCGCTTGAACAAATTGATATTATCCTTGGGATGAACTGGTTGGAATTCAACCGGGTTCATCTGAACTGTTTTGCTAAGACGGTGATTTTTCCAGAGGCAGTTGGCGTCGAGAATTTGACTATGACTGCTAGGCAGGTACAAGAAGCAATGGAAGACGGTGCTAATGTTTTTATGTTACTTGCTTCGTTAGATGCAACAGGAAAGGTCAGGGGTGGTGAATTGCCAGTGGTGTGTGATTTTCCAGAAGTCTTTCCTGATGATGTTGGTGAGTTACCTCCTGAGAGAGAAGTGGAATTTTCTATAGATTTGCTTCCTGGTACGAGACCGATGTCGATGGCGCCATATCGTATGTCTGCGTCTGAGTTGGCTGAATTGAAGAGTCAATTGGAAGATTTACTGGAGAAGAAGTTTATTCGTCCAAGTGTTTCGCCTTGGGGTGCTCCGGTATTGTTGGTTAAGAAGAAGGAAGGTTCTATGAGACTGTGTGTTGATTACAGGAAATTGAACAAAGTAACCATTAAAAATCGGTATCCTTTACCGAGGATTGATGATTTAATGGATCAGCTAATTGGAGCCAGTATATTCAGTAAGATTGACTTGAGATCTGGATATCATCAGATTCGTGTGAGAGCGGAAGATATTCAAAAGACTGCTTTTCGAACGAGGTATGGCCATTATGAATATTCTGTTATGCCGTTCGGAGTTACTAATGCACCTGGTGTTTTCATGGAATATATGAACAAGATTTTTCATCCGTATCTGGATAAGTTTGTTGTGGTTTTTATTGATGACATTCTGATTTATTCCAAGAATGACGAAGAGCATGCGGAACATCTCAGAATTGTGTTAGAGTTGTTGAAAGATAAGAAGTTGTATGCAAAGTTGTCCAAATGTGAGTTCTGGCTGAATGAAGTTAGTTTTCTTGGACATGTGATTTCTAAGAATGGTATTGCAGTGGATCCTACAAAAGTAGAAGCAGTATCTCAGTGGGAAGCGTCGAAGACAGTTTCTGAAATCAGAAGTTTTCTTGGTCTTGCGGGTTATTACAGAAAGTTTATCGAAGGATTCTCAAAGTTAGCATTGCCGTTGACGAAGTTGACTCGTAAAGGACAAGCGTTTATTTGGGATTCTGATTTTGAGAAAGGTTTCCAAGAATTGAAACGGAGATTGACGAGTGCTCCTATTCTGATTTTGCCGAATCCGGTGGAATCTTTTGTGGTTTATTGTGATGCATCTCGGATGGGATTAGGTGGTGTTCTAATGCAGAATCAACAGTTAGTTGCGTATGCTTCAAGACAGTTGAAGGTTCATGAAAGGAACTATCCTACTCATGACTTAGAGTTGGCAGCAGTTGTGTTTGTCTTGAAATTGTGGAGACATTATCTGTATGGTTCGAGATTTGAAGTGTATAGTGATCATAAGAGTTTGAAGTATCTTTTCGATCAGAAAGAGCTCAATATGAGGCAAAGAAGGTGGTTGGAATTTCTCAAAGATTTTGATTTTGGTTTGAATTACCATCCTGGTAAGGCAAATGTGGTTGCAGATGCTTTGAGCAGGAAATCCTTGCATATGTCTATGATGATGGTTCGTGAATTGGATTTAATTGAACAATTCCGAGATTTGAGTTTAATTTGTGAAAGTGCTCCGAAGTGTGTTCGTTTGGGTATGTTGAAACTTACTAGTGGTATTCTAGAAGAGATCAGGATCGGGCAGAAATCCGATGTTAATTTAGTTGATAAATTGACATTGATCAACCAAGATCAAGGTGGTGAGTTTAGAATTGATGAGAATCATGTTATGAGATTTGGCGATAGAGTTTGTGTTCCTGATGTCGCAGAAATCAAGAAGAGTATATTAGAGGAAGGACATCGCAGTGGGATGAGTATTCATCCGGGTGCCACAAAAATGTATCATGATTTGAAGAAATTGTTTTGGTGGCCGGGAATGAAAAAGGAAATAGCTGAATTTGTGTATGCATGTTTAATCTGTCAGAAATCGAAGATTGAGCATCAGAAGCCGTCTGGATTTATGCAGCCGATGTTTATTCCAGAATGGAAGTGGGATAGTATTTCTATGGATTTTATATCCGGGTTACCGAGGACTTCTAATAATTGTGAAACGATATGGGTTGTGGTGGATAGACTGACTAAGTCTGCTCATTTTATACCGGTGCGAATGGATTACTCAATGGAGAGATTGGCACAGTTATATATTGAGAAAATAGTGAGTTTGCATGGAGTTCCTTCTAGTATTGTGTCAGATAGAGATCCGAGGTTCACTTCAAAAATTTGGGAAGGATTGCAGAAGGCTTTGGGTACTAAATTGAGGTTGAGTTCAGCTTACCATCCTCGGACTGATGGACAGACGGAGAGGACGATTCAATCGTTAGAAGATTTATTGCGTGCTTGTGTTTTAGAGAAGGGTGGATCTTGGGATAGCTATTTGCCATTGATTGAATTTACTTATAACAATAGTTACCATTCGAGTATTGGTATGGCTCCGTTTGAGGCATTGTATGGTAGACGGTGTAGAACGCCTTTGTGTTGGTATGAATCTGGAGAGAGTTCAATAATTGGGCCAGAGATTGTTCAGCAGACTACTGAAAAGATCAAATTGATTCAAGAGAAGATGAGAGCTGCTCATAGTCGTCAGAAAAGTTATCATGATAAGAGAAGAAAGAATTTAGAATTCAGTGCTGGAGATCATGTGTTTATGAGAGTTACTCCGATGACGGGTATCAGTCGAGCGTTGAAATCTAAGAAGCTGACTCCGCGTTTTATTAGTCCGTTTCAGATTACAGAAAGAGTTGGAGAAGTTGCTTATCGTATTGCCTTACCTCCGAGACTTGCAAATTTGCACGATGTTTTTCATGTTTCTCAGTTGAGGAGATACATTCCAGACCCATCTCATGTAATCCAAATAGATGATGTACAGGTGAGAGATAACCTGACAGTAGAAACATCGCCTATGCGGATAGAAGATCGGGAAGTGAAACAGTTAAGGGGTAAAGAGATAGCATTAGTGAAGGTTGCTTGGGGAGGTCCAGCAGATGGAAATATCACTTGGGAGTTGGAGAGCCAGATGAAAGAGGCTTATCCAGAACTGTTCGTCTAAGGTATGTTTTCGAGGACGAAAACTCTTCTAGTGGGGGAGAGTTGTAACACCCCAGTTTCAATTATTTGATTTATTTAAATTGGGAAATTATTTTATTAGGATTAATAAAATAAAAAGGAATTATTTATTTTGGAATAATTGAAGAAATTAAAGAAATAAGAAAATATTGAGTTTTTAAGTTATTGGGCTTGGATGTGGTTAGTAAAGAGTGGGGGTGCAAAAGGAATAAGGATACATTTGGGACTCAAGTTATTTTCACATTATTCACGATAACACAGAATTTGGGATTTTGGGAAGCTGAGCTCTGAAGGTACGAAGAACGAAGAACATCGCTTAAAGAGTTCAAAGCTGCAAATTGATAAGGTAAGGGGGGCTACTACTCGATTTACTTTTGCTTATGGGTTTAGGTACGGTTGATTTGGGTAATCGTAGGGAGAAACCCCAATTGTTAGATGTTCTTAGGGATCAATAACCTTAGGGTCGAATCTTGTTAGAAAAGGTTTAGGTTCCCAATTTTATGAATCAATTAGGGATTTTTGGTTCCTAATGGTGGATTTGGAGTATATCTGTATGATCGTGAATTTACCTTAGGTGTTCTAGGGATAACCTCAATGTTAGCATATTTCCCCAAAAGGACGAATAATCACTTTAAGGTTGCTATGATAATTGTTGGTAATGATGAAATTGATGTGTTGTTTTGAGTTATATAAAATCGATGTCGTTAGGTACCAAAATGCGCGTTTTGGCTGGTATTTGTCGCGTTTGGCTGCTGTTCTGAGCTGCTGCAGGTACAGGAAAAACCTGACCCGCGCTCATCAACACGGGCCGTGTTGTTTAACACGGGCACCCGTGTTGATTCACTGTGTTGCCAAAAAAAATGTGTTTTCCAGACACATTTCAACACGGGCCGTGTTGATTTACACGGGCGCCCGTGTTGATCCCCTGTAATGGCAAAATAACGTGTTTTCTGGGCACATTTCCACACGGGCAGTGTTGATTCACACGGGCACCCATGTTAAACCTCCTGTGTTGGTTTCTAAACGCTGTTTTCTGTGCATGCTGTTATGTACGAATTGATCCGGTTTTGATGTGCAGTGTTTGACATGTTTTGAATATGTGTTTATTGATTTCCTAGTGTTGATTGATGCTAGTATCGAATAATGATCGTATGTTATGATACCAACACTATATGGATTTTATTGTCATGCTTTTAGATGATGTATCAAGCATGAATTATGATATAACTTGATATGATTGATGTTTAATAGTATGCTGAGTGATTACATGCTATCCATATCCTGTTATGATCGATGTTGTTGATGTTGCATGATATGTTGATTGATGTTAATATTATGCTGAGTGTTACATACTTTACATATCATGTTGCATTTGTTAATTCCCATTGTGTGGAATTAACATGGTGGCCAATATACGTGTCCGCGATTTAATGGAACGTTGAGGTGGTAGCCGTGTCCGCGATATAATGGAACGGTGAGTTATCCGTGACCCGAGATTTAATGGGGCGGTAAAATGGTACCACATGCATGGGTGTGTTGCATTACATTGAATATGACATGAATGGATGATTTTTCCAATGTTGTATTTGATTGATTGTATGCATGTATTGATACTAAATTGTTAACGATGTTTGATGTTAATTATAAGCATGAAAAGTAAGATATTATGAATATATGAATCGTAAAGGTTTTTGTAATATATAAAACATGCTAATTGTTGGGTGATGCTTATGGTTTCCTGAATTGATTGTTATGAATGTATAATCAAATGTATAGTTGAGATGCTCACCCTTACTGTTGAATATTTCAGATTGAGGAGCTTCGTTCAGGTGCTTGGCGAAGGCTTGTCGTTTCTAGTTTATTTCCGTTTTAGTATTGTCCGGGTCATGCTCTGATAGTTGTAACTCCGGGAACGTTTGTTTGTCGAGCTGCTTTAGTCAGACTCGTTTATTTCCTTATGTTTGTTATAATATGATGTTGACATTTTCCAGGTGTTAATCCCTGACGATTTTGAAAATATTATAACATTGGTTTTATTAATTAAATTATTCCGCTGTGTAAACATGTATGAGTTGCTTCTATGTTATGCATGACAGGAACTTGTTTTTATTAAAAGAGAATTGTGGCATCCTCGTTAATACATGTACTCTGAAATTATAATTCCAATTATTTGCAAAATTTTGTTCGGGGTTTTAGAGGGTGTTACAGAGGCAGATAAGAAAGAAGTCAAGATCGGCGCCAACTTGGAAGACAATGTCAAGACCAGATTGGTTCAGATGTTGCATGACTATGTTGAGGTATTCGCTTGGTCATATGAAGACATGTCGGGGATCGATACTGATATCGTGGTCCATCGTCTACCAATGAAAGATGGTTGGTCTTCGATCAAACAAAAGGTTCATCGCATGCATCCTGATATGTCTAAAAATATTAAGGCTGAGGTAATGAAACAGTTCGATGCAGGTTTCTTGGAAGTGACGTCGTGTCCCCAATGGGTTGCAAATGTTGTTCCAGTGCCGAAGAAAGACGGTAAGGTCCGTATGTGTGTAGACTACAGGGATTTAAATAGGGAAAGCCCCAAATACGACTTCCCACTACTGCATATTGATGTCTTAGTTGACAACACTGCTCAACACAAGGTGTTTTCCTTCATGGATGGTTTCTCGGGTTACAACATAATCAAAATGGCGCCCGAAGACATGGAGAAGACTACTTTTGTCACACAATGGGGAACTTTCTGTTATAAAGTCATACCTTTTAGGCCGAAGAATGTAGACGCAACTTATCAACGGGCTATGGTGGCTTTACTTCATAATATGATTCATCATAAGATAGAATTTTATGTTGATGATATGATAGCAAGGTCACAAACTGAAGAAGAGCACCTTGATCATCTGCACAATCTGTTTGAGAGGTTGAAGAAATATAAGCTAAGGTTGAATCCCAACAAATGCAACTTTGGGGTAAGGTCTGGAAAGCTCCTAGGCTTCATTGTTTATGGAAAAGGTATTGAAGTCGATCCTTCAAAAGTCAAAGCAATCCAAGAAATGTTGGCCCCTCATACTGAGAAGGAGGTCATAGGATTCTTAGGACGACTAAACTACAATGCGCAGTTCATCTCTCACCTGACTGTTACTTATGAACCACTCTTCAAGCTACTAGAGAAAGATCAAGTGATAAGATGGAATGACGATTGTCAAATAGCTTTTGACAAAATCAAGGAGTACTTGCAAGAACCCTCAATCCTTATGCCACCAGTTGAAGGAAGACCTCTGATCATGTACTTAACTATTTTAGAGAATTCAATGGGGTGTGTGTTGGGGCAACATGACGAGTCTGGTCGAAAAGAGCATGCAATATACTACCTTAGCAAAAAATTTATTGACTGTGAAACAATATATTCACTGCTCGAGAAAACTTGTTGTGCTTTGGCATGGGCTGATCACCGACTAAGACAGTATATATTGACTCATACTACCCTACTGATCTCTAAGATGGATCCCATAAAGTACATCTTCGAGAAGACAACTCTCTTCGGAAGGATAGCCAGATGAAAAATGATCTTAATTGAATATGATATCTAGTACACTATGCAAAAAGCAATCAAAGGAAGTGTACTGACAGATCATTTGGCACATCAAGCTATGGATGACTACCAATCCATGAACTTTGAATTCTTGGACGAGAATATCATACTGATTGCGGATTGTGAAAAGCCTGGACTTTATGAAGGACCTGAGCAAGGATCCCGATCGACTATGGTTTTGATGGAGCTTCCAAATCTCTTGGTAATGGAATTGGTGTTGTGATCATTTCCCCCAAAGGTTTCCATACGCCTTTTACTGCCAGATACTGCTTTGACTGTACTAATAACATGGTTGAATATGAAGTGTGCATCTTGGGTCTTAAAGCTGCTATTGACCTAAGAATCAAATTCTTAAGTGTATATGGGGACTCAACTTTGGTCATCAATCAAGTTAAAGGAGAGTGGGATACAAAACATCCAAATCTTATCTCTTACAAAGAGCTTGTGCTAACCTTGATCCCGTACTTTGAAGAGGTTACCTTTGAACACATTCCGAGGGAAGAAAATCAATTGGCAGATGCTTTGGCTACCATGTCTTATATGTTCAAGGTCAGATGGGACAACGAAGCTCCCCACATTACTATTGAAAGATTTGACGAACCAACGCACTGCTATGAGATTGACAATGGTGTAGAGGAGAAGCCTTGGTTTCTCGAGGTGAAAAGATATCTCGAAGCTCAAGAGTATCCTGAAGGGGCATTAGTCAACGACAAGAAATTCCTACGGAGTTTCTCAGCCAAGTTCTTCATGAGAAATGGGATCTTATACAAGCACAACCATGATTCAATTGTGCTCCGTTGTATGCACAAGAAGGAAATAGAGAAGATCATGGAGGATATGCATGAAGGTATCTTTGGTACTCATTCTAGCAGATATATTATGGCCAAGAAGATTCTGAGAGCTGGTTACTATTGGTCAACCATGGAAACCGATTGTCATCACCACTCAAGGACTTTCCATAAGTGCCAAATTTATGCTGATAAGGTCCATGTGCCTCCAATTCCTTTGAACATCATGACCGCTCCCTGGTCATTTGCAGTATGGGGCATGGACATTGTTTCATTCTTGTCGCCATTGACTACTTTACTAAGTGGGTTGAAGCAACTTCATTTGCCTCAGTTGCCAAGAACGTAGTAGCTCGGTTTATCAAGCATAACCTCATATGTCGGTATGGTATCCCTGAGAGAATTATTACTGACAATGGTACCAATCTCAACAATGCTTTGATCATTGAACTCTGCATGCATTTCAAGATCAAGCATCATAACTCTTCTCCATACAGACCTAAGATGAATGGCGTAGTGGAAGCTTCCAACAAGAATATAAAGAAGATTATGCAAAATATGGTTATGACCTATAAAGACGGGCATGAGATGTTACCTTTTTCTCTTCATGGATACCGTACTTCAGCACGAACATCAATTATGTCAACCTATTCTCCCTAGTCTATGGTATGGAAGTTGTCCTGTCTGTCAGATTTCAAATTCCTTCTCTAAGGATTATGAAAGAAGCAAACTTGGACGAAGACGAATGGATTCAGACTAGGTTGGATCAATTGAATTTGATTGACTAGAAGAGGCTGGTTACTGTCTGTCATGGTCAGATGTACCAGAAGCGCATGATCAAAGCTTTCAACAAAAAGATCAAGCATCGAGTGTATCAGGCTGGTGACTTGGTAATAAAGCGCATTATTCTGCCATAAAGCGATCCCAGGGGCAAATGGACTCCCACTTATGAAGAAACATTTGTTGTTAAAAAAGTGTTCTCAGGCGGTGCTATGACACTAACCACCATGGACGGTGAAGACTTCCCGCACCCTGTGAACACGGACATAGTAAAAAAATACTATGCATAAGAATGACCCGCTAGGTTGACATACCAAGGCAAAAATAAGGGCATCCCGGCGAACCAAAAGGGTTTGGGCAAAAATAAGGGATATATACAAAGATTGTACATCCGGCAAGTCAAAAACGTGAAAGGGCGGCTTGGGAAAAAAAGGGTATCCTGGTGGACTGAAAAGATGAAAGGGCGGTCTAGGAAAAAAATTAGGGATTAAGAGCATATGACTATGTCCCATTGGATCATTTACAACCAGCTTTATTACCAAGGTCAAAAGTTCAAATGGTACAAGACCAGTTCTATCAACTTCTTCTGATGAAAAGGGATGAGATATTCAAAAGCATAGGGGCAACATCGGAGTTGGAACCCAATGAGATCACTTCCACACAACTATATATGTTTTCACTTTGTACTCTTTCATTTCACACTGACTTCCTCTTACAAGGATTTTCGTCTCTTTGTATAAACTCGCCTGTTTATAGGCAAAATCATCAATACAAATATACTTTGGAGTCCAAACTTTTTGTTTTTTCTGTTTTTCTTGCAAAAATGTCCAATGATTAAAATTGAATGAGCATGTGCATATGAACATAATTAACTGCTAAAAAATATACACATAAGAATAGGATTAAGCATTTAGCTGGGATGACACTCAAGCTGCCTGTAAGTCCCCACATAATCCCTTTCATAAGGTTATCACTAGTGAAGTCACTAGAGCCACCTCTATGAGATTATCCCCACAGAGTAATCTTCACAATAAGAGTACATTCCCCGCAGTCTCCCCGGCATACCACTCCAGCAAATAAAGGAATAAAAATCCCCTCCCCATTAAATTTCCCCATGGAGTACACTTCATGGAAAGTCTCTTCCCCATCTGAGTTTGGTCCTCCAAAACTAAGAAAACCTACAGAGTTTCTTCTCTCTAGAAAATTCAATTTCCTCAAGAAAGTTGGTTTCCTCAGCAGAGCACTTCTTCATCAACAAGGGTTTATTTCCCCAACAAGATTTATTTCCCAACAAACTACAAATTCTCCAGCAAATCACTGACAAAATTCTTCTCCCAAGTAAAGTCGTCACTATCCCTAGAAAGTTACTACGAAGCCTGAAATCCGACCAGATACTAGTTAACTTTATCTCCCCCAGACAAGTCTCTTTTATCCCCAGTCAGGGTATATAAGAAATAAACTTCCCAATAGAGCAATGGAAGACCAATGTTCCTAAACTCTACTCCCCATACGAAGATAAATACATCCCCTGTAGAGTTTCCTCAAACAAACAAGCAGGAACCCCCAGCGGAAGCATTCCAGATAAGATTGAAGACACACATACTCTTCATCCTCAGCAATAGTTAGAGATTTATTTTCCCAGACGAAGATATACTTCAACAAGCATCTTACACTCATCATGGCATATGCATACAAAATGCATATACCACAGTCTCATTTATTTTGACATTGCATACAAGCTAACTCTTTACCTTTTCAGGAAAGATTTAATCAACAGATGAATATCATGAACAATTTCCAACAGCTCTAGATTAATTCCCGAAATAAGACGGGGTGACTATCTTCATGAAAAGATTGAAGATTAACTCCCGAAACAGGAAAGAGAAACTATCTTTCTTTCTATTTGGCCAGATAAAGATCAATTCCCGAAACAGGATAGGGCGGCTATCTTTATCACCAATGTTATGAACTCCAAAAATAGGATGGGTTTACCAACAACACTGATTGTAGATCAATTCCTAAAACAAGACGGGGCGACTATCTACATGAACAGATTGAAGATTAACTCCCGAAACAGGACAGGGAAACTATATTTCTTTCTCTTTGATCAGATAAATATCAATTCCCGAAACAGGACATGGCGACTATATTTATGACCAATGGTATGAACTCCCGAAACATGACGAGTTTACCAACAACATTGATTGTAGATCAATTCCCGGAACAAGACGGGGCAACTATCTACACGAACAGATTGAAGATTAACTCCCAAAATAAGACAGGGAAACTATCTTTCTTTCTCTTTGGTCAGATAAAGATCAATTCCCGAAACAGGACGGAGCGACTATCTTTATCACCAATGGTATGAACTCTCGAAATAGGACGGGTTTACCAACAACACTGATTATAGATAAATTCCTGAAACAAGACGGAGCGACTATCTACATGAACAAATTGAAGATTAACTCCCGAAACAGGACGAGTGTAATACGGTGGGAGAAATGAGTTAGGATGTTTTGCGTTTGATCGCAATTGTTGCGGTTAGCAAGAGTCGCCACCGACTTTTCTTTTATCCAAATAAGGAAAGGGTGAAAAGAATAGGAAAGACCTTTGAGATTATTTATTGAGTTCAGGGGGTAGATTATGAAAAGGGAAGTTATTAGCACCCTTTTCATCCATAGTTATCTATGGGCTCTTAGTTGCTTGCTAGATCACTTGCTTTGCTTGAAAGTACGCTTTGTCGTGGTTTTTGAAAGTATTTTTGAAAAGCGCCTTCGTTTAGGAAAACTTTGTAATGGTTCTTGTTTCGAAAGAACGTATACGAAGTGTTGGAATTTTGAAAATATATCATGTTTTAAAAGTGTTTGGTGTATGTTTGCAAGGATTTTTGTTTTAAAAGTGAGCGAGCAACTAGGAACGTTTCTACCTACTCAAAAGTCTTTTGTTCATTTCTCTCTTCCTTTGATATTGCCATCTTACCATTAATTGGTAAGAAGCTTTATCTTTAGATGTAAAGGGACGGGCGTGGGTCATCGTATAGTCATGATAGAAATGTTGTGAGGTATCTTAGAATTTATCTTTGAGGGACTAAGATCATTTGAAAGACAATATTCGAAGCATCATCGAGGGACAATGATCTTGTGTTTTGATTGTTTTGCTAAGATGTCTCACATGCATAACATAACCATTTTCATAAGGCACCAAGTGGAATTACCATAGGGGTGCATGTGTAAATAGTGTGTTTAATTTGCATGCATTTAGTCTTTGATTAGGGGTTGTCTACTTGTTGATTTTATCTTTCCATACAAATCCTAATTACTAGCATTTATATGAAAGCAATGAATTGCGGAAAGTAAATATTCTACGCTATTACAATCATTAGGGGGATGGGGTGTAAAAATTTATAAATGGGGATTGCAAGAAATTAAATTCCTAATTATCTATTACAACCATATTGAAAGAATGTACAAGAAATATAAACTAGGCTTGTTTTGTTTTTGTTAAGAGAAGAAAATAAGTTTGCTTAAGAAAATATTTTTTATCTTTTGGCTTTAAAAGAGACAAAATAAAGTATGTGATGTATAAAAATATTTTTGGTGTTTTTTATTAATGAAAATAAAATGATGGTAAAAATAATAAGGGAAAAAGGGATGAGAATCAGTGCATGGCTGTGATAAGAGAGAACAGAAGTAAGGAGCAGAAACGCTGACTCTGATATGCTGCAAGAAAGAAAATGTTAGCAGAAAAGGGGGCGTTCAGAAGTTCTGGGTCCGGGTACACTGAAGTTCTGGGGTTGTTGGGAACAAGGGAAATCCTAGAATTTCTGATGCAACTGGCAGCCTAGAAGTTCTAATGTTACTGGAAGGTCAGAAATTCGGGTTGCTGAGAGAGTTTAGAGCTTCTAATGTAACTGGACACCTAGAAGTTCTGATGATGGGTATGTGAGGTGTCAATACTGTTGGATGAGAATATCTAGAAGTTCTGGTCCAGGACCACTGTTTTGATAAGCAACTAAAGGGGATTGACCTAGAAGTTCTGATCCAACTAATGAGGTGAAAATGTAAGGAAATAAACATAATAAAAAGGGTGTTTCTGGGCTAGAACTCAGGACTCTTAACACTAATGTCTTATGCGTGCATTCTCTACCACTAGGGTGGCTATACATCTGGTATTAGAAGAAAAAACATAAACATATATTACAAAGTAAACTCAGATGCTGAATTTCATCTCCTTTTCCACGCCATTCAGAGCATTTGCAACTTAGCCATTTCTCAACAAAACATAAAATGCATACATAGCAGTTATGGCAGGTTTCATCATGGTTTTAGAAATATAAAGTATTAGAATTGTAAATCAGAGGCAAGCATGAATTTTGCTAATCCTAATTCTGAATTCTAATTTCCTCAAGAAGTTCTGAACTAAAATTCTTTCTACTTAGGCAAAAAAATACAAGAAATCTATGAATATGTACAACATCAGAGTCAGGATGTCTACATTGTATTTTTGAACATGCAAGCCTATCAATGCCTAAGTAATGAGATAAAAGTCAGAAGAAAATTACCTTGCAGCTGGAAAATATTTTGTGAACTAGAGCCTAGTTCTGAATGATGTGATGTTCTTGTCAACTTCCTTTAATTCTCAGAAAGCTAGAACAACCTGAACTATGGATGGCTAGAAAATTCTGGAGCAACCAAGAAGCAATGTTCTGGTTTTTTGAGACGGAGATTGATGAAGACTGTGTTACAGTCTGAAAACAGAAGTTGGGATGGCTTCTAAATGTATATTAGAAGCTTTGTGGGTGATTTGGTTGGGAAACACACAAGGAAAATTAGAGCTTGGATGCAAAATCCAGAAATTAGTAGGTTTTGTATTTGTGTTTACAGTTTCAAGTTCTTTGAAATTTCAGCAAAGTTTCAAGGCTTTTTCTCTCAAATTCTCGACCTCTTTACAGTTAAAAATGAAGTTAGATTTATAGGCAAGGATTTAGTAGCTTGAAGAAGTCAAGAGTACAACCATCATATGCTAGGGCGCTGACTTGTTCTTGAAGCAAGTTTAAACAAGTATGGTTCAAGGCACAAAGTAAGGTAGTTAGCAACTTTAGTCGCACTTAATATAAATTTGTAAGCATGAATCATGGAAAAGTACCCTCAGAAGCAAAAGCAACACATGGGCCCAGCATAAACTTGTACAAAAGTTTGCTTTTCAAGGACAACAATGGTACTTCTATGTCACACGTGGGGAAATTCTTTGGATAAAGACTTAAAAGTGGGTGTGAGCATTAAATGATTATGAGATTGATAAAAACAAAAACCTGCAATATGAGATTATGTATCATAACTTAATCTGGATCAGAAGTTCAGCATCAGCGTAACTTAGAACAAATATCCAACTTCTGATCTTTGAATATCCTTGCTCCAGCATGTTCTGAAGGAGTTTTCAGACTTTTCAGAAAGCTTGTAACATGCTTTGCAGACCCTCTTTGAGTTACTCTTGCAAATTCTGATTGAACCTTCATGAAAACTGGCTCAGAATTTCTAACCAAAATCTGTCTTGGAAATGCTCAGAATTTACTGAATGCTTCAGTTTCATGGACGTGTCTTCAAGGATTTATAACTTGAAATCCCAACATTTCTAGGAGAAGTCATATTTTGAAATGTTTTAGATATCGTTGAAATCCACAGCTCTTATGTCAGAAGTTCTTCCAGAATCAACTTGCATCATGGTGAAAATATGACCAGAAGTTCTCAATTTATCATATTTCCTAAACACTTAGAAAAATTTCTAAGTATTTAGAATTTTGACTTTTCCAAAGTAATTTTGAATTTTGGTTTTCTTGATGAAACAAACTTCATACTCCAACATGTCTTGATAAAATATGATTCTTGAGACTTGATTTTGATCCAAAAGTCAAAATTTGACTTTTCAGTATGCAAATGACCATTTTGCTCTTGTGCCAATTCCAAACCTAAATTGATGTATCAGTGCTGCCAACTTGATGTCATGGAAAATCTTGTGAGAAAATCCTTGAGAAATGAGAGGGAAAATTTTTGGGTACAACAGCTGCCCCTGTTCAATCTTCTTACACCTGAAGAGTTAGATTGGCGAGTCTGCCATTCGTGACTTAAAGGTGGAAGATGATTGAACACAAGAGTTCCCAGAAATTTTAACTTGATGATGTGTTACTTAGTTGTGTAGGGAATGGGCTTAGAGATTCAATTCAGAGTGACTGGGGAAGGTATCAGGATAAATCTTTTGGTTGATTTAAACTGAAGTGGTAGATGTCTTTGTCTGCAGATTTTTCCTACAAGGAAAAAGATTAGTTGCATGCAGATGTATGTATGGTGCAACGATGTTCTCAAAATAAATGACATTATGTTGTATGCATTTGTCATGTATGCGTTATGGTTTATGAATGTAATGCGTTTAATGCAGCGTGTCTTTGTCTAGGAAAATAAATCCTTGACAACATGATGATGAGCCTTGGGAAATATGCTCCCAGACTGCTGCTGGGGTTGAAGAGTATGCTCCTCTCATTTTAGGATGTTTCTGTTGGGAATTCATGTTCTGTTTAAGGAGAAACTCCGCTGAGGAATACTGGCTTGTTCAAGAAGACTCTGTGGAGAGTGCTGGTCTCTGCTTGAGGAAAAGAATTTAGGATTTTTAATTGTTTAATGGTCTACTGGGGAATTACTCCTGACTGGAGAGCATCGAAAGCTGGCTGTTATCTGGTCGAAATCCAGGCTTGGCAGCAACTTGCAGGGGAAGATCTGAATTAACTGTTATCTGGTCGAAGTCCAGGCTTCACAGAAAATTGCTTGAAGTTGAACTGTTATCTGGTCGGGTTTCAGGCTTCACAATGACTTACTGGGGAAGAATAAATTAACTCTTATATGGTCGGATTCCAGGTTTCGTAGAAAATTTCTTGAAGTTGAACTATTATCTGGTCGGGTTCCAGGCTTCACAGTGACTTACTGGGGAAGAATAAATTAACTATTATTTGGTCAGATTCCAGGCTTCACAAAACATTTCTTGAAGTTGAACTATTATTCGGTCGGGTTACAGGCTTCGCAGTAACTTATTGACATTAAATTGCTATCTGGTTGGATTCCATGCTTTGTAGATTTCTGAGTTGGATGAAGTTAATTGCTATCTAGTCGGGTCCAGGCTTCACAATAACTCGTCTGAAAAGATAAAGTTGAACTGATATCTGGTCAGATCCAGGCTTCACAGCAACTTGCTTGAAATTAGTTGTTATCTCGTCGAATTCCAGGCTTCACAACAAATTTCTGAGGGAATAAAGTTAATTCCTATCTGGTCGGATTCCAGGATTCACAATAACTCGTCTAAAAAGATAAAGTTGAACTAATATATGGTCAGATCCAGGCTTCACAGTAACTTGCTAGGGTAGAGGCAAACTCTACTGGGAAAAAGAAGTGAAACCCTTGTCTGTTTTTAAAATATCTCGAAGAGTTAAACTATTATCTGGTCGGGTCCGGGCTTCATAGTGTCTTGAGAAATTAACTATTATCTGGTCCGGTCCAGGCTTCATAGTTACTGGAGTTAAACTATTATCTGGTCAGGTCCAGGCTTCATAGTATCTGAAAAGTTACACTATTATCTGGTCGGGTCCAGGCTTCATAGTGACTGAAAGTTGTACTGTTATCTAGTCGGGTCCAGGCTTCATAGTATTTTAAAAGTTTCACTATTATCTGGTCGGATCCAGGCTTCATAATGACTGAAAGTTGTAATATTACCTGGTCGGGTCCAGGCTTCATAGTAACTTGTTTGAAAGAATGAAGTTGACTGTTGTTGTACCCCAAAATTTGCCCTCCCATATTCTTCAAGAAATTGCCAAGCCAGGTCACAAAATTCTCCAAGGGTTGCTCAGGGCAACTGTCTCCTATACAGTCAAAACTAGGGTTTGGGTTCTGATCAAAGAAAGGAAGTTTTCAAGGACCCAATCAAGTCTCATATGCCTACAAAGATGGTCAAGCATCCTCATATCAAGTTTCAAGGCATTCAGCTCAAAATTGCACAGTCAAAACCCTAGATTGCACTACAGTCAACTGTAGGGGCAAAATTGTCATTTGACAGTCAAAAGTTCAAATTTTTGGTCAACATATCATTTTGAAGCCACAAACATCATTTGATCAATGCTTGATCATGATTCTCAAAATTTGGCTCAGAAATCATCAAAGATGCAAAAGTTACTATATTTGGACAGCTGAAAAAGTCAACTGAAATTGACCAGGGCATAACTTTCACATGGATTATCAGAAAAATTCCATCCAAAGCTCATTTTGAAGAGAAAGACATTTCCTACACTTCATCTTCATATTCCAAGTCCAAGAAATGCTCTCACAAAAAGTTATCAATTTCAACATTATAGGTCATTTTCAAAAGTCAACAAAAAGGGACTTTAAGTCAAAGGCCATAACTTGAGATTGGTAAATCAAAATGACATGGGACCAAAGGAATTGGTTAGAGGACTCAAAGACCTTTCCAAAATGTCCAAGAACATGTGAAAAGCTTAAAAATTGAGCAAGTTATGCCTTGTGGAAGTTGGGAAATTTTTGGGTATTTTGAAAAGTCAACAATGGTTCAAATGACCTAAATTTGCTAATGAGCCCATTTTTCTTCCATGATTCATCATTCTAAGCCTATGCACGACCACTTGGCCCAAAGGGAAGTATTTTCTCATTTTTTATTTATTTATTTGGATTTTTATTTATATTAATTCAATTAAATCAATTAAATTCATGAAAAATATCAAACTTGCCTTAACAAATCTTTTTATGCATGTTTGATACTCAAGATTTCGTGTACAACTAAATGGGGAAAGATTTGGAGCTGATTGGCATGATTGAACAAAAAATGCACATGGAAAAGATTCAAAAAGATCTTGGAAAATCAATTATCAAAAATCATTATGGCCATGAATTTGATTGAGTTTTGTTGCCCTAATACATTCACTACAAAGGCCTGAACCTAAACCTAATGCTTGGAGACTGAATGCTGCGCAGGAAACACACTTGCAAACTTGGAAAAATTGCCATAAAACCAAATTCTGAAATCAGTGTTCAAGCACGATTAAAAGCCTAATTCCTTTTCCAATCGCTTCCTTGTGTTCCTCTGAAGCTAGCTGAATCATTCCCCAGGTCCCATACTTAAAGAAACGCAAGGTTGCTATCAAAATTGGTAAAGGAAATTTCGAAACTGCTTCTCATTATACATGCATCTTTAACATATTCTATTGCTATTTTTATACTCAGGGTGATGTTTACAAACTAACTGTATGGTTTAATTAAAGTTTCATGCCCTATAGGAGAATTCACCATTAGAGATGCTTAGGGTTCCGACGTTTTCAAATTGGGCGTTTTCAATTCTTATAAAATTAAGACGTACCAATGCCATGACTGAAATCTACAGGTTGAGACGAAGAAGATAGGACGTTCGCGCTCAATTTATGAGCCCTCAAGACCTAATCGCTATTATGGAATTAGGCCTGTTTTGAGGGGGTTCAAAACCCCCGTTAAACGTTTATTATTTTTCAGGCAGAAAGAAACAATGAAGAAGACGATGTGCTGTCCATCAGTGATAGGCCGGTTTTAAATTTTCGCGCGCCCTCCACTAACGCCTTCGTTTCTTTTTATAATATTTATTCGTTTATATTATAACAAACGCGTTAACATGGTTCAATTGGCAAGCGAAGAAGGCATTCACGTCCAAGACCTGGGTTCGAACCCCAGGTCTGTATAATTCCATTTATTATTTTGCAATGGCAATTCCTATGCAGGCACAACGTTATGGTTCACCATGTTCCATCATCATCCAGACGTCCACGTGCTTAGTAAAATCAGATCAATGACCAAGAATCAAAGAGCACCCTACGCCCCAGTCAACATGCCACATAGTGCTTGCAAAAGTCAATGGATTTCATGCTTAATTGGGCCAGAATTCTAAGGCCAGCACCTCACAAATTGGGACTACACCCCCACCCTGGTTTGCAAGTTTTATTTATTTCTCTTATATTTTTTTAAATTATTATTTTACTTGTTTTGTTGTTTAATTTAATTCATTATTTTCACAAAATATAAAAACTTCATTAAAAAAAAATCAGAAAAGACCAAAAATAATAAATATTTTTATTGTAATTATTTTTTTGTAAATAAATTAACATGTAATTATTTAGTTTTAATTAGGATCTTTGCAAGTTTAATTCTTTTTAATAAATCTAAAAAAAGTAGAATTAGGTTTAATTAACAATTTCCATTCCTTTTAATTTTTCCTTTTTATCATAATATTATTATTTATTTATTTTCATAAATTGTATATAAATAATTTAGGTTTAAATTAGGTTAAAAACTTAATATTTTCACAATAACTTAAAAACCATTAGAATTAGGGTTTGACGCTTCATTTTAATTTTAATTAATTACTCTTTCCATTAAATCTTAAAAAATACAAAAATACCAAAAACATTCTTTTTTCTTTAATTTTAATTCCCCATTAATTCTAATTAATTAATTCATTGACTTTAATTCTTTGCAAAAGGGTCCAACGCCCATATTCGTAATTTGTTTAATTTCGCGCATTTATTTTATGTCGTTTATTATAATTATGTAATTCTCCCAAAGCGTTGTAACGATTATACTTTTCGCACTTTTACTTTGCTTCATTTACTTTCCGTCAAATCGGGTCCGGTTTAATTTTTGGCGATGTGGACCCGCGCCATTTGTAATAGTTGTAGATTTATTTTCCTCGCAAATATTTTAACTGTTAAACAAAACATGCAAGAATGAATGGCCCTAATTAAAATCAAGCGTAGATCACAATGAACATGAAAAGACAAATAACTGAAAAACGACACACGAATCGCACACACCACCCCTAGGGTACGCCTCACTGTTGCCTTGCCTCGAAAGGTGGTCGTCGAGTAGAGGACGTCTTAGTAAGTCCTCATGATCCGGGAACCTGGCATGGGGGTAGCTTCTAAGGTGTCTTCCTATTGCTCTGGTGATCACCATGTCCCTAAAACTCGAATTGACCCGAACACCTCCAACGGTGGTGCTACCTACCTCTCAATGGTGGGATGGCACTACTTTAAAGGACATTTACACAGACGAATTCCTTAGGGTAGGTAGGTTCTCAAGGATACTTGCTCTAATCTCAAAACAAACTCAAAAAGACTTTTCACACCAACACTTTTCAAAAGCTTTCAAAGCAAATTTTTCAAACACTCTGACGTACGAGTCGAACTGAAATTTTTCAAAGAAACTTTTTTAAACCCACATTGAAAAGCAAACAAACCTTTTTGAAAACACAATGAGCAAGTATCTAAGAGCCCATGGATAACCATGGATAGAAAGGGTGTTAACACCTTCCCTTTCTATAACCTACCTCCCGAACTGAGAGCAATCTCTTTAAGGAATTTTTCTGTGCTTTTGTCCTTTCCATTTGGAGAAAATAAAAGACGGTGGCGACTCTTGCTTCCGCGACATTTCGCGAACCAGCGTTAAACAGTCAGTTCCAGATCCACCGATCACAGAACTGGCGACTCTGCTGGGGATCCTTTATAAAGTGAGGTGTACCTTAGGGCTAGTTCATAACTGTGTTTTCAATTATATTGATTTGCTTGCTTTACTATTGTGGGTTGCATCGGAGTTACATAGATCCTAACCCGGATCTGGGGATACCCTGTTTAGGTAGCATAAGCTGTGAGGGACCTGTCCGGCGTATACCGACATGGGTGAAGCAGTGGCTACGTTGGTGTGGCGCCTTGGTCTGTACCGATATCCCTCGTGTCGAAACGGGGAGAATATGGGTCTTCCAAGGAGTCATTAAGCACCAACCGACCTTAGAACCCTAAATTGACCCAACTTGGCCATTAGAACAGTAGCAGTATGCTACGCCCATTGAGGCTAAACTCTCGTGATGGTTCTGGCTGCAAGAAAAGATTGCGATGCTGGAGTTATGACCGATTGAGGGTAGTCAATGATATTGGGATCCTCTAAGAACCCGGTTACTTTGATAGGACAGGTATGAACCAACCAACTGAAGGAGGGTAACACCTAGACCCCATGCTGGCCTAAACTCTAAGGGCTTCTCTTGTGTGACTTGTGTGCCTTCGTACTTGATTATCTGCATGCTTGTTACCTGACGCTTGTTTCTTGCAGGTTTTGTCTATAGTCCTTAATAGGGACTCATAACAGGGTACTAAGTTTCTTGCAGGTTATGTTTTAAGTCCTTAACTGGGACTCATGACAGGTTTACTTGAGTTTCTTGCAGGTTTTGGTTTGCAGTCCTTAATTGGGACTCATAACAGGGCTACTTACATTACCCCATGCATACCATAACATCATACCATTGCATACATCCTAACCCATTTCAAGGATCTCAAGGGCTTGTGATGCAGGTCATGATGAATCAAACATCTAGCAAGGGACAAAGAGGATTTATTTTCCTCTAGCCAAAGTTGTCAGGGGCTATGACCCACTGGATATGGTGAGCCTTTGACCCTTGATGAAGGACTCTCAACAACATGAAGTACCTTCAATCAAGTCACCAGTTTTCAACTCTAACAAGTTTCTCCGTTTACCCCGCGGGGTCCTTGAAATCATTGCATGCATATCATACATATCATTGCATAACAGGTACCCTTTCTCTGCAGGTTACTTACCTTCTTCGCTGTTTATTTCAGCCGATCATCATGAATCCTGAATCATCTGCGGAACAATCTATCAAGGCCCTCCAGGCTCAGAACGCCCAGTTCCAAGGGCTGATCATGAACTTGACCCAGGGGCAGCAAGATCTGAAGGCTCTGCTCTTGAAGAAGGAAAAGAAGAAGAAGAGGACTGTTTTGTTCAGTCCTAGACGCAGATCTGGGAACACCCTGCAGGACCAAGCTGAGAGGACAACTCCATCTGTGGGGAAAGGTAGTCATCAAGAAGAAAGGATTCCCAGCCCAGTGGTCTCCGACAACGAGACAGAGTTCAACGACGAACAGTACCCTCCAGCTGAGGATAGGAATAAACAGTTGGAAGATCGACTCAGTGCTATGGAGATACAAAAGGTGCCTGGCCTGGACTTCGAGGACCTAGGTCTGTCTTCTGGAGTAGTGATCCCGCGCAAATTCAAGGTACCTGCCTTCGCTAAATATGATGGGGCATCCTGTCCTAAGTTGCATCTCAGGGCTTATACAAGGAGGATCCAGCCCTATACAGCTGACAAAAATTTATGGATCCATTTCTTCCAAGAGAGTCTTTCAGGGACTCAGCTCGAGTGGTTTTATCAATTGAATGGAGCCAACATCCGTACCTGGGAAGACTTAGCCACTGCTTTCTACAAGCATTACCAGTACAATGCCGACCTGGCTCCCACACGCACTCAGCTTCAAGGAATGTCTATAGGTGCAGGCGAAGGTTTCAAAGAGTATGCCCAGAAATGGAGAGACCTTGCTGGAAGGGTACAGCCTCCATTAACTGACCGGGAACTCGTTGATATGTTCTTGGGGACCCTATCCGGGCCATTCTTCAACCACCTCATTGGCAATTCATCTGCTGGATTTACCGACCTCATCCTAACCGGCGAAAGAATTGAAGCTGGTATCAAGAGTGGGAAAATTCAAGAGATCACACCTTCTGATACTCACAAAAAACCTTACACGGGAAAGAAAGAATCTAATGCTGCCTACAGCCAAAAGAGTCGTCGTGACCAACATGCAGGGGCAGTCATGATCTCTGGTTCTGCACCACGCCGCCAGCCACAAAAGGGAAATCAGCGAAGGCCGGACGAGCCCAGAAGGCAATTCACCAACATTAACATGCCATGGTCACAAGCACTGCAACACATGTTGAAGATGAACCTGATTGCGGTGATTAATCCTCCTACAAACCCCAAGACCTCCTCTCCAAGCTACAATCCAGAAGCCAGATGTGCTTATCATTCCAATAGCCCGGGGCACGATACTGAGGACTGTTGGGCGCTGAAGTACAAAATTCAGAATATGATCGATGCCAAAGAGATCGAGTTCGAGCCCGCCGAGACTCCCAACGTGATCACTGCTCCATTGCCAAAACATGGCTAGGATCGAGAGATTTTTGTTCATTTGAATTCAAGTTGTATTTTTCTTTTCTTGTTCAGATAAACAATTATCATGTTAAACTCTTTTATTTCATGAATGCATTACACATGTCTGTCTTGATTTAATTATGTTTACTATGCTTAAAACTGCTTTCATAGTTTTGTGACGATCAACTCTTGACTGAAAATTCTAAACCTCTTGAGGGAGAATGACGAAAGCGATACCGCGATCATTACAGTATGCTTTTGAACAGACCCCGCTGATGAGGTACAGGCATTGTTTCAATTCCTAAACGCTGGAGTTATAAGGAGATAATCCCTCGTCAACCCCTCTGAGCCAAAGAAGTAGGAGTTTTTCTTTTCGAAATTTAAAACCCTTTATCATAACCTGGGGCAGGGTAGTTCTCTCAGTTGATCCAAGTGCATAACAAATGGCCCCAAAGGAGTCCTTACAAAACAAAAGACAGTGATGGTTCTGAATAAATCACAAGGACAGGCAGTCATTATCTCAAAAAATGAAAAACCCATTAAGTCAAAACCCATAAAAGGGACTTATGAAACTGGGGCATCCCGCTGACTGTAATTCCAAAAAGGAAACAGTTCAGGCAAAAAGAGAAAGGGATAACAAAAACCAAGAAAGAGGTCTCACAAACCCTCGACAAAACAAAAATGACTGCCTAGTCGGAATAAATCATCAATATCCGAATCATCACCGGAAAATCCGAGCAAAAACTCAAAACAAGGTCTAACGTATGATCAACTGAGTTTAGGTTTGGAGAACATCACGAAGAGCGGGTGGGTACAAATAATTTGAGCCTTTATCCTTTGTTTCTCAAACCGTGAACCAGACCACGTTACAACCCTTAAAAGTCCTAGCTGAAGCATGGGTTAGTTCGAAAGCATACTGTTACGAAGGTATCCTGACTCCTGAAGGTTTGCTGTAAAATCTTGAGTTGCCATTGCACTGTGTTACAAAAAATGCATTTTCAAAATTCAAGACAGACATAGGCTTTTGCATTCTTAAAATAACCTTGTTTGCATATGACTATTTGTTTGAACAGCAGGGAAATTCGCACGATGAACACCTCGTGAACAAAAGTACCTCCAATCAAGGGGCACAGTAGGAGTATTGCCCATTATCTGGGGCATGGAAAAATACTTCCAACAGGGGCAACTCCTTTCTGAGAACGAACATAGTCATAAAAATACTACGCACAATCAAAGACCCGCTAGGTTGACATACCTAGGCAAAAATAAGGGCTTCCCGGCGAACCAAAAGGGTTCGGGCAAAATGAAGGGATGAAAACGAAAAATCTGTACACCCGGCAAGTCGAAAACCTGAAAAGGCGGCTTGGGCAAAAATGGGTATCCCGGTGGACTGAAAACCCAAAAGGGCAGTCCAGGCAAAAGTTAGGGATCAAAGCGTACGACTATGTTCCGGTATCTCATCATTTGTCCACCTGACGATTTGTCAATCACCCACACAGGTATCCTCTTCCCTCACCTCCGAAACAGGGGCAATAATGAGTTAGCCAGGCGATTCAATTGCTCTGTCAACCAAACTACAAAGGAAAGATCAACATAAGGAGGATTACCATCTACCTTTACAAATTCCAGATCGTGGGTTAACATCCGAAACCAAACAGGACAATCATCCACTTAATCCAAATCATGTAACCCTACCCCGGTTCCTCCAGAAATCTCACATGGATTTATCCAGGTAACCTAACCCCGGTTCCTCCTGAAAATCTTACATGGATTCATCTCAAGATGACCTAACCCCGGCTCATCAAGAAGTTTTTTACACAAACTTATCCAGGTAACCTAACCCCGGTTCCTCTTGAAAATCTTACATGGATTCATCTCAAGATGACCTAACCCCGGCTCATCAAGAAGTTTTTACACAAACTTATCCAGGTAACCTAACCCCGGTTCCTCCTGAAAATCTTACATGGATTCATCTCAAGATGACCTAACCCCGGCTCATCAAGAAGTTTTTACACAAACTTATCCAGGTAACCTAACCCCGGTTCTTCCAGAAATCTTACATGGATTTATCTCAAGATGACCTAACCCCGGCTCATCAAGAAGTTTTTACACAAACTTATCCTGTGGTAACCTAACCCCGGTTCTTCCAGAAATCTTACATGGATTTATCTCAAGATGACCTAACCCCGGCTCATCAAGAAGTTTTTACACAAACTTATCCTGTAGTATCCTAACCCCG
Source organism: Vicia faba (assembly GCA_948472305.1). Lineage (NCBI taxonomy): Eukaryota > Viridiplantae > Streptophyta > Magnoliopsida > Fabales > Fabaceae > Vicia > Vicia faba. The sequence continues at coordinate 1,213,101,955 of OX451738.1, read as the reverse complement.
GTTCCTCCAGAAGTCTTACATGGACCTATCTCAAGATGACCTTACCTCGGTTCGTCAAGAAGTTTTACATGAACTTACCTCACCAGGCAACCCTACACAGGTTCTCCTCTTCCAGACGTAGTTTTACACGAACTCGACTTCAAGCAACCCTACACCGGTTCCCTCTCTTCAAGATGCAGTTTTACATGGACTCGTCATCCAGAAACCCCACACAGGTTCTCCCTTTCCGAAAACAAAGTTCTACACGAACTCATCAAGGTAACCCTACCCAGGTTCATTCTCCATTCCAGATGCGGTTTTACACGATCTCATCAGCAGGCAACCCTACATAGGTTCCCTCTTTCAACTTACAAAATTACAGTCCAAAATCTCCCCAGGAGAGTCCAATCTAATTCCACAGAAATTGGAGTCCATCTCCCCAAGCAATAAGCTTATCCCCAGTAAATCCTGGAAGCTTATCCCCTCGCGGCGCACGAACGCGTCGACCGGCTTTATTTAAAGAGTTATTTCCTTAACCGGATATAACTGGGTTATCCTCAGCCAAAATCCACGGAAAGGTCGTCGTCAACGTAGTTCTTTCCTACCCCAGCGAAGTCTATCAACACTTCCTATACAGCAAGACTTCCTCAGCAAGTCATTATCTACACTCAGCAAAGCCTCTCCCCACAGAGTATTGCTTCCCAGCATGGTCACTAGAGTATTTTTTCCCCCGCAGAATCTTCCATTTGCCAAGTTTATTCCGCAACGGAGTCATCTTCTCCTACCGGTATTCTTGCAACTATCATCCCCAGCGGAAGTAAAAGCTTATTCTCCAACATCAGCCCAGGATACGACTTCCCGGCATCCGTCAAGGATTTACATTCCTAGACGAAAGCACCCATAAAACATCACATACATACATCATTATAGCATGCATAACGCATCATATCATACAAATCTCATTCATGTTGAGAACATCATCGCTTGATCCATATCATGCATTGCATACGACTGACCTTTACCTTTCAGGGAAGACGCAGTTGAAATTCTCAAACATATTTCAAAGCCTTCTCTAGTCCAGCTAAATCGACTCCCAACAGATTTTTCTGATAAAGACTCAGCAGAAGTTATGGTCTCCTCTCCGACAAGTGCGTGAGGTGGTAATTCCTTTTTCAAGATGTTTCCCTCTCCGACGATGAGTGTGAGGTGATAATCTCTTATGGTTCCCTCTCCGACGGCGTGTGAGGTAGTAATTCCTTTTTCAAGATGTTTCCCTCTCCGACGACGAGTGTGAGGTGATATTCTCCCTATGGTTCCCCCTCCGACGGCGTGTGAGGTGGTAATTCCTTCTTTAAGATGTTTCCCTCTCCGACGATGAGTGTGAGGTGATAGTCTTCTATGGTCCCCTCTCCGGCAAGTGCGTGAGGTGGTAATTCCTTCTTCAAGATGTTTCCCTCTCCGACGATGAGTGTGAGGTGATAGTCTTCTATGGTCCCCTCTCCGGCAAGTGCGTGAGGTGGTAATTCCTTCTTCAAGATGTTTCCCTCTCCGACGATGAGTGTGAGGTGATAGTCTTCTATGGTCCCCTCTCCGGCAAGTGCGTGAGGTGGTAATTCCTTCTTCAAGATGTTTCCCTCTCCGACGATGAGTGTGAGGTGATAGTCTTCTATGGTCCCCTCTCCGACAAGTGCGTGAGGTGGTAATTCCTTCTTCAGATGTTTCCCTCTCCGACGATGAGTGTGAGGTGATAGTCTCCCATGGTTCCCTCTCCGACGGTGTGTGAGGTAGTAAGTCCTTTTCAGATGATTCCCTCTCTGACGATGAGTGTGAGGTAATAGTCTCTTATGTTTCCCTCTCCGACGGTGTGTGAGGTGACAATCCCTTTTCCTACGATTCCCCTCTCCGACGGCGAGTGAGGTGATTCCCTTTCAGATTATAATAGCTTATGGTTTTCTTCCCAATATTGCAAAGATGGTAATTCCCGCCAGGATTTTTCTCAACGAGCGTTGTTGAAGCTAAAGTCGCCCAAGGTTCTCTTACCATTCATACTAAGGCAGTAACCATCCCTGGTTCATTCATCAGCGTTTGAAGCTCCAGACTCAGCTCCTGTAACCAGTCAGGACATATCTATACCAAGCATCTAAAATCAGCTCCTGCAACGTGTCAGGTACTCATTTTTCTTTTGCAGGTATGCAGGTTCTCGCCGAGGAATCTCCTATGCGATCAACATCCAGATGGCATCTATAAGCCCATCACCCTATCCAGCAACCTCTAAATGGCATCTATAAGCCCATTCCCCCATCACACTGCCAACATGTGAGCGCAAATTTCTGGGCACTCTAGTGTTCAATCATCTTCCACCTTCGGATTACGAAAGGCACGTCAGCCAATCTGCATCCTCAGGTCTAAGAAGATTGAACAGGGGCAACTGTTGTACCCCAAAATTTGCCCTCCCATATTCTTCAAGAAATTGCCAAGTCAGGTCACAAAATTCTCCAAGGGTTGCTCAGGGCAACTGTCTCCTATACAGTCAAAACTAGGGTTTGGGTTCTGATCAAAGAAAGGAAGTTTTCAAGGACCCAATCAAGTCTCATATGCCTACAAAGATGGTCAAGCATCCTCATATCAAGTTTCAAGGCATTCAGCTCAAAATTGCACAGTCAAAACCCTAGATTGCACTACAGTCAACTGTAGGGGCAAAATGGTCATTTGACAGTCAAAAGTTCAAATTTTTGGTCAACATATCATTTTTAAGCCACAAACATCATTTGATCAATGCTTGATCATGATTCTCAAAATTTGGCTCAGAAATCATCAAAGATGCAAAAGTTACTATATTTGGACAGCTGAAAAAGTCAACTGAAATTGACCAGGGCATAACTTTCACATGGATTATCAGAAAAATTCCATCCAAAGCTCATTTTGAAGAGAAAGACATTTCCTACACTTCATCTTCATATTCCAAGTCCAAGAAATGCTCTCACAAAAAGTTATCAATTTCAACATTATAGGTCATTTTCAAAAGTCAACAAAAAGGGACTTTAAGTCAAAGGCCATAACTTGAGATTGGTAAATCAAAATGACATGGGACCAAAGGCATTGGTTAGAGGACTCAAATACCTTTCCAAAATGTCCAAGAACATGTGAAAAGCTTAAAAATTGAGCAAGTTATGCCTTGTGGAAGTTGGGAAATTTTTGGGTATTTTGAAAAGTCAACAATGGTTCAAATGACCTAAATTTGCTAATGAGCCCATTTTTCTTCCATGATTCATCATTCTAAGCCTATGCACGACCACTTGGCCCAAAGGGAAGTATTTTCTCATTTTTTATTTATTTATTTGGATTTTTATTTATATTAATTCAATTAAATCAATTAAATTCATGAAAAATATCAAACTTGCCTTAACAAATCTTTTTATGCATGTTTGATACTCAAGATTTCGTGTACAACTAAATGGGGAAAGATTTGGAGCTGATTGGCATGATTGAACAAAAAATGCACATGGAAAAGATTCAAAAAGATCTTGGAAAATCAATTATCAAAAATCATTATGGCCATGGATTTGATTGAGTTTTGTTGCCCTAATACATTCACTACAAAGGCCTGAACCTAAACCTAATGCTTGGAGACTGAATGCTGCGCAGGAAACACACTTGCAAACTTGGAAAAATTGCCATAAAACCAAATTCTGAAATCAGTGTTCAAGCACGATTAAAAGCCTAATTCCTTTTCCAATCGCTTCCTTGTGTTCCTCTGAAGCTAGCTGAATCATTCCCCAGGTCCCATACTTAAAGAAACGCAAGGTTGCTATCAAAATTGGTAAAGGAAATTTCGAAACTGCTTCTCATTATACATGCATCTTTAACATATTCTATTGCTATTTTTATACTCAGGGTGATGTTTACAAACTAACTGTATGGTTTAATTAAAGTTTCATGCCCTATAGGAGAATTCACCATTAGAGATGCTTAGGGTTCCGACGTTTTCAAATTGGGCGTTTTCAATTCTTATAAAATTAAGACGTACCAATGCCATGACTGAAATCTACAGGTTGAGACGAAGAAGATAGGACGTTCGCGCTCAATTTATGAGCCCTCAAGACCTAATCGCTATTATGGAATTAGGCCTGTTTTGAGGGGGTTCAAAACCCCCGTTAAACGTTTATTATTTTTCAGGCAGAAAGAAACAATGAAGAAGACGATGTGCTGTCCATCAGTGATAGGCCGGTTTTAAATTTTCGCGCGCCCTCCACTAACGCCTTCGTTTCTTTTTATAATATTTATTCGTTTATATTATAACAAACGCGTTAACATGGTTCAATTGGCAAGCGAAGAAGGCATTCACGTCCAAGACCTGGGTTCGAACCCCAGGTCTGTATAATTCCATTTATTATTTTGCAATGGCAATTCCTATGCAGGCACAACGTTATGGTTCACCATGTTCCATCATCATCCAGACGTCCACGTGCTTAGTAAAATCAGATCAATGACCAAGAATCAAAGAGCACCCTACGCCCCAGTCAACATGCCACATAGTGCTTGCAAAAGTCAATGGATTTCATGCTTAATTGGGCCAGAATTCTAAGGCCAGCACCTCACAAATTGGGACTACACCCCCACCCTGGTTTGCAAGTTTTATTTATTTCTCTTATATTTTTTTAAATTATTATTTTACTTGTTTTGTTGTTTAATTTAATTCATTATTTTCACAAAATATAAAAACTTCATTAAAAAAAAATCAGAAAAGACCAAAAATAATAAATATTTTTATTGTAATTATTTTTTTGTAAATAAATTAACATGTAATTATTTAGTTTTAATTAGGATCTTTGCAAGTTTAATTCTTTTTAATAAATCTAAAAAAAGTAGAATTAGGTTTAATTAACAATTTCCATTCCTTTTAATTTTTCCTTTTTATCATAATATTATTATTTATTTATTTTCATAAATTGTATATAAATAATTTAGGTTTAAATTAGGTTAAAAACTTAATATTTTCACAATAACTTAAAAACCATTAGAATTAGGGTTTGACGCTTCATTTTAATTTTAATTAATTACTCTTTCCATTAAATCTTAAAAAATACAAAAATACCAAAAACATTCTTTTTTCTTTAATTTTAATTCCCCATTAATTCTAATTAATTAATTCATTGACTTTAATTCTTTGCAAAAGGGTCCAACGCCCATATTCGTAATTTGTTTAATTTCGCGCATTTATTTTATGTCGTTTATTATAATTATGTAATTCTCCCAAAGCGTTGTAACGATTATACTTTTCGCACTTTTACTTTGCTTCATTTACTTTCCGTCAAATCGGGTCCGGTTTAATTTTTGGCGATGTGGACCCGCGCCATTTGTAATAGTTGTAGATTTATTTTCCTCGCAAATATTTTAACTGTTAAACAAAACATGCAAGAATGAATGGCCCTAATTAAAATCAAGCGTAGATCACAATGAACATGACAAGACAAATAACTGAAAAACGACACACGAATCGCACACACCACCCCTAGGGTACGCCTCACTGTTGCCTTGCCTCGAAAGGTGGTCGTCGAGTAGAGGACGTCTTAGTAAGTCCTCATGATCCGGGAACCTGGCATGAGGGTAGCTTCTAAGGTGTCTTCCTATTGCTCTGGTGATCACCATGTCCCTAAAACTCGAATTGACCCGAACACCTCCAACGGTGGTGCTACCTACCTCTCAATGGTGGGATGACACTACTTTAAAGGACATTTACACAGACGAATTCCTTAGGGTAGGTAGGTTCTCAAGGATACTTGCTCTAATCTCAAAACAAACTCAAAAAGACTTTTCACACCAACACTTTTCAAAAGCTTTCAAAGCAAATTTTTCAAACACTCTGACGTACGAGTCGAACTGAAATTTTTCAAAGAAACTTTTTTAAACCCACATTGAAAAGCAAACAAACCTTTTTGAAAACACAATGAGCAAGTATCTAAGAGCCCATGGATAACCATGGATAGAAAGGGTGCTAACACCTTCCCTTTCTATAACCTACCTCCCGAACCGAGAGCAATCTCTTTAAGGAATTTTTCTGTGCTTTTGTCCTTTCCATTTGGAGAAAATAAAAGACGGTGGCGACTCTTGCTTCCACGACATTTCGCGAACCAGCGTTAAACAGTCAGTTCCAGATCCACCGATCACAACTGTTATCTGGTCGGGTCCAGGCTTCATAATAACTTACTGAAGTTAAACTATTATCTGGTCGGGTCCAGGCTTCACAACATCTTTTGGGGGTAGCAATGACTTCGTTGGAGACTTTATTGGGGATCAGGGGTTGTGGTTCTCTGATTTGTAATAGTATGAGAGGAAAACTCAAGTTAGAGAGGATAGACTCAGCTGGGGGAGACAGACTCAGCTGAGGAAATAAACCCTGCTGGGGAAATAAACCCTGTTGATAAATACTTGACGAACTGCTGACAAGGTGTATTTTTTTTAGGAAGAGATCCACAAGGATTCTTCTTTTAGGACCAACTTAGCTGGGGAGAGGGTTGTCAAGAGATTGAGACTCTGGCTGGGGACTACCCTATGAAAAGGATTTTATGGGCAACTCCGTTGGGGAAAGGTTAATGTAGTCGGCCTTGTGGGGACAATACTAATGAGATAACTCTGTGGGGATATATCAACTGCATTAAACAGATGCTTGTTGTTGCCTTGCAGGACACATGTGCCAAATAGTTTTAATTATGTTCACATGCATATGTTCGTTCAATTTTAGTCATTGGACATATTTGCATTCAAAACAAAAAACAGAAATTTTGCACTTTAAAGTATATTTGTATTGATATTTTGCCCATGAATTGGCGTTTTGTACAAAGAGACGGGGATCCTAGTAAGAGGAAATCGTCGAAAGGAAAAAAAATTGAAAACAAGAATAATAACCATGTGGAAGTGATCTCATTGCATTCCAACTCTACTATTGCCCCAATGTCTTCGAACGTCCCTTGCCGTTGACAGAAGTTGATTGGACTAATTTTGGACCATTTGAACTTGGACCTTGGTAATAAAGTCGACGGTGGTGATCCTGCGGGACATAGTCATACGCTTTTAATCCTTAACTTTTGCCTGGACCGTCATTTCGGGTTTTCATCCCACCAGGATACCCATTTTTGCCCAAGTCACCCTTTTGGGTTTTCAACTTGTCGGGTGTACAATCTTTTGCATATATCCCTAATTTTTGCCCAAACCTTTTGGTTTGCCGGGATGCCCTTATTTTGTCTAGGTGTGTCAACCTAGCGGGTCTTTTATACGTAGTATTTTTTAACTATGTTCGCATTCACGGGATGTGGGAAGTCTTCACTGTCCATGGTAGTCAGCATCATGGCACTGCCAGAGAAAACTCTGTTAACAACAAATGGCCCTTCGTAGGTGGGAGCCCATTTGCCCCTGGGATTGCCTTGTGGAAGAATGATGCATTTTATCACCAAGTCACCAGCTTGATATACTCTAGGCCTGATCTTTTTGTTGAAACCCTTGATCATACGTTTTGGTACATCTGTCCATGACAAACAGCACCTAGTCGCTTTTCATCGACCAAGTTCAACTGATCAAATCTTGTCTGAATCCATTCGTCTTCGCCTAGGCCTATCTCATTCATAATCCTTAATGAGAGAATTTGAACATCCACTGGCAGGACAACTTCCATGCCATATACCAAAGAAAAGGGAGTTTCCCCAGTCGATGTCCAAGTTGAAGTACGGTAACCATGAAGAGAAAACGGTAACATCTCATGCCAGTCTTTGTAGGTCACTACCATTTTCTGCACAATCTTCTTAATGTTTTTGTTGGCCGCTTCAACTACGCCATTCATTTTAGGTCTATAAGGATAAGAATTGTGATGCTTGATTTTGAACTGAATGCAAAGTTCGGTAATCAAAGCATTGTTGAGGTTAGTCCCATTTTCGGTGATGATCCTTTTGGGGATATCATAGCGGCAGATGAGGTTATGTTTGATGAATCTGGCTACCACGTTCTTGGTGACTGAGGCAAAGGAGGCGGCTTCGACCCACTTGGTGAAATAATCAATAGCGACCAGAATGAAGCGATGTCCATTGGAAGCAGTAGGTTTAATCTCTCCAATCATGTCAATGACCCACATTGCAAATGGCCATGGAGCGGTCATAACGTTTAGAGAAATAGGAGGCACATGGACCTTGTCAGTATATACTTGGCATTTATGGAAATTCCTTGAGTGGTGATGGCAATCAGCCTCCATTGTTGACCAATAGTAACCAGAGATAGCATATCTTCCGTAATTTCCTTTGCCTCCTTCTTGTCCATATATCGGAGTAGAGTAGAATCATGGTTGCGTTTGTGCAAGATTCCATTACTTAGGAAGAATTTAGATGATAATCTTCTTAAGAACTTTCTGTCATTGATGGAAGCTCCTTCGGGATACTCTTGTGCTTCAAGGTATCTCCTCACCTCATGGTACCATGGCTTTTGTGTCAGTGTTGAGCTCATAGTAGTGTGCAGGTTCGTCGAATCTCTCAATTGTAATTATAAGAGCTTTGTTGTCCTATTTGACCTTGAACATAGAAACATTATGGGTAAAGCATTGGCTAACTGATTTTCTTCCCTAGGGAAGTGTTCAAAGGCGATCTCTCTGAAGTAAGGAATCAGAGATAGCACAAGCTCCTTGTAAGAGATGAATTAGGGTGTTTCGTGTCCCAATCTCCTTTTAATTGGCTAATCACTAGAACGGAATCCCCGAACACATTCAAATGCTTGATCCTCATATCAATGGCAGCCTTCAGACCCAAAATGCATGCTTCGTACTCAGACATGTTGTTCGTACAATCGTAGCATAGTCTGGAAGTGAAAGGAGTGTGGCAACCTTCAGGGGATATAATCACAGCACCAATTTTGTTACCCAAAGTGTTGGAAGCCCCATCTAAGACCATAGTCCATCAGGATCCTCGTTCAGGTCTGTCATATGGTCCAGGTTTCGCGCAGTCGGTCACTAGCATGATATTCTCATCCGGGAAGTCAAAGTTCATAGACTGATAATCATCAACAGCTTGATGGGCCAAATGATCTACTAATACACTTCCTTTGATGGACTTTTGCATTATGTATTTAATATCGTATTCAGTCAAAATCGTTTGCCATCTAGCTATTCATCCAGAAAGAGCGGGTTTCTCGAAGATGTACTTGATAGGGTCAATCTTAGAAATCAGTATAGTGGTATGAGTCAACATATATTGTCTTAGCCGGCGAGCAGCCCATGCTAGAGCGCAGAAAGTTTTCTCGAGCAGTGAATATCTGGTTTCACAGTCGGTAAACTTTTTGCTCAGGTAGTAAATATCATGCTCTTTTCGGCCAGACTCGTCATGTTGTCCCAACACACACCCCATAGAATTCTCTAGCACCGTCAAGTAAATGATCAAGGGTCTTCCTTCGACTGGAGGCATGAGGATAGGAGGTTCTTACAAATATTCTTTAATTTTTCCGAAGGCAGCCTGGCATTCATCACTCCATCTGACTACTTGATCTTTCTTTAAGAGTTTGAAGATTGGCTCACAAGTAGCAATTAAGTAAGAAATCAAGCGGGCGATGTAGTTAAGACGACCCAAGAATCCTCTAACTTCCTTTTCAGAGTGGGGGACTGGCATTTCTTGGATGGCCTTTGTGATACGGTGGGAGAACTGACTTGGGTGTTTTGCGTTTTATCGTAAATTTTTCGGTTAGCAAGAGTCTCCACCGAATTTTCTTTTATCCAAAAAGGAAAGGCTGAAAAGAACAGGAAAGACCTTTGAGATTATTTCTTGAGTTCAGGGGGTAGATTATGAAAAGGGAAGGTATTAGTACCCTTTTCATCCATAGTTATCTATGGGCTCTTAGTTACTTGCTAGATCACTTGCTTTTTCTTGAAAATGTGTTTTGTGTGGTTTTTGAAAGTATTTTGAAAAGGCGCCTTCGTTTAGGAAAACTTTGTAATAGTTCTCGTTCGTAAGAACGTATAAAAAGTGTTGAGCTTTTGAAAATGTTTCAAGTTTGGAAAATGTTTTGAAAGTGTTGGTGTTTGTTTTGAAAATAAGCAAGAGTGTTTGATTTGAAATTGAGCAAGCAACTAGGAACAATCTACCTACTCAAAAGTCTTAGTTCATTTCTTCCTTTTCTTTGATATTGCTATCTTACCATTGATTTGGTAAGAAGCCCTATCTTTGGATGTAAAGGGACGGGCGTGGGTCATCGTATAGCCATGATAGCAATATTGTGAAATATCTTAGAAATTTCTCTTTGAGGGACTAAGACCATTTTGAAAGGCAACATTTGATAGCGTCATCAAGGGACTATGATCTTGTATTTTTTATTTCTTTTTGCTAAGATACCCCACATGTATAAGATGACCATTTTGGTAAGAAAACAAATTGGAATTACCCTAAGGGTGCAAGTGTACAAGTGTGTTGATTTACATGCATTGTTTATCTTGAATTAGGGTTTGCTAACTTGTTGATTTTATCTTTCCATACAAACCCTAATTTACTAGCATTTATATAAAGCGATAAATTGCGGAAAGTAAAAATACTAAACTATTATATCATTAGGGGAGGGGGTATACAAATTTACAAATGAGGGATTTGCAAGAAAATTAAATCTAATTAACTATTACAACCATATTGAATAAATGTACAAAAATTGAAAAATAATGTGCAAATGTAAAATGGAAAAAGAAATTATTTTTGTTTGGTTTTCATGAAAGGGGTTTTAATCTAAACCTAATTAAGAAAATAATTAATTAAAAATTAATTAAATTAAACTTAAACTAATTAAGAAAATAAATTAAGTTAAAAATGTTTTTAGGGTTTTTTATGAAATGATTTTAAATTAAGGAAAATAAAATGAGAATTGATTAATTAAAATAAACCTAGGTTCTAAATTAATTTTAATTTACAAGAGAATAATATAATAATTAAACCTAATTATAAAAAATTATTATAAAAGAAATAAATTAATTTGTTTTAAGAAAAATGTTTTTTAGTCTTTTTGTTTTTTATAAATGAAATAAATAAGGTGTGAAAATAATAATAATATTTTTTGGATTTTTATTAATAAAAATAGTAATGATAATAATAATAATAAAAATAATAAAAATATTAAAGAAAATAAAATATAATGAAAACAAGAAGAAAATGAAATAATAAAGAAAAATGGGTCAGGGGTGCAAAAGTGAAACAAGGGTTAACAAAAGAAAGAAAAAAATGGAAGCCCAACTGTTGGGGGCCCGGCGCCTGTTTCAAATAAAAAATGGAAGGAAAAATAGGCAAAAGGGTACCACTGGGGCTCGAACCCAGGTCCCAAAGGTGACAGGCGCGCGCTATAACCACTGGGGTGGTGATACATCTGTTAACTTAAACAAAACAACAAATATATAATATAAGTTTTGCCCTGAATGAACTTCATCTTCAACCTCCAGCCAAAGAACATGTAACTCATTCATTTCTCATCCATTCACAAAACATCCAACATCAAACTTGTTAGAAATCTCCTCACGATTCTGAATATGTAAATAACTTAAGCTAATTCTCGAAGATGAGCATGAATTTCTAACAGTACCAAATTCTGACCTAAATATTTTCAAAGGTTTAAACTCAAAATTCTCCCTACTCAAGCAACATAAATGAAATCTATGGACATGTATAGTTTCAGGGCAATGATGTCTACATTTTGTTTTCACAAATGCAAGCCTAACAATGCCTAAATATGAAAATAGAAGTTCAAGAAAAATACCTCAAAAATGGAAATCGTGAAATGAGTTTGATCTTTTTTCAAGTAATGGTGATGATCAGGTTAGCTTCCTTGAATCTCTAGGAAGCTAATGCAATAGCTGGCTTGAAATGAGAGTAGCTGAAATGAGCTGGAGAAGTCCAACTACAATGCTCTGTTTTTGAGCTTGGACAATGGTTAAAATGGTGTTACAGTTTAGGAACAAGGATTGGGATGAGTTGTATTTGAAGCATGGAAGCTTTTGAGATGATTTGGAGAGGAAACACACGAGTGGTTTGAGATATGGGAGTTTCTGGTCAGGTTCTACACAACAATGGAGTTTTTGTGCAATATCAGTTTTTAGGGAGTTTAGGAGTGTTTTCAATCGTGTGTTAGCTTGCAAATAACTTGTATAGTTATATGAAAAAGGTTAGAGGGTTTGAAGTTGACAGATCTGTGAGATATAGAGTTATGGCTATTGTGATACGGTGGGAGAACTGACTAGTGTTTTGCGTTCGCATTCGCACTTGTGCGGTTGAGCAAGAGTCGCCACCGACTTTTTATTTTATCCTAAAGGAAAGGTTAAAAAAGCACAGCAAAAACCTTTTGAGATATTTCGTGGGTTCGGGGGGTAGATTATGAAAAGGGAAGGTATTAGCACCCTTTTCATCCATGGTTATCCATGGGCTCTTAGTTACTTGGTTTTTTAGATCACTTGCCTTGTTTTTCGATTGCTTGAAAATGGTGTGTGTGTGGGTGCTTTTTGAAAATGTTTTGGAAAAAAAAAGATGCCTTGTCTTAGGCAACTAATGTATTTGACTCGTGTTTGAGTGTTTTACAAAAGTGTGAATCTTTTCGAAAAGATGTTTTCAAATGTTTTTGAGAGTTTGTTTGAAAGTGTTGTGGATTGTGGTTTTTGAAAAGAAGGCAAGCGTTTTTGCAAATTGATCTCAAGTAACTAAGAGTTTTGTCTACCCTATTATACTCAAAGGTTTTTGTCATGTTTTAACCCCTTTTAACAATTTTGTTCCACCATTGAATTTGGTGGACAATCTTGCGTTTAGGAAGTTTATTCGGGACGGGCGCGGGTCATCGTATGGACCATGAATGCAATGATGCCAAGTGTCTTTGGCAATTTGCTTTGAAGGGACTATGATCATTCCGTTTAGGCAACATTTTTGAGACTTATGATCATTTGATTTTGTTTTGCCAAAGATACTCGACGTGCAAGCATGACCCATTTTAGAAGGCAACATGTGGGATTACCCTAGAGGGTGCAAGTGTGATTGTGTATTGATTACATGTATTTGTCTTGTGTTAGGTTATCTAGCGTTTGATTTTATGTACATGCAAACCCTAGGTCTAACCATGGTATAATTGGAAAACTGTAAATTGCGGAATGTAAAATCTACGCTATTACAAAATAGTGTCCGGGAGTGGGGGTATAAATGTACAAAGGGGATGAGACTTATAGTACCCAATAAGTTACAACCAAATCGAATGTGCGATCAAAATGTAAATATCGAATATACAAATAGAAGATAAAAATGTGTATAGGGAAATGTATTGTGTAAGTGTAAATGTGAGATGTATATGTATTGTGTAATTATGTACAGGCGCGATATGCAAAGTTGAATCGTATTAGGGTTTTTGACCTAGATATGCGTCTTAATGAATCTTTGATTTTTGTATGTTTAATTATGTATAAAAGAAAAATAAAGTGTTTTGATTTAAATGTTCAAGTCTTTAATTAGATGTATTATGTATAAAAAGAAAGTATTTTAATCAAATATTTGTGAATTTAATATTAGAGAAAAAATGTATTTAAATTATTATGTATAAATATGTATTTTAATCAAGTATTTAGAAATTAAATTATGTATATAGAAAAACATTTAATTACACTTAAAGAAAAGATGTATTTTTTTTACTAAATGAATTGTATTGATTAAGAGAGTAAATAAATAAAAGAAGAAAGTATTTTCAATTTTTTTAATATATGAGGCAAAAATGTATTTTAATTAAGTTAGTATTTTACAAAGAAAAAAAGTAAATATTGTTTATAAAATAAAAAAGGGTTAGTGTTTAATGTATGTTAAAAGAGACAGAAAGGAAACATCTTTAATGGGCTTTAGAGAGACTTAGAGACGGGTCAGGCCCATGTTTAACTTGAACGAATTTTAGGGTTAGTGATTGTTAGTTCAGTTTGGTAATGAAAGTTTTAGGGTTAGTGAGGCAGCGGCGGCGCGTATTCGTTCAACGTTCTCTTCCTCCTTGCAAGCTTTCTGAGCAACTCACTCCGGCCACCAGCGTCGCCCTCCAGACCTTTCTTCCCTCCAAGGTGTAAGCTTCACGTCCTCTTGACTTAAGGTTAGTTTTCAGCGTTTACGTTTCCTTTCTCTTTTACGAACTTGCGTGTTTTGTTTTGATTTGAATCTTGACTGATCTTTCGCTATTATGAGGTGAAGGAGAAGAGGTAGAAAGTTCATTACCTGACCTTGGAGAAGGTGGAGAGAAGAGGGGTGGAGACGCTTAGGAGGCCGGGACGGCGTGAACGTGATGCTTGCTTCGCTTTTGATGCTTTCCTGGTATTTTCGTTCTTACCTCTTGCTGTGTGAGGGTTTTATGATGATTTTAGATTTGCCTGAAAACCCTTCTTTCTAATTCACTTCTTTATCTTCTTCTTCCATGCCACTGTTGCCTATGTATTGTTGCCTGAGTATTTGTATGCTTCTTGTTTGATTGCCTTATTGCCCAGTGATGTGTGCACTGAGGGCCTGATGGATTTGCCTTGATATTGCCTCTGAATGACTTGAGTTGCTTGCCTAGTTTGACATGTTTCTTCTTCGTCCTATGATGAATCCAGGATTCTGAGGACTTGTGTATCTAGTATGCTTGAGTATGTTGTTGGATACGTCTTTCTGATTTGCCTAAAACTTGCTTCGAATCGTTGCTTTGAACTGGATGCCTTCTGAGATTTGTTACCCAATGATGTTCATGCTGAGGGCTTAGGGCTTGGACATTGAGTTGCTTGGATTGAAAAAGGTTTTGGTGTTGACAGTAGTGGGTTTTCTGGTTTGACAGTATGGTATGAAGTTTTTACAGTATATTCTCTTTGCATATGATGTGTGTTTGTTTGTGTTGCCCAGTGATATTTTACTGCGGGCTTAGGCTGGAGATGCTATGGCTTTGAGTTTGATAGGCATGGTGCTGGTATGAAGTTTTTGGTTGGTTGTGTGTGAACTTGGTTTATCAGCTTGGATGGGTTTGAAGTTCTGTCTCTTTTCTTGACAGTAGGCAGGTTAAGGCATTTTCAGATTATGTGTTTGTATGTTCAGTTTTGAGTTTTGAAGGGTGTTTTGATCAGGGTGCTGGTTGTATATGTTTTATGTGGTTAGGCAAGTTCAGGGCATTAGCAGGCTTCGTGCTTTGTTTATCAGGTTTTTTTTTTAGTGTTTGAAGGTTGAGGCAGGGTTGATGAAGTTTGATGGTTGTTCAGGTTTGATGGTTGTTCAGGTTTCTGGACAGTAGGTTTTGGGTAATTTTTTAAACTTGTTTGATGGCCTCGCAGGTTAAGGCATTAACAGGTTTTTGTATATTTTTCTCTTCTATTCTTGAACTGCCCTCTGAACTGTGTTCTCTATCTTTGTGTTATATCTTTTTTTTCTGTCTTCTCCTAAGCCTAAACCTGAACTCTGCCTACTGCTGCTTTATCTCTCTTCTTCCCATTTTTCAGTACAGTTTTTATATTATTCTATGATTTTCCTGTACTATTTCTGAAGGGGCCCTACTGATGGGAAATGATGACTTAAGATTCAAGTTGCTTGCATCCTACATTTCTTGACTGCATCCTCTTTTTCCAGCTTTTGTGCTTTGTGTGCTGACTTTTCCTTGATATCTTGGGATTTTGTAATATCTTCCATATCTTCTTTGACAGCTTGGGATAGATTTTGTCAGCAATTGTACTTTTGGGTAATCTTTGAGTAAACTTAGGCATTTTGACAGTAACTTCCCTTTTGCTTTGGATAGAAAGTGGAATTGGATTTTTCAGTTTAGTTTGAATTGGAAGTTTGCAGTTTGAATTTTTAGAAATTATGCATTTGACATTCATGAATAAAAAATAGAATTCTTCCCTCTTTGTGAACCGGGAGAAATCCCGTGATTTGCAGAGAGGGTCAACTGATCCCAGTCAGTGGCCCCTAATGATGAGCAACTTTTAACTGTCTTTAATTAACTGCTTTCTGACTTTTCTTTTCTTTTTTGCAGATAAAAAATGGAGCACCGGAGCGGAGTGAAGAATGAAGAATATTAGGAATAGGATAGTTTTTATTTTATGTAATATTTAAATCAATGTATATTATTGTTCATAATTTAAATTATAAACAACAATTTGTACAAATAATTCAAATATCAATAAAATCTAAATTATCCAATTAATTCTAATTTCTTTATTGTTTATTTATTTATTTAAAATTCTTTGAATTAAAACAATTGAAAAATAAATTTCAATCATTCAATTTTAGAATAATAAATAACTTAAATAAAAGCAATATTGATCAATTAAACCTGTCTTATCCAATATCCAAAGCAAAGCAGCAGTTAACCCAAATGGACTGATCAAACGCATTCCTTCTTCACTGATTTGTCATAAACACTGTGAATCCAATACTATATACTGTATTGACTGGCTCAAAGAAAACAACATGAATTCCAACCACTGTCTCTTTTACTGATTAAATCAAGATAACGCGAATTTTAACCCGAATCTCGGAATAAACTGCAAAGTGCTGTGGAATTTCAATTATTCTGAGAATATGCCCATAAAACCTTAACTCCTGATTAAATGCCAAATAGCGTTCGCTTGATCAAAATTGAACCAAAAATCATCCAAACCCTAAGCCAACTATGAAACAATCCAGAGCTCTGAAAATCAGTAAAAACCCTAATTTCGTTTGACTGACAAGAAAAGTCTGTTTGTCCGATTCTTGAGCCAGTTTGAAAAGTCAGGAAATGTCTGAAGCTGAGATTTCTTGTGGAAAAGCGCGAGGGCAAATTTTGGGGTACAACAGTTGCCCCTGTTCAATCTTCTTGGACCTGAAGAGTTACATTGGCAAGTTTGCCTTTCGCGACTTGAAGGTAAAAGGAGATTGGACACTAATGTGCCCAGAAAATTTGCGCTCGTCGATGTGATGGTGGATGTGAATGGGCTTAAAGATGCCATTTGGTGATGGGCTTAAAGATGCCACCTGGTGCGAGAGAATTTTGTCGGGGGATGGGCTTAGAGATGCCATCTAGGAATGGGCTTACAGATGCCATTCGGCGACTGCTGGTAGGAGGATGGGCTTAAAGATGCCATATGGAAATGTTGAAATGTATGTCAATGGTGAGTGGACAAGTATCAGAAGGGCATCCATGTTTCGGAACATCTCTGAATCGGGGTCCGAACAAGCCACGGATTGACGTCCATGTCTGGAGAATCTGTAAACTAATTTCAGGAGTCGAGAAGAGTCTGAACAGATTGACATCCGTTGTAGGGAAGAATCTGTAAACTGTTTTCAAAAGTTGAGAAGAGTCTGAACAAGTTGGTAGATTGACATCCGTTGTAGGGAAGAATCCGTAAACTGTTTTCAGAAGTTGTGAAGAGTCTGAACAAGTTGGTAGATTGACATCCGTTGTAGGGAAGAATCCGTAAACTGTTTTCAGAAATTGAGAAGAGTCTGAACAAGTTGGTAGATTGACATCCGTTGTAGGGAAGAATCCGTAAACTGTTTTCAGAAGTCTTGAAGTTGAAGAGGATCCGGTGTAGGGTTTCCTGATGATGCGTCTGAATGAATCTGGAATAAGTATCAGAATGTCGCCGTGTCCAGGTCATATCTGAACTATTTCTGGATGAATCTTGGGAGATGATCTGTGTCTGTCGACTGATCTTACTTGAAAAGGCAAAGGGTTAGTTGTATGCAATGTTATGATGCATGATGCAATGTACGTGACATCAATATTTATGACATGAATGTGATGAATGCGCATGTAAGCTGATGAGCTATTCTTGCTGAGGATAACTGAATCCGAGATGGCTGAAGATAACAGCATTTTGACTGCTGCCGGGGAAAGTAAATCCTTGGCTGCTGCTGGGGAAGAGAATTCCTGATGACCTCTACTGGGGAGGTAGACTCATGCTGGGGAGGCCAGATTGAGAATCTTCAGCTTGGTGGGAAGTAACTCTGGCGACTTCACTGGGGAACTCAAGATTTACCCTTTCCAAAACTCTTTGGGGAGAAGGTTCAATGGTCTGGCTCCGCTGGGGATTGATAAATTGAAGTTTTAGCTTTGCCGGAGATAATGAAGCTTGACTCTGAGTGGAGTTAGCTTCTGGAAGAATCTGAACAAGCGACAGGTTAACCTCCGTTACTTGGAGAACCCCTGAACTGTTTTCATAAATCTTGAGATTGAATAAGCGATAGAGCCGCATCCGTTGTTGGGAAGCGTCCGTAAACTAATTTCAAAGGTTGCATCTGAACAAGTTGACAGATTAACATCCGTTGTTGGGAAGAATCCATAAATTGTTTTCAGAAGTCTTGAAGAAGAATCTGAATAAGTGATAGGTTAACATCCGTTTACTTGGAGAACCCGTGAATTGTTTTCATAAATCTTGAAGTTGAATCAGCAATAGAGCAGCATCCGTTGTTGGGAAGCGTCCGTAAACTAATTTCAAAGGTTGCATCTGAACAAGTTGATAGATTAATATCCGTTGTTGGGAAGAATCCATAAACTGTTTTCAGAAGTCTTGAAGAAGAATCTGAATAAGTGATAGGTTAACATCCGTTTACTTGGAGAACCCGTGAACTGTTTTCAGAAATCTTGAAGTTGAATCAGCAATAGAGCCGCATCCGTTGTTGGGAAGCGTCCGTAAACTAATTCAAAGGTTGCATCTGAACAAGCTGATAGATTAACATCCGTTACTTGGGAAGAATCCATAAACTATTTTCAGAAGTCTTGAAGAAGAATCTGAATAAGTGATAGGTTAACATCCGTTTACTTGGAGAACCCGTGAACTGTTTTCAGAAATCTTGAAGTTGAATCAGCAATAGAGCAGCATCCGTTGTTGGGAAGCGTCCGTAAACTAATTCAAAGGTTGCATCTGAACAAGCTGATAGATTAACATCCGTTACTTGGGAAGAATCCATAAACTGTTTTCAGAAGTCTTGAAGAAGAATCTGAATAAGTGATAGGTTAACATCCGTTTACTTGGAGAACCCCTGAACTGTTTTCATAAATCTTGAGATTGAATAAGCGATAGAGCCGCATCTGTTGTTGGGAAGCGTCCGTAAACTAATTTCAAAGGTTGCATCTGAACAAGTTGACAGATTAACATCCGTTGTTGGGAAGAATCCATAAACTGTTTTCAGAAGTCTTGAAGAAGAATCTGAATAAGTGATAGGTTAACATCCGTTTACTTGGAGAACCCGTGAACTGTTTTCATAAATCTTGAAGTTGAATCAGCAATAGAGCAGCATCCGTTGTTGGGAAGCGTCCGTAAACTAATTTCAAAGGTTGCATCTGAACAAGTTGATAGATTAATATCCGTTGTTGGGAAGAATCCATAAACTGTTTTTAGAAGTCTTGAAGAAGAATCTGAATAAGTGATAGGTTAACATCTGTTTACTTGGAGAACCCGTGAACTGTTTTCAGAAATCTTGAAGTTGAATCAGCAATAGAGCCGCATCCGTTGTTGGGAAGCGTCCGTAAACTAATTCAAAGGTTGCATCTGAACAAGCTGATAGATTAACATCCGTTACTTGGGAAGAATCCATAAACTATTTTAAGAAGTCTTGAAGAAGAATCTGAATAAGTGATAGGTTAACATCCGTTTACTTGGAGAACCCGTGAACTGTTTTCAGAAATCTTGAAGTTGAATCAGCAATAGAGCAGCATCCGTTGTTGGGAAGCGTCCGTAAACTAATTTAAAGGTTGCATCTGAACAAGCTGATAGATTAACATCCGTTACTTGGGAAGAATCCATAAACTATTTTCAGAAGTCTTGAAGAAGAATCTGAATAAGTGATAGGTTAACATCCGTTTACTTGGAGAACCCGTGAACTGTTTTCGGAAATCTTGAAGTTGAATCAGCAATAGAGCAGCATCCGTTGTTGGGAAGCGTCCGTAAACTAATTCAAAGGTTGCATCTGAACAAGCTGATAGATTAACATCCGTTACTTGGGAAGAATCCATAAACTGTTTTCAGAAGTCTTGAAGAAGAATCTGAATAAGTGATAGGTTAACATCCGTTTACTTGGAGAACCCGTGAACTGTTTTCAGAAATCTTGAAGTTGAATCAGCAATAGAGCAGCATCCGTTGTTGGGAAGCGTCCGTAAACTAATTCAAAGGTTGCATCTGAACAAGCTGATAGATTAACATCCGTTACTTGGGAAGAATCCATAAACTGTTTTCAGAAGTCTTGAAGAAGAATCTGAATAAGTGATAGGTTAACATCCGTTTACTTGGAGAACCCGTTAACTGTTTTCAGAAATCTTGAAGTTGAATCAGCAATAGATCCGCATCCGTTGTTGGGAAGCGTCCGTAAACTAATTCAAAGGTTGCATCTGAACAAGCTGATAGATTAACATCCGTTACTTGGGAAGAATCCATAAACTATTTTCAGAAGTCTTGAAGAAGAATCTGAATAAGTGATAGGTTAACATCCGTTTACTTGGAGAACCCGTGAACTGTTTTCAGAAATCTTGAAGTTGAATCAGCAATAGAGCAGCATCCGTTGTTGGGAAGCGTCCGTAAACTAATTCAAAGGTTGCATCTGAACAAGCTGATAGATTAACATCCGTTACTTGGGAAGAATCCATAAACTGTTTTCAGAAGTCTTGAAGAGGAACCGGTGTAGGGTTTCCTGATGATGAGCTTGTGTAAAACTGCATCGGTCTTTGAACACTTTTGACATTCGAATGCCCCAAGTGGTGATGTAGATAAATTCCTGGCTTATTACAGGTGTTGGTCTACGATCGGTCGTTCACAGATGTTTCCTGGGTTGTTACAGGTGTTGATCTGGAATTCTTCAGACATGCCCTGGCTGGATACAGGAATCGAATCTGGAAAGGTGATAGTTGATAGATATGCCCTGGCTGGATACAGGAATCGAATCTTCAAACTCTTCAGACGTGCTCTGGCTAGATACAGGAATCGAGTTTGGAAATGTGATAGTTGATAGATATGCCCTGGCTAGATACAGGAATCGAATCTTCAAACTCTTCAGACGTGCCCTGGCTAGATACAGGAATCGAGTCTGGAAATGTGATAGTTGATAGATATGCCCTGGCTAGATACAGGAGTCGAATCTGGAAATGGTTGTCAATAGATATGCCCTGGCTGGATACAGGAATCGAATCTTCGAACTCTTCAGACGTGCCCTGGCCGGATACAGGAGTCGAGTCTGGAAATAGTCGTCAACAGATATGCCCTGGCGGGATACAGGAGTCGAATCTGGAAATGTTGTAGTTGACTTGTTGAACACTTTTGACATTCGAATGCCCCAAGTGGTGAAGAAGGAGTCTTAAATCAGATTACTCTGCATATTGAGAGATTTCTTGAAATCTTGACTGGACTGCCCCAGGTTAACTGTACTTTGAAAGATCTGTTGGACCTTGACTGGACTGTCCCAGGTTAATTGAATTGTGACATGTCATGCCCCTTGTTGATAGGAGATTTGATGGAAGTGTTATCCTCTTGAAGAGATTTTGACTTACTGAGAGAGTTTTCGTTCCTCCGAACATTCGCTGTATGAATTTCTTCGCTGTCAAACAAAAGGGTCAAATGCAGACAGTGATATTCGAATAATGCAAAGTTTATGTTTGTCTTTGAAGTTTTGAAAAATGCGTTTTTTAGCAGAAAACTTTTCATAAGACAAGTTAACACAAGATTTAGAGCAAAGCCCTACAGGAGTCAGGATACCTTTTGTAACAGTATGCTTTCGAACTAACCCATGCTTCAATTAGGACTTTTGGAGGGTTGTAACGTGGCCTGGTTCACGGTTTAAGAAACAAAGGATAAAGGCTCAAAGTATATTTGTACCCACCCGCTCTTCGTGATGTTCTTCAACCTAAACTCAGTTAATTGTGCGTCGCACTCTGTCTTGAGTTTGGAACGACTTTTGGGCGATGGTTCACCAGTTGAATTTTGGGAGACAGTCATCATATCCTTTTCTTTTTCAACATTTTTTTTTTGAGGATTTTGTAATAACCTCACTATTTTGATTTTGATTTGTTATCCCTAACTTTTGCCTGACTGTTACCGTTTTCCGGGGTTACAGTCAGCGGGATGCCCCAGCTTTCTTGAGCCTCCTTTGTAGGTTTTGGCTCGGTGGGCTTTTCTCTTTTGAGAGATTGACTGTCTATGTGATAGGGAACCAACCTTGTCGTTTGATTCCAAAGGAATGCTTTCTCTTTTGATGTCGTTCGTTGTGTTACGAACCGAGAGTTTGCGACTTCAATGCGCATTTTCTTTTTGAATTAACTGAGATATTACCCTGCCCCAGGTTTATATCAAAGGTTTTGATCGTTTAGAACTGGGAACTCCTACTTCTTTGGCTCGAAGGGGTTGACTAGGGATTAACTTCCTTATAACTCCAGTGTTTGGGAATTGAAAGAAATGCCTGTACATCATCAGCAAAGTCTGTTCAAAAGCATATTGTATAAGATCGCGGTATTGTTTCGTCATCCTCCCTCTAAAGGCTTACAGCTTTTTATCAAGAGTCAGATATCATAGAGAGAAGCATAAGAGTAGTGGATGAATTCAAGACAAACATATGCAATGCATTAATGAAAACAGAGTTTAACATCAACAGATAGTTGTTTGACAGCAAAAGAAATTACAACTTTGAAAATTCAAAAAGAAGCAAAAGTCTTTCAGCTTCGAGCTTCATCACTTCAAGCGGAGAACCCTTTAACGGAAGATCTTCATCTCACCGTCTGGCATGAATTCCAGCACCCCAATGTCAATCAGATCTTGAATCTTGTTCTTCAAGGCCCAACAGTCATTGGTGCCGTGTCCCGGGCTGCAGGAGTGGTAAACACAGAATGCGTCGGGATTAAAGTGAGGAGAGAAGATATTGAGCTTCTGAGGAGGGTCCTTTACGGTGAGCAAATTGACCTCCAACAGGCGCTTCAGTATGAAGAATGATGGTATTTCAGTCTCCGTAAACTGTCTTCCCGACTTTTCTTGTTTACGTTGATTCCCCCGTTGACGCTGGCGAGGTTGTTGATGAGATTGTGACCCTGAAGCTAGCAAAGGAGCTTTCCCCTTGTCTTCTTGAGTGGATGGAGGCTGAGCGGTGACTTGCTCTTCGACCTCAGATGTTTGCCCCAGTTGGTTGTTTGGAAGCAGTTGGCGGACAAGAACTCTGAGTTCCTCTTGTCTTTGAGATAGGTCTTGGATGAGAGCCATCTGGCCCACCAACTGTCCCATCATTTGAGTCCTTAGTGTTGTCAGATCAAACTGCAGCTCCGCAATCTGATCACTCCTGGCATTGTTGGAACTCCCCAAGCCTTTGGTGAGGAGAGCTTTCATCTCTTCTTGCCCCAGAGACAAGTTCAGGAACATCTCCTGCAGCTGAGCAGTCTGGTCTTGGATGTCTTTGACAGACCGTTCTAGAGCCATCTCTTGCTGAAATAAACAGCAGGAGAGTAAGGAAACCTGAAAAGGGAAAGATCGTCAAAATGCAATGCATGATATGTGGATGCATGCTTTCAAGGATCTCTTGGGGTAAACGCAAGAAAATGTTAGAGGTTGAACCCTGCTCTTGGATTGGAGATCTCTGTACCGGTGGATGTCTTTCCACAAGAATCAAGCTCACCATGTCGAGTGGGTCATAGCCACTGATTCAAGTTGTTGCACTTGATCTTTGATTGGAGAGCTTTGTATCGGTGGATGTCTTTTCACGAGAATCGAGCTCACCATGTCGAGTGGGTCATAGCCATTGATTCAAGTTGTTGCACTTGAACTTTGACTGGATTGGTTAGAGGAGAAACCTCTTGCCCCTTGATAGACGTCTGGCTCAACGTAATCCTGCATCAATAGAACCCTCGAGATCCTTGAAATGGTTATTGAAAATGCTAGAATGCTATGGTATGATGTCATGATGTTATGTACATGTATGCACAAGCAAGTGAGTGTATATACAGGCAAACATATTCACACAAAGCACACAAGGCCTTAGGTTTAGGCTTGCACGAGGTTCAGGTACTACCCTCTTTCAGTTTGTTGGTTGAAACCTGTCCTACCAGAAGTACCCGGGTTCTAAGGGTCCCAATATCACTGGATTGCTTTCATTGTTCATCGTTTCGATTTAGCCACTGAACTGGCGACCGAAATATTCCAGGAAAGCACCCTCAATTGAGTGTAGTATCGAGTATCAACTAACCTCGGACTGCACCAAAGTCAGTTATCTCACTACCCTAAAAAGGCCAAGATGGTTCAATTAAGGTTCCTAAGGTCAGTTGATGCTTCGCGACACCACGCGGCGGCCCCGTACTCTCCTTGACTGAACTCAAGGGTTACCGGTACACACCAAAGTGCCACATCAACGTAGCAGACTGCTTCAACCATGTCGGTATACCCCGCACAGTTCCCTCACAGCCTTGTTGCTACCTAAAAGGGTATTCCCCAGATCCGGGTTAGGATCTATGAAACTCCAATACAAAGCCCACAAATGTAAAAGCAAACAAAGCAATCAATTGAAAACAAAAGTGATCTAAACCCTAAGGTAACCCCACTTTTAAAATTCTCCCCAGCAGAGTCGCCAGTTCTGTGATACGGTGGGAGAACTGACTAGTGTTTTGCGTTCGCATTCGCACTTGTGCGGTTGAGCAAGAGTCGCCACCGACTTTTTATTTTATCCTAAAGGAAAGGTTAAAAAAGCACAGCAAAAACCTTTTGAGATATTTCGTGGGTTCGGGGGGTAGATTATGAAAAGGGAAGGTATTAGCACCCTTTTCATCCATGGTTATCCATGGGCTCTTAGTTACTTGGTTTTTTAGATCACTTGCCTTGTTTTTCGATTGCTTGAAAATGGTGTGTGTGTGGGTGCTTTTTGAAAATGTTTTGGAAAAAAAAAGATGCCTTGTCTTAGGCAACTAATGTATTTGACTCGTGTTTGAGTGTTTTACAAAAGTGTGAATCTTTTCGAAAAGATGTTTTCAAATGTTTTTGAGAGTTTGTTTGAAAGTGTTGTGGATTGTGGTTTTTGAAAAGAAGGCAAGCGTTTTTGCAAATTGATCTCAAGTAACTAAGAGTTTTGTCTACCCTATTATACTCAAAGGTTTTTGTCATGTTTTAACCCCTTTTAACAATTTTGTTCCACCATTGAATTTGGTGGACAATCTTGCGTTTAGGAAGTTTATTCGGGACGGGCGCGGGTCATCGTATGGACCATGAATGCAATGATGCCAAGTGTCTTTGGCAATTTGCTTTGAAGGGACTATGATCATTCCGTTTAGGCAACATTTTTTAGACTTATGATCATTTGATTTTGTTTTGCCAAAGATACTCGACGTGCAAGAATGACCCATTTTGGAAGGCAACATGTGGGATTACCCTAGAGGGTGCAAGTGTGATTGTGTATTGATTACATGTATTTGTCTTGTGTTAGGTTATCTAGCGTTTGATTTTATGTACATGCAAACCCTAGGTCTAACCATGGTATAATTGGAAAACTGTAAATTGCGGAATGTAAAATCTACGCTATTACAAAATAGTGTCCGGGAGTGGGGGTATAAATGTACAAAGGGGATGAGACTTATAGTACCCAATAAGTTACAACCAAATCGAATGTGCGATCAAAATGTAAATATCGAATATACAAATAGAAGATAAAAATGTGTATAGGGCAATGTATTGTGTAAGTGTAAATGTGAGATGTATATGTATTGTGTAATTATGTACAGGCGCGATATGCGAAGTTGAATCGTATTAGGGTTTTTGACCTAGATATGCGTCTTAATGAATCTTTGATTTTTGTATGTTTAATTATGTATAAAAGAAAAAGAAAGTGTTTTGATTTAAATGTTCAAGTCTTTAATTAGATGTATTATGTATAAAAAGAAAGTATTTTAATCAAATATTTGTGAATTTAATATTAGAGAAAAAAATGTATTTAAATTATTATGTATAAATATGTATTTTAATCAAGTATTTAGAAATTAAATTATGTATATAGAAAAACATTTAATTACACTTAAAGAAAAGATGTATTTTTTTTACTAAATGAATTGTATTGATTAAGAGAGTAAATAAATAAAAGAAGAAAGTATTTTCAATTTTTTTAATATATGAGGCAAAAATGTATTTTAATTAAGTTAGTATTTTACAAAGAAAAAAAGTAAATATTGTTTATAAAATAAAAAAGGGTTAGTGTTTAATGTATGTTAAAAGAGACAGAAAGGAAACATCTTTAATGGGCTTTAGAGAGACTTAGAGACGGGTCAGGCTCATGTTTAACTTGAACGAATTTTAGGGTTAGTGATTGTTAGTTCAGTTTGGTAATGAAAGTTTTAGGGTTAGTGAGGCAGCGGCGGCGCGTATTCGTTCAACGTTCTCTTCCTCCTTGCAAGCTTTCTGAGCAACTCACTCCGGCCACCAGCGTCGCCCTCCATACCTTTCTTCCCTCCAAGGTGTAAGCTTCGCGTCCTCTTGACTTAAGGTTAGTTTTCAGCGTTTACGTTTCCTTTCTCTTTTACGAACTTGCGTGTTTTGTTTTGATTTGAATCTTGACTGATCTTTCGCTATTATGAGGTGAAGGAGAAGAGGTAGAAAGTTCATTACCTGACCTTGGAGAAGGTGGAGAGAAGAGGGGTGGAGACGCTTAGGAGGCCGGGACGGCGTGAACGTGATGCTTGCTTCGCTTCTGATGCTTTCCTGGTATTTTCGTTCTTACCTCTTGTTGTGTGAGGGTTTTATGATGATTTTAGATTTGCCTGAAAACCCTTCTTTCTAATTCACTTCTTTATCTTCTTCTTCCATGCCACTGTTGCCTATGTATTGTTGCCTGAGTATTTGTATGCTTCTTGTTTGATTGCCTTATTGCCCAGTGATGTGTGCACTGAGGGCCTGATGGATTTGCCTTGATATTGCCTCTGAATGACTTGAGTTGCTTGCCTAGTTTGACATGTTTCTTCTTCGTCCTATGATGAATCCAGGATTCTGAGGACTTGTGTATCTAGTATGCTTGAGTATGTTGTTGGATACGTCTTTCTGATTTGCCTAAAACTTGCTTCGAATCGTTGCTTTGAACTGGATGCCTTCTGAGATTTGTTACCCAATGATGTTCATGCTGAGGGCTTAGGGCTTGGACATTGAGTTGCTTGGATTGAAAAAGGTTTTGGTGTTGACAGTAGTGGGTTTTCTGGTTTGACAGTATGGTATGAAGTTTTTACAGTATATTCTCTTTGCATATGATGTGTGTTTGTTTGTGTTGCCCAGTGATGTTTTACTGAGGGCTTAGGCTGGAGATGCTATGGCTTTGAGTTTGATAGGCATGGTGCTGGTATGAAGTTTTTGGTTGGTTGTGTGTGAACTTGGTTTATCAGCTTGGATGGGTTTGAAGTTCTGTCTCTTTTCTTGACAGTAGGCAGGTTAAGGCATTTTCAGATTATGTGTTTGTATGTTCAGTTTTGAGTTTTGAAGGGTGTTTTGATCAGGGTGCTGGTTGTATATGTTTTATGTGGTTAGGCAAGTTCAGGGCATTAGCAGGCTTCGTGCTTTGTTTATCAGGTTTTTTTTTAGTGTTTGAAGGTTGAGGCAGGGTTGATGAAGTTTGATGGTTGTTCAGGTTTGATGGTTGTTCAGGTTTCTGGACAGTAGGTTTTGGGTAATTTTTGAAACTTGTTTGATGGCCTCGCAGGTTAAGGCATTAGCAGGTTTTTGTATATTTTTCTCTTCTATTCTTGAACTGCCCTCTGAACTGTGTTCTC